>CAWVOI010000096.1:1365000-2730000 GCA_963930915.1 Forcipomyia taiwana | reverse complement strand
GAGGATGGGGTAGAGCACGAAGAGAGGCCAGATCCCGGGGAAGCCGAGCAGGATTATGGAAGCTATCGAGGCCAGAGTGATGCCGATGAAGATGCCGGGGACGAGCGCCGACTTTTCCACCAGACTGAGCACCTTCTCGCCATCCGAGTCGGCGAAGGACATGAGCTGGTGGACGGCAATCCCGTTGCTGATCCTCGACTTGAGGCTCTTCTTGAACGTGGCCCCCAGGATGCCGTTCCTGAGGCGGATGGCGGTTCTGAAAGTCGAGATTTAGGTCAAATGGAACCCTCTGAGGTCTCACCTCAAGTTGATCCAGGCTGTCATGCTCTTCAGATAGGTGGAGAGAAACAGGCAGCCCGAGAAGCCGATGAGGGAGTAGACTTTGAGCTGCTCGGGAGCCATCAGGGGGGAGTTGTCTGAGAGTTCGTCCTCTTCTGGGATCGCTTCCTGATGTGGAATCGTACTGAGGAAGAGTCGCAGGAACAGAGTCTGAAATGAGGCCGCTGTCAGAGGGGTTTCTTCACAAGAACGAGCCTTACAGGTCCCAGAAGCTCCAAGGTGACAGCCAGGACATGGATGAGTATGGAAATGACGAGTCGAGTCCGACAGAACCTCAGCACGATCCGGAACATAGACGCCTTCTCGCTACCGTGCCCCTGAAGCTCGTTCTTGAACTTTCCGGCCAGACGAGTCCCGTTCACGGCCGCTCCGTCAGAGTAGAGTCCTGCAGGCACCGAGTGGTCGTCCTCCATCTTGGCTCTCGCGAAAAATCTCCGTACCCAGCTGAATGTGCTGTTGGAGAGACATCCCACCGAGTCAATGGGTAGCTCGGCCCCACTGGCGCTCGCGAACCGGACGGGAGCGAAGCTGTGGAAGGCGTTGTTGTACCGAGAAAGGCGGCTCTTTTTGACGTACGCCGAGCTCCGGTTGGCTTTGTCTCGGAAGGTGCGGGTTCTCTTGGGCTTTGCTGGTCCGGAAACGAGTGATGACTGGAGGGTGGCTGTGCTCGTCGTTCTATCGGGAGTGCCCATCAAGGAGCTCAGCAACTGGCCGTCCATACAGTCCCTAGAACACTTGTGATTAGATAAGCTCTCGGAATTGTCAGGAGTGTTTGGACTAGTCCCCTTTTTGCGCTTTTAAAAAATCTAGAAGGCTTAAAAGAGGCTTGGTAGGGTTATTCAGACACTTCTCGTTCTATTTAGGCTTTAATTAAGGGAGTTTTTTCAATTTTCCGGAGTTTTCCAGAGTCACATTTTTTTTAAAAAAAGCTCTCGTTAATCCAAAAGCTCCAAAATCAATTCTTTGGAATTTTATTCAACAATTCCACAGTCCACTTGAGACCTAACAATTAACGTATTTTTACTGTAATAGTCTCAGAGCCGTTTCCTGGGTCCAAAGAAGTCACCAAAAGCCACTATATAGTCCAAAATACCCCTGTTTGGACTAGGATCGCCCTGAAGTACCTGTGAGCTGCGGGATGACTGTCTCGGAGCTCCATTCCGAACGCGGTCAAGAGGCTACCCGTAATCCAAGAATGCTATCGCTCGCACTGCACTTCCTCAATATCTTATCTGAGGTCCAACTCGTGGAATTACGGCTTATCTAATTCGCGTAGCATGTGTATCAATGACTCAATATTTACACAGGCTCAAAGGTGCCTAAAAACCCGACGTTTCGATGGACAATTTCGGAACACAAAGCTACTGAACTCTGCTGGAATTTTTCTAGACCCGAAAGGCGTGATTTCTTAGAGCTAGAGGTCCGACCCACCCGAGAGAACTGGCGATACTAACGTGAAAGAGTATCTTTGTGGGGGCAGATAAGCAGCCTTATCGCCGATTGATTAGATACCGGGTAGTGGAGCCCGTTTGCGGCCACCTTAACCTTTCCTCGCCTCTCTCGCGGACAAGACGTCTTCGATTTTTCTCGCAGCTCGTAGCCCCAAACTAAAATCGATGGCCCGACATTCCTTAATTTTCGCAGACAGCGTAATATTTCTTCGCCCTTCGCATACACACACACACGGGAGAGGAGAATCGCCAGAAGAAAGACAAGAGAATGCAGGAAGAATTTTCACATGATGAGAATGCGAAATTAATTAAATTTCGTACATTTTGTTGTTGTTGGTGCTGTTACTTTTGTTGTGCAACGCAGGACTTCTTACGTAAGAGACGTGGCGAGGTGAATGCTTCCCCTTTTTTCTTTGAACGTCGTTTTTTTCTCATCTGCTGGCTGCTGCCTCGCATTACATGAAGAGATTTCGGCATGTTGAACGCGCGTGTGGAAGCAGAATAGGAAGAGGAGCAGCAGAAGGTGAGAATCGATGTGAAAGGATTGAGAAGATGGGCGAGGGCTGCGAGGGAGAACACGAAGGATTTATGGGAATTTCCGAGTAAGAGGATTTGGGGTGTTCTTGTCTCGTTTTGAGGGTTTTAACTGGCATCGTTCAACTCGATTTCTTTTTCAAAAATTTTGAACCTTTCTGAGGTCCGAAAAAATTATTTCCTTGACATTTAAACTTTAACGAAGGCTTGTCAACTAGCCCATAAAATCTTTAGTCTGGAAAAAATGTTCCAAAATTCCTATTTGGCCAAAGGAGACTAAAAGTTGGCCAGTTATCGGTTCACATCCCGCCAAAAACGGCTCTAGAACGACCAAAAGTACCGCAAAGTCCAGGTAAACCCTGTCTCCCGGTTGACAAAGGTGACCCACAAAAGCACCGGATAGCCGGCGGTCCCGAGGAAGTCGCAGGAGATCAGTGGGTCAGAGGAAGGTCGGCCTACTTCGGACGCACGGGACTTTAAGTAGGTCGGCTTCTGACCCACTTTTTAAGCGTGCACTTATGGCTCCCGTGAACCGGCCGAAACAGTTACATTCGCATCCCCGCCCCGCCAGTTGCTGCAACACAAACACTTCCGTGCATATGCGCGTCGAAATTTGCAAATTGGCATCCTTCCACCCCTTGAACATTCTCAAATCAGACAATGATTAATAATATGCTGTGCGGTGCTCAATCAATTTGGGAGATGGCCCGGGATAAAATAACAATAATAACGTAATCATCCGTGCTCATTTGATTACACGTTTGCGGGTCTCACAACGAACCCATGAATATGCAAAAGGGCAAATAAGCGGCTCCCGTGTCTTTGTCTGGGTGTGCAAACATGCGGATGTTGGCCGCAGAACAATAAAAAGGGTTCAGCGATTGCATTTATTGGCCGGATTGGATGGAGGAAAGGATTCTCTCGCTACACGGACACCCGGTGCTGCATCATCATCTCACTCCGGTGTGCATCGCATCGCACAAATTTTACATTTCGGCTGCCACCTGGCGTTGTTTACCTTCTCATCTCATTTCTCTGGATCACGGCTATCTCAGGCTTAAATCTCTTCATAGACAAAGGATCCACATTTTTTTCTGGTCACAGTCAGACTTGGAAGGAATTTCTGGACTGACAAGCAAATTCCTTGACATTTTGGGAGCTTCTCAAACGTCAGAAAAATCTTAAATTGGCCCCAGAATGTCTTAAAAAATTTTTGTTTTATCTAAAATTTTATTTAAATTTTTTTCCTCAGTTCTAGAAATTTTTCTCCTCATCCAAAAATTGGAGTACTCCCTCTACGAAGCACTACGAAGTCTGAGACAGCGATGCATTCCTGGAGCGCCTGATGAGATGCACGAGAAGACAGAAGTAGAACGGATCCACAACGGGAACGTAATTGGAAGACGATGAGTGCGCGTTTTCGAGTCCGTTCTCACAATCTCTAGGCTCAGAAAGAACCGTAATTTCAATATTTACAGCCCCGATATCCCACTTCTCGGCTACTCGTCATAATTTCATTAGACACTCCATGCGATGTCGGCGGTGTCGTAAACCTAAAGTAGCTCAAAGGACAATAAAACGTCTGCGTCGCGTTTTCAAGTTCAGGTCCTGCCGAGAGTGGAGACGCGCGGAGAAATACAAAACCGGAAATCGCTTTGAGTGAGCTTTTTATGAGTTTCTGCGCAAGCTGCCTTTGTTTGCCGATCAATTTACGTCTTTTTCATGCCACGGCTATGTTTTGAATCGCTCAGGTGAGTGCATTGTTGCACTTCTGGATGTCTTGGAGGCGTTTCCTGTGCGTTTGAAGTGACAAAATTACGGATGTTTTATTCTTCTCGTAATGGGATCAGGATGCAACATTTTCTCAACGTCTAGAGCCACATTTTTTAGTTTAAAAATTTTATAAGCAAATTTTAAGACCGCACAAAATTTAAACATCATTTTCCAAATTATTTAACTCATTTCAATTCAATTGGTTCCTTGATGAGTCGGAAAAACCTTAGACCTCCTCATTGGTCGATTTAAAAGACCCTTAAAATTTGAGGAGCCCAATATTCAAATGAGGAGCTCAATGTCTGGACTGGAGCTAAAATAAAAACTTTTACACCAAAATGCGTGAAATTTAGGTGACTAGAAGTCGGATTTGTATATAAGCCCCCTAAAAAGTTTCCCTGATTTTTTGAAATTCCAGAGTGCAACCAAGTCTATGACTTTGAAGGTTCAAAAAATCGCCATAAATCAGGCATGGCCCGAAAATTATTTTATTTATATTCAAATGTAAGTCATCTTATACTGCCCATTTTGTCCATACATTTTAAGTCCCTCCGGCAAGCCGTTTTGGTAGGAAAAATCAAAAAAGCCGAAAATTCGGCCAAAAATTATCAAAAATGGCTCCATGAAAAAATTCATAATTTTTAACACTAATATTGAGTAATGAAATCGCATTTTCTGGGGAAAATAAGTACACATCAACACTTGGGGCACCTTTTACTACTTTTTAGGGCTCTTTAAGGAGGAGCCCCCACGGAACTTTTTGAAGAACCAAGGCCCTTGACCTTGCTCCACAAAAGCTCCCATCACGGATCAGTTCCTGAATGGATCGGGCTGGAATCACTCAAAATGTCTTTTTGAAGAGTTCAGCTTTCATTTAAGACATCCCGGAGCTTTGGAGATGGGCTGTGAGCTTCAAATAGTGCCACCAAATTAAGATCAATATTAAAGAATTTTTAAGCCAAAAAATTGGAGGTAAATTTTCTGTCCAAAATTCAGGTGCAGTAGAAAGTCCACAAAAACCCTGAATGCTGACGAAAAGTGACGAACCAGAGGTCGGTGACTTACCGAGGTGACCAAAAGACGACCGCGGTCGCTGTGTCGTGTGAGTGAATTTTATCAATGAGCCAAATGCGCCGGAGGTGAAAGAAACACACACCGGCATTATATAACGAGCGAGTCCGAGTCCAAGATTTTTGATACCGCAACGCGAGTCGCGACCGCAAGTAGGTAGGCCGTCGATATACAGACGATAGAAAGTTAATCATGTTTTTATTTACATCCAGCTCTGACATGTTAATTTATAATTTTTAATGTATTTTCTTGTTTATCTCCACACACAAATAGCGGCTCTGTGGATATGTGTGCCAATGTTTTTTTTTTTCGGCTCCGCATTCGGCTGAGTTCCCAATACACTTTAATGAGATCAGATTGGACATGGATCGGGTGGTTTGGATGACGATATATTTGATACCGAACGCGCGCACACAACCATTATGCAACGTGATTGATATCGTTATGCGATGATATAATGAGCAGCTTTTTCGGTGGACGCTGTCAAAAAAGTCATTTCTCTTCTCACAGGACGGGCCTCGGGTGTCCCACATGCAAGTGCCTCATTTGCATATTTTGCCCATTTCGTACTGCTGCCGAGCCGTGCCGCTTCCTGCCTCACGCTGCATTCAAGTCATCGCTTTTGAGCCCGCTCCAGCTTCCACGTGAGGCAGAATTTAAATCGGGACGACACTCATTGGCTGGAGGTACCTGCGCACGCGGGAATAAAAGGCGCGAGACTCGATAATTTATAAAGATTACGACACACTATGCTGGCTCTGGCGCTCTTTATTTACATTTCAATTCAATGTGACAAATCAACAAGTACGCTCTCGGGCCTTTTTCCATCGGCACTTGTTACCTCTCGAGGGGTATTATGAATCTGAATGCGATGAAGCAGAAGTTGAAAATGTAACTTATTACGATTGCCTCGGTGCACAAAAAATCCCTCCTCGCATGATAAAGAAGTGAGTAACTCATTATGTTAAGTGTCTCTTATCTGTGCAATTATTATCTGGGCGCTTTGAAAAATTCACTTTCGATTTTTTCAATCGCCTCGAGTGGTCATTTGGAGTAGGTCAGGGGCGGAAGAGTGGAGAGGAAATTCCGTGAGAAATTTTTGTTTTGCTGCTTTCCTGTCCTTAACCCATTTTGGCTGTAACTTGACGAACTCTTTAAAAATGTTTCCAATTTAGTAGAAAAAATAATTTACCGTCAAAATTAAATTAAAATTCTTGAGGATTTACAAGTCATTATTGCCGTAAACCGAATTTTAGAGTGCTTGGTCCAAATTAACAATTCTGAAGTTTTTTTTCAAAAAGTTTTCTGAAACTAATTTGTAATTAAATTTTATTGGATTCAAAATTTTTTGCTTTTTCCAAAACACGTTTTTAAATAGCTAGAAAAGAAGAAGTCGAAAAAAACCTTACCTCATCATCACATTTCCTGACAAAAAAGCAAGAAAAATAAAAATCCGATTCTTGAATAATTTTACATCACTTTATTGAACATAGATATGGATTCTGTTTTGTCTAAATGATATCAATGTGTAATACAATTAATATTATGTACCTAGTAAAATTATGCATATACAAGGGTATCATTATTATCTCAAGGGTATTCATGTTTAAATCGTAAAATTGAGCTTAAAATTGCCTACGTACATTTTATGTATTCCAAAACTCATTTCTTTCATTGCTGATGCACTCCGAACATGGGAATTCTCTCTTCAAGTTCCTGAGCTACTACACTAAATTAGTCATTAACGCTACGAGTTGCTACATTCATATAATTTTTTTGTTTCTTTTTCTTTGAGACCTGATATGGCAAAGGAGGAAGAATTTTGTCGCACATAATAAAGGAATGTACAGGGGGGATCCAATGTACAGGGGGAGTAATCATACATAAATCTAACACAACCATTCATAATACATTTGGTACGACGATCTAAGATTATGGCAGGGAAGAGGGCGGGGAGCGGGAGCTGGGAGTAACCGAATCCAGTGCGATGCACCGCTGATATGATAAACATACGCTACGTACCTACAATCTCAATAATTACTCTTATAAGTGTCCAAAATTTGCTTACTTGCGCTCTTGCTTCTTTTTGTGTCTGCAAGCTCCATTCAGCTCTCTTAACGATAATGATGATTACGAACGTACCTTACATGCTATTAGTATTATTTAAATACATTATCTTTTTAAGTTTCTTTATACCTGAGAGTGATTTGTTTCTCTTGCCTGCCTTCGTATGAATGAGTATTTTTTAGGTACTGAAGTTGCTCATTTGATGTGATAAAGTGTGTAGATACGCTTGATATTGCTTTATTTGTAAACGCTGCGTGTTGTGTAATTATCAATAAAAAATACAACTCGAGTATGAATATAGCTAGCTACTAGGTTGAGAGATTGAGTACAAAGGATGCGTTGTGGTATGTGAATAAATAATCCTGAGTTTCTTTGTAAATATGTAATTCTTTGATTTAGGACTTTTGAGGTAGAGAATATGCATTTTGACTATGTAACTTGAATATAATATTTTTCTACTTGATATCTTTGATAGTGATATTACGTTTGTATTGTACACAAGGTTCTTTTTTGTAGGATGAGTCTCTCGTAGTAATATTAAATTGTGAGGTAAGTTTCCCATTACATTTATAACATAGTATTACGTCGTTTGCTCCTGGAGGTAGTCCATTAGGTTTTATACAAGGAACTGGTACATCTCTTATCATCGAAAGCGGAAGGACGCGGGCTCGAAGCTTGCCACCAAAAGGTCAGAGCCTGATTGTGAGCCTCCCTGCCCTGATGTAGTGGATGTTCGGTCGGTTTTAGTGGCAAATTTCGCGGGTTTCGCGCCTTCCGAGACATGTGTACATGTAGAAAATGCGTTGGTGTAGGCTGTATATCCTTATTCTAGTGTTTATTCCTTACGTACATAACTAAAAGAGGCTAAAATGGCAACCTAGACTCACAAAAAGTATTTCTTTCGGGTCAAAACGAACCGCAACTGAGGACGAGGGGGCTTAGAAAGAACTAAAAATGTACATAAAGCTCAGAAGATCATGGGGTCTGTCTTACATGACGAGGCGTTGGAGATGTCGCTGCCGCTCGTGTTCGTGTCGTACATTTGCACCTTCTTCAGCTGCCGATTCCGCACCGCCGCCTTCTTGTTCGCCAGCAGCGCCTCCTTCTTGCGATGCGTCTCGGTGTGCTTGATCATGTGGTCCTTCCGGATGAACCCCTTGCCGCACTGACTGCAGCAGAAGGGCTTGCTTCCCGTGTGCACGCACATGTGGCGTCTCAGGTCCGTCTTGTGGTTGAACTCCTTCGGGCATATTTCGCACTTGAAGGGCTTGGAACCCGTGTGCTTGGCAAAGTGCTCCTCGCTGGCCTCCTCGCACGGGAACCGCTTGCCACACCGCGTGCACTTGAAGGGCTTGTCGCCGCTGTGGAAGGTCTTGTTGTGCTGCGTCAGGTAGCAGATCTTGTTGAACACCTTATCACACTGGTGGCACCGGAAGACGCCCGACTTCTTCATCTCGGCCACGGAGGGCTGCTGCGAGAGGGGCTGCGGGTCTGTTGGGAGACTGGTGGTGGTGCTGGAGGGCGAGCAGGGGGCCGGGGAGGTGGCGGGCGCCATCTCGGCCTGCATCGGACCCTGGTGGTCGTCCACGAAGCGCCACGTGTACATGTCCGTGGGCACGTCGGGCGAGAAGGGGGGCGCCATGTCGCCCTGGAAGAGGTTCTGGTGGTACTCGACGAGCGTCGTGGCGCCCTCGTTCTTGATGAGGTCCTCGCTATTACCAATAATATGGGGATAGCTCTGTGGCGCCTCCTCCGACTGCGTGACTTGGTACGACTGAATGGTGCTGGTGCTGATAGCCGAAGGATGGCTGATGATGTGGTGGAAGAGGGGCTGTCCCTCCCCCGTACTGATTCCCGACGAGTCCGGGATGATGTGCGGCGAGCTGATGGTGCTGATAATAAGCGGCTGCTGCAGCTGCTGCTGCTGCTGCTGTTGCTGTTGTGGAAGATCCATTTGCTGCTGCTGCTGGGACGACGGCTGCTCCATCAGCAGCGGCTCCACCAAGTTGTTGAGCGTCGATGAGTTGATTAGCAGGCCCCTCGGTTGGGAGGCAAGGACGGAGGGACCTGCTAACCCGTTTGGGTGACCCCCGTTAATTGGCTGGTACTGGGAGAAGCCCTGGGACTGGAAGCTCGCGAGGGGATACTGGCCCCCGCCGCCCCCAGACCCGTACTCCGGGCTGCTTCTGGGCGGCTCTTGGCTCTGGTTCGAGGACGCACTCGTGGGCTGGCTCCTGCGTGGCTTGCCCGAGTAGTTGGGGTCGCGATTCGGGTGATGGTGATGCGAGATGGGCGTGAGCGCCGGATCCGGCGCCCCCGACGACTTCACGGCGTTCTTGTGGAGCGTCGTGTTGTAGTGCCGCTTGAGGTGCCCGGAACTCGTGAACCACTTGTTGCAGGCCGTGCAGTTGTAGGTCTTGGGTCTGCGAGCCTCATTCGACTTCCAGGCCGTGCTCTTGGTCCCGAGCGTCGTGGATGCGGGCTCGAAGTTCCGGAACCCCGAGGCGTCCTGGGGCGTCGTGGTGCTCGGGAAGTCCTGCGGCGCCTCGCCCTCCGACCCGTTGAACAGCTTCTGGCTGTACTCGCTCTTGATGGGGGGCGTGGGCGGGTACTCGGTCTTGAAGGCGGATCCGCTGGGCGGGGCCTGGAACTGCGTCGGCTCCCACATCATGGGGTGACGCTGCATACTCTGCTGCAGATGCATCATGGGGTGCTGGGGGTAGACCATCTTCTGGGAGTCTAGGTCGAGGATGTCGCCGGTGCTGTCCTCCACCTTCACGTAGGACTGCTGCTGCTGCTGCCCGAAGTAGCCGGTCTCGAGGTCGTCGTCGGGTCTCTGGGGATGCGCTCGGGCACAGTGCTCCATGAGCTGTCCGTCCGTCTCGCACACCGTCCCGCACTTGTCGCACTGCTTTGGGGAGGGCGAGGGCGTCGGCTGGCCCGGGGGCACCAGACCGTTCTGGCCCGGGGACGAGGAGGCGGCCGAGCTCTCGAACATCGAGTCCATGCTGCCGCTCGAGCTCACGATCTTCGGACTCATGCCGTTCTTCGCGCCACCGTTGTTGTTGTTGTACGGGTGATATCTCGAAGGCACTGTTTTGTACTCTTGATGGAACTGGGGTGGCGGAAGAGGGGCCTCGCCGTAGCCCATGGGGGCGTGGTGGTAGTACTGCTCGTGGTAGCCGAGGTAGGCCGGCGGATAGGGGTGCATGTCTGTGGGAGGGAGCGTCGATTGGTAGGGGAGGGGCGAGTAGGTGCTCTCGCCGCCCAGCTGGGGCGTTCCCGGCTGGTCGCTCGAGTCTGCGGCGGCCGCTATCGGGCTGTTCGAGGCCTTGATGTGGTGGCCCTTCGATCCAACGGGATTGTTGTTGTTCTCAGTGTCGGGGGACGCCGAGGACGTGTTCAGCGTCGGGGTCGTGGAGGACATGGTTGTTGTTGTAGCGGACCATCTCCCGTTGTTGCTACCCCCCTCGCTGTGGTGGTAGTGCATGTGGACCTGCAGCGAGTTGGCGGACTCTAGTGACACGCCGCACAGGCTGCAGCTGTGGAGCGCGCTGATCTGATTCTGGGGACCTCCGTGCAGAGTCCCCCCATTGCTAGCCATAATACGATTTTTGGGGTAAAAAGTCTAATTTTTCCAGCACTCTTTTCTACTTCTCTTCACACTGATATGTTTGTCTCGTTTATTCGCATCTTGACACTTTTACTTTCACGCTTGCTTCGTTTTAGATTTTATGCTCTCTTGGGCTCCTTTCTTGTTGAGCTCTTTTGCTATATTCTCCACTCTTTTGATATATTTCTTTGTTTTCTTGTACTTTTATCACTCAAGGACGTGCGTCGTGGTGCGGAAATGAAAATTTAAATCAAGCGCCGAAATGTCCAAACGAAAGCGAAATGATAAAAATTTTGAAACTCAAAACTTAAAAACTACACTTTTGCGCTCGTAAGTTTTTGCAACTTGCTTCTGATTTTACTTCATATCATTTTATAATATGGACAAAATTTAGAAGGAATAATGAACTAAACATGGCTTATGAAAATTTGTACGTTCGCTCAGTTTGGATTCGCGGATTGAAATGAACCTTTTGAAACAAATGGAACCTCTAGCAACTGGACGATCGTCTTGCTGTTGCTTTTGCTGCACGACGGCATGCATCCGTACCACACAAACACAGAGTGCCCGTACTCAGCATGCACGAATTTCTTGACATTGTGTGTACCGAACCTCGATATCTCTCTCGTTTTCGGTTGCCTGCCTGCCTGTGTGCCGCACTAAAAAAAGAATAGTAGTGGTGAAATACACGAGATCCCGATTTACGAGCATCCTTTTTCAGGACATGTTTTAACTGAAGGGATTTTTATTGGCTTGAATTTACTTTGAGACATTTTAGTCAAATTTTTGTATGAGCATCAAGATTGAAATTTAAAATAATTAGAACTTTAAAATTTTCTTTGCCAAGTTAAAAGAGACCTTCTAAATATTTTAAAAAATTAAAAAGGTGGTTTAAATGTTTTTTTCGACTTAAATTTCAGTAAAGATGTTTATAACTAAAAACTAATTAGGAAGTTAAAAAGACACTGACTTAAATTTGCTTGAAAAACTTAGAACTCAGGTTCACAACGAATTTTGTATGTTTCATTCAAATTTTTGTAAACTCTGAGATTTTTGTTAAGACTCAAATTAAAATCTATTGGAACAATTTAATTCCTGATTTTCTTGGCCAATTTTAAAAAAAGCTGCTTTAACATTTTTTAAAATTAGAACGAAATTTTCAAATATTTTCTAAATAGTTCTGTAAGCAAACTTTATTTTGATTTATTTGTTTCAGACTATTAGTGTTACTTTTAGTCCTAATTTAAATGCTAAAAGGAGTCATACTTTTGGCTGGATTTTCATGACTAATTAAATAGAATTAAACTCGAAGAAAAATAATTAAAGCCTGAATTTAAATTTTTTAAATTTCAAGTCCCTCAAAAATTAAGTGGATGCTACTGAGACCCGACTGTATGTACCAGATACACTATTATCGCATCCCTTCACACAGCCTCTCGTCTCTATGAATCTGGTGCTGCTGCCCGGCAGTCCAAGCGCTGCGCACGTCCACACAGACGCGCGCCCAATACGGCCCATTTTGCACACTCGCTCGCACACACAACGCCAATTGGCTGAGGGTGAAAAGGATAATACGCAGGACGAGGAGGACGGAGCAGGACGACCAGAATCTCGCGTACGATCGGCTGGACATCATCTCTCGCGCTGCCTTCGTGAACTAGAAAATGTTTTCCTTATTTTTTCGCTCCTTCGTCCTTACGAAAAGTGCATCTGTGTGAGTTTCAACCCCTTCAAGTGTTGGTCATACGTCTTCTCGCCTGGCTCCGGCTCCTGCGTCTTATGTACACCTCACACGCACACTCTCGAACGCACTTTTTTTTCTGTGCTACAGCATTTTATATTTTTAAAATGAAATGCCTGGCTTCTGCTGCTAAAAAGCGATGCGAGGACTCCGAGAGTATGGGAATTTAGGTACATAATTTGATTATACTGCTCGATAGATAAATGTCTCTGTGTGTGCGTATACAAACGAAATGTGTGAATTGTGGACGATGAAGCAAAAATTGTTGCTCGAGAATGTCCCAATCTGTGATATGTAATAATGAATTGTGCCGGTGATGATGCCGAGAAGCCGTCTTTGTTGACCATCTCCTTGGTGGCAGTGTATGGGTGAGAGCCAAGGATGCCTCGCTTTTGTGCCCTCAGCGTTGCCAGGAGATTGAATTGGGGGTGGAATTTTTAATACCAAAGTCACGCCGCCGCTATTCGTGGGCAGTCTGAACAACCATGTCCTCCGCTGACCAACAACAATCCCGTTGTGATTCCGCAAATGCCGCAAAAATTATTAAATTCCAGAAAACTTGACTCTGCTCCACATGTTCCGGCACATGCGACATTTCCGTGGAGGCTTGCACTAGAGGGGTGGACCGAAATGCCTCCTGATTTTGAAGAGAATTTTTAGCTTCGAGAATAGAAATTTTTCAGGTCGGTCGCTTTTCTCATGGAGTAGACAAACAGAGCAAAATTTTCAGCCAATTTTCGTGGAAATTTAGATTTGAGACGACTTGGATCTCCCAAAGTACTTAAATCCGGAGGCTCATCTCTTGGTGGCTGTTTCTAAGGGCCCCTCTTGTGATCGTCACCAAAGATGGGAGCTCTAGCCCCCGTACTTTGGGAGCTAGAGATAATCGAATTTTTGTGAAATTTTTGTATGGGAAAATTTCACCAAGATTTGGTTTTCTCTAGCTCCCAAAGTACGGGGGCTAGAGCTCCCATCTTTGGTGACAATCACTAAAGGGACCCCTAGAAACAGCCACCGGAGCCTCCGGACTTAAGTACTTTGGGAGATTGGCTGTAAATTGGCTGAAAATTTTGCTCTGTTTGTCTACTCCATGAGAAGAGCGACCGACCTGAAAAATTTCCATGCTCGAAGATTTTTAGACTCGAAAACGTTTAGTTTCCTTTCAATAAGGTTGGGTAGATTGGATTTTTGGCTTAAAATAAGTCATTAAAATTCCAAAATATTTTTTAAAAAATCAACAGAAGGTTTGACTCTAGTCTGAATTTGTCTCAGCCTGAAAAAAAACCTTTCCCAGTCAAAAAAGCCAGTTCTGAGTCCAAGAAAATCCTGAATATTCTAGAGACTTCTTTTCCATTCCCTCTCTACTCCAGCCCCTGCAACATTCCAGTGCTCATTTGCGGAGGACTTGTGCAGAGGCAGAAGACATAAAAGCTCAGTCCGAGCCGAGATTCCCCCGAACCATAAAAACATGTCTTACATTTGCATACGAGCTCGAGATGCGTATGAAATTTGAAATTTGTGTCGTAAAGTGGATTATACTGTTTTGCGGAAAGTGACAGGGGGAACGGGTCGCTTCTGGGGGAGGTGGAAGGTGGGCGAGAACGGTGTAGATTACAACTTGTGTGTGGATCTCGCAAATTCGTAAACTATAAACTAGATTTTGTACACTGTCGCCGAAGTCATCCGAAGGACATTCGCGCGAGTAGCAGCAGCAACAACAACAATAGGAAGGAGATGAGATGGGTTTGCGTCTTCGCTGTGTGTGCGACTGCGATATAAATTTTAAATTATCCCCTACGGAAAGGTATCTAGTCGTACGCATATTGGAATTCGTTCTACCCAACTGCGATGATTACTCTATAAACTTTTCCGTTGCCGGCTCTGTAGTTTGTACTAGCTTTTAATATACCTAACGAACTCAAAGCCGAGCTCAATAAAGGGTTGAATGTTATTGCTAATGTATCATCTACCATCTTCTCTTCCCTCCGCTCACTACACGGGACATTTACGTACGCCGTCGTGTCTTGCTCTCGCCCAGCCCTAGCCGCACCACACCGCGCGCGTTCCAAATATCATAATGAATGCTGTATTAAAATATTAAGTATCCAAATTGTGCTTATGCATGTAGAAAATAGAAATTCGGATGCTGCTAATGTTCCCTCATGTCTCTTTCTCCATTGAAGCGTGATTAAAATCGGAATTGCGTCCATTGTCAAAGTAAATTACGACCTTGTCTCGTTTGCTACGGGGATTTGGGAGCCTTCAAGACCATAGAGGCGATCTAGAGAGGTTGCCCTGTTATCTTATTTTTTTATATCGACCCTCCCCCTATTTCATTGGCTCTAAGTCTCAGCTGCTAATTTGAAAAAAATTGCTGATTAATCAATTTTGGTTTGTTTTCGTCTTTGTCCCGTCCAGTTTGTAGTCCGGAAGTTAAATTTAGAAAAAGAAAAAGCATTTCTGCCGGTAAATTTTTACTTCCGGGCCAAAAATTGACCCGGCCTGTCTAAGTTTTTCCCAGTCTCTCCGCGCGGACAGACTCGCGGGAAGACTTGCGAACAAACACTCTAACCTCGCGGACAGACTTCTTCACACTGAGTTGCCATTAAACAAAGAAACTTTTGAGATTTTTAAAAAATGCATAGCAGCCCCTTTTGAACAACTTAAAACCCCCTCTAGTACCCCCTCTAGGCCATAAAGCTCCATGTCCAAAACTCGCTCCAGTCACAACTTAATAATTCCCGAAATCACTTCGTCTTTCTCAAAACGAGACCACTTAAACACACCTGCATCGTAAAAAACTCTAATTACGCCTAATGACCTCCAAAGCCGGCTCGAGCCCCGGCCCCATCCTGCGCATTCTAACGACTCGAAACATGCGTAAAAGTTGAAACAATAACCATCTCCAGGTCTGATGATGAGCAATGAGGTCATAAATCACAAAGTTTACCTTTGATCTCCCTCCCAAGAGTCCGCCTCGAGACTCGGATCTGGCTAATAAAGTTTTGCAACATTTTATCTTAATTCGATGGTGATGAGCCAAATTGTAATGTGCCGTAAAAAATCATGCAAGAATGGGTATAAAAAGTTAACCAGCTGCTGATTAGTGCTGATTTCGCGCCGCACCAGAGTCGCATCGCATCTCTTAACCTAATTTACCAAATCGCAGATTTGCACAAATTAATGATGCAATTTATTCAGACAAATTTAAATATAACATTTTTATATCAGATTGTGAGAACTCTCAGAACTTGTGATTGTGACTCAGTCTAGACGAGAGCGCTTGAATGGAGGCTCGGGAACGAGTTTTGGAGATCAAAAATTGATTCAGTATAATCTCAACACGGTTGTCTAATTAAAATGTGGCAGAGATGATGATAATTTTATGGGAAACGATTAAAATATTTATGAGAGTATCAATGGAACGTGGTGTACCGCTTTGGAGGAGTTTTTTGATGAATTGTGGCGGACTTGACGTCATTTGAACGTGCCAGAGGCATTAATTTTTGATATATTGGAGCATCTTGATAATCGAGGCTTTATTTCGAACCTTTTGGGTTGAGTGTGAGGTCTTGGAGCTGCCATTAAAATTAGCTTGAAAATTTTATTTTCAAGTATTGACCTCTCAGAGTCTTAGAAAACAGGCTAGTAAGGAGAAATATTTTTTCTTTCAGTCTAATGAGCAAAATTAAAATCAAATACAAAGCCTAAAACATAAGTAATTTGTCTAATTTGAATTTAAGACTCTTTGGAGTTAAGAAAGTGACTTTTTTCGCCAGTCAAAGTCTCAAAAAGCGGCCAAAAACTTCGACTGAGATCGACTGAGTCGGTCTTAAAAAATTATATCCACGCAAGATCCAACTAGAAAATCTAGAACAAGGACTTTGAATCCAAAAATCTTCATCCATTAAAGGAATAGAAATCTGGAGAGCGTCGAAATTGCTTTAGACACCCTTAAACTCGGTTGCAGCGTCAAGTTTCGACACACATTCACATTCTCGAATTCGCATTCCTTCACACCGAAGATTAGAATTAGGAGAAACGCACAACACAACACATCTGACTTGCTGTTGTGCGTATTATTCATTCTGGGAATGTTGTTATATGCGCTTTTACGACCGTGTATGCATTATCCTTGTGGTGGTGAATCTCGGATTGTCATTTTGGTCGACACACAGGCAAACAACTGCAATCGGGAATTTTTCACATTCTTCGCTCCTCTCTGACTTCATCGATATGGCCGATATGCGTCATATATCGAAATGCACTTCCACATCCCAGCTCCTCAATCAGGTTGTGATATGCTAAATTGACGTTATTAACTCATACACTACCTGCCCGATCGAGTTAGGCGCCCCAATAAATTTTATTTTGGCCGCAAATCGCGAAACCGCATCTTTCTATTCCGTGCGATTCCCTGAAATTGCGAGAAGCAAGACGGAGAGCTGAAAAAATCGAATGGCCATAATTTGTTCCGCTTTGATCATGTTTTTTTGGCCATAAAGCGCAAGCACATTGGTATATCATTACCGGGGAGCGACCAGAATTGACATGTGTGCGGTCGGAGAGGATTGGAGTCGCTAGAAAAATACAAATGAGAAAGTTGAGGCCATTACCGGCAGCAGCCGGACAAGATCAAGATTAGATTTTGATTAAAATCCCATAAAAAAGTAACTTGGCCATCAGAAGTCGCTTCGGGTCGCTCGTGGAAGAGGTAATTTATGCATCTAGCATCCCGTCTGCGACCCGATCGATCGATTTTCTCACATAAAATTGTGTTTTGGGTCATTTGCGATTTTTTTCGCGAACTTTTTCAACCACGAAACTGACTTAGGAATGACTATTTGGTGACAAGTGTCTGTAGGTCTCAAGAAAAAGAGAAGCATACAGATATGAACCTAAAAAAGCTCTTGAGAGGCCTGATAAAGGACCTTTGAAGAACCTTGAAGGAGTTTTCTTGGAGACTCCAGCAGGAGAACTCTTGAATGAACTTCCTGAGTAATCCTGGAGAACCCTTCAGAGACTCTCTTTGACAGCTCACGAGGGAATTTTCTTGGAGGATCCTCTGAAGACTCCTATGAGAAGCCCAAAAAAGCCTCTCGAAGGACTTTTTCAAGATCTTTCGAAATACTCTCTGAAAGGACCCCTAAAAATACCCAAAGGATGTTCTTCCAAAGCCCTCTCAAGACTCCCTTTAAAGACCCTTTAAGAAAGCTCAATGGACCCCTGAGGACTCCAGGTTTTATTTGTGGACAAAAGAAAAGGATTTTGTTCAAAAAAGTAGCCCAAAAGGAATTCTTTCTCATATCCCTAACCAAAACAACAACCAAGCAGGCTTTGGTAGCATTTTTTGCTCTCGCTCCACTCATTATCAATATTTTTGTTCCCAACATGATTATTATGTGCTGATGTGATTCAGTTCCTGGTATTATTAATTATTAACATAACATTAATTCTGCTCGCCTATCGCGCGGAATGGCTGTGAGAGCTCCGGAATGGCACAAAAAACTGTATCAGTATCGCGAATGCACAAAAGCGGCGACCTGAGGATCGGGGAGCAAGACGGAACGCGGCAAAAGAACACATTTTATGGCAGCGACCGGCAAGCACGGATAATAATAATATAATAAAATGGGTTCACAAATTAATAGTGTCACATTTTACGATGTTCGCGATTTTTTTATTGCCACGCAGAGTGTGATTCTTACCATTGCCAGTCTGGTTTCCATCCCGCGGCTGCTGTGTCGAATATATGTATATATATTGAACAATAAAACGCGAAATCTGATTCAGTGTGTTTCCACGGAAGGAATGACTTAATGAGTCCCTGCAGCTCGAAATCGAGGCCAGAGAACGCCGGAAGCACGTGAGGGTGCAGCGTCTGGGTCGGCACGAAGGAGCACCAAGAGGACTGCAACAAGTGGCAGCAGTTCCCAGCCTTTACCTGACGACGGCAACTCTGGCCCAGGTCATTGCCTCTCCCTATGCCAAATTTCTTTCACTCCGCTACCGAGAAAAACTCGGCAACCCAAACTAAATCAAAAACTACGTCAAAGTGAGGTATGCATACCCGGTCCCCGACCCGGACCGACCCAACAAAAGATGTGTATACAGAAATAAGGGAATATTGATTGGATCCTAGCCCAGACATAGTGTTTATTAGCCCATTTCCTACCACCTAGACATTTTTGTTCCATTTGGGACAATTTTTGGAAGTTTAGAGGTGTCTTTGGCCATGCTAGAAGTCCTCTACAGATGAATTGGGCATTTACAGATAAAAATCGATGATTTCAATCTCAACTTTGAGTCTCTTAGAAGGTTTTCTTTTAAGTAAAATATTAAAAGACACTCAAGAAAAAAATTTTGGTGTTTTTATTTCCATTTTTGGCCTTTTTTGTTTCTCGAAATTCCAACATGGTTTAACAGGACTTGGGAAGGGTGGCTGAGATGGAAATTTTCTGACAAAAAATCGTTGTTTTCAGTAGCAACATTTGGAGCTTTTTGGTAGCTTTTTATGTAAGATTAAAATTTTCTTTAAAGCTTGAAATTATAAAAGTTTCAGGAAGAATTTTAGAAGAGAATTTTTTGGCCTTTTTTTGAAATTTTACCATGGCTAAGACGACAAAGGAAAGGTATAGTCGAATTGGACATTTTTTTAATTTAAAATCTTTGTTTTCAATACTAACTTAAGGAGCCTTGTTTGAGCTTCTTTAAAGGTATTCTTCGGTAGAATTGGAATTTTGTTTTTTGAATTTTGAATCATTTCAGAATTTTGTTCATTGAAATTTTAACACAAGTTCGAAGTCTTGGGAAAGGTGGTCGGATTGGAAATTTTCTAGTAAATAATCAAGGTTTGCAGTATCAACATTTGGAGCTATTTGGAAGCCTTTTCTTTCGTATAATCGAAAAAGAGTTTTTCAGTAATTTTTTAAGAAGACATTTTTGGCAATTTTGTCAAGAAACGTGAGGGGCAACAAGACTCTTAGATATCTCAAAAAAGTTGATGGTGGGAGAAAATGGGTTAAATAGAGATTACGTGCTAATACATCCGTCGCATTCGCAACCGAGACTACGAGAGGAGATGCAAAGATCCACTGCACATCCCTCCGATGCCCCACAGAAGTCGGGTGGCTGCGATAAGGACGATACTCCGAAATATAATTTTTGGGATCAAGTGTCGAAGACTCGCCGGCCAACCTTTTCCGGGTGGGCCCGGGTGCCGGGGATGGCGGGACCCTTTCGCCCCTGCACCGAGAGGAGGTGTGCCATTGACCTTAATTTTATGTGTCTCGTGTCTGTCCCTCGTCTCAGCCATCCCGTCCCTTCGTCCGTATGTGTGTCACTGCGGCGGGATCCGTGCCTTGCCTTCCCGGCCGACCGACGACCTTGCTACCGCATTTTAATAAAGAAATCCTACAAATCACTACGCACTAAATATGCGCCCCAAACTGACCTACCTTTCAGAAGGCGCCTGCCGCCTTCCGAGGTGCGGCGGGTTCGGCTCAATTCGGTTCGGTGCGGTTAAAACAAGGAGATAAATACAATTATATGTCTTTCTCCCATCATCCTTTACTTTATGTACGCATCTTTGCCGAAAGGCCCTTCCTTCCGTCCTTTTTAATTCCCCTGACCAAAGACGTGAACGTGTATGTCAATGAACCCGGCCACTCTCAACTTAACCCCGTCCTCCCCGCGCGGAATATTATGCAAATGTCCATTATTACTCTCCTGGAGGGTGCGACTGAATCACGGATCGGCCAAACAATTCCGACAGATGTGAGTTTCGATGGAGTTTTCTCGGAATCCGACTTAAAAACTTGCAGGCGACTCAAAGGAAAGGATCATAAAGGGAATTAAGGGCAACAAGTACAAGCTGGGCGTATCGTAAACAAATCATGGCGACAACATTCTGTCGTTCTGCATATTGCATGTTTTGCAGCGACGGCCTACCTGCCCAGCATTATCGGGAAATACCAAAATATTTGCTCTTTCGAGTTACATCAATGGGCCCCTCATAATCGAAGATTGGTGTTGCGGCCAAGGTCAGGTAGTTTGTCGCCTCTTATCGCGTGAATTACCAGGAACGGGAGAGAGTCAAGTGTTCTGTTTTTGGAGACTTTTATGACACTCACCTGAATAGTAGAAGCGCATGAAAGCCATCGTCTTTGAATTTTAATTTCCAATCAGCTCCGTTTGATAATGTGCTCCAATAAAAATTGTGTGCCTCGAGATGTGTCACAGGAGGGCTGTCAGCTGATCTGTCAATTTTAGCAACTATTATAGGGCTTGCAAAAATTTTTAAGGTATTTAAAAATGTTTCTGAAATTTTCAACCAATTTTTTAGATAGATTTGAGTCCTAGTCAGGTGGTTCTGGAGAGACATTTGGGGAGATAGGGCCTTTCCAGTCACTACTAGAGTCTTCTCTAACTATAATTGACTAAAAAAGATCTCTAATCTCTACTTAAAACTGAAAAAGAAGCATCTAAGATTCAAATGAGTGTCTCCAAAGATGAAATTAACGCCTCCAGATCCTGCAATGACGCTCTTTTAGCTTAAAGGCCTTTTTCTGGAGCCTAATTGGAGATCAAAAGCTGAAGAGGTTGCTCTAAAGGATGAAACAAGCGTCTCCAAAGTTGAATTTGTCGCTTCAGAAGCTAAAGGGCTTAAAAAGCAGGCTCCAAGGGCCAAAGGAGGAATCACAAGCCTAAAAAGGACTTCCAGAGCTGTAGTCAACCAACCCCAGATCCCTCTAGTGAGCAAATTCTGGGAAGTCAATAAATCCCAGTTAGAAACCCTTCCCGAGTTCGAGCAACCTGCCCCAATTAGCGGAGTGGCCCGAGCGTGTCTACTAATACACCCCTTCCACCCCCTCCTCCCTGCGTTCATCACATACTTTCGCTTTCGCAAAAAAGTTTTTCATGTAAACTGCTTTTAAAAAGAATCATGATGGCGTTCCATGGAGAATATAAATTTTTACTTACGCACACACACACATACACACAGAGAGCGAGCAGCTACGAGCCCATCGCCTGCCCCAAAAGACGCCAGGCTGCTATTTTATAGGCCAAAGCAAGGCGAGTTGTGCGCTAGTGCCACCACCCACTTAAAAAGCTGCCTGCTGGAAATTGAATTTTCATTTGAATCAATTGAACAACACAAGAATTCCATTTAAGTTTTTAACCCTTTTTCTTTACATGCGCGTCTCCGCTCCTTTTTTCCCAGCTCCGTCCTTCCTCGCTTCCTCCTCGCCTCTGCGGACTGTATGCGGTAAAAATCAATTCCCTGTCATCTTCGATTTACTTTCACTTCATTTCCAGTGTTTTTGTTTTTATTTTACATGACGACGCCGACTTCCGCCCGCTTCTCGCCGCTTCCATTATTTGCCTACGTACTTCTTTTATTTATTCATTTCGAGTCGCGATTTGAGAGCAAAAAAGTATCAAATGTCCCTCATTCTTTCTTTTCCCCGATACCCATTCCCCCCCCCCCCCAAACTCTGATGCCCGGAAAGTCGAGAAAGGGTTGGGTGGTGGCAATCTGCTGAAGCTGTGTTTTTGCGGCGCGGCTCTTATTTATTCTTTTTCTCCTCTTTCATTTCGCTGCTAATGAAGAATTTTTTCATTAAGGATTTTGCTACTTTCTTATATTTATTCATGGACGGTGCCTTGAACTCAATATTTCTGAGGCGCTCGGCATCCCCACCCCTTGCCCGCGTGTTTTCGTGATAAGATTTCAATTAAAAAGTAATAACGGTGGAGTGGGGTTGGGCTGGAGAGCCGCGAGGCGCAGAAACGTGGGCGGCAGCGTGCTAATGAGTTTCAATTGGTTATTGGTGGCTCGTTTTTTATGGGCTGTGAGAGTTGCTCGAGAACTTTCTGGAGGTGACCTACTTTCCTCGTGCTCTTCTAGTACTTCAATGTAAGAGTCTTAAATTGACTTTGACTTTAATTTAGTTCTCTTCACGTCCTCGGATATTCATCCTCACGCCATCCAGAAAGTAGCTAGGGTTTAAATAATCTAGTACCTCATTTTCGGCCTTATTAATTTTGGGCTCACATATAAATGACACAAAATAATCTTTGTCCATTTTCGTGGAAAATTCACACTGGATATTTTTTATGACTATTTAGAAAGTTTTCTAATTTTTGGAAGACTCAACATACAATGTTCAAAGTAGGCTTTATCTATTAGTTTATCTATCAAATATTTTTAAACTTGTCTTCCTCGAGAAAAGTCAAGAAAATGAAAGCGTCACTCAGGCACAAATATGACCAAAATTTTGCGTCCGTAACGCTTACGTTATCTCGACTTTTCTCTTGGAAGAAGAGTTATAAAAATCCCAAAACAATTTTTTCTGGTACCTACTCATGTAACTGTAGATTTAGTCTATTTTGGCCTTTGTAAATTGAGTCTTCCAAATATTAGAAGATTTCTAATTTTTATAATAATAATTCTAATTTTTAGAATCTAAAGTAAGACTTTCTGGCAAAACATAGAACCCAGTAATAAACCAATTTCGGAGCCTCTGTTAAACTGCACACTAACGGTATTTTGTAAGCTGAGAAAAGATCTCTTCTAGTACAGCTTTTAGTTCACAATTGTTAATCAAGGGCCTTTGAAGGCTCTGGTTTTTAAATGTAGAGCAGTTAAATGTTAAATGTAAGTAGCTCCAAGACTATTTGTTATTGTAGGACCTTTAAAAAATATTCAAGTTCAAATACAAAAAAATTGACTCAAGGGTTCAAAGAAGCTAATTCTATTTAGCAAATTGACCCAGAGGCCCCCTTCGACTGCCACCTGCTCTCCCGCTCAAACGTATTCAAATTTCCTTGCCTCCAAGCACATCAACGTCATCGACATCACGTCTACTTAATCTTTCATCACATGTTTACACTGACCACCCTTCGCTTTTCATCATCCCCATTCACGTACGTGGCACTTTCACTTTTGTTTGCATTTATGCTCCGCTCTCACATCTCATGTACAAGAGGTAGCAATGTACATGATGGTGAATCTTATCAACTGCCAAATAATTCTATAGCCGTTCTGTTCGCGGTGAAAATGACGAACTTTCCTGTGCATTTTCTGCGTTCCTGGTTGCTGGCATCATTGCGAAATGGACACAAATACCTATATATACGGAATTTACTACGAATTGAAAGTGAAATGAGGGACGTGAGCGCGTGTGCGCTCGTACATGTGGGGCATCGGCAGGATATGTGAAGATAACCAGCGCTGGGGTGGCGATATGTGTATGAAGAAAAGAGAAAGGAATGTGGAAAATTTATATTTAAATTTCTGTGCTGTCCAGCGGTCGGTCCAGGGCCGTACTCGGGACTCCTGGGGGCCCTCAAAACCGAATTTGCTGCAGGGGCTCCCCTAATCCAGAGCTGGGCGGCGTCCAGTGCGCGTGGACCTAATTTAAATCTCTTTACCTCCCTTCCCCATTCGTTCTCATTCTTCGCATTTCCTTCCCCACATGCTTCTGACCACGCTTGGAAGCGAAAACATGTACTTCCTCCCCTCCCCCAGTCCTCGCATGCGAGGCAGTAAATAACCTCAGAGCCGTTTAAAGTTCGCCCTTTAAATTGGGGCCGGGAAATTCGTGAAAATCGACATCCACGGGGGAAATCTATGCACTTGACTTTCAAATAGTCGTCCTCCTGCAGAAATTGCTTCCAAATTGAAATTTATGCGTCAATGTGACTTTTATTTCGCGCGTTGTTTCCGTGGTGGGAATTGTCTCCTCGCGAGGGGAATCGGGGCGGAACAGAACCCTTTTGTGCTCAGTTCACAGGTCACTGGCGCCGACAAAGAAGTTTTGGCGGCATCTGGACTCCTCGCAGCATTGTTTTAATTAAATCCCGCGAAACTTTTAGCGCCATGCGACAACTCTTTTGTGCCACAGTTTTCGTGAATTTCTTTTTTTCGCTCTCAACTTTGGATTTTATTTGTCTGTTGGTCGGAAAACGTCGCCAGGGTTTCCAGGAAGCTTCTGAGAACGGTTTTGGGAACGACAAAAGTTTAGCCAAAAATCCGAGAAACCGAACATTTGGGCAAAATTTAAATTTTAGTTGAAATTTTGTCCCCCAATTTTCATTTTTTTCCCTCAAATAGCCCAGTAACGTGTTTTTGGGCTGCTTCAAGAACCACTCTGGAGACAAAAAGTCTTCATGAAAAATCCAGAGCTGAGATTTTACGAATGAGTTAAAGTTTGACCATTTTCTAAATTTTGAGTAAAAAATTTGCTCTCCAATTTCCACTTTATGGGGAAAAGACGCTCAATACAAGCTTTGCTAGCTAAAACTAGGCATTCAGGACCAATTCTTTTGATAAACATTTTCAGAAACTTAAATTTGGCCGTCTTTAAAATATTAGGTAGAAACTCTTTTCCCTAAAATCAACTTTTCAGCCCAAAATATTTGAAAAAGCGTTTCTGGAGGTAAAGGCAGCAGTTTTAAGCCTTCAAGGAGTTTTTCCTTACAAATAGAATTTTCGTAAAAATTCACGAAATTCAGATTTTTTTTCGTGCTATTTCCTTCGAAAAACTAGTCGTTTTTTCCGCCTAAAAAAATTCCCAAGTCCCCAAAGTAGCTTCCAAAAAATCTTAAAGGCGACCTCGTTGGTGGGAATCGCGAGGGGGACACAACACTTGATGAATTTTTATCCTGCACTCGGCCGAGTTTTAAATGTGTTTCGAGGAAAAATTAGCAATTCGCATATTAATTACTTTTTGCTTTCTTTTCATTATCTCTCCATCTCGTGGAGCGGCGAGCGGACTCGCGAGATGAATGTAAGACGAAATGCAGGCTCTTTGATTTCCATTTGACGGAAAGTGGATGGGCTCGGGAGGGCAGAAAAAGTGTTTTATGCATACATTAATTTAAATTTGAGTATGTACATAACATGGCAAGGCAGGACGACACAGATGGCGGGAAAAAAACGCGAGGCAGCTCAAACACTTGATTTTAATTAAAAAATAATATTCTTAGCTTTCAATTATACACTTGCAAACATACCTTCCTACTTAATTCATTACGAGAGAGAGAGGCTGAGAGAACGATGGGATAAGAGTCTGAAAAGGAGAAAATCTTGTGCCCGGATAAATTAATGCCTGCACATTAATTTTTTATGTCAGCTGCAGAAAAGGACATTTTTTGCCGCCATCGTCGTCGGCTCTAATTGTTTTGCTTTAATTTTTAATGCCACACGCGAGCACCAAGGATAAGCGCGCGTGACAATGACGTCCCGCTATTTATTGCCATTTTTCAGCAAAAGTCGTGTTTGGCTTTGGGATGAAAATTTATCGTGGAAAGAGTTGAGACTGCGTCTTTCGCTGGCCCATCAATCAGATTTATCAAAGCAGAGCAAACATTATGAATGCACGATTGATCATTTGGCGTCTCTCTTCTGGGCTGTTTGCCAACAAACAGAGTCCAAGAGTGCGAAAGAATCTTCCTCGGTGCACACACGGGACTCCCCCTTTCGCTAGATGTGAATGCCAGAATGAGATTTGCGCTGAAAAGACCATCAAAGAAATCTTTTTTGCGGAGTACGAGGCCTTCACATTCGGGTTTAATCAAATAAAAGCCATTCGAGGAGTTCTGGTGGTTTATTGTTGGATTTCCCTCCGCTGAGCCGCATTCAATGGGAACATCAAGGCAGGTTTGCGTTCCATTGAACTCCAATTCGGTGGCTAGGTGATTGGTGATTGTTAAAAAGTGCTCATGGGACAAAAATGTCCGTCTGTCTGGTTGATTTTCGGTATTTTGTTGAATTTTTGTCCAAAATATGGACTATGAAGTAGTCCACTGTGGTCCCACAGGCTCCCAAAATTTTTGGGGTGTTTGGATTTATCAAAAATCTCTCCTTTTCAAAGTAAGAGACTTCCAAAATTTATTTTCGATTTGAATTTTCAAAAATATGGTGAGTTTGAGCTTTAAGAAATTCAAGCAAATTATTTTTAAAAATTAACTTCAATTCTTAGTGACATATTTTTGGCGATTTTTCATTTGAAAAGAAAGTTAAGACTCCCTCCATGAACCCCCCATAGTTAGCTTCTCAAAAGTCGGTCAGCAGAACCGACTCCTAATCCCCGGCGAGATTAGAAGATTGATGAAAATTCACGACAAATTGAATAAAAAGTTGACGGATGTGCCAGAGTCGAGAAAAACATCAAACTCGGCCGAAAATCGATGCGAAAGGGGTGCGCTGAGCTCCAGAATTCCTCACATGCCTCTCGCCTAGTTTATTACTATGCTCATTGTTGCCTGCCTCCCTGCTCCCGGCCCGCTCCGACAACATCCATACGTCGACGATATGCCGTTGCCAAAGTTAATATATAAAATTGTATAATAAATCATATGAATACAAGATTATCTACAAATGTTGCCGAAGCTTACACGTTTTTGTACTCCATTCGTCTCTCTGTTGTGTCGTATCGTACGGAATATCCAGCAGCACTACTTTTACTTTCTAATTTGATAAACTTTTGAAATTTTGGACATTTGCAGCACCAGTGAATGGCTCCGGATTATTATACAAGACCCGTACGAGCGAGCGTCTATGGCGAAACAGCAGACACAGGCTCTCGAGTGACACACAAACAGCATTAAATATTTATAAAATAAAAAATGTGGTCGCAGGCGAGCAGAGCTGGTGGCCGGCCCGAGTCCAGTGCAGCTCCAAACGAGTTTCGTATCCGTTGACATTAATTGAATCTATCGAAATTTTAATTAGTGATGTAATTAGGCTGTCGATTTGGGTTAGCAAGAAGCGTAACTGCGCTAGGCCCGGGCTGGAGGGTGGCGAGGGGTGGGGAATTCAATTTCTTGATTAATTACTTTCTAATTTTTTGCTGCTCGCGGGATTCTCGGAGTAGAAAAATTCCCGCTCGTTTGCACAATTTGCGAAACAGAATTCCTCGCTCCTCTCAAAGGGTTGTCCTCCCTCCTACCCCCCGTTCCTTTGATAATTAAGCGTTTTGCTCATAAATAGGAGGATAATCGATATTTTTTGCCGCCGAATCAAATACCTGAACGCGGCGTGATAAGCCTGCAGTTAGATTGTTTGCCAATTTTTCCCGGGTGAAGGAATTCGGATACTTTTTCTTAAGTTGTTGGGTCGGTCTGTCCTCGGTTTTGGTCCGGATAACCATTGCAAAGCTTATGAGAAGAAGCTTTGGGTAGGTTTGGGCCTCTTCCGAAATTTTAGGGAGTCCTTAGACTAGCTGCGATTTTTTAAAAATTTCTTTAAAAATTTTTTCTTGGAAAAATCAAATTTTCTTTAATTGTTAAAACATTAAAATTAAGGGTCAGTTCTTCTCAAATCTTAGGCTAATTTAAAGGTTTCTGAATTAGAAAAATATTTTTAAAACATTTAAATATGAGTATCTGAGGGAAAAAGGGTCGATAAATGGCTGATTTAAAAAAAAAATTTTTTGAAAAGTATTGAAATTTATAAAGTTTTTTTAAAAATTCTGTTAGGAAAAATTTCACCTCCTTCCCCCCAGTGACGCTCCTAAAACCCCCTTCCCCCTTCCTGATAGTGCCTATCAAACGTTAATCCTCCCCGAAACCGCCCAAAGAGTTACTATTTCAAAATTAATGAGGCAAAAAGAGCCGTTCCGGGAAAAGAAACTCGCAAAGATGATTGATCCCTCCCAGTACCTGCGCCAGAGCCATGACAACCTGTCCCCGGGAAGGCTTCTATTTCATGGCTCGTGAATTTTCCCGCCGAAAGCCGTTAAACGCTTCATCCCCTCCAAAAATTCCGCCAGTTGACCAGGTCACTTTTGCCCGTGTAATTGTTAAAGTGTGCTCGGCGAATTAAAATTAAAAAGCGACCGGCCACCAGGTCACGGAACGGCATGTCCTTTTTCACCTCGCCTGAGACCTTTGGCCGTCTGCTTCTGAGTCTTCTGATTGCGCGATTGTTATTTTTTTCGGACAAAAAGATACAAACAAGTTGTCGACCTGAGGGTCATCGAAGGCGGGAGAGTCCTGGATTTTAACATTTTAACGGTTTTATTATTAATTATGGCACTTTAATTTATTTATGTGCTAATTACAAGGCGAGTGCAGCGCGAAAAATTTTACGTACCTGTCATGTCACTTTTTTGTTGTCACTCGCGCGTCGATCCTCGTTCCTCGCTCTCATCTTATCCATTATTCAGCTTGTTATCTCTGTGAATTACGATAAAAATTTTCCCGAGCTTACCTCTCCACATCCACCTCCATCTCGTGACACTGCGAGCCGTTGTTGTTGTATAATTAAAGCTTCGTTAACCTATTTAAAAATTCTGTTGCTCTTAGTCGTGTAAAAAGCGGAGAAAGAAAGACGGGCGACACCCTCCGGCACATTTAATATGCAAGTCGACTCTAAAAGACTTATGTACATGTTCTTTTCTTGCTTCTTGGGGCACAAAGGTCTCACAGTGGGAGTTGTCTGTCAGTCACGTATTTTTAAGCACCAAAATTTGATCTTCGAAAATTCAAAAACATATTTTTCAACCGAAAAAAACAACATTTCTCCATTCTGTACTGAGTTTAGGGTTCCAAAGAGGTGAAAACCTGCCTTCCCAGGACATTGGGACTTAAAGTACCGTAGTTCAGGTCAAGAGAAATTCTCTCGAAAAATTCAACAGACGCCAAAACTTGCCTGAAAATTCCCAAAGGCTTGAAAGTCTGGCCAAAAACCATCAAAACTCATCATCTTCATGGTCCCCCATCAAGCCCTTTGACAACTTCCCGTCCTTTTCGCCGCTTCCACCTCAAGTCGTTCTCGTTTCTTGCTCGGTACAATTTTTTAATTATATAAAAGACCTAATTGTTTATGTGCCCCAACTCTCCTGGCCGCGTCTCTCCTCTCTCTCGCCACGGCCCCACGCCATATTCGGGGGAACGTGAGACCGAGGAACGTCCTGGCATCTGTAATTTATGGCAATAAAAAGAAATGGTTAACATTGACGTAACGCAATCTTAGACATTTTCTTTGACGTTGTCATTTTCACAACGATAATAACATAATTTCAACCTTTTCGCTGGCTTTTTTGCGCTCGCGCGCGCTTTTTTCCACCCGCTCAACGTGGACACCCATTTTACAGCATGAACGGAGAAAGTTAAGATAAGTCTCCACTGTCAACACACTTTTCAATGAATAATACATCAGATAAAATGCGATGACGACACCGAATGCGGAGTGAAAACGTAGTTCGGAATCAATTTTTAAAAGGAAAGCGAGAGAATGTTCTCTGAGCCGCTTCTTTTTGCCTTCAAAGTGAATTCACATATTATCGGTTTCTATTCAGGGGCTGGAGGACGGAATGGGGGATGGCCGTCATTGATGTGCAGAGAAGTAGGGTTGGCTGACTCTTTGTCGAAAGATTCTGACGAGCTTCTTAACCCATTTCGGGCTCGTACGGTTTTAGCTCGTTTTTGCCACCGTTAAAAAAAATTTGAGGCCAAAAAAAAAATTTATCACACAAATATATTTTGCATATTTCGCATATATTTCAACTATATAATACATACATGGTTTTTAAATTTCTAAATTTTTAAAAATACATTTGTATCAAATATAAATAAAATATAAAAAAAACTTGTTTTTTTCTTCATTGACTTTTGGAGCCTAATTGAAGCCTTTGAAAAGCCTTCTTTGGGAAGAACTTGATTTTTCCCGTGATGTTTGACTATTACACTTTTAGTCATTAAAATCTCAGACGAAAATTGAAAAATATGAAATTTTGGGGAGTTTTCAAAAAATATGTGCGAAAAAAGCCTATTTTTCAAAAGCCTTAGAAGCTAGTTTTAAGAGCTTCAGGAGAAAAATTTTCTTCTATGAGGTAAAGACAAAAGACGAAATATTTAGACAAAAAACAATTAGCTTTCTATCTTTAACCCTTAAGTCAGAAAAACATTCCTATGTGTGATTTATTTTTAATCGTACACCGTTAGGAGGTTCGAGCTAATTGAAGGAGATAAACGGGACTAAATTTTTTTAATGAACTTTGGTGAGCCCTAGCTCTTCTCCTTTAGCTGATATTTAGGGTCATAGTATTGTGACCTGGCTACTAGTATTTCAGCGCAATCAGATGACACACAAAAAAGTTTCTGGTCTTTTCGTTTGAACAGAAATTGTCAGTTAGAGGGTTAAATTTAGCAAAGTTCCTTGGTTCAAAGAGAATGTTTGAGAAAAAACTTTCACTCCCAGCGATTAACAGCACATTTGCCGGGACCGTTCTTGAGGGACGGCCAATTAAAAGGGGTTTCTTCAGCACAAGCCCTGGGCCATTTTTATTAAATTTATCTAATTGCCGTCCAGTGGTCAACATTCATTTATCTTGTACCTGGTGCTGCTGATCTCCCTAAAAATGTGCTGGTAAAACACCATTTTAAGAACGACGTCCTAAATGGGTGCGGGAAATTAAATTTAACTTGTCATCCTCACATACAACGAAATTACCAACGCAGAGGCATGCTTCGACCACTTCACTCTGAATTTGCATATTTGTTTGGTCACTCTTTTTTAATTTTGTGTCGAGAGCGCTGGTACATCAGCACTTTTCTTACACTCCCTGCATGCATATACGATGGTTGGACAGTCCATTTTGGGAAGGTATATGCAAATGATGGAAATGAAAAAAAGGAGTACAATTTTTGTGTAATCAAGGGATAATCCGATGACCCTTACACTTGAGGCTACGACATGGCGAGTTCATGTAAAATCACTTTGTAAGCATTGTGGACTAATGACGTTTGCCAAGGAGCAAGGAGAGTTTGTTTGAACAGTCGCTGCTGACCCTTGGCCCGGTCGTCGGCTCGCAGGACGCGGGAGCGGAAAATTCCACGGGAGAGTTCAAAGGTGGCAGATCAAAGAGAGGGACACTTTCCCTGAATCACCTTCGGCTTGTTAATGAGCGGGGACGAATGTTTTTTATTTTGTAGAAAAGGGCTTGTTGTTCGTCTGTCTGTCTGTCTGTACGTTCGACTGTCGTCCCAAAGGCTCGTGGGAATGGTTGTTTTCGCGAAAAATGGTCAGTGGCGTAAAAAAGGGGCTCTTCTGATTGTACGACACTTCCTAATACTTCTCCCTCCTGTCTTCTATCATCATCAGAGATGGAGCTAGGGGCTCTTAGAGTTGAAAGAAATAAAAACTTAAGGAAAAAAATTTTGAATCTAAATTTTGAAATTTTTTTTAAATTTTTCTAAACCACAAATCGGGAAATAAACCAAAAATAATGACAGAGCAACTTCTTACGAACTCAACAAGAGCAAGATCTTGGCTCTAAGTTGACTCCCTGATTTTATCCTGATTTTAGAATCCCTCCAAGTCATTTTTGAACCAATTTTTACTTTTAGAAGTCAGCCTTTAGAGAGTCTAAAATTACAATTTCGGGAAATTGCTATCAAAGGTGCTCTAAAAAACTCTCCTGACTATAAAAAGAGCCGATTGGCTGGACCGCCCCTTTAACTCCCCGAGTGCAGTTCACCGCCGAATTTCACACTTCCATTCCGCTACACGGGGTGATTTATTTATTAGATAAAGCGAGACGCAACAGCTGAATTTCCAGAGGTAAATGCACCTTCGCTGTCCCCTTTCTGCATCGACGGCAGCAGCAAGAAATTATAAATAACCCCGGGCCGCTATTTGTGCACCGATTTTCGCACAGCAGCTCGGATGTGTTTGCGTGTTTGGTCGTTAGCTGGGGTTGCGATTTCGCATCAATCAATTCCCGTTCACAGAAAAAAAAAAGGAAAGGAGAGTGTGGCATGTTTACCTTCCCGAGGTGTGTTCCAACAATGCACCGCACTTGGATGCTCGAAACAATATCGATGGATTTTAAATCCCGGCGCACATTTGGAATAATTAATGGAGAGGAAGTCGGGGCTAACTAACCCGCAAAATAGCAAAGACAGATGTAAAATTGGCCATGTAACTACGCACAATATATCATCATCATAAATTTTAATTTAAATCCAGTCAAATTCCACTGCTGTCGTCCGCTCCGGAACGAATTCCTCCTTCTGCGCTGGCTCCTTCGCGCCCATCCCCCGGCACCCGCCTGGGTGGAAATCGGGGGTGGCTTTTACATACAAAGCGGGCCAAACACACGCATATGCATACATTATCTCCAGTCATATGTGTCCGTCCAGTGGGTGTGTGCGTGTGCTCGCAATCTACATATGATTATACGCACTTTTCGGCACACAACTTGGAGCTCTGCTTGGTCGCCTGGCAGCTTAGTAATCTTCACATGTGTACACATTATTTTTGTTGTTATTATACCTCCGAATGCTGGGGTGGGGATTATTCTAAGCCCTTCTCGCAGGACTAGCGGATAAGCTGATTTGCGGGACAGCGTTTTCGGAGGAAAAAGGGGAAAATTAATTCCACTTGAGAGATCAAGAGGTGTCTGAGTGGCAGTTGACCCTTTTGTTGTGTTTCCCTGTTTTGCGATACCCTAAAATGTCATTTTTTGGCCCAAATTATTTTACTGGCTTTGAATTTCTATTTATTTCCAATTGAGATCCGTTTTTATTGTATTTCAACTTTTAACAAAATTTTTGGAGACTCCTTAAAAATTTAAAACCCAATTTTTGACCTTTGAAAAAACGATTTTTAGGCCCAAAATATTTTACTGACTTAAAAGGGGTCAAATTTCTATTTTTTCCAATTAAGACTCATTTTTTATTGTTTTTTAATTTTCAATAAAATTTTTTGAGTCTTCTAAAAATTTTTAAACACAATTTCTGACCTTTGAAAAAACGATTTTTTGGCCCAAAATATTTAACGGAATTAGAAAGGGTCCAGTTTCTATTATTTTTCCAATTAAGACTCTTTTTTTTATTGTTTTTCAACTTTTAATAAAAAGTTTTGGAGACTCTAAAAATTTAAAACACGATCTTCGACCTGGAAGAAGGATTTTAGACCTTCAAGAAGTCTCAAAATCGACCTGTCGGAAGAAAATGACTGAATTAAGACCTCCATTAATTTTCTGGATAATGGAAAATTGTTTCTTGGGAAAAATTACCTCAAAAGTTAAAGTTAATTTTCCAAGCAAAAAATTAAATTTTCTTAAAGAAAGTCATGGGATCAAAATGTCCCCTAGAAGAAGCCCCAAACGGTGGTCCAGTATCTCAAAAACGTGTTCGTTCCTCAGCCGACCAGTCCACCACACAACTCGCATACATAAGATGGAATTTTCATAAAAAGCAAACAGCCTATCGATCGACGGTCAGCGCCTGTAAAATGGAATAAAAGGGGGAACGGAGCATGAGGAAGAAAAAGCGAGCTACCGATGAAAAATTTTTGCGTCCTGCTGCTCCGTTTTTGCTCTGTATAATATATGAGTCGAGGACGAGAGTCATGTCCAGCATCGCAGTGGAAATTACACGAGCAAGCCATCTGCGTGTAATCTCTCCTTGGCCCAACCGACTCGACCGTCGACCGAGTTTTAAAACTATGCCGAGAGCGGAAGAAGTGCTGGAAATAGAGCAACTGTAATTGAATGTATGGGTCATAAAATGAATTTTACGGCCGAGCCGTCCGCGTTTGCGATGCTGTGGGGGGTGGGAAGTAAAAGGGTTAACTATTTTGAAGGTCATTTGCTGGCAACTACTGCTCACATGGATGTGTATGGGCGAAATTGGCAGCACCAAAGTTTTTATGGCACATCCACCAATTCCGGGGAGCGTTAGAATTTATTAAACTTTCAACCAAATGGTTCCTGATAATGGGAGCCGCGTTGGTCCATCGTAAAAAATTTCATCGTTGGGATTTTACGGCCAATGCCGCTCCCGGACTAGTTCTAGCGCTTGGAAGTGAGCAATTTCGCCCAACCCAGAACCGGCTCGGGTCTTAAGGGCACCCTTTGACTTGTTATGGGCTCAAATATTAATCAGGAGCTCTCTTCTAAAGACTTGTTGGCTCAAACTTCCTAGTTTTCCACGATTTTTCCAAGGCAGTGGCCCCTGTTTGCGATGGAAAATTTCTCTACCCTCTCTATGTTAAAGCCCAGAGTCACTAAAGGTGAAGTAGCCCAAATACCAGACCTTCAACAGCAAGAAAAGTATCAAAATATTGGGGTTTTTCCGGGAAATTGAGGCATCATAATTTTTCTGGGACATAAGGGGTCTAAGAAGCCCACTTTAATTTCTCTTCGGCCCTTAAAAACCTTATATGAAGTCTCCTACCGAAACTGGCAGCCCCCTGGGCCGAGCTGAGGACCATCGAGACGAGCTGTCACGCGCTCAGAGGAAAGGATTGATAATTGCGCTCGGTGATAAATTTAATCTCCATCGATCCGACGTCTTCATTCGTCCTCATTAATATTATCGTTATTATTTTTCCATTACGCGTCCGAAGCAAATTAATGACGTCGATGTGGAGGAGCTCTGACAAAGAAAAGCGAGGAAGCCCATATAAAAATACCCTTTTTAAAATTCTTTCCACTCTCATTAGTGTCAGGCAGCCAAGCATCATTAGGCACTACGTGATTGCCAAAAAGAAAGAGAGAAGCCATGTCAAGCCTGCCCGAGTTTGCTGCCGAAAAAAGAACCAATTTGAGGGAGAAAAACATTTTGTGCCGCTTCTTTGTCTCATCAATAATATAATAACTCAATCAAGACAAAAAGAGTTAAGAAGCTTTTTTAAAGTAGACTCAACTCGACTCACTTGGATGGACGCTCACGAGCACGCGGCTCGGGGCGGGCGGCAAACGGGGGAGGGAGGGAGAGAGGAAAGGAAGAATAGGAAAACAGCGTGAGGATTTTTTTCGTCGTCGTTGGATTGTGCATAGAAAAAGGGAAAGTTGAAGGACACCGTTCAATACTTTGGCGGAGCGGGCGAAGACGACGATGATGATGACGGCAGCGGGAACGGCGCAGGGGGTGAGGGGATGAAAAAGTGTAGGTACATGCTTGATGATGATGGAAAGGTAATTCAATATTATTTGCTTATGTACCGCGCACTCTTTTTCGACGGCAGCCAGCGCGCCAATCGGCTCACTCTGGGGTCAGAGAGTTTAAATCTTAACTCTTTCTTTTCATTTGTGGCGTTGAGGTTCCTCCAAAGACTCAATTTATCTTCTTAAACCAGAGTAAAGGAACTATTAGAGTTTTGGCCCAAAATACTTCAAACTACCCCCAAAAATCATTTCAACAGGCTGCCTTATTCATCGGCTCTCATTTCTAAACCACTTGACGTAGAATTCTGAAAACTTGCACAGATCTTTTTTGACTCAAAATGAGAGAAGTTGTGAAAGGATGGATTTTTAGCGTCCCTTGGGGGGAAGTTATTAACCAAAAGGCCCATTTACTTATACAAAATTGACCTAAAATTTAAAATTTCAGTATAAAAAAAACTACTAATGGTAACCTTATGACAGTTGGCACGAGTGTTGAGTCTGATATGATCCTAAACCTCCCAGAAGGAAACTTGGATAGCACTTATAGAAAAAAAGTTATGAGGGGGAGAAAAAATTCTCCTTGCAAAAATACAATTTTTTCGCTTGGGGACAACGGAACGGTCTTCCATTGACTTGGGTCAAAAACCTGAACTCCAGAAGTCAGAGATCGAAAAAGAGATCCCGAAAGAAGAAAATACCGTCAGAAAATTCCCTCTGTCCAGAAACTTTCTACCCAAACTGTACATCTATCACAGCTCAAAGGGTTGCTTCATTTACTTTCAGATCATGATTTATTTCGCAACTCTCGTTTTTTATTCAACTCGCGCTTTTTCGTATTTATTTTTATTGAATTCGGGAGCCAAGTAAAAATACAAGAAAAACATCAAAACGACACCACGATTATTTTTCTTCAATTTTCGCAGGCTCACCCCCGACCGCGACGTCCGGAGTACACAAAGAAAATAGCCCGAGCGTCCGAGAATCGAGCTCTCGAGGCCTCCAAGGACACAGCAGCTTACGTTTGCGTGAAAAGAAAGCGGGGATTCCCCTCCCAGTTTGTCCAGCAGCTCGCTCATATGTGAAGAAATGTGTGTCTGCTGGTTTTTAATATATGCAAAAAGCAGGGGGAGAATTTCTTTTCGCATATATCTGGTCGTGTTTTGATACGAGAGCCAGCTAGAGCTCCTACATTATACATTCTCGTTGCTGTTATTATTATCATCATCGTTATCCTCCTTTGACCATCGCATATCACATCGTCCGGTGTAGCAGAGCTCGCAGAAGAGCCATGTGCGTCTGCTCGTACTTCGTATATTGTCAAGGAGATGAGATACATGGGGCTTGGACTCTGCAACTCGTGTACATGGGGCGATAAGCGCTGGGGGATGGTGGTATGATAGCACCAGAAGCTGGGAAATGGAAACAAGCGGACAAGTAGGTACAAGCGATGATGGTCAGAAAATTTGAAATTACTTTCAACATATCTTCCTCCGTAGAATAGAAGCAGAGCACGGTGGTCGGGTTTGTTTGTTTTGGAAGTAAGTTTTTAAGAGGAAAGGAAAGCATTTTAAGCCTTTGATATTTTTACTGAAACTTCTGGAGACCTTCTTACCTTTTTTAAGGCTTTTTTTGAGAATTTTCATTGAAAATCCTCCAAAGAATATTTTTATTTTCCACTTAAAAACTTTCATGTTTACACTGAAAATTTTTGGAACCCCCAAATTGACAAAAAATAAGACCACGGGGACCAGTTACATCACCAAAAACTTCTACACCTTTTTCACTTGTAATTCAGATTGTGTCAAATGTTTTTAAGTTCCCACAATAATTTGGTTTTGAGATGATTCAATCAACGAACCAATTCAGTGATTTCTGAATTCCAATTGCCGATATCTGGATTGAATTTTACGTTTTCTGAATTGGATTTGGAATATCTGAATTAAAAATGATACTTTCTGATTTAATTTTGACGCTTTCTGAATAGCATCTGGTATATCTGAATTGCAATTGATGCTTTCTGAAATGCATTTTGTATATCTGAATGGCAAGTGACGCTTTCTGAATTACAAGTGAAAAATGTGTAGTCATCGATTCTGATGAAAAAAAAAAACATTTTGGTCAAAATATCTTAAAATTAAAAATGTGTTTATTTTTCATCTCGATCCTGATTTTTATAAAAATGAGATAGCTTGTCAAACTTGGAAAATCTTGAACAGTTCTCTAGATAAAATTTTTCAAAGATGACCCTTCTTAACGAACTGCCCAAAATGATCACCTTTGAAGACCAATACCTCTCCCAACTGAGGCTTCAATTTTTGGCCAAACGGTAGCCCAGGATAAAATGACCTAAAAATTTATTCTGACAAAATTGGAGGCCAAAATAAGGTCCCCAAGCGACCCACTGAGCCAGCAGCCTGTGCGAGTCGAGGCCGAGCGCCGAACGCACACACACGAGTAAGACTTTTATGTAAAATTATGCGAGGCTGGGATGGGGATACAATAACATGTGAGCTTCAGCTGCGTATCTCCGGGAGATGATGGGCGAAGATAGCCTTGGATGTGCGCGCTTTTGTATACACGATGTACAAAATTTAATTTAAACTGAAAGGATAACCGCCACCACTTTCCCATCCTAGGGGGCGAGTTATCGTGCGTGTACAGCACATGAGAGAAAAGTAGCGCGGGCTGCGGCGATAAACGTGAAAGCCATAAAATACGATTCCTTTGTTAACATTTTAATTATACGCCGTTTCGAATTTCCTCGCCGTCAACGTCACCTTAAAACACATATTGTGTTGCGGAATTAATTTAGACAGCTTCCCACCGCCCGCTCCTTGTGCCTGCGTCTCATATGGACATGAAGTTCATTAAAATCCCCCGGATAGTGCTCCTGTCATACGTATTCTGGGCCATCAATTTTATCTGTATCTGCCATCATCCCCCACGGCACGGCTTCCTTCGGCATCTCTCGGCTCCGGCATGGCATCAATTTCTGGCAGGAATAATATCACAACTTTATGTCATATCATACCTTCGAATTTATTAAATGAATAATGGATTCAGTGAGGCAAGTTTAAACTACTTTCCAACACACTTCTGAGGGTAGTGGGTACCCAGAAGCTGAGCTTTGACCGGAGGAGCGTAACAAGTTCTCGTAATTCGGTTATCAATTACACTCCAGAGACGACGTCTTGCGTCCAGTCTCGTCCAGCGTCCGGAGAAAGTGGATTAAAATTTAAAATTCATCAAGTCGATATTGGTTCTAAAAATGCCTGTAAAAATAGACCTAAATTTGTCCGTCCAAATGGACACGCTGGACGCTGAGCCGGACGTCGGTATTTTGTCTTGTTGCTGGGATGTGGGAGAGGGGCAGGATGCAGCACAAATCCTCATCTATTATTAACTTCCGCTTTTCCATGCGATGCTCTTTCTTTCTGGTCAGTTTTGAGTTGAGGAAAGCCGATTTGTGGATTGCCGAAAGTCGCAATGGGAGGACGGTCCTGTTGATGTCAACTTTATCTCTTCTTCTGCAGAAATGGAGAAGCAAAATAACACGCCTTTTTGTTTGTTGGACAATCAACTTTGAGAATTTTAGATTTGCTTTCTGACCTCCTGACCTTTATTCATTCTGGAGGTTAATTTTTTTCTCAAAGAATAGAAACTGCCCTCAAATCTCCTAAATTGAATTTTAATTGACAAAATGAAGCTCGAGAGAAATAGTCAGGGCCAGAATCGTCTTGGAAAAAAAATCTTGTCTCTGAAAACATCAAAATCCTGAACCTTTGGACAATTTTTAAAATAAATTCTTACACTTTGAATCTCGAAATTTACCAGTCTTGAAATTTTTGGTACGATTTTTGGTCAAATTTGACACTGGAAAGCCGAAATCTCTCAAAGTATAATCCATCTCCAGGGCAATTACGGACTCCATTCCCATCCATTGGTGAGATTTTTGGTCAAATTAGAAACTTGAGAGCCGAAATATCTCCAAGTAGAATCCATCTCCATGACAATTTCGGGCTCCAATCCCATCCAGTGGTAAAATTTTTGGTTAAATAAGAAAATAGAATCCATCTCCAGGGCAATAACGAGCCCCAATCCCATCTATTGGCGTGAAAAACTGGCTCTCAAAACCAGTCTCCCGAATCCGGCCGTTGGAAGCAAAAAATTGTGTCAATTTCCTCCATTCCGAGTCGTCCAATTTATTATTCACCCGCTTTTTCACAGTAATTTCTTTACGACGTGGTTCGCTGGCATTCATGGGACTCGCAACAATATCATAAATGTATCAAAAGTGACAACGACGTAATGTGTCTTGTAATCCGAAGAAATTCAAATTTAATCAAGTCAAGACGGCACAATCGAGGGTCACGGTAACGTCCGAGAGGGGACGGCAAAGGTCGGCTTGCAGCCATTTGTGACCTCTTGGCAACTGCGACGTGCATCGCGCCGAGAAATGACTAGATTTAATGGTCAGTGATTACTCATTTGTGAAATCTGGAAGGGTTTCTTGCAAGGGTTCTTCCCCTCCTCCGAGTTTTATTAATTTAAAAATTATTGCCGACCATTGGTCAGTGCTTAGCAAAATGAAGATGCTCGTTCAGGGGTCAGGTTTAATTGGCCCAATCTTTTTCTCGTTTTCCAGGGGTCTCGCAGTGCATAAATTTCATGGACGGTTAAATTGCTCGCATTTTTGTGTCAAAAATCGTAAATTTATGGGGTCGGGAAACCCAATCCGCCGCGTCATCACAATTGAGTTTAACGATTTGTTGTACAAATTGGCGGAAAAGGATTAAGTTTCCCTCACATATCGACGCAATATGTCACTTTTGCCATCGGTCAGTCAATTCACGATGCAATCATAAATAATAAACATTTTTCGGGACTCGAGAGTGCGAGATCCATAAAAAACACGGAGCCGTGTAATGAAGAAAAATCCCATAAAAGAGTTGTAACATATGGCGACTGGAAATTAGATTCCAGCAGGACTTCTGCTTGCTCAAAAGAACGAAAACGTAAATAAATATTAAACCGTGACTCAAAGGGTAGAGAGCGGTAGTGCGAGAGGGAACAAAAATCGATTTCATCTCGACAATGGGTGAAATTCTTTTCTCTTGTTTTTAAAAATTAATGCTCTTATTTATTTATTTATACTTGACTGACTCCCATCCCATCGGTTTTGTGAGTGCTCCTGAACTCTCAAAAGGTTTTGACTGGTGTTGTGAAGTGTGATGTGCAAGGGAGACTCGCAAGTTTAAAATGTCCGTCTGTCTAGCCGTTTTTTTCGTGACCCAGAAATTTTTTTACTAAGTGAGAGACTTGAAGACTCTGAGTTGAACCTTCTGTCTAGTTACTTCTTTCTTGTTCAAAGGACTGAGGTTTTACTTGAGGCTCTAAATGATGAGTTTAAGGAAGATGTCCGTCCGTCTAGCCGCTTGGGAAAAATCCAATCTCAGTCAGAGGCCGTTAATGATAAAGTTACAGGGCCATTAAGAGTCTGCCTGTCTCCTTCTCCTACGACAGACGTTTTTAAAATTGTTTAATCATGATAAAATGTCAATTATCCAAACTTTTCTTCCAAATCATTCTCCTTAATGCGCCCGTTCCAATTCTAATTTCCCAAATCGGGTTATATTTTTATTCTGGAATCGCTTATTCGCTTCCCAAGACTTCTGGCAATCAGGACACCCCATTCGGAAGACAACACCAACAAACGCAGCCAATATACATAAATAAGCGGGCCAGATTACATAAGATAAGTACATAGAGTGTGATTATAAAAAAGGGGTGAAGAGAAAAAACTGTTAAGAAATTCGCAATTGTTCTTACACATCCACTGAATGCGCGCGAGAGACAGGAGGGTTGCTCTTCCTCGGACATTTTCAGGAAATTGTCTTCCATGGAGGTGAAAAAGCATGTTTAAAGCTTAATCGGGGATGAACTCGTAATAGTTGCAAAGTTGGGTCAAGGTGAACATCTTTTGCCAAAAATTCGTTTCTGTAGAAACTTAAGGGGTCTCTAGCTCCATCCCTGGTGGTAGTATGGGTACACTGTAGAACAATCAATTGCTAGGTTTTACAAGTTTATCAACATATTAAATTTTCAGCTCAATCGGAGCAACTAAAATTTTCCCCCCTTCGGTGGCCTCTCACCCCAACCCCTTAAGAGATAAGGGCAAACATATGTTCTATGGTTTGCTAGATTTGACATGATCTATAACATATCCAAAATTCAGCTCAATCGGACGAAGTATATGGAACTTTCATACAACGGGAAAACCCCCTTAATTACCCCCCAGGCAGTTTTTCGGAAAAACCAAATCGTTTCGCCCACCTTCCAGACCATACATGATAACATGCAAAAAACCACAGGTCTCTAGCTCTTGTAGTTTCGGAGCCTTTGCGACTCAGACAGATGGACAGACGGACAAAACGGACAGAAAAGTGTAATTTTTTCAAAATTGATGAAATTGCACTAAAAAAACCGTTGGCCTTAAAATTCCGCCCTACAAGCGAGCCATGATAAATTTATGTCCCAAATTTGAGCCACGGGCCGAGGAGGAGCAGCAGAGGCCAGCGTAATGAGGACGGGATTCTGCTCACGTACTCGCACCCCAGCACTTTTTCCCACATATTCACGCGAACGCCGAGTCGAACGGGTTAACGAAGGCGACTCGACATCGCAAATTACACGGCATCATGCTTCTGCAGCGCGCATGAAGACGCCAAATTTGCTGATTGAAATCGAAGGAATAAATTTGGAAGGACGACGTCGACGAGAATGCTGATGAATGCGCTGGTCATGCGTGAATTTGTACGTTTGATGTTCGACATGTCTATTTTAAAGGAGCTCCTGCGAGGAGCGAGGGTGGGACGCCCGTGTTCGCATGTGTTGGAGCAGCTTTGATCCATCTCGTGGCGGACGATTGGGATGACGAAGACGAGAATGGGGACGGGGACGGGGAAGAAGCAATATTTAATCATCTCTATCTTCTGTTGTGTGCCTGCATATCAAACTTCAAAATCAGCTATTTAAACTGCTCGCTCTGCCTCGCTACTCAATGGAAATGATTGGATTAGATAAAGTATCCCGGGGCAATTTTACATACATATTACATATGAATGTCGGGCTGAGTCATGTACATGCTCACCGAGATCTCGGCTTGTTTATTTATTTTCTCAGGACTGCCTTGCCTCGTACCGGGCCCAGGCATATTAGAGCGAAACTTTAGACTCAAAGGATGCAGGAGCTGGACCGGCACGCAAATTATGTTTGAGTAAGAAGAGACTTTATGCTCCGCACCCGGCCGAAATTACGTTCACAAATCAAAACTACCTCGGCTCAGCTTCTTTTGGGCAAGGAAGGGGTTATATGGTGGCCAGGGGGTTTCTTTTTTGGGCCCAAAATTAAATCGTTAAATTTTCAAGCTTTAAAATTTTTTCACTTATTTTTTTTAAATTTTTAGAGCTTCATTCTAGGTTTTATTCTGTTATTTTCTTAATATTTCAGCCCCTTATCCATGATTTCTTCGTAAAATTAATTTTAAAAATTTTTTGAAGACTTAAAAAATTATTTTGATTTTTCTAATTTTTTTTAAGGGCTTGATTCTGGTTTTTCCTTCGTTAATTTTAATATTTTTCTTCGTTAAATATTTTTAAAAATTTTTTGGGGAGTTAAAATATTACTTACATTTTCCTAAAATTTTTTAAGGGCTTGATTCTAATTAATCTTCCTAAAATTTCTTAATTTTTCAGCCTCTTATCTATGATTATGTCCTTAAATACTATAAGAAAATGTTTTGAAGTTTCAAAAATATATTTTTGATTTTCCTAAATTTTTTTAAGGGCTTGATTCTAGTTTTTCTTCCTTTAATATCATAATTTTTCAGCTTCTTATCCATTATTTCTTCCTTAAAATATTTTATACTAATTTTTGGTAACTTTTTGAAGCTCTTAAAAAATTTCTAACCTATGCTATCCTCCCCTGATTTTTCAAAAAATATTTTTAAAGCCCTAGATTGGTTTTTTCACCTACAACATTTTTTTAAAATTCTCTGACCTAGGTACAGAAGGCTCCCAACGAAAAGCCTTAGACCGCTGGCTACAGAATTGGCATGGTAAGGTGACCCGTCTAATATTTATTAGCTTGCCCAAGCTAGGGCCCAGGCTCGGGCTTCTACCGCATGGCCACCGCTCCTCACACGTCTCAGGAAGATGATATGACGCAAAGCTCCAAAGTTGCTATTAAAATTATAGATATCATGCCATTATTCAAATTTATTTTCATCAAGGCAGAGTACATATGCTGAGATACACTCTTCATGCAATATTTACAACACACTCGCATCGCCGAAACCCTACTTGCCTGCCTGCCTGCCTCACAAGTCCGTGTCTAAACCTTATAATTAATGAGCAACATTATATAAAACAAATTGTTTCTCTGCTCTGTACATAAAGATGGCTAATAATGTGTGCAAAGACGAGATCTTCTCGGAGATGTGACGAAACAAATTTAGTTCAAAATCCCGCGGCTCTCTCACTGGTTGGGAAGATCGTTAGAAGACCGACCTTTTGTCGCGCGTTGTTGATTACATTAGGGCAGGGATATTCCGTATGCAAATGAGACAGTTTTGGCCCTTGAGGAAATCCGTTGAGACCTTGCCCGGTGCGCGTCTCGCAGAGGGGAGCGCACCAAAACAGGATCCGGAAGATCACCATCATCATCAATTTTGTCTGCTTGCATCTAATGGTCCTCGCAGGAATCACGAGAGGGTCTGAGGGAGAGACAGAAACAATGCTAAGCTGCGTCAGCGTGTGAAAATCACGAAGCTGGGCCACGTTTTCGCGCCAAATGTCACCACAACCCGGAAATGGGACAATGAGCTAATCTGCAGTAGCTGGAGATGCCTTAGAAAATACTCTTAAAATTTTTGAGGCACTCCAAATCGACTTCTGGGCAAGTTTTGGGAATAAAAACTTTTTCTATGCCATTCTGGACCTTTCTAGAGATTAACTTAGCCTTTTAGTAATGAAATAGGTTCAAAGAGCGTGTGTTTTGGGGCTCAAACTAAAGCAAGGGGCCCAAAACTAAAAACTGAGGCCCAAAATTTAAAGCTTGGGATCTTCAATTAAAAGCTAGTGGCCCCTAGTCACAGCTGACGAGCCCATTTTCGACGGTAAAGACTCCAAATCAAGTACTAGGACTTCAAATTTAAATTTAAGAGTCTCAAATTCAAAGATAGAGGCTCTCAATTGGACTTGAGAGGGGCCCTAAACTCCAAACTGAGTGCCTAAACTCAAAACCTGGGCCCCAAATCCGAAGCTTGAGGTATATTAATAAAAGCTATAGGCTCCTAGGGGTTCAAACTCATAGCTGAAGACCCCATATTCGACGACAAAGACGCCAAATTCAATATAGAAACTTCAAATTTAAAACTAGGACCCTCAAATTCAAAGATACAGGCTCAAGGCAAATTCAACCTGAGACCTCGCCAGCAGACATTCCACTCAAGATCCTATCGAACTTAATTGAGAAAACCTCATCTGGCCCTCGATTCGATCCGCCATCCAAGTCCGACCTCAGAGAACACTTCAAAAGTGCATTCGCCGCACATCAAGTGGTGCATCGCATGCAAGCTTCAACAACAACAATATGTGGCAATGCACATGATTCAATCGAATATTGATTATCAACGGTATTCTTCTCTGCACTTTGAGAATCCAATTTTGGAATCGTCAAACGTCATGCTGGTGTGTTGTTGTCGTCCGTCCCGTCATCGTCATCCCCCTTATTGCACGCTCAACAATCGCATTCGGGCATCTTTCACATCGCATCGCATCTCTCCTATACCTTGTCTCTAATGACGAAGATTCATTCGTACATTTCTACCTGAGAAAATAAATCGAGTCTCTCGGCTCTTCAAAATGGCATTATAAATTATTATAATAGTTTATAAAATTGCTATCCTTGTACATGCTCGTTCCTCGCCTTTCTTTCCTGCTTTCTTGCGCCGTCCGACGCCACTCTTTCGAGCGCTCTCCTGCTCCGTCGTCTCTCTTCAGTCCTCCTGACAAAAGACGCAGCAAATAAATTTTATTTAACAATAATAATAAAATTTCAGATGGTGCTGCTTCAACTTAATGGGAATCTTGTGCGCTACGACTCTCACTCATGGCGAGAGAAGAGCTCTGATTGAAGGGTGTCGTGCCATTCCGTCATATGCAGCGCGCATCGTTTATCAAAATCCAATGACGATGCTAATAAACTCCCGAATGCAACAGTTTGTGGGACAAAAATTCACCCTCCGGTCCTCCGGAGTATTTAAAATTTTATTAGATTTTCATCCCATTGTTCAACCTGCCTGCACAAATTTTTTTTCCGCATTTTGTCGACTTTTACGGGGATGCTGCACCGCAATGAGGGACGAGTAATGATACGGTTGGTGAAAAAAATAGAAGCAAACCAAAACACTCATTTTTTTTGCTAAAAATCTGTGAAACGAATTTAAAGGGCTGGTTTGGAGTAAAGGCAATTTTGGTGAAACTCCCTTTGACATCAAAGGCTATTTTAAGTTAACTTTGGTTGGTTGAAATATGGGAAATCGCTGGTTTTTAGCATTCCTGAGACCTGAAAAAAATTCTCCTTGGTCAAAAACGCCCTAAAAGCCATTTTGAAAAATTTTAACTCCCAGCCAGAAACTCCAAAGAGGCCAAAAATTTGTAAAATAATGTAAAATGGCCACACACAAAATTGGACAAACAGACAAGCTTAATAACTCAACTCCCCTGCCCTGTTTTGATAACTCCATAAATAATAATAGTACTCTCATTGAGTAATTCAATCACTTAACCATTGATTGCCCGACAGATTCGTGAATGGTAAATATGGGATTGAGATAATTCGAGCGGGGAGAGATGCAAATTAGATTGGTGGAAAAAAATGTGTATATGAGGCACGTTGGGAAAGGTCCTGGAGAGGACTTGCATGAAAGGTTTTTTGATGGTGCGGTTTTTCGGAGTGATGGGTCGGGACGGGTGCAAAAAATAAATGAGGATGCTGAAGGAAAGGAAAAGTGCAACCTGTTGAATGCGATATTCATCAAGAAAAGGACTCGGATATGATTTAGGTAGGAGGTGCGGTGAAGAAAAGGGTTTGCACTTGATTTCTCGACACCTTTGTTTCTCCGGAGTTGAGGTAGTTTTGGCATTCATGTGTTTTCGGGTCACTTACCCGTTGCTTATTGCATTGACACCGAAGATGAATGGAGTCGTAAGTCGGGTTTCTTTCTTTTGAAGTCGTTTAAGTCCCATTTGACTTAAAAATTTTTCTGAGGTGTTTTTACTGATTTTAATTGAATTTGCTCATTTTTTCAAAATCCTTGGAAGCGAGTCAAAATTTTTTGAAGACTGAACAAATCCAATTTTTGATGTTTTCCGACTTTTTAACAATGCAATTGTTAATTATTCCTAGCAGATGGCAGCGCCGACGGAATTTTTTCGAACTACTTTGGTGGTTGATGTCTCTGCTAAATTGTGTGAAAAACAAAGATTATTTTTGACTGAAATTTATTGCAACTCAAATTAAATAAATAAAGTCATGCGAGCTAACAAAGTACAGGAGCTTATATCGAATCTATTTTAGCGCACGAGTCAGCTCGTTGGAAGGAAACTTGGTCATGTCTCCCTGCGTAGCGCGGAATGGTTTTCTCTGAATATACTCGTGGACGATCTCCGCCGCCAGACACTCGGCTTTGTTCCGGATCTGTCCTCGGATCTTCTTCTGCTTCGACTGGTTGTCCGTGATGAGTTTCGATAGGTTGGCGTGCTGGGTATTGGCCTTCGGGATCTCCCCTCCCTTCAACATCGACATCACGTAGTCCTGGAAAACACGAGAAAAATATTAGCTGAGGGCATAGGCAACATAGGCTTCATTTTCAGACCTTGTAAAAAATAGTGGGTCAACCAAAAATTTAGCTAAAAAATTTATAGGCTGAACTAGACAGACGGACAAATTAGAACCATGAGATCAAAACTTACGTATTTGACCTTGTGGAGCTCCCTCTCGAGCTGGTCGATGCGCGAGTCCTTGGGCTTCGGCACGTAGATGGGATCCAGGTTGTCGAGAAGCTTCTTGTACTCGCTGGCCTGGAGCTTCATGCGCTCCGTCCTCTCGTCGTTGTAGGCCTTCTTAAGCAGCTGCAGCTCCTGCGCGATGTACGGGGAGCTGGCGCTGATGTCGAGGGCCGTCGTGGTCTTCAGGTCGCCCTTCTTCGTGGCCGAGTAGCTCTTCAGCTTCTCCCTCAGCTGGCCCCTTTCGCTCTCCAGCGAGTCGATGTCGTTCTGGAGATGGTCCATGGTCTCCTCGAACTCCTTCTCCTTCTTCGTCAGCTGCTCCTGCACCTCCTCCAGCTGCTTCTGGAGCTTTGACGTGTTGATCTGGAGCTCCTGCTGCAGCACCGACAGCTTCTTCTCCGCCAGCTCCTTTCGGATCTGCATCTGGGATAGGTCGTCCTGCTTGATCTTGGCCGCCAGCTTGAGTTGTCGGATCTCGGCCTCGCGGTTCTCGAGTGTCGCCGTCAGCGTTTTTGTCTCCTCCAGCTGCTTCTTCACGAAGTTGGCGCGAGCAAAAATGGGAGGCGTGGGCTTCTCCTGCTGCTTCGCCGACATGATCTCGTACTCGTGGTCCAGCAGGTACTGGGCCAGCTGAGTGATGCTGATGCTGACGGAGCTGAGGACTGTCTTGATGTTCTGCATGGGGCCGAGGTCTTCCTGCTCGTAGACGCGCTCGCAGGAACTTGAGAGGAGCTCCCAGAGTTTGTCGTGGGCGATCATGAAGTCCGCCTCCGAGTTCATTGTCACGTACTGGATGACCTGTGGAGGGATTTTTGGGGGTAAGTAAGGGATTTTACGGGACACACCTCCCGGGTGTCTGAAGAACTTCCAGAAAGGGGCGTTTCCGGGAAAGAGGCATCTTAAGTTCTTGTGGGAAGGGGCGTGGCCTAAAAATACATAGGCATCCGACGTCATCCAGGAAAAAGGGGCGTGTCTCAAAATGAGAATGCTGAAGATTTTCCGAAAGGGGGCGTGGCCTAAAAAAGGGGTTTGACGTTCTTCCAGAAAGGAGCATGTCTCAAAATAAGCATTCCGAGGATTTTCCGAAAAGGGGCGTGTCTCAAAATGAGTATTCCGAGGATTTTCCGAAAAGAGGCGTTTCTTGGAAGTAGTAGTTTCCAGGTTTTCCAGGAATGGGCGTGTCTCACAATGAGTATTCCGAAGAGTTTCCGAAAAGGGGCGTGTCTCGGAAAATGAGGTCTGAAGATTTCACGAGATGGGGCCTGCCTCGGAAATAGAACCCTCAAGATATTCCGAAAAGAGGCGTGTCTCGGGAAACTTCAGATATAACTTCCACGCCCCTATGAGCGTTAAGTACACGCCAAAAGGGGCGTATCTCGAAAAAGGGTGTTTCCATAACAATCTTTTTCTACCAACCTGCTTGGAGACCAGCAGCAGAACGCTCATGATCTTGGCGAGGGACTCCGACGTCTGCTTCAGGCTCTGCAGCGTCTTCTGCGACAGGCTGATCTTGGTGATGGCTGCGTCCTGAGGCAGCCTCCTCTTCACCAGCTTGATCTGCTGCTTCAGCTGCTCGATCGTCTGGTTGATGTACTGCATGAGAAGCCCGCTCTCACTCGTCTCCTCGCCTCCCTTGATGAGGTTCTGAATAATCGTGGCATCCGTCGTGATAGCGTCCGATGCGGCGGCGATCGCAGAGACGTGATCTCGTACCATCTGAGTCTCGTTTGTAAGCTCCTCCCCGGCCAGCAGCACAGAGTACATGGCGTGGAAGAAGGCGACGCATCTCTCGAGCGAGTCCGTGGGCGACTTCTCGTCCAGCTCATTGGACTTGAGGAGCTCCACGAACCCGTCCAGCACCTTCTCCTGCGCTATCATCTCGGGCAGGGAGGCGCCGATCTTGAGGAGAGTGTCAGGGTTGCAGGCTCCGAGGCCGTACAGGAACTGGTGCATGACGCACTGCAGGTTGTGGACGTGGTGAAGGAGACGAGAGCGGAAACTGAAGCGGTGGACCTCGTGGGCGTTGAGAATGGCGTTCCGGTCGACGGTGGAGGCGGGAGGGAAGCGCTCACGGGCCGTTCCTACGACGATTCCGGCCTTGAAGACGATTCTGGAGACCAGCAGGATCACCTAAAAAAATTTAAGGGAAGAATTAGTGTTGTGATCAGCTGGAAAAAGCCTCAACATTTTGGTTTTTCCTTTTAAACAATCAATATAAATTCAGACAGTCAAGCCAAAGTACGAATTTAGGAAACTTGCATGAAACAAACCTCCATTGTTAAATAAAATCTCAATTTGGAGATTTTAGTTTAGACAGATGGACAGAAATACGAATAGTAGACAAGATCGTACCTGGATCGCGTCGTGGTCGCCGCCTCTGGTCAGGAAGTTCTCGGGCATGTAGGCCAGGAGGTACTTGCAGTGCTCCTGGGCCTGCGACAGCTCGATCTGGCGCAACTGGAGGTCGATGGCGCGCGTGTGGGCCTTGGACTCCGCGAACACCTGCTTGTAGTCGATGATCTCCGAGAGATGATCCCGGTTCGAGGTCTTGGTCGACTCCACGTTCACCTTCTCCCGCAGCTCCGTGCACTGCTCGTTCAGCTTCTGCACCAGCTCCCGAAACTTGATGATGGTCTGCTCCCTGTCGTCTACCGTCTCCAGGGCAGCGTCCTTCTCCCGGATCGCCTCCCTTTTGGCCGCCTTCTCCATATCCAGCTCCTCCCGGATCTCCAGCTCCAGCTCGTGGTTCGACTCAATGATCTGCTCGTGCACCTCGTTCAGAGCCTCGATCTCCGCATACTCGTCCTCCATGATCTTGATGCGGTCCTCCAGCTCCATCTTCTTCTCTGCCAGCTGCTCCACCATCTCTTCGGCTCCCAAGGCGGCGTCCACGTGCTCCTGCAGATCCACCACCTGCGCCTCCAGCTCGTCCACCTTGGCTGAGAGCTTCTCCTTCGTCCGGTGTAGCTCCGCGATTTCCGACTTTTTGTTCTCCAGCTCCTTCTGGTACTTGCCTATCTCGTGCTTGTCGTGGGCCGTGAGGTCCCGGAGTCTCACCAGCGTCTCCCGGAGACGCGAGTTTTGCTGCTCGAGCTGCTTGAACTCGTAGCTCGAGGTGTCTCCTACACCACCTGGAATAGAGTTTGTAACATGAGAATCCATCTCCAATTTTTTGACGAATAAAATATTACCTCCAGTGATTGACCTCTCCTTCATCTCCTCCCTGAGGATATTCAGGTCCAGCGTGAGCTCCTCGATCTTCTCCTTCGCGAGATCCAGCTCGATCTGCAGGCTCTCGGCCTTCTCCTCCGCCATCTCCTTGTCCAGCGTGATGAGCTCCACGTTCTCCGTCAGCTCCGTCATCTCCTCAATGTGCCGATCTCGCGCCTCAATGGCTTCCTTTGCCTCGTGTCGTGCCCTCTGGAGCTCCCTCTGAAGCGACGTCTGCACGTCCATGATCTTCGATTTGAACTCCTGCGCCTGCTCCAGCTGCGTCTGGTTCCACTCCAACTCCTTCAGCTTCTCCCTATCCTCGGCTCGCTTCGACTTCTGGAACTCTAGCTTCTCCGTGAGATCCAGCACCTGCTTCTTCAGCTCCTCTATTTCCTGCTGCTGCTGCAACGAGTAGAGCTTGTCCTCGGTCGAGACGATGGGGGTCGTGATGAGCTGCCCAGGCTTGAACTGGGGCTCCTTCAACGGCTCGAAGAAGTTGGTTTCCACGAACGAGGCCCGCTTCGACGTCGCCAGGGACTCTGGAGGGGGGTTCGGGGTGCTTCGGCGGAACACCTCAGTCTTCTCGAGCTGCTCTGGCTCCTGCTTCTTGGCGACAGCGGGCGTCTCCTGGGGCGGAGACGCGAGCTGACTCTTGGACCCGGAGAGACTCTGCCGACTTCCAGCTAGGGAAAGTCTCGAGCTAGAAGGAAATTTTCATTAGCTGGTTTTTCGGGGAGACGTTTTGGGGGAAGCAACCTTGATGTTGATGGCGTTAAGGTGGAATGAGTTCGTTTGGTTAGAGTTTTCACAGGAGACTTGCGCCTTACCCTAATCAGATGTTAGCATGGGGAAGAATGAAACAAATCTAGCTTACTGCTGGCGATGAGCGGGTTAGTTAGTTATACTTACGTTGTGGGTTTCGCTGCAGGAATCGAGGTCAGTGATTTCATCGAGCTCGCACTGAAACAGACAGCAATGCGGTAGTAAAACTCAAGTACTTCAGGGCTTGTGTGTTTGCAAAAACTTTTAAAAATCTTCAAAACTGACATGCTTTTTCTTGGAACATTTTTCCGGATTTTAAAATTTATCAAAAACGTACAAATAAGTTTAGGAGGAGTCTCAGAAGGATGAAGAAAAAGTACATCATATTTTGAAGAATGAAAACTGCTAGTAATCAGGGTTGCCAACTCTTAGGAAGGAGGAACATTTCTACCCGGCCCTGGAAGACTAGGATAGTTTAGTTTTAGAATTAACTTTTCGATTATTTTCTGAGAAAAAAGCCCTAGAGACCATTTTAATATTTTCTAAGACTTCCAGAGCCAAACCTGACCGAGTTGGTCCCGGTAATGGGTTGGCAACCCTACTTCAGGTAGTAATTAACACAACAAAATCGAAAGCAAATCTGAGAGTGCAGCTATCTGTAACGTTTGCAGCTTGCGTTGCGCTTTATATATACATTGTTCACCAATTTGTTCTTCTAATTTTCTTCAACTTCTATGATTTTAGGCAATTCAACAGAAAAACGTCAATAACATAGACTTACTGCGGCTTTGAGCCTCGTTTCAAACTGTATTTTGTATGTACATAGGTATTACAAATATGTAAAAAGAAAATGAAGCATTTCCCTCGGGAAAGTGTCAAATGTCACCTCACCTGCTCAGTCTGGAGATGGATCGGGGCTTCTCCTTCTCCTCCACGGCGTCCTCCTTCGCGGCTCCCTCGATGGGCTTGTCCTTGGCGTCCAGGAAAATCAGCTGAGTGGCTCGAACGAAGGTTCCGTGGTTTTCCTCGCACTAATGGGGGGAGGTTGAATTGGTGTAATTGAACGAGGCTCAAAAGTTACCTGGAAGTAGGTTGTTCCCTTGAGAGATCCATTGTTTTTTCCCTTCGCCTCGTCCAGCTTCACTCCCACCCACTTGCCCACCGCGAAGGTCGTCATGCCGACGTACGCGATCGTGCCCTTTGCGTCCTTTCCCTGGATCTGGACCCGCTGGCCAATCTTCAAATATTTTTCCGACATGGCTGAGGGCGGAGTTTATCGATTTCACCTATTTGATCGGGTTTCTTCAATTTGGCTGGCGCGTTTTCACTTCAAATGCATCAAGTTCTCCTTCAAGTATCACCGGAAGGCGTTTTGAGGGCTTAATTTACTAATTTTGTGGGAATACTGAGTGAATTATGGTCGAGTTTCTCGATGATGTCACTTGAAAGTTGGATGTAAACAAAAATCGAAACAGCTGACTGAGAACTGTCATTCTTCTCAACTATATAAGTGTCAATTTTGTGACTGACTGACTGGCATCTCAGGGAGTTTTTACGAAGAATTTACGATCAATTTGTTGCCATTTGTTACCATCAAGACAGCAAATTTTCATTCAAAGTTCTCTAAATTCGGGAAATTCTCGGCCAAAAGTTTGAAGACTCTTCCCTTTTCGTAGGGTGAAGTCAGCTAGTTGCGTCAGAGGTAAACAGAACGAGGTGGAATTTAAGCCATGAATTTCGTCTCAAACCTGTGCAAATCGCTCTCGAGCCAGTTCTCCCCCCAACTCCAGTTCGTGCGCTTCCGCTACTTTGCCGACAAGAAGCCCTTCATCCGGCGCTACGGTTACGAGGAGCAAATTCACCAGCGAGGGCTGCTCCCGAGATCCACTAGCAACAAGAGGCTCCCCATCCCGACTTACAGACCCAGGAACGCCTTTGCCGAGAAACGGGCTCTGTTTGGGCAGAACGACTACATCGACATCCTCGGGAATGAGCGGCTTCACCCAACGAGGGTCCTGTATTCGGTCCCATCGTGGCTACGAGGAGTGGGAGGCAACGAGTACCAGGTGCTGCTTCGCAAGCGGAAGATCCTGAAGCACACCTCGGCGCCGCACGTGAGGCCCACAAAGTGGAGGGACATGGAGAAGAGGATCTCCTTCCTGTACCGCTGGCTGAACCGCAAGACCAAGACCGGCCTGACCAACCGCTAATTTTGTTACTTTTGGTAGAAATGTAGAGCAATAAATTAGACCTGAAAGCATCCAAAAAGCCTCCCTGCATCTCATTTTGAACGAGCCCTTGAATGTCCCAAAATCGGAATCTTCTTCTTCGCTGTTTTTATTGAACGTTGTCGGAGGACACTGAAGATTAAAGGTTCTAGAAAACCTTCTTGGTCTTGAGAAAACTGGCCGTGGCCTTGCAGTAGTTGACAAACCGCTCCAAGGTTCTCTTCCTGACGCCCTTTGCCACATTGTGGATCAGCTCCAGGGGGTCCTGGATCACGAGGTCCTTCTCGTATGCAAAAATGCAGAGAAGAGAGTCGCAACGCGCGATGTCAAGCTCCTTCATGTACTCCGTGTACCGCCAGAACTCCTTCGGGAGAGCCTCGTCCTTCACGGAGAACTGGCTTTTGCGCAAGGGGGCGCCGAGGAAGGGACACACGACCAGATCCCTGAAGTTGAAGTTGGCGTAGAAGTTGAAGAACCCGATTAAGTACTTCTGGAAGTTGGTGCTTTTGTGCGGCCACGGCTCTGCCTCGAAATTCGACTGCCACGGGCCAATGAGGATGGGCGGGATGTTCTCCTGCAGATGCACGACTGGGGGCAGGAGGTTCTCGGTCTGGAAGTAGAAGACCACCAGAAGCGTGATGATGTAGCTGTTCATGTGGAACTCGCTCCTCTGGGCGTACAGCTTGAGGAATACCGTCACTTTGGCGAACAGAGGCTGGATCACGGTAAAGTAGTTTATGAGCTTCGTGTTGCAGTGAGAGAGGCCGTTGCTGAAGGACAGATCGCAGTCCACTTTCTCGGGAATGTTAAAGGCACGGAGGATCGGGGTGCGGGCTGCCAGTACCGGGAAGAACTCGGTCCATTGGTTGGTTTTCCGGAGGCAACTTTCGACAGTCCGCATCGTGGTACCTGTCATCGCCCAAGGTGGGTTGGCGTAGTTAAAATCTGGAAGAAATTTCAAAATTTAAATTGAGGAAAAAACCAACAAACCTCCAAAAGGGTCCTTATAAGCACATGTTCTTCTATACATTGGACTCAAAGTCGTCCATTTATGCGACCAATAACTGTAGTGTATTTAGTCTGCCCCTCTAGCTCTGTCCCTGTTAACGATAGGAGCCACGTGTGGCTCCAGAATTTGCTAAATTTTGCATGGAATAAAACATACTTAAATTTCAGCTCAATCAGATGAACTATGAACCCCCCTGGTTACGTCCCTGGAAATTTCCCGGGAGAATCAAGGTGTTTTCATCGTCCTCCAGACCATACACAACAAGTTGTAAAAAACCGCAGATCTCTAAGTCTTACAGTTCCAGAGCTATCGAGACTCAGGCGAACAGACAGACGGACAAAAATACGAACTACTCACTCAAATCGACAAATACATCGAGATCGCTTTCCGCACATCCCAGGCCGTTCAATCGGGAGCCGAAGGTAAACACCTGGACGTTGGGGAACACGCCTCTCAAGGCGTTCAACAACATCTCAGATATGGTCTCGTGCGTTTTGCCCGCTTTGGTCTGAAGGCCCTCGATCAGCAGCTCCTCCGCCACGCGCTCCAGTCGGTAATCGCTCAGGAAGGTCTTCACCTTCTTGTTCAGCTTAAAAGGACCAAACTCGCCCTGCCCCGCTGGCTCCGACTCCGTTCTGTTCCGGTGCAACACTGGGCCCTCCTTTCTTGCTGGACCTGGCGCTGCTTCTCCATTTGGCACGTTCTGGGACTGATGGAGCTGGGAATTCGTAAACACCTGAGACGCTGTCGGCTTCTTCTTCAACTCTGTCACATTCTTGGTGTGACTGGCCAAGCATATGTGATCCGCTATTTTGTCTCCAGAAGCCTTGAGGGCTTGCTGAAATTACAATAGAAGGTTACTTTCTCTTTTCAAAATCCGCTGACACAAAAAAAAAAAATAAGCCCAGTGAATTTTTCAAAAAGTGTTTACGTCGAATGTTTACGTAAGCCACTTCACTAGAGCTTCTTTGTTACAGCTGCAGTCCACTTACATTGCAGGGTTTGCAGAAGAGCTGTCGGTGGACCTCGAAGACGCCACTTCCAATGTCCAGAGCGTTGGGCATGTGGATGACCTTTGGGTTCTCCAGCAGACCCTCGATAAGCGCCATCGTCTGCTGCAGCTGCTTGGCCAGGTTCAGGTCAATGGAGTTCTGGATCTGGAGCGATCGCAGCTTCTCGTTGAAGAAGCTCACTTCAAAATTTAGCTCCAGCACCTAAATTGAGAGAATTCAGAGGAAACTTCCATGGGATTCTCGGATCTTACAGCATGCTGCACGGTCTTCTCCTCGTTTGGCGGCTCGTTTGTCATGATTAGTGGCGGAAAACACAAAATTGAGACGATGTTTGGTGTTTTGGCTCCAACAAAATAAACGCAGTATTCAGGGCTGTCCAAACGTCTGCGAATCAGGTGACTTTGCGAAGTCTAGGGTCGTTTTTTGGTTTGTCGTTTTTCATCAATAAAACTCTCTGACATTGCGAAAATCCTTGTGAGGAGCTTAAAGATTTGCGGGACCAAACAACGCCCCACTGTTCCTCGTTCAGTTGAGTGAGTTTTAGGAAAAACGAAGAAACTGTCAAAGTCAGCTGATTGTCAAAGTCATCCATGCCGGATTGTTTACTGAACCAAAATGCTGACAAATAAAGTGTTTTTGCGCAAAACCAAGCGCGGGAACATCATCAAGATCGTGCGAGAGCACTACCTGAGGGACGACATCTGGTGCGGCGTGAAGAACTGCACCCAATGCATCCAGATCAAGAGCGACTTGGTCCTGGCTCCCACCGAGTCCATCAGCTCCAGCATCCAGGAGCCACACTTGCTCGTCCTCGACACGAACGTGATCCTCAACCAAATCGACGTATTGGAGGAGGAGGCCATTAAAGACGTCGTGATTCTCTACACCGTTCTGGACGAAGTGAAGCACCGGAGCTCCGTCGTCTACAAGCGACTCCGAGACCTGATCCAGAACCGGTCCAGGAGGTTCTACACGTTCGTCAACGAGCACCATAAGGACACGTACGTCAAGAGAGAGGCCGGCGAGTCTGCGAACGACCGAAATGACCGGGCTATCCGGGTGGCCTCTCGATGGTACAAGAAGCACCTAGACTCTCTGAGGGTCATTTTGCTCACAGACGATGCCGACAATCTCTCCAAGGCCCAGAACATGGGGGTGGAGGCGTACTCTACTCGAGACTACGTCAGCGGGTGCTCGGCCTTCCCGACCCTGCAGGACAAGTTGGCCGTGAGCAACCAGGCTTTTGGGGGGACCCTGAACGAGCTCTTCCCCGCCCACCTGACCCCCACTCAGATCCACGAGGGAGTGAAGGCTGGGAAGCTGCTGCAGGGCAGTTTCGTGCCGTCGCGGGAGAACTACCTCGAGGGCTTTGTGAACGTCGAGGGGCGCGAAAAGTTCGTCCTCATCCAGGGCCGGGAGAACCTCAACAGAGCCGTGGATGGCGACCAGGTGGTGATCGAGCTGCTGCCCGAGAGCCAGTGGTCGGTGCAGTCCGACCTGGTGATGCAGGAGGACGAGGAGAACGTCGATGTGGACGTGCTGGACGACGAGAAGCAGCTCGAGGAGCTCCTAAAAAGCTCCAAGTCGGCGGAGAAGCAGCCAACGGCGAAGGTTGTCGGGATCGTGAGACGAAAATGGAGGCAGTACTGTGGGATCCTGCTCCAGAACCCCATTCGTGGATCCACGAGACACATTTTCGTGCCGTCCGAGAGGAAGATACCCCGCATCCGGATCGAGACGAGGCAGGCAGAGACTCTGGCGGGACAGCGGATCATCGTAGCCATCGACCAGTGGCCGAGACATTCGAGGTACAAAGAGATTTTTTTGGCCAACTGCTGAAGCCTAAAATTCCTACTTTCAGATACCCCCTGGGCCACTTCGTTCGAGCTCTGGGGCCAATCGGCGACAAAGCGACCGAGAACGAGGTCATCCTGCTAGAGCACGACGTGCCTCACAGCAAGTTCTCCGAAGAGGTGCTGAGCTTCCTGCCTCAGCTGCCCTGGACCATCACCGAGAAGGACTACTCGGAACGCGTGGACCTCCGGGAGGTCGCGATATGCTCCGTGGACCCCCCTGGATGCACTGACATTGACGACGCCCTGCACGCCCGCTACCTGCCTGACGGTCGCCTCGAGGTGGGAGTCCACATCGCGGACGTCACTCACTTCATCAGACCCGGGACGGCGCTGGACAAGGAGGCTGCATCTCGCGCCACCACCGTCTATCTCGTGGATCGCCGTATCGACATGGTTCCGGAGCTTCTGAGTTCCAACTTGTGCTCCTTGAGAGGAGGTGTGGAGCGATTTGCGTTCTCGTGCATCTGGGAGATGGACGAGGAGGCCAACATTCTGAGCACGAGGTTCCACAAGAGCGTCATCAAGTCGAGGAAGGCCATGACGTACGAGGAGGCCCAGCTGACTATCGACGACCCCTCGAAGAAGAACGACGTGGCCCAGGGTCTGAGGACGCTGAACAGACTGGCGAAGATACTGAAGAGGCGCAGGATCGAGAACGGGGCTCTGGTCTTGGCTTCCCCCGAGATCCGTTTTCAGGTAGATTTTTAGTACATTTTTGACATTTTGCAAAAAATTCACTATTTAGGCCGCTTTGCCCTCTGTCAGTCTGTCTGTCTGTCCGAAATTTTATAACTCAAGAACGAGAAGAGCTAGAGAGCTACGGTTTTTTGCATCGTGTAGGGCATAGTCTCTAGGAGTGCCGGCTAACAAATTTAGATCCCCACCACTTCTTGGGGGGGAATGGGGGGTGTTTTACGTTTGTATGAAAACTCCTTATATTACATCCGATTGAGCTGAAATTTTAGTATGTTGTAGTCCGTGTCAAATCTAGCAAATCATAGTACCACATGTATCCCCTATCATGTACATGGACGGAGCTAGGGTAGGTAATTCATCCCGCTATTAATTACTTATCTCTATTTCTTTCTTCCAGGTCGATAGCGAGACACACGACCCCATCGACGTAGAGGCAAAGAAGATGCGAGACACAAACTCGATGGTGGAGGAGTTCATGTTGCTGGCGAACGTCTCGGTGGCCCAGAAGATCGAGCAAGAGTTCCCCGAGTGCGCCATGCTACGTCGCCATCCCACGCCCCCGGCCTCCAACTTCGAGCCCCTCGTCAAGGCGGGCCAGAATCAGGGCTTTTCCATCAACACGGGCACCGGGAAGGAGCTGGCCCAAAGTCTGGACGACGCAGTGAAGGCCGACAACCCCTACTTCAACACCATGCTTCGGATTCTCGCCACACGATGCATGCTTCAGGCCGTCTACTTCATCAGTGGCACCTGCCAGAAGGAGGAGTTCTTCCACTACGGTCTGGCAGCTCCCATCTACACGCACTTTACGTCTCCCATCCGACGCTACGCTGACGTCATCGTGCATCGACTTCTGGCAGCCTGCATCGGGGCTGACGGAACGTACAAGGAGCTCCTGGACAAGCAGGCCACCTCGCTGCTCTGCAACAACCTCAACTACCGCAACCGGATGGCTCAGTACGCTGGACGGGCATCGGTGGCGCTCAACACACACCTGTTCTTCAAGAACAGGTCCGACCTGGAGGACGGGTATGTGCTGTTTGTGCGGAAGAACGCGCTGCAGGTGCTGGTGCCAAAGTTCGGGCTCGAGGGCACGATCTACGTCATGGGCAAGGACGGCAAGCCGCACAAATCCGGAGTCATCTTCACGCACGACGACGAGGTAGGCTTTTTAACCCATTTCCTACCCCAGAAATTTTAGCAAAAGTAGCCTATTTTCCCGAAAAAATTGAACTTCCTAAAATCTCAGGGTTAACCTCTTTTAAAAATAACAGAGAGACTGGAGCTTTTCTGGGCTTTTGATTCTCGAGGTTCCGAACTTCGAGATTCTGGGGCTCAAACTCAGATCGTTGAAGGGCTTCCTGGGTAAATTTTTCGTAGAGTAACCATTTTTTCTGACAACTTGTGCTCAATAAGAATTGAAGGTTCTGACTTCTAATTTTTATTTATTCCAGAATCACACCCTAAAATGCGGCTCCGTCGTCTTCCACTCGTTCGATCCCGTGAAAGTGCGACTCAGCATCGACTCGAGCAACGTCCAGCACGAGAAGCTGGTGTTTGAGCTCGTATCGCCGTACATCGAGGGGTTCAGCGTGAAGCTGGAAGAGACCGCGGAAAGCGCTCAGAAACGAAAGTCGGAGGAGAAGGCCGGCAAGAAGAACAAGAAGCAGCAGAAAAAGTAACGGAAACTTTATTTTCATTTTACTAAAAAAGTAATAAAATATTCCCTCATACACATTTGGTCTGGCATTATCTACTTACGGGTTAGGAAGATGAAGCATCAGAGTTTCCCACAAAAACTGCATAAATTATAATTTTGGTCGCTAGCGGCTAAGTTTGTGAGGTCGAAGTGAGGCCCAATAACTTAAGAATTCGAATTGCATTAAAGTCGGAGCTGAGACTCCGTCTACTAGAGATAACATAATTCACGGAGCTACCTTTACCATCCTACTCTACTCTACTCTGATAAATAACGTTGGATCAGGTGCATTCATTGCGTACCCAAGCTCTTGCAAGGCTCTTCTTATATCATGGAACACCGTGGGATCCTCCACTGTGGCTGGCAAGTGCACATTCTTATCACGTGCAAAGTCCGCCATCGCCTTCCTCATCGTCTTGCCTGCAAAAGCACTCGTCTAATGAGAGCATCAGGAGGGAGACGGCTTTCACTTACCGGAGCGGGTCCGTGGGAGCGACTGGACGCGGTTCACTAACTTAAATGCTGCTATGGGTCCGATGACGTCTCTAATAATCTTTATCAATTCAATGTTGAGCTTCGTGGTGGGCTTCTCGATCCCATCCCGGGTGACGTAGAGACACAGCGGGATCTGGCCCTTTGTCGGCTCCGGGACTCCGAAGACGGCGGCGTCTGCCACGTCGGGGTGTCGGAGAACTGCGTCCTCGAGACTCGACGTGGAGATTCGGTGCCCTGCGACATTGATGACGTCGTCGTCGCGGGCAGTGACGTAGATGTAGCCGTCCTCGTCCTTGTAACCGGCGTCCATGGTGTCGTAGAAGCCCTGGAAACATTTTAATAAATTTTTAAGGCCTGATATCAGAGACGTAACTAGGATTTGGGGCTCAGTACAATTTATTGGCCCCATAAAAATGGAATTTGAGACCCAAAAACCTCTATAAATATTTTTCGAAGGTTTCAGGTCTGAAAATCAGAGGCGTAACAAGGGTTTGGGTCTCATTCTGATTTCCTGGACCCCTAAAAATCGAGTCTAAGGCCTAAAAAACTCAATGAAATTTCTTCGTAGCTTTCAACAATGAAAATCAGAGACGTAACTCGGAAAAAGAGATATTGAGTTGCTCCCCAGAGACTCTAAAAAATAATCTCAGGGGAGGCCCCCTCCTAGTTACGTCTCTGGGTCCGAGAAACACTCACGGGGAACTTCGTAAAGTAGACCTTCTCGAACAAGTCGTCGTTTTTGTACAGCGTCGCCATGTTCCCGGGCGGAAGAGGCAGCTTCACCACGATCCTCCCCAGCTCGTTCGGGTCCGTCTCCTTGCCATCGGGTCGAAGCACCCTCACTGCAAATCCCGAAAAATCCTTAAAAAGCCCGAAAAACCCGCTCAAAGCCTCACCATCGTATCCGACGTACGGAAGCCCAGTGGTGAACTTCGGAGGCGTCAAGTTCTGGTCGTACCCCAGGCACGTCGCGGTGATAGCCGACCCTGACTCCGTCTGCCACCAGTGGTTGAGGACTGGGACCTTGAAGATCTTCTCCATCCAGTGCTTCGTCTCGAGGTCACAGTGCTCTCCTGCGATGAAGATTGCCCTCAGCGAGCTCAAGTCGTACTTTCGGCCGAACTTGAGCTCGGGATCGACGCGTCTGATGACCCTGAAGGCCGTCGGAACGGAGAAGATGCCGGAGACACGGTGCTGCTGGATGACACGGAAGTACTGGCCCGGGTCTGGGGTCCGGTCCGGCTTGCCCTCGTACATGACGCTCGTGGCGCCGTACAGGAGGGGTCCGTAGCAGATGTAGGAGTGGCCCACGACCCAGCCCAGGTCGGAGGCGGCCCACCAGACGTCGTTGGGCTTCAAGCCGTACAAGCTGTTCATGGTGTACCTGAAAATTACCCAAATTAGCTATCTGAAGGGACTTGAGGCTAGGGGGGTTTTTAAGGGGGTCAAAGGTACAAATTAACACCATTGCTTTTTCCGATTTTTCCCGGAAAAGCCATAAAAATTTATCTATTTTTTATCAGGCTTTAAACTATGATTTTTGGCTTATGAAATATTTAAGAAGCAAGTTAATTTTTGACAAAAATTTGTTTATAATCAACTAAAATTACAACAAAAAAAATTACGATGTTAATAATCATGGCGTTAAGTCTAAAACATTTTTTTAAAACTCACAAAAAAATTTTTAAAGGGAATTATGAGGTTTTAAATTTTTTACAAAAAATTTTCGTTCCCTTTAGGGCCCAAAAGTTCCCCAAAAATGTGGGAAGTAATTTTTTAACCCATTAAATAACAAAGTTGGTGGAAATAGGTTTAGGAAAAATTGGCCACGAAAAAATTAAAAACTCACATGAGAGTAACCAGGTGACCTCCGATGGGTCTCTGAACCCCCTTGGGCTTGTCTGTGGTGCCTGAAGTGTACAGAATGTAGAGCGGGTCGTTGGCTTCGACCGGAACGCACTCTGCCGGCTCCCCCAGAGCCGCCTCCCAGCTGATATCCGTGTGGGGGTTCAGCTCAGACTTGAGCACGTTCGTCCGCTGGAAGATGATGCTCTTGTTGGGCTTCCACTGGGACATGTAGAGAGCGTCGTGCAGAATGTCGAGGTACTTGATGATCTTCGTCGGCTCGATTCCGCAATTGGCCGCAATGACGACTTTGGGCTCCGCATGCTCGATTCTGGTGCATAGCTCGTTGGCTGCAAAACCTATGGGGTGGCGTTATGAAACAGTGTTACAGACATCATTTGGACAAGCGTGCGAGCGGGGAGAAGTTTTGTTAGGGTCAGAATTGTAAAAACAACAAAAAAAACGACGCTTCTACGGTACGAAAGGTCAAGTGAAAAGTACACGTTCGCGTAATTTAAAAGGCAAATTACGCGCGAGTTAGTTCGCCTGCTTACCTCCAAACACTACGGAATGTACAGCGCCGAGTCGCACGGTTGCTAGCATGGCCTACGGGGGAAAGAAGAGAGAAAGTGCGTTAGATGATGCCGAGGAGGAGACCTGCAGCTCGTACCATGATGACTTCTGGGATCAGTGGCATGTAGATCACCACTCGGTCGCCCTTCCTGACGCCCAGCTTCTTCAGTCCTCCGGCTAGTCGCGAGGTCTGTGGAAGGAAAACAGGTTCAAGCTTTGAAGAAGCCGAAAAAAGGGCAACAAACCCCCCCTTGGGGAGTCACATACTCAAATTTGAGCTCAATCAAAGAAACTTCCCCTTTAAAATTTTAGGAGCCCCTAGCTCCGTTCCTGTTAGAGATAGGGGTCCTTAGTATGGCTCAATTTTGGCTTGATAAAATCATGGTAAAATTTCAGCTCAATCAAATGAACCCACTGGTTACGTCCCTGCTATTTTTTCATTAAAAAATTTGTAAAATAGAAAAACCTCCAGACAGACGGACAAGCCCTACCGTATCATGAAGCTCCTGGTATGTGACTTTCCGGATGACGCGAGTGAGAGGGCTGTCGTGGATCAGAGCCACCTTGTTGCCCCTTCCCGCTGCAATGTGACGATCTATGCAGTTGTAGCAGGCGTTGAGCTGCCCATTGGTGTACCACTTGGTGAAGGGCTGTGATGTGTTGTCCAGAACGTGGTCCCACGGCTTGTCCCAGTCAATGAGCTGCGAGGCGATGCTGCCCCAGAACTCCTCGGGTTCCTCCAGCGAGCGCTTGTAGATGTCCCGGTAGAGGGGGCAGGAGGCTTCGTTGTCCGCTGGAACAAGGGGAGGTCTCTGAATATTAGTATTCAATATTCCAACCATGACCTATTCCGCACACGGAATCTTATCGGTTTTCCATTAATACTCGCAACTTATTCACTTTCAGGAGGGAAGCCACCGCCACAACTTGGACTCGCATTTTATATTGTAATAATAAAAATGCATAGAATAGAAAATTAAAAGGAATGAATAAATTTGAGATGCAAATGGGATTTGACGTCAACATAACAACCTCCAAAGTGGCTTCAGACTTCATCGCTCACTTACAGCCGTACTCCTCCGACTCCTTCAGCGCTGCGTCAGAGTCCTGGGCATTTCCCTTCATTTTCAACTTATTTAATTTATCCACTCTGGTGCGAAAGTTCTCTTGCTCTGCAGTGACCCACTTTCTGAGGCTCCCAATTATTCGAAATTTCTTTGTGAACTCGGAATTGGCACGAAAGTCTAAAAGTTGACTGGATTCATAACAAAGTATGCAAATGAAGATTTGACTTTGTTTTTGTGCGCTCGCGAGTTCTTGTTGGCGGATTAAAAGTCGATTTGAAACTGAACCGAATAAACTGCGGCAACATTTAATAAAAGCCCAGCGATTCGGCGACACTCGACAATACAGTTGCGCTATGTTAATGATTGTGTTAATTTGCGAGGGACCTACGAGTGCGTCGCACGTGTCGGAGTGGACGCGTTCCGAAACTTTTTCCCCAGCCGGTGTGGAAAGCTCCATTGAATAGTTCGACTTAAATATTTGACTTAGTTATCTCATCCCGCATTCCTGGGTTGCGTGCACAGAGAGTGCTCCTAGAGGTGCAGTGACGGAGGACGTTGTATTTTTATTTTTTTAATCGCGATTTTCTTAGGAAAAATTTTGAGATGATGAAGCTAAAGAAAATTCGGGATATCCAGCTATAAGTAGAGTTTTCTAGCAAAGGTCAATGGACCCACAAAAAAATTATTTTTTACTTTTAAAATTTAAATTTGCCCATAATTCCTGATTTTCTGGCTTTTGTGGGGTTTTTTCTGAAAAATCTTCCGAAAATTCGGGTCATGAAAGAAGTCTTGGAGCCTTAAAGAGTCTATCAAAGACGCAGAAACGAGGGTTAGGACACCAAAAGACCGCCTAGAGGTCGCTAATGGCAGGTCCAAGAGGTCAGAGGTCAAAGACTAGAGCTTGATCAAATATTACGTCACAGTCAGAGAAGGAGACACGGTCGGTAAAAAGCCAAGTGGGATTTTTCCCGTGACGTAATATTTTAACAGCCCCTAAGACAAGGTTTCAGAAGCTAGGGAGGTCCCATGAAGAAATAAGGAGGTTTTCAGACCCAAAATTGATAAGAGCTCGTCGAAAGTCTAGGACTCACCTCTATGGTTGCGTGAGAATGGACGTAGAATAAGTCGCTCGTAAGCAAAATAAATTACATCGCTCTTATCATGGTCCTCAATTGTCGCTCTCTTCGCCCTCGGACTCGCAGTCGTAGTATTAGTTGAAGCTTGGTTGGTGATGGAGCCGAAAACAATTCTGACAGCAACCCTTCTCCTGGGCCTGGTCTCGGGAAAGCAGCTCTTCATCCCGGTCCACGACGACGCCGAGACCATCTTCAAGTACGAGATGATCGGAGCCGCCCACTTCAGCGATCGGAAGTTTGTGATCAAGTCCATGTTCGACCTTCATGTGCGGAACGACAGCGAGAGCCGGTTGCTGAGGCTCCACATTGAAAACCCCTCGGGCAAAATTGGCCTCGACGAGTGGACCGAGGACGTCATTCGGCCGTTGAAGCAGCCCTTCAACATCTCCCTAGACGCCGAAGGTGCCCCTGAAAGTATGCAATGTGACTGGGAGCTGGAGACAAACTACACCCGGGCTCGCAAGGACTTTATATTCCAGCAGTTCAAGGACATCCACGGCGAGTTCGTGAAGTACTTCGGGAAGCGTCAGGAGGCCTTCCAGGGGTCTAAGAAGATGGACAACATGCCGTTCGGGACCTGCACGACTCGGGTGAACGCGAGTCTGACGGCGGTCTACTTCAACATCGAGTACGAGGCCCGGAGGGCGGAGTGCGAGGGAAAGGTGGACCCTTTCTTCACCTTCGACATGGACGCCGACCTGTTCCCGCAGAGCGAGTTCCTCAAGTCGTTCGCGTTCACGAAAGACCACCTGGACTTCCAGCTCGTGCGACTCGACGCTCTTATCAAGCTTCAGAGCAGTCCCGAGATCGACGCCGAGATCTACACGCTGATAACGCTGAAGGAGATTCTGATGGACCCGGAGCCCGAGAAAACCACCACCACGCTGCCGAGCGACTCTTGAGATTTGAGACTTTCTTTCGATGGTAATAAAAACTTTATTTTATCGCTCAAACGTTAAAAAATTAATTTTACTTGTTAATCGTAATCTTACGTAAAATTAGGACAACCTTTGTTATTTCCATCAACGCTAAAATCACAGCAATCCTCAAAGTCGTTCACCAAAATCAAACTGTACTTGTCTTTAATGAAATGTGCTGAGCTCTTGAATCCTTCTTCAGTACTTGATTTGACCAAATCGTTTTATCACAGGTCGTAGGTTAGCTGGTCTCGAGAGAATGATACCTGGAATGGAGGGAGGATTTTTCATGAGCTATTTTCCTAAACAGGTCCTCGAAAAGCCAAAGGAAATGGAAGATAAGCCTTGAATTCGAGGATAGGAAAAATAAATAAATTTAAAGCCTTCCTCTTTCTGCCGAAAAGCATCCTTATTTTTGAATATTTTGCCAGCAAAAATTTAGTCTTTTAAATGACGAAGAGAAAAAAGGGTCAGAGGGAAAATAATAGGCTCAGCATTCTCTAGGATGTAAGAGAGGCACCCCTAGGGCCTGACCGATCATAAACTTTTTGAAAAATGGGTCCCTAAAAATCCTTTCTATTTCAAAAAATTAAATTAAATATAATCAAATTAAATTAAATTAAATCAAAATACAAAATCGAAAATTAGGTATAAGAAGTGAATTTTCCCGGGTTTATATTTTGAGGGAATTTTATTTGAATTCATAATACTCAATTTCCAAATTTTGACCCCCATACAAACTTTGGGGGTTCCCCAAAGTTCTATGTGTTGTATTATTCGCTAGATTTAATGCCAACAACAAAAAATCCAAAATTCAGCTCTTTCGGATAAAATATAAGGAACTTTGATGCAACGGGTTTATCCCCCTCACTCCCCCTCCCCTTAGGGGTAATGGGAGTCTAAGATGTCTCAATTTCCACCCTACAGACCGAGTCCTACATGATGCAAAAAAAACTGCAGGTCCCTATCTTTTCTGGTTTTTGAGTTATAAAGTTTCAGACGGACAGACAAACAGACAGACAGACAGCAGATGCAATAGTGCATTTGACCATGAACTAAAAATGGTACAGGCTCTTTTTCTTTTTTATAAACAAAAAAGCCCCTTTTTGAGGAAGTTCTCCTACACACCAGAGGCTCTTTTCTTGAAAATTACCAAAGAAGAATAGGACTCTTTTTCCTCAATTAGAAGCTTCTTTTCTTTGTTTAAAATGTCCAGCTACGCTTCTAGAAGATAAGCTCTAGGAAAAAAGCAAAAACAGGGCTCACTCTGAATTGCGCTGTGTTAATTTTCTTCTTGAACTTGACCGCCCTCAGATACTGCAGCCGATACGAGATGTCGATGCCCATCCTCACGTGCCCAAAATTCCGTTTCGTGGAGGCCCTTTCGGCATTGAAGCGCAGCTGGACACTCAGTGAGGCCCTCTGCAGCTCCCTGAACCTCCTGTCAATCTCCAGTCGCATCTCGAGCGAGCTGTTGTCCGAGATCTTGAGTTTTCTGCGGTCGAGGATTTTGGCAAACTGCACGGGACCCTCGCACATGGTGCGGTCGACGTGCGAGATGAGGACGTAGGAGGATGGGGTCTGCACCCCATCGACGTTTGCGAGGCAGTTTCCGATCGGCGTCTGATCCAGCTCGGTCTGAAGTGTCTTTCTCCGGAACAAAGTACCCTGTAATTGCTTTGAAAACGTATCCTGATTGTGTATTAGAAGATCAAGGAGATCGGATTTAATCTTGAGAGAGGGTCTGGTTTCCTTAGACGTCGTCACAATCCGCTTGAGCTCCCCCGTTCTGTGCATGTCAATCAGGAATGGCAGCTGGAGCGCCGACAGGTCTTGCACCGTAAGTCTCTGGACGCGGTTCGGGCTGTAGTTGATGTTCTTGATGACCGCTATGAGTTCGTTCGCCTGTCGACCTTGACGAACCGCCACCGTGTAGTTGTAGATCCCTGTTATCTGACCAAGCAGGCCTCCCGTGGACCCGTTGACGTAGAAGTAGTACGCGAACTCGAGCTCGACGCCCTCTCGCACGAAATCCGTTCGCGGAAATCCGTTCAGGTATAGAATTACTGCACAGTAAACTGCAATTCGAAGACACATTGTTGTCGATTTCAACATGTAAACATCAAGGTAGGTAGCGAAAATACTCACTTAAAAATAGAACCCTCATTTTATCCGCTCTGTATCAAGAATGCCTTAGATTCCTCATCCTCGCGGGTGCTGCAAGCATCGGATTCGGCCAGTGAGCGCCGGTTAGGTAACCGCAAGTTGCCCAATTTCGGGGAGAAAGGCGCGGAAAAAGGTGCTCGCGAAAAACGAGACTCGACAGCGTGAAAATGAAGGAAGACTAAACGCACATTTTCGATCAAGATTTACTCTCGGTGGCGAACGAGAATATTTTTAGATGATGCCTGCGTTCTGCGTAACATTACGTCATTCATCATATGGTGGAGGCAGCTCTTGCACTGGCTCTCTCTTCTCATTCGGGTCGGACTCAAACTGCGGGAATGACGAGCCTCTTGCTGGACCCTCCATCAGAGCCAGGCAGCTCCAAACCCCATATTTTTTTGGTTTAAAAAATTTATAAAAACTTCAGGGAAAATCCTGAAATCAAGTTTTATCAAAAAATAGCCCAAACATGATTTTTGTTCCATTTTCCAAATTTTATCGGCTCAATAACGCTAAAAACGTTTTTGGTGACCATTTTCACGACAGTAAATTTTTGGACAAAAATCTTAACATTGACTTTTTCTTAACCTGCGAAGGTAAAGCCAAATTTTCAATTTCATTAAAAAACTTTTTAGTGTAAGATTTTAGGTTTTTAGCCCAAAAACTTCAGAAACTTTTTTCTCTGTGTTAATATAAGTCATTTTAAGGCTTCCAAGACTATTTTTATGACAAAAATTTTTTGTCAAAAAATCTCAAATCTAGTTTTTGTTAACGATTGAAGGTTTGATCAAAATTTTTTTTTTTTTTGTGAAAACTTCTTTTCTCAAATTTATTCTTTTTGGCAGGCAAACCACCAAAAATCAGAGATTATTTCAATGACTCAAAATTAGAGCCCAAAATTTTCCCATCTGTTAGAGTTTGAGAGACTGAAAAAAGCCTACTTTTTAGTAAAACCTCCTTTATTTGGATCCAGTAAAATCTCCACTTCTGTTAGACTTCGTTCCCTGAGACCTCAGAGCTACCAACAGTGTCCCGGACGTCGTGTTTCTGCGTCAAGAGGCTGAGGTCCGGGTTGGTGGTCACCTTCCTGTACCCCACGAAGCTCAGCTCCTGCCGGATCTCGACGTGCGCCGACGGAATGGAGTACACGTCCATGATGATGGTGAAGTTGGCCTTCTCGAACTGCCCCGTGATGCGCTGGATCTCAATATTGTACGAGAACTCGCTGTCGTCCGAGATGCTGAACCCAAAGTTGTCCAGCATGCCACCTCGCACCTTGCCCGAGCAGTCGCTGCGGGCGGTCCTGACATTCAGCAGGTACTTGTTGTCCGTCTCCACGGAGGTGTAGTTGGAGTTGCAGAGACCGAAGGGAGAGTCGTCCTTGGACACGATGGAGGACCTGGTGGCGATCGTCTCCTTGAAGGCCTCCATGATTTCGGTCTGATTGTAGGTCAGCATCATCGCCATGTTTTCCTTCTGCGATAACGAGAACTTGGTCTCGTTCGGCGACGTGACGAGCTCCGTGCACTCGCCGTCGCCGTTTATTTTGATCATAAAGGGGAGCTCCATGGCGGCCAGGTCCTTTCTCGAAGGGTTCTCGAGCCTGTCCTGGATGCTCACATTGCTGAGCTGGATCAGGATGTGGTCCTCGAGGAGTCCTGGACGAGCAGCAATGTCGTAGAAGTAGGTCTGCTGAAAGTCCAGAATCACGATGGAGATGTTGGTGACGCCCGCAAACCTGAACTGGCTCTCGACGCTCGGCTGGATTCTGAAGCTGCTCGGGTACGCCTCAGAGACGTGGGAGAAAGTTATCAGGGCCCAGACTGCGACCAGCAGCGACTTCATCTTTGAAAGCTAGGTTGTAAACTAACCGAGATACGAGTACCCGTCTTAATCTCTGTCAATTGAGAGAAGTTTAGATTCCCTTGACCTGCACTGTATGATCTGTAGACTTCCGAAATTGCACGCCAGCTTCTGACCCGCTTTCTGATAATAACGTGAGTAAGTGAGAGAAGCGGTGAGTGGATCAGAGAGCGCTCACTTGGACGCTTTGAAGAAGTTACCAGGGATCAGAGGCGTAGTCTAGATTTGGGGCATAAATTTTCCATGACCCGGGAACATGATTTTTGAGAATCAATGACGTCATTTTAAGACTCTAAGGTCTCACTTTTAAGACCAATGGGTCTCATATTTGGGAATCTTGAGTCATTTTTGTAGCCATTTTCAAAATTATATAGGGTGTAATTTTTAAAACCCTATACCGTCATTTTCAAGACCATAGGGAGATTTAATTTAAAGACCTTAAAGCGTCGATTTATGAGACCCTGAGTCTCGGACGTCATTTTAAAAATCTAAGGAAGGTATTTTTGGGAACCTGAGTTGTCGTTTTAAGATTTTAGAGCGTGACTTTTGAGACTCAAGGGCTTTTATGTCGCCCATAAACTCGCAAAAAATCAAGGAACTCAGAATAAATTGTAATTTTTCCCCCACTGCCAAAACTCTTAGCTACACCTCTGTCAGGAACACTTTTGCGTCTGAAATCATGTTCTGAGATCAGTGTAAAGATCAAAAATGAAGCAAGTGGCCCTTTTTGTGTTGGTTTTCGTCAACTTGGAGGTGTTTTGCGCCTCCAAAAGGGTGGTTCCTGGAAGCTCGAGGCTCATCAGCGCCGAGGAGGAGGTCTACAGGTTCCAGTCGGACCTCAGGCTCTCTCAGCGAACCGCCCAGATGCGAGCTACCTACACCTACGACGTCATAGTCCGGCAAAACAACTCTTCGAACCGCGTTCTGGCTCGCATCGAGAACGTAGAGTTCGTCGACAAGCTCGAAAACCCGTCAGAGAGCGACCTGGAGGCCCTGCAGTCCCCGTTTCTGGTGGTCTCGGACGAAAAGGGGCAGGTGAAGAGGATCGTGGTGACTGCGAGAGACAACCGCTTCTCCCTGGACCAGAAGGACACGCTCCTCTCCCTCATGACCTTCAACCAGGCCAAGCTGCACGATATCTTCGAGGGGTCCGAGGAGGTGCAGGACTTTGACGAGACGGCCCTCGGGAACTGCTCTCTGAAGGTCAACGTCACCGAGGACGGGCCCAACTTCCACATCAACTACGAGGCCCGCAGACGAGACTGCACTGGGAAGCCCGATTTCGCCATCGACAGCCACGACGTCAGTCCCGACAGCGTGCTGAGCATGAGGACGACCTTCCAGAGCGACCCGCTGGAGTTCAAGAGGGCCGACATCTCCACCAACATCGTCATCGAGTCCCGGCCGAAGATGCGTATGAAAGCCAGCTACTCCTACGAGTTCATCCAAAGACGCCCAGTGGAGCCGGATGTGAGATTCGAGGAGCCCACCCTCAGCTACACCTTCGACGAGTTTGAGAGACGGCTGGAGCAGCTTAAGGGCGACTAGCATATTTCATTGACTCATAATAAACCTTGAATTTCGCTATCAAAATATCCAGGGGTTATTTGTATTGTTAATTTGGCTACTACTCTGTGCTTTTCACGTAGAGATACCGTGGGTTTTTATTGAATCAGTCGTCATATTATCAGGCATAATCTCGTTTTGTCATCAAGTCATAAAATAATGTAAATAAGCACTAGTGTTGGAGCATAATCTGCAGAACCTAATTAAATGTCCATATCTTTCGGCTAACGGCTTCTGGAAAAGTTCAGAGCGCGCCATGGAGCTTTTAGGGGGGAAGCAACTCGGCCCACGGAATTTAATTAATTTGGCTTTGGGGATTTCGTCGCATGAAATATGCACGGCAGCCAAATACGCAGTTTTCGAAGAGGGAAACGTCTGGTACTCGGTCACTTTTTCCAGAAAATGTCTCGCAGTGGCGATTGTAGGGACTTACAACCCTTTATTAGTTACCTGCTATCGGTCTAGAATTTTTTAAAATCACCTTCTTTAAAAATGAGCTCAATTAGGTGTCTTTAAAGCTTAAATAGGCGCCCTTTTATTTGAAATTTATACCCACAAATTTAAAGAGGGAGCTCTAGAGTTGGAGTAGACCCCCCAAAATCGAATTTGAGTGCCCTAGTTCTAAAGTAGGTGCCCTCAAAGCTGGAATACCCACATTTACTGCAGAAATGGGCGCTTTTAGAGCCAAATTGGATGGTCCTGTACCTGAAATTCACGCCCTCAAATGTGGAAAGGGTGCTCTAGAGCTGAAGTAGACCTCCCAAAATCGAATTTGAACTGCCAAGATCTCAAAAAGAGCCCTCAGAGCTGACGTTAGTTCTTCAAGAACTTAAAAGGGGCATTTCTGGAGCTGAAATGGGTATCCCAAGAACCGAAGATGCCCAAAGAAGTCCTATTCTCCTCTAACTTCCCTGCCACGTCCCTATCCAACATCGTGAGGAACTCAGCCCACAACTACCTTCCCTCTCTTACGTCACTGGGCATCCACCTCCTTATTGTTTGACTAGGGAGCAAAAAACGAGTCAAAACTAAAACTTTTCCTTTGAGAAACTTTCCAAAGTGTGACGCTAGAAAATGGTTTTTCCCTTCTTGGAACTTCGCTTGTGGGTGGCTCTGAAAAACTCCACCCAATCGCGGAGCTCTGAGGCACGTGTTTCTCCGCTCGACGCCCTGGAAATGACTGATGAGTTCCGCTCGGAAGCCGCTAACGCGTCATGGTTTCATCCAACGCAAATCTGACTTTGGCTCTCGCAATTAAATCGCAAACCCATTGAGTTCCAATTAGCGGCACTTTTTATGTTCTAGAATTCAATGGAAATAAAATTGGGGATCCCGAAAAGCAGCGAGAACCCCGCAAATTGCGTCTGAGTCACGCTGTCGTCACGGGGCCGCTATGCTGCATGCACTACTGCGATGTGGGTGAAAAGTGCGCCGTCGCGATTTATCATTCATCACTGCTTAGCGGATATAAAAGCTGGAGCAGCGGCTCAGTTGTGTTATACAAGTCAAAAGTGATCGCAGTTGAATATCTAGTGAGAGTCGAAAGTTTTTCTAAAGTCCTAGAGCTAAGCACGAGTGCAAATCACGCCGAAAAAGGTAGCCATAGAGTTGGAAAATTTTTTAGTGCCAAAAGACATTTTAAATTTTAAAAATTCAAAGCTTTTTCGAGTGACAAAAGTTGTGGAAAACTCACGGAAAATTTGTTTTTCGTCGTTTCAGAAGGCAGAAAAATTGTAAAAACTTAAAACGACAGAGAAAGAGGTAAGCACCCTTCCCTTGCCCGGCCTCTTTAATCTCCTAATCTCTCGTGATTGATTAAACACTCTTGGCGAATTTCCCCTCCCTCGGGCCACTTGCGAGTTCATGGGTATTAAATTACCTGGCGGGCACCTGGCGAACATATGGTGCCTGGTGTTTCGAATTCCACATAAAAAGTTCCATCCTTTTGAGGCTCAGCTTAAAATGGGCCTTTTGTTAAAACAATTGCGTTTGAAACAATACCGTTTAATTGGAAAAATCGCCCCGTGCCTCAGTAAGCAGAATTGAGGATTAAGAGCAATGTAACATCGATTTGCATTTTAAGAGCCTTCTGCAGCCTCGCAATACTGTGACGCAAGCAGTCACCTGTTGAGCTAATCCCCGATCAGAGATTCTAATAACGAGACACTCGTAAGCCCTGTGAGCGACTCGAACGCGACAAACATGAATGTTTTCCAGAGACCACAAGAAAACTTGTTATTGACGACGAGGAAGCTAATTAACGCCAGGCTTTTTAATTCTTCTCTTCCTCCCAGTGACCAGAATGCAATCAAAAATAGGATTCATAACATTAGCAGCCTTAATGACAGTGTCAACAGTCCTGCTCGGATGCACTGCTGCGCCCCAACCACCAACGCTGTGCGAAGTCGGGCTGGTGGAGGAGTTGCCGCCGCACATCAAGAAGGTCTGCTTTGCCCTCGAGAACTCCAACGAGTTGACGAAAGTACTCAACGCCTATCTCCGCAATGAAGCTCAAGGTTAGTCCGAAATATATTTCATTGACTCTTTACTCAATCTGCTTGAAGTTTTGGACTTATAGCCAGAAATAAGTTTATTCTAAAAAAAATTTTGGTCCTAGAACTGGCCCGTTTTTTGGAGCTCAAAGTAATGTCAAAAGCTTGTTTATTCTTTTAGCTACTTGCTCAAAAAATTTCAGTGAGATTCGGCTCTTTTAAATGCCTCAAATTTGGCGTCAACTTAACCCCCTTAATTGAGCTTTTTCTTCATGAATTTATTTTTTATCAGACTCTAGAGACTGCTTCTGAAATTTAAATGTGCCATATGTGGGACTTTTTGAAGCTTTCATTACTAAAAATAATTTTTAAAAATTTCCGCCATTTTTCCATACAACAGGGAACAAAACGTTTCCCACCCACATAAATTTCGTTGCCTCTGGAGTTTGACAAGTTTAAAGAAAACAGTTGATTTGTTTACCCCAAGTGTTTGCTCTTTGGCTCTCAAAGCGCCGATTAGGTCGTCTAATCAGTCTAATCTCATCAACTTCACTGAAACCAGCTTGCACATTCATTAGTCCCCTTAATTAACTATACAGTTTTGCATCCATTAGTTCGAATTAGCGGCCGATAATGAGAAACAGAGCGAGGGGTGAGGAAAAATTAATTTCGGCCAGTGACTCGCGAAATTGCTCTAAAATATGCGCATCCCACACACGCTCCAAGACATTATCACCCATTTTATTTGTCCGTCCGACTGCTTTTACGACCACCCTAATGACATTTGGTCCAATTGTCGTCCCAATTAGGTGCTGCATTTCCCGTTCCGAGGGAAGAGGTTATTCCGATTGGACCAGCGAAGCGAAACGACGTCGACCACGTCTTCTTGAGGTTCGGAAGAAGGCGTTAAGGAGACTCCGAGTACCGGGAAAGGCATCGCGTTATTTATTTCCTACAGATCCCCATACAGCTGTCTATCCTACTCCCCGCTCCAAGCTCTCCATGTACCACATTTTCCACACGCTTCTCCTAGTTGCTCACAAGACGTGCCGCCCTGCGTTGAAGAAAGGAAAATGGTGAAAATTGAATTAGTATCTTCTCTCTGATGTGACAGAAGTGGAAAAGCACGACGTATTCCCCCGGTTCGTCCGCTCTTGCATCGTAAGCGTCATTGTAATGCATAAATCAACTTGTCAGCAAACGGTCCCTGGTTTATCCATCATAATCGGTGTTGCGTTGCAGCTGGAGAGGCGCGAACAGGACACGGTTTCGCCCCCACCGAGTGACTTCAACAGCCTGAATGACGTTCGAGGAAACACCTCAACTCTGCAGCCCGTTTCTTACGTTTGTGTGAAGTTTTTATCCAACTCTATCATTGCTAACAGTATTTCAATAAAGTCCTACAAGAAACTACACCCACTGTTTGTCACTTGAGGGCTTCCGATAGTCTTCGGGGAAGAATAACACGCTGTTGTTTTGCCTTATTTGCCTGAAAGTTGGTTTATTCAAGGTAAGAGCTCACTCCAATCGTCTTTTCTGCTTTGATAGACGGAACCAGAGGAATATTTCTAGGAGTGAAAAAACTTGGAGCCTCGAAAAAAGGGTCCATTCTTCTATATAAAAAATTTTTTGAACCGCTTCTGGAATTTTTGAGAGCCAAAAATATTTTAAATCAAGAAAATAAGAAAACGAAAAAGAGTTCTAGTCCAAAGAAAACTGAATGCAAGCAGAGGAAAGAAAACCGCCTTTGTCCGAAAATATAACACTTTATTTGAACTCCTACTAGTCGATCTCTACCAGACACCACTTCCAATTTCCAGTCCTTTCATCCTTCACTGCCCACTCCTGTGACTAGCTTTACTTACATAGCGCTACCCGAAAGTTAACACGAATCAACGAGGACATAAACTCCTGAAAATTTGAAAATTGCAAACTCAAGACTAGGATCTATTCTTATTCGTCTAGGAAGTCGGACACGAAAACCACATCGCCGCCCACGTTGATGAGACATTGACCCTGCAAGAGAGACCAGTTAGTGGCAAGGACACTGCATGCTGTAGTGGACCAAGTACCTGGTTTTTGTGTGGATTGTCTACAAGCATTAATTCTGTCATGTGAAACGAGACTATTGCGTTGCCGCCGAGAGCGGTGACGTGAGCGCGCACAACAGCAAGCAGCTGAAATGGGGGGGATTATTACTCTCGGAGCCGCGAATGGGACAAGCTGGCACTTACTTCCGTAATGAAGCTGTGGATGAAGCCGCTGATGCCGCCGTTTTCGCGGATCGCCGTGCTCTCGCGGATGAAGAAGAAGTTTAGGTTGCCGAGGTACTTCTCGATTTGGCCCCCTGGCAGGCCGAAGAGGGGCGTTATGTCCACGCCGTAGCGTTCTCTTAATGGCACCTAGAGGGGGAAAACAGACATGGATTTTTAGCCTCGATTTTTTTTAGCAAAAGAAGGACTAGAGTTTGCTGCTCTTTTTCCCTCAACCATAATTCATAAGAAAAATTGTGGCTTCTGTTACTCGAAAAAAAACCTTAACTACGCCATTGCGTCAAAGAACGAACAACAAAAGGATGTTGAGTTGATTATGAAAGTGTTCTAGAGTCTGGAGTAAAAGCTGTCTGAGAGCAGAATAAGAGCGGGGGAGGAAGAAGAAGTGAAACAAAATTACGTGACGGGCGATTTTGTTCTTTCCCCGCGTGGGCGACTTCTTCCTTAGTCTAAGGGAGCCGGTGTGAAGCAAATTGGCGGGGGCCTCGCTGTCAACATCCTCCTCCAGGTTGAAAATCAAGTCATCGTCTAGCCTGCGAGACCCATCCTTGCTTACAGAATGCACAATCATCCGCTTTTTGAACTTGCTAGTCTTGCCCCCGGGCTCACCCAGCCCGTACGCCATTCCAGTCACGAGGATCTGCATCTCGTCGGCCTCCGGGAGGTCCAGCAGGAACTTGAGACCCGAAATGGCACACGGAATCATCGTCCTGAGCTTGAAGTAGATGGTTTGCAGGATGCGCTGGAAGTGCTTGGAGAAGTTGATGTTGGGCTGCGTGAGGGAGATCTTGGCCCGCCACACCTGCGTGAACATCTGGAGGTGCTTGATGTAGTCGAGGTCTTGGATTCCCGGCACCGACTGGATATTGACGACGTGGAAGCCCTCCGGTGGGTTTGTCTCCATCAGGAGCGCTATCACCTGGGAAATAACAAAGTAATTCATGGCCTTAAAAGCTCTCAGTCTCACCTCAAGGTCGTGAATGTCATCCACCTCCAGCAGACACGTGTCTCGGTTGCCCAGCGTCAGGTCCAGCTCGGCTAGCTCGTCCTCGGAGTCCTCAGTGTCCGACGTTTTGCCGTTCGCGTTGGAGTCCGAGACCGTCTTCAGTTGGTAGAGCTCGCGGTTCTTCTCCATCGTGTCTTGGATCGTCTTCTGCAGCTCCCCCAGCTTCTCGAGGTCCGTCCACGAGTTGCCAGCCACAATCTTGGGCACCTTGGGAGGTGGCAGGGCCGACAGAAAGACCCCTGTGCCAGTCGCCACCAGCGCCATGACTCGCTCACCCACCGCCAGGGAGCTCTTGAGGCCGAAGATGGCGTTCATGCCCTTTACCTTGAGCTTGGCTATCAGCTGTCGGTGCAACTCGTACTCCAGGAAAGGAAGTCCATCCGATATCTCCTTGGCGTTTGCCTCCGTCTTCAGATCACGCTTGTTGCGAATAACGTGAGCCTGGATCAGACATCCCTTCCCCGTGACCTGGATGTTTTCCGGCAGCTCGATGGTGGCCAGCAACACGTCGGGCACCTTGTAGCGTCGGCAGATGCCGCACTTGCTCATCAGAGCCTTGAATGGGAGCGAGCTAGAGGCGTAGGGCACGTGGCAGATTGAGCAAGGGAACTGGGCGTGGGCGTTGCTGTTGCCCTGAGTCTGCGGGGGTGGGGTGTTGCGAAAGTCCTTGCCGTCCTCGCCGACCTCTGCATCAGACTCGCTCGTCTTTCGCTCCTTTCGCTTTGCTCCTCCCGCTGTCATGTCTTCACGCTTCTCCAGGGACGTCCCAGAGACTTCCTTGTTGGCTCGCGACGAGCCGGGGACGTCAAACTGCATGTCTCCGACGTAGTTGAAGTTCACGACGGCTGCAGTTCCCGTGGCAGAGAGAACACACACGTCATCTCTGGAAATGAAGACAGGAAATTTTTTAGGTCTCTTGCTGTGAAAAGAAGGAGCACTTCTCAGAGTTCACCAAAATTAAATTATTTCATTAAAGTCTCCTTCAGGAACAGGGCAATGAACTTCTTGGGATAATAACTTCAAGCTGTCAGAATATTCAACATTGGTTTAAAATTTTCTTGTCCAAACAAAACTCACTAATTAATTCTATCTTCTGATTACGATCCTTGGAACAACATTACATGGTACTGGCAACTCCGAGCTAAGAAGCCACCTCTCAGCATGCACTTGCACGCCGTTTAGATCGAATTACTTCAATCCTTCGAAGAAAAAGTCGACGGAAAAGTAGCAAAGAGGAAAGAAAACAGGGACGTACGCAAACGTTTTGAACATTAATTGATTTTTTTCAAGCAATAAAAATTTTTACCGAAAACTCAAAAATATTTTAAACGTTGTGAAGTCCAAAAATTCCTGTTTGGAGGAGATGGGAGGTGGGTCCACCCCTGCTTACACAAATATAATTGATTCCTTACGTGATTGTGGTAACTTCAGAGTACGCCAGAACGACGTTGCACCCGATGGTGCGTGCGTGCGATCGGATTTCCATTCGCAGCTCGTTCCACCACTGGTCTCGGGTTTCGGGCTCATCCGGGTTAGGCACGCGTTCCAGCAGTTTCACCGACCGTGCTGCCACCGTAGCTCCCAGGTGGAATATGAAGCCGGCAGGGAACTTGCTTACTGTCAGGAACGGGTACTCCAGCATGTCGAGGGCCTCCTGGTTCATCGGTGGCTTCATCAGCGGCGTCCTCTGAACCGCGTTCAGGCGCTCCGCGGAGTTCAGGGAGTTTCCTGCAAGGTCAGAGATGTCTTAGAGAAAGGTCGTTTCGGGGCGTTCCCACTACACTCCTCTAGCCTACGGTTATTTTACACTCAACCAATCCAACTTTACTCAACTAGCATCCATCATATTAACTACAGAGACAAGCAGTGTTTATTTTTGTGAGTGGAAAGTTATTCATGCGGTAGTTTGTGTTTTGTCGAGTTATCTGGTCTAGCAGCTATAGAGAATAGTCTAACAATGCGTCAGCTAATTGAGTCGTTTTGAATGTGTGTTTAGGTGGACTGATTGTTCGTGTTTTATCTACTGAATTCCATGCTCTGCGAAAACTACATGAAGACAACAATATGGTTATTTATAAATTTCATATAAAAACAATAAAACAAAAACCTTCTGTGAAATTAGCTGAATGACGATTGTTATTTAAGGGTGGTGTTGCTAAAACAAGAAAAATGGTGAGATGAGTTAAGAACGGTGTTTATACATTTCGCCTTGCTAAGTTGCCGGGAGAGAAGCCATTGGACTAGCTGTTCGCGGAATTTTCTATGCATTAATTTGGCGGGGGAGTTAACGAATTTAACCCTCAAATGTAAAGAGTTTTAGAACTACTTAACACAAAGACTCCTACTTTTTTCCCAATTTTTGCTTAGTAATTTTTACTTTGACTTCAAATGTTCACTTCTATAAATTTTTAAATTAACAAAAACATACAAAAAATCTTAGAAAAAAAATTAAAAAATGTTCCTTTGTTTCATTGAATTTTGTACGAGACAAATAAACACAAAACAGAGCCTATCAAAGCCTATAGAAATCTTCATGGTCTATGGGTTGGCTTAATTACACGAAAAAAGGACATTAGAGGGTTAAATCTCCCAAGCTGATTTTTTTAAAAGGCGAAAAAAATTACTCTCTAGCTTACACGGCTCCGACAGACGGACTAGAAGGGAGAATTTCGACTTGCCACCCTGGAATTTCCAATTGTCAATTCGTCAACAGTCCAATGGCCGGCCAGAAATCGAGAGAACTTTGAACAGTGAGTGTTAGGAGATGTTTAGTGTTGACAAAGGCCACCACATATAGAGATTAAATCCGACATGACATGACGTGAGCAAAATGGCGCCAATTGAGGTGGCTGATATCAAAACAGTTGAATTACGAACAACAATGGGGGAGTGGGTCCAAGGAAGTTAGTTTACAATGAGATGTTTTACGCTTGCTGCACAACTCTTAGACCAAGAGAACACTGAGCTACTCACGCTTGCGTCCTAAAACTGGACTTATCGTATTAGTACGACGATTGGGTTGCAAGATCTCACGGACATTGCAATGAAGCGATGTGGAGGTGATGTGGTGAATAAGCGATTATTTTCCGGGGGGAAAAAGAAAAAGGTTTACACATTTCTCAAACATGAGGGTCATGAGGAAACGAAGGGGTGATGATATTAGTTCAAAAAGAGTTCAAACTTTTCTGACCAAAACGCTAATATGCTAGTAATCAAGGTTTCAAGACATCTGGAGGAAAGGGAGCCGCTCGCTCGCCGCGCCGAACTTACCTTTGGGGGTCAAACTGAGGTCGGAGTCGGAGGATCGTCGGTTCAGGGAGAGACCACCCGTCTCCCGCGTGATGTTTATTATGTTGGACGGCGTTCCCGCCGTGTGTCTGCTGCTCGTGGATTCTGTTCGGGGATGGAACGGTCGCGCTGATGGACTTGATGGGAGTGTCTCGTTTCTGTTAGTAGGAGGAAAAACGCATGCAATGTTTGGTTAGAGCGTATGTGTCTGGCTCAGGCGCGGTTCCGAAAGTGAAACTAAAAGCTAGAAGGCAAGAAATAAAAAAAAAAACGACAGACAGATCGACGACTCTCGCGTTCTGAGGCGGTTCTAGGGAGGAGTTTTCTGTTCAGATGAGGTTTTTAGAATTTTGTGGCCATTGAAGTTGGGTTTTCCAAATTTCCAAAAATTCATATATCTGACTCTAGAAAAAATAAAGCGAATTAAGAGTATTCAAGAATTTTATGAGGCAACTTTATGTCTATTGATCTCAGCTCCCAGGACACGTAGAAAGGCGAGTGATGGCTTAAAAGTTGCGCACACTCTTCAAAAGATGCACGAGCTATAGTTTGGACCTGGGTTTTGCGGGACTTCGGAGTTCTGGGGGTTCCCCTGGAGGCCTGTCAAAATGCCCGTTCTCCACTTTTTCCCTCCGGACCCCCAGATATTATATTTTTCTCAGATAGCCCGTGAAAAATAAAGGTTAGTTTGCCACGGAAAATTTTAGGCTGTAAAATTAGTCAACTTTATGGATAAAATAAAATTTTTGGAGATATTTTTCTCAACGAGATTTTTTTGGGGCTTTTACAAAAAAGCTCTCTAAAGTTTCTCAAAACGCAAATTCGGGAAAACCGGCACCCAGATTCCCAACTTCCTCCCCTAGAACCACCTCTTCCCTCAAAGATCAACTGACATTGTCTCCTGCAGCGTCTCCTTGGACTCGTCGCTGCCCTTGGACTTGGACTCGCTCACTCTCGTCGACCCCGTCTCGTACTTGAGCGTCTCCTCCGAGTCCCGGTTCAGCTTCCTCTCGCACGTAGCCTCCTCCGACGACTCCGAGTGCCTCGAGAATCCCAGCCGTCTCTTGAAGGCGTCAAAGCTGTATCTCCTGGACACGCCCTCGTCCTCCTTGGGGGGTTCACTCGATCCCTGCCGGTGGAAGTGCATCCGTCCCTGGATCTGGTGCATCTTCTCCACCAGGTTTTCCTTCAGCTCGTGCGCGTCCTGCTGCAGGTGCTCGCTTATTGTGTGGATTTTCCCCCTCAGGTCTCCCAGGATCGTCTCGCTCTTCTGCTCCCGGGGCATGATCGCGAACTCGAGGGTGTCGTTCTCATCCTCGTCGTCCTCGTCGTTGTAGAAGACGGGCTTCTTCGAGGGCACTTCCCCGAAATGCACGAACTCCGGATGGCTCTGAGTTCGGCGGAGACTCTCGGTCGGAAGCTTCATGTGTCCGTGGCTGAAGATTCGCTTGAGGTCTGGCTCGATGTGGGGGAGATGGATGTGGCTCCCGATTTTTTCAAGGAGGTTCTCCGGGACCTCGGGCTCCTCGGGAAGCGCCAGGATCTCTTCGGGAACCGCAACTTCCACCGGAGTGATGCCTGCAGAAGCCTCGCAGATGTTCAGCTGCTCGATCAGCATCGTCGCCATGGCCGTCTTGAGGAGACTGGGCTCGTTGTGGTGGTGCCTGAAGGTTTCAAATCCAGTTACTTGAGGAAAATGACCACGAATTTCCGAAGCAGAGTCGGCTCAACAGTAAATTTTTAGGGGCCCAGGTTTCTTAGAAAAAAATAATTCTCGAGGCAAAAATTCTTTGGAAAAATGAAAATCTGACTCTAGCGTTCGTTGTATTCGTGTTCAGACTCAAAACCCTACTTGAGATGAGGAAAGTGGATGTGGTCCTGCAGCGAGTGCAGCTTCTCCGCGATGTTGTGCATAAAGTCCGGCCGGGGCTCGTCCTGGATCTCGGGCTCGTCCCTCGTAGACCCCGGGATTATCCAGTTCGTGCTGTCTGTGTCGCTCTCCAGGAACGCCAGGGGCATGTCACAGTCGTCGTTCGTCTCCACGAGATGCGAGTCTACGATATTCCCCTTGCTGTCGGTCTCGTACTCCGTCTTTCCCACGGAAATCGCCGAGATCACGGCCTCCGAAAGTACGTTCTTAAAGAGCTTCTTCTCCTCCTCCAGCACGTTCTTCACGACCATGCTGACGGTGTCAAAGTCGCTGGGCTGCGTCGTGGAGGTGTTGTTGCCCGTGTCCTCGTCCTCGTCATCGGACTCTGACAGACTCGTGGTGCACTCGGACGACGAGAGGTTCACGTCCGACCCCTCGGAGCCGAAGTTCATGGGCTCTGTGACCTTGATTTCGGGGAACTCTGGGTGCTCCCTGATCTTGTCGAGCGTCAGAGGGGTCACCATGACGGACCGGATGAGGAGCTGCGTCATGTTGGAGCCGTCTGCGACCGGGCCTCGGAACCTGCGGTCTATGGAGGACCTGATGTCCGTGATGGAGCGCGTCATGTCGGTGTAGGAGCGACTCAGGGGGCTGATCTTGTCGATCTTGGCCCTCCTGTCCATCCCAAAGGCCCGTCTGAAGAACATCTTGGGCCTCAGCTTCCACCCGTAGGACTTACTTTTCTCGACAATGGACCTGTTGTCTTCCTGGTCCAGCAGAGCCTTGATGCTCTTCTCGTCAGACGACATTGCGAGACTGATGTCGTTGGACGAGACGGCCTGGCTCTTGAGGAACGGGTCGGAGGGTTCGGAAAAGTCCGCCGACCTCGGGGTCGCTTGAGCCTTGTAGCGATAACTTAACATAACATAGGACATTACAGAAGCAATTATATTTAACACACACACGGAATGGGCGTGAATGATCAATATAAAACAGAGTAAATAGGGAGACATCGTCAATAAGGTGAACATAGAAATTAATCGGTTTTAGTAGCCAAAGGGGACTGGTTTCTTTTCTTGGACCAGGAAAAATGTCGACAGAAATTTTTGAAAAAACCCAAGTCCACTGTGGTCGTCTGGAAATGTCAACTTACTCCTCCAAGAGAGCATTCTCTGCGTATCCCGAGCTCGCGTGATTCAGCTCCTGCAGCTTCACCAGGGTCACGGCAGTCCCGGTGCCTCGAGCCACGACTCCGATGTCCCCCTCGAGGTCAAAGTTCTGGACGTACCCCAGGACCGCGTTGGCTCCCATCTCGATGGCCTTCAGACCGATTTTCCGCTGCACCTGTCCCGATAGCCGCAGAAACGCCAAGTGTCGGGCCTCGTTGGAAGCTCTCGGGGTCCGTATCTTGTCGATCCACTGGTACTCGGGGTCGTCGTTCACCACGAGCTCCTCGACGAACCCGTGGATGGTTTGGGCCGTGTAGCCGTGGGGAATGCAGGGAGCTGAAATATCCATTTCATTGCATTTTAAAGTCAAGGGTCTCTAGAAGGATACTCACAGTAGAAGAACTGCACTCCACAAGACGACTGGCGGAACTTGTTGAGGTCTGAGAAGAGGTCCACCTTGACCATGAGGTTGATCTCCCCGCGTATTCCCTGCAGCGTGTCGAATATCGGCACCCACCCGGACATGACCTTCCCCGACTTCTGGATGCTCGTGTCGGTCGGGTTGGGGAGCAGCAGCGGGTTCAGGTTGATGTAGACCTTCCCGATGGCGTCGTTCGCGGAATACGTGTCGTAGTCCATCACCCGGATCTGCAGTGGCTCGTCCTGCAGCTCGGCATCGTCGACCTCGAACCGGAACCAGTCAGAGTTCCACTGGGGGTTGAGGGTCTTGCGAGCCACCTCCGTCTTGTAGCAGATATTCCCAAGCTTTATCTCCACGAACGCATCGGTGGTTAGAGAGCCCCTGTCCATCACGGGGAGGTTTCGCCCCGACAGAATCTTCACCTTCACTTTGCCTGGCATATCGCAGCGCCCGTTTTGTCACCCAAATAAATTATTCAATTGCAGCTTTTGTGCTTACACCAAAATTAAAATTTATTAATAGCTCACTGCAGCGTCACATAATAAAACTCAAAAGTCCCGGAAAATCTGCAAGAAAATCGGCCTCTCCTGTATTTGAGCGGGTTTCGGGGGCTCCGAACTCACCTTGCATCGAGGTTTAGTGTCGAAAAAACCAAAAATACGGGATTCAGGGAGATTTTTCAGCTCGAGGTAAATTTAGCTGATTTTTGTTTTGTTTTTGTACTTTTGACGTTTGCATCGCGGTCAGCTGACTCGCTGACGTTCGTGAAACACGTGAAAATGGCCGAAATCGCGATTTTCAATTAATTTTCTCGCCTCAATGGAAATGGAAAACTTTGCTGGCTGGCACGGGGAAAGATTATTGACTTGTTGGGTTAAGTGGGGGTGGGATGTTTGGTAGCTGTCACTGTCAGGAAGCGGACGAGCGAGGGCTCCAAAGTGGGCTCTTCCTGTGAACTTTTTCGCGTCCCCAGAACTCAGCAGATAGCGTTTCTCTCATTTGCATCCGCAGATCACGAGATACTTTTAGCGCTTTCATGTAACCGACAAAGAACTTAGCAAAGAGCCTTTTACGAGATAAAATTCAAATTGTAAAAGATTTATTAAAATTCTCAAACAAAGTTCAAATAAAAAGGACCACGGAAAAAGTTCACAACTGATTTCAAAATTCACTGAAAGGCCTCAACTAAGCTTTAAAATTGTAAACGTATCACAAAAGCATCACGGAAAAATTTATAGCTGTTCTTTAGCCTCCTTGAGCTCGATCCCCTTGGCGTACTCCTCCTTCCGCTCCAAAATCCTGCTCTCAATGTCCTTGGTCGTAAGAGAATTTCCCGAGTCTATCTTAAGGAACTTCCCTTGCTCACAGCACTCCAGAAACGGGTCCTCTCTGGGCTCCCCAGAAAACTTCTCGTGACTTCCAGCAACGACCAGCTCGATCTTGAAGGCGTCCAAGAGCTCCTCGGAGACTTCGTAGGGGCAGCCCATGATGACTTCATCCACGTACTTAATTCCGTAGAGCGTCAGGGCTCTCTCAAGCAGAGACATGTAGACTCGACCATCGTTCAGCTGCGCGACTGTCAAGTCATCGTAGAGCCCAACGATGAGGTAGTCGCCGGATTTTTTTGCCTCTCGAAGAAAGTCCAGGTGTCCCGGGTGGACCAGGTCGAAGGAGCCGGGGGCGTAGATGATTCTGTCTCCAGGATTGGGTCCTTCTTTGGTGCTAAACTGCTCGAAACGTCTCGTGGAGGGGAGGAAGTTGGAGCCGGTGTAGGAGCTGTTGTTGGGACGAATGTTGAGAACGCGCTTGATGAGGCCGGTCGTGGAGATGCCCTGAGTCCGAGGGACCTCCTTGTACAGGCCTGCTTTCTTGACGGCCTCGTATGTGTCCTTTCCTGTAGGTACCAAAAAAGTACATTTTCAAACTTATGAGGCCCCTAGCTCCGTCCCTGTAGAAGATAGGGGTCACAAAGGGCTCCATGATTTGCTAGATTTTGTCCAGACTACAACAGGTGAAGTATTTGGAACTTTCATACAACGGAAAAACCCCTCTGGTTACGTCCCTGACCTTTTTCTGGGAAAGCTAGAAAACTACAGGTCTCCAAGTCCAACAGTTCCAGAACCATGAGACTCAAAAGAACAGATTGACGAACAGACAGACAGACGGACACAAGCGACAAAGTAAGCCACTTACCGGTCTCCGTGGTAGTGATGTCGCTGCCATGGACACAGAAGTCACACCCGTGCGCTCTGATGGTCTCGATGGTGGTGATGTAGGGAGCCCCAATAACGACCTCGTCCACCCACTTGATCCCGCCCACCATCTTGGCTCTCTCCTGCTCTGTGAAAATCGGGGCCCTCTTGTGTCTCGTCACCTCCTCGTCCAAGTGGATTCCCACAATCACTCTCGAGCCCTCGTCTCCCAGAGCTTTCGCCTGCCTCAGGAGATTCGCGTGTCCAAAGTGGCCGAGATCGAAGACTCCGTCAACCCAGATTTTTTGCTCCATTTTGTTTGAAAAATACACGTTTTTGGGGAAAGGGATAAGAAGGAGGTTTGAGGAGGGAACTCTTGCTGAGCCTACTTGAGTAGAGTATTTCAAATGGGCTTTCAACTGAGTGAAGTGTCGTGGAGCATGTGATGACGTGTCACGTTTGAATTAAAAATTTATCTTGGGCATTTAAAAATTTTTTGGTAACCTCCAAGCGTTTTCCGAAGACTAGAAAATTCAAAAACCGAGTTTTCTTCACCAATGTGGTCTGAAACAGAGCCCATAACTTGGTTTTTTTTTTGAGAAAAGAAAAAACATTATTTTTTAAATTTAATTAATTTATTTAACTTAAATTTAAACGAAAGTCGGGCCGTAAATTTTCTTTATTCTGGTCGGCGTGCTGTCCTGCGAGCTCGGATAAACCGTCTCCAGGTAGAGCTTCTTCAATTTCGAGAGCTGGGCCACCACGGGACTGTACAGAGCCCGGGACCTCAAGCGAGCCTTGGTGATCTCCAGCTCCCTCAGTATGGCCTGGTTCCTCTGAATAGCCGACCCTAGATCGGTCTTGGCCGCTCCCATTCCGTCGCCGCTGTTTGCACAACTGGAGACTTTATAGACTGGGGAGTTCTCCTCTTTGACCGTCCTATTGCGGGAGAAAAAGACATGAGTAGCAGCTCGAGATGATGTGGAAAAAGACTCACAGCTTGCTCAGTTTCTCCTCCAGGTCCACCTCGATGGCCGAGTACTTGGCCTGGATGTCCTGCAGAAAGTCGTCCTCCATCGAAACTCGTGAAAAATGTTGTTTACGGGTTTCTAGCTGTTGCTATGTCAACTCGCTTTCATACACACACGTCGCCTGTCGACAAGTACCTGTGTGGGTGACTCTTGTTCCCCTCCCCCCGATGAATGGAAATGCTGCAGGACTTGAGCCAAACGAACAAATCTGTAGAACTTAGGCCAAATTTGCTCGCTAACTCAAGGCGTCCAGCATCCGAAAAGTGGTGCTGCTCTTATCACTGTCGAACTGTAAGTGAAGTTCGGGATTATCAGAAGCTGGTGCGGTGTCTTGAGAGTTGTTTAATCACCGTGTCTCTCATTTTGGGCATTGGGCGTACAACGTGGCAAAAGTACAATTGTCTCATTATAATTTATCGTTTCTTTGACCTCATTCGAAGCATACAGGCATCTCTCAAGCCTTGTCACACGAGAGCCGCTAGATCACCGCCTAGTACGAGGCTATGCGTCTAAACGAGGTATTCGGGAACCAACTGAGCAAACAACTTGATCGAATTGGGGAATAGGTTTGACGTCTCAATGCTGCTGATATGAGGAAAAACCAATGGGCTAGAGAGAATGAGTTTTTTGGCCCTTTTTTTAAAGCGAAAGCCTTGGGGGCTGACTTTGACCTCAGTCTCTCAATACTCTATTATCCCGGTAACCAAACTTCAAGGACTTAAGTTGGTAAAATAAATTTTTTAAGCAAGATTTTGAAAAAATGAACTTGTGTGTTCAATTTGTCCGTCTGTCTGTTCGTTTGTACCCCAACAGATCCGAACTGTAAGATTTAGAGACCTGCAGTTTTTTGTATGACATTAAGCGTAGTATGGAGGCTGAAGAAAAAATTTTAAGTGTTCCTGAAAAATCGTCAGGGGTCTAAATACTAATACGAATAAAATCTGGCAAATTATGGAGCCACATGTGACCCCTATCTCTTACTTGAACGGAGCTAGGAACCTTTAAAGTCCACCACTTTTTTTTATGAAAAGGAGTTAGACATTGTCACTTTATTAAAATTAGCATATATTCAAGCTTATCAAAGCTATCTCTAGGCTAGCTTAAAAGTAGTTATTTCTAGGCTAACTTAAAAGAAGTCACAGGAAGAGGTTTGACCCAAAGCTCTGATGCAGGATCTGACTGTCTCTCACCAGACTGAAGGCAGCCAGTCTCCGGGAGTAGTCCCGCTTCCACGCTTCCGAGGCGTTGATGGGAAACGCCTCAACGAAGCAGACTCCACCTCTGAGCTGGTGAGATTCGGGGAACTGGAGAGACACTTCCTTCTCCACGTCTGTTCGACTGAGGTGGGACGACTTCCGCTTCACAATGACCACGGCGGGCCATTCAACGTCTATCACATGTGGAACTGCGACCACGAACGCTTCCACAACGCCCTCGAGGCTTCGAATCGCCTGCTCCAGCTGCGAGATCTCGATTCTGTGATGGCGGTAGAAGATCGTGTCGTCCAGGCTGGAGCTCTGGACTTGTGAGATCGTGCTGGATTGCCCAAAGTCCAGCGTGTCTGTGCTCAATGTCAACATCTCTGACGACGGTCAGTATGAAGACTTGTGAATGAATGACAAGAAAGTTCAACAGCAGCGGCATTTATTGGGCAATATCTAATCAGTGTCCAAAAATGTCCCGCAATAGATACGAATCAGGCTTAAAATTTCGTTTAATTCAGTGCTGCTGATAAGATTGTTGTATCGCCGAATTTCTCTACTACGTCAATGAAGAGCCGGCAAATCTTTCCACGACAGAAAAAATACATAAATTTTCAAAGATTTAAATTTAAATTTTCAAAGATTTCAAAAATGACCAAACTTTGAGGGTCCCTAGCTCCGTCCCTGAACATTATAGGGGATACATGTGGCACTATGATTTGCTAGATTTGACACAGACAACAACATACTAAAATTTCAGCTCAATCGGATGTAATATAAGGAGTTTTCATACAAACGTAAAGCACCCCCTATTTCTCCCCAAGATGGAGTAGGGGTCTAAAATTATTAGCTTGCACCTTTTCGGACCAGGCCATACACGATGCAAAAAACCGCAGCTCTCTAGCTCTTCTGGTTCTTGAGTTATAAAATTTCAGACAGACAGACAGACGTCAAAAAGGCCACAAAAGTGCATTTTTTACAAAATGCTGAAAATGCACTAAAAGATGGAAAATTCAAACATCAATCAGATCCCGAGGAAAAAAATGAAGCCACAACGAGCGTGATTCAAAAGAGGTAATTTAACGTCTCAGGAATTGAATTTGCGCTCATTATTGCGCAAATGCGGAACGCAAGCCGCCCTCTTGAGGAAACAAGGTGAAGCTTGGTGTTGTGGACAATTTCCACTTATTGTGATCGCAACCTTCAGACGGAGTGGTTGCATTCAAGTTGCGCTAAGTTCTGAAAAGTTGACTGAAATCGTTCAGAAATCACTGAAAAGCAAAGAAAGAATTTAGTGAATGCACAAAATTACACAAAATTGATTGCAATAGGCTGGAAAAAGCAGGAAGAGGGCCCTTAGCACATGTTGAAAAGATGGTAGAGGTGGAATAAAGTGGCAGAGAGAAGTCCAACAAAGCAGAAGTGAATAAACAAAATTGAAATTGTGTAAAATAACAAGTGATGAAATAAAGCAGAGGCAAGAAAGAATTTACCGAGTGTGAATCATCAAATTTGGATAAATGCATTTGGATTAATTGGAATACCCTGACGAAAAAGCGCGAGGTGAGTCTCTTTGCTCGTTCATTTTTTAATTCCCCCCGACCATTGGATTGTCGGAAGCACAGAAAAGGCAATCGACGGGACGGGCACAAATTAGTTGGCTAAATAGTTCAATGGAGACTTTGGTGCCGAGCATGGCACTCATCTGGAACGGCTTCATGCCCATACTTGAGCGCTACAACATAGTTACAGTAGGGTCTGGTACCGAAGTTTCCAGACCGAAGTAAATTCCTTTTAAGAGACCCTAGGAGGCTTCTTGAGGGTATTTCCTCTCTCTGAAGAAATCAAAAAAATCAGGAACCCCTCAAAAACCCCTGGGGCCTGTTCACATATTACGTCACGGTCCAAGGTGGGCGGGGGGGGGGGGGTAGTCGGCCACTCCGTGACAGTCAGTACAAACTCAAGTACTGTTATATAGGACAAACCGTGACAGAGGGGGGGGGGAGGTGGGGGTCGAAAATCTCGATTTTCACCGTTACGTAATATGTGAACAGGCCCTTGAAAGGACCTATTAATTTTTCCCTAAAAGCCCTAGAGCCTGTTTAAATATTACGTAACGGTCTGAAGGAGGTCACCGTTAGTTTTCCGTTACAGTGAGGGAAGGGGGGGAGGGGTCTTAAATCCTTCCTTTTACAGGACTTGGGGCTTTAAAACCCTGAGTCCGTCTCTGACGGATGGGTCATAATTAGGGCAACCAAAAGTCAATAAAGTCAACTAAGGTTAATGAGGTAACTTTTTTATGAAAAACCCAAATCTGCAAGAATTTTTAAAAAAGGACCCCCCCTGGCAAAGTTATTAGGTCAACTTAAAGTCAACTTGGACATGTTAGGTCAATTTTTTACTTAAAAGTCAATCAAGTCAATTTTTGTCGGTTTTTGATCGAAAAATTCAAATTTATCGAAAAATGCTGCAAATAAAAATGTTGCTTGCAACTGACGCAATAAGTTTAATTTTTCAAATAGTACTTAGGTATTTGAGTTGTTGTATTTGACACTTCTCTTGCTGCTGCACCGTTCGTGCACAATAAAAATGCTCGTTTTAAAAATGATTTTTTATTTAAACTTTTAAGATTTGGTTATGGAGGGAAAGGGGGAATTATTTCAGGTCATCATTAGTTCAACTTAAAAAAGTTTTTAGGTCAATTTTTGCAATTTTAAGGTGAAAAGGAGCCATTTTTATGTCAAATTTCCCCTTTTTCTATAAAGTCAACTAAAAGTCAACTTTTTGAATTCTTCAGGTCAACTTTTGAGTTTTATTCGTCAACTTTTTGGTTGCCCTAGTCATAATAGGATCTTCGGAACCTGCGTGACCCTCTGCCCCACCCCTGATCTATCTATCTATCCCTCTTTTTACCGAATCAAGTCTTGTCAGAAATCAAAAACCAAAAAATCTTCTATCAGAAAAACCCATGAAAAATTTACTGCCCCAAAAGTACGACTTTTAAGAATCAAAACTTAAAAAGCCTTATAATTTTTTAAGAGCAGTGGTTTTGGCCTCCAATTTCTTCGAAAATACCGGCTCGTCCCAGAACTCTTCGCCCAGCCTGTGGATGATTATATGTTGTGAGTGTGTTTTCTGTATTTTTTCTGTTTTCCCGTTTGAATGGAATTCAAATAAAAAACACACCTGATTTCTTACATTCATATTACAACTCATCTGACTTTATTAATAGATTGCGCTCCGGCGTTCGAAGTGTGTGAAGAAACTACGGAGAGTCGGAGAGGAGTCGAGCTCGAAGATTGAATTGCATCGGAATGGAAAGTGCATAGCGCGAAGAGATTCGAGTGGATAACTATTAATTATCATGTGTAACATAAGTATGCGAAATGCAGACAAATAGCTAGTCCTTGACATTAGCTCTCTGCTCTGAGGTTCGTGAGCGAGAGAGGCGCGCAAGCAAGGAGGCACATTCCAGCACATGCACTCTCAAATTCGCTTCTTGTTGATAAAGGCGAAGAATAGAAATGGCATAATTTTGAATAATTTTGCGTTGCATGCCGCGAAGAGGCGAGTGGGGCTGGGAGAAGAGCAGCTCTGGGGTCTGCATTCCTTTCTCATCATCGCAATCATCTCGGTGCGCTCGTGATATAAAATAATAATTTGTATTCCTAATTACGAAAATTGATTCTCGTTCTGCGGAAATCGATTGAATGGCGGCTCCCACAGCCAGACGGGCTCTCAGCTCCGGAGCTCAATTGAGACGTCTAGCGACCGCATACCTGCTCGAGAGTCAAATTTGTACGTAATCAGCTTATTTTGCTGAATTGTGCATGCGATGTAAGCGGTTTATGATTGACTTGTGTACCTTTGTGTATCGGCTCGGACCGGAGACGTGTATAATTAAAAATAGTTTCTCGAAATTTCATTGTTAACACCAACCTATCAATTAGTTTTGTGAATTTAGCAGTGCTTTCACACCTGCAGGCGAGGCGCGATGTCAAGGGGGGCCGGTCATCCCAAATAGGGCCCTTAGCCTCTCTAATGATACGTCTGGGGGCTCCAGGTGTCGCTGGAACTGGTCGTGGGAAAAGTGTTGATCTTTTGGGTGGCCTTTTGAAGAGGTTTTGAGTCTCAGGAGAAAATTCCAATCATGATAAATTTGTTTTGAAGGCTCTTTTAAGGTTTAGAAGCGAAAATTTGGCCCCAAAACAGTACCTTTCTTATCTCTAAAAATTCTACTGGGTGCTTTTTTTCAAAAATCACTTTGAAATGTAAAGATAAAACCATTTCTGATAAGAAGTGATCCTTCAGAGGTAGAGCTCGTAATCAAACAATAAAATAATCAAATATTTTCAAAAAAACAAATATAAATCAAGCAATTTTCGTCAATATTTGATTGATATATTTTCAAATATTCTCAAACAATTAGTTAATATTTTTAACACTAATTTTCTATAAAAATTAATAACGAACATATTCTTAAAAAATAATTTTATCTTAATATAATAATAAAAATAAACTTCCAAAAGAGTATTCTGGGTTAAAAATTGATTATAGTTTTGTATAGGGGAAATTTTTATCAAACATTTGCAAATATTTGATATTTGCTTGAATCAAATATTTTTTCTCAATATTTGTGTGATAACTAACGAATTTTTGATAAGTGCTTGATTTCGAGCTTTCTTCAGAGGACTCTAATGAAACTGTTGCTTTAGATATTTGCTTTAAAAACTCAAAATTTGGTTCAAAAAAATTGCCAGCCGAAAAAACCTCACTTAATAAATGAAGCAAAGCTAGTAGGCTCTTGAAAGGTTTCAAATTACCAGTCCGTAACCGGCTGGAGACCATGTTTTTCTAGAAAAGCGTCTGGCCGCAAATGGCTCGGGTTTTTTTTTCCGCGGCCGGCAGGAAATGGGTCGGAAAACCGCAAAAAGATAGTTTTCGTCTGGTGAGTTTGTGGCAGGAAAGAGTGCTAATGGCTGAAAGAGGCGTATCGAGAAGAGGCGATTGTTGTTAATCGTGCCTCAAATTGAATAACGGGGCTTCTTCCAAGAGGTCACGCTCAGAACACCGAACCTTTTAACAAATGGCCCATTCATGAGCATCTTCATTAGGTGATGCTTTGCTTTGTCCGACGGCCAGCGCTCTCGCGAATTCGGCTACTCGAAGCACTTAGATACATTTGTTTGCTTATGTAATTCGAGTATATGCACAATGTATGCGTTATGTATATGTATATGTAGGGGCATTTATTAGAGTTAGTGAAGTTTTTTCGTTTTACATCAATCGTTTTCTCGCACGCAGCCATCCAACAATGGTTACTGTTTCAGCTCTGAGAAACCTGAAACAATCAAATAACATAGTAATGGAGTACGAGTATTTCTGCTATTGTTACGGGGCTCCAATACTCGAGTCTCTCGAGTCCCGGACCTGAGTGTTGGTGGGCACGTTCTGTGAGACCTGCGAGGGTTTGTCGTGTGTGTGTGGAAAAGGAGCAAGCGGGCCCAATTGGAAACCTTGAGCGACACGACTTGCCACTAGAGTTAAGTAACATGGTCAATAGACCTTTATCGACCGGTTACAGCGTCTGTCAAATACAATCGGGCTTTCTTGACAGTTTCGCCTTCGGAAACTAGCATTTAAATTCATATTTTGTGTCAGCTACCGCGGAGAGATAATGTTTTTAATATTGAGCGCTGATCTGGTGTCGAAATGGCGTTTCATTTCGATGGTGGTGGACAAAGAGGTTTTGCCGAGTCTCGAGGATACCCCAATTTGACCGTTTCGGGGCAAAAAGTGTTGCAAACTCTCAGGCTTTTATTCGCTAAGTGGCTGTGAGTTTCGTCATTTTTCCCCATAAAATATTGTCGGGTCTTGGAACCCTAAAAAGAGGCTGTCTTGCCGACATTTATGTGACAAAATATTTTACAGAGCCTTCTGAAAGCCTAATTTGTCCATGAAGAAAAGAAGACAAAAGTTGTCAGTCCAGGAAATAATGTTCCTCGCCTTCAAACGCCCCAATCCCGTGTAAGCGCCGTTTTGCTTAATTACGTAAAGCCGTCGAGCTTCAATCATACATGGGCCGGTGCTCATGAATCATCCAAGAGCCGTTAAACACTCATCAAGCCTCCAAATATTTGCGCCCAAACAAATCTCGTGAGTCGGGCGAATGCCTTATCAGAGGTTAATGAAACTATACATCGTTCGTTCAACCGCGGTGTTGAAAGGTAATTTTTTGAGCGAGGTGTGCAAGAAGGCATACGCCCTAAAATATAATTAAACGATTTTGTAGTGAATGTTCGTAAACAAGCGAGAAAACAATAAGTGGAAACACAATGAAATTTCCCAGTGTCAGCTCAATTTTTTTTTGTACCCGAGAGATTTACAACATGTTAATTATTTATGTTAAGTTGCTGCTCAGCTGTAAGTTTGTGAAAATAAACACTTAGGTGTCCTGAGCGGTGGGATTTTGTGTAAATCATTCTCGATAATGGCGGATCAGCGGCTATTTATTACTTTCACTCGGTCATTGTTGGAAGCGCGGCTCATCTTCCGGCGCTGGAAGCAGCGGAGCTTCAAACTGTTTGGTGTCGAGTTCAGGTATCAGGTTGCGGCGATCAGCGTGAGTCTCGTGACGGTGACTTTTCAAAATGCGACAAAATTTTCTCTAAAAGCTTTGGAAAATGTGCTCTGGAGTAGCTGACTCCAGTACTTCAGACTCCTTGGGGGTAACTTTTCCACTTATTGGACTTGTGAAATGTTGGGCCATTGAAGCTTGGGCTCTATTTTCGACGTTTTAAGGAGGTATTTGGAAATTTTAAGGACCCAAAATGACTTAAAAGGGTCTGAGTATTGATTCAATTAGTAGACGTGATAGCTATTGATTCTGTCACCGGTTCAAAATAACCCTCTGAAGACCCGTTTGAGCCTCAGATTGGATATTCAACGTTCAAGGAGAAGGAAAAGTTCTTTAAAGGGGCGTCAGAACACGGTTCCAACATCCCCTTGGCGTTAAAAATTGTGTGCTGGGTATGATACTAGAACATACCCCACCGGAGCAAAGGTATCCGGTGTGCAGTGATGCAAGCACCCTTTTTACCGCTAGCACAATCGACCTTCAGCACATCCCCTACGCACCGCGTTCTGTTTGTGAAACACAAAGCGCGCTTATCAAGTATTCCATTCAATTCCGTAACGTCATGCTGCTCCAGAGTGTCTTTGCGTTAATTAGGTGTTACTTGCGCCCACTTGGGTAATAATTCAAATTTCATGAAGTAATATCTCTCCATTAGGTTTGAGAGTTCAAAAAGGCCATAAAATATACGCAACTTTTGGTGAATTCGTACGAGTAAATGATCTGCTGGTTCACGCTCTGAATAGTTTTGGACAAACCAAATTGGAAGCTATTATCCGCACATGGAATTTCATCTTCTCACTTTCCTATGTGCCGCGTATTCGTTGGTGTAGTTTTAGGTGAAACCGCAATAAAAGTGTTTCCCTTCTAATTTAATTAGTTTCATCGATTTCTGAAGACATTGGAGCTGGCGGCTCAGAAATAAAAATTCAAATGAGATGCTTTGTAGGTCTCCGAGTGTCATCGTTCCATGAAAAAGCAATTAAGTAGAAATTAAGGCGGTGGAATGTGCCTGTCCGTCGGTATGGCTGAAGTTGATTGGAGAACGTTAGGGTCAAAGAAATTGTTTAAAAATATATCCAGCTATAATTTTTACTATATTTTTTTTTTTAAATTAGGATATGACTTTTCAAAGAATTTCGGACCTGGATTTTTTTTCTTCCTAATTCCAACGAATCTCTAGGCTAATTTTAGCGGTCCAGAGAAGAAAGAAACTGTTAGTAAGGGCCCCGCAAACGATCTGAGTTACCGAGCAGAGCCAGAATCTAAATGTGGACTGTGTAGGCGCCTACCATTTGCTTTGTTTTATTTCATCGTTGCGTTTTAGTTGCGAGACTCGCCATTGTCGTCACTTGAACGCGCTCTCCAAGGTTACTCGCAGCGGATTTGAGCAGTTTGAAAGAAAGGAAGATCTGTCAGATTGCGCATAGTAGTAACCTTGAACTTGTGGAAGTCGAAAAAGTCACTGTCTTCGGGGATTCTAAAAATAGCGCGCTGTACAAACAAACATTTGCTGAAAAGTGCTTGAATGGATGCACCACAGATGTGAGCCGGGTGGTGGCGTGTCGTCTGCAAAAACATCTCGACTCACGGCCATCGCGTTTCCTCAATAAAAACCATTATCCCATTTTACAGCCCGCCCGACATTCCAAAAGAGCCAGCAAATAGCAGTCATTTTTGGGCTTTATCCGCCCGGAATCTCCCAAACGAGGCAAAACATTGAAATCCAGTTTAAGTGTTTTCGAATAGCTACTTTTCCCCCCAAACTTCGGCGCTCGGCTGCAAATTAATATGTAATTTTATACAGAATTCATGCTTTAATACTTTCAAACGGCTATTTAAATAATTGCTAGAAAAAGAGAAAAGTCGGGCAGCGGTCAATTCAACAATTTTTACCTAACACCAGATAGAAATACGCAATGTGCGTCCATCAGATATTAAATAGACATCGTCTGACAACGCACACACACACACACTACGGTATCACATTATAGTTAGAGGGGCGTTGCGTGGCGAATCATCGTGAGGAGTGCCTTGGAGTCTGTCTGTCGGTCTCTCAGTTTCTCTCAGAATTTAGAGTTAAAAGCAGATTTAAATTTTAGGGCTCGTAATGAAGACTTCTGTTGTGATTTTCTTGGCTCAAGCTATTTTTAAGGTTCACAAGGAGAAGCTTCGTAGGTTTAAGTTTTAGGTTTTAAAAATTTAGGGCTCGTGAACAGATTTTTATTTAAGGAAAAAGGCCATCTAACATAAGTTCCAATTTGAGAGTTGAGGTCTTGATTCCAAATGTTTGGGCTAGTTTTTGAAGGAAGAGTCTAATTTTTTAGACGTTCAAAAATTATTTTAGGGCTCAAAGAATTTTTAGGGCTCGTAAACTGGGTCCGATTTTTTATGAAGGCTTTTGTGGTGATTTTCTCGGCTCAAACTATTTTTAAGGTTCACAAGGAGAAGCTTTGCCGATCAAATCTTGAGGTTTTAAAAGTTTAGGGCTCACGAACAGCTTTTTACTTAAGAGAAAAGGCCATTTAAGTTCCAATTTGACAGTTTAGATGTTGATTTAAAATGTTTGGGCTGGATTTCGAAGTAAAAGTCCAATTTTTAAGACCTTAAAAATTTATTTTTGGGCTCAAAAAAAATCTTTGAGATAGAAAACTGACTTTTGACTGAGATTTCAAAGCTTAAGTTTTTACAGGAAAGTCACAAATCGCTCTATTTCTTCCAAGAGGTCTAAATTGGCTCTCTTTAGCAAAATGAGTAGTCCAAATATGGGCTTTTCTGGCAAGAATGGCTCTTATTAGTAAAATAATGGCAAGAATGTGAAAGATTGAGCAAGATTCTAGCCTCCAATCCACCAGAAAGGTCAAGCTTAGAAAGTTCCTGGGCTTTAGCCGCCTGGCTTAGAAGAGTCGCGCTGGCGGTACAGAAACGTTATATTGGATCTGTATGTGCGTGCAGCTTTGAGTGGGTGAAGCTGGATTGCTTGCTTTACGGCAACACAGTTAAGACAGAAAATGAATGTGGTACGATTTAAAACCGGTTTTGTAAGACCTTTATAATTATAGTATTTCAGATCGCATGTATATCGTAAGCTGAGATGATTTTTATGTACGGGCTTGTTGAACGGCCGCGGCGCGGCATGGCATACCTTGAAAGAATTGGCCTGTTCGAAAAAGTGAAGAATAACATATTTTGAGGCTGCCGTGAAGCGGCTCGCGTACGAGCTCAAGGCTTTCTCTGTTCTCTCCGATTGTTCTTGAGATTGGTAGAATTTAGGCGCCGCCGCGTCGCGTTCGAATGCGCCTCTAGACACATGTTTTTAGAAATTTTCACTATTTTTAAGTGACCCAGATTTTATAGACCGCTTATTACAAACACGTATGAGCTTTCAGCGATTAAAGTGAGCGCGGCTTAATCTTCTATCGACGTTTGAATGAATTTTCTCGAGAGCCCAGCTGTCGGTTTGTTTTTCTCCAGACTCACGAAACATGTTAATGGGATTTGGAGCTTTGCTTAGATCTGAGTTGTAGGAATGCCAGCTGCTGGATTTGCCTGACAGCTACTGTGTGATTTGTTTGTTCTTCCAGAACTCTTAAGAGCTTGTTTTTCGAGTTAATTTAATTTTTATGATATTTTGGATCCATTTAATTATTTCAAAAATGATTCAAAAACCTTTCTTCTCAAAAACAAGCAAAAGAAAACATGGTAGAAAATTTGACCTTTAATTATCTAATTGAAGCATGGCAGAACGCTGAACGCTGGCTACAGACCTGGCTTGAAAACCTCATAAAAAGTTTGTTTAGATTGAGTGAAAAAAAGTCAGTCCTTTTTGTGTTCAATTCCATTTATTTGCAAAAATTGTTTTGATAGAAAAACCCCTGAAAATTGAAGAAGACGCAAAAAAAAGAGTAATCGCAGTATTGCGGAATGTGATGCGACTCTACAAACAACAAAAACAGTTAAATTGAGTTTTTACGGCGCTCACATGAATTACGGCCATTCGCGTTTTGACATGAGCCAAAGTGATTGCGCAACTCTAATTAAACGTGTTAGTGCCGAGCGAGCATTTTGATCAGCATGTCTTTGACCACGTTCCGCTTAACTTTGCCACTAGGCGTGGTTGGAATATCTTTGGCGAAATAGACACCCCCACGAAGTTGCTTGAAATCCGCAAACTCGCTCCTCACGGCTTCAGCAACATCTCTCTCGGTGATTTTGCTGTCCGCTGTCTTCACCACCAGAGCTGCTGGCACATCGACGAGCGTTTCATGGGGGAGTCCGACAACTACCACCTCTTCCACTCCGTCTATTTGGATTATAAAGTCTTCGAGTTCGCTCGGAGAAATCTGCCAATTCGAGTGGGACTCGCGTCAATATTGATTCACGCCGCTGTCAGGTTTCGCACTCACCCAGTAGTTGTTGCAGAGGATGACGTCTTTGATGCGGTCCACGATGAAGAAGCTGCCGTCGTCCTCGAAGTAGCCCATGTCTCCGGTCCGGATCCAGCCCTCCTCGTCCATCATGGCCCTCGTCTCCTCGGGCATCTTGTAGTACCCCAAGAACCTGGGGGTTTTCCTGACCACCAGCTCTCCCTTCTCCTTGTTGGGAAGCGCTTTTCCCTCATCATCTACAATCTGAAAGGAATTTTAGGGAATTTAAAATTTGTCCTTCTTAGTTACGTCTCTGGAAGATATAGGGTTCATCTGCGACTCCATGATTTGCTAGATTTTTTTGGCCTACAATATCCTTAAATTTCATCTCAATTGGAGCAACAAAAAATTTTTCCCCTCATACAAACTTCGGAGGCTTCTAGCTCCGTCCCTGATTGTGATAGGGCTCTTATGTGGCTCCATGATTTCCTTTATTTTTTATAGACTACAACATACTAAAAATTTCAGCTAATTCAGATCAATCATAAGAAACTTTCACATAACGGGAAAACTCCTCTGGTTACGCCCCTGACGATTTTCCAAGAAAACTGAATTTTTTTCTCAATCTTTATACTACGTTTGAGGTCATACAAAAAATCCAAGGTCGCTAAGTCCTACAGTTTTGAAGCTTTTGGGACACAAACAGACAGACAGACGGACATAAAAAGTCTCACTTTGGCCTCAACTCCAGCCACAATCTTGCCAGTGTAGCCCAGTCGGTCGTCGGGGATGCCCGCAGTTACGCCTCCAAGCAGCTCGGTGGTTCCGTAAAAGTTGAAAATCCGCGCATTTTTGCAACTCGCCGAAATCTGCTTCGTCAGAGCTGGCAGCAAAATACTCCCAATCGAGAGCCACTGCCGTAACGAAGACAAATCGGTGCTGGCAACCAATGGGCTTTGAACGAGCTGCAGTGATCGTGTCGGCGATGACACGTAAGTTGTCACACGGTACTTCTCAATGATGGTCAATGCCATTTCGGGCGTAAATGGACGGGCTGTAATAATGCGAAGCGAGCCCGAGAGAGTGGCATGAATCAGAAAGCCGTATCCCGAGAGCCAGTACATTGAGCTGAAGTTGAGAAAGACCTCGTTCGGCGAGGTTTTGCTGAAAGAGATGTGACTCTTGAATAGGGGGGCTAATGGGGGTGACACGAGAGACTCACGAGGGGTTGAAGTGGAGGAAGCTGGAATGCGACAGCTCGATGGGCTTCGAGAGGCCCGACGTGCCAGAGGAGCACAGGATTGCTGCAGTAGGAGCGGGGACTTTCGGGGACCTGGAAGGAAATTTTAGACCGTATTTTAACCCATTGGCTACTGAAAGGGTCACTGGTGACCCATCAACTTAAGGTCAAGGACAAGTTTTGAATGCATTTTCAATTACTTTCATCGTTCTACTCTCGAAATTGGCTACATTTTTTGACATTCATTTATAGATTTTAACTTACAAAGCAACAAAAGCAGCTACTCGTTAAATTTTTAGGTTAGGCCGCCATATTGGATTTTAAATTTTCGCTTTAAAAAATTCATTAAAATTACTGAACGTGATAGTTCCAAAAAGCTTTCTTCTACAATATTTAGAGTTAAGCCCAAACTATTTTTTTTTTTAATTTTTCTGAAAATTTAACATTTGGTTCAACCAAAACAATCGACTTAAGGAAGCTTGACGAAGTTCAGAAATCTTAGTAGCCAATGGGTTAACCCATTTTCACCCACTTACTCGAAAAAGTGGGGAGGCGAGGTGTTGGCCAGCATCTCTCCGACGAAATCGCAGCCGTCGACCTTGCGATCCACCGTAACGAAATCCGGCTGGAGCCCCAGTTCGGCCGAGCAGTCTCGCAAGAGTCCGATATTCGCTGCATCACTGAAGACGAGCTTGGGCGAGGTTTTGCTCATCACATGAAGGTACTCCTCTGCAAAAATCAGCGAGCTTAGATAAAGAGAAACTCACGCAAATACGTGCACTGACTCTTCGTAAATATTGGGTCCAAGCAGTTGAGTGGCGCGCCTAGGAGGAGGCTGGCAAAGACGATGGGAGCCACATGCTCGCTGTTGGCAGCCGAGAGGGCGAGGACGTCGTCTGGAACAAAGCCACGAGCACTGAGGTGGCGAGCCAGAGAGACTGTTCGTGACCGGAGCTCGGCTCCCGTCAGTTTCGAGTCCGTCTCGGCCACGATTTGCACGACTTTCGAAGAGCAGAGACCCAGCGTGTGGAGAATCACTTGGCCCAAATTCTGGTTCAGGTTGAAGAAGGGCTCTCCTGGGGGGCTGGACCAGATTCGCGTCTCCGGATTGAAAGTCATGACTGCTTGGACTGCGGCTGCAACTTGCACTAACTGCAGCTGATTTTATCAGAGACTTGAAGTGCTATTTGCTCAGCACGAGGCGCTTGATAAGGTTCGAGCAGTGAGGAATTTATTAAGAATGCCTCGAGAATGCAAATTCTGGACCTTGATCGACTTGCAAGTCTAGCGTTGAGCTAATAACAGTGCTATCAGATGCCGGCAACGAGAGACAGAAATGCTGTCGAGAATCCCTACAACAACCGCTAGCTTCACTCCAGGAAGCGTTTGAATGGTTTGCAGCGGCGTAATGTGGGACAAGATGATCGGTTTTCAATGACGATTAGGGCGTTCTGAAGCACCGAGGTCGGGCCCAAATGCCGCTGTGGGTAGAGGTGTCTGTGTGTCATTTAAACTCGTCTTCTTCTGATTGCTCGAGAGTCGAGAAAAAAACTCAATTTTTCAAGTTCGTTTATTTTCGATTTTACGAGTAATTTTTTAGTCAAAAACTGGTTTTTGACATTGCTGTGGTAAATGTTGCTGTTTTCATAATTAAATTTAATTTTAAAAGTACTTAATTAATTTTTTAAAATATTTTTATCAACTTGAAAATTTTCAACTTGTACCAGATTAATCGAAAATTCGATTTTTTAGTGTTTTTCGATCCAGATTCGTTTTAGCTCGTTCTTGAAAATTGTGAAAAAAAATTTCGTTTCTCAATTCGACCCTTGAAATCTAGTTTGAGTCTTTCTCAGTGCTTTACAGTTCCAATTAATTTTTTTATCGCATTCCTCAACATCCGTTACAGCCATTATTCCCGCTTCCTGTGGGTAGGCAACAAAGGAACTCTTCAAATCCGACTTTGACGGGTCTCTGAAGCCGGAATTCCTGGGCTCATCTCGATCGTGGCCCCAGCTGAGTCGCTCCGCGGGTCTCTGGTACCGTAAGCTGTGACAAATGGGGCGTTCTCCAAGCACCGAGAAAGTTCAATTCCTAGGGTCTCGGTAAATGTGTCCCCCGCCGCGCTAGCTGCTCCAATAAGAGCGACGAAAGCGACGAATCAAGGGGTAGCGGCGAGTAATAGATCCGAGACGAATGGCCTGTGACTAATGGAGTCGATGAAAGTTCCCGTGATAATTTGTCCGTCTGTCAGACGGATGCTGGGGGCCTTGAGGAAGAGGCGTCGTGAGAAACGGGTGTGCTGGGCTTGAGCAGAGAGGCAGAAGAGTAGCAAATTGAAGTAAGAGCGCGCGGATCAGCAATGGGTGGGGAATCAAATGATGTATCATTACCACATTTTTTGAGTAGGTCATCCACAAAATGAGCTCCATTCGCTTCAACTCACAAAACGTATTGCGCTAAGACAAAGGTTTCTGCAGCTTCACGGACTTTTGAAAGGTTAGCGGTTTCACAAAAAAAATCCACTTCGGTTTGGTTTGACGAAACGTGTGCTCATAATCGTCCGTAATTGGATATTCGGTGGATGTGCGGTCTTTCTCTCATCGTCACATCGTTGATCAGAAGTCAGAACCGGCAAGAGACGTTCTCGATCCGCAGACGCGTGTTGAAGCCGGCGCCACGCTCTCGCAGTCTTGCCCGCAGCTTGTCCTTCCTTGACCCCGATTTCGAGATGTTGAGTTCTCAGCCATGCGAATGACTAAATGTCACGGTTTCCGGCTTGATGGACGTCTTTGGGATGGTCACTCAAGTATTCCAATTAATCTGCTGTCCAAGTTTGTGAGTAGGTGCCATACAGATTGACGGCTAGAGCGACAACGGCTGGATTCAAGTTCAGCCTATTTTTGGCATGGTGGAAGCTCCAAGGGAATTTCCAAGTTCTTATTGAATATTTCACCTTTTTCTAGGAGTCTCAATATCGTTACTTCTCTAGTCAATAACTCTCTATGGTAGCTCTGGAAGCTCTTAAGTCTAAAGACGAGACCTCTCTAGTCCTTCTTAAATGTCTGTTAAATTTTCTTTTCTGTTTTACTTCTACTTAGTAATGCTCTATCGTAGCTCTACAGAGCTCTATAGCTATTCTCAAGAAATTTTATTCGTTACAATTACAGTCAATAGAGCAGCTCTATGGCCGACGATGGGACTTTTTTTTAAACTCCTCCACCTGTTTATTCAAGCTTAATTTTAGTGACACCTCTTGTCAATAACTCTCTATGGTATCTCTGAAGGCCTTAGGTCTGATATTCAATGGGTCTAAGCTCTAAAGTCAAAAGACGAGACCTCTCTAGTCCTTCTTCAATGTCTATTAAGTTTTCTTTTCCGTTATACTTCTACTTAATAGTGCTCTATCGTAGCTCGACAGAGTTTAAATCTCAAAAAAAATTTTATTCGTTACAATAACAGTCAATAAAGCTCTATGACTGACGATGGGACCTTCAAAAAATTATTGAAGCAAACTATATTTAGGTGACACCTCTAGTCAATGACTCTCTATGTCACCTGCGAACGGTGATAAATGCTACAGGCAGAAGAATGTGCAGATTCTTGAGATAAGTGTTTAGCTGACCAGATGGCTTAGATTCCTGCCTCTCTGTGAAACTTTCTAATGAGAGACGAGACACAAATAATAGTTCCAGAAACTAAAATCTAAAGCTCATGGCCAATTTATGTCTCCTAATACCTTGCAGGGCAGCTCCGAGCGATCTCATGCGAGTGGCCGAGTGGATCTCGAGATGAAAAAGAGCAAGGAATATGTGTTGTGGCCGAGAAAGTGGACTACAAATACCTAGCACAAGTCTGAGTTCGCGTAACGGTATTTAATGGCTACACTGATACATTAATTGTCTAGCAAACATGACATACTTTTTTATGTGCAACTCTTACATGCTCATCTCTCAACATAAAATGTGATTGTCTCGGTTCTCAGCCATATCAGAAGCAGTTCTTTGTTCGGTGACTGTTTTTTCGGCCCCTGACATCCGGTGCATCGACGGACCGTAGGAAGTTGACCGTCGGCAAGTCAGTTTCCGCCGAAAGTGCCATATTTTGTCGCCAAATCGCTTTTTAATTCGCGCGTTTAAGTGTTGGGCAATTAAAAAATTTTAATTTCTTTTCTCACAGGTTAATGGCGTAGCCCCGATTTGCATTTTTCTGCAATGTAGGTTAAAGAAACAAATTTGCGTTAAATTTGGTGCCCAAAAAAGAATTACATTCACAAACAAACAGGAAAATAGATTAACCCGCTTTAAATGCGTAAACATTTAAATAAAAAGCTGGTTGATTTCATTCAATCAAAAAGTACTGTAGCGAAAAAATGTAGTGGATTTTGAAAAGTTTATTAACCTGATTGAGTGAGGTTTGTGTTTGTCTTGCTTCGTGAGAGTCGACGAGCTGAGTCGAATGTACAAATACATAACAAGACGAGAAAATATACAAAAATGTAAGAACAAGAGAACAAATATTTGCATACTGGCCTCTTTCGAGGTTCGCTTCCGAAAAGACAAAACAACAAAGAGCATTTCTTGAGCTATTGGATAAACAAGTAAGCAGCGAGGTGAGGCAAAAATACTCGAACAAGGTCAGAATCAGAGGTCGGGGAGAAACTTTCGGCTGATCTTTTGGCCCACCGTTCTGCAGCCGGAGCCTCAGACGCATATCACTAGACACATATATTTTTTAAAAAAATTCTGGTAACTAAAAAATAAATTTCAAGCCCTTCTAAAGATTTTTTAGAGCCGAAGAAAAATGTATGTCTTGCTAAAAAAATTTTAGACCCTTTCAAAAAAATATTTAAGTCCTTCCAAATGAGAATTTTATGTTGAGGTTACTTTGGAGCTGAAAAGCCTGCTGAAGTTCAAAGTCTACATTCTGTGTCTGACTCTAGAAAAGACCCGCAACAGGTGTGCAAGTGGCTTAAGTGGACCAGACGGTTGATACACAGCTTTTAGATTGCTCGACATCACCTTGGATTAGCCGTCAACGGGGCATTCGCGACACCTCTGGCAGTACCGTTTGTGAATATATTTTGGCGCATTACCGGGCCTTTCCGTATGCAAAAGGCGTTTTTAGAAATATGCGACATTTCGCAGTGAGGCATGGAGGAATTATTTTAATCCATGAAAGTCGTGATGTTTGAAAACATGTGGTACCTCTTAATGCGAGCGTATGCAACTTTGTGGAAAACAAGGCACATGGCTTCGAGGCACAATATGAATGCACACACAAGTTCCAGTTACAAAATTGAATGTGAGCTGGATCTTAAGAAGAGAGCTCAAGGTTTCAATCAGATACGTTTAACAACAGTTTTTGTCACGTTTTTAATAATTTTATTATTGCATTTGCAACTTTCGAAAAAACAATTATATGAAACTTGAGCGGCTCATTGTGCGACGAGACGACTAACGAGAGCTGGGCGACAAAAGAGAAAAAGCGGAGGCGACCAGATGCGGTATCTCGGGAAATCTACACTGATCGGCAATCGAATGCGTTTCCTGAGTTTCTACTGCGTCCATTCCTTTGAGTTTCTCGTTTCTCAGGCAAGTGATGGGCAAAATTGGCAATTAATGATTAATTGTTGTGTAAACAGAGGCAGTTGTTTTCTTTCCCAGAGCAAATTGAGGGGGTTTCTAGGCCTCAAGTGAGGTTAATCCGCCATTGAAAAGAAGATTTGAGACCAAGATACCTTCCAAGATTTTTTCTGAGCACAAGAAAAAATTTTGAGTCAGTCTAAAATACGCTCAGAGGTCAGAAATCGACTATTTATTAACTCAACTGAGACCTTAAACAGTCCTTTTGAGCCTCAACAAGGACCTTGTTGACTACTAGAGTGGTAAAACTCAAGTTTAATCCTCATTAAAAAATTCCTAGTCAGTAAAAAAGACGTTCGATGACCAGAAATGGAACGAAAACGAGTTCCCCGTTCCTCCTTTCGAATCTCAAGGAGCCTCTCACGGAACTCTCGTTCACTTCCCGGTGCATCGAGCTGTGCAAAAAATAAAACCTCTGTTACTCAACACGAAATCCACTTGTTTTTCCAGATGACCACAAAAACAGCCCATGCAAACATCTTGCAGCAAGCCATCGAGCCTAATGACATGGAGTAGGAAAAGAAAAGTACGATTACCATGATCCGAAGCATGATTCATTAAATTTGTCAAATTACAAAAGTTGTGAAGAGAGCAAGCGGAGTTTCAAAATAATTAATAGCTCCGACACAAAACAAAACAGTTGGAGTCACGAATTGTAAGCAAAAAGCAGCATGCCGTCAGAAAGTAGAGCGGACGAGATGTCATCAATTGCATCGTCATCAAACTGCGATCACAGAACGTCAATGGAGAGCCTCAATTCGAGTCACGATGAGACAAGTAGACCGAGAAAGGTAAGTGTCCTTTTGAAATGCATTGCCATATTGCAGCGTTTGGCAAACATGTGTTATTCAACCATGGAAAAATTCGTATCACGTTTCATTGTGGCAGCTAATGAGTATCTGAGAAGTGTTGAGGCATAGACGTCGTGTCATTATCGCTCCGCTGTAGTTAGTCCGGAGATAGAGGAGCACGATGTCAAGCACAGACGTGCTGGATTGTGCAGGAGTTCTCGGGAGTGCCTCAAACTCGAGTTTTACCAGAGGCGTAGGAAAAAGGGGGTATCTTGTTCTCCTTCGAAAAAAAATTGTACACCTCTGAAACTAAAAGAGCTAGAGACTTGCGGTTTTTGTATGTTGTCATGTATGGTCTGGAGAGAGGTGGAACCACTTTGGTTTTTCCGAAAAACTGCTTGGGGGTAACTAGGGGGGTTTTTCCGTTGTATGAAAGTTCCATATACTTCGTGCGATTGAGCTGAATTTTGGATATGTCATACATCATGTCAAATCTAGCAAATCATAGAATACATGTTTGCCCCTATCACTTAAGGAGGTGGAGTGAGGAGCCGCCGAAGGGGGGAAAAATTTAGTTGCTCCGATTGAGCTGAAAATTTAGTATGTTGGTGAACTTGTAAAACCTAGCAAATAATTGTTCTACAGTGTACCCGTTCCACCACCAGGGACGGAGCCAGAGACCCCTTAAGTTTCTAAAGAAACGGATTTCAGGCGGAAAAATTGGTCGAAAAACCTTCTCCTCCTGGAAAAAAACCCACCTCCGCCTCTGGACTTCGCTACTCTGAGTCCGTCTGTCGGAACCACGTACAATAAGTCTCAGTTCGGAAAAGAAGAAGATCTCAATTGAACGTCTCAAGGTTCCGCCAAAAGAGCTCAATTACGGCTCTTGTACCTCATTTCCTGTTTGCTAGGCGTCGCAAAACACTTCCCCTACACTTTGTTTATCTTGTTCTTTTTGGACAAAACATAATAACGTTCGCTATCGCTGGTATCTCTAAAATGTCAACACACGATTACGCTGTCAAAAAGTCAGATTGCTCAAACGCTGATTTTATTGACAAAAACAATACACAATAGGGCTCAGAACCTTTTGGTTAGCTTGGCTGAGAGGAAGTCGGCAATGTCCTTGGATCCCTTGGCGTTCGCCTCGAATCCCTTGACACTCGTCTTGCACAGCTCCCACCACCTCTGGACCTCAGGGTAGTTGGAAATTGGGGCTCCCAGGTACTGGAAAGTGACCTTTAGAGACAGCAGAAAAATGCTTTAAGGAACACTTACGAAGATCTCAGCTACCAGGGAAAGAGTGTGGAGGTCAGCGATGGTGAGTTCGTCTCCAGCGAGGTACCTGCTGCCGGTCAAGAACCTGTTGACGTGAGCGAGGCCGTCCAGCAGCTTCTCCCGGTGATGCTCGTTAATCTCAGTGGCTCCCGCCATAACATAATTCTAAAATGCACTCAATTACCCAAACCGTCACGGTTTGTGGTTCTTATGAATAATCAGTATAGGGCGAACAAAAATTTTACCCATAAAATTTTTTTTTAAATCTGAGTCAAAAGTTGACGTCCTGGGAGTCAAAGGTCACGGAGATCCCATTGTGACCAATAAGTTAGCGTAAAATTAATTTTCAAATTTAGCATTAAAAATTATTTTTAACTTTATTGAATTTTGCTCGCCCTACGAATGAATAATCAGCGCATTATCAGTACTCACGAAAAAGTTGTCTGCCCTCACAAAGAGCACAGTAGCGTCAAAGTAGAGCCGCTGGTCCACAATGGCTCGCTTCCGGGCGTCCGTGGGGTACAGAGCGCTGCCGGGAGCCCGCGAGTTGACGAGGTAGGCCGAGATGGCTCGCGACTCTGGGAGCCGGAAGTCTCCGTCCTCCAGCAGAGGCACGAGCATCTGGGGGTTGATCTGCTTGTACCAGTCCTGGCGATGCTCGCCGGCCAGCAAGTCGACGTCGCGTATCTTGAAGTCCAGTCCGAGCTGCTGGGCGGTCAGAAAGGCCCCTCGAGAGGCGGCAGAGACCCAGGTTCCGTAAATCGTGGCTGACGGCATGTTGATTGATGGAGATTTTGACACAGACTGAATGAAAAATTGAGCACTAGGTTGGTTAAATCGAGGCGGGAATCGGTACTGCGGCGTTATTTGATTAGATTTTAGGTGCGCGCGCTCAGAGTCGGACTGTGGACACCTTTTTATGAAACCTAAGTACTTTTGTTGCCTACAAAAATGACATGTCATGATTGCGTAATTGGCTTAGCTCTACAAATCATTTCGGGTTCTCGCTGTCTCTCGTGGGCCAAGTGGCATGAGCTGACAGGTAGCTGAGCCCGTGAAGAATGTGGAGCTGAGGAACTGAAAGACGCTCTTTGTTCTGCTTTTTGAGGGCTCTTTCTTAAAAATTTTATTTTATTCCAGATTTCTTACGACGCCACGGAGTACGTCCAAAAAGCGAGAGTGACAAAGGCCGCGCCTCCCCCACCCGCGTACAACCCGATGCAGTTTGTGGCCACGAAACCAGTGAAACTCTATCAGACGGCACAAGAACAGGCCAAACGAGCTGAGGAGTTGAAAAAGACGAAAGAAGTCAAGAAGGAGGATGCCGAAGAATGGCAGTCGGTGAGTGCTCGAGTGATTTTCTATATATTTTGCAAACGAGGTTTGTAAAACAGAAAGTTGTCTGCCGCGATCTCGACTCGATTTGCGTGGTTCATATATATATGTTCATTGTGTTGTCTTTTAAACACACTTTCACGCTTTTTCTAGAATTTGGATAACTGGAAATCTTCGAGAAGAAAGCGCGTGGAACACATTATTGATCGGGTTGTGGAAGTGAAAAAGCTAGAGCTGGTAGATCATGATAGAAATCGAAAGAAATCCAAGACGCTATCCGAGATGATGGAGCAACGGTAAGACATTATAAATCACTGGGCTATCAGGTTTCTCGAATGTCCGTCGGTATGAACTCTGGGCGGTTATTGAAGACTTTTTTGCGCTCATTGGACTCAATTGGGTCAGCGAATTTTCACGACGACTTGTGGAGCCATGGAAATCCAAATTTCTCCCTAAGGAGCTCTAGAAATGACTTGGACACATCTGTGGGCCTTTCAAGAGATATCTGCGCTCATTAGACTCAATTGGGTCGGCGAATATTCACAGTGGTGGGAAATACGACGACTTGAGGAGCTATGGAAGCCCAAATTTCTCTCTAAGGAGCTCTAGAAATGACTGTAGGCCTTTCGAGAGTGAAAATAAATTTAGCACAAAACTTTTTTAAACGAAATTGCTGAGCAATAAAAAAATTTAACTCCCTTAAAATCACAACCAGAAGCCACTAAAGCTTCCAAAGAGCTGAGTTTCGTTAAAAAGAGTCAAAAAAGACACCAAAACAACCTTATGGCTCCCACGGTATCCGCAGGCAGAAATCCCGCTAGAGTCGTTGTCCCCTCGAGGCCGATTCCGACCGAAACCCCCTAAGCCTCCCAAAATGGGCAAAGCTTTCCAATAAAACCCGATCACGTAATTTCAAACTGGCTCGCAGCTACTTTGTAAATACGCACAAACGTCCTTGTTATCTGCTTATAAGGAAAGCCACTTGAATGCATTTTTAATATTTCATTTTGACTGAGACCCAGTCATAAAAAGCTCAGGCATAATTTATCCTTGACACTTTGCAATGCGCGCTCCCATAAGATGTGTCAATTTATTTAACTGTTGTATCTCTCGTGAAATCTCTTTGCAAGCGAGTTGGTACAAACGAAAATAAGGAGAAGAATGCTAAAAATGTGCACATGGATACTGGCAACTTTGTAGAGGTATGGCAGTCGAGAACCCGCATTCCAAGGTTCGCTTATTTCCATTCTGGCAAAAGAGAAAAACTGTACATTGTTCGGGCAGCAGCTACCGTTTGCGATCAGACAACTTTATACACACTTCCATTAATATTTTCTCCGCAAACTGTCAGCAATGATAACGGAGAGATTGTGGTTTGGCGAGTGAGGCTCATATCGACGTCAGATGACATCATTTGTGAGTTGCAAAAGGCGATATTTTATCTCAAAAATTCGCTTTCAATAGAGATTCTCGACATGTGAGTCATTTGTCTGACTCGGAGATTATCTCAGCTCACACAAAAAACACAATAGCTGCAGCCGCCACGCTGATTGTAGTGATTGTCTCCGAGGCCCTGAGAATAGACTAAAAATGGCTTATTAACGGGGCTTGGAGGGATCAATGCCCTTTGGTGTCTTTGAATCGGCATTCAAGAGCTCAGAAGTGCTTAGAATCTTAAGTAAAATCTTTCTGTGTTTTGCTAGAGGCACGGGAAAAATTTTCAGGGACAAGAAAGACTTACAGAATTACTTGAAAAGGCTCCTGAGAGTGTAATTTTAGCCTCATTCTGGCTTTCAGGCTTCTAAATGAGGTTCAAAAATATTTCTAAAAATTCCTGAGACCTGAAAGTGACTCCAATATAACAAAAAGGCTATCAAAGCAGCTTAAGAGGCCGAAAACTGACCCCAATCGAACACAAAAGGCTTATTAATTTTTGGAAACTTTAAAAGACCTACAACCGACCTTTGTCCAACAACAAAAATGAAAGAATAACGAAACATCCGTCCAAAAGAAATAATCAGGCTAAAAAAAGTGAAGTAAAATTCTCTCGGGCAAAAGTGCTCCAGTCCCGTAATTCAAAGTTCAGAAGCGTGCAGCTCAGCCTACCGTGTAATGACTAAAATAGGTCAGCTCCAGCAAGACTCCCACTGATACAGGAAGCTCGAGAGCAAGACACCGCTTTTTGCCATTTTAAACACTTTTGATTTTAAATGAATGCGAAGTTGAGCAAACAGCATTTTTCTCTCTCTCCCTGATAAAGAGCTGCATAGTGTTTTACAATTACTCACGATGTTACCTAAGGTCGGAATTGTGTACGCGAAATTAAAGTTTGCTTTGCTTTCCTGCAGCCCCTCGACTGATATACAAGCTGTCATGAAATCAATTTGCTATCTGCAGTACATGATCTATTGCAACATTTTTATTCAGCGTTGCCGTAAATCACCATGAAGTAATACCTCGTACCTTCAACCAGCACTTTATGCTGACTTAACAACATTCGAGATGCTGTAAAGTGTGCATTCCAGGCTCGAATGTAGTAACAAAACACGAAAGTCAAGTGCAAATGGATTGTAATGCTCTTAGCTCCGTTCAATTAAATTTCACTGATGACCTTTCGTGGCTCCCAACTACCGCGACTTATCTGCGGACGTGCAGCCCGTTGGTATGGGAAAATTCGCGCGTCACTGCGATCGGTGGGCTTATCGCGGACAGACGTAGACGCGCCAAGTAACTCCGGTTTGTTGGTGCTTTTTTCCCTTCAATTAGTTTTTCTGTCTGTCTGTTCGTTTCCCTATCTTTACCAAAAAGGATCTACGGAGCCTTTAAACGATTAAATATTATTTAAAGAAACACGTTTCTTAAGTTTTTTGACCCGAAAATTGGAAATTAGAGAAATAAGAAAATTCACCTTAAATTGAAATTTTGACCAAACCTCCGAAATCCGATTTTGGGATTTTGACCGAAAAATTTTCTGTCGGGAAAATGGTCCCTGAAACCTTAAGACGGCTATTTTTCTGTCTAGAAACACGTGTTCAGCGATTTTGGGTAGACAAGTTGAATTTTGGAGAAAAAAAATTTTAGACCTGAAATTTTGAATAGTAATGAAATTCCAATTTCGTGAAATTTGGCAAATTTTTTTTTGTCTCACAAAATGGCCTTTGAAGCCTTGAAACAACTTCGTTCAGCTAAAGTAACTCGTTAATGAGGTTTTCGGACCGAAAAAGTGAAAATGGGAGGAACGAATTTTCGCTTAAAAAGTCACAATAATTTCTAATTTGATATTTTCGCCTTGCAGTGGAGGAAAGAAGAAGATAAACGTCCCGATCTACACCGAGGACGAGAACAACGACTTCAGCGACCTCGGGATCGGCACCAGCAGCACCAGTGGCAAAAGTAGCTTATCAGAGGACGGTGATAATCACAGCGTGATGGTAAGAAGAGAAGCTTTCACTCGCAGTGCACATAGAGCGCGGAGTTCGGTTGCAAGAGCGCGCATATTTATGTCACTCTTTCACACAAACCACATTAAAGCAACCATGTGATTGGTATCTCTCGCGTTTCCTTCCGCATAACATCATGAACAGACCAAAGCGCACGTTTTGCCATTGCAGAAATGTTAAAGCGGTTATTGTTCGGCCGAGAGCCGAGACTTATGTAATCGGCTTGTTTCTAAACTTTTAAACGCTTTTTGTATAATTGAAATATGTCGAATTAGGTTTCTTTCTTGTTGCTCGTTCAGGTCTCCGCTTGAGACTCAGCGTCGAACAATTAGCTGTCTGTTTGAGCCCAGTCTTCGCGGAACTAATTATTTTTCCATCATTTTTCTCAAGAGCAGAGTTTTCCAGAAGTTTCCGTTGAAAGCATAGAGTTACAGAACTAGAGAGATACCGAAAAATAAATTTCTTAAAAAATCTAATTAAATTTCCAATTTTAGAGCGACAATCAGGAGGCAAAGTCCGAGAAGTCCCTGGACCTGGACCAGGGGAGCAACAGCAATGGCGAGGGTCGCGGCTACATATCTAGTCCCGGTTACGACACGAGCTCCAGCAACGCTCCCGCCAGCTCGCCGGATCCCAGCGAGTACACGTACGAGGCAGCCATCCAGAACTACAAGAACCGCGTCTCAATGGCCTCCCAGTCGGCCCGCAAGCAGCAGTCAGAGATGTTCTCCAAAGACTCCACTCCCGAGCGGTCCGAGTACGTGGCGAGGAAGCGAAACTTCTGCTTCAAGATCGAGGACCGGCTCCTGACGATGGAGATGAAGGCAAATGGCAACGAGCTGGAGGAGAAGGAGCCCTCGGTGAAGAAGGACCTGCCCAAGGTTGACATTTCGAAGAGAAGGGAGCTGTTCGAGAAGCAGCAGGTTGAGTCGTCGGCGGTCGTGAAGACGGTGAAGGAGGAGGTGAAGGTCCGGAGCATCAAGGAGCGGATGTCGAGTCTGGAGCTGAGCAAGCACGAGATCGAAAAGCGCGAGCTGAAGGAGGAGCTCCCTTTTGAGATCCCGAGCATCCGTGAGAGGTTTGTGATCCTCGAGAAGAAGGTCACGGCCCCGGAGAAGCCGAGGACGGAGGTCTTGGTCTCGGCCTCGGTGAAAGAGCGCCTCTCAAACTTGCAGTCGGCAGCCCACAAGGGTCCAGCGGTGACCGTAGCAGCCTCGGACGAGGAGGAGATGTCCAAGTCGGGGTTTTCGGTGGACGAGAAGAAATTTGAGAGCTCAGAAAATTTCTATACCGATCACGAAGACAGTGGCTTCATCACGACAGACGTCTTAAGTGGAGTCTCGCACGCAATAGGAAGCGAGCCGGAGTCGGACGAGCACGTGAATCCCAGAGGTGAGCGGACTTTCGAATGAAAAGTGATTTTTTAGAGAGTATAGAGCTTCCTAAAATTATTTTAAAACAATTTAAGCCACCTTGGTTGACTTTTCTGGGTTGGTTTCATCTCTCAAAAGGTCTTAATCAATTAAAATGTCTTCTAAAACGCGTTAAAATATTTTTTAAAAAATTTATTGGATAGTGGGGCGTTCTTAAAAATTTTTTTCGCCCTATTTTAGGGTATTTCTACCATTTTTGGTCTATATTATATTGTTGCATTGGTCAATAAAAAAAATTTTGCAATCCCTATAACAATTTAAATGGCCTCTAAACCGCTTTTAAATCTCTTCCAGACGACACATGCGAAGACTATCAGACGAACGGGCTGCCGGTTCCGGACATAGTGCCCAGAAGTGAGATGCAGGTAGCAGAAACCCCAGCAGTCGAGGTGGAGCCGCCGAAGGAAGACCCCGACGCCAGTGTAAGTGTCAGCCACGAGGAGACCCTCCTACTAGACGTTAAGCAGTTGATAGATAATTTGGCAAGTGATAGTTTGGTGGAGGGAGGGCTGTCTATCCACACGGACGACCCCACGACTTGTAACACTTCTGCATTCGATGAAACGACCGCCACAGAGGACTCCTCGCTGGTTTCCCTGGCCTCACCGTTCCATCAGCCGCACTCACTTGATTTCGTAGAAGATGACGTAGGGGTAGCCGTACTAGCGACACCGACACTCAACTTGAATCTGAGTTGCGTGAAGGAGGAGGAGGCGAGTACTCACGAGATTATTTTAGACTATTTTGGCAAAAATGGTAGCAGCAAGAGTAGCAGCTTGATTAACTCACGCGCTTCTAGTCCCCGCAGTCCCACCCGTAGCATCCTGAACTTTATCAAGAGCAACCTGCTGCACTCCTCCTGCAGCACCGAGAGCCTGCCGTCGCAGGAAAAGTCCAAGTTCTACGTTCCCCTCGAGGAGAACATCGACCATATCGAGGAGAAGTCTTGCAAGCTGCCCGACAGCATCCTCAGACTCGAAACGAAGGTCTCGACCGACTCGCGAGTCGACTCGGAGATCGATAGCCTTCTCGAAGAAGAGATATCGAAGCTCTAAATGCAACCCATTTGCTCTTAATTAAGTTGATATTATGAATATTAACTGGATGCCGAATCAGTGCATTAAAAATGTCGAAATTACGCAAATTAATCGAATATTTAGCTAGCCTTTCGTCTTAAATTGTAGACACTTTTGGGGATCCCCTCCCGTGTCGGATCAATACTTGAAACTGAAGACTTTAGATTGACGTCAAATTGAAAGCGCTTTTGATCGCCGTTTTAGACTTAGCAGACATGTTTAGCCCGAGCTCAAGTTGAAGTTTTAGATGGTAGTTAAAGCTTGTCCACTTTACTGGCAGGAGGTGTCTTTTTGACTGAACTCTCGAAACCATCAGAGATTGAAATTGGTATTGAAATTGTTTTAATGATTTAAGGAAATCTTTTAATCAAAAAATTTTAATGAACCACCAGCTACATCACTGGCAAAAAAAAGATAACTAGTCCAATACGAGTTTTAGGTAGAAAAAGCAATCGTCCCACGCCGAAATCAAAAGTTAGGAAACTCACATATCGCCGAACCCATCTGCACCCGAGCCCAAGGCCAGCGAACTGGGCTCGGGGGAAAAGTGATGCAAATGGTGACACTGCCGCGCTGGGGTAATGAATCTTGGCATTGCAAATGATGTCGAACTCAATTAATATAGTGATAAAGTAAAGTGGACGGGCAACATCTTGTGCAGCAGCATTAAGAGTCATTTTCTAAAATGGCATGTTGACGCACGAGTCAAGTTTGCCAGGCATAAGAGCAGCATTTACTCACATTTAATCGAATTAATTATTTCTCAAAACCTATTGTGTACTTAAAGAAGAATTGCGTCTTGTGCTTCATATAAAGGCAGCTTACACGCATATTATGGCGGATATCTCGAATTTTACAAATAGTAACGGCAATGACAAAGATAATAATACGCATAATTTGAGCTATAGGATGTGGGGAATGCGCTTGGGTCTAACAATAGATTCTATGCGATACCTGGAGTCCACAACTCCGCAGTATCGTGTGTCATACAAGGCATGATAATCGTTTATCTTGTATTTTTTAATTAGCTATATGTGTGTAATAAGTGAAACACCACGAGAGATAAGATAAACGTGATATACAGCTAGGCGGAGCACTCTCTGGGCCAGAAGTTTCCGGACCGGGCGCGTGACCTTCGGAGAGCCGGTTTGAGTTTGAAAGTAGACCGATTCCGAGAGATTCCCAAGGTTGAGTCATGCCAAAACTCGTCCGATTTTATGATGACCAGTTGACTAAAAATTCGCGGCTTCTGGAAATGAACTAATTTTTTTTCCAAATTTAATCAATTTTCCTTGTCCTTTTGATTTTTGAGCAACCTGTTTTTGACCTTTCCTGCAAGCCTTTTAGCTTCATGAAGCCTCAGTAGACGAATTATCGCAACTTCCAGAGAAAATAGAGCCTAATTTTAGTCCTTGGTCTGCGCATGCGCAATTCAAAATTTTGAGCTGACATGGCTACTTTTTGTCTTCCCAGAAAATCTTTTAAATTTTAAAGAGCGTACTTCTCTTCTTAAAACTTTTTAGACGCCATTTTAATTCATTTAGAGCTTCTGAGAGAAAAGTCTCAAAAGTCTCAGAAAAGCCCCAAAACTAATGGCCCAGAGAGTGTAGCGTTTCTATTATCTTAGTGGGGCTCAAATACTACGCAACCAAAGTCTCAATTTACACGTTGGTGTCATTGGTCCGTATCTCGCAGCTCTCGCGTACGGGGAACAGCACTTTGGGCTTTGACAAACACACGTACGAGCCCAAGTCGGCGCGGTCGAGTCGAGTCGCAGGTCTTAGTTGTATTCGAGTTATTCCACAAAACAGTTGCATCAATTGCTTTTTGCGGTTAGCTCATTTAAAACGCGCCACCGACTCGACTTGGCCTACCAGTTAAAACTGTTTTGTTCATTTGCAATCCGACAGCGATTAACATTCGGCCTGACGCCTTCCATACCAAGTCTCGCGCGTCGTACGAATTGTGGTTTCAATCTAGAATATTAAATTTATTTTTTTTTTCACAAAGTGCGGGGAACGAGCCCATATATTGCAGCCATCGAGTCCTCCAAATAGTACGCTCCGCTCGCCAGTAACGGAAGCGTGGCTCTCAATGTTACATGCCCTTGAATATAGGTACTTTTGTATATAGAGTTATTAAATTAAATTCACGGTGGGCAGGAGAGCCATTACATAGCTGTTTGCCCGAACGTGATGGCGATGATGAACATGATGTTTTGATCGTCGCGGTTTATCACGTTGCTAGTACATACCTTCAGCAAACTCGGAGTATGCTTCTTGTGTATATTTGCGTTTACGGTCAACTCTCGGGTCTGGCTCTCGAGTAAAAGCCGAGCGCTCATTGTGATAAAACAACAAAACGTCGAATTAAGTTTCTCTTATTTAACTTTTAAACAAGAAATTTTCTGTGCGTATGCAATGTTTGCCTGCGCCTTTCCTAGCAAACATAGCTGGAAACTTTTACCGACACGAGCATGAGAACTGGGCATGGAGGATTGCAGACTAGAGGTATAACGGAGGGGCTTACAATAGCTTCTAATTGGCTCTTGAGACCCCAGTCTAGGTACAACCCTTATGAGTCTGAGGAAGTCATTTTGCCCAAATTTAAATTTTTAATCCCCAAATTAAGTCGATTGGTTTTTTGAAAGCCCGCATTTTTACCAAAGACGAAACAGATGTTCTTGAAAAATAATCGTGTCCAATCTAGGAACGACTGTATGAGTTTGAGGTGGTCATTTGTCCCGAATTCAATATTTTTGGCCCCAAATAAAGTCGGGGAGTCTAATTAAAAGACCCAGTTTTTATCAAAAACGAAACAGAGGGTCTCAAAAAAATAATCAAATGTTTAGCCCCCTCTAGTTCCCACCTCTCTATGGTTCGATGCAGCTAAAAACCCGCAAAGGTGCGTGAGTTCAAGAACCAGCACTACCGTATTTTTAATCGGCCGAGAGATAAGAGTCGAGGGCTTTGCTTCCGTTTAATGGCTGCATTACCATAATTCGATCCGAGCTGGGCGCAAAAGCTGCGAATTTGTCGGAATAATTGTCTCGTTGTGCAAAGAGTATTATCACGTTATTCATTAGTAATAGCGCTTACACAACACAGCCCATTATGCGACTCGCTTTCATCCGTACGTATGTTGTCCGTCCATCTGACAGACGCCCCCTTTTGTGGGCTTTACAGCTGCTTTCCTCCATGTGCATGCCGTCGTCGTCGTCGTCGTAATGTTGGCAGAAAATAGAAAATACATGTACAGAGACGCATAATTTCTACCTCTTTTCCCATGCCTGCCTCTCTCATGCGCGCGAGAGACGTAGCAGGGGTATATTTGAATAATGATAAAATGCACCCCGAATTATTGAAGGTACGTGCTAGCGTGGAGCTGCAAGAAAGTGTACGGAAAGCCGAAATTGGAAGTCGCTGATTGAAGTGAAGTTGCTCCAAACGGCTTTCGGTGAGAGTACTCCGTGTACAGAGACTTAACCATATACAACGCCAGAGTAATGAATACATCATGTGGTGGCTATCATGCACAATGAGACAAGAAAGGTGTACGGAGCCGTGTGTTGGAGCGAGCTCGCGCTCTGGAAGTGAATTAAATTTAATTTGAAAGTTAGTTGCCTTTCAAAAGCAGATAAATACGCACTAAGAGCTGCAAGACATGCACCGATTTTTCATCAATTTTTCCGGAGCTCGCGCACTTTTTCCCCGCTTTCGTGAACCGTGCTAGTGTCTGAGTAACACAATGAGATAGTAGAAAAGCGAAAACCAATGAAATCGCAACGCGGCCAATCGCTGCACTTGATCGAATATGAGCAGTACAGAGCTGAGTAGAAAAAGAAATTCAAATCAAACCATAACAAAGCACGTACTCACATAAGTAAGCTACCAAAGAAAGTAACCAAAAATGACAGCGTTCATGAAGTTCGACAAGCACTGCGAAGAGTTTAATAAAATCTACGACCAACTTGTAAGTACCTTGAGTCCATATTCCCGTGATAAGAGTTCTTGTTAAAAAAAAGAAAATTGAAAGTCGAGTATTTACTGATCAGACGGCACATGTTATTTACCAATATTTAGGCGATAAGTCGAGAAAGAAGATATTATGAGAGTAGAGATAAAACATATGAAATATAACTATTTAATGTGTATATTTATGGAAACCGAGGAGTTTTAACTGGTTATGCTGCTTCAGTGTTGTAATAGCGCAAGTTTGTCTGCCACTGCAACCCCGTGTTTTATGCCTTTTACTGTTTTTTGTGTCGTGCTGCAAGTGCATTATGCTGCTGCTTTTTTCGCTCGTCTGGGAGTGTCTGTCTGTCGGCATTCCTGGGCTTGCTGCTTGAGTTTCTAGTTTCTAAGTCTATGGTTGGGATTAGTTAACTGTTTTTGGAAGCCTATAGCCATTCAGGGAGGTTTTTAGCCCAATTTAGCTCAACAAACCATCAAAAGAGTGGTTCTGGCGCACTCTAAGACGATTTTCTGGCCCTTTTACAGCTTCCAAAATTATCTAGTCTCGTTTAAACTTAGCCTAAGTGAAAAAAAGTCGTTCAAGGTCAATTCCTGGGCTTTAAACGTCCTTGAAAAAACTCTAGAGTGCAAAATAGGCTGCTTTGGAGGAAGCAATAAAGCTCTAGAATAGAGCCGGGACGTCCCTGAGCCTACGACCCCTCGGGTCACGACCGCCTGCTCACGAAGCTGGGACGGACTCCTCCGTTTACAGTTTCAATTAGCAGCAGTTTGTTTTGATCATTATTGTCTGTCATTTGTAATGTTAATGTCTAATGTGTTTTGCTTCTTTGTGAGAAATTGCCATTTTTAACGGATGTTTTGAAGCCGGAAATTATCTAATTCCCCGACTCTGTCTGCTGCCGCCTCACACGTCTCTCTCTCTCGCTTATGAACGAAAGTGGGGGACCACGAAGCAAAAGCATTTAAAAGAAAACTTAATTGGAATTGTTTTCGGCAACAAAGTCGATAGTTTTATGGTTTGCTGTTATGTCATAGTTTAATTGACCGATTCAAGAGTAAAGTAGCCTAAGTCCTAGTTAATTACGCACCTGTAAATATTTTTGCATGAAAGCTTTTGGTTTGATTTTGTATTTTGTTTATTTTGGTTTTTGTCTAACACCTCAGGTTATTGAAGCACTTGAGATAGCTTTTCAAGAAATAGACAACGAAAACGACAAGCACAAGTCGCTGAAGAACTCGCCGAAGCTCATAAAGGACTTTGACGAGATTCTCACGATCGAGAACGACCCGATCTACGAGAACCTGGACGAGATCCTGAAGGATGAGCCGCCTCCCAGGGTCAAGGTCGAGCCCAAGAGCCAGCCGAAGACGACGGCGCTCCCCAAGAAGAGCATCCTGAAGACGAGGTCCGTGGAGAAGCCGGAGAGGGTGGTGGAGGAGTCGCACTATCAGGTCCCAACTTCAGAGCCCTACTATGAAGTGCCAAAGACGAAGCCCGTGCCCTTGTACGAGAACTTCGAGATGTTCGGAGCCGCCTCCCCCATGACGCTGGAGAACAAGGTGCTGGAGCCGCCCAAGGAGAAGCCTCCCCCTCCGCCGGTAGAGGTCGCCTCGGACGAGCACGAGCTCGCCGAGTCTGAGGAATCGGAGGAGCCACAGGCGCAGTTCTCGCAGACCGAGGACGTCTTCAAGCGCGTCAACTCGACGAAGCGGATCAAAAAGGAGATCCGGAGCAAGCGCAGCAGCTTCCTGGGCATCGAGGGGGGCGACGACGACAGCTTCCTCGAGATCAACGTGGCTCCTCCGCCCAACATGGCGGTGTTCCTGGAGGAGGAACGTCGGCTTCAGAGACAGCTGCTGCGGAAAACCGGCTTCTCCGACAGCTCCGACGCAGGTAAAGAGGGGTTCCCAGGCCGCGGGAGAGTGGAAGCTAATGATACGTTTGTTCAATAGGTGAGAGCCGCGATTCGGGTGTGTCTGAGAACCACTCGAGGCAGAGCAGTGGCCCCTACTCGTCGGAGGAAAACGATGAGAAGCTGCACGGGCAGGAGCTCGTGCCCTCGGCCGTCGACAGCAATATCCAGGAGCTGGAGAGCGCTGCCAGACTGCGCACTATCGAGAAGCAGATTCGAGATCAAGAGGTATGAGTGGGTCTCGCTCGGAAAGGAGCCCCGAAACCTGTAAATAACGACCGAAGAGAGCTTGTAGGAGGGGGGGTTTTAGGCCTTCTCAGAAATAAAAACTTAGCGCAAGTTGAGGATTGAGGAAAAATGCCCATTTTCAGGAAATAGTTTATTTGACCAATTTCCTTGTTTCTCCAGTTATTTCATGTCAAAAAATGAGGAAAAGACCCAGCTTTAACATAAATTTTTTTCGTAGAAAAAAACATTTACCGTCTTCCCAGGAAAAATCAAAAACCTCAGGCTCATATATTTTTTTCGTAGAAGAAAATTTTTGCCGTTTTCCCAGGAAAACCCCAAAACTCCGACTTTCAGTAAAATTCGACATTGAGCCCTTGATAGCCAACGAGCACTTCCTACAAGCTCTCACTCACCCAAAAACCATGCAGCCATCAATGTTCAGTTGCACGTCCTTCTCACAGCTCAACTTCATTTTACAGACCACGACTAATTATCATGTCTTTAACACCATTCAGCCATCATACGACGAAGTCGACTCATTCGACGGAGAGGTATTCACTCGCAATGTGTACATAAAAGTCAAATTGGGGGAAAATGTGGCTCATCTAATAGCTCTAATAGATTTCCACGTTCATCGCTCTTGCATGAAAAGCTTTCAGTAATTTTGGCACTTTAACACTTTATCGCACCGCATCCATCACCTGACTACTAACACTTACTGGTATCTCAGACTCGAGTGGGCACTAACAGGAAATTCCGATATGATTTTGCAGGAAGTTCTTCGAGTTGAACGAGAGCTGCTTCAACTGGAGGAGGAAGAACTAAAGCGGCAGCGAGAGTCGATGATCTATCACGAGAAGCTGGCGAGGAGCGACTTGAATCATGGCGCGAAGATGCTCAAGTCGGCCAACCGCATGTCGGCACATGAGCAGAGCAACGGGGGTCTCCAGCACTACTCGAACCTCCACTATCCGCACCAGCATCAAGCATACCAAATAGAAACCGATTACCGGAAGTCGATGCCCGATTTGCAGTCGATTATGGTGAGTTGAGAGGCTTTTCTCTTCGTTTCTGTAACTCGCACGAGTGTTGTTTTTCACTCCCAACCGTAAAGGGGAATATCAGCACCCTACTCCGTGTCCACATTTTCTTAAAACTCCCATAAGTTCTATGGGGAAGTCCAATCTTTGAGGTTGAGGACTTTTAGGAAGTGTATTTCCGAAAGTGGTCTCATTGGTACCGAAAAGAAGTCAGAAAATGGGGGCAATTTTGGCAATAGATTTTTGCTGATATTCTTTTAAAAGTATGCTTTACATTCCCAGCCAAAATTGAGCCCTAAAAGCCTTAAGCCAGTGGCTGAAAAGCCTAAAAAAACCCAAATATCAGAAGAAGTAATTTTAAAATTTTTTGAAAATTCAACTAAAAATAGACTTCCTTCTGAAAGAGCCAACTTAGAGTCCTTAGATCAACTTTATCCCATCTGGGGTCAAAAAAAGTCTCAATCTCTAAAAAAGACCCTCCCGAACAGGATCAAAAACGAATGCTCCCGATACCACCCGCTAAGCCGTTGCGAGCACAATTTCACCAAGACTACATAAACATCAACTCGCTCGCGTGCATGACTCCAAACAGCGAGCACCACGAGACGAGCAACTACGGCATCGCACAACCACGTTTGCCACCCCCACAAGAGGACTTTTATCAGATCCGCAACACCCCTCTCCATCACATGCCACAAATGAGAACCCAGTCTTGTACTAGTAGCAACAACAATCACAATCAGTACGCTAACATGTCGAAGCAGACACTTCACGTTTTGAGTGCGACACCCAAGCCAAAACTGACAAATGACTGGGTCCGCCGATCCGACTACTCGCAGGACCTCTATCAGGAGCAGGATCTGTATCGGAAGCGGGACCCGTACTTGAGGCATCACAATGTGAGTCGAAATTCGGACACGTGGGCCCAGAATCAGCAGAAGAGGCGATCGGACCCGCAGGGTTTCAGCTACAACAGCCACTGGCTGATCCAGGAGGCGGAGCAGCGGAGGCTGGAGCAGCAGAGAAACGACAGGAACGTGGCCCAGAAGAAGCCCCTGCCGGACTCCGTGATCCAGACCATCACCCAGAGGGTCCAGAGTCTGGGACTGGGAGAGCGCTTGAGAAGGTGAGTCCTATTGAATTTTTATCCCGGAATTCAGGGCCTTAATCTCATTACCTAACCCTAAAAAGTGAAGGGAAAGGCTCCCTTTAAACGTGACGTCCAAAATCCTCTTTTGTCTTATTGAAAATTTGTTGAAAACTCCACCAAATTTTTTTAAAACCTTTTAGAAGAGCTTTGAAATCTTTCTAAGACCTCTTTTGACCCTTCCAGGCCCATCGAGACCCCCATGAGCGTCAGCAACGGGGACCTGTCGAACCTGCACAACGAACAAGAGCGCGTTCTGAGCGTGAGCGGGAAGAAGAGATGCTCCCACTGCAATAACGAACTAGGTAACTTGTCTCCAGAGACCCCTAGACCTCTCTAAAGCCCATTTTTCTTCGCAGGACGCGGAGCTGCAATGATCATTGAGAGCCTCCGACTGTTCTACCACATCGACTGCTTCAAGTGTTCCGTCTGTCACGCCTCCCTCGGAGACGGCCTCGGAGGAACGGACGTACGAGTGCGGAACTCGAAGCTCCACTGTCAGAACTGCTACTCGAGCGACGACGGCATCAAGTTCAGCTGCGTCTGAGAACAAACATAATGTTATTTCTTTTTAACAGGCTCTTGTTATAACTTTACAGTGTATTTTATATAACTTTGTAGACAATTTCTTCGTATTTTTGTACATAGCGAATTTTGTTTTAAGCGATGCTGGGTTTTAATTTTCACCGCAAGCTGAATCGAATCAACTGTAAATACCACAGCTTTTATCCATTTTATTAACGAAAAAGAAGAAGAATTATTAAAGATTATATTATCAAGTACGTAATAAAATAAAGTTTATAATTCAATGTGATTCGTTTTCTCAGGGTGTGGCCAGAAATCACCTTATGGGAACTCAACTAAATTTCTGAACCTCAGAACCAAGGACATTCCACTAACTGAAGTCTCTAAAAAATAGGCTTCAACATTTTTGATTTATTGAAATTGCCTTTATTGAATATTTCCTCACCACGACTTACAAAGATCGGCGCTTGCCCCTTTTCCCTGAGGTGCTCACCACCGAGAAGTGGCTGTAGTCTCTGAACGGGTTGGCTGCCACCTTGTTGAGCCTGGTCGTGAGGTTGTCCTTCGTATCGTGACGCGTTTGCTCCGAGATGTGAAGCACAATGTTGTCGAATGCCTGACCCAGCGTGTTGCCATACCACTCGCGCCAGACGAGCTCGTCGAGGAACTGCTGGATGATCTGCCGGGAGAGCAGCGACAGCGTGTTTTGGAACATTCTCGGGACAATACGACGAAGGTAGTCCATGATGTTGGCATTGCTGTTGCGGGATGAGGCGTCGGAGGGGGCCACCTGGACCACCGTCTTGTACCCCATGGCGTTCAGGGTGCCCTTATCCACCGTCAGGTCGGTCAGGATGGTGCTGTCTTTGTGGACCCAGCCGCTCAGGGGTTCCAGGATCTTCGCGAAGCGCTTCTTGTAGTTCCGTTCGCCATCCGTGAGGGGCTCTATGGCTCGCAGACGAAGCATCTTGCCATCGGGGTCGAGGACTCCAAGGACTTCCACCTTCACTTGGCGCTGCTGTCCGTCCTGGAAGGGAAATGTCCATGAAAAACCACCTACATTGGGAAAATACGACACTCACCTGAGTAGTGGTCCCCAGCGAAATGACACCCACCTCGATCTTCTTCCCGGACCCCCCGAGAACTGGCATGTGCTTGTGGAGAGCCACAGTGCAGGCGGCTCGCAGCCAGGTGTAGAAGCCCTTGACGTACAGGTTGTCGACCTTCACCCACTGGATGACGTTCTGGACGTTGGTCTGGCACACCCAGTGGTAGATCAGCTTGAGCAGGACCGTGGGGGCGTGCGGGGCGGCCTCGAAGAGCGAGCCGTTGAATACCGAGACGAAACGCTGGGGACAGCACTCGCTGATCCAGACGTAGCCCCCGGAGTAGGGGAACTTGCTCGCGTCCGAGTACATGCCGAGCTTCAGGTTCTGGTTCGCGTGGATGGCGCAAGTCTGCTCGGAGCGAACGAGACCCTGCTGGATGAGCCACTCCGTGAACTTCGTGGGACTGTGCATGAGTACCGTCTTCACCTTCGAGTCGAGCTGAGGCCGGTCGCTGCTCATGCTGCCCTCCTTCGTCTTCAGAGAGGGACGTGCGACCACTACGAGCGACGGGAACGTCTTGCCCTGGAGCTTGCTGAACGTGACCTGCAAAGGAATATCCATCAACATGAGGTCACAGGAACTGAGAAAGGACTTACCTCTCGTGAGTCGGCTGCCGGCTTTCCGTCGTCCTTGGTGAGATCGACCACGACTGCGGCCGTTTCCTTCTTCTTCGAGTCCGCAGACCCGATGGCGAGCCCTCCTACCGCCGAGTTCTCCGTCGGCCTCACGTTGCCGGCAAGCTTCTTCTCCTGCTTGATCTCCCTCTCCTTCTCCTTGGCCTTCGTCTTCTTCACCATCGCCTTTCTCTTCGCCAGCGGCAAAAAGTCCTCGTCATCGTCGTCGTCGTTCACCTCCTCCGGCTCATCCGGGGTCTCTGCCCGTCGTTTCGGCACGTAGCCCTTCGGGATTTTGGGCTTCGGGGGCGCCGGCTTGAAGCTCTCCAGGACCTTCGCGTTCAGGGCCTCCAAGTCCGGGGGAGCTCCGAGGATCTGGTAGGCGGTCAAGTAGTTGCCGACGTAGATTTCCTTGCCGTCGTTGAGGGCCAGGAACTCATTCAGCTTGTCCCGAAGGATTTTGTGTTCCTCCGTTTTTTTGGTGTACGCGACTTTCTGCTCCTCCGTCACGTCCTCCACCACGCACTCCATCTGGAGGGTCGGCTCTTCGGGCCCCTTCGTCATCTTGCTGTTTGGAGCGGATTTGAGTCCTTTTTGAGTGATTTTTGTGACTACTTGAAAAAGACGCGTCTTTTCTTCGAATTCTGCTTTAGTACATTGTACTAGATTCGAGGTATTTGTTTACGTATTTGAGTTCTCAAATCAAATCCCTGCTAATTTTGTTTACGCGAGTTTCTTTCGGTGGCGAAAATACGATTTAAGACAAATTAAACCAGACAGAGGCCCAAATGTCGAAGGATAAGGAAACGGAGGCGCGTCACTTCGACAAGGAGCTGGACCTGTCCAACGCAGGACGAGGTGTGTGGCTCGTGAAGGTGCCCAAGTACATCGCGACTCGGTGGGAGAAATCGGCAGGGAACCTGGAAGTTGGCAAGCTGCAGATATCGAAGGCGCCGGGTCAGAAGGCTCAGGTGGCGCTGTCGCTCTCCCAGGACATCGTGGACATGGACTTGACAGAGAAGATCCCGAGAGAACACAAGCTGGATGTGACACTGGTGACGAAGCAGACTCTGGGAGTTTTCTCGCATTCCATCCGTGAGTTTCGGTTTTACTTAGGAACTAGGCTTGATTGGAGGTTTTGCAGCCCACAGCACAAACGAGGTCGTTCCAGAGAGCGAGAAGATCTTCATGGAGGGCAGAATCGTTCAGAAGCTGGAGACGCGGCCCAAGGGAGACTCGGCCTACATGAAGATGAAGATTGAACGCATCAAGAAGACCTGCGAGCCCGTGAAGAAGATGAAGCCCCTGGAGAAGGTCGTGACGAGCTTCAAGCCCATCTCCGACCACAAGCACAATGTGAGTCCCTTTTGTCCGTCTGTCTGATGGCTTCTCTGACTTGGGACCTTTTTAGATCGAGAACCGCGAGAAGAAGAAGGCTGAGGGCAAGAAGGTGCGAGATGACAAGGAAATCGTGCTCAATATGCTCTTCAACGCGTTCGAGAAGCACCAGTACTACAACATTAAGGACCTGGTGAAGATCACGAGGCAGCCGATTGGCTACCTGAAGGAGATTCTAAAGGAAGTCTGTGATTACAACATGAAGAACCCGCACAAGAACATGTGGGAGCTGAAGAAGGAGTACCGGCACTACAAAACCGAGGAGAAGAAGGAGGAGAAGATGAACACGGACTCCAGTGACTCGGATTAGGCTAATTTTCTTATTTTACGCGACAAAGGAACTATTTTGAAATACATATTGCCACAGTAGACTTGGTTTCATAGACTTAAAAAATATATAAAAAGCAAAATCGGAGATTAAGCTTAAGGGTGACCAAACTTTGAAGGCCCCTAGCTCCGTCCCTGTGCATAATAGAGGATACATGTGGTACCATGATTTGCTAGATTTGACACAGACTATAACATACTAAAATTTCAGCTCAATCGGATGTAATATAAGGAGTTTTCATACAAACGTAAAACACCCCCCATTCCCCCCCAAGAGAGGGTAGGGGTCTAAAATTGTTAGCCTGCACCCTTTACAGACCAGGCTCTACACGAAGCAAAAAACTGCAGCTCTCTAGCTGTTCTGGTTCTTGAGTTATAAAATTTCAGACAGACAGACAGACAGACGGCAAAGCGGCCACAATAGTGCGTTTTTTGCAAAATGCTGAAAATGCACTAAAAAGCGACTAAGGTCTGACTAATTTTCTTTATTTAAATCAAAGAAACTATTTTAAAATTAACATGAAGCTGGAGGTTTTATTCAGGTCCCGACTATAACCCCAGTCTACTATGGTCTACCACATGGCCCTGATGACCCCGCTCATCTTGTTGTAGTCCGCGTAGTGCCTCCACATGATCCTGCTCACACGGTGCATGTACACGACTCCCCGGGGCCTCGAGGTGACCGCACATCTGTCGTGGACCCGATTCTGGCAGGAATCTCTAGGAAGCGCATGGATCTCGGTGTCGGCCATCTCTCGCAGCTCCACAGGCAGGATCTTGTTCTTCCTGATAGCGTTGATCCGGAGCCGAGTGTCGTAGAACTCGGCAGACATCTTCCTCCTCTTCACGTCCCGGATCATCCGCCAGTCGGTCCATTTGTTCCGGACTTGCTGAAACTGATTCAAAAGTGTCTCATTAGCAGCTCGATTGCTGGGGCAGAAACTCACTCCTAGAGCAGCAAACTGGTGGGATTTGATGACTGCTTGACAGACATTCGGAAGCCTCGCGAGACCCGACATTTTTCTCGACCGCAGAATCTTTGTTTACAAAAATCGCCTAGTTCTGAATATGACCGCTAGTGGGCGCAGTCTTAGGGCCTGTTCACATATTACGTAACGGTGAAAATCGAGATCGGTTTGTCCGATATAACAGTACTTGAGATTGTACTGACTGTCACGGAGCGGCCGACAACCCCCCCCCCCCCCTTGGGCCGTGACGTAATATGTGAACAGGCCCTTAGCTCTCAAAACTTCCTCGACCATTTCCCATTTTCTTTTAAATGTTTTTCCCTTCTACGTTAGAAACACAGACGTCTTATTTTTGCTGAAGTTTTGAACAATTTTCCCGAACAGACGTACAGACATTTTAGCTGAGCATTTTGTGCTGAGTTTCATTTTTGTGCTTGAAAAATTGTGGCGGCAAAACAAATGCGAAATTCCGACACAAACATTCCCTGAACATGACGAGCAAGAAAGGACGTCCAAAAAGAGCCTCGGAGACCCCTTCCTCATCCGGGGAGGGCCTCAATGGGTCAATGGACGAGGCCCAACTCGTCCGGAAGAAGAAGTACAAGGAGCTCATCGAAGCTGGAGCCAAACTGAGTAAGAACAAAAAATGTCTCTGGCCAGCTTTTATGGCTTTTGTCGATTACAGGTGAGCGGGTCGAAAATGAGAGCGCCAAGAACACGCTGGTCCAGATCCGGTCCATGATAACCACCACCAACACCATGTTCGAACAGTCCAACCAGCAGAACCAGGACACAGCCACCGAGAAGGTCATGGACGCCTCAGTTCTCAAGATCGGCCACGAGCTCATTGGGAACGTCGTGAAGTGTCTCGGGGAGCAGGAGTTCGACAGCAAGGCCTACGTGACGGCCATTCTGCGTTCCATAGCGACAGCAGACAAGACCCCGGACTGGCGACTGTGGCTTCCCCACGTCAACTTCCGGGGCTTCCAGATTCATCAGTCGGCTCTCGGGAGCTTCCGGCACGACACCGTCCACGAGCGGAAGGAGAAGAAGGAGCGAGTGGTGCGGGAGAAGAAGGCCCAGGTTCAGATGAAGGCGGCCGAGAAGGTGGACGAGTTGAAGCGGGAGGAGAAGGGAGCCAAGCTGATCAACATTGTGTTTGAGCAGATCAGAGACGAGTTCACGAAGCGAGGCCCGATCCCTTACTACGAGCTCATCACGGACCCGTCGGATTTCATGGCATCCGTCGACAACGCGTTCCAGGTCTCGTTCCTGCTGAGAGAGGGCAGTCTCGGGATTCGGACGAACGACGAGGACTCCCGCAACCCCCTCATTTACGTCGTGTCGGACACGCAGAAGGCCAAGTCCAAGAGTAGCGTGAAGACGGTGCAGGCCGTGATGTCGCTGAGTGTCCAGAAGTGGAGGGAGTGCGTCGAGAGTATGAGGAGGGAGGAGCCAATCATCAAAATCAACCGGAAGGAGTTCTGGAGGGACGCAGAGGACCGAAAGAGCTTCACGCAGAAACCCTCGTCGAGCCAGATGACTCAGCCGGCGTCTCAGAGCCAGAGCAAGCGCCTTCGAAAGTCTTAGGGGAGCCGAAGACCATGACCTGTATTATTTTATAAAAATTACCTACTGCAAAAATTAAATTTCTTCTGAAAAACGTGGTTTAAAACCCCTCGGACTGATGTATGTAAGTTGCTTTATTTTTTTAATCCCAAATTATTAAATTATTTGAGTAAAATTTGAGTTTAATGGCATCTCTTGTAACTGCAACTTTGAACGAGCGACCAGCTGACTCTCGTTATTGTTCCAAAAATAAACATTGCAATAGAAAATAATTGTTGATAGACGTAAAAGTAGAAAAGGCTAGCTAATTCGCAATCCGAGCCCCTGTGAGGAGTTCCCTTGTGATATTAGGAAGTAGGTGTACCTGAATGAGGACACGGTCTTGAGACATCTGCACTGAGAAGAGCCAAAATGACGCATCCCCTTGCCTATGTGATTCCGGTGATCCTCGGCGTAGGAGCCTTCATCTACTTCGCGCTCAACGACAGACGAAGAGACCTTCAAGGACACAGCCGGTCCCAGAGAGGTCCGCCGAGGAGCTACTCAGCCCCAGCTGAAGGGTAAGAACTTGCTCTAGGCGATCATTTTACTTTGAAACTCAATTCCCAGAATCTGCACCATTTGCCTTGACACCTACACTTTCGACATGAACTGCGAGCAGATGAAGTGTGGGCACATCTTCCACCGAGGGTGCTACTTGAGATTACTGGAGCACAGCGGGACTCTACCAAAGTGTCCAAACTGCAATCTCCCGGTCTTCTGAGCGGATGCTATCCCTGAGTCAGGAATTCTCACTTAACCCACTAGCTGACTTCGATACCTATCATTATGCCTTCAAGTCAAGACAACCAAGTTCCAGGACGACTGAGTTAGCTACTTTATCGACGATTTTGGGCTCAAGGTGCTACTTTCTATTTTATGCCAAAAATCAAGTCCATGAAAATTAACTCAATAGCCTGCTCTTAACTGCCAAACAGTAATGGCTATTTAAACTCCCTGACTAGACTCTATTCTTAATTTTTTGTGTCCCCTTCTATCTTGTATTCAATAAATGTCTCGTCCAAAATCGTCCTAATACCCAAGTCACATACGTAAACTGCTACTCTGGTAGTCTTGCAATAAGTTCTAAACAATAGTTGATGTTAAGTTTAGTTTTAGAGAAAGCAACTCCTGAATGTCGAAGCCCTAATTTATCATCGTCATCATACTCATCATCATCCATGATTTTGAGATCTAATAAGCAAGTTAGGTGAAAACGTACTATGTATAATAGCACTGAAAAAGGTTTTTGAAATATTCTGAGCTTTGGCAGATAATAGTTCACTGGAAAAAATTAAACATAAAAGCAAGTGATATAAAGATATTATTTTTGTTGAAATAAAATAGAAAAAATAATTTAGCTTTTTGGTGGTTTCTGGAACCAGCAAAAATAGTTCCAGGATTCCAGTCTAGTCGAGCTCGGGGTCTTTATTTCGAAAGATCAGTCAGTTTCTTCTCTATCTTGGCTATCTTGGTACTGAAATGTTCCAGCAGCGAGTTCTGGTGCTCCTGGTGCGCCTCTATTCGACAAAGCTGCTCTCGTACCATCTTCGTGTGCGCCTCGTGCTTGATGAGGAATGACTGGAACCAGGCTGGAGGCTCCTCGAAGCTCAACTCTCGCTTGCTCTCCTCCTCCACGACCTCCTCCATGGGCTCCTCATCATCCAGCACAATGTTGATGACGTCCTTCTCAGCATCGTCTCCGAAAGCCCCCTCCTCCGGGTCCTCCTGGTACCCTATGAGCTCGCTGCCATCGATATCGTTCACCACGACGCTTCCACTCGTAGACGACGGGCTTGTGTAGTGGACGGTCAGGATCTGCTTGCGGTTGTTGTGGAGCTTCACTGGCTCTGGCTTATCTGATCCCGCTGGAGCGAACCCCTTGACTCTCCGCAGAATCGGTTTGTTGGAGAGGAATACGTCGAGGAGCTCCTCGTACAGGTCCCACTGGTACTTGCTCTGCTCCGACCTCTCTTTGTCGAGATGCACTCTCTTGAAGGCTGACTTCAGGTTCCGGAACTTCTTGTCGCAGTCCTTGGCCGACTTTGAGATGTTCTGCGCCTTCAGCTTCTTCGAGATGAGCTCCCACGCGTCCGAAACCTTCAGCGTGTGGTTTGAGAAGACGTCCTGGTGCTCCCTGTACAGCTGGATGAGAATTTTCGTCTCAGCCTCGGACCAAAGCTTCTCCCTGAAATCCCAAATCAGACCTCCAACCTCCAGATGTCACCTCTTTCTCACCTCAAGTGCACGACTTCCTTCGTCCCATACCCCGTGTCTCTCACTCCGATCTTCGGCAGGACAGGTTTCATTCTGGAATTGCTAGAAAACGCTCGACCAACAAAATGTTTACAAATGTCAGCTGCGCGCAGTATTTGAGGGTTTGAAAGATTCGAGTTCCGTCAGCTGATCGGTGTTCGAAGGAATTTGGATAAAATATCCTCGGCTTTTTGTTATTAACTTATTACGTAAAGAATCTCCATGAATTGCACAAATTCACCGTTCAGAGTCCCACGATAGAGAGCAGTTAGTGTCAGACGAGAAGCCCAACCCACACAAAGGTACCGAGGACTTACCATGAATGGATAAGAGCGAATGCAAAAATTATTTCCAAAAATAGGTCACACACAAAATCAATTCAACAATAACACAGGCGAGAAGTGGAAAACGCAAAATGCTGAGTGTTTGTCGGCAGATTTTGAACCCAGCGAGTCTCCAGAAGTAAGTAGGGGGCGGGGCCTGCAGTTTCTGTCCCAAAACGCAAGTCATAGCTCGTGCCTGAAAATCGATTCGTCCTCTGAGCTGTTTTTAATGAGGCAATTAAGGCGTTCTCGTGATTTGGTTGCCGCAAGCTCTAATTGAAATGCAAACAAGTAAAGGTCATTGACCCCTAGGTTCGACCTTGAGATATTTGGATGAATTCTGAATCACAGATTTTTATTTCCATATTTTAGTTATTGGAGATTTAAATATGAAGTCTTTGAAGTCTCTCTAGAGACTGCAAAAATTGAAGGGCTTAAATTTCATCCCGAAAATTCTAAAATACCAACAATAAGCTTTAAATCGAATTAAATGTGGCTTTTATAAATAGAAACAATTGCATTGAGTAACCCTTTCCGTGTTTTTGTAATTCAACCCCGATGTGCAAATGTGAATTATGCAAACTCCACAGTTTGATGTGCAGTAATTTCACTCCTTTAGCGCTGATAGAGAATTATCTTTACAAAGTAAATTGGAATACCAGTTGTGCAGACTGATAACGCCAAAGTAAGACATGACAGATGTGTTTCTTGCTGATGCACAATTTTTGCAACCTAAGGGTTCGATAAGGAGACAATCAAAGAGCCATTAAATGATTTATGACTGTATTTTTAGAATCAGCGAGAGATACGTCGGCTCCGTAGTGCACGAGCTAAAGTTCCAGAACTACAGCATTGAGAATGAGCCGATCCTGGGATACGCAAAGGGCTCGAACGAGCGAAAGGCCCTCGAGAAGGCTCTGGAGAAGGCAGCCAAGGAGACAGTGAAGGTCCCCATCGTGATTGGGTCGGAGGAGATTTTCGCGGGACAGGAAAAGTTCCAGCCGATGCCACATGACCACAAACGAAAGGTAGCACAGTTCTACTGGGCGGACGAGAAGACAATAAGCAAGGCCATCAAGGTGGCTGTTGAGGCTCAGGAGAAGTGGGACCGGTCTCCGATGGAGGAGCGAGTGAGGATCTGGGAGACGGCTGCAGATCTGATGGCTGGCAAGTACCGACAGGAGCTGAACGCCGCCACGATGCTGGGACAGGCCAAGACCGTGATTCAGGCGGAAATCGACTCTGCTGCCGAGCTAATTGACTTCATTAGGTAATTTATGTTTTTTTAAAAATTATTTCAAATCCTAAAATCCCCCTTTTCCCTTCAGAATGAACCCCTACTACGTGAAGGAAGCCGCCAAGTACCAGCCCATCAGCGAGAACGCGTCTGTGACGAAAAACAGCAGCCGATTCCGCGGCATCGACGGCTTCATCGCGGCCATCAGTCCCTTCAACTTCACGGCCATCGGTGGAAACCTGGCCTACACCCCTGCTCTGATGGTAAGAAGAGCCCCGAGCCCCTAAGTCGTAGCTAAAGGCTGTTTTCCAGGGAAACTCCGTGCTCTGGAAGCCCTCCGACACCGCCGTCTTGTCCAACTGGATCATCTTCAAGATCATGCGGGAGGCCGGAGTGCCCCCAGGCGTCGTGAACTTCGTCCCAGCGGACGGCCCCGTCTTCGGCAAAACCATCACCAAGTCTCCGCATTTAGCCGGCATCAACTTCACTGGATCGGTTCCGTAAGTCAAGTGCAGTCTCGGTAGCATTTATGACCTCCGTTTGTAGGACGTTCAACTGGCTGTGGCGGGCAGTGGGCGAGAACATCAGCTCCTACAACAACTTCCCGAGACTCATCGGCGAGTGTGGGGGCAAGAACTACCACTTTGTCCACCCCTCAGCGGACGCCGAGACCGTAGCTACTGCCACTATCCGAGCTGCATTCGAGTTCTGCGGCCAAAAGTGCTCGGCGTGCTCCCGAGCGTACATTCCCGAGTCCCTGTGGCCCGCGATAAAGGAGCGTCTCCTGAAGATCCGCAGCACCCTGAAGATTGGGGACGTGCAGGAGTTCGACTCGTTCACTTCGGCAGTGATTGACCAAACGGCATTTAACCGCATCAAGTCGTACATTGAGCACGCCAAGACGTCTTCGAACCTCGAGATAATCGCAGGAGGCAAGTGTGACGACTCCAAGGGGTACTTCATCGAGCCCACGATCGTCGTCACGAAGGACCCCCAGGACAAAATCATGCGTGAGGAGATCTTCGGCCCCGTTGTCACGGTAAGGGAGCTCTAGGGGGTCTAGAAGGGCCTATCCTGATTCGATCTTGGTTGCAGATTTACGTGTATCCGGACAAGGACCTGTACAAGACGATGGAGCTCGTTGGATCGACCACCAAATTCGCACTCACTGGAGCTGTGTTTGCCCAAGACGAGTAAGTAGATGTTGGTTTAATTTTTGGGGGCACACCAAGTCTGGCCTTAAAGAGGTTTCTTGCCTAGCTAAAATCTCGTCAAAATGAACTGCCAGAACCAGTTCTACACTATCTGTCCCAAGGCCATTTGAAATTCGGTCGTTCTCTTATCTACTTATTCCATTCCAGAAAGTTCTTGAAACACGCATTGGAAACGTTCAAAATGACAGCTGGCAACTTCTACATAAACGACAAGTCGACAGGTAGTGTCGTAGGTCAGCAACCATTCGGTGGCGGCAGATTATCAGGTAGTCTCTTGAAGCATGTCAGTGTGTCAGTCATATGCTAATTTTGCCGTCTCTCGCACGCAGGAACCAATGATAAGGCCGGAGGACCCTACTACGCTCTTCGATGGACTTCGCCGCAGTCGATCAAAGAGACATTCACGCCCCTGCGGGACGTCGACTACCCCTACATGCGGTCCTAAGCGGAGCTCAGTGAGCGGTGATCAAAAGCGTACTTAAAATGAAGTATAATACACGAAATTTTAACTAGCAGCCCTTCCCTACCGTTGTTGGGGTTTATTTGGTTTTAAATAATACTTTGAGTCCATTTCCTGTGATTACTGATTTTTTAAAATTTTGCAATTTGCATTCGTTCGAGAAGCTCCCGAAGAGGTGGAACCCTGATAATAATATAATGTTACCAACTTACCGTATAAATGTATGTACTATACCCCTTAGCAGAGCAACCTTAAAGCATACTGTGCTGAAACTTATAAATGTAGCAATCATGTACTTAACTACTGACCTTGAAATGACAATATCTCACAGATTGGATGGCCGAGCCAGCAGCCTCTTGGAGCGTGAGGGCCCGTCGTTGCCATGAGGTCGACTTCGGACGGCACCCTTATCTCTTATCGGGGAGCAAATATTGGCCGGGGTGAAGATCGAAGAGGCCTGGTCTCGGCGACAATTCAAACTAGAGTTCAGTTGGAAGTTTTTACGAATTGGCACGAACGGTTGGAGGATTAAATTGACTGAGAGAAAAGCGCTTTATTATGTGGAGAAAACACTTAAAAGTAGTCATATATGATCGTTATTATTTCACTGAATCATACATAACACTTGGCAAGAGAATATACAAAATGAGAATAATAAAAGATATTACGGCATTGAATATTTTTTTGCTGTCATGGACAAAGGAATGAAAACAATTTTGTACCAGGGAGGTCGAGTCTGGTCTCTTCAAAAGCTCTTTTTCATCTCCTGGTCTCGTTTGAAATATTTTGGACCCTACAAAAACTACCTCCTAAGCATTTTCAAGTCGGTATCTTAGCAAAGTTAAGTGAAATAAAAATCTTTAAAACTTAAGGGGTCTCTAGCTCCATCCCTGGTGGTGGTACGGGTACACTGTAGAACAATTATTTGCTAGGTTTTACAAGTATATCAACATATTACATTTTCAGCTCAATCGGAGTAACTAAAATTTTACCCCCTTCGGTGGTCTCTCAATCCACCCCCTTAGGTGATAGAGGCAAACATGTGTTCTATGATTTGCTAGATTTGACATGATGTATAACATATCCAAAATAAATCTCAATCGGATGAAGTTTATGGAACTTTGATACAACGGGAAAACCCCCTTAATTACCCCCCAGGCAGTTTTCCGGAAAAACCAAACTGTTTCGCCCACCCTTCAGACCATACATGACAACATGCAAGAAACTGTAGGTCTCTATCTTTAGTAGTTCCGGAGCCCTTGTGACTCGGACGGACGGACAAACGGACAGACAGACATATCGACACACAAATGCATTTTTTTCAACATTGATGTAAATGCACTGAAAATAGGACATCTTCATCTTGGCTCGAAATCTCTCGTGTGTCTGAAGCCTGAAAGTGGGGTCTCTAGAGCCCTCCCTGTTACGTCCCTGGTCCCATCTCACATCCGAAGAGTTCGAACCGAAGTTGGGATCTATTTTTAGCATCGTAAACATCAACAAGGCTAGCCGGAAAGCCTTGCCACAGTCGATTAACCTTGCGGCTCCTCAAGTGCGACGCGAAACCGAAACTTCTTGGGCCACAGTCGCATCAAAGTTTGGTAAACATGCTCTCTAAGTTGGCGAGGAACCCGTTTGCGCGCGCTACAAGGCAAGGCAAGGGTGTGTATTAGAGAGATAAGGCGATGTGACTGTAGAGCATGTCAACGACCCGAAATCATTACCATAAATACACACTTTAGTATGTTTACTGTCAAGCGGCCGGCGATCCGCACGTCTGTACGCTGCGTACTAAACAAGTTTGCACTTAGAACCGAAAATTTTATATTTCTGCTCCACCGACTTGTTGCTAAGGAGACCCGCATATATACATAACGAGAACCAGTGAGAGGCGTTTCCGAATTGGCCGGCAATTTTGGCCAACTTTTGGAAGTAAAAGTACTAACCAAGATGCAGCGAGATGGATGCTCTCGAAGTTTCGTCATAAGACGCACGTATGCATGTTTGTCCAAATTGTAAATTAGACGCAGGTATATGCTCGGCTTTTGTGCGTGGGCAGGGCAGGTACTGACCTTCTGTGGTCTTCCGAGTAGCCAGACCATGAGCAGCTGTGTCTTGTGTGAGCTTGGAATATTTATGTTACTTAGGGAAAATTACGGAATTTTTAATCAGCGTTTGATGTTAATGTTGTCAAAGGCGATACAGGGGGCTTTTCCTTTGACTTTTTGGCAGTATGATCTCTCCTCTTTTAAGGAAAAAATTAATAAAAAATTAAATTAAAGAAACTTGCATAAATGCGAAGTTTAGCAAATTTTTTTCAAACATTATACATTAAGGGGGTCAAAAGTGGTATCAGCAGATTCTTTAGGCTTTAAGGATTCTGGAATGCTATTGCTTGCCAGAAACAATAACCAGAGAGCCTCGCAATCAGCTTCCATAGTTGAGGGTTTTTGGGTATGTAATGCTCCTCCGAAGCTCCTCCAGGGGTCCTCCGAGGCTCATCCGAGGGTCCTCCGAGGTTCCTGCAGGGGTCCTCCGAAGCTCCTCCAGGGGTCCTCCGAGGCTCCTCCGGGGGTCCTCCAGGCCAAAATTTTTTTTTCGAATTCGAAACTTGTCACACTTTTCAGTCGACTCATTTGACAACTTGGATCTTTTGACCCTTAGTTTAGGAGCTATAAGCCTCCAAAGTGGAACATCATTTTTGAAAAAAATGTGCTAAAAATCCTTAAAATCGAAATAAATTTTCTTATCTCGTTTTCCTTTGATCTGCTAACTCATGAGAGTTTTGACACGAGTTAGAGCCGTCATAACGTGACCCCTTGAGCCCCACGAAAGCTCCTCAGACATGTTTTGGAGAAATTAGACAGCTAATTAGGCGAATTTACTTTCAATGTTTTATTCCAAGCTCAGAAATGCCTCAGCTGAAATAAAAACCAACACGCACCTTGAGTTGTTTTCAGACTGCTGCAACTGCTCGACATTCGCGAAAGCGATACTGATATGTTGCCTCCAAAATATCAGCTCAACCCGCGTATTTTCGTTATATGAGAACTCGCACTGTCTTATCATCCAGAACTTTAATACGTTGATTATGTTACTTGCATTATGTGAGAGTATTCTATCTTGGTATAGTGAAGATTATATATTGTGGGACGCAGACACACTACAGCACGTCGTACAGTCGAGAGCGAAGCACAGGATTTAAAGAGACATTCAAAGTTTGGCTGCCAGGCTAATCAGACGCTTTTGCGATTCCCTCTGTTAACTGTTGAAATATTCTGTGTGTGTGAAATCGAGCTCAGTATGAATTCGATCGAGATTTGTGGCGCAAAACTGAAAATGAAGCAGATAGTCCGTGATGTTAATAGCAACTTGAACAGCGCGAATGGCTACATAAATGGGAAAATCATCAAAAACTGCGGTAAGAAGACAATGGCGAGCTTGAATGAAAACTGGAAGGCGCTGATAGATTTTTCTCCTGATCTCGTGAATGATTGATATGACGGAGTAAACAATCTAGTAACCGGAATGGTCGCGATTAAATTTGACCCCTGTGCTTGCCAGTTCTCTGGAAATCGCGGGGAGTGAATCACACGAATCGAAGCGAATCTACGTACTTCCAATTTTGACGAAATTACGTGAGTCGTATTGTTTTGGTTTTCATCAAAATGTTTTCGTTTATTGCAGCGTTCAGAAAGGAAGAAGCTCTCGCTATCAGGTCAAGGTTCCCAACGAAAGTTCCCGTGAGTACAAATTCCACATTATTCGATACGGTTGAGGAGCCATAATTTGAAAGTCAAACAAGTTTTAAATAGCCCATTTTGGAAATACTTGCTAATTAGCTCAAGCCGGTGAAAGATTCAGAAATTTGGGTTTGGTTGCAAAAAAGTTTTTTTCTTGGCAAAAATTGTCACTTTTGAGAAAGTTCTTATTTGTTGAATTTTTCAAAAAGCCAAAATATAATTTTTAAAAATTTTCTTAGGATTATTTTTAATGTAATTAAAATTAATGCCGAATTTTTCAAAAGGTTTCAAAGTAGTTAAACAAGCCCCAAAACCAGTAAGCCTCATTTTCGGCTTGAAAATAAAAGTTTTTGGAACTCAACCCGAATATGAAAGCCCCAGCCAACTCATCAGCTGTATCAATATTGACCTTTTCAGATCATTGTCGAGAGATACTACAAAGAACAAGAGTTGCCGCAGCTCGACAAGAAAAAGTTCTTGGTGCCGCAAGAAGTGACCCTCTCTCAGTTCCTGCAGATCATCCGGAACCGAATGAAGATCAACTCCACGAAGGCCCTCTTCCTGCTGGTCAACAACCGCATCATGATTTCCATCAGCCGGACAGTTGGGGAGATCTACGAGGAGTACAAGCAGCAAGATGGCTTCTTGTGGCTGACGTATGCGTCCCAGGAAGTCTTCGGGTGAGCCACCAGGGTTTCGTAGAGTTTAGGAGCCGCATATTCTCTCTCATATAGACATGTAAGATTGCTGTAGCGATAGGTAGGATTTTCTCATTCCACGGACTGACGACATCAGTGATCGTCCGAAAGAAATGCTCCGGAGTTATACATAGTTGTAGTTGTTACGTCTTTACTTAACATGTACCCGAAACTCGTAATTATACATAGACTCGTAGCTTGCAATATTCAGTCATTTACAAAGAGCTTTCCTCAATGTGATATTGGTATTTAGAAATACTTACAATCTTACGCACAAACCTGATATATTTTTGAATAATTCATAAGAGCTTTGTCGAACACTTTGATGAAGAAAGTTGAAAACTAGGGTAACAAATTAACTCTCTATCAGAAATATATGGAATTTTTTACCAATTTGTTTTAATATTAGCTGTGGTTTGGCCTCGAGAACCCTGAAATAAGAGGGGACCTTGAACTAATTTACTACTTGTTCACTTGGTTTTAAAACTCGGATTTCAAAGACTTCAAAATGGAACAATTCCAAGAGCTCCAAACTGAGACTTTCTTTCTGTTAAATTTTGAATAGGATTTTAGGATTATTTCGAATTAATTTGAAGTCCGTAAATGGTCCAAAGTCGGTCTAAAAGTCCCTCTAAAATAAAATCTTCAGAGTTATCAAAATTTCAAGAGCGCTTGAAGTGACACCCAGACCGACGGACAAATCTCGAAACCGTAGAAGTGAGTCAGAGGAATTCAATTTTAATTTTCATTCTCAGTAGCATATTTCGTGGACTTGAAGATCCGGAGCGAGTTGTCGGATCCCCCCGACATCATGAACCGCTCGTTGCTCCAGTCGAGGCACAGCACCTTGTCCTCGTGCCCCGTCAGGTCAAACAGAGGCGCCTTCGGACTCCGGTGGTCCCAGAGCTTCACGAGGTTATCGTACGAGCCGGAGATGAAGAGGTACTCGTCCACCTTCGACCACTGGACGCACTGGATCCACTGCGAGTGACCTGAATACGTATTCTTCACGATTGTTCCCTGGTGCGACCGAGGATCGTAGAGTCGGATGTTCTTGTCGGGTGACGCGGTGATGATGACCTTGCTGAGGAATGAGTAGTCGGCATCAAAGAAGGACTTGTTGCCCGTGATCTCGTGCTTGATCCCACCCAGCTGCAAGTCCCAGAGCTTCATCGTGTGGTCCCACGAGGCCGTGAGGAGAGTGTGGCTGTCCACGAACTGCACCGCAGAAATTGCCTCCCTGTGACCCTTCAGTGTCAGCTGGGGCGTCCTCGTGGTGCTCGAGGTCTTAGCTCTCTTCGCATCCGACGAGTCTGCTGAGGTCTCGTGTAGCGATGCCGACCAGACTTTGAGCATGGTGTCCCAGCTGCCGGTGGCCAGTCTCTCTCCGTCCTGACTCACGTCCACGCAGTCGACGCCTCTCTCGTGGCCTTTCAGCACCTGCACAAAATTAAAATATTATTAAAACGCTGCAGAAATTTTTATAAAACATGTTTAAAGCTTAGTCGGGGACGAACGCATTTGAGTGCATTTTCAATTCGCTTTCGCTATCGAAGTGAAAATATTTTATTCCCAATTCCGTCACTGCAGAAACTTGTTGGACCCCTGACTTTGATTCCACAGGCCATAGAGCCTTAATGCAAAAGGATATTTGGCTAAATTTAATGTCAACTAACATTTTCCCAAGTTTAAGCTCAATTGGAGTTAGAAAATTTTCGCCTCATACTGACTTTGGGAGCCCTTAGCTCCTCACCCTTGGGTCATAGAGACTTACTGTGGACCTGTTTTTTGCTAAATTTAATGCCATCTAACAGTTTCCAAAGTTTCAGCTCAATCGGTTGAATTTGAAATTTTGCCCTACTGTTCGCCAGGGGAAGTCTTGGGTGGCCACTTGTTGACCCCCAGAGTCCGTTATTTTACATTTTTGAGTCCATGACCCGAAACAAAAGTTGCTTATTTTGTCATTTTACATGACCATTCTGAATTTCAGCTCAATCAGAGCAAATTAAATTTTCCCCCCTTCGGAGGCCTCTCACCCCACCCCCTTAAGTGATAGGGTCATACATGTGTTCTATGATTTGCTAGATTTGACACGATGTATAACATATCCGAAATTCAGCTCAATCGGATGAAGCATATGAAACTTTCATACAACGGGAAAACCCCCTTAATTACCCCCCAGGCAGTTTTTCGGAAAAACCAAAACCTTTCGCCCACCCTCCAGACCATACCTGACATAATGCAAAAAACCGCAGGTCTCTAGCTCTTGTAGTTTCGGAGCCTTTGCGACTCGGACGGACGGACGGACGGACGGACGGACATATCGGACACATAAGTGCATTTTTTTCAAAATTGATGAAAATGCACTAAAAATTTAAGTAAATTGATTTTTTTTAAATTAAAAAATTAGTTTTTTTGGCCAAATTATTTTTAAGGGATACGTTTGGGCTAAAAATTTATACTAAAGCCAACAAAAATGTTGAGGTAATTTTTATAAAAATATTGATTTCGCTTAAAAAATCTTATAAGTACCAAACTGCATCGTCTGCACCTTAATCGAAAACCCCTGAAGTGCTGAAACCCTCATTACCTGCACGCACTCCACAGAGTTGCTGGAGATGCGCCACTCCCACAGCATGACGGTCTGGTCCTGGGACGCGCTCGCGAAAACGCCGGTCTGGGCATCGAGGGAGACCCACGCGACGTCCTTGATGGGGGCTTCGTGACCCGGGATCGTGAGCTTGTGCTCGCCCTTCGTGTTCCAGATGCTGAGAGAGTTGTCGTAGCATCCCGTGAGGATCCACTTGCCCCTCGCCTGGACAGCCGACACCCAGTCGTCGTGCAAGAGGCAGTCCTGGGGCTCTGGAGGCGGGTATCTCTCGACGTACTCGATCTCGATTACGTCCTCGAAGGAGATTTCGCGCTCCCGGAGGAACTGCTTCAGCTTCTGCTTGAGGAACTCGCCTCGTACCAGGAAGTCAAACTCGACGGCCCTGGTGTCGGGAAGCGAGTCTTGGAGCAGGGAATTTATGAGCACATTTAGTTCCTGGGTCGAGATGTTCGCGGCTATCGAGTACGGGATGTCGGGCACGGAGAATTGCTTCTGCTTCGTCACGAAGTGGATCTGCAGCTGGCCTTCGCCCTTCTCGATGATCTGGGAGGCCATGGTTGTTCTTTCTGTCTTACTTTTGGAGCTTTTCGGGTCGATTATCGCAATCTCTTGGACCGTGTTTTTGTTTACTAAAACACGTTTCGGTGACAGTTCTCATTTGACGTTTGGGGTTTGAATAAATCCGTTAGGTTCAAGCACTTTATTGAATTAGAAAAAGGTTCTCTGAAAGGATTAAAACTCGTAGAAAATACACATCAGGCAAAAATAAGCTCAAAAGCCCTTCATCAAGGGCAGAAGTGGACTCAAGTCCGGAGAGGCTCGCCCGAACAGAACAACCTGGAGCTTGTCCCCCTGGGCCTGCACGAACTTGAGCGGGAACAGAGTCATCGGCTGGAGGTAGATTTCCTTCTGAACAGTGCCATTGACGTGGAACATGCCGATCTCTCTTGGATAGTCGGGTTTGCCTGAGAACTTGAAGTTCGTCTGAGTAGCTGCGTCGCAGAGCGCGAAGATCATCTGACGGTTGTCCAGACCGTGAGGAAGTGGAGGGCTGAAGTTTGTCGTTGGAGCCACACATCCGAGACATCGACCCATCTCCTTGGGAAGATCCAAAATGAGGCTTTCGTAGAGAGCTGCTTTGGCCAGAAGGTGTTCGTACTGAGAGAAGAGGGCTTCAGCGTCCATTTTGGCGATGGTTTGGGCGTACAAGGCGACGTAGTAGATCTCGTCAAAGTAGATGGAAGCGTTCTTGTCGACGAGAATGGAAGGGAGGAAAAGGGGGACGTCCTTGAAAAACATGTAGCCAACTGAAAAAAAATAAAGAGATTTGAACTTACCCATTTTCACCAGCACATTATTCCCCCCAATCTGGCTAGCTATAATTTTTGCCAAAAAATCCCCAGACCCCCTAAGGACCGCTGAAGAAGCTGATGAAAATTTATAGCAACAAATAATGAAAATCCCATAATTTTCTTAAACAAAATCTTAATTTTTTGACTTCTTTACCCAATATTATTCAGTGTAAAATTTTAATTGCATTTTGAGGTAATTTTATACGAATTTTGGCAAAAATTGGTATAATTTTGAAAAGCTTCGTTTCAGCTAGTTTGAAGCAGAAAACACTAGTTTCAAACCTGATGTAATCGAAAATTAATAAAAGCTACTTACGGGTCTCGAGCATGTCGCCACTGAGACGAAGCACCAAATGCTGCACTGGAAGATGACCGTGAGCGTTGATGAGACTCACGATGGCTTCAGAAACACGAGAGTGGATGTTCGTGAGCTCCTCAAAGTGAACCTCCACGATGTAGACATTCGTAAACTTTTTCCGGTTTATGATGATTCCGACCACCTGGACAGTTTCAAACTTCCGTCCGTAGATGAAGATCGGGACGTTCCAGGAATTTGCCATGCACTTGAGTCTCAGATCCGTGTTGAAGTTGTGGTTCTTGAACTGATGAAGGGAGCTGGAGGGCGGCGGACGAGCCCACTGGATGTTGATGCAGTGGTTCTGGATCTTCTTTTCTTGGAGTCGCTCGAGGGCCGAAGCTGCTATTTCTCGAGATTGGAACTCGACGAAGGCGAAATCGCGGATCTGGGTGATGCGACCGAGTTCTTCGGGAGACGAAACTCCTTGTCTCAAGAAACTCTTCAGTTCAGGAGAAGTGGCTTTTGGGGGAATGTTTCGGATAAACAGAGTTTTTATCTGAAAAGGTGAAAAGGACATGAAATCAGCCGACTTTGTCTTCAGACAACTCACCTCTTCGTCATTTTTCTTCTTGGGCGGCTCTTCAGGAACAGCCCAGACGATCTTGATTTCCACTCCCCAGAGCGAAATGATTCCAGGAGAGACACTCTTCTTCGCTTCAACGGCATCCTCGTGGTTTTGGAAGTCCAGAAAGCAGAACTGGTACTTCTTTTCATCCTTTTGCTGCGACGTCAGGAAAATATTCTTCACCTTGGGAAAAATCGTTCTGAACGCCTCGTTGATTTCCTCAAACGGCACGTCCTTCGGGATGAACTTGGCAAAGAGCCGCGACTTCTGGTACGACGTCTCGACCACCAGTGTCTTCTTGTTGCTGACAAGAAAGTGTTTCATGACCTCAACGGCGCAGAAGGCCTGTTCTTCCTTCTCGAAGCGGATGTAGGCGAATCCACGTGTTTCGGTGGTGAACTCCATCATCATGCGACAGTCGTAAATGCGTCCGAATCTGGCAAAAAGGGGCAGAAACTGGTGCTCCGTAGTGTTCCGGGGTAAGTTGGAGACGAAGATTTCGCAATGGCCGGCGGGTTCCGGCCCGAACCACTCTAATGGCGGACCACAGCGTCGACCTGGAATTTTACTTTGAATTCACCTTTCGGCTTAAAAATGTCTCTTACATCCGTTTATCTGAGTTATTGGGTACTTGGCTCCAAGGAGAAGGAGCTCGCCGGCGTCCAGTTCCTCATTTGAGGAGCATGAAAGCGAGTTGAACGAGGCCAGGAGCTCGGGAAACGTAAAGTCGGAATTGGAGCTGCCTGACGGCCTCTCAGACTGCGAACTTGAGCTCGGAGTTGGAGTGTTGCCTGTTGAGTCGTAAGCACTATCCATTTTACCCAAATTGAAGGAGAATCGAAAGATATTTTAGGAGACAAAAAACGCGTCAGAACACGTGAACTGAGACGGTTACAATGATTTACAGAGCCCTCTAGCGCCGAAATAAGAGGAGTTCAACATGACCGTTGAATAAAAGAGAATCCATCTCCAGTGAAAAACGCCAAAAAGTCACATCGTTGCTGCACATACAAGCATTCTGTTTATTGGAAAATCGGTATGTATTTAAAGAATTATTACAATGAAATGCAATCATAGTTGTTGAGAGTTTTCAGTCTTCAAAACTTGAAAGTATCAAACTAAACAGTGGTCAACTCACGAAGATTTAGATACACGTTCAAAGGAAACTAATACGAGGCTTAGAAAAATTAAATTGCATGAAATAGACAATATCTAGTTAAATGTAATGGCTAAGGTCACTGAATCTGGCTTCTTCACTCTCGTAGCAAGTTTCTGAGACTCGGATTCAGTCGTCTCACTCGGCCTCGGCTGCTGACACTCACGCGGTTGTCAGCCTCCTCGTTGTCCGACGACGAAGACACCCCTCGAGTCGTCCGTTTTTTCCGGCCTCCGTCATTGGTGCTTGCGTCGCTGTCTTCGTTGTAGCGTGGGCGCTTCTGGGACCGCTTCGATCGCGATCCGTGAGATGGGCCAGCATCCTGTAAACAAGAGTTCTTATATTTTATTTTAAAACAAGGCCCCTTTTTCGATAAAGGCCACATGTGGCTCCAGACTACAAAATACTAAAATTCCAGCTCAACAGGAAAAAAAAGCCCGGGCTGTCTCTTAGTCTGATAGTTTGGGACCCTTTGTGACGGACAGACAGACAGACAAACTGAAGCATTGCTGTACCTGGTCCTCCTCCGACCCCACAGGTCTCCGCTGTCTCAGCGACCGTCCCCCATTCTGGGTGCTGCTGCTGGACCGCGTGGAGTGCTGCTGGCGCGAAGAAGACGCTAGGTGGTGCAGCGGCGTGTCGTCCGAGTCGCTCTGCTGATTTCCTGAGAACTGCGATCTCGTCGACCGAGTAGGTCTTCGTGGGCTGCTGCTGCTGTTGACGGCGACCCCATTCGTGGATCCCGTTAGGGCGGCACTCGAGTTCACCAAAGTCCGGTGTCTCAGACGTGATGAAAGACTCTCTCGCTCATCCTGGTTCTCCAGCTCATCCACGTTTCTCTGGTGTCTCGAGAGCGGCTGAACGGGATGACGTCGGGTTTCACCGTAGTTGTGGTCGACTTCGTGAGGTAACATGGGACGATGGCTCTGGGCGGTGCTGGCGCTGAACCCGACCTGAGATCTGAGGGGCATCATTCGGCGGCTGGATCTCGTGATGTTCTCGTCGGCAGTCACGGACCGGGGGGCGTCCAGGAATGACGAGCTGGACGAGGGGGCTGTGGAAGCTGAAAAAAAAAAATTTCCAAATTAAAAATAATGAAAAAAGTTTGTCCAAAAATTCGTTACTGCACAAACTTAAAGGACCCCTAGCTCCGTCCCTGTAAATGATAGGGTTCAAATGTGGCTTTATGATTTGCTAGATTTTTCGCAAGCTACAACATATTTGAATTTTAGCTCCATCAGATGAAGTATGAGAAACTTTCATACAACGAGAAAACCCCCCTGGTTACGTCCCTGGAAATTTTTCGGGAAAACCAAAATGTCTCGTCCATCTTCCAAACCACACATGACATCATGCAAAAGACCGCAGGGCTCTAGCTCTTATAGTTTCGAATCAGTTGGACCTCAGACAGACGGACAAATTGGACACACAAGTGCCAACTCACCCTGAGTTCTTGATCGCATGGCTCTGGAGCTGCCGGGCTGCGTGACGTCGTCCGTCGAGGACTGGTGTCTCGTGGTCCGCGTTGACTTGTTCACTCGCTTGCTGATGCTGGCCTCCTCGGGGCTGTTCTCCGAATCCGAGAGAGCCACCCTGCGTCTCGCGCTGCGGCGAATGCTGGGTTCCTCGTTGCTCGGTGGCTCCTCCAGGCTGTCCGTCATCTGGCCCCAGCTCTGAGCGGCCCGTCTCACGCTGTTTCTCGTAGGTCTCGCGCCCACCTCCTGGTCGCTCTCGTCGCTGTCCACAGTCCGATTGCTTCGTCGTGGTCTCGTACTTCGCTGCTCCAGCCTGAAGCTGTGGTCCGACTCGTACTTGCGGCTCCGACGATTTCGGTTCCTCTCCCCGTCCGTGTTGTCGGCGCTCGAGATGTTCTGGCTCCGGAGGGTCCGTCCACTGCGCTTCCGGACCGGCCTGTCTGCCTCGCTCAGGAGCACGTCGGCACTGGCGCTGTCGTGCTCCGAGGTGGCCTCGCTAGCAGATCCCTCAGCCATTCCCGAGGAGACTTCCTCCTCCTCTTCCTCGTCCTCAGACGACAGCTTCTTGCCTCTCCCCCGCTTCACGGGCGTGGACGGGGTCGACGAGCTCTGGCGTCGCTTTCGCTGCTTTCTCTTCGACACTCTCCTTCCGTTGGAGGCCCGAGGCTTGTAGCTGTCCCCGGAGTCGTTCTCCTCCTCGTCCACAGCTGCCTGTCTCGTGGACTTGCGGCGAAGGGCTCGTGATTTCCCCAGAGCCGACACTGGGACCTCGCTGTCATCAGACTCGCTGCTGTCCGACGACGAGGCGGCCGATTCCTCCGGCGGGGTCGACTCCCGTCTCGCGGGTCTGCTGCGTCTGCTGGACCCCGGTCGTCGGGACTCTGCACTGGGAGATGAGGACGAGGCCACGCCGTTGGACGCCGGCACCTTCGTCTGTCGACTGCTCCGTTTGCGACTGGTAGCGTGGTCGTGGTGGTCGGAGTCGTCGTCGTCGTCATCGTCGTCGTGTCGCGTCGAGGGACCCGGGTCGTCCAGCCGACGCTTGGGTCTGCGCTCCTTCGGCTTCGGGGGCTTCGGAGGCGGCTGCTTCTTCGGTGTCCCTGTTTTGCCTCTTCGCTTCGCCGACCTCCAGTTGTAGATCACCGACTTGATATGCGCCTCGAATAGCGTGCTTAGTCTCAGGGTCATGGAGTAGATCTGAAACGAGGGAGGGCGTTAGAAATGGCCACGAACTTGGTTTCGAACTCACTCTTGATCTCTTGTTCGTGTTGTAGGTCCGGGAGTTCTGGAATATCAGCCGTATGTCTTTGGCGAACTCCATGGGCGTCTCGTAGTTGTTGCCGAAGAGGTCCTCTTTCACCGTTCGCAGGTCCATCGGGGACTCCACGACTTGTAGGTAATCTGCAATGAAAGTGTGGTCAGATTTTACTGTTTACGAGCTTTAGACGGACAACTAGCAAAAAGTCAGAACCAAACGTCTCTGATTTTTCATGAAATTTTGTATGTAGGCTAATGAATGGAGTTATTAGTGACCTTAAAGGTGACCTTGACATTTGTAATTTTGAAACGTGGATCTCATAAGTCAGACTACATGAAATTTCGAGTTTACTGATGACCAAATAATTTTTTTTTCAAGATAAATAAAAAACTCAAAAATAATGTTGTTTGGAAATCTCACATTTGTCATTTTGTGCCTTGTTTAGTGACAAGCATTCCCATAAAAATTCATAAATAAGCAACCCCAAGTTTGGGAGATCGACCCAACGAAGCAAGGTAGGGTCAATTTTTCCCCTACAAATTTTTTTCGATTTTTGAATTTCAAACCTTCAAAACTTGGGTTCAAACTTTTTGTCAGTTGTCTCTCTAGACTCACCCGGATGCTCCATGGTGTCCACGGGCTCCCGGAACGGCTCCGAGTCCTCGCACTGCCATATCATCTCGAGCAGCTCCCGACACTCGGCCCGCCAGTCCCCGTCCGGGACGAGTCTGCGCGATCTCCGAGACCCCGCGGGCCGTCTCTGCTGGCTAGTGGAAGCCTGTCCGGCTCCCGACGACGTGCCCGGCTGGGCCTCCTCCTCGCTGTCCGACGACACGTAGTTCTCCACCAGGTTCCTATACACGGCGGAGATGTCGATTTCGTCGGGGTCGCTAAGCACGCGGAGACACAGGTCGGTGATGATTCGGGCGTTCTTGACGATGTTGCTGTGAGTCTGGTTGAACTTTTCGGCGTTGGTGGCCAAGTAGCGGACGTCGAACTGGGCCGAGGTGATGCGTCGGTAGAAGCGATTCTCGAAGCGGGACTTGATGGTCGAGAGGTCCGTGGGGTACTCCACGACGAAGGCGTAGGCCGGGTAAATGCTGAGGTCCACGGGCACGAGGAAGGGGTCGGCAATAGCGAGCTCCATGATCTGTCCGAGACCACAGAGGATGCGCTGGCAAGTCTCATCTCGACCCCCGTTCGGCCACTCGTCCGTCGTGGGCTGGTAGAGAGTAGCGGCCAGTTCTGCGGGCAGAACCGGCACTGCCCCGCCCTCCTCCGTGGGCAGTCGGTCCTCGTCGACGGGCTCGAGGTCCCACGGGCTCATGAGTTCGTGCTCGCCGTTGTCCCAGCGCACCTTGAAGCACATGAAGTACGAGTCTACAAAGTCCGGGGACAGCTGGTTGTACGAGTCTATTTTTCCCATCCACCAACTGTCGTCAATCATGCACCGGAACCGGTCGTCGGGTCCCCAGTTACGGCCAACGGCGGTCTCGAAGGTCTGGCGTAGCACCAGGAAGTCCAGCACGTCGGGCATGTCGTGGTACTTGATGGTGAAGGACTGGCCCGTTAGATGGCCCTCCTCGTCCATGATCCCGAGCTTCAGGCAGCACAGACGGGGTGGCTTGATCTCGTACTTGATGCCGATCACCTTACAGAGCTCGTGGGCCTTCAGCTCCATGTGCTCCCAGGGCTCGCATCTGTTCCCTGGGTCGTAGACGGCCTTGTTTCGGACTGCTTCGAGGTACCTGGAAGAAAAGGGGATTTTTTTTTAGAGTGTCCATAGCTAAATCCGGAATCAGAAACCCAAGTCCTCGATTTATTCCTTAAGGGGAATTTCTGAAGCCAGAACTTTGGCATCCCTAATTTTTCCGAGGTATCATTACATCAAAGACGGTAGATTCGGGTACATTTAGCTTCGAGAGGGTTTTTCCATAAATTTGGTGATAATTTTCTCTTGCTCTGAGCTCATTTTTGAGAAAAAAATTAGACCCGTGGGACTTCAAGAAAGGCAAGGTACTCTTTAATTTTTGAAAAAATCAAAAATATTAGCCTTTACTTGGTAAAATTTTAAGTACGAGAATCCATCTCCACAGTCGAGACCTACCTTTGGTGTCCCTGCCGTAAGTAGTACACTTCGTCTCCCATCTGGGGGTAGTAGGGAGCCTTGCGTGGTATAACCTCCGAGAGCCACTCTGGCGGCCGGTAGATCTCGGGGATCTCGCCGCCATTCATGGGAATTGGGAGCTTCTTGCGACGACTCCCGTGTCCCCTCTCGTTCGCCGCTGCCGACGATGACTCGCCTTCGTGGGTCGGCGAATACGTGCGTCGCTCCACCGGCTTCCTCTTGGACCGCTTCGGAGGCTGCAGATTCACCGGTCCCGGCTCGTTCGCCACCCAGTCCGAGTAGTCCGAGCTCTCGGTGTCCGTGGTGCTGCTGTCACTGAGCTCCATCTCCTCCTCAATAGCCGTGCTTTCCTCCGACGTCGACGAGCTGGACGAGACGTGTTCCTCTTCCTCGTGCTCCTGCTCCCGTGGCGGCTCTCTGGCCCGCGTTCTGTACGCCGGCGGGGGTCTGTCGGCCACCGGTCTAGCGGCCACTGGTCTGGCGCCTCTCGCCCTGTTACGTGCTCTGGCGCTTCTCCCCGTGCTGTTGGCGGACAGGGCGCTGTTGGAGGTGTTGATCATTAGAGGTCTCTTTCGCATCTCGCGCTTGTAGAGCTCCATCTCCTGCAGCCCCACGACGTACACAGCCTTCTTTAGACCCTGCAGCTCCGAGTAGTTCATGGGCTTGACGTAGGTGCGACGCACGAACTTGAGCTTGCTGTCCCGAGTCCACGTCCCGGAGGGCTGTCTCTCCATGTCGTTGGAACGCCTCGAGAGCCCGTGTCGCGGGTTCGAGGGGTCCTGAGCTGCCTCCGCCGCGTTCTGGGCGTCCTGCTGCTGCCGGTTGGCCAGTGCCTCGATGAGTCTGTCGATGTCGCTTCTGGGCTGCTCATTGGGCTGCTCGTACATCTCCAGGTTCGGCACGAGTTGATCGTTGGGGCAGTTCTCCCGACCCGGTACCAGACGCTGGTACTTCGGCGGATGCGGGTTCCCATCGATGTCCACCAGAAACGGGGGTGGCATGAGATGGGGGGCCGTCTGGGTCTGCTCGTCCATGACGTAGAAGTTCGAGTCCCGGATGAGGGGCCGGTAGTCGGTGTGGAAGAAGAGCTCCTTGGGCATCGACTTGAGTCTCTCGTGGCCGCTTCCGAACCCGAACATGAGGATGTGCCCGTGCGAGTCCGTGGCGGCCAGCATGGAGCCGTCTGGGGACCACTTGGCGTCGTAGATGCCTCCGTGTAGCTGGTGCTCGACAAAGTTCTTGAAGTTGTTCAGCACGATGCCCTCCGAGACGTCCCAGATGAAGAGCTGCCCGTCGTGGCCCGCCGAGAAGCAGATGTTTATGTCCTTCGGGTGCGCCTCCAGTACGTACACCTCGTCAGTGTGCCCCTCCAGGACCTTGTGGAGCTTGCAGGTGATGGAATTCCATACTTTGATCTGCAAATATAATTTTTATTATAAAATTTAATCGAATTTCCCTTATGTGCTGGCCCGGAGACTGAAATGGGAGCAAAATTTTGGCCTCAAAAGGCACTGATGAGAAGCTAGAGAGCTTATACGGCCGTTTTTGGGGGTTCTAGGCACAGAAAATTTTTCATTTTCTTGAATGAGATAGGAAACAGGCTATGGGAGAGTAAAACTTTAGGAAAGTGGACTTCAGTGGCATCGCATGGGACATGAAAAATGTTTCTAGAATACTTTTCTGGCCTCATGGGGCCATGTTAACACCTCGGTGGCTCCTTGAGGGTAGCCTCGAAAATTCCCTTAAGGCCCGAGTTGGAGACATTTAAGACTCACCGTGAAATCGCTGACGGCAGTCATGATGTACTTGTCGGAGAGGTCCCACGCCACCATCGTGACCTTGAACTTCTTGTTCTCGTCCTCCACCGGCTGCGATCCCGGCAGACGGTCGCTCATGTTCAGCTTCGTGTTCTTCCACTGCTGCGTCTCAAAGTGCCAGATCTGAGCCGTTCCGTCCTTGCTGCCCGACACGAATCGCAGTCCCTGGTGCGCCCACTGAATCGAGTCGACGGTCTCAGTGTGTGACTCAATCTCCAGTATCCGTTTGGGCCCGTCCTCAGACATCATGTAGACTCGCACGTGGTTGTCGGCGGACCCGGCTGCCAGAAAGAGGCCCCCGGGCGAGAACGAGGCGCAGATCATCTTCGCCTGGCCCGGTCTCAGCTTCTCCAGGTACTGGATGGGCTTGGAGGCGAAGACGGTCTTTTTGTTGGCGCCCGTCGTGTACTGCCAGAACGCAATGGAGCCGTCAGTGCTGGTGGTCACGAGGTACTTGAGGTCCTTACTGGGCGACGGGCAGAAGTTGACGGACGTGATCATGCCCGTGTGGGCAGTGAGGACGGCGATGGGAGCACACGTCTGCATGTCCCAGACCCTCAAGATCCTGTCAAGAGACCCGGCTGCCAGCAGGGTGTTGTCGATGTTGACGGCCATGTCCGTGATTTCGGCGGAGGCGCCTCGGAAAGTGGCAAGGAGTCGGCCGTCGATGGCGCTCCAGAGCTTCACGAGGAGATCGTCGGCGCCCGTGAGGATGTACTTGCCCGAGCGGTCGAAGAGCACGCAGTAGACGGCTGTCAGGTGGCCCAGGGTGGTGCGGATGAGGGAGATTCGGCTGTAGAAGCTGGGCTGGACCACCACTCGGCGCGTCAGGGGACCACTCGTCTGTCTTCCGTGCAGCACCTGGAACAAAGATTTTCAGTATTGGACATAGGCGCATGCTCCTATATTTTTCTTCAAATTCCTTAACATTTCAACCTTATATAAAAGCCCATGCACTTGTAAGAACCTTGATTATGTCTCAGCTTAGCTCGAGATAGCTTATAAGCACATGTGCTTTTATTCGAGCAAGGGCTCTCTTACCTGAACGATGTTGTAATTCTTCTTGCGGTTCAGCGAGTCCATGAGCGGCATGCCATGAAACCGGGAGCAGTGCTCGAGTATCTGCCTCGGCCGCGTGACAGTCTCCTGCGTGCGCAGCAGGCTCTGCCGACCTGCTCCCAGCAGCGAGATGACTCCCGCGACGCTCGGAGGCAGCTCCTTGTCCAGAATAGGGCCGATTTTGGTGCATATTTTGAGCAGGTGTTCCGGTCCAATGTGAGCGTACTTTGACACCTGCAACGGAGTTTTTTTAAACCCACCGATACATGACGTGACAGAGCGTGACAGTGAAGTGGTCGAAACTCGAAGCTGGGTTTTCTAGCGGCCGACACCCGAACCTCCTGCACGAGGTAACGCACATACGCGAGAGTGATGGAAAAGTTTCGGAAATTCCGCGACTTTTTCAAAAATTCTAAATTTTTTCGAAATCCATCTTTTTTTTGCTTTGGAAAAAAGTTACGGATTTCGTTTGGAAAAAAATTTTTTTTACCCCAAAAAATATTTTTTTCGGCAGTTTTTTGCTAAATTTTAATAACTTTAAAAAATTCTTCGAAAAATTTGAAACTTTTATGACAAATTTTCCCCGCACTGACGCGAAGCCAAGTCACATTCGCGTGTACGACGTAATCGCGTATTCTCTATGACGCGGATATCGAACGCAACATGTCCGATCCCAAATAGTCCGAATTCCTAAAAGCCTGCTCATCATCCGCGAAGGGATTACCACAAATGTGGAAACTAATTCGATTACTATTCAAAGCCCTACTTCGCCGAAGCCCGCGGTGCTGCAACCTCGTGAGTCCGTCGGAGCCGTTTATGCAACCTCTCAATCGATATATTGGGGATTCCAGAAGTGACGTCATTTTTATCAGCTGATGCAAACAATTTTCTAATTGCACTCTTTTTCCCAAATCAAGATCGCACCTCAAAAATGCTGCATGAGTAAAAGTGCAGAAGCAACCGAGTTTAAGGGTGTTCTGTACGTCCCACACACAGCGTACGGTTCTGTGTGTGCATGACGCAAGACAAAATGGCGAAGCTGCACTAACCACCAAATTCCCTCAGCGGAGGCTCCCCGTCGCCCCCATCCCAGCACTTGGGTCGGCATCGCCGAGAGCAGCCCGCGAGACACCTCGTCGCTCCTCTCCTGCGTCCACCCCGCGTCGTTCATCGCCTCAATCGGCCACATTCACTTTCTTTGTGCTCCCATCAAATATTCAGTTTTACTCACCAGCTCCTCGAAGTGCTGATCGTGCTCCTCTCCCGTCCAGTCGAGTCTCTTCGGAAGGATCTGTGGGACACACGGGACTCGGTTAGGTTCACTTTCGGGACCGCAGTGGCGATTTTGGGGGGCCGACGCGACTCGCTACGGAACTCGCTGTCGGGAGTCACTTTATCAAAATCCCGATTTGTTTACGGTACTTGTCAAATTTCGCGCACCCCCACATGTGTTTTCACTGTAATTTGCTCAAATGTACACAAAAACTTACCTTAAACTGCTCCAGTTCTTCGGTCAAAACCTGCAAAACCATTTATGAAACAAGCGTCGAGGATTGCGAAAAGCGACTGGGCCACCCTCGGAGGGCCATTTTCCTTACCTGTGCCGTTTTTTTGAGCGGCCCATTAGCCAGAAATTTGGAAATCAAAAAGTAGAGTTCTGAAACGAAAAGTGCAAAATGACCTTTGTGAGCGACGAACAAACTCTTCGGAACGGAGTCAACAATTTTTCACATTTTGATCTCGCGATTAGAGGCCCCGAACGGGGCTCCGTATCTGTACCTGGAACGACAACCGATTCCCGGATGCGTAGTTCGTCCATTTTCACACTTTTTACCGACTTTGCTTCGATTTTGTCTTGCTATTTTACAAAAATACTTCTTTCACATTTCTTGTGTTCCATTGAAACTGATAGACCCGGCTCGCGTTCCCTCTGCGTTCCTATTGTCGATCCGACTCGCGTTCCGCACGGACACCCACCTGCGTTCCGATCCACGTCAATGTTGTGATTTCAGTCGCTGAGGCAATTTTGCGAAATTCGTGTGCAGCCATGCATGTACCCTCGCACAACTGGGTCCGAGAGAGCAAACTGAACTTTCTAGAGCGACTGGCCATCAACGTGCTCAAGGTCGGCCATGTAAGTACTGAAGAGAGTCTCGTCACATGCAGGAGAGGTCACAAGATTTTGTTTTCTAGGTTCCCTCACACGTCGCCTTCATCATGGACGGCAACAGGCGGTTCGCGAACAAGAACAGCATCGACAAGAAGACTGGACATTCCAAGGGGTTCGAGAAGCTCTCTGAGACTCTGCAGTGGTGTCTCGATATCGGCATCAGCGAGGTCACGGTGTACGCCTTCAGCATAGAGAACTTCAACAGGAGTGAGGACGAGGTGGAAGCGCTGATGTCTCTGGCGAGGGAGAAGTTTGAGAACCTGCTGGAGGAGCGGGACAAGCTTCACGAGAAGGGAATCAGGATTAGGGTGATAGGGAACTTGTCGCTGATGCCGAAGGATCTCCTGAAGTCAATGGCGGAGGCTATGCTGATGACCAAAGACAATCACGCGGCCACCCTGAACGTGGCCTTCGCGTACACGAGCAGGGACGAGATCGCCAACGCCTTCTCCCTCATCGCCGGGGGAGTCAAGGAGGGCCAGATCGAGGTGGACGACATCGACGAGCAGCTCATCAGCGACTGTCTCTACACGAAACAGTCCAAGCCCCTGGATCTGCTCGTCCGCACTTCTGGCGAGCTGAGGTTCAGCGACTTTCTGCTGTGGCAGGTGAGAAAGAATTCCCACATAACCGGAAACGTCCCTTAAACGTTTTTTTTCAGTCGACTGGCTCCGTCGTGCATTTTACCAAAACTCTGTGGCCCGAGTTCAGCATCTGGCACCTCCTCACGGCCGTCTTCTACTACCAGCAGTGCTACTCCAAGATGCTGGTGACGCGATACGTGCTGGGGAAGGGAGTTAGGAGTACTTCCAGAAACGAGGCGTGCAAGAAGTTCCTGGAGAACGTGAATAATCAGCGACTCAATGCTCTGGTGGCGGCGAGTCAGTAGAATAAGGACCATCCAGAGTTGCTTACAGTGATAGCCGGTCATATTGTGGGGTCTTAAGTTTGTGAGGTTTTCAATTTGCTTTCAAAAAAGAAACTTTTCCACCATTTTAAATATTTTATTAAAAAAAGTTTTTGGGAAAAATAACTTTATTCTCAAATTTGAGCTTAACATTAGCGGCTATTACTGTAGAGAGCTATGGTTTCGACATAAGTAAGTAGTAACATTGTGTAATAAAAAGAAATAAGTAAAAGTCCTCAGATCTTCCTGGAGTTGCAGAGTCCGCACACCTTCCTCCGGTAGATGGTGGGGATTCTGACGGAGAGGATGTTCTTTAAGTCGTACTGGATAGTCACGGAAGCCAGCTCGTTCTCTATGACCAGCAGTCCTTCGTCATTCACCGACATCCTGCAAAGCATTCGAGTTAGAAGGGAATCTCACTTCCAAGAAAAATCCTCACTTGTAGTCGAAGAACTTGTCGTCGGCGGGGAACGTGAGGGCGTTCCCGGGACTGACGAAGACCCGCTCCTTGTTGATCTCGATGTGCGAGCCACCCTCCTCCGTCTGGTAGTTTGAGTGGATAAGGATCTCGTGGCTCCCCACGAACACCGTGACTGTGTCAAAGACCCTCGGGTCGCGCTTCAGGAACGAGACAAAGACGGCGAATGTGGGGTGGGTGGAGCACTCGGCTGCCAGCAGAACAGAGCTGTTGTCGAGCTCGTACTTTGCAGTGTTCTTGTCCTCCAGTTTGGCGAAACCTCCATGGAAGGTCCCCAAGTCGTTGCGAATGAGACTGCAGAAGCCTGAAAGAAAATCGTCTAAACTCGGACCTGACACCCCTTTTGTGACACACCAAGGCTTCTTAATTTTTCCTTAATTTGTCAAAAAAAGACTACAGTTTACTCACTCAGGAAACCGAGATCGACTCCAAACTGCTCGAGGCCCTCAGACTTCCATTCAAAGGCGAACCCCACTGGCATCGTGAAGTGTATTCCGTTCAGAACCGCCGACGAGTCCTGTCTCAGCGAGAACCTGAGGCTCTCCGAGAGGTTGAGTCGCTGGAAGTTGCCTGGAAGCAGCGCTGTCAGGAAGTGGTCGACTCTGTTGGCGACGTTCTCAAACTCTGGGGGCATCTGGAAAAAAAACTCCTGACTTTTCGAGTCTCAAAGAAGTCGACTCACGTTCTCAAACTTGACGCGGAGGTCCAGCTGACCCAAGGTGGTAAAGTTCCGGAAGTTCTCCTTCTGGCACTTGGCGTGATAGGCGGGGGGAGTGAACCGAATGACGTCCTTGGGACACCGATTGTCGTCCACAATGAGGCTCTCAAAGTTGTTCTCCGTCTCTGGGGGCAATCCAAAGGTCAGGTTGAAGTCGACCCGGGACTTGTCGCTCGGGCACTTGCGAGGGGTCGTGTAGTTCCCGAAAACTATGTTGTTGGTGATCGTGAAGGGTCGGCGAAGGAAGACGAAGGGCTCGACTATGATTGAAGTGCACATCTGAAATTTTTTATAAAAATTTAATTTTAAAAAATAAGACCAATTTGGTTACGTCCCTGAAAATTCCTGAACAAAGACCTTACCTTCCACTTGCCACCTAGGAGGTGCTTCCTGGAAACCGACAGAACCAGCTTCCTCTGCTTGGTGTTCTTGAACGTGCTGTACTTCGACACAAAGTCCCACTTGTGCAGGGGCAGCACATCGTTGGGGTTCTCCCGGTGACTCAGCGACATCTCCAGCCGGATGATCTTCTCCTCCCGCGTCTTCGAGTCCTTGTCAAACTCCTCAATGTCCCACTTCACCGTTCCGTCAATAGCCGTGCTATTCTCGTTCTGTACCAGCAGCGTCAGGTGCTTGTCCTGCCCAATCTGGATCGTGTTCAGTTGGAACAAGCCAGCTCGGGCCACCATCTGGTTGATTGCCGAAAAGGGTGGTTTCTCGAGAACTCGAGCGTTCCCCACGACGTCGGCCTCCGACATGAAGAGAACATTCTCCTCGGCGTACCTCTGCTGCACGCTGAGATGCACCTCGACGCCCAGATCGTCAATGGGCACGTGGAAGAACTTGAGCTTCTTCGAGTTGAGGAGATGGGGAGGCAGGTAGAGCGTCAGAGGGGTGTTTCGGGTCCTGGACTTGAGGGAGATTCCGCTGGCGGTGCTGGCGGGACGCTTGAAGGAGAAGGAGAACGTCTTGTTCAGGAGGTTGAGCTCGAGCTCGTTGAAGATCGGGATGTAGATCAGCAGGGCCTGCTCTCGCACCGTCGCGTACTCGACGTCCTGGATGGGGTTGTAGCTTCGGATCTTCGTGACCCCGTAGGAGCTGTAGCGCAGATCGAACTGGCTGTTTCGGTTCACCTTCTCGACCTCGAAGTGCTGCGTGATGTTTCCTCGCAGCGTGGCCAGCATCGTGCTCTCGATGAGAATGTCCACGGGGGTCCCGATGAGAGTCGGGAGTAGGTACTGGATCATGAAGGGCCTCAGGATGGTCTGCATGTTGATGTGCGTGTCTGTCATCAGCAGGGCGTTGACTCGGTTCAGGACTGCCGGGAATTTAAGGGGAGTCAGGCCTGGTCTTGAAGGAAAGGGTCTACTTACTGTCTCCGTCAGTGAGGTTCTTGAAGCCCGCCTGGTTCAGATGGAAGGCCAGAACGGACTTGTCCTCGATCCTGAATATGATCTCCAGGTGCAGCGGGACGTCCGAGACCGCCGGCAGCTTCATCTTCTGCAGCACGTCCTGCAGCTTCGGGACGTTCAGAGTCTCAGAGGAGACCTTGTAGAAGCGCTTGATGACCGAGTCCGTGAGACCTCGAGCCTTCACGTGCATACTCAGCTCCCCCGTGAACCTGCCCAGAGCGTAGGTGTCGAACTTGAAGTAGAATATCTCCGGCAGGTCCGTCTGTTGGCCTCCAATCAGCATGAGCTGCAGAAGGGCCCCGATGTAGTATTTCCTATCACGGTAGTCGAAGAAGTAGTTGGCTGTCGACCAGTACTTCTGCTCCGGCTTCTCCGGGAGGTTCCTCAGCATGTGGTACAGGATTCGGCGGCTGAAAGGGAACGTTTGGGCCAAGGGTAGATGGTAGGGGAGACTTACAGAGAGCGGTAGCAGGGATGGGAGGACTCGGAGAGAGACAGCACGGTGGTTCGGTAGAAGTTCGTCAGCTGGGGGTCGTTGGCCTGGTTCACGACGTTGTAGAGAGCCAGCATGCGTCCCGGCGTGGGGTTCGAGATAAGCAGCAGCACGAAGGAGGCTATCCGGAGCTGGATGGGGGTCGAGCGGGAGCTGAAGATGGGCCAGTAGATCTCGAAGATCTTCTCGGGGCGCATGTGGGCGGTCGGCATGGAGGCGCACATGGCCAGGAACCTCAAGTCGGTGGTCTAAAAATATTTTTAAAAATATATTAAGCAAAATTGGAGGGGATCCTAGCTCATGTAATATAAGGAACTTTCATAAAAACGTTAGGGGTTGTGGGTATAAAAAATCTTTTGGTACTAATACAACTCTTAGCTTTTATCAAGATGCAAAAAAATGCAGCTTTCTAGCTTTTCTCGTTCCTGAATAATGATGTTTCAGACAGACAGACAGACAGACCAAGCAGCCACATTAGAGCATTTTTGAATTGGGTTGGAGTTGGAGATGAGTGAATAAGTTCGATTTGGGACCTTGATTTAAGGTTAAGGTCAGAATTGAACTCACTTTAAAATCAAAAAAGTTTTTAAAAAATATGCTTTTAGTTTCACCTGAGAGTAGTTTCCCGTGATTATGGGTTCCAAGTAGTTCACCACGTTCCCTGTCAAAAACAGAGCTTTAGTCAAAGTCGAGGAAGAAGCTGAGACACAAACCCAATTGCAGGTTCCGGAGCGACTCCAAATACAGCATCTGGTGCTCGTACTCGAAGCTGTTGAGGAAGCGGTCAAAGTAGAGCTTGATGTACTTCTCGAAGACCTCGTCAGAGATGGCTGTCTGAGTGTAGGCCTTGTAGATCATCGTGGCAAAGGAGAGGATCGCGGCGTGTCGCACGTCCGGCCGGTCAGGGGTGAGGTCCAGGAAGATCTCGCAGCTCTTGATGAGCTCGTGGGACGTCTCGGCGAGGTTGAAGGGCAGAGCTATGAGCATGGTGAGGGCGGTCGTGGGCTTCACTCGCTGTTCCACGATCAGGTCCTTGGTCAGGAGAACGCTCGAGGGGGTCCCGCACCTGGGGATGAGCTCGAAGAAGAGGTTCCGGATGGTCTCTTGGCGGTAGGAGGTGCCCAGATCGATCTCCTTGAAGAGCATCTTGAGGGCCTCGAGACTCATGGTGCTCAGGAGCCGGATGAGCTCCGAGGTGGTCTCGTCAAAGGGTTGCTCCATGTCCACCTTCCGAGCATCCAGGTTGTCGGCCAGCTTGTTGAGCATCTCGAAGGTCTGGCGGACGAGGGACTCGCTGGATTTCGGAGACCTTCCCCCTGTGGCTTCTCTTTGGGGGCTCTCGAAGACTAGCGACTTCTGGGTCTCGTCGGGGATGTCGAAGGACAGCGAGTCGCTGGAGCTGAGGGTCTCTCGGAAGGCAATGACGATGTTGGAGTAGAGGAACTGCGGGTTGTAGGACTCGGAGGTCTGCACGTTGGTCCGCATCTGGGCGTCGACTCGGACCAGCTGTGAGTTTACAATCTGGTAGCTGGCGATGCGGGAGGACACGGCGTGCGGTTTGTGGGACTCGCAGTTGTTGATGGGGATGCTGCTCCGACGGTGGTAGACTCCGGCGGGGAAGGAGCACCGGTCCATGTCGTAGGTCTTGGACACGTTCACGGAATCGGCGTTGCCCCCCGCTATGACGTAGTACTCGACGGGACAGCGCCCGAAGATGGTCACCTCGTGGGCTACGAAGGCCCCCGGCTTTAGACCCTTCACCTGGAACAGCGAGACCACGGCTCTCTTGATGTTGGCGGACCAGAGGAGGTCGGAGGCCGAGAGATTCAGGTGGTGGATCTCCTGGTTCTCGTCCAGGTCGGCTGAGAATGGCACGGAGAGGGACTCTAGGGCGGGTGACCTGTTCTCTGAGAGCTTCAACTGAAAGAAAGGAGACGTTAAAGCTCAATTTGGCTTCTCTTTTCAAAAGTTGGATCGAAATGGAAATATTTTGACCCATATCTTCGATCCCACAGGTAATAGAGACTTGCTAACATTTGATCGAGTTTCAGCTAAAATTTTCTTCCATACAAACTTTGAGGGCTTCTAGCTCCGTCCCTGAACGTGATAGGGGTCACATGTCATTCCATAATTTGCTATATTTTTTACGAACTACAACATACTAAAATTTCAGCTCAATCAAATAAAGTATAAGAAAGTTTCATACAATGGGAAAACCCCCCTAGCTACACCCCTGGAGGGTTTTTCAGGAATCCAAAACAATTCACCCACTCTCAAAACTACATATGACAACATAAAAAAAATACAGGTCTCTAGCTCTTCTATTTTTAGCAATTTTTTTTTCAAAAACTCACCTGAAACTTCATTCTGCAGGAAGCATCAGTTTTGATGTAGAGCTCCCCGGCGATACTCCACTGCGAATTCTCGGTGGCATTCACGTCTGCTACCAGACTTTGTTGCGACTCAAAGTGATAAGAATGAATTCCCCCTTCCTTGAAAATTTCGAACCCAGTGGCCTTGTGACGCATGATGGAAGAAGCTGTCGCTAAAAAAAGAACTCGCGATAAGTTGAGCTGACACTCGCCTTATCAGCGTTGGAGGAGGCGCGTCTGTGACGTTCTGGCGTGCAGAGTTCATGGTTTGCTTTATTTGTTTTCTTTTCGCTCATTCACAAATGCTCGTATGCCTGCGGACACCTACATTTGATAAGAAGCAGACTCAGCGGCTGCTTATCAAAATTTCGCGAAAACGAATCACATTAATCACTCGAATAATTATTTTTGATGGCCATAAATCACAAGTTTTCGCGCTTGGGGGGCCTTTGGCACATTCCAGCTGGGACTCAGGAAGCTTGAGGCTCACTTTCGGAACTCGAAGGAGTTTGAATGAGGACTCAGTGAAGGGGATTTCTGAAACTTACCGAGGGCGACCAAAATCCACAGGACCGAGCTCGTCATGTCGACACTATAAGTTTAAAGCTGCAAAAGTTCAGAACACGTGTGAGGTTGAAAATAGGGTTTCAACGCATATTTTTGGGCGAAACGAGAAACGTGCATCCGATTCGAAGACTAAGCTAGAACTGAGCATGATCTCATAAGGTTCTTATCAGTTGAGACGCAATTTGACAGCCTGGTACTTGGCACCGAGTTCGCGCTCAATATTTGAATCTGAGGTCTCCAGCGTATCAGATCGTTCGAATCCATGGGTCGGGGTTCACTCAAAAAATTTTGAAGGTCTTCAGTTTGTGACTGTCCTAACGGCCGCCGGTTGAGTTTTGAACCAAACGGTCCGTTAGGAGAGTCACGTTGACAGCCAAAGGGAGATAAGGGTGGAGAACGAGGAGAGCGAGAGCTCTCCTTTCGACCTCTTCTGCACCAGCACGCCGTCCACTTCGGACGTGCGTGCACAATTAATTTTAACTTATTGTTGTGTTTTTCGCCGTATTTCGGAGCCAGCTAGCTCGGGCAGCAAGGAGCCGTCACAAGTTAAGAGCCAGTTAAGAGTCCATGTATGTATTTCTGTATAAAAAAATATTTAAGAGTTTGAATCTTATTTATTTGAGCTATACAGATGTCAATTCCAGTTTTCTCAAAGTAGGGCACAGAGCAAAAATATCTTTTCTTGAAAGCTTTCTGATTTTTCTTCTTTTAAGACCGACCGAAAACCTGACCAAGTTCCGACATTTTCGAAAAATGTCGTTGAGGTCTTCCTTCGAAAACTGTCCCTTGAGCTTGCGGGCATCGAAGTCCTTCAAGTAGGGCCACTTGGTTGCCATTATCTTCAGGTCTTCCAAGAAAATGTCGTCAAAAGTCGTGAATGATCTCATGGAAGGTGCTGCAGCTGTCAATTCTTCAAAGTTAAAGTGGAATCCGGAAACTCGTAACTCAATCAAGCTTGGCAGTGGAGGCCACATGGGTCTCCCCGTAAAGAAACCTTGCAAGGATTTCAGTTTTAAAAAACAGGGCTCGGGAACTTGTTGCGCTGATTCGAAAATCTCCTCGAGGTTTGACATGCGGCCGGAGCAGTCGAGAAACTCGATGTTGATGAAAATGTTAGGAACTTGAGCGAATGAGGTCCTGTTGAGGTTTTCAATCATCCAGCTAGTGGCATTTGGACAACTGTCAGCCAAGAATTTTAAACAACGAAGGCACCTTTTGTTGGCAATCTGGACGCTCGTGATGCTTGTAGATACGACCGGATTGTGCGAGAAGCAATTGTAGCAGCAGCCTCTTTCACCCTCATATTCGAAAAACTCATGGTTATTATGGTGATATGGGAAGGTAGCCGTGTGAAGGTTGGGGAAGAAAACCAGGTCGGCCAGGTCACTCTCACGAGAAAAGATGAATTTATCTACGTCTTCCTTTTGGATGAAGAGTTCTTTTGCCACATTGAAATTTCTCGATGGATAAATCTCACGGAGACATGAAAAAATTGGCTTGTGTTTCTCCATCACCTCCTCTGAAACATTGACAAATGAACGCTGCTGCTCTGAAACGTCTCCTTTTGACAGTTGCAATTTTCCGACAGAAACTTCGTTAAATTTTTTCAAGCAGCTTGTGACTCTTGGATCGATACGGTCGTAAGTGCTTGTATATTGGAAGTGCACGTGTTTCAAAGACTTGAACGATAGCAGGAACTCCAAACTGCCGATGTCCGGAATGATGAGAAGAATGAGGTTTTCAATGTTGGGGAAGCATCCGAGAACTGACTTCAGTTGGTGCGACAAAAACGACCTGGGATTTGAGACAACCTCGACAGCTTTGGCGTCTTTTCCAATGTTTCGAAGAAATTCGAGGGACCTGTCGTCAATCTCATATGAGTCGATTTTGACATTTAGGAACTTTCTGGAGGCCTCGTGAGCAAAGTGCTGTCTTTGAGGAGAGAAGAACACGAAAACCTCGTTGCAAATGAAGCGCTTGAACGACAGGATCTCATTCCATCTCTTGCACGTGTATCGCGCCATGCGTCGGTCCTCGAAACCAAGAAAATCAAACACTTTCTCAAGAACCTAAAACAATGGGGCCTTTTATTGCACTTATTTCTTTAAGTTTCAAGCAATTCAACTTACTTCCATGGGAAGGATATCCATTTTAAAGCTGATTTTGATGTGCGACTCTTCGGCGTCCATGTTGGCTTTTACTTTAACTGTCAAATTATCGCTGTTATACAAAAACTATATATACCCTATCCTTATTGGCGCGGTGTCCTGGGTACCCAGCCGAGTCCCTGGACTTTCTCGGCGAAAGTCCGCGCGAAGTCCTCGCGCCAACCGAGTCGTCGGGCATGCTCGGCGACATTCCGCACGAAGAATCATTGAAGTGTCAAATAGGAGCATCAAATAGGAGCATTTGCAACAAAAGAGTCGCGGTGCAGTGTTTTTGTACTAAATAGTAAGTTCAATTGTAATTTTTATTTGTTTAAACAGCAAAAGTGGTCGTGAGTCGCAATATTTTAATGTCGTGTAACTGTTTTAGCAATTGAAAATGGAGTGTGCAAGTGCAGAACTTTTGTCGGGTGTGCAGCGTATTTTGGAGCAGCAAGCCGAACTGCTTGTAGGCGTTCGGCGAATTCTAGAAATATTGGATCCTTCCAACAATTTTGGCATTACGCAGGCAGATTCGATGGAAAGCTTCCAAAAGCTAGAGCATTCCTTGCGAGGAGATCGTCTTAGCATTGTATTCAACGCAATGGCTCGCGACCCTGCTCTAGCCGATCAAAAACTAAAGTTGAACAAATTCATGACCTCGAACTTGATGGTACAATACAATGTAACAGGAACACAAAATAAGAAACCCTTCGACAGCACAAAGTTGTACAAAAATCTTGTTTTGCGTAAGTAAACCTCTTGTCTTAGAGACCTTGAATAAGGCTACGAAATTTAAAATTTTTTGTTGGTTTTCCTATTTTTAATATTTCAAAATTTTGTGTAGGTTTTCCTATAGTTAAAATCTAAGCTTCGAGTTAAAAACAATTTGTTCAGAACTTGGAGGATATCCTATTATTTTATTTGAATTGAACTATAATATTATTTAATTTATATTTATTAATTTCTTTGTTATTTTAGCCTTGTATAAGAAAGAGGGGTACAACGAGCAGCAAGTTAACAAACTCCTTGCACACGAATTTGATAGAAATCGAGATAAGTTAAGAAAACAGAAAAAACGATTGGAAAGGAAGAAAGGATTGTCGAGCTCTGAGAGCGATTCCGAAAGCATCGAAAGCAAATTTTCAAAAAGTTTTTCAGTAAATTGTAAGAAAGGCATTATAAATTCGAGCGACGTAGGAGTAATGACTGTAGATATAAGTTCCATATCAGATATCACATGTAAAACTCTTATATCTGACATTGTCTGCAAGTATTTTATATTACCTTTATATGATGTATATTTTTTGTTCCAACCACTAAACCATTAACATTAAATTTATAAGATATTTTTCTGTAAAATAAAAATTTTAGCTACAATCAAGTATTTTAGTGGCCTACCAACGGCGGTATTCAAACTCTCAAGTGTACGTTCAAAAAGCCGTTAAAATTTGAATTTCTACTAAAAATCTATTGGCTAGCGACGAAAGTCCACGCGGAAACTTATTGCTTTTCCGCGGCATTTTGTATGAAAATGTACGCGGTCGTCTCGACGACGCGCCTCGCGGACTTGAACAAAATTTTGTATGGGGGCGCGCGGACCTGTCCGTGGTCTGGCTGATAGGGATAGCTCAAGATTGCTATTTGTCATTTTTCTACTCAATATTTTGCTTGCATATGCCTTGGGAACGATCAGCTGATTGCGGCGCGCGCGATATCTTGACTACTTGAGTAAAATGGAAACCGAAGACCCGAGAGCTATTCTCAACGAAGTGAAGACCTTCATGAATGCCGTCAGGTACTTGCGAGCCAGAGAGCCTGTTTGTAAAGTGAGAGTATCCAAGTCTCTGAAGAAAATACGAGTTTCCAACATCGAGAACATCGAAAACCACTACGCGGTTTTTGACCTCCGAAAAAACGGGTTCCACGTTGAGGAGCACAGCTTGCCGGACTCGTGCGTCTTCAAGAGCCCTTGCAGCATCGAGGGTCTGATGAGCGAGTTCCATGGGATGCTGGCCAGCCTCACGTCCTTCTACTCGAACCTGCAGGCCATCGACATCAGCTGCCTGGTGGTTGCCCCCGAGAACATCTGCACCAAGGACACCTTCCGGATCGTGAAGTACGAGGACAGAATATACCTGAAGATCACTGTGGACCCCAAGGCCCCCGAAGAGGTAAACGTCAAGTTCATCGGGCCCTCGGAGTTGGTGGGGCAGGTCGTCAACAGAACGAGCTCGGCCGGGGACTTCGAGGAGGACGTCTCCCGCTTCGAACTGGAGGGCTCCAGAAGCTTTCTGCGACGCGTGTTGAACGAGGTGGGGCGCGAGTTCTTCCTGGAACACGAGGAGGCGATGCTGACAGAGGTTCCCTGCTCCATCTGCCTTTCCTTCCGCGACGACTCGGGAGACTGGCCCCTGTTTTCGTGCAGTAGCGCCACCTGCGTCGGCAAGTTCCACGAGAGCTGTCTCACGGAATACACAAAAACGAGTGGGGACAAAAAGACCTTCGTGGACCTCACCTCCTTCGCCTGCTTCATGCCGTTCTGCAAGGGAAAGGTGCAGCTGGTGTCTTTCTAAGCTGTTTTTATTCTAAGCATAGTAAAATACATGTTTGCTCATATTCAATCACATATACGAGATACAAATACACCATCAAAAGCTTACTTAATAAGGAAACAATAAGAAGAATATAATTCAATTAGCAGTGGAAGTGTTTCTCGAGACTAGCTCCCTTTTGTTTGAACTTCTCGCTTTGACTCTCTGACCAAAATTCTTTCCCTGAACCTGGCTGCCGGTTAAAATTTATATCTCCTAAATTTTTGGTCGAGGATGACCTTGATTCGAGGGCTTTGGTTCGAGTATTTTCGTCAAATAAGGACGAAACTGGCAATTCAAAAAGCATATTTGGGAATCAAGTCTCCAGAACGGCAGTCATCAACCCACCAATCGAAATTGGCTCAGGGAATTTTGGACCACACCCTTAACTCAAAAATTTGTAGAACAAAAGAGCGGTTTTAAGCTTGCAAAAACTCCTAGATTCTTAAAACTTTAGACTTAAAATATTTTGTGAGGAAATTTATGCATTTCTGAGAAGCTGAAGAGGAACTTTAGGGAATTTTGGACCACAATCTTAACTCAAAAATTTTTACAATTAAATGGTTCTAAGCTAAAATATTTTTCAAGAAAATTGTGAAATCATTTAAGCCTTTCTAAGAAGCTGTGGAGGAACTTTCTGGTCAGAGGGTGGTCTCGGGACGCGTGTGTGCTGCCTTATTTAGAACTTAGAAGTTAGTCTCGGTGTAGCTGTTAGCTAGAACGGAGAGCTGGGCGAGGGGGGCGGCTGAGGGGACTTTCCAGGCACAGCAGGAGGCGTGGTCGAGCTTCCCCGGGAGGGCCGTGAAGGTGCCGCTCTCGATGACCTTCTTGCGGGCACTGCGCTGCTGATTGCGGCTCATCTGAACCTCCTTCCGAACGCCCTCCCCGCTCGCCACCAGCTTGTAAAAGTTCTCGTGCTGCTCCAGCAGCTTTCTCCTGGCCGTCGTGATCATCCGGGCAAAGTCCACGAGCAGGGTGCAGAGTCTCCGGGCAGTCGTGCATGGCCTGAGGGTTCCGTTGATGCCGTACGAAAACAGATCCGTGAGTCGTAGGAGGATGAGGGCGTGGCGCTGGGCCCCGGTGACGAGAGGCAGACCCGCTGCAGATCTCGGAATGGTCGGCTGGGGCGGGGCCTTGGGGACTCTTGCGCTCCGAGGCTCGATGAAGGTGTGAGATCTGAGGTACTTGGGACGCGCCGCCGGGGTCTTGGTGGTCGGAGGCGGCTCCTGGGGAAACTTTCGAGCTGCCTGGGGCTTCTTGGTCCGGGCTGGACGCACTGGCGGAGCGTTTTCAAGCGTCTTTCTGGCCTCGTTCACAAAGTTATGCTTCCTGGGGACGTTTTCCTGCTCACGACGGAGCTTCTGCTGCAGCTCCTCGGTGAGAGGTTCGGCAAATTTGCCGACGACGGGGTCAAAGTTGTCGCTGATGCCGTCGGAGGTGATAAAGACGATGTCCCCGGGCTCGACGATTGTCATTGAGAGCGTGAGGTTCCCGAGCTCGGGCTTGTTTCCGTCCACTGGACCGAGGGCTCCAAGGGCGTCCCGCATATCCCTCATCGACTCGATGTCATGCGAGCCCTGGGTGAACTCTCGAACTCCATGCACCTGCGAGTACACGTAGCCGAGGCTGTCTCCCACGTTGCAGGCACACACGACGTACTTCCCCTGATTGTCTCCCGCCAGCGGCAAGACTACGGCGCAGGACAGCGTGCTGAGGGCTCCTCCGACCTCCAGGATGCACGCGTGGGCCTCCCAGAAGCTCCGGAGAAGCGAGATGAAGACCTTGAAAAAGAAACATTGAATTAGGGTTTAATAAATTTTTCTGAAATAATTTTTAACGGAATTTCTGGTGTATCCGATATTTTTAGGGTCTCTTAGAAAAAGGCTGGACGAGTGAAAAGACTTATACGCTAAATAAATAAATAAAAAAGGCCCCTAAATTGGAACGAAAATTTCCAGGAACACCAGAAATGTCTGAGAGTGCAATAACCGGGAATTTTCGGGAATCTCCGGAAATTCCATAATTTTAGAGGGTCCCTATTTTAGTCCTGAAGTTAGAATTCTTGTCTTGTCTGAAAGCAAAAAGAAATTTTCAAGAAGACCAGGAATTTTCGAGGATATCGAGAATTTTCAAAATTTTCGATATTTCGAGTCCTTAATTTGCTATTGAAGCTAGAAGTCTTCAGCCATATTAGACATGGGGTCTTTAAACCAGAAACCAGCTCAGGGCTACTCACCTCCTTTGTGTTGTTCGCGACTCCGCTGGGGTTCTGCCCAAAGATCGCAGTGTTGAGGTACTCGAGACACCCAAAAATGGCAGCCCGAGCCGCGAGCTTCGCGTTCTCCCCCCAGTTGACGCCATCAGCGAGCGCCAGAGCGACGCAGTTGGACCTCGCCACGACCCCAAAGCAGTCGGCAATGGGAGACCCAATCTGTTCCTCGGTCAGCAAGTTCTTGTCGTAGAGAGAGACTGCGACTCCAAAGGCCTCATCCGACGACTGGTTCCAGTCCGTGACCCCCTCGATGGGCGACGACACGACCTCCTTCTCGTCCTCCTTCGCCTCCCCCTCCTCCGTCTCCACATTCTGGTTGAGGGCATCGGGAGTCGGGTTGCTCGGTATGCTGGCAGTGCTGTTTTTGCGGGACGAGAACCTCTTCTCGGCAGTCTTCAGGTTGGCGTTCTGGTCGTTGGCCCGCGTCCCACTGCTGGACCGCTGCCCTCGGTACAGAGACCTCGAGGAGGACGAGGCCAGATGTCGGATGTCGTCGGTGCTCTCGATGGTGTCGATGAAATCGATATCGTCGGCCGCACTCAGGTGCAGCTTTGACCTCTGGATTGTCCATCGCTCGTCGGGTCCCGTGACGGCGGCCGTTATCGTGCTCGTGCTGGAATCGTAGGGCCCGATTGGGAGGTCCGGCATGGCGGCCGGGTCTTTTCCACTGTGGATCTCAGGTGCCGAGGAGGGAAGGCCTTCCCCCCGTTCGAGGTAATTTGTTATGAAGGAGCCATCATTCACGCTCCGTCTCGCCTGGGTCCGCGATTCCCGGGGCTCTGCTATGAAACTCAGCTGGCGGAAGTACGTAGAAACTCTCTGTCTCAACGAAGGCATGTTATTGCACCATTTTCGTGATTAAAATGTGAAAATTTTGATTACTCGAAATTGCGTTAAATTTACTTTGCTTTGTTATTGTAATTGGCAGGAAATAGTCGCTAAGATGGCCAATTTGACAATTCGAGCGCTATCGTGAGTTATGATGTGACATCCAACTTCAATAAATTTTACAGACGAAAATGAAGTTTAATTTTAGATTAACAATGGTAAATAAATTTTGGACAACTAGAAAAACTTATTTTTAGAGCTTAAAAATTGTGAAAAATTAGTTTCACTAATTTTGTCCGATTTTTGGGAAAATCCACAGTTTAAGGTTTTTTTAAGTTATAAGATTTAAGTTAGGAGCTGTTCACATATTACGTCACGGTCCAAGGGGGGGGGGGGGGTGTCGGCCGCTCCGTGACAGTCAGTACAAACTCAAGTACTGTTATATAGGACAAACCGTGACAGAGGGGGGGGTGGGGGTCGAAAATCTCGATTTTCACCGTTACGTAATATGTGAACAGGCCCTTATTTAAAATATTAATTTCCAGAAGCCAAAAAATTTTTTCCTTAAATATAAACTTACGTTTCACAATTTAAAATATTTTTAAATGTTGATTTTGACACAAAATTAAATTATTTAATTTATACAATGTCCTTGAAAATTAGCTTTAAAAACTCGCGCAATTTTCGGCCAATTGATTTTAGACCCTTTGATAGCAATATGTGTAGGAATCCTTGAGATGATAGAAAATTGTCAGAAAAGTCACATCTTAGCGTTTGTTTACATAATTTCGTAAGTCATTTAGTTCAGAGGAAGACAGTCAGTGTTTTGGCCAAAATCACAAAAAATCGTGTGTTTTACATAATTTTGGTGATAACAGCGATGGCAAGTCGGGCGAAGGGGTTCCTCAAGAAGATCCGGTCCATCGTGACTGTAACCACATGCGGGTCTCTGGTGTTCAGCGGCTATTCGATCTACAGAGGAGACGAGAAGTTTTACCGCGAATTCCTCATTCCGGCCACCCGTCTCCTGCCACCAGAGACCTCCCACCAGCTCGCAATCCTGGCCTGCAAGTACAGCGTTTTCCCGAAGCCGACGTTCCAGGACCCCCCAGAGCTCAAAGTAAATTTCCTGAACTTCAGCCTCCCGAACCCCGTCGGGATTGCAGCGGGCTTCGACAAGCAGGGAGAGGTCCCCGATAAGCTGCTGGAGCTGGGATTCGGGTTCGTGGAGATCGGCTCCGTCACGCCTCTGCCGCAACCGGGAAACGAGAAACCGAGGGTTTTCCGGCTCCCAGAAGACCGAGCAGTTATCAACAGGTACGGCTTCAACAGCGACGGGCACGAGGCCGTCCTCGGGAGACTCAGGGAGATACGCGAGAAGGAGGGCTTCTCGGGCGTGATTGGAGTGAACCTGGGCAAGAACAAGACGTCCACGGACCCCGTTGAAGACTACGTGGCCGGAGTGAGGCTCTTCGCCCCCGTAGCTGACTACCTGGTGGTGAACGTGAGCAGTCCCAACACCCCGGGCTTGCGTCAGATGCAGCACAAGGAGGTTCTCCAGGAGCTCCTGAGCGCCACCATCAGAGAGAGAAACTCGCTGCCGGCGAACCAGAGACCCCCGATCCTGCTGAAGCTGGCACCGGACCTGTCGCAGGAGGAGCTGAAGGACGTGGCCTCGGTGATCGGGAGGAGAGAGTGCAAAGTGGACGGGCTGATAATCTCCAACACGACTCTGGCCAGAGACAACCTGAAGAGCGAGCACTCGGGCGAGATGGGCGGGCTGTCGGGAGCCCCTCTGACCTCCAAGTCGACGAGGATGATAGCCCAGATGTACAGGCTGACGGGAGGGAAGGTGCCGATCGTGGGAGTGGGCGGGATTTTCTCGGGAAAAGACGCCTTTGAGAAGATCGTGGCGGGGGCTAGCGTGATCCAGCTGTACACCTCCTTCATCTACGACGGGCCGTTCGTGGTGCAGGCGGTCAAGAGCGAGCTGGACGGGCTCCTGCGGGAGAATAGGTTCTCCTCGGTGCAGGAGGCTGTGGGGAAGAGGGCTAAGGAGTTTCTAGACTAAGAGAAAAAGTAAAGTTTTTTAGAAAATTTAGAAATGTCTTTTATTGAGATTCCTGGTAATTCAAACTGGCACTAGATCTTTTAAAGAAGAGAGAAAAAACCTTAGAAATTTTTGTTTAGAAAAATATAAGCCTTTAAGCAACGTTTCTTATGATCTTTAGAGCGAAAGAGTCAGAGGAATAGTCGTTGGATTTTACTTCCAGGATCACAAAAATAGAAATCTCATCAAAACTTGGCTCTTCTATTTGTAGGATTGTCCAGTTGGCTTAGAAAAGGCTCGAAGCGGGATATCGATAAAATTAACTGAAAACTTCAAAACTGGGTAGAATCCATCTCAGTATAATAACTGTTTTGCAGTCTCAATTTTATATCTCATCTCAACCTCAGATGGCCATTGTATTTTTGTTTGTCACAACCGCGTGATTTTGAGCTAGAAAAAACCGTGAAATGGCTGAAGAGTTGGTCAAAATGGAGGACATCAAGCCGGACTGGGCCGCCAAGTACCTCAAAGATGAAGAGTAAGCTCTGAACCTCGCGAAACCCCCAAAATAAGACAATGAAATTCGCTTACAGATGTCCCTCCAACGATGTTGGCCTCCCCGTGGAGCAAGTTATGGTCTTGCCCAACTGGGACCTGGTAATGAGGGACCGCGGGGTCCGAGACTCTTACGGGAGGCATGAGAGCCTATTTGTGGAGCACCAAGAGCAGACTCTACGGATGCTCAGGAAGCTCCACAGTTCCCTGGAAAACCGCCCGGACGAAAACGACCTGGCAGAGCAGCCCCAGGGGATCACGAGGCAGCTCTACAGCTACCAGCTGCGAGCCTTGCAGTTCATGCTGTGGCGCGAGACTCAGGATCCCCCTGGAGGAGTGCTCGCGGACGACATGGGGCTCGGCAAGACCCTCTGTGTCGTGGCTCTGGTGGTCGAGAGGCTGGACAAGGTAAAGGTCAAGGTGCCCCCGAAATTGACCGCAGGAGGGACCCTCGTCGTGGCCCCTCTGGCGGTTCTCCAGCAGTGGCAGGATGAGTTCCTTCGCCACTCAGACGTCGGGTTAAGGGTTGGGATTCACCAGGGCAAAACGAAGATTGCGAATGTCGGTGGCTTCAACTCACAGGTACAGAGCTTGCAAACAAACAATCAAACTATTAAATATTCACAAACACCCAAATATCAATCAAATAACTTTCGTTGATAATTCTCAGATATTTGTAAATAATTGCCAATCATTACCAAAAATCAAACAATCAAATTTCAAATATTTGTAAATAATTTTCAAATATTTGCAAACAAACAAAATCAAACAAACAAATTCAATCATATATGACAATTCGATAATTCTAAAATATTTGATAAGTGCTTGATAACGAGCTCTTTTCGCAGGACGTCGTGATCACGTCCTACGAGATGGTGTCCAGCGAGCAAAGCAGGTCGGGCCCCCTGTTCAAGATTTACTGGCAGCGCATCATCCTGGATGAAGGTCACGCGATCCGGAACCGGGGAACTCTGCGGTCCGAAGCGTGCTGCAATCTCGAGGGGAAGCTTCGATGGGTGCTGACTGGAACCCCGATTCACAACCGCGAGGACGATTTGTTTCCGATTCTCAAGTTCCTGCGGCTGAGCCCCTTCGACAACCTCATGGTAAGCTCCTCTTTGAGTCTCTATGTCGGCTTCTGAGTAGGCTTTTTGCAGGTTTTCAACCGCTGGGCCAAAGAGAGCACATCCAGACTCAACGTTATCTTGCTGGCGCTCCTGCTTCGGCGTGAAAAGAGCTCTCTGATGGAGGCCAATATCCTCAAGCTGCCCAACAAGACCGTCGAAGAGGTGGTTTTCCCTCTCAGAGAGCGCGAGAAGAAGGTATTTTTGAGCCTTCGAGGGCTTGAGTGACTAAATTTGGCTTTCCAGATCCACGACATGCTCTTCGTGTATGCCCAGGGCATCATGAAGAATTATCTGATTGAAAAGGCCATAGCAGAGGGACGCGAGCCCAACTTTCAGGTGATCCAGGAGGACCTGGACGAGACCATTTTAGGCACGCAGGCGACAATGGAGCTGCCGGACTTGCGACGAGTCCAGCGCTGCCACATCTTTGCCCTCATCGTTCGGTTGCGCCAAATCTGCTGCCACCCAGCTCTCATCAAAGCCGTAAGTTTCATCTCCAGCGTGATTTTTTATCGATCCCTGAATTGCAGATGGTCACAAAGTACGAAATGGCCCAAAACGGAACGATCGAGGGAATGGAGGAGGAGGAATACGAGGCAGAGTACCTCGATGAAGCCTTCGAGTCGCGCGTTTTCCACGAGCAGAACCCCATTTTCGAGCGGGGTTTCATATCCTCGAAGGTCCAGCGGATGATCGACATCATCAACAAGCGGATCGTGGAGACTCGCAGCAGAGACAAGATCGTCATTGTCTCGGAGTGGGTAAAGTACCTCGAAATCATCGGTTTCGCCCTCGAGACTATCGGGGTGACCTACGAGATGTACCACGGCGGACTATCGAAGGACGAACGAGAGACTGTTCTGGAGAGTTTCGGCAAAAAAGACGGTGAGAAGCGACATGGGAAGGCTCTCGACTCAAGCTCTTGATTTCAGGAGGACCCAAAGTTCTGCTCCTCTCGCTGCTGGCTGGAGGCTGCGGACTCAACCTGGCAGTCGCGAATCACATTTTTATCATGACTGTCCACTGGAATCCGCAGATCGAGAAGCAGGCCGAGGACCGTATTTATCGTATTGGCCAGGAAAAGCCCGTCACGGTTTACAAGTACGACTTTTCTGGACCTCAGGTCTTATTTGTAATGACTTTTCATTCCCCAGGTTCCGGGCAATGGAGTCAATGGAGGACAGAATCCACCAAGTCCAGCAGAAGAAGCTGGATCTGGCCGCGAACGTACTGGAGAACACCCGCAGCGCCCAGAGCAATCTTACCCTGAGTGACCTCATGACCCTTTTCGACATTGTTCCTGGCGACGACTCCCAGTGAGGGACTTATATGTGTTTTTACCGCCAATTAAACGATTTTCTTCCACTTTTAAAAATGTTATTCTAAATACTACTAATGAAAACAGCCTTATTCCATCTTAAGTAACGTACAAGCTTTTCAAAATGTTGTTGAGGTTTTCCAGAGGCTTCACGTGCTGGGGGTTCATATGGTCCAGCTTGCTGTGGATGTGATGCAGCACTGTTATGAACATCTGCAGACTCTCCAGAACCGGCGAGTTTGCTGTAATCCAGGCTCTTGGTAGTGTGTAGAGAATGGTGTGGGCCTTCGAGGAGGCGTCTACTGGTGAGCAGGCCTGTGGAGTTTTCAACCGATTAGTGGCTGTTTCAGGGGAACGGGTCGTACGAACTTACCCTCATAGCAAGCAGCAGGTATCGATTCAGCAGGGACAGAATTGCCAGCTGCTGAAGAGCGTCGTCTGCCAGGATCGCCTGGAAGCTCAGGATGTTCCGGAAGAGCTTCAGCCCGCTGCAGAACTGGCGCTGGAAGAAGGACGAGCGTGCCTCCTGGACTCTGAAAAGGAGATGAATTTTGAGTGTTTGTCATTTTATCAATTTTTCATGGAATTAATGGAAAATAATTGATTGCAGTTCATGGGAAGCCAGCTTAAAGTTTAAGGTGCTTCCACACGGTTGAGTTTATTGCCAAAAGAAACAACTTACTGCTTTGGAAAGAGCGGAATAAACACGTCGTTCTCCACCGAGACCTTCATCTTGTCCTGGATCGAGGAGAAGAGCGTCCGGAGGGTCTTGCAGGTGGGCCTGAGGGACGGGTAGTCACGTCCCAGCCGGCTCAGGAGCTTCACGAGACGGAAGGTCTCGCTGGTCGAGAGCGGGTCCCATACGTTCTCCACGAGCTCGTTCAGCCTCGGCAGCACCACCTTCTCCACGATCGTGGGCACGAGCCGGCTGTCGGTGTCGTCGAGAAGGGAGCTCTCGGTCTCGTTCGCTTCCACGGCGTAGTTCATGCAGTCCCTGAACCAATCCATGCTCTCAAAGTCCTGCGACTCAGCGCTCAGGGGGTTCCAGGTCAGCATCTGGGTCCGCACGAGCGGATTCACTATCCGAGGGAGACAGAGCTGCACGAATGTGTCGTTGTAGGTGTCTGGGTACGACCTCTTCCACTCCTCGATCTTCCCCAGGACCAGACTTATGCGGCAAAACTCCTCCGACGTGTCTTCAAAGAGCCCTCTGGCCTCCTCCCCGATCTCCTGCAGCGTCGCGAGGTACTGCGCGTACTCCTGGTCGTTCACCTCATCGTCACTCGACATGCCGTCCAGATGCACGTCGCTGGTGCCGCTCTTCTCGCGGTCTCTCCGTCGTCTCGTTCGTCTGCCCTCCCGCTCTGCTGCCCTCTTCTGTCTGCTCTGCTCGTCGGCGTCGTTTTTGCGAACATTCGGGGCTGACACGTGCTTCGTGGACTCTGCCATCTCCTTCGCCTGGTCCCGGATGTCCTGACGCCGTCGCTCTATGAGGGACTTGGCGAACTTGGCCAGGGTCGCCAGGTAGCGAGTTTCGAGGTCTGTCAGCACTGGGATTTTCTCGTCAAAGCACTCCACTAGGTCCTGCAGGAAGCACCGGATCTCCTGGTAGAATCTGCAGAATAAAAACATTAAGGACTTGAGGTTCGGGAAGCTCGTTTTTGAGGTCACCTCATGCCAAGTTACCTAGACACAACATGCCTTTTTCCCAAATAATTTTTTTGTGAGAGAATAAAATTTCAAACGAGTCATGTTCTGTCTACGTATTTCCCCTTAAGTCTGAGGTCAAAAATCTGGTACAAAAGCTCCACAAACCTGTACTTTGCGGCCGGAATGGGCGCGATCTGGGCGCTCTCCACGGCCTCGAACTTCAAAGTGACTATCTCCAGCCCATGTTGCTCGATTGCATCCAGGTGCTGCCGGTGGGACTCCTTCGTAGCGGCCAGCTTCTTGCTCACAATCTCGAGGATCTCTGTGGGCGTTTTGGGAGCCATCGCTTTGCTCTCTTTCGAGCTCTTCTCGTGTTTCGGTCTTGAAATGTTGCTTCGGGCGTACGCCTGCTTCAGGAGCTCCGCCGTGGAGGTAGCTTGGGGTTCAATCTCCTCAATGGACTTGATGGAGTTCGTAAATGATGACCCGAATCCCTGCAGAATGAGAGGAGCTTCGTTCTGGGCACTCTGGAGCTGTGACCCAGTGACTCCCTTGCGAATCTGCTGGTCCTCCCACTGCTTGAGTTCCGCGTCCGAGTCGTCGCTGTCGTCTGGAATGGGGAAAATGGGGGACGTTAAGTTGGCTTTCGGGGAACAAAATCTCAACAAGACTTGCATTCTTGGGCTTGGTAGAACCTCTCTCGACGCTCCTCGAGGTCCTTCTTGCCGGTTATGTCGGACATGTCGACGCGTTCCTCGTCCTCCTCTGAGCCATTATCTGCCAGCTCTTCTGTGCGTTTTCCGGGTCTCTTTGAGTCTTCATCGTGGTTTTCTTCCAGAGGTATAAAGTCACCTAAAGGACAAAAGGATTAATTTTTAAAATTGAGATTAATTTTTAGGCCAAAAAGACAAAAAACTCACCTAGCTCCCGGGCCTTCTGTCGTCTTTTCCGGGCTGCATGAATCATGGCAGCGTCCGGAATGGCGCCACTCTCCAGGACCATCTTGAACTCGTCCGGCTTCGAAAACTTGTGTCTCGCCGAGGTCCTCGAGTCCTCCTCATCCGACGAAACATCGTCCTTGCCAGCACAGAGGGCTGCTCTCCCATTCAGTATGACGTCCGGGGTCTCTGTCTTCTTCACCACGAGCTATAAGGCAGAACAAGGGGAACCCATTAGGAGATGCTGACCCTCGGGTCTTTGGGGGAGAGGCAGGGGTCAGAAGGGGTCAGAATTTAGGGTTGTTCTTGTAAAGAAACACGCGCAAGTATGGTTGTGCAATTAAATCTCTACCGCGATTCCACAGCCTTTAATGGAACATGTCACTGCTCTGTAAACAATTGCTTACGAGTATAAGAAGGATGGTATTGAACAATTGAATTATGAAAACCTTACCACAAAGTCGTCTGTGCGAATTTCAGTTTGTATATTATTAGAGAATGTAGATTTAGATTCACTTGACACCTGATTACTGGTGGTGCCATTGGAAGAGGACTTAGAGGAGTCCACCGGAAAGGCCAGCTCCTTTTTCTTTTTCCGCCGCTCTCGGTCCAACTGTTTCATTAACTTTTTACTCTGTGATGATTTTTTAACTTGAAAAACTTCTCCGTCTCCCTCTATAACAAAAGAAATCGATCAAAAATATTTTTGGGTATCTTCCTGCCACAATGTCCGGTGTAGGGTTAAATCAAGTTAAACAAATATCTGCAAAGGTGAGAAAAACCTCAAAACTCTGCCTTCGGAATCGTCTTTCGAACCTCGGTGCTCCACTAAACTTGCTGCTGAAAATTATTCAATTCAATTGATTTCTGCTGAAACGAGAAATTTACTCCATACACAATGCGCGTGCTTTTTTCCAATTACACATCAGACTGAGTCTCTCAAAATTACTTTACCTTCGTCATCGCCGAAGCTGAGCAGGGCCGTCGAGACTTTCGACTCCTTCGTGGCCCTCGACTTGCTTTTCGAGAACCTCGGAGCATCGTCCTCATCGAATTTTTCTGCCTCATTTTCGTCGTCGGAATCCTGCGTCGAAATGAGTTTTCTCAAATTCTTCTTCGGCTTTCGGAACATTTCTGCAACGGGGAATTGATTGGAGGTCAATTTGGTTGTCTGGGGCCAGTAAATAGCCTTACTTTCGCGAAAACACTGGACACTGTGACAAGCTAAACGTTCGACAAAAATTCCCTGGTAAAAGTTGGAGCGGATGAAGTCGTGGCGCGAACGGGGCCGGAAGAAAAAGTGGGGAGAAGAATTGCCGCAGCCGCGAATTGTTAAAATGGTTCAAGAAAATAGCGAAAAGGAGGTTCTCGGCGACGAGAACAAGGAAAATGTGGAGGCTGACTCAGAGTCGAAGCCCGCGAAGGTGTTCAACATCGAGAGTAAGTGAAGGGGACCCGAGGAAAGCGCGGTGGAGGGATAATTGGGGATCTCCCACGTCATCAGTCTCACGTTTTCGTCTTGCAGTTTTGCGGTTCATCAAGGAGCTGCAGCAGCAGCATGGGTTGCGACACGGCGACTACCAGCGGTACCGGGGGTATTGCACGCGACGCGTCAAGCGGCTCCGGAAGACGCTGAATCTGCCGCAGGGCGACCGCCGCCACTTCAAGAAGCGAGAGGTGACCCCGGCCCATCTCGAGTCCAAGGCGTCGGACGAGCGCTTCATCCACATCCCCCTCATCATGGCGGAGAGGGCCTGGTCCTACGCCATGCAGCTGCGTCAGGAGTCCAACACGGAGCCCCGGAAGCGCTTCCATCTGATATCGAAGCTCAGGAAGGCCTGCATCTACGCCTCGCAGGTGCAGGAGCTGTGCAACACGGAGCAGTGTGACGCCCGGTCCAAGCTCGAGGCGGAGGCGTACGTCGCGTGGATGAAGGGCTCGTACAAGTTCGAGCTGTCGCAGTGGAATGAGGCGGCCGAGTTCCTCAAGAGGGCGCAGGTGGTGTACGAAAATCTCGTGAAAGCCCTCCCGGAGGAGGAGCAGTTCGTGTACAAGGCCAAGGTGGAGGAGCTGACGCCGAGTCTGCGGTACTGCGCGTACAACCTGGGCGGCAACGCTTCCATGGACGAGCTGCTGCAGATGCGGGAGAAGGGGCTCATCAAGGACCTGGAGGCCCTCGTGTCCCAGACCAAGAATGAGAGTCTGGAGGCGCTCCAGACGACGGAGTGGCGTGGACGCAAGTTTACCGTGCGTCCGGAACGCGTGCGGCTCTTCCTAATCAGCATCCAGGACCTCAAGCAGACGATCAAGAAGTCCCCCGACAGCCAATCCAAGATCGAGATAATCGAGAACATCGTGATTGACTGCAAGGACGCCGTGAATGCGGTCCGGGACGAGATAAAGGTGGACCCCAAGCTGAGAGCGGGCGCCGAGGACGGCAACCTCACCGGGATCCAGTACCTCCTGACCTATCTGCAGTACATACGGCTCACATTGACGCTCGAGAGGAACCTGCAGCTCGTGGCTCAGGCCAAGCAGACGCTGGAGGGCGAGAGGTCGGGCAAGAAGTCGCGGCCCCAGGACATCTCAAGGCTCTACGAGATCATCCTGCAGAACGTGAGCGATCTGCAGCAGCTGCCTGGGATGGAGGGAGACAGGTCCTACCAGGAGGAGATGGAGACCCTTCAGGTGAGATACAAAACCTAAAATGAGTACGAGAATCCATCTCCAATTGCAGCCTCATTCCTTAGCAAAACTAGGCTCAAGGTACATCGTTGAACGCAGAATTCGTTAGGTTATTCGAAGGTTTGAAATTATTCGGAGGTTCTGTACATTTTAGAAGAGAAATCCGGGTTTCAAGTTCAGGTCGGACATTTTAGGTGATTTTTGTTGGGAGAGCTTTTGGGAAAAAATTTTTTGAAATACTAAAACTCGTTGGATTAAGCTGGTTTTGGGCTTGATCGGTCAGAAAAAGAATTACCTATAACATATGTCGAGATCGTGCAACAAAAGTTTTCCTCATCTCCGCCTAAAAGTCGAATCGTGTGGGGAAAACCTTCTGAGGCCAAGGAATCAATTTTTGGCGCCAATATTCTAATTTTGCTCATCTCATCCACAGGTGGCCTTCAAAGCATTCCGCTGCTACTACATAGCTCTCACGCTCATCAGCCTGAAGAGGTGGAAGGAGGCGGTCGCCATGTACGAGCGCTCCACAGGATACGCGGGAAAAGTGAAGGGGTCCAAGCATCTGAGTCAGTTCGAGCTGGAGCCGGAGCTGCGGGCGCTCATCAAGAACATAGAGGAGTCCAAGTTCTCGGCCCACGCGTACAGCGTGCTGGAGGACGACGCGACGGACGCTGGAAATTTGTACGGGAAGACGAGCAAGTCGTCGAAGCCGCTGTTCGAGAGACTAAACGAGTACCGGGAGGACCCGGCGCTGAATAGCCGCAACCCCAACGTGTACAAGACGCCGCCAGAGATGGAGGCGGTACCGTGCAAGCCCCTGTTCTTCGACCTGGCCTGGAACTTCGTGGAGTTCCCGTCGCTGGAGGACAAGGTGCAGGCCGGAGACGCCAAGAAGGGTCTCACGGGACTCGTGAAGGGCTTCCTGGGCTGGGGTGGGTCCGGCAAGTAGAAACCTGGCACTGCCTGAAGAGCTTACTGTAAGTTTCGCCGGCACCCGCAGCCCGGCTTTTGTATGTCGTCGGCTACTCGCGGAGTAGCAGCTTGTTTGTAGGTACAGACGCCTTTTTTTAAATGCAGTTTATTTGAGGGAGTCTCCGGTTGGAGCTCCGAACCACGAAAATTCGGAAATAAAGTTTTTTGTTTGTTATTACGATCCAAAATAATTTATGGTATTTTAAAACTCCTCCTACTGGACCCAACGCCGTTTTCAAAATGTTCATGACACTTAGAACGTCAAAATCGCGGCATGAAATTTTTACACAAATAAACAATCACAGAAAAATCATCAATTTCGGCCTCCAAGGGAACTTAAAAGACTGCTGGCGATGGCGAGCTTGACGACCCTCCTCGGGAGACTGGCGATATCGGGCAGGAGCCCCATGACTCGAGCCAGTTCGCTGCAATTCGTGAGACACACCAACAACAGAACCAAGTTCGTCGATAAGCCCAAGATTGGAATCGGAAAGTCGTACCGACGGATCGTCCACTACCCGGAGGAGTACACGGTGCAGCCTCTCAAGACCACAAACCTCGCAGGCCGCGACCCCGAGACGGGCAGAATGGTGGTGAAAGGAATCGGAGGGGGAATCAAGCACCCTTTTCACTGGGTCAAGTTCCAGCGGGACGGGCCAACGGAGGGCCCCCCTAAGATCGAGAAGGTCATAGACGTGCTCTTCGACGGCAACCGGACGGCCAAGGTCGCGCTGGTGGCGAGCGGAGAGGAGCTCAAGTACATAATCGCCACCGAGCACATGAAGCCCGGGGACCTGCTGAAGACCTCCCGACTCATTCCCCGAATAGCCGTCCGAGCCAACGAGGGGGACGCCTATCCCCTGGGAGCGCTGCCCCTCGGTACCGAGGTGAGCTGCGTCGAGAAGTACCCGGGCTACACCTTCCACCTCATGACCTCCGCCGGCACCTACGGCACGATCCAGCGGAAATTCGACGGCCACGTCGTGGTTCTTCTGCCCTCCAAGCGCGAGCTGGCCTTCAAGCAGGAGTGCATGGCGACGGTGGGGCGAGTTTCGAACCCGGAGCACGGGAAGACGCCGATCGGGAGCCCAACGAGGAACCGGGAGCTGGGGAACAGGCCACGGTCGGGGCTGTGGAAGCGGAAGGAGGGCAGACACGGACGCAAGATCAAGAAGCCGCCGCCCATGCGGATCGTCGAGAGCCCGTTCAAGGAGGAGCCGAAGCCCATCAAGTTCACTTTGCCCAACTAAATGCAACTATCCGCTTTATTTAGGGAAAACAATGTCAAATATTTCTCTGTAGTGGCCCACGAAATGGACCTCGAGGCCTTCCGTAATAAACTTCGGTAGTTCAGTGAAGTCCTTCTTGTTCTCCTCCGGCAGGATCAGACACTCGACGCCGCTCCGTTTTGCTGCTATGGTCTTCTCCTTGATGCCTCCCACGGGTAGGACTTTTCCAATAAGCGAGACTTCACCCCTGAAATCGAAAAATTAATGTTACTTTTCCAGACTAAAAATCAGAGAAACCTCGCAAAAAACCTTCCTCTGAAGTTGTTCCGGGAACACCCTTTTTCGGAACACGCCCCTCCACCCACAAAAAATCAAAGTTTTTCTAAGACACGCCCCATGCTGAAAATTCTTCTGTCTCCCCTTTCTAAGAAACGCCTCTTCCGGGAAGAACTTGAGACCCTCCTTTCTGGACACGCCCCTTTTCAGAAAAACTTCAGATGCTTATTTCTTTGACACGCCCCATGCTGAATATTCTTCTGCCTCCCCTTTCTAAGACACGCCTCTTCTCCGAAGAACATAAGACGCCCTATTCTGGACACGCCCCTTCTCGGAATAACTTCAGATGCCTATTTCTTGGAATAGGCGTGTCCCGAGAAAGGGCGTTTGACGTTTTTTCGGGAAGGGACGGGCCCGAAAAATGGTGTCTGAAGTTCTTCCGGGAAGGGGCGTGTCTATGAATGACCAGTCCGAAGGTTTTCCGGAAGAACCAAAAAATCTAAACAGAACCAATTTTCGTAAACTCACGTCATGGCGACATTTTGCCTGATGGGGGTGTTTTGTGCGAGAGACAGGAGTGCCGTGACAATCGTGACTCCGGCGCTGGGTCCGTCCTTGGGCGTGGCTCCCTCCGGCACGTGCAGATGAATGTGGTGGGACTCGAGGAAGTTGTTCGAGACGTCCCGTTCCTTGATAAAGTTCCTCGCAACCGTCAAGGCGATGCGAGCCGACTCCTTCATCACGTCTCCCAGATGCCCCGTGACCTCCAGACTGCCGTCAGCCAGGACTTCGTCGTCAGAGCTCTTCTTGGAGACGAGCTTCCGCTTGGCGGTCTCGATGTAGAGCGCCGATCCCCCCATGGCGGTCCAGGCCAGACCCATCACCACCCCCGGGGGAGTCGTCTCGTACATCCTGTCCTGCGTGAAGAGGGGTTTCCCCAGTAGCTCGCTCAGGTTTCCCGACGTCACCGTCATCGTCTCCACGTCCTTCTTCACTACCTTGAAGGCCACCTTCCGGACAATCTTCTCGATTTGCTTCTGCAAGTTCCGTACCCCAGACTCACGGCAGTAGCTCTTGATGAGGGTGCTGAGAGCGTCCTCCTGGATCGCAATGTGGTCGTCCTGGAGGCCGCTGTCCTTCTTGGCCTGCGGAATCAGGTACTGCTTGGCGATGGCCACCTTTTCTTCGGCCACGTATCCCGACATCTCGATCATCTCCATGCGGTCTCGGAGTGGCTCGGGGATCGTGTCCAGGACGTTGGCAGTGCAGATGAAGAGGACCTTCGAGAGATCCACTGGCACATCCAGGTAGTGGTCGAGGAAGTTGGCGTTCTGCTCCGGGTCCAGCAGCTCCAGGAGGGCCGAGCTAGGGTCGCCCTGATAGCCCCTGGAAAACAGAAAATCGTTAGAAAATTTTCTCTCAGATTTAGGTTTTTTTCTAGGAGCAATTTGAAGCGGCAAGTGAAGCACGAGCAAGCCAGAGTCTTTCTTCAGAACTTACTTTCCAATCTTGTCAATTTCGTCGATGAGAACGAGCGGGTTCTCCGTCTTCACCTTCTTCAAGCACTGGATCAGCTTCCCGGGCATGGCCCCCACGTACGTCCTGCGATGTCCCTTGATCTCCGCCACGTCCGTCATGCCTCCCACGCTGAACCTGAAGTACTCGCGGTTCAGAGCACGCGCTATCGACCTCGCAATGCTCGTCTTTCCGACACCAGGAGGACCATTGAAGCACAGGATCTTGCCCTGCGTCGTCCCCTTCAGCTGGCTCACGGCTATGAACTCGAGAATGCGCTTTTTGATGTCTTCCATGCCGTAGTGGTCCTCGTCCAGGATCTCGCTGGCCCGCTCTATGCTCAGGTTCTCCTCGCTCATGACTCCAAAGGGCAGGGTTGTGAGCCAGTCCAGGTAGTTTCTCGTCACGCTGAAAGTCGGGTTATTTTTCCACTGGAAAATGCTTTTAAAATAATATACTCACTTGAACTCGGAGCTGTGGCTCTCGAGGAAGCCCAGCTTGTTCAGCTCCTCCTCGATCACCTCCATCACCGCCTTCGGCACGTTCTTGTCCTTCAGCCGCTCCCTGTACTTCTCCCCGATCGCGTCCTTGTCCTCCTTCTCGATCCCCAGCTCCTTCTTGATCACCTTCAGCTGCTCCTGCAGGATGTACTTTCGGTGCTGCTGCTTCACCTTCTCCTCCACTTCCTTGCCTATCTTCGCCTGCAGCTTCGAGAGCTCCAGCTCCTTCTTCAGCAACGACAGCGAGAGCAGCAAGCGCTTGTTTATCTGGAAGGAAATAGGAGTGAAAATTGGGTTCCAAAAAGTTGGGATATTTCATACGTCCAGTTCCTCTAGAATGTCCTGGAGTTCCGAAGACTCGGCTGAGCTCAGAGACGCTCCCAGGTCGCACAAGTAGACGGGATTGTCAACTACTCGCTGGTTTTGGTGCAGCATTTGCTGAAGGCTTTCACTGGAATCGACATAAATCGTAAGTTTCAGGCTTTAAAAAAGGGCTCAAAGAAAAATTCCACAATTACCGGTACAAGGGGTTCATGGTGATGATGTCTCTGATAGTCTTCACGATCTCCTGCGTCAGAGCCTTGATCTCCTCGGTCTGCTTGTAGGCGGCGTGCTGCACGTTCTCCACCTCCACCATCAGCACTGGCTGCTTCTCCCCGTCCACCAGCGGCCTCTTCTTCGGAGGCTCCTTTTCGGTCAAATTTTCGCTTCCATCGACATCATTGTTCTCGTTCTTCCGCTGGTTCCGCAGACGCTGGTGCTTCCGGCGTCTCTTCTCCGCATCGCTCTCATCCGCTGCGACGTTAATGTGAGTTTTAAACAATGGATATTTAATTGTTACTTCTGACAAAAATTTTAACACGTTAATTTTCCCAAGAACCAAGTATCTCCCTACCTTTGGGCTGGGGCGGGTCGAGGTCCTCGAACAGCTGGTTCACGATCTTCACTCGTCTGTGGGCTGTCAGAATGACCCGGAGCTTGTCTCCCATGTCGTGCATCTCCTGGATTTGAGCGAAGGAGCCCACGTTGAAGATCTCGTCGAGATTGTCCACCACCTCCTTCTCGCTGTCGTCATTGCGTTTGAGGAAGACGCCCACGTAGGGCTGGTTGAGCTTCACTTTTCTCCGCAGCAGGTCGATCAGAGTGGGATTGGAGATCTGGAATGGACATTTTTGTGGGTCTGACTCGAGTTGAACTTTGCTCTTACCTCCATGATCTTCATGAATCTCGGGAATATGGGATTTCTCCGAGTGGCAATGACTGGAAGATGAGGCCACACCTCGGGAATGGCGACAGTGGCGGGCAGGTGCTCCTCGTAGACCTCCAGCTTCTCGGGGTTCTCGACATTCTCCTCGTCACTCTCCTGATCCTTGGTCGAAAACAAACGAGAGTGCTGGCTGCCGATTAGGTAAGCTCGCCGTGTGCTCCAGACGTCCCCGGATTTGAGGAACTCGCGGTTTGTCAGAGTCGAGTTGAGCCTCCGCTGCACCCTCAGGTACTTGAGGGTGTGGGATCGAGGCACCACTCGCTGCAAGGCCCTAAAAGCCCACATGATTTCTCCGGCTCGGGTGTTGTGAAACTTGTACTTTTTATTCCGTCCGATTTTTGGTTCCGGGCCAAGTCTGTCCCGATTGGCTGAGCGCCAATTTTGACAGTTGCTGAACTGCTTATTGCCGTTTTTGACAAGCGAGAGCTTGCGGAAGAGTCTGAAATATTTTCAGTGGCGTTTTAAACAGATAAAACTGCGTCGCAAGCTGGAATTTTAGGAAAAAGCACCTTCTGCCTCGGATGAAGGTCTTCTTCGTTGCTAAATATATGTTGGAGGTGTTGTGGAAGCCCGAGAAGGAGCGAAAAGCATTTTCGTCGCGGTCACGCTAAAAACTGCCCTGATATGTCGAAGGTCACAAACAATAACTCTTCGGTGAAGAGATCCGTCCCGAGTGGCGGAGGAGTCAGCGATGAGGAGGACTTTGCTGGTTTCGAGGAAGACAACTTAAGTGGATCGAATAGTCGTAAGTGCTTCCGGCATCCGAGGCGAGACCGCGAGAATGTTGCATGGCATAATCTTTTTTTAGACCAGACACCGAGGCCGCCATTGAAGACACAGAAGAAAATGAAGCTGAACGACTCGGAGCCCAAGGTAGCGGTGGCTCCGGTGAAGAGCAAAGGAAGTCCGATCATCCGGAAGAACTACAACGATCCGCTGTTCAGGAAGCCGTTCGAGCACCAGTGGAAACGAGAATTAGTGAGGGTCTTTGAGAGAATGGTCCAATTTGCTTTTACCGCCTTTTTTTGTGGGATTCAAAATGTCAAATTTAGGTTCTTTTGAAGCCTGAACTTTTGTGAGTTTTTGACCCCAGAAATTAATTTGAATCAAATTGGACCACAGCCTTAATCGAAGTTAGAGAAAGAAAGGGTCCTAATGAGAGTGTTTCCAGGTGATTAGGTTCAACCCTAACGACTCGAAGCAGAAGGAGAGGGGAGACGTCTACTACATTACGCCGTCGGGGAAGCGAGTGCGAACAAAGCAGGAGATTATGAACAACCTGTTCGAGACCCCCGAGCTGTCCATCGAGAACTTCACATTCTCGAAAGACCCCGTGGGAGGCAACCCGGAGGACGAGATCATCAGACACGCAAACTCAAACGTCGCCAAGCGAACTCCCACGACGGCAGACGCGTTCATCCAGGCGCAGGCCCAGGCCAAGGGGCTGCTGCCGGACATGGGAAAGCGGACTCCGAAGCCCAAACTGCCGAAGGGAGCGTCTCCGCCCCCACCCGGAGCCAGCATTTCCTTCACGAAGTCTGTCGTGAAGACCGTCCTGCCGAAGGAGCCGGCGACAGCGAAGCAGAGCCAGAACGGAGTCGAGCCGAAGCCGGTGCCGAAGCTGAGCGGGAAGATAAAGTAAGTATGAGCCTAACCCTCACTGGATTGGACAGGTTTTGCCCGAAAAAGACTTGCACTGCTAGGTGCATTCAGATCTTGTGTGCATCTAGCTGACGGAAAGTGGTTTTAGAAAGCACCTGCCTTGCACGATTACTTGTGTCAAGGCAATGGGAACGATTCCTCATATGCAATGCAAAAAGTGCTGCTGTCTGTATCATCCGGAGTGCGCAAGGGAGAGGTCCAAGGCCCCTGTGGATTTCAGGAACTTCCTCTGCCAGGTGAGTTATCGATCAATTGTGGGTTTTTTGACTCAAAATTGTTTATTTCAAAAATTACCCCAAAACAACACGTTCTTTAAGTTTTCGAGCCAAAAAAATTGACGGAAAGTCCGTTTCTAGAATTTTTGCCAAACATTTTTTGTCTCGCGAATGCCTCGTGAAGCCTCAAAACGACTTCGTTTGGCTAAGATATGCGTTTTTGAAGAATTTAGGTCCAAAAAAGGAAATTGGAGTAAATAATCCTTCACCAAAAATTCAAATGTCCCTTTTCCAGGACTGCAAGGAGGACGTCGAGAAGCCGGTGATGCAGAAGTCCTCGAACCAGCCCAACTTTCCGGGCAGCAAGCTAAAGGACCTCAACAAGATGATGAACCGAGAGGCCCCTCCTCAGTCCATAGCCGTGATAGCGGGCCGGAAGTACATCGTGGTATCGCGGTCCCTCACCATCTCCGATGAAAGACCCCCTTCCGAGAGCCGATTTATGTGAGCCCAGTCCCCACTTTTCCGCACCCCAAGCTAATGGTTTCTCTCCCGTTGCAGGAAAAGGCAGCCCGTCAAGCTCCTCTAAATCATCCAGGCGTGCTTCTCTAAACCACTTGGAGCCACGAATTTTGTCACAGAACCTAAAAATACAAAAATAAACCAAACTGTCTCATTACGTCCTTGTTTGCTACTCCTTCCATTGCAGATCGCCCACCACCCTCTCGTCCAGCAAGCCCAGCTCAGCGAAGAAGGAGCTTTCGTCGTCTCCGCCCGCCACCTCGCTGCCCCCGGCCTCGAAGCAGCTGACGCGGGAGAAACGCGTGCCCTCGGCCGTCGTGAACTCCTCCACCGCCTTCTCGATGAACTTTTTCCGGAACGTCTCCATGGGATACGACATTCTCCTGCACATTTTTCAGTATCTGAAAGTTCAGGTGAGTCTGATCTGGTCCTAATACCATAGTCTTCAAAGAAAATAGCCTATTTTTTAAATTCCAAAATTTTTTCGACAATTTTTTCTAAAAACTTCTAAATTTTTTTGAAGTTTTTGAATCCTAAAAATTCTAAAAAAAATTCTAAACTCATCTCTAAAATATTCGAAATTTCTATAAATTATTTTAACGAAAAAATGTCAATTCCAGGAACTTTTACGCTGTGGATGCGTATGTCGGTTATGGAACCAGGCGGCCAACAACTACATCCTGTGGAAGACGGTGCGTATGAAGAACTCCCTCGTGACCAACTGGACGGGGCTCGCCAACACGTTGCAGCACAACAACTCGCGCCACCTTGACTTGAAGAAAATGCTCATTGCCAGCGACTCCAACGAGATGTGGCTGCAGTTCTCCAACAACGTGGGGACGGTCGAGAACCTGCGAAGCATCGACTTCTGCCGCTGTCCCGCGTGGGTGGTGGAAAAGCTGTTCGAGAGCAACCGCCAGCTGGAGGCCATAAACGCAGTAACGATCAACAGCACGGAGATCGACCTCACGCACGTCCGCAACATGCGAAATCTCAGGGAGCTGAGGCTCCGGTCGACCGACAGCGTGACCCTCACTTCCGGCCTGACGCCTCTCAGAGATTTGGCGAACATGCGACACCTCTCGCTGACGTCTGTGAGCGGCCTGGGGAAGCTGGACGTCTCCATTCTGGGGACCCTGCTGGAGCTGGAGTCCCTGGAACTCGGCGAGTGCTCCGAGTTCTCGGACAAGTTTGCCTCCGGAACCCTCTCGAAGCTCGTGAAACTCGAGAAGCTACGACTCGAGAAGTGCCAGCAGCCCTGCTCGTCCGGGCAGCTCATTGACACCATCGCCGAATTGCCGAATCTGACGCAGCTGGAGCTGATAAATTTCGACATCAGTCTGGAGTTTGAGGACAAGATTGCCGCCTGTACCAGCCTACGAAGGATGCTGCTGATCCCAACGTACATCCAACAGTCCGCCACCACGAACAAAGTGGTGTTGGCGGGGATCTCGCGGCTCTCGAGCTCGCTGCAGTCCTTCATCTGGGTCGTGACGACGGAGCTGCTGAAGGTCACGGATCTCTATATCGAGGAGGGGAGACGGCTGAAGAATGAGAGCATTCCGGTGCTCAAGCCGCTGCCGTTCCAGGAGTCGACGGGGACGGAGGTGGAGCCCAGCACCGTTGACATCCCCAGTGAAATCGAAATTGTACCTTTGTCCTCTATTGAGAGCATGCTCAAAAGAAATATGCCAGAGACGCGCATTAAGATCCTCAAGGTGCCGCTCTCGTCGACGTGGAAGCAGAGTATCTTGGATTAGGCCCGTTATGTTAGACTATACACTAGTTTTGTTCACTTTTATAAATGGTTGTAAAGAGTAACAATTAGATCATCCAGCGAAACAGTTAATAAACATTATTTTCGATCAAATTCCTCGCTTTCTCTTCTTAAATATTTCAACCTGGTCACGAAAAGGTCACCGTAAATTGAAACTAGACCCTCTCAGTTTCAAATAAGCTCCTCCCCTCCCTTTCAACTAAACCCCTCCTTCCACTTTCGAATAAACTCCTTCCCTTAGTGATTTAAGAGAGGTAGTTCATGAGGTCTCCACTTTCAAACGCTGGAATTCTCTTGGTTCTTTAAGGCTAAGTTTGACTGTCATAGGCCAGTTTTGTCTGAAGAGCCAGTTTCAACTCTGTAGGGTCCCCTAATTTATTTGGCAGCAAATAAAAAACCCCCTTATCATGTACGATCCTATTCAAGTTTATTCAAGTGCAAATGACATATGGATGATTTATTCCAACTCATCTTTCAGCTCGTCTTTCTCATCTACGTAGATGTACTTTTTGACGATCCGGAAGTTTATGTGACACTCTGGAAGGGAACTAGTTAAGTAAGAAATAAACGCAATCTTCTTCAGAAAAGCGACTGCGAACTGGGGCTTCACGTCCTTCTTGGACTCCTCCTCCTCCTCCTCCTCGTCCTGCTCCATGGGCTCGGACTTGACTTCGTTGTCGCTGAGGTCGTCATCGGGGAAGCCGGTGTCGTCCAGCTTCTCCTCCTCTCCCTCCGATTTCCCGTTCTCGTTGATCTCCGAGGGTTCCTTCGCTTCTGTTTCCGGCTCCTTCGCTTCCGTCTCTGGCTCCTTTGCTTCTTCTGTCCCCGTCTCCGGCTCCTTGGGAGGCTCTTCAGCGGGCAGTGGCGCTTCAGGTGCGGTTTCGGGATCGGCAGGAACTTCGGGGCATCTGTCTCCATGGGCTCCACTGGCTCGTTCGGCGTCTGGGCCTCGCTCGGGAGCTCCTCCACAGTCTGATTACTCTCGGATGGAGGCTGGGGTTCTGGAGCGAGTTTTAGGAGCTCGTCTGGGGGCTGCTCGGAAATTGGTGCATCTTGGCTCAGCAGCTCCTCTGGTGGCTGGGAATTCACGGGTTCGGAGGCCTCCATGGGCTCTGGCGGCGGGTCTTCCTGAGGCGGGGGTTGGGGCTCCTCTTCAGGTACCGGCGTGTCCTCCTTCACTGGCACTGGGACCTCCTTTTTCCTCACCACTACCTCCTCCTCGATGGTTATCCACTCCAGCTTTTTGAGACTCGGACACCGCTTCAGCCCCTCCACGAGCTCTCTGTTGATGTCGCTGTCGAAGACGTTCTCGGATGCGTAGATGGGGCTGAAACTCAAGTATTCTATGTTGGGAATAGTCTCGAAGAAGTTCTGGATCTCGCTGGTGATATGCAGGTAGGTGAGGCTCAGTCTCTTGAGCGACACTAGCAGACCCATGACGTTGTAGGTGTCGGGCTCGAAGGTGCAGAGCGAGAGCGTCTCCAGGTCCCCGAATCTCTTCAGCTTCCGGGACGTCTGCATGTCCACCCTCCCTGCCGGAGCTATGAGTGTCTTGAGGGTGCTGCTGGCGTCCTTCACGACTTCCACGTTCTCGTCCTTCAGGATCTTGAGGTGCTCGAGTTCGTTGCACCCCAGGAGCAGGTTCTCCAGGAAACTCGGGTCCGTGCTGGAACACGTGATATTCCGAACGGAGCTCAGTCGGCAGAACTCGTACTTGTTGGCCTCCTCCGGGACCTCCACGTCGTCAAAGTCCAGTACCTCGGTGTCGTGTTTGAGAATCAGGCGCTCCAGGGGCTTGAGGTTTGTGATTACTCTGCTGCGGAATATCAGCTTCTTCCACGCCTTTTCTTCTCTCCCTGCCTTGTTCCAGAGCCGACACACTCCAAGGGCCTTGTAGCGGTCGGAGGTGTCCAGATTCTAGAAATTGAAATGGTCGAGACTTAGTACATACATTTTCAAACAAAGGTGAAAAATTAACCAAAAATATAATTCAAGTTTCTGGAGCCAAAATCTGTTATCACCTGCATTATGATTCCCAGAATATCGTAGAAGGTGGCGCTGTCGCGGATCAAGTCGACGTCCGAGGGCAGCCTGTACGGCTCGCCGGAGTGGTGTGAAGCCTTGAAGGTGAGCCTGCGCAGCCTCACGACCGGTTCCGTCTCGGGCAGGAGCTTCTTGTACTTCCTCATGAGCCGCACGTAGTCACCTAGCGTGAACTTGCGCATGGTTCTGCTCTTCGGGCCCACATTGGACTTTCGCGTGACCTTGGCTTTTTTCGGCGACGGAGACGGACTTCTCTCGATCGGTCTGATTATTCTTCTGTTGCGCTTCAGGAGCATCTTGGCCTTCTTCTTAGCGGCGTCCTTAGCGGCTTTCTTGGCTGCCTTCTTGGCGGCGTTTTTGGCTGCTGTCTTGGCGCTGTTCTTAACGACGGTCTTCTTAGCTACGACGGGCTTCTTCTTGAGCGAATCCTCCTTTCGGGGTCTCCCTCGTCCGGCCTTCTTGACGCCTACCTCGGGCTTGGCTGCTTGCTTCTTTTTTGGTGGAGTGACGACCTTCGTATCCTTTCTCGGCCTTCCGACTGGTTTCTTGGCTGGAACTGGAACGGGGCTCGACTTACTATTTTTCTGGGCGTTTTTGCAGCTCTTGAGGACCACGTTAGGCTTGTGGTCGTCAAAGTAATTGCTTAGAACGACTGAAGGTTGTTTCTTGTATTTACCCAGGGATCGCAGAGGCACGGACGACGACGAGTCTGATGAGCTGTCCTCGCGGTATCTCGATGGAACTGCCGCCTTACGACCTGTTCGGCCTCCCTTCTGCTGCTTAAGTATCGACTTGGGGGTGGTGTTGGAGCGCGATGAGGAGCTGGGAGTCGCTGGGATATACTTCTTGGACGCTGCTGTCGCGAATACGACCTTGTTCTCTTTCTTTCCTTTCTTACTGCCGTCGACCACTTCGAATCGACCGTTTCTGAATGCTACGGTTTTCTCCACGCAGAACCCCACACCCACGCTGGACTTCTTCTTCTTGGCAGGTGATTCTACTCTCCTCAGATCAGCCTCAGTGATTGCTGAAACGTGAAATCATTAGTGAAATTGGCCGAGTTACTGTTACCGGGTGCTAATTCCGGAAATTAGCATATTTCGGCCCCGGGTTTTAGGTTATGTTCCGACTTAGGAATGCACTTTCAGCCCTCCCATATTTTTCCGATGCAAAACGTCCCAAGACAGATGGGAGCTTCTCACTGGATTGTGGACCAATCCAGTGCATCTTCGGGATGCCTTTTGATAAGCGCAAGCATAAGAAACAAACAAAACCGGGTGACGCTCTCCAGCTCTTGGAACTTACCTAAAGGATCGTGATTTGGAGGCTCCTGCACAAGCTTCCTCTTCGGCATCTATGACTTCCTGAGTTTCCAACGCCTTTGAACTGCAACGGACACAAAAAATACTCAAAACACTGCTTTTCCAAAGAAAGCGAAAACGGAAAAAATTGGACGCTACTTTAGTTTCGCAAATTCTCAACGAATTCCGGACAATTTCCGACTCCCTTCCATTCTAAACGAATACTTACATGTTAACTCATGAGTAAGAGGGCTTTTAGCAAATTCAGGAGCGGCTTTTGCGGGTTTATTTAGCTAAAATGATGCTTTCCAGACCGAAGAAAATTCAGCGACTTTTGTTTGCTTCCGGACTCGGCGCCACCTGTTAGACGGGACCGGGACTAGAGATGGGCGGACGGGCCCTTTCTGTTATTTACAAATTTCGCAGACTTCGCTTCCCGATATTTTTTACAAAATATCCCTTTACGTAACACAAGCACGCACACGGAGTGGCAATGGAGTTTGACGGGCTTTTGTGCTTCGGGTCAGCGTTCATGGCTCTGAGCAGCCTCTCGTCCCAGCAGGAATCGCGGATTTCGATGTCGAAAGGAGGTGAATTGGTGGTTCTCGAGGTGTGTTACAGCATCACAAGACCCGCATTTTTCTTCCAGCCTTCCTGATGCTCATGGGCTTCATCTACTTCATCAAGTTGACGGACTTCCTCAACAAGTTCCTACTCGAGACGCATTTCGGTAAGAAATTCCGGGCAAAGTACAATCTGGCAGTGGACCGGTCTCTGGATATCTCCAATAAGGCAATATCGGGAGTGCAGGCCGTGTACTCGGTCGCTGCTGGCTTCTTCATGTGCAGCTACTCCTGCACGCGGGACTTCCTCTACTCCTCCCACTTTATCTCGCAGTGGTACGCTTGGTAAGTCGCTAACTTGCTCAATCAAGACTTCGACCTTTGACCCCCTCCAATCACGCAGTTTCGGCGTCGGTTACTTCATGTACGACATTTGGAGCATGTACAGAGTCCACATCTCGCAGGTGGTGGAGAAGATGAAGCAGACGCTGAAAAAAACTCAGCAGAAGATGGACGTGTTCGAGAACCTCAAGGACATTCCGAGCATCCGCAATGGACAGCTCTCGATCTTCCAGTCGTCGATAAAGGAGCTGCCGTGCTTCTTCCAGTACATCGTGAAGATCAACCCGCTCATGACGATCCACCACCTTTTCATTGGGTGGTACGGCTTCGCAGTCATCACCTACCTTAGGGGCAATTTGGGCGACTGCATGTTCAGCTTCGTGTACATTATGGAGAGCAGCACGCCGTTCGTGAGTCTCCGAAGCATCCTGCACACGATGGGCCTGAAGTCTAGTCGCATCTACGTCGTCAACGGGCTGCTCATGTTGCTCACATTCTTCGTGTTTAGGATCCTCGTCCTGCCCTACGGAATCTACCTCTACAGTGACTACGCAAATTTAAGCTTATACAACGTAAGTTATGCCTTTTTTCAGGGGCCTTCCTGGTTTGATTTATTTTTTACGGGTTTACAATTTTCTGGGAGGGTCAGAAACTGAGAAATCAGAACTTTTCGGAACCCCTCGTAACTTTAGAAAGCCTCTAAAAATTACCTGGGTCACTAAATAATTAAAGGAACCTTCTAAAACGAGGCTCAAGGTCCCATGAAAAATTTAAGGGGCTCCAAAAAAAATCATTGCTCCTGCGCTTGATTTATTTTTTGTGCCCTGAAGTCCCAGTTTTACGGGTTTACAATTTAAGGGGGAACTTTAAAGGGCCCCTCGAAACTTAAGAAAGCCTCTCAAAATTTCCTGGGTCACTAAAAAATTATAGGAACCTTCTAAAACGAAGCTCACGGTCCCATTAAAAAATTTAGGGGCTCCAAAAAAATCATGGGCTCCCCAAAAAATGAAGGGGCTCCAAAAAAACCATGGGCTCCCAAAAAAAATTAAAGTATCAATTTGTTTCGAAAGTTTTATTACGCAGTCTTTGATATTTCCGCTCCAAAGCAAACCAGTGAAGGGTCTACCGAGATAAGCGATGTAGGTACCAAATGTATTCGGTTTCAGGCAATCCACAAAATGCCGACGCACTGTCTCATCAGCATATCGCTGATATTCTCCCTCCAGGTCTACTGGTTTGCGCTGATAGTGAAGGGAGCCATCAAGGTAAGTGCCCTTCCAACCGCACACGTGCCCATTCCCACCGTCTGTGTTTGCCTTTGCAGCTCTTCTCATCGAAACCCGTATCTACCGATGTGTCTTCAAAAGTTACAAACTAGGCTAAGAGATGACAGGACCACCTTTGTACGAGAAGTAGCGATTAGGGAGCATTTGGAGTCTTTACAAAAGCCGTTCGCCATATATACGAAATTGGTACTCTAAATAACATACCAAAAACATAACTAATAAGTGTCGTGTGCCTGTTAACAAGTAAATACATTGCGATCCTTGAGCATTGATGTACTCGTTTGAGCATGAATATGTAAAACTCGCTGTGATAACCATTTAAGATAGAACGCGTACTTATGTGCGAAGTACAACTAAACGGCAGCTTGCTACCCACCTCCAGTAACGACACATATGAATCAAAAAAGGTCCAGGTCGAAATTTTTGTAAAGCTTTAGAATTGTTTATTATGTATTTGAGTTCCAGTTGAAAGAATCACTACAATCCGAACAAACTAATATGCATGAATCGTCTTCAAAAAAGCATATAAATAAGCAGAAATAATAAATTTTTGTGAATTTTACAAAGATTTTTGGTGTTGTTTCGACTGAATGAGGTTCTCCCATTTCTCGATCAGCTTGTGAGAAGACGGCGCTTCCTTAGGATCTACATCACATAATTGGGCCAGGGAGAGGGCGGGCTTCCTCTCGAGCCTCTCTCCGAACTCTGAACTGTTGTGCTGGGAATTGCTCCTGGAAATGGGAAACATTCATTTTTTAAAGGCAAGAATTTTTGGGTCTAATTTTTTCATTTGAGCTACATTTTGGGACTATTTTGCCTCTTATACGAAGCCTCATAGCTTCTCTGGTCCATGAAAAAAATATATAAAAAGCAAAATCGGAGATTAAGCTTAAGGGTGCATTTTCAAAGGTTTCGAGTGACTAAACTTTGAGGGCCCCTAGCTTCGTCCCTGTACATGATAGAGGATACATGTGATACCATGATTTGCTATATTTGGCACAGACTACAACATACTAATATTTCAGCTCAATCGGATGTAATATAAGGAGTTTTCATACAAACGAAAAACACCCCCCATTCCGCTCCAAGAGGAAGTAGGGGTCTAAAATTGTTAGCTTGCACCCCTACAGGCTATGCCCTACACGATGCAAAAAACCGCAGCTCTCTAGCTGTTCTGGTTCTTGAGTTATAAAATTTCAGACAGACAGACGACAAAGCGGCCACAAAAGTGCATTTTTTGCAAAATGCTGAAAATGCACTAAAAACCCTTTAAAGCTAGAAAAAAGGTTTTGGGACTTTTAGGGTCCTTTAAAGTCTCAAGGAAATTAATAGGAGGAGCTACAAATATTATGGAAAGAATCTTCCTCACTTTTCTGATGTCAAAAAAGCCTCATAGAGCTCGTTGATGGACTTGGAGGGTTTCAGCTTGCCCACGGGGGGATCGTAGGGGTCGGTATCTTCGGAATCACTGTTGTACTGGATAATCATCTTGGTCTGGAAGAGCTCCTTGCGGGATCGTCGTAGCTCCACCTCCCGCACCTTCAAGTCCTGCAGCTCCTGCTGGATCTTCTCCTCCACAGGGACGTATCCTCGCCGGATCTACAATGTAAGGAGGTTAATTGGAGCCCTCAAAGACCTCAGAGAACTCACAGGTCGGCCCTTCTGGTCGCGCTCAATGTTGGTCTGGCCGGAGGGAGGGTCAAAGTTCAGCGGAACGGATACCAGCAAGAAGTCCTGGGATGCCTGAAAAAGCGTTCATTAGAGTTGGAGCTTGCGGAGTGTACGAGAGCTGCTTACGGTATTCGAAAAGGTTTGTGGCTTGGCTGAGAGCTTACCGCGAGACGCGATAAACCTCTGCATGATGCCTTTTTGGTTTTGCACAAATTGCCTATTTTGCGAGGTTCCGGTGCTGCCTTTCACACTCAAGGCAGGTTGAACGTTGCTCTTTGCAGCTGGTTTGCCAGCCACAACAGTAGTTCGCGGTTGTGGTTTCGGCACAGCAGCAACACTCTGAGGCATTTCCTCCTCTTTTGTTGCTGTGTTGCCATTGATGGACGTCGAAGACGTTGAAATCCCAGAGTCGTCGGAGTTGGTGGAGGACAGGAACTCGTCACTACCCGACTCCCGACCCTGGGCCTCGGTCTGGTCACTCAGAGTAGCAAACTGGTCCGAGTGCGTGGATCTGAACTCCTGCTCACGCGTCTTGATCTCGTCGATTTCCCGCTGGATCAGCTCGATCTTTGATATCAATGAGGGCTGGTTTTTCTGCAAAGAAAAAAATTTAACTGTAGCTGAAAAAACCTTAAGTAGAAGCCCCTATCCCTAATTCCAAGACTATTGGTTTATTTTGAAAGCTGAGGGTTTTTTTTAAGTTTTAAGGCTTAAAACGTCCCAGAATTAAAATTAAAGGGACCCAAAATCAAAGGCTTAAGAGATTCTGTTTCTAAATCAGAAATGAATCTCGAATCAAAGCCTCTAAAAATGTCTAGAGACGCTCTTGAAGCCTTCAGGAAAAATATGTCCTTCAGATATCCCCCATTAAACTTCTTAGGCTTCCTTTCAAACCTCGAAGAAGCCTCCAGGAAAGCTCCAGAAGTCCGAAGAGGATCCTCAAAGAAGCACAGAAGGCAAAGATCAGGTAGCTTCTTATTGAACTTTGCTGTAACTGCCTTCAAACGCACTCTTTTGGCTTCTGCTGACCCGAGTTCAAGCCAATAAGAGAGAACAAGTGAGGTAGTTGACCCAAAAATGGTCAAGTCTTCTTCGATAAAGCTACGGAAGTTGCGACAGAGGGATCATCTCAAGCGTGAAAGCGACCTCGTGGAAGATGGCGACACCGCGAGGGGAGCATCGGCCCTGCGAACCGTGGCGCCAAGTTCCGAACAAAACGCTTTGCGCATTCTCCACTTTACGATCGCCACTTCACACTTCATTCATTTTTTTTGATTTAATCAAATTCAAAGAGTGTTCACGTTGCACCGGAAAATACATAAAAAATTTGGACGATTTACATTGCGCTTCACGGTTGAAAGTTTAAAAGCGTTTCTGAAGCAGAACGTTTTATGTGAAATTACATTCATTATTTTATACAGCAGCAGCAGCACTGTGATCAGGGTCGTAGCCAGGAATGTTTTAAGGGGGGCTCTCTGTATAAAGTTAACAACAACATTTCAAAAAAAAAAAAATTTCATCGCTAAAAAACTCCATTGAAAAAAGTTCAGAAAAAAAAAATTTAATTGAAAGATTTTATGGTCTTAACTCGAAGCTCTAGAGCTTGCTTTTCACAACCAATTCTGAGTCTTTTTATGAAGTATTTCACCAATTGTTAACTGTATAAATTAATTCCTATCCATTTAATTTTTTTGGCAATAGATTTATAATCTTTTTAAGGTCTCATTAGGAGAAGGAAAGGGCCCTCAAATTACCAAAATTTTTGGTTTTCGTAACTTTCTACTCGAAATAGTTTCAATATTCAGTTTTTGAGGCAATTTGTGTATTTTTGATAGTGAATAATTTTTTCAAACTGCTGAGTAGCTTTTCAATGCTATTTTCATAAAAAAATTAAACTCATAAAATACATCATTTACCATGATTTTCTCAGGAAGATGCAAGCTCAACCAAGGCATGCGGGACTACCTGGCTACGGCTCTGACTGTAATGTGGCACAACTCCACTCGCAGTGTTCAGCATAACAATGGAGAGCACAGTGTAAATTTTGTGAGTTGTTTTGAATGAATCCAGGTCAGAGTTTCAGAGCTCTCTGCTCTTTCTAAACGTATATACGTTCTAACGATCTCCACTAATGAGTCCGTCGAGGAATTTTATCAATCACCATTTTTGGCATGTGTCCCGCTTTTTCTTATCTCTCTCTTCCAATTAACCAGGAGAGCGGCTATCGACTACTGATAAGCGAAATGGCGACGGTACTCGGCAGGAAAGTTCCCGTGAAAGACAAATAACCAATATTGATTTGCTCAGGTTCTGCGTACGTTATCGCGGGCCTTATCTGACCTTGCGGCAGGTGGAGCAGCTCGATTTGCCCACAAAAGGAAATTTGATATCGATTCCGCGGTTTACAAAAAAAGATCACGACTCGACGGTTGTGCAATCGAGGGGGTTCGTGTCAACTCTGCAGCAATCATCGAAATCGGAAACGTGAGCCGACTGGCGGTTTCCTTCCGTCCGACAGTAGCTGCTGCGAACTTAATTCAAAGCTTCTCTGTTAACTGGATTTTGCAATAGATCTGCAGGCCGAGCTCATTTGGGGTCGCAATTGAGCCACTTAAAGCCTTTGGCTCTCCATTACACCTAATTGGCTCAAAGTCTTTAAGTCTTCAGAGGTTTTTTGGAGAATTTCCGGTCTCAAAGTTGGCTATTTCGAAAATTCCCTCAAGCTAAGGCCGTTCCATTTTGCCAAAAAATCTTGTAGTTTTGGTTGAATTGGCAAAATTGGCTTTTGACGTAATTTTGGAAGCAAGAAATCGGGTCATTTGTACTTTTTTGTTGCTAAAAATTTATTGAAGAGCATTTTTTCTAGCCATTTAACAAACAGATGCCCTTCTGAGACCCCAAAAGAGATCAAAAATTTGAGTCAAAAAAAACCTGATTTCACCTTTTCGAGGTTCCTTGTTCGAAAATTCCCTCTGGAGGCCTTTTGGAGCGGAATTTGGTGAAAAATCTTTTTGTCAGAATTAAGAACTTTTCAGTCAGACTCAGAGCTTAAGTCTGGCATTTTGAGCTTAGTTAGTTTAAGGAAATACGTAACCCTTTCACAGACCAACAGACACTCGTCTGAGTCCCACTTCGATGGAGTTAACAGCCTCGTTACATTATGCTACAAATTGTGCAATTTATACTCATCGCTTTGTCACTGTCCGGGAAACAATGTGCAAGAATCCGTACAAAAGGCAATATAGGCACGGAAACCTGTACCGGGGCAGCGGTAGGAAGAGACGGAGACGAATGACCGAGGGCCGAGGCGAAAGCACCCGCACACTTATTGTATTATGCAAGATTAAAATCAATTTACCGAAATGAAAGTTTTTTATCACACACACAGAGCTCAGACATGTGCCCACATTAATCCCATTTCTTGATCGGCCAGGCCAGCAGTCAGCACTCGATGAAACACAGTTTCAATTGGAATCGGAATCGGGTATCTGTTGGTGAAAGTGAAAGCAGCTTTACGTGAACTCGCTTGATCCCTGATTGCTGCTTAGTGTTACATTATTTCCAGGTCGTAAATATTTAGCGGCTACTGGTACTCGGACTTTCAAAAAATTATCATCATTATTATGATTGTTATTAAAAAAGATTAAGAGTAAAAAATTTTGAAAGCTTTACTAAATATTTGGTGTAACGAAATTAATTTGGGCTCCGGCCTCTCAGCGTCGCCGAGATTGAAATGTATTCTGCTAATTCACGGTTTAACTACCCGCCTTTTCCCCGGCCGCGATCGCGATTTTTTGTGCCTCGGTCGGCATTAATTCGAAAAGTTCCGCACAATAATTTTGATGTGAGAAACACGATGTCTTTCTCTTGACCGTTTTAATTTATCTGTGCTGCGGCCAACCTTCATCATCGACTCAAGTGGCTCGAGATGAAAAACTAACTTACTTCCATGCTGATCTGCCTCATTTTTAATCCGGTTTTGTTTGCTTCTATTATTTATACTATACTATTACAAGTATAAGCGATTATTGTCTTTCTAATTGCTCTTGGAAATTGGTGCACTCTCTGTTCTACTTCACTGACACAAACGAGCTTCACGGCTGCAAGGCTTCTCACACTTCCCTTCTGTTCTCGGGACCTCTCATTTCACTTTTATTGGGCTTGCAATTTTTCAGGTGCTTCGACTGGAACTAGGAAATGCGTGTTGAAGCCGGCTGAACGGCCAAAGTGAAACTGAATTGTGAGCTCTCGGTGCTTCACGAGCGTACCGCAAGTTTCGTGAACCGTGGCTCTGTGTGTACAAAAGCGCACGGTCAGCGTGGCTCAGGTGCAATGTAGGTAGATAATGGAGGCAACATGAGTGTCTCTGAGCTCTTAATTTCCCATCATCTTCTGCAATGTGTTTTCTGACAAAAAATACTCGATGTTGGCAAGCGTGGCTTTTAACTTTTTTTTCGGTCGCTCGCCGGACAAAAAGCTCTAAATTAAACATTGTTTTCTCAGGAATTGTTTCCAAACTTCCAAGCTCTCGTGTTTCTTGTCTCGTCTCGGCAAATCTTTCTCAAGATTTTCCCATGAGATTGGGCTGGAAAAGGCACAAAACGAAATGACCAATTTTGGAAAAGGGCAGCCTAATTGGGGCTTTCTCAGACGTCTCAGGTCATTGAGTTTGGGGAACACAATTTTTTGGGGAACAAAACAAGTAAGTAACAAGAATCGACTTCCCCGCATTTCCCAAAGTCAATCAAAGTAATATTCGGAAATGACAAACAAAACAAAAAGAACGCCTCTCTCATTTCCGGTCTGGAAGCTTGCAGCATAAATGTTTCTAAATCACCATGGAAGTAGCCGCCGCTTTACAAATTGTTGTACAATAGAACTCGGCTAATAGCCTGTTATTTCATCTGTTCAGCAGCCAAGTGGTGCTCGTCGTTCCATTGCATGGAAAGTCCACGCCAGCGCACTGCAATTTTTCATAGGTCGCGTATCAATTGGCACAAGAAACTTTGTTTAGGCAGTTCGAGCGAATTTTGGGAATTTTTCTAAATTTTTACACGCCGAGGAACTTTTGATATTCTAAAGAACCAGCACAATAAGAAGATGAGGTCCAATCTGCAGTTCAACATACAGACACCCGAGGTCGTGCTGGAGGAGAGGATCGAGGAGTTCAAGCAGGACAAGGAGAAGATGCAGGAAATGAATCTCTTCGTCGACAGCCTGCTGGTGGACGCGAGCGAGAAGGCCCAGGAGCAGCTGGACGCCAAGCTGGTGAGTATTCTAGAGCCAAAGAAGAAATTCTGTTTCTCGAGGAATAATTTTTTTTTAGGCCGAGGAAAAGGCAAAGACCAGCTTGTCGCTGTCGGCCTTCAAGAACAAGAAGTACGTGGTCCGAGCTCGCACTTACTTCCGGGGAATCTTCGACTCGATCTCGAACTGCACGGCGAACTTGCCAAGCCTTCCGGTGAGCCGCAGGACTTAAAAATGGGTTGTGAAACGAGCAAAATTAAAAATCTACTGGAATTTTGGAGCCACATTTAGCCCCTAGCGTATTTACAGACCGAAGCTCTTCTAACAAATTTAGGACAATCACAGTCATGGCAGCTCAAAACTTCACCACCCCAGTTTCAGCAGAGGTTTCCTTTTCTACGTCCATCTCTACTAGGTGTTTTCCAGAGTAGTCAGTGTTAGAGTCCAGAAGTAACTATATATTCCTAGGACAGATTCAACGCTAGTTGAGGTACCATCGATGAGTTTTTAGTTTACATCGTTGCAAAAATATTTTACAAGGTTATAGGAAATGAACGCAATAAAGTGTAATTGATGTACTGAATAAAAATCTCTTTGTGGAAACTCTTGTGTTTTGAGTGGAAGAAAAATATTATGAATTTTGGACTCTCCTGGAAAATTATTTCAGCCAAATTAGAGGAAGAATAGATTTTTCTGGAGTCAGTAGGGCTTGTCTAAGGTCGGACACTCAAACTCAAAAAATCAGAAAAAATTTGAAATAAATTATGAATTAGGTTTTAGGCTCAAAACGTCGAAAAAATTTTTCAGCCCCTTCAGCTAAGTAATATGCTACTTATATGGCTCCCTCTCCCCAGAGGCTCATGGCAAAAATTCAAATGAGCACTCTTTGAAAGCCCACAAGTGTCTTCTTTCTTGTGGTTTTTCGGTTGGTTCGCACAAAAATCCCATTCTGGAGATCTGGGGCTTCAAATGGGTAAAGGTCTGAAAATGCCGTAAAAATGACCATCGTTCCTGCAACCTTCAAAAGCTATCTCCTCCTCAGATATACATCGAAGAAATATGGTTGAGCACTTTTTGTGCTCGTAAAAGACGTGGCTAAAATAATATAGGGTGTTTTTTTGAAAAAAAAAAAAATTTTCAAAGTCATGGCTAAACCGAGAATTTTGACGGACAATTTTTTCAGAAAAAAAGCAAAAATAAATAGAAGGAGCCCCCGAAGATAGGGCTCTTCGTGGCAAAGTGACCTTTATTTTTCACGAGCTATCTGGGAAAAATATAATATTTGGGGGTCGGGAGGGAAATAATCGAAAATGGGCCCATACGATAGGCCTCCAGGGGAACTCCCAGAACTCCGAAGCCCCTAAAAACCAAGGACCAAACTTTATCTTGTGTAGCCTTTGAAGAGTGTGCGCAACTTTTAAGCCATCATTCGCCTTTCTACGTGCCCTGGGAGCTGAGATCAACCGTCGGAAAGTTGCCCCATGAAATTCGTAAGTACTCTTAAGGTCCCTTTTTTCACAAATAAGAAAATTTCTTTAATTTTAAAATAAGTCTAATTTGTGTAAGAAGCTCTAAGCTGATCTAGATCTCGACTTGCAATTGATCACGTGCTTTTCAAAAATCTTGTAAGAAAATCTCAACTGCAAAATTCAAATACCGAAAAGCTACGCAGCCATCAGCTGATAGTCAGTCACGCAGCTCCTTCGCTCATAATACAAACAATCCGAGAGCTCTCGACTGCAGTTTTCCGGGGATTTACATAACTAAGCTGGCATGGAGTCGAGTGAAATGTAAGTCCTCTGAGCCACCAAGTAGCTCCGTCACAAGACTCCTTCCAGAGACCTGCAGAACGCGATCAAAAGCAAGCTGAAGTCGAAGATGTTCCTCGGCATCTACAGAGAACGAAGACTAATTGAGAAGCTGAATCAGTACCGAGACGTCATTTCCCTGCACGTCTCCGAAGCCCAGCTGCTGCACGATCTGAGGGACTGCGAACGCATGGTCGAGAAGGTGCTAGGAAGCCAGGTGGTTTGCGGATTTTCCACCGAAAACGAAGGTGCAATATTTTGTGACGAGCTTAGTGACACTCCCCTGGGAACGTTCTGGTTCCAGGTACGGGCGGTCAAGTTCCGCAGCGACGAGGTCAGCGTAAGGCTGAAGGTCATCAGACAGGTAGGGTTCGAGGAGCAGGACTTGACGAGTCCCGTGAATGTGTCGAGGGAGGCCAAAAAGGAGGAGGGGGAGAAGCCCCCGGAGTGGGAGGAGATTCTGCAGTCCTACAAGGGGTCGATAGAGAGAAACGTCAAGGAGTTCCTGGCCTACCAGGTGAACAGCGAGAACATAAAGAAGGTCCTGAAGTTCCTGGCCCTGCTAGTCGTGAGCGCGAGCGTGGCTTCGATAGAACTCGTCAAGTGGCTGGGGAACTTCACGATCAGGTTCATGGCGGAGGTGTCAAAATTCGTGAGGGTGTCCACTCCGATATTCATGGCAATCCTGGACTTTTTCTCGCGAATCGTGGGAGGGATGTTTATATTTCTGGCCATGCTGTGGAGGGACAGCATAGGCAAGGGTCCCGCAATCAGGCCTCCCGAGCGACCGGCTCTGGAGTACCGCAAGCCCTACAAGTCGGTGTATTACGACCGGAAGCCCATCGAGTTCCCGGGAGGCCGGAGGTAGAGATGTGCAATACTTAGCTTTAGGGGACCATTTTTGTTCTGCTTCTGGGTGGGCGTTTTTCCATCATGAACAAATATTTAATTGATACTAATTTAGGCTCGTTTGTGACTTGATGATTGTTTTGTGATTTATAGTATGAATAAACCTTTGTGCTGTTTTATCCACTAACATGAGACTTCTCTTAAAACAGACCTCAGAGATAAAGTTTGAACATTTCTTACTGATCAGACTTCTGGAAACGATCGAAACAAAATACGATAAAAGCTAATTTTTATTTGCTTTACCACAGCGGACTTAGAGAATAGCCTGGATTTGTTCTCGAGTTGGAACTATGTTCTCTTAAATGAAGAACCTTCGAAGCTTAAATGCCATTCCTAAAGCTAAGCATTTTAGCTTTGATTGCCACTTATTTGTTAACATTAACGTTAACTTAATTTTATATTAAACCTAAATTATCAATAAAAAGGCAAAAAAATATTGCAATATCAAAGTGGATGTTTTTAAAAGTAAAAACCCTTGGTGCTCAAACCAAGGGTGCTCAAAATTTAATTAAAGACGGTAGAAAATTTCTGAGATAGTCCAAGCTCGAGGCCAATATTCCAGACTATTTCTCAAGCCAGCTATGGTTGCTTCTAAAATACGTATGTACAAAAATTGGTGTAAATATAAATCGTAGTGTGAGAAATCGTTTGTGGAGGCTATGCAGAGACCTACTCGTCGTCGGTGGCAGTGGCTGAGGATCCGATCACGGGAATGCAGGACTTGTCGGGCAGCAGCGCGTGCTCGATGAGGAACGACTCGACGTCCGAAGCGTAGAATTCGTCCCCCAACTCGTCGGACACGCGGACAAAGTTGCCAATGACATTGCCGTTTTTGTAGACCAGCAGAGCGGGGAGACCGTGTTGCTTGAATCTCGAGCTCATGCCAGCGATGCTCCCGTTGATCTTGCAGAACTTGACGTTGACGTACTCCTTCGCAAGGGCACTCAGACAGGTGTTGAGGGTCCTGCAGGCCGTCACTCGGTCGTCGAAAATGTGCAGCACGACGGTGATTCCCTTCACTTCGACGCCGTCAATTGCATGCAAGAGCTGCTCCGACGAGGTCAGATCGAGAAGTTGGCCAAACGTGGGAAGTCGCCCACTCAGAGCCAGCATTTCTGCCATTCTCTTGCGCTGGAACTCGAGCAAGAAGTCGTCACTCATGAGCTCCTCCAGTTCCTTATCCAGCTCGTCCTGCTCCTTGGCCTTCTCGTCCTCCTCCTTCGTCCTCGACGTGATGCTGAGCTTCTTGATCAGCTCCAGCCGCTCCCTCTCGGCTTCCTCCCGCTTCTCCGTCTCGAGCTGCTTGAATCGCTGCCAGTCCTTGATGACCCCCTTGGGGCCCGTGTTGGTCGAGTTCCCGCTCCAGTGGGCCTGGTCTGCGGGAATGAACTGCGGCTCAGGCGCCGCTGCTCCCTTCGAGGCGCTCCGCTGGCCCTCAGAGTCCGAGTCCCCGCCCTCGTCTTCGCTGCTGCTGCAGTAGTTGTGCATCTTGTTCCCCAGAATTTTGTCCTCTAGCGTCGCCATTGTGTAAACTTAAGTATTCCGTGTCAGTTAAGTATTTTATTAACTTAATTAGTCGTTAACTTTGTAAAACTGGCTGGAAGCAAATTTTCATCAATAAAAATTGAAAACAAACTGAAACTCGTAGACTGGGAAGTCACCCAGTCTATGCCCGTGTGAGACCAGTCTAGATCTTTTGTCGTGAAGTGAAAAGTTCAAGTTTTTTCCACCAATTTAAAGCCAAAGTACAGCACAGAAAGCCAAAAAAGAACTTGAAACGATGGAGGTCAGCGCTGAGGTGTTTGTTGTGATGAAGCCGTTCTCGAAAGACCTAATTCTGGGCCGGAACGCGGTGAAGGGAGAGGCACAAGAAGTCGTCTACTTTCCTGGAGCTTCCAACGACGGGCCCCAGAAGGTGAGTGGCCTCTTTGTCGCGGGAATCCTGAATGAAAACATCTTCCTTGGCAGCTCACAAACATCGAGATCGAGGGAGCTCCCTCCTCGGCCGTGATCCTGAGCAAACCGATCGGAGTCTGGGGAGCTGAGTCGTAAGCCCTTCCGGTCTGGTCCAGAGTGTTTCTCACAGTTCTCTTTCAGGGGTGCCAACGACAAGAAGCTGACTGTGGCTCTGACATACACTTGCAATGAAACAGATGGTGGCTTATTAGGTATTGATTTAGTTCGGTGAGTAGAAAAAAGTCCCTGAAAATCGCCAAAGTAACAGCGTTCTCTCCGAAGCCTTGCCTTGGAACGCGCCTCGAGCACGGAGGAGGCGGTAAAATTAGTCGGCGAGCTGGTGGAGAAGCACGGCTCGGACGAGCAAATCGTCTGCCTGGTTCTGTGCGACACCTCCTCAGCCTGGATCCTCAATGGCGTTGGGAACTCCTGGGCAGCGGAGCAACTCACGGAGAGCCGGAGTATCGGCCCTGGAATCTCGATTGGGAGCACAATCGACAAGAGCTCGGAGGGCTTCAAGGAGAAACTGGAGGCTCTGGGACACGTGAGTGATTTGTTAACCCTCTAACTGCCTAGTTAACCCTCTAACTACCACCAGGATGTCGTCTCGAAGGAGAACTGGTACGACAAGAAGCCGGCTGAGGAAGACAGCTTCAGCGTGACCTCCATGTTCGACCTGCTCCGGAGCACCGAGAACTGCAGTTCCTCGCAGTCTAGTCACGTCTCGGTGCTCTCGACCACCAGCATCTGCTGCAACTGGTTCACGGCGACGCCCAATCCCGCGGAATCCGTGTTCAAGCCTTTCGTTTTTACCTTCGGATCTCGCATCTCGCCCCTCACGAAGGCAGCTGAGCCGGGGGTGGAGGCGACCCTGCTGCACAAGCTCCACGCGACACGCAACTGGGAGACAATCGGGAAGCTCCTGCAGTCACTGGAGGCGGAGTGCGTCGAGGAGGTCAACAAGTTCTTGAACGAGCACCCGGGGACGCCCAATCAGGAGCTGGACGACCTGATGAAGGACTGCGTGGAGGCCGAGGTCAAGTTCTACCGCTAAGACGGCCCATTCTCTAGCGTTTTCGGCGAAGCTTTCTGAACTGCGTTGGCTTAGGACTTTTGTGTTGTGATACGTTCCATTCCATGTCAAACATGCATTTATTTATTCTTAATTTAACCGTAGACGGGCAGACTATGGGCTCTCAGTATGCTTTCCACTGCTTTGACGCTGCATTTGAACTCTCGATAATAGTAGAAGTGAAGTCACAATAACCAGTATTGAATCAGATACAACACATATTCAATCTAACAGTAGTATTTAACCATTTTTTGATAAACCATTATTGAGCATTGAAATAAAGAGCAAAGTCTAGATCCTCTCTTTTCATTCAAATGTTTGGCTCGCAAGCACGTGTTTCATCCGAGTGCCTTTTCCGTTTGATATAACGTGTACAAACTACCTGTAAACGCGCCTATGTACTCACGGTGATGCATATTTTACCGCTCTGTAAGCCACGAAATCGGTAAGTAGGAACTGTCTTTCAGCTGTCTTGTCTGTTTGTCTTGAAAACTTCACCAAGTCTAACCAGGTTTGACCTTGATATCTTCCAGCAATTTTTGTATATAGTTTTGAAAGTTTAAATTTTACAGGTAATTTTGTTTTAGGAGGTAATTTTTTTTACGCAAAGTCTTACCACAATAACTTAACGCAACTTGTCCTTTATTAAAATCCTGGACATTTTTTGAGTTTCTCAGTTCCTTTAAAAAAGCTTTTTTTAATTCATAAAATAGTTTTGAACCTTTGGAATTTTTGTCTATGGCTTTATTGAGTATTTGACATTATTAAAGCATTAAATTGAACTTTTTGTTCAACCCATTGGCTACCGAGGGGTAACTGGTGACCCATAAATTTTTAAAAAATTATTCCGGGCAAATTTAAATTTGAGGGAAAGCTTTGATTGCATTTTCAATCAACTTCATCCTTCTACTCTCGAAATAAGCTACTTTTTTTTGACAGTTTTTAAAAAAGATTTTAACTTATAAATTTCAGTTTTACCGCCATATTAGAGTTTAAATTTTAACTTTTAAAAAATCATTAAAAAATACTAAACGTTATAATTTCAAAAAACTTTCTTCTTCAATATTTAAAGTTAAACCCAAACTATTTTTGTCATAAAAAATTTTCATAAAATTTAACCCATTTTTGAACTATGGGCATATTTTTGTTTTACAATTTTAGTGTCTATCTTCTCCAAAAATTTTTTCAAAATTAAATTTTCATGAGTCATTATTTCATATGGATCATTGTTTTCAACCAAAACCGTCGATTTCAGGAAGCTTGACGCATTTTGAAATTTTTGGTAGCCAATGGGTTAATTAAGTCCCCTCTGGGCTTTACCGATGCATTTTCCCTAAAGCCGCCGTGCGTTTTGGATTGTTTGTAAGTAATAACTATGCTTCAGTTTGGTGGAGTTTGTTGAAGTTTGTGGACGTTTCTAAGGAGTTCCCGCTAGTAACAATTAAATGTAGGCAAACTTCGAATGTGAAGCACAATCGAGACAGTGTGTGCTCATCAGAGTGAAAAAAATCACCCAGCAAATCAAAATTGTGCCTTTTTGGAGTTTTTAAAGTTTTGGAGTAAAACCGCGCGGAAGATAAAAAGTTTTGAGTGGAGATGCCAATCACGCGTATGAGAACGAATTTGAGGGGCTCAGATAAGCGAGATCTATTGTGTGCAAAACTTTATGCAACAAATATCAGTGAAACAATATAAATGCAAATCAGGGGCCCGCGTTTCGTGATTTATGGACACAAATCCTGTTCCTTGTTCCGGATCATTGGCCTGCGAGCTCCTTGCGTCCACTCACGTACGCGAGTGTGCGGTGAAAATGTAGCAGTGGTCAACGCGATGCAATGTGCCAGCATTGGAAGAAGTATTGATTTTAAGTGCCGCCACTGAAACAGTTAGCGTGGTTCAACGTCCAGCGGAATAGAGTCCTTTCTAGTGAGAGATCTGCGTGTCAAGTGCCTTTGACACCAATTTGGGCGCATTTGCGGAATTGCTACACACTAAACTTGAGGAAGTTCAAAGGGATGATTAATGATAACAAGTGAGGTGGTTTGAAGCAATGACCCTTTCGGACATAAGGGGTATTGAGGCTAATGGAAGTCAAGTGGAAATCGAACGATTACTCCGAAAGTAGGTGCCTCACATAATGGTGATAGTGATAGACATTTCTCAATCGAGTAATGGAGACATTTTGTGCTAAGAGAGGGAGGTTACGGAAGACGCTGAGCTTCCTCAAAATGACAGTGTTGTACGTTTTCTTAGGACTCATTTCGATTTGGACTAAAGGCATTGAAGGTGAGTCGGTTCTTCCTCTTTATCGTTGCTCCCCACTGAGCTCACGACGGAATCTGATCTTCGCTCAGGGACGTGGCAGTGGACTTTTTCTAGTCAAAAACAATTGAACCTCTTATTAGACTTTTTTAGGCTTTCAAATAAAATTCCTTCTCAGGAACAACGAGACTTAGACTCCATCTAGTAAAAAAATTGGACTTCCATGAATTTGAAAATTAGGGTTCCCTTGATGTTGAAATTGAGCCTCCTGACCCTCAATCTAAGAAATTTCTCAGCCTGAAATTTCTTAGATTGATTTTTTGGTTCTGAAATTGGTTTAAGGGCCTGTAGCAGCTCAGGGGCTGATCTGAGGCCGGGATGATATATGGGAAGTTGTTAGGTATTCTTGAGAGGCTTAAGGTGAGAGGGTCAGATCGATCTAGAGTCTCTTTGTCCTTCAGTAAGAGGCCTCTCTAAAGTCTACAATCCTGGACTGACACCAGAGGGTGCTTAGACGTTTGAAAATAAGTTTCCCTGCGGTCTTTTCCCAAAAAAAGAAGCCTAGAAAAATCCAAAGACCACGAACCTCTCATACGCCTCTGTCTTGACTTTGTCGGCATTGCTGCTAATCGCTCACTTGCGTGTACTTGATACCTCAAGCGCCGAAACGAGAGATGAAAGTAAAAACCGAGCCCAATAAGGTTCGCTGCTTGACGCTAAGAAGCAGATGCAGTCTCCAGACCAGCCTTTCTAAAAGAAGTTAGAAAAAGCGAGCTGTAAATTGGGCATCGCGGCGTTTTTTATTCATTTGCTGCCAACCACAGTTACGAGTCAATCAATTAGGTAAATTGATTGGAACTCGTGGATAAAGCGGCAGATGTTGAGCGTGAAGAGCTGCAGTAACTGCAGAATATGGCCAAGAACGGAGGTTGGGAGCTCTGAACCGCATCGAGAGTCGTCATAACATGATGACAAAGATAAATATGCTCGAGATCGAGTGACAATGCGCCACTTAATGAAGCGGGAACGACCAAATCGACGAATATTATTGTCGAAGTGAGACAATGTCGGAGTGAAATTCTCCGAATTTTTTCGGATTTTGGCGATTCGTCTTGTGTACGGGCGTCGGGCTCCCTCATCCGTGAATCCTGTGCACGCTCGTAAGACCCCTCGATTGTTTCGTAATGAGTGACTCAGAGAGAAGCCGTATTGTGCGTTGCAATTTGCTTTGCTTTCGTTTATTCCGCGTACGAGTATGTGCAAAGAATGTTCCTAAACTTGGAACTTGTGGAAGAAAGAGCCATTAGATAGGGCAGGTGAAAATGTCAATTATTTATTGAACTTGAACGTGTCAGTGGCGTGCTCTTTGTCCGTTTGTCTTGCCCTCCGTAGTTGAACACTATTTCTTCATACCGTAAAGATGTCTTTAATAAGGTCAGCATTACTTTAATTGCTTGTTTCTGCCGGTTAGCAAGCACAAAACATGACTTCATAACACCTTGTCGCGCCTCTGAGGAGTGAGGGGGAGCACTTGCTGGGTTAATTTCCATAGTTGCGTTTGACGGGCGGTCGGAGACAGCAATCTTGCAGACTTTGTCAGCCGATGCTTTCTTTTTTTCTGCACAAATATTTGCTGAACCCAAAAACACGAACATTCACACTTGAGTGGCTCAAATTGACCGCAGCTCGTAATCAGGCTATGCAAATGTTTACGTAAAGACCGAATCAAGAATCAGAGGGATCATAACATTTTTTATCGGTTCAATCTGATGGAATGTCCGTCTGTCTAGCTGTTCGTCAAAGTTTTCGAGACTCTGAACGATAGAGCTCTTTGCCAGAGGGACTATTTAAAATTATTCAAATGAAAGACCAAAAAAGCCCTCTAACGACCTCCGTTGTTTCAGCTCAATCGCCAATCCTGGACTCGAGATGCTACCTGAGCACTGGCGGCTCAGCAGAGAGCTTCCTCGTGTCCGAAGACATCGCAGTGGGGGCAGTTATCGGCAAGTACTCTTCATCTCCTCTTAACTAAAAGCTAACTGATTCAAATAACAGGAAAACTGAACATAAACGGAGACCCGAATATCGAGACCGGAGACATAGATTTGTCGCTGAGAGAACGAGACGCCCCCGTGCAGGTACTGACTGGGCTCTAGACCCCTCACTAGCATATAATGACGAGCTCATTCCTCTTCCAGATCGCGCCAGGCTCCAACGAGATAGTGCTCATCACGCCTCTGGACAAGGAGGGCCAGCGAGGTCCTGCGTCAGTTTACGTCAACGTGATCTGCGACAGAAGGGGCAACAACGATCCTGTGAGTCTCTCTCTCTCTCCCTCAAAACTTGCTCACAAATCCGAGGTCTGCAATGAAAGTCTGAATGCGAAATTTCTCCACATGCTGAACAAGTGGGGCAAATTCGTGTTCATTAGAGCACTCAAGCTAGGCACTTTTGTTGCGTCATAATTTACGAATGAAAATAATTGATTGATAAACAAAACCATGAAAAGCATATTAAGAGCCTTATGAATATTATCTCTGTATCGCGCCTGCTAATCGAGTTCTGTGGCTTTTATTCCAGAGCTTTGTGATCCCCGTAAACATTCGCGTGACCGACATCAATGACAATGCGCCAGTGTGGGTCGCAGCGCCCTACATCTTGACGCTCTCGGAAGTCACGGTTCCGGGAACGAGGGTACTTCAAGGAGCTCGGGCCATCGACCAGGATCAGGTAATTTAGTGAATTTAATACCCTGGTGTCTCTCAAAGACTTAGGGCTCGTTCAAATATTTCGTCACGGTAAAAACCGACTCCCTCGACCTTCGAGACCCCCTTGGACCGTGAAATAATATTTTAGCAGGCCCTAACGAGAAAAGTGAATGATTGAGAGACATCAGTGTATAGAGCTCGTAATCAAGCACTTTTCAAATATTTGGTAACTATCAAACAAATATTAAGGAAAAATATTTTATTGATTTTATTTACAAATATTTCCAAATATTTGATAAAAATTACCTGATCATAAAAACTCATTAATTTTTGATTTTCAAAAAGTCAAACTGTGATTCTTTGAATCTTTCTTGTACCAAGCAACTTCATCAGATTTGGTGGGCTTAGTTTTTATTTTTCTAATTAAAAAAAACACTTTAAATAAAAGAAAATTTACTGTGACAATCTAAGGAAAAATTAACTTCGTTCGTAGCTTTTGTTGAAAATATGGGTCCAAAAATATTTGATAATTATTTGTAAATATTTACAAATATTTAAGAATTAGCTAAAAATTATTTGATTGATATATTTTTGTTTGCAAATATTTGATAATTTGATTGTTTGATTACGAGCTCCATCAGTGTAGAGTAAAGCCCATCTCTAAAACCCTCACATTTGCAGCAAGGTCCGTTCTCGACAGTCGAGTACCACGTGCTCCAGGGCCCCTACTCTGAGTACGTCGATTTCGTGAGTCCCCTCGAGGGCACTCTAATCCTCAAGAAGTCGCTCGACTACGAGACTCTCAAGAACTTTACCGTGAAACTACGAGCCCAGGACCAGGGAACGCCCCCTAAGTTCTCGGACACCACTCTGAGGGTCATCGTGAACGACGCCGACGACCAGAACCCAAAGTTCCTGAACGAGGCCTACAGCGCCGAGCTGCCCCCCGACGGCACGATCGGGGAGGTGAAGGTCCTGCCCGAGCCCCTGAAGGCCTTCGACCAGGACCTGGGTCTCAACTCCCCCATCGAGTATAGCATCAACCCGTCCCTGGAGTCCCGCTTCTTCGCAATCCACCCCAAGACTGGGGCAGTCCGGCTCGTGGCGCCCCTGGGACCCGCCGACCTGAGCCAGCCCGTGACACTGGTCATCAAGGCCACGCAGATTGACAACCCGGACCGCTACGCCCTCACGACCCTCAAGGTCTCGCGCAAAGGGGTCAAGCTGCTCAGCGAGCCCCTGGCTTTTTTGCAGCCTAGGTACTCAGGGAAGGCACGGGAGGACCTCGGAGTGGGGAGCCGGATCCTCGCTTTGCCCACCAACCACCCTGGGAAGGCCCTCAGGTACCAGATCCTGGACCCCGAGGCGGCCCAGTTCTTCTCCGTGGGCAATCTCGGCGAGCTGATTCTCCAGAAGGGGCTGGACTACGAACGCAAGACCGCCCACAGCTTCACCGTCCTCGCGACCAACGGCAAGTTCAACTCGACGGCAGACGTCAGCATCGAGGTCGTCGACGTGAACGACTGGGAGCCGCGGTTCCGGCAGCCGCACTACGAGTTCATGATCAGCAAGGACAAGCGGGAGTCGGACGAGCCTCTGGCGCTGGGGAAACTTGAGGCAGCTGACGGGGACCGGAACGACAAGGTGAGTTTGGTGCTCCGGGGCCCGCATGCCAGCATGTTCATGGTGGACCAGAAGGGCACGCTCTGGCTCAAGGGAGATCGCCCCAACGTCACCACGGCCCACTTCCTAGCGATCGCTACTGACTCGGGAATGCCCCCCAAGAGCGCCTCCGTGCCCGTCAGCGTGACTCTCGAGGAGCCCACCATCGCCCTGCAGACATCGCTGCACAGCATCCTCACGACTTTCGGCATCGTCCTGGGCGTCTTTGTGCTCGTCATCCTGGTGCTTTCTGTCTACATCTACAAGCAGTGAGTCTTTAACCCCTTTTAATGGTCATAGAGATAATTAATAGAGACACAACTGACAAAATGTCGATCTCAGATTTTCGTAAAATATTTTCTTGAGGACTAATTAGCACAAAAAAATATAATGGGATTTTTTAAAAACTCAATATGGCTGCCATTCGTAATTTTAAAAAGTTTCTTACATATTTTGAATAATATTTCCCGATTCCCAAGTCCGATTTCAAAATTATTAAACGCATTTTAGAATTAATCATGAACATTTAAGTGATGAGATGACTAAATATATTTTTCAAAATAACTATACATATACATACAGTCTCATTTTAAACATCCCAAAAAAATTTAAGAACTCTAAAATTTTGTTATTTTGTGTCTTTCATTTCTACAAAATTTAAAAAATTAAATAAAAGCCAATAAGATAAAGCCAATTTTATAAAAAATTCCAATATTTTAAATTCCAATATTTTTTTTTCTGCAGACGCAAGCCCAAGTCACGCGTCCACAGCCAGACCACGAGCACTTCCGGAGTCAACTTGATGCCGAACGACCACCACAAGACCAAGGGAATGCACCTGGTGAACAACAACCTCACAATCGGGAACCCCATGAGCGCTCACGGCGGTTCCGGCAGCAGCATCAGTGTCGGAGCCTCGACGATCCTCGCTGCGAGTCTGGAACGCGAGGCTCAGCGGGAGAGGGAGCGCGAAAACTACACCGCCACCGTGCGAAACATCATTTCTCGGGCTTCGGCGGCTCGCGAAGGCCGAATCTTTGACGAGGAGCTGGAGAGAGACTCGATATCGAACGAGGACTCGCCCCGGAGCAAGACCTGCTGGACGGCCAACACGCACGACACGAGTAACGGGAACGGCTTCATCATGCGGGGGAAGAAGCTGAGCTGGGAGGCCTCGCACATACCCGTGCCCAGAAAGGTGGGAACGCGAGCTAGAGTCTGGCCAAGTTTCACGGTTTTTCTCTCTTTCAGACTGACTCCATCGGGTCGATCGACAACATGGGATCCACGGAGAACAACCTCACGGTCTACTTCTAGCATCAGACCTCCTTCATCTGAACACTGTGAATATTCCTGCAAGGCATTTCGAACTCAAACTCTGTATAGTTGTTGTTAAATTTGGTCTCTAGTGCTTGCCTTCGTGCCTAGGATAGAGTAGGTAGTTTTGTACTCGTAAGTGTTACACTTTCATAAGAAATAAAGTCCACGTTCGTGCGTGAGTTAACTTCTAAGAGATTTTGGTACTTTATTTTCCCCCTTGAATGTCTTGGAATGAGGCTTTTAAGTCTCTTGGAAGGGGGTTTGGAGCCTTCAGAATTTTCTAACGAGGCCTTAAAAAATTTTAGCTCTGTTATTTCTGGAGATGGACTTTTCTGACTTGTGAGAGATTTTTTTGCCCTCAATGGAGCCTTTAGGAAGTCTAGTTAGTCAGCTTTTTGGAGTTTTTAATAGCAGCATCAAATTTCGAATTTTTGCATTAAATCTGGACATGGACTAAAACCTTTTTTTCTCTTTCCAAAAAATTCTGATATGTTCTTTTTCCTCGAATGAAGCCTATTTCTGGTCTAAAGAATCCAGCTTTCTCGTCAAAATAATTTAAAATCGTTTATTTGAAAACAAAATGCGCAAAACAAAAATCACAAGATCTCCTAAATTAAATGCAAATAAAATCCTACCGTCTTTTTAAGCTCCTCCCGCCGCTACTTTGCTCTTGACTCGCTGCAGCAGACTGAAGTTGCCCACCTTCACGAACCTCTCAGTAAGAAATGGGACGTAGAACGCCCTGAACACCGGATGTGACTCGGCTGCGTTGAGGAACGGCAGGCTCTTGACGACGCTCCACTCCCTCGTGTTAAGGGCGTAGTTGGGCTCGAGCTCGGAGTCGGCCCCCGTGTCGAGATGCAGCAGGAAGTTGCACTTTTTGTAGTCAAAGTTCATGAACTCGTTTCCCTGGTTGAGGTCGTTGAAGTAGGGCTGGACGACCTGCGTGCCGTTCTCGGACTCGTCAAAGTAGGCCGGAAGCATACCCTTGAACTCGGACTCGATGAAGCGCACGCGGAACTTCTCGGAGGGCAGGAAGAAGCTGTTCGGGAAGCGGTACCAGTCCTTGCCGAAGCACACGTTGAAGGTCTTCTCGCCCGACAGCTCGGCGGCCTGAGGCAGCTCCATCATGAGGTCCATGGGTGCATGGTAGTTGCGGTGGAGCGAGATGATCCTCAGAAGGCTGGGAGTCGTCGTGAGAACCACGGCGATGGCCGCTATGAAGGTCGAGTGGTCGAGGTAGTGCTGGCCCACGGGGAGCTTCCGGATCTGCTTTTTCACCCGGTAGAAGAGCTTCTGGACCACGTCGATGCTGATGGCCCCGCAGAGGCTGATCATGGGGAACACCGGGAACAGGAAGCGCTCCTCCTTGTGGGGCTGTGCCATGAAGACCGCGAGCCAGAGGTAGAAGGGGGCCAGACTGAGGTAGTACGGGAGGTTGAGGGTAGGCTTGGACTTGGCGGGTACGAACAGCCAGCACAGGACCAGCATGAGGGGTGTGGCGAGGGCACAGAGCCACACAATGTTGAAGTTCAGGAAGCCGTTCACGAGGTAGTAGGAGAGCGGCTCGGTTCCGTACAAGTTGGGCCCGTGGGACGTGAAGACGTTGTAGAGGACGAGGTTGAGGGGCGCGACGACTATCTTGCCGAAGTAGGACGAGTCGATGACGACCATGGGAACGAGGATGATGACGGCAGAGAGGACGGTCCAGAAGACGAACGTCTTGAATTTACGTTTGAACACGAGGATGTCGAGGACGATGGGGAGGCCGAGGAGAGCTGCAAAGGGCCAGCCGCAGAGGGCGGAAATGGCGGTGAAGAAGATGGCTAGCGGGTACTTCTGGAACCACCAGGCTGCGAGGGCGGCGGACGAGAAGTACATGGAGAAGCTGCTGGGCAGGAAGGCGGTGCTGGCGATGAACATGCCTGGGCTGAAGAGCTGGAAGATGATCCACATCCGGCCGATGTGGACTCCGAACTCGCGGCAGATGGCTCTGGAAGAGAGGGGTTTTTACTCACAGGTTTTCAGAAAATTTCAAAGGCAAAAATTTTTTGCAATGCTCAAAAAAATATTAATCAGCTCTCTAGCTCCTCACTGGGCTTTTCTTTGTATGTTTTTGACCCATTCAAAAATCTTTCATACAATTTTTCAAATTTTTTTGGCCTATTGTTGTTAAATTGAAAATTTATTGGAGGTAAAATTAAAGTTTTTAGTAAAAAATAAAAATTGATAAAAAATTACCTGGGCGGGAAAAACCCCCTTAAATGAAAATAGAGTGGAGGGAAAATTTTTCATGCGGATAATTTAAAAGGAAATAAAGTTTCAAATCCGAAAATACATAATACTTGATAATTAAAGCGCAAAAACTAAGCTTAAAAATTGCCTAAATCGTCAAATGAGTTAAGGTCGAAGTTTCCAGAGTCAAATTTCCGGTTAAGTCGCGCCTTACTTGTATAGGAAAAGCTCCGTCGTGGCACAGGCGAATCCCAGAATACACCGGATGAAGTAGAAAATCAGCAGCGGACTGGGCTGGAAGAGCTTGTCGTAGATCCAACCTGGAATTCCGTGAAGCAGCAGATAGGTGTAGGACCGGAGGGCGAACTCGGGGCTGTACTCCCACGTCTGGAGACCCCTACCGTACAACAGGTAGTGGAGCGGCTCCCAGTAGTTGAAGGTCTCGTCACAGTCTAAATGGAAGGATTTCCAGTTAGCATTTAATTCGAGGCTCTGACGTGGAACTTGCCTGAAATGTGAGACCAGATGGCAGCGCAGAATCGCACGCTGAGGAGGACCTTGAAGGCGGTGTCGGACTTCGGAGACATGTCGATTTGCGTGACGGGCTCCTTCACCTTGCCGACGGCCGCAGAGCTTTTGCTGGAATTAATTTCCTGAAGGCTTAACTTTGGGGCTTCGAGCCACTCACCTGTCCCTGGGAGCTTCCGCATATCCCTTCGTTGTCTTGTTTTGCTTTTTGGTAACTGGTTTTTGGCTTTGGGGCTGCCGATCGGAGGGTCTTCGATTTACTGCCATGTCTGGCGTTCGGAGGATCTAAAAATTTTAGGCTAATTTAATTCTTTCTACTCTAGACAATAATCTCAGCAGCTGCAAGAGGAAGTTTTTTTATTGAAAATAGTAGTTTAAAACTGTAAAAGTAGGAAGAAATGAGGTAAATTAAATATTTACGTGTGAGGATTTATCCTAAAATGTTCAAAATTATCGGCCAGCTGATTTGCCGGGGTTTGACAGCGGCTTGCGTTCCACATGTTGTGTTTGTGGGAAAATCGCGCCAGCAAAAAGTCTTTCGCATTTTTCTTATTAAAAGTCCTCATTTCGTTACTTAAAGCCTTTAAAGTATGGTCGAGCGCATAGAAGATCTCAATCTGCCGAACGCAGTTGTTAGTCGGCTCATGAAGGAAGCCGTTCCCGAAGGAGTGGCGATTTCCAAGGAGGCGAGAGTAAGTTTAGTCTCCATCGGAATTTTGGGCCATTATTTACTGAATCCTTTTTCAGGCCGCTTTGACCAGAGCTGCTTCAGTTTACGTCCTGTATCTCACAACGACGGCCACCGCAGTTTCGTCCAAGATGAAGGTCAAAACCCTGAACCCATCGCATGTCTTTGAGGCTCTGGAGGAAATCGAGTTCGAGTCCTTTGTTGATCCTCTCAAGGAGTTTCTGGAATGTAAGTTTTAATCCCTAGCTCATGTTCTCGTGATTGAATAAATTTATTTCAGCTTACAAAACTCAACAGAAGGAGAAGAAGGGAGCGAAGGCCGATAGCAAAAAGAAAAAGGACGAGGATGACAAGGAAGAGAGCGACGGCGACGGTGACGTTGAACTCGTAGAGGAGGCCGGATAGTTCCGTTTGATTGAAAAAAGCCCAATTTTTAGTAATAAAAACCTGGAAAACCCAATTCGGTCGATTCAAATTTTGGCCGTTACGACAAGCCCCCCCTCACCGCCGCCCCTGCTCAGTTCAGAAATTAAATATGTAAACAACCAAGCCGATTCTCATAGAAAGCCTGATAATGCCAACTATAATAGCTCTGGACGTCTCCTTGTCGATGGCGAGGTTCGTCCCCTTCGTGAACGAGGAAATAACCTTTCACCAGCTCGCAGTTCACGGGATAAACTTCATCCTGGACTACCTCTCGGAAAACGCCAGGCTCGAGCAAGTCTCTTTCCTGATCTTCTCCAACCTGACCGAGGTGATAGTGGAGTTTACGCGGGACTACGAGCTCATCCGGAACGCGCTCAAGACCGACCACTTCGACAAGACCAACATCGAGGGTCTCTTCCAGACCGTCAGCTCCATCTTCCAGTCCACCTGGGGCACCCAGAACTACTGCAACCTCGTGATGATCACCGACTGCGGGCTCGGCATGGGCTCTTCCAGCGTCAAGAATATGCTGCTGAGTCTCCAGTGTCGAGCCCGGTCCCGAAGCAGCTCCGAGCTCCTGCCCTTCCCGTTCCCGAGTAACGTCTCTGTCATGTGCCTGGGCCATCAGAAGGACTCGAAGTTCGTGAGCGCCACCAGCCAGTACCAGTCGCTGCTGGATGTGAGCAAGCAGAAGGGCCAGATCTACGTGATGGGGGGAGGAAGTGAGGAGAGTCCGGTCGGCAAGAGCACCACAGAGGCCCTGTTCTCGGAGATGGTGGAGAAGAACTACAAGCCCTTCGAGGCGGTCCTGAAGTGCGGCTCGTACCAAAAGCTCGAGTCCAACGTGCTGATTTGGCCCCCACCTCTCCCGTACCAGGCGAAGGACGTGTTCGGGACCGAGAGCTCCTACTTCCTGTCTCACAAAATCGAGATCTGCGGGTACCTGAACCTCGGAGACATCGGCTCGCCCATGACCGTGAGTCGGCACCTGATTCTCCCGAAGGTCTCTGTCAGCACTCCTGAGGCCAAGGCGGCGGTCAAGGGTGACCTGGAGAAGCTCGAGGGCGAGATCCGGGGCTTCTACTCCAAGTCAGAGAGCAGCAGCGTGGACGAGGAGGGTAAGTCGGCCGAGTCAGAGTCCAACAAGGAGAATGTCTGCGTTCTGCTGCACGGGGCGCTGAAGATCGAGAACGTGGCTGCCCTGGCGCTCCTCGGGGACAATTGGTTTGGTTTCATCTACTCATTTGCCGACAGCAAGAAGAAATCCAACCTCATGCTGGCCGTCCTGCCACCGGGCTCGGATGTGGTTCCGTGGCTCGGGGACCTTCGGTACCTCGGAATGGTGGAAGACGCCCCCGGGGATGCCCTCAGTTTTCCTCTCAAGCCCGTCGAGAAGAGGAGCTACTCGCAGAATATCGTGGTGTGGATTCGAAGAGCGGGGCTGCAGTCGGACATCCAGAAAGTGCTGCGACACGCCAAGAAGTTGCCCGAGAAGACGACGCACTTTTACAAGGAGCTCAACCGGATCAAGAGGGCGGCTCTCTCGCTGGGCTTCGTCGAGCTCCTGGACGGTCTGGCGGTAATTTTCGAGTGCGAGATAGCCCAGCTGCCCTCCACGACGAGCCCGGATTGCGCTCTGCAGCTGAAACACGCCGCCATGGAGCTCCGCAAGCTGACGAACCACGACTTTAAGGCCGTCATTGTGGCTCTCCCCACCAAGTACAACCAACTTTAGACTTACTTTCTTACTCAATAAATAGTTTTTTGGTCTAAAAAGTGGGTTTTGGAGAAAAAAAAAATTTGACAAAAATTTTGAAAAATGACCAAACCTCCGCTCGTTAACGGAAACTCGATTTTGGGATTTTTGGCAAGAAACTTGATGTTTCGAAAATGGTCCCTGAAGGCTTTAATCGACTAAGTTTCGCCCCTGAATCACGTTAACAAAGCGTTTTGGGCGAAAAAGTGGGTTTTAGAGAAAAAAAATTTTTGACAAAATATTTGAAAAATGACCAAACCTCCGCTCGTTAACGGAAACTCGATTTTGGGATTTTTGGCCAAAAACTTTATGTTTCGAAAATGGTCCCTGAAGACTTCAATCGGCTTAAATTAGCCCCTAAATCACGTTAACAAAGCGTTTTGGTCGAAAAAGTGGGTTTTGGAGAAAAAAAAATTTTGACAAAAATTTGAAAAATGACCAAACCTCCGCTCGTTAACGGAAACTCGATTTTGGGATTTTTGGCCAAAAACTTTATGTTTCGAAAATGGTCACTGAAGGCTTCAATCGACTAAGTTTAGCCCCTGAATCACGTAAACAAAGCGTTTTGGGCGAAAAAGTGGGTTTTGGAGAAAAAAAAATTTTACCCAAAATTTGAAAAATGGCCAAACCTCCACTCGTTAACAGAAACTCGATTTTGGGATTTTTGGCCAAAAACTTTATGTTTCGAAAATGGTCCCTGAAGGCTTCAATCGACTCAGTTTAGCCCCTGAATCACGTGAACGAAGCGTTTTGGGCGAAAAAGTGGGTTTTGGAGAAAAAAATATTTTGACAAAAAATTCGAAAATTGGCCAAACCTCCGCTCGTTAACGGAAACTCGATTTTGGGATTTTTGGCCAAATTTAAAGTCACGAAAATGGTCCCAGAGAGCTTCAATCGACTAATTTAACCAAAAGAATCCTGAAGGAGCCCCAAAAAACTAGTCATTTGCCTCAGGAAAGTGAAATGCCCATTTCTTTTGAAAGTGTTCATACTTAGCAGTCCATAGACAAAACATCAGATTAGCAAAAAAAACTTCCCGAAGATGGCATCCTCAACAAGCCAAGGTAGTACAAAGAAACGCAAGGCAGTTTACTTGGAGGACTCTGAAGAGCCGCAGAAGCTACTAAAGAGAAACCCGAGTCTTCCAGAGCTGCATGACCTTTACAAGCCAAACCAACTCCAGGAGCTCAAGAAGGAAGTCGGGGCTCTGCATGGACGTGTCAGGAAAACAGAAGCTGCCAACGCCCGCATCGAGGCCCAAAACAGGGAAATCAAGGAGGTTCTCGAGGAAATCGAGAGCAGACTAGAGCAGATCCATTTCATCCAAATCTGGCAATGCCTCAAGTAATCAAAGACCCCGAGGTAAGTTTATGGTCGTATTTATTTGAAAATATAGGTACCTATCATCATAGTTTTTACAAATCAAATCTTATGTATGTTACATCGTTACTGAGGTACTCGAACGAAGCCTAAAATCGTGTTTCTCACCCCCAGAGACGGTCTGAGGTCTCCCTGCTGGTTTCCCGTTTGAAATATATAGCAAAGTACAACATCGAAGCGGCCAAACTCAAAAACATCTACTTCATACTGCGCTATTCTGATGGCGAGAACCTTCCACATCGACAATTTTATGAGTTCAGGTGTTACTTTGCCCAAATACATAGCATTTTTTTTCGAAATAAACTAAATAACTTGAAACAAATGCGGTATCACAGTCTGTAGCTACAATAACTTCTTCATTAAATCATAAAATATTATCTCTTGCCAAACGAAATTTTTTCACAACGACTACCTTTAGCAGTGAGTTGAAAGACGATTTGTCTGAAGTACAAATTCATAATTTGTGTCAAATCAAGTTTTGAGTCGTTAGACATTCATTCTTCATAAAGCTAAGCAATTGTTATTGTAATTGCAAACATTTTGGTATTCTCTGCTATGTCCCCTGCAACATATTTAGTGATACATGTTCCTTGCTTGATACATTTTAGGCATAGCTGACTGAGGACATAGCTTGGAAGTTGGGACATGTAGGAAGGGTATGAGCTGTTTTTCTGTATAGTGTCTAGAACAGGTATTTGTTTGAGCTTTAAATCAATGAGGAAAACAATATGGAGGAATTTTAACTCTGAATCGCAAAATCATCATTCCAAGCTATGCATTCAGTCAGCTATGGTTCTTAGATAACACTTGATGGAATCCTTACAATCTACGTAAAACATCAATATTCATTGGATTTCGAATAAAAAAGTTCAAGTTGATTCTTACAAAGTAATACCTAGACGCTAAAGAAACTTTAATGAGTTCGATGACGACAGTAAAGAAATCACTTGGTGCCGGCCGGCATTCTCTCTTACCTTACGTGTGTGCGGACTTTGGAGAGGCAAACTAAAAACTGCGGATACTCTCTGACTTACGCTAAGCTGATAGCCGACGCTAAACTTAGAGGGGGAACGAAGGGCCATGTTTGTATATGTACACTTAAAGGTCTTATATAAATATGAAACAAAGCTTTCCAAATTAAAACTGACATGCGTCCCGCCACCACGCCGGGTGACGAGCTACAAACTATATCAACAGTAAGATCTTACACTTTAGTTAGGTCTGAACAGAAATTCTTGAGGTGACGTCAAAGTAGTAGTTGAAGTGGTCGGCACGAGATTCGCATTCGTGGTTGTCGTCGCGAGGCTATCTACAGCACTTCCTGTAGTCGTAGTTCCTCCCAAGCTAACGGCGATCCCCTGCTTCTGTTGCTCCTTGATATTAAGTATGTAACTGCACTTGACGGGCCACCGCAGGGTCGTTTGAAGCACATCATTGTGCTCCTCCAGCGAGTTCTGGGCATAGTGCTTCACTAGCGTCATTAGAGAGTCGAATATATTGAAGGGCTCCGCGAATCCGAAGCCGTTTTCCGTTTCGTTGATGATGCAGTGGTTCGTTATTCCGTTGCAGGTGATTGAGAGGGCATAGTCGCCAGCGTTGCGGGCTCTGACTAGGAATGTTCCCGTTGGCATGCCACAAAGTAGTTGTTCAGCCTGGGATACAAAAAAAATCATGGTTAGCTTGAGTTATGGTCTGGAATTTTCAACCCTAGCTTAATCAGGTCTAGCCTAGATTTTGACAAGGTCCAGAAAAGTGGGACATTTATCGAACAATGAACTCAGAATAAATTTTGTCTTGACTATAATTTCAGACGACTGTGGTTAATGGGGTCATAAAAGCCTGATATGCTATCAAAATAAATATTTTTAGTTTTTTCAAGAGGTCACTCACTTCGCTCCTCGATACTGATAGAAACCATGTTTTTTCGTCTAAATGAGGTAGTTTTAAGTTCTCCTGGTTACACCACGCCTTGTAGCCCTGCTCCTCGATCTCCTTGATCTGGTGATCCTTGATGCCGTGCTTGTTCAGTTGCCTGCAGAAAACCAAGACGTTAGTAATCTCCGAGACCCCAGAGACACCCCAACTTACGTAACGATCCGCTCAATGTTCTTCCGCAGCTCATTGATGAGAGGCTTGAGGGTCTGGATGTTCCTCTCGTACGCAAAGAACTGCGTCTTTTGCTTGTCGTAGGACACCAGCAGGTCGTTTTGGCACTCTGTGAGTTGACTAAGGCGAGTCTTCAGCAGGTCCATGTTCTCCTTCAGCTTGTCAATCTCGTGCGGTTGCGCCTCCGACGAGAGGGTCTGCTGCGTCTTCAGTTGCTCATTGAAGAGCTGTTCGGCCTCGTGGAAGGCGTCCGTAGCCTGTCTCTTGATATCCAGATCGTGCTCGATGCGCTTGTACATGTTGAGGAAGTTTTCGTATGAGGTCTCACGCAGGACCAGCTCCTTCCGAAGCTCCAGATACTTGTGGGCCAGCTTCTCGATGTCGTTCTGGTTGTAGATGAGGTCCTCCTCCTGGTTGAACCTCGACACCGGGTACAGCAGCTTGATGTCCAGAATGGTGTTGTAGTCCTTCAGGCTGGTGTTGCGGTAGTAGTTGACGAGATCCGGGACCGAGGCGAAATTCATCCCGAAGCCCCCCTTCGTGAACCCGTACCGTCCGTTGTTGTTGTAGACCTTGATGACCCGGTCCATGCCGTCCTTCTTGAGGGTCAGCGTGTACTCGCCATTGCCGCTGCTGGCGTCTCTGATGAGGAAGGTCCCGTCCTTGGCCCGCTGCAGCTTCTCCCGAGCCGCATCCCTCGAGATGGACCCGAAATACCACTCCTGCTTGTTGAGGGGCAGACTTGCCTGAGATTCAATGGGGGCCGACGACGGCACTTGGGTGCTCTCGCTGCTGAAGACGTACCCGTGCAGTGTTTCGGCCTTCGGAGGAGCCTGGCCCAGAGACTTCTTCCGAGCCGGCAGTGTTGGAGTTGCTTCGTCCAGCTTGCTGGTGATGTAGGAATCAGTGCATAGTAGAGGAACTTAATAGCGTGGCCAGGAACTCCGGATGTCCTTCACAGCTAAATTATTGGTTCTTCTTGCACCAAAAGTCCTGCCATTTGTATGCGTCTCTTTCACACCCCTCCTGCCCTCTCGCTCAGTACACAATGTGAGCTACTTTTAAGCAGGAAAATCGCCGGAAAACCATAGCACTGGAAGCCTCCGCTTCGTTTTTCTAAGCACTTGCGTCGGTTGCGCGTTGGGTGAGTCGATTTCGGAAGGTTCGGAACGATTTTACAAGCCAAAAACCGAATTCAATCGAGGAAAAGACGCTTTTTTCGCTAGATTTTTCTTCCTTCCGCGTTTCCGTTCCGGACTTGTTTGGGGCATCCTGATTCGCTCAAGTCCGCGTTTCGTTTCCGGGCTTTGTTTAGGTCCACGTCGCAGGAAAGGACTCGAGACCCGATTAAAATTTTTTGCTTCAAAAATGTTTATTTAAAAAGTTACTCGAATCCAACGTGATGCAAAGTGTGCAGAAAGTGGAAACCAAGGCTCGATTATTATAAATAACCGCACGTATTTTTAGGTCATCGTCTGCTAGTTATTTAATCATTGAGGTCAATAAAGTTGCAATTTTCACGCAAGACGATCTAGATCCGTCAGCATGATTTTAACCGTCTACTACGCCACTGCCACGATTTTCCAGAGCTGGAAGCTGAAAACGATCTGTGCCAAGGTTTCTCGTCAACTCGCATCCAGTGCCAGTGTTGTATTTTACTCCGAGAGCGATGAGGACGAGGTCCCCCTCTCCTCGGAGCTCTGTGCGAACCAGAAGGAGGCCCGGACTCCCAGTGAGGTGCTGTGGCAACGTGGGAGGGCTCACGGCATCAGCATCAGCCCGGTCCAGAAGATATTCCTCGGTCCGTGGATCTCCTTCCCGGCCGCCCCCAACCTCTTTCCCGTTCATCACGATATCGCCAGTATCCAAATCGATCAAACAAATCCGCTGTTTCTGCTGATTGAAGCCAAAACAATGCCAGTCTCCACTCACGATGACGTCTTGATGGTAAGCTAGAATTGCTTCCTGGGTTGGCCGGAAATCTAACTCACGTTTCTTTCAGATTGAGCAGTTCGGCAGGCCGATAGCGTGGAAAATAGACTCGCGCATCGCGTTTCTCCTCGAGTCCGACCTCAAGCACTTCTCCCAACTCCTCGTCTCCTCCTTCCTCCAAGACCACCTTTTACTCAACGACAAGCTGCCTCTCGTGCGAATCGAGTCCGTGGACGTCGAAGGCCAGCCCCAGCCATTCGAGCTGGTACGGAACCACGTGAAGAAGGACAGCCTGAGCAGAGTGTACCAGAAGCTCAACAAGGTGCAGTGGGAGAAGCACCTGGAGGGCCTGAAGCAGCTGGGGTATCTGGCGAACCAGGCGGAGGACTTTGACAAGAGCATGACGGGGGTGAAGCCCGACCTGATCTCCTTCCAGAATATCGAGGAGCTGGAGTTCGACAAGACGCCCGAGGAGGAGGTCCCGCTCCGGAAGATATCCATGACTGCCTCCCGTACCTCCCTGCTGATGAGCCCAGTGAAGGAGCAGGTCGTCGTCATTTCTCCCAGGAAAGACCCACCTCTCCGAATTAGCCCCCAGAGGTCTCCTGTGGCGCAGCCCAGAGCTGAGAGTACCAGGAGCCAAAGTAGCACTAGTAACACCAACCCACCCGAAAAGCCCTCGGAGGCTGCCAGCAAGCCGGATGTCGTGGAGAAGCCTGTGGAAGTTCAAAAGCCGGTTCTGGAGACTCAGAACACAGTGATCGAGAGACCAGTGATTGAGAAGCCCATCGAGATTCCAAAGCCAGTGATTGAGAAGCCCGAGGTGGAAGTTCCAAAGCCTGTAGTTGAGAAGGTCGTGGCAGAGAAGCCAGCTAACAAGTCGACCCAGGCCCTCAAGGTCACCTCTAGGCCTTCCCTGAAACGCACCAAGAAGGGCGGCGTGATTCCGGACAGCAAGCCCCCCAACATCCTCGTCTACTCCGACAGCAACGTAACCAAAGAGAACATGATCGGCACGCTCCGGGGCATCCTGAACCCCGACACCTACACCGTGTACCCCCTGAGCGTGCAGGACGTGAAGAACAAGGTGTGGATCGACAACACGACGCTCCTGGTGGTCTGTGGCAACGTCCCTACGGACATCGGGAAGATCCTGCTGGACTACTTCCTGAAGGGCGGGAAGATGTTCTGTCTCTGTTCCGACGTTTTACATATCGTGTTGCCGACATTCAGGATGGCAGAGGTGAGGGTTATTTTTAGACTACTTAAGCCTTTAGAAGTAGTTGGGATTATGTTGTAACCTGCAAATGACTTAATTGAATTACCATCAGTGATTACATCTAGGCACACTAGGCACGTGGCTAGGGCCTCCGCCAAGGGCAGAAATTTTGAACCCTCAGTTTGCCAAATCTCCTCCACTCATTTTCTAAAAAATAAAAATGGTTATTTTTTATTCAAAAGGGGCCGTTTAGTGACTAAAAAGGGGCCCCTTAGCCAAAAAAGGGGCCCCTGCATCCTTAAATTGGGGGGTCTGGCAGCTGGAAAAGAGACCTCTCGACCTCAAAAACTTCAAAATATTTTTTTCGATTCAAAGAGGGGCTTCTGGCAGCTGGAAAAGGGGTCCCCTTGACCTCAAAAAATGTGCGAGTGTCTGGTTTTTTTATGGGTCCTCCTCGAGATTTTTGGGGGGCCTCCAAACATATTGTGCCTATGGCCTCCAAAAGATAAATCCGTCACTGATTACCATCCATGCCCAGTGGCGTAGAAGAGAAAGGAGTGATTTTCATTAGGGGCCTAACTTTTGAAGGAATTTTTAAGGAGTAAAATTCCCTTTCAGGTGCGAGAGCACGAGCTAGTGCAATTCAGCTACGGCCGATGGAAGCAGGTCAAGATGATGCACCACGTGTTCTGCTACCAGCCGTCGCCGGTCAAGAAGCAATTTAGCTCCGTGGAGGGGGAGGAGCTGCCCCAGGCAAAGAAACCGTGAGTATTCAGAGTCAGAGGCCTTCTCCAAATTCGCACCCCTTCGAAATGAAATTTCAAAGCGCACTTCTATTGGCTTTTTGCATACCTTTTCTGAATTCGAGACAAAAATCACAGTTTGAAAGCTTTCAAATATGTTAAGTGTTTTTCCTGTTTTTTTCTCTTTTTTATACGAATCTCGCTGTGTTCACTTGGAATGTGTGTAATGCTTTGAATTTTAAACCTTAAATACTCGATATAAAAAAAAATCGCGGACTAATCAAAAGAACAACATCTGTGGTCCCAAGGTCAATTGAAGTGAGTGACTTGCAAGGCGGCTCTCACAGCCTGCAGGTCCAGGTTCTGGGCACGGAGGAGACTTGGAACACCCCGAGTCTGATGCTGGCCACAAACAGCGGAAGTGGAGGCAAGGCGGTGTTCTCTCAGGTACATCAGTCACTAGGGCTTCCAAAAAATTTTTAAAAAATTTCGTGACTCTCGTCTCCGCAGATCCACCTGGAGGACGACCCCAGTCTGTACGAGAGCGACGAGAAAAAGTTCGTGATCCTTCAGCAGAACAACAAAGTTCGTCTGGAGATCCTTCACGACATCCTCAAGACGCACCTGAACCTTGAGGTCTCGGACATTGGGGCCAAGAAGGAGAAGAGCGTGTTCACGCACGCCTACTTCCTGGGCCGACACGAGGGCAAGTTTGAGGTGCTGGAAAAACTCAAGCCAAAGATGAACGAGCGAGGACAGGTCGACAGCGGTCAGATCAGTCTGAAGTTCTTCGGCAAGACCGAAGCTCCTGAGCCAGCCTCGGAGAAGCTGCTGCCCATCCTGATTCACTCCTGTCCCGAGGACTTTTCGACCGTTCTGTACTTTGACGTAAGTCGTATCTCTCTTGCGTCAGAATCGAACTCATTGAGGTAACTTTTTATCTAGAACCTGCACACGGAGAAGATTGGACGGTTGGTTATCTACTCGACGGTGATGACGAGCTCCATGCACGTGATCAACAACCTGACGTTCGAGCACGGCCTGGTGGTGATTCCCAGGAGACAGATTTCCGGAACTGGGAGGCACAAGAATACCGTGAGTGTCCCTAATCTCTTCAGCCTTTAAAAGTTCAGCGTTCTTTGGGGTTAAAGAGGTCCAAATCTGCAACCCTGAGACCCTTGGAAACTCACAGGATGCTTGAAAGACCCCGGTAAACCCTCAAAGACTCTCTAAGGACCTTTTGAGATCCTCTGAAGACTCTAAGAGCTCCCCTGACGACCCTCAAAAGGCCTCTTTAGATCGTTTAAGACACCCTTAGGACCCTTAAATGGCTCTTGAACTTTTGTAGGACTGTTGGGGAACTTATGATGACTCTTAGAGGACTTCTGAGAACTCTTGGAGGACTTTAAAAAACCTTTAAGGGACCTTTAAGACTCTTGAAGGTTTTCAGATGACCCTTGTAGGATTTCTGATAATCCTTAGGGGGTTTTTTAGGACCGTTGGAGGACTATACCTCAGAAGACCCCACGATGAAACCCCAGAGATTAAAAAGTCCTTCTTTTTAGTGGCTCGGACCCGACGGTTGCCTGATGTTCTCGCTGCAGCTGCACGTGCCCCTCAAAAGCCCCCTTGGCCAGCGCGTCTCCCTCGTGCAGCACCTCGTGGGCGTCGCCGTGGTGAAAGCCATCCTGGAGATCCCCGGATACGAGGTAAGTGGAGAATGAGGAGCGAGACTTCAAGAAATTTAAATAATTTATTTCCAACCATTAAGTTCTTTATAAGTATGATGCTGTGTAATTTTCAACAATGCGTTATTTTACATGATCTCAATTCCAAATGAAAGTATCGGTACTTTGTACAATATTCTCTTCGTCTGTGCACAAGTTTGTATGGCAAATTGGCGCGAGTCTTGGGAAAATGGGGTCAAAGTTGAAGATGATCAAATTTACGATATCATACATAAAAACTCTTGTGCTTAAAAGTATTTAATTTCACTAATTAACGTGACATAAACATCATAGTTGAGTCTAACTTTAGTATTTCCATGGCTAAGTATATTTTTATACAAGGGCCTAGATGGAGGCCCTTTAAAACACCGATTCGGCCGACCGCGATAATTGAATGGGGTGCGAGGGGCTCCGGGCGAGCCGCTTCTTTGGTAGCCGCTCCAGGTTGGTGAGGAGCTTGGAGAAGTCCGGGCGACTCTCGGGCTCGAAGGCCCAGCAGAGCATGAGGATGTCCTTGACGTCCCTCGCGGCCTGCAAGTTAGCCAGAGTTTGCTTCATCCCACGACCAACTTGCCATATCACAGACTCATGAGGTTGCTCCTTGAACGGAAACTCGCCGCACAGAAGCTCGTACCAGACGGTCCCGAAGGCGTACACGTCGGATCCCTTGGTGAAGGGCAGGTCCTCGTCCGTCGGTCTGTACGGCCTCAGACCCCTTATGAGCTCGGGAGCGAGGTAGCAGAGCCAGTCCCGAGCCACGCCGATCCCGCGGTCCGTGTACTGCAGCTTCGTGGCGCTGAAGAGCCCAAAGTCCGTGATGATGACCTTTCCGTTCTCCAGAAAAATATTCTTCGTCTTGAGGTCCTTGTGGACGATTCCTCGGGCATGCAGGTACCCCATTCCCTGCGAGATCTGCTGCGCCACCAGCGTCGTCCGGTTCAGGTTGAACTTGTCCTTGCGTAGGTGCACCAGCGTGAAGAGTGTGTTGCCCTTGCAGAGTGACGTGATGAGAGCCAGCTGAGGGGGCTGCATGCAGGCTCCCATGAAGAGCACGAGGTTCTCGTGGCGCGTCTTCTTGAACGTGGCCACCTCCAGCTTGAAGGCCTCGAGCGTGCGCTCATCGTCCAGGTAGTTCTCGCGCAGCACCTTCAGAATAAGATGGGAGTTAGTTTTTGGGTGAAAAGCCTTCTCTATACAAGTTCAAAATAATTTTACAGTCTTTTTCAATGCTGAATTTCGGTTAGATAAAAAGCTACAAAATGGAGATGGATTCTTCCAGTTGAGTAGGAAGTTTTTCCCATCCTAGATACACATCCTACAAGGATCCTGGCCAGATTCGTCAAAGGATAAGAGATTTAGATAATTTTAAAATCCAACACGACTTTCTTTTCGACTAAAAATCCCCAAAAAACTTTTAGTTTCCCTTGCCAAATCGTCCCAAAAATTTAAGTATTGTCTAAATTGAATGAGAAATATTCCAAAAATTTTTCCGGGTACTTCAGAAGAACCCCAGTGAGGCTTTGAAGGTCAAAAAGAAAGATGAAGGTCAAATGTCTTACCTTCACGGCCACATCCCCGTGCCAGAGCCCGCGGTGGACCGTCCCGAAGCGACCCGTGCCGATGATGTCCAGGAGCTTGAGGTCGTCGAAGGGGATGTCCCACTCCTTGAGCGACAGGCTGTTCTGCCTGGGCCAGTGACCCGAATCGCGCTCCTCCATCGAGTCCAGACGAATGGGCGTCCTGTCCGAGTCCGTGCTGGTGCTCGTGCTACCCGTCAGCGAGACCGTCTTGTCACTGTCGTTGCTGCGATGCGTGTCCTGGAGCCTCGTCTCCACCTGCTCCTCCTTTATCTCAATCTCGGGCACCCCGTTGGCGGTGTGGGGCACTGGGACCTCCGGGAAGTTGAACTGGGACCGGTTGGAGGTGGAGGCGGGAGTGACGGGCGGGAGCGAGGCGAGCAGGGCGGGACTGGAGGGGGAGGAGCTGTTGCAGCTGGAGCCGGCAGAACTGCTGTCGGGGCCGTGGTAGGGCTGGATGTGGGTCTGCATGTTGCGAGGCTTGTCCCGACGGCCACCACTGGGAACGAGGGAGCGACCGAGGTTGGGTGACGTGTTTGTCGTGATCGTGTCGTTGATGGTCTTCTTGAACTCCTCCATGAGGGCGGGAGGGAGACCGCAGGAGGGGGGCACATTGGACTTGCAGTCCTTGTGGCACCGGTACTTGCATTCGGTGCACTTGAAGCCGAAGAACATCTGCTTGTTGCAGAGGTCACAAGTGCTGCTGGTCATCTTGAACTTTTTCGTGAAGCGGTGCTGGATCGTGTGGGCCATGCCCCTGCCGATGATGGGCGTGCAGGGAGATCTTGGCACAGTGAGGTTGTTCGAGATGCTGTTGTCGCCCAGGCTGTCGTCCGCGTGCTCGGGATCCGGCTCCGTGTGCAGCCGGGAGCGAGGGGTCGGGAGAGCTCCGGTACCGTTGCTGTTCGTCGAGGGCTGGTGACTGTGACTGCTGATGAGTTGCTGGTGCATGTTCTCCTGCTGCTTCTGCAGCTGCTGCTGCTTCAGGAAGTGGAACTCGTGGGACTTGGACTTGGTGAGGGAGTTCTGGTCGAAGCCGGAGCCTCCGTTGCTGGACGCCAGGGCGGCGGAGTTGTTGTTTGACGACGGGAAGGCGGAGAGCGTGGCCGTGACGTGGTAGTGGCTGTTGTTGTGGGGAGGAGGAGTACCTAAAAGGATGAAAGAAGGGCATTAGTAAAATATTTTGACCCTGATTTTTGTTTGTGGGCTCAAACTTGATATTTTTGAAATGAAAAATTTTTCAAGTTCTCCAAAGCTCCGATTTCAAGGTCATAAAAGACAACGAAATTAGAAAAAAAAATCGGCAAAAAATCTCTCACCTAAAATATTGTTGGTGGAAGTGGCTGCAGCTGAAACCAACGTTTGATGTTTCTTCCTTGGAGGTGGCGTAGTGATGAAACCTTTCGTTTTGGCCTTATTGCTGAGAGAGACAGAGGGAGAGTTGGGGGGCGAGGGTGAGGGAGTGAGTGTGTGGAAAGAAGACTCTTCGGGAGAAACGGTGGCGTTGGTCGCGGGCGGAGGCGGTGGGATGAGGTCCTCTGGCGGCGACAACTCCGTGGGACTCTGAACTGGCTCTGAGCCGGAATGCATGATTGAGGAATGGTACGAGGTGGCGGCTGGAGACTGGTGATTCTCCGAGGTCGCGTGGTGCCGATGATTCCTGTTGGCCGTCCGGTGAACGACGCGTGGTGACAGCCCCGTCTTGTATTGCTGGCGGTCCCACGAGTCCCAAAACAGCTCCGGCTGCTCCTTCTTTCCCGCCCTTATTGCCAATTGGCACTTGTTCAAGCACCTGATAGCCTGGATGAGTCGTCTCACCTCCTCCTCCCGCACCTTTGAGCTGTTGTAGCTCAACATGGCACCTAGTTCCAGCTCACTCTTCTCCAGCAGGGCCTCCAGGAAGCCCGCCTTCTGTATCACAATGTTCAGAGACTCCGGACTCAAGCCTGGAATGAAAAGAAAAATCCCCTTGAACTCAAATCCGCTTCCGACAAACTACGGGATGCGTAACCTTGCATGCTCATCACCGAGACACAGAATTCAATGTTATTAGTAAAGTTCAAGGGAAAGTGGAAAACGTCCAAGGTTGAATTTCCACACAGCCACACACTGCGAATGCGTGAGCGTGCGATTATTGTCTTCTTTTTACTCACCAACTACTCTGAGCCACTGCTTGAGCTCTATGGCATTTGGGGGCACCTTGGGTACTTTTTCCGGGAGCTTGGCCTTCGTAATCAGCAGCTCCGAGAACATTTTCACCAGTTTGTTCTCCAGAGTCCTGATTTCCTGCTGCGTAAGTTCGGCATTGGCATTGCACTGGGTTCTCAAGCCTGGGGGAAGAAGGACGCAGATTAGATGTGTGAGGGACTGCAGAGGCCCCGCGGGGAGCGAGAGACCCCGGGAAAGCGAGAAAATCGACATTTACCTTCCAATCGATCGATAGAAATATCTATCATGACTTGAATCATGCTGAAATCGCGGCGCAATTTCGCTTCTATGTCGTTTTCCACAATGTCTGCCATGCTGTTTCGCAAGATTTGGATGGTTTTCAGTTGTATTTACACGTTTGCTTCATATTTTTTGAACTCATACTTTTTTTACCTTCACCAATCTCACCTTCACCAAATGCACCACGCTTGCGTTCCGTCCGCGGCGCTGTTCTGCCGTGGTCGTCACTGGAACTAGCGTCTGACTTGCGTTACGCATGACGGTCAATGCTTACCTCCGTGTAAGTAAGCACAAGGACCGCACAAACTTCCATTTTCAATATTGAATTTGAAAATGTCGTTGCAGGACCTGGACATCCGCTTGAAATGGCCCAACGACATTTACGCCAACGGAAGCACCAAGATCGGGGGAAGTGTCATCAACTCCATCATCGAGGGAGCTACAGCTGTCTGTAACATTGGCCTGGGAATCAACTTCTCCAACTCCAACCCCACAGTCTGCCTCAACGATCTCATCAAGGACCTCAACCAGAGCCAGGGAAAGAAGCTCCCGTACCTGTCGTACGAGAACTTGCTGGCCACCATCTTCGGGGAGATCGAGAGGATGTACAACAGGTTCCAGGAGGAGGACCTGGAGGGCTTCAACGAGATCTACTACAAGCTGTGGCTGCACACGGAGGCGGAGGTGACGATCCTGGACAAGCAGGGGAACGAGAGAGTGGCGAAAGTGCGGGGCATCGACGAGTACGGCTACCTCGTGGTCGAGGTGGACGGGAAGGACGAGTCGGTGCACCCGGACGGCAACAGCTTCGATATGTTCAGGGGCCTGATTCTGCCCAAAATTTAAGGAAACGCTTAGAGTTCCAAACTCCATTGGCTTCTACTTATACATTCGAAATTCAACCCCGATCTCGCATTGCTTTACTACGAATACAATTACTAAGTCACGTTTGGTCGCAAAAGTTTGCTGTTTACGGTCGTTTTAACTTATGGAATACGAACACATCACGCTCGAGAAACGAGAGAAGGAAAAGAGGACGCCTGTTAGTCATGTACTGTGAGATTATAGTTCAATTTTATCTAGTTGGTATATTCAAGGGATGTTAACGCGTAGCAAAATAAAATCTATCAATGTTCAGCTTGTCTTTGGAGCGCGAGATTCGCAAGTGATGGACGCCTAACACCTCTGCTCATAGCGTGCAATTATCATGCAAAACGAAATTGCGCTAAATTGATTTAAATATGCGGTGTGAGTGGTTCATTCACATAAATAAGCGTAATTAATCTTCTTTCTCTTGTTAATTAGCTAAATTGCTTCATAAATCATGGTGTGAGGTATGCAATGAACATCACGTCGGGTTCGTTTCTCGTCTCTCGTTACAGTCTTTCGTGTTTTTCCCGATTTTTCCAGCTTTTTATCACAAATAAATTCTTTTAAAATTTTTGAGGTCACTTTGGAGCTCCAAACTATGCGGGCAGGTATGCAATGAACATCACTCAGGGTTCGTTTTTTGCCTCTCGTTGAAGTCTTTTGTTTCTCTTTTGGTTTTTCCAGCTTTTCTTTGGGTCAAAAATTTTCCAAAAATTTTTAAAGCCTCAAAACGCTGAGGTCTCTCATGAAACCACTTTTTTAGTCACAAAAGGTGCGAACAAAAGTGGGAAAACGAAACAAATGGACTGGGTGGTCCAATGTGGGCAGCAAAACAGTATGTAAACAACCCTCGAAAGCAGTACTTTTCTCCGAAAACATTGTGAATCGCACAAAAAGATTTATGCTTTGCACGGCGCCGCCTCATTAACCCCCAATGAGGGTAATTAAAACCCAGCATGCAAGGCATGCAATTATCGCAGAGCGTGAATTGCATCTCGCTGTGCGTTTCATGTTCCGTGCACACTCCATCGATCTCACGGGTACTTTATGGCTCTCCGTGGGTTCTGATTGCAGCTGCGATCTGAACAATGTTGCACCGCACAGTAAAGAGACTAGAGGTTGCGTCACTTTTTCGCGTAAAACTGGGCTAAGTGTAGCATCACCGGAAAATTAATTCCTCAGTGACACAAAGAAGCCATTACTCGCAGCTTTTAACCATAGTCATCTTGACACATAGCCGTACTTTCACTTTTATTTCATCAGCATAAGTTTTCATTGAAAAATTCATGTTCAAAGACCCTCAAGAAATCTTCAAGGCTTCTGTGTTAAGTCCTAAAAATTTTTATGGCCCCTTTTTGGGCTCAAGAGGCTTCAAAATTCAGGCTCAAATTGGGAAAATTCATATCTAAATTTTTTTGAAGGTAGTTTTTGGGCGAAATTTGCTTATATAAGTCCAAATAAGAGAGCCTGAAAAATCTCAAATTTGGCCCTTTTTTGAGCCCAAGAGGATTCAAAATTCGGATTCAAAAATTCGAAATTTCAATACGAAATTTTTTGAAGGTTATTTTTGGGCAAATTTGGCTTCTTAAAAGAATCTTAGCCCAAATAGGAGAGATTTCTTCAAGGCCCCCAAAACTCCGGCTATGCTTGTAGGAGACTTTGGCGAACGCACAAATCTCCGAAACGTGCCGAATCTAAGTGCAATCCACTGGTCAGTGATATCATCAGACACGTCATCGCGTGCATCCCGCATGTGTCACTCCTCACTTTCGCTTTCTTGTGGTCGGTCTCGCGATGTAAAGTTGTAAGCCGCGAGTACAATCACTTGTACCTCTCACATTCCGGACACTTTGCGGGTAATCATATTACCTGCAAGTCTGTTACCTGTTGCGCAAGACCTCGGCATTGGAGCTCTTCCTCCCGAAAGAAGACAAAGATGTGACTGCAGCTGTGACCTTGACACCCAAAGAGGCCGTTAATTACAAAGTGTTTATTCATATTTACATTTTCGTCGCGTATAAATTTAGACTACACAAAAAATGTGTCTCAGGTTATGTGAACTCATCGTGCAAAACAATGTCATCTTAAAACAAAATTAAATAACGCTCCTATAATTAACATAAAATAACAGATTTGTGGCTATTCTAGGCTCAGACACGTCGAAATGATGGATTGCGGGAGGTTTTTGGTTTTCAGAGGTTTCTGCAGAAGTCAATGTCCCCAGCAGGTCATTAACTTGCCTTTCGAATTTTTGCAATTCGCTTTTCTCGTTTTGGCAGCATTTTTACTTTTACTGGATCGGTGTCGAGAAAGTTTTGCGGTCCTTGGACCATGAGTGTGCGAGAGTTCCTAAATGCATCGGCGAACTGTCGAGAGTTCGAGTCGACCTCCTAGTAATCGTGGCCCTGGCCTTCGTAGCCGGTGCCTCCGTAGGAGCCTCCGTAGCTCTGAGAGGGTCCGGAGGGGGCGCTGCTGCTGTAGCTTGAGGAGTAGCTCTGGGCGGGAGGGAGGTAGTTGGAGGCAGGGGGCAGGTAGCTCTTCTGGGGGGAGGTAAAGGAGACGCTGTGCTTGGGGGTCGACGAGTACTCGAAGCCGTGACTAGCCTCTTCGGCCCCGATTGCTCCCAGGAAGGCTGAGGGCTTGAAGGGGGTCTTGGAGCCCGAGCTGCTGCCTCCATACGAAGAGCCCGATCCGAGGCCTCCGTACGAGCTGACGTGGGAGGAGCCTGCGCCGAACGAGGGGCTGGACCCGATGTGGGAGGGGCTGGATCCGATGTGGGAGGAGCTGGACCCAATGTGGGAGGAGCCTGCACCGAATGAAGGGCTGGACCCGATGTGGGAGGAGCTGCTACTGTACGAGGGGCTGGAGCCGAGATGGGACGAGCCACTGCCGAAGGACTGGCTGGACGTGACGTGGGAGGAGCCTCCGGGATAAGAAGACCCGTAGGGAGACGAGGGGAGGGGCTTGCTGCTGAACGACAGGGGCACGGACTTGACGTTCTTGTGGAACTTCTGAGGGCCAGAGTTGAAGCTGAGGGCGTTTCCAGAGTACGAGTTGCCTCCATGGTACCCGCCAGACGATCCAATTCCGTGTCCACCAGCAAAGGAGCTGCTAGCGAGGCCGAGAGAGGGGCCATGAGCGCCAGAAAAGCCCTGGTTGTGTCCAGAGAAACCGGATCCGTGCGAGTTGCCTCCAAACGAGAACCCAGAGCCCGAGTGGCCGCCGAAGCTGGGGCTGCTAGATACCCCGTGTCCGAAGGAGCCCCCGAACGAGCCTCCGCCGATCGAGTTGGCGCCGCTGGAGTAGTGCTTGAGTCCCTTGTGGCCCTGAGCGTACGCTGGCACGGAGTAGTCGGGTCGGCCCTTGGAAGCCCCGCCCCCAACTCCCGCCCCGAAGGAGGAGGAGCCATGGGGAACGCCGTAGGAGCTGGAGACCGAGTGGGAGGACGAGGTGGAGGGCACGCCGTAGGAGCTGGAGATGGAGGAGGAGCTGAAGGCGGGCTGGTACGAGGCCTTGGGGGCGTTGATTCGCACGGGAGCGGGAGCCCAGCCCTTCTGGCCGCTAGCTCCGCCCTGCAGCTTCACCCATCCTGGAGACATGGATCCGTACGAGGCGACGTTGGACTGGGACTGCCAGGGCTTGTAGGCGGTCGAGGTCTGCGACTGCCAGCCGGACTTGGGGGAGGTCCAGGGCTTGGGGACTCCGTACGACTGGGAGGGGACTCCGGACGACGCAAAGCTGCTGCTGAACGAGTTGCCGTGACCTCCGGCTCCGAACGAGAGATGCTGGCCTCCGACGTTTCCGAGAGTGGCGGAGATGAGGGCGGGGCCTCCTCCGTGGGCTCCGTGGGAGTGAGAGCTGGCGCTGTTCCCGCCTCCCAGAACGCTGTGGTCGGCGATCTCGTACCCTATGGTCTGGTAGGTGCCTCCGGAGGGAGCTGGGTAGACGCTGCCTTCGTCTCCGCCGAACGAGAAGCTAGGGGCGTGTCCAAAGGAGTCGTCCTGGTGGGCGTTCCCGCCGGTGAGAGCAGCCACGGAAATGGCCCCGATGGAGCCGTGAGGGGAGCCGTAGGAGTTCAGGTCGTTGCCGTGGATGTCAGCGGTGCCCTGGAGAGCCGCATACTCGGGAAGACCTCCGTGGCCTCCAGCGCCATTGTATGTGTGCTCATTCAATGGGGGAGCCAGCGGGGTGCCGTACGAGCCGGAGGGAATGGAGGTTTGCGGGGGGAGCGAGTAGGAGTCGAATCCACCGCCGCTACCGCCGAATCCAGACACTGCGTCGTATCCGCTTTGGCTGGGAGCTGTGTAGTCGTAGCCAGCCTTGTCCTTCGCCGACTTGGCTGAGACCGTTTCGGAGGAGACTACGGGGGCGTCTCGCTTCTTGCTCTCCTTCTTTTTTTCCGCACTGGCAGCTGCCACCACGCAGAGAATCACCACGAAAATCTGCAAGGAGACAAGCTTTCAGAGTTGGCTCAGAGACTTTGATTCGGGTAGAATTTATTTGCGTACTCAAAAAAGCTCAGGGAAACTTTTTCCAATTATTTCTTTCGAAATTCATCAAAATGTCGAATTTATGGGAAAAAATTAAGCTGTAATTTGATTTCAGACTCCAGAGTTATCCGTCAAAATATTATTGAATTCCAATTCATTTTTAAATAAATTTAAATAAATTTTTAATTTATTTTTCGACTTTTAAAAAATATTCTTCTGAAATCTAATTGGCAGAATTCAACTTCACGAGAATTTAAGGTGTCAAAAAAACGCGGATTCTTGATCTGATAAGACTTCGATGACTAATGGAAAAGCTAGAAATGGGGGAGTGTTTGAAAGGGAGTCGCCAAGGTTCCGCTTTCTGTGTTTCCAATGGAGACTTTACGTTCTTGAAGGGGAGCTTCTTTCTTCACATCATTATTCACTTTCAGGTCTCTTGAGTCCTTTTCCACTTCTCACCTTAAGATTCGTCATTTTCAAGCACTTTATTGTTTCGAGTCTTCCGTTACTGAAGAGAGATATCAAGTCGTTCGATTGTCACTTTACGATTCACAAAACATTCAATTCCACGTCTTTGCACTACCAACCGACTACAATGGGAACGAAAATGAAATGCGCTTCATACACGAAAATCCATTAGCTTTTATACCCGGGCCTTTTACTTGCACTTTTTCAATGTGAGGCAACGAGCGGGGCTCTACACACTGTGGTGTGGCTCAACGTGTACGCGTGCAAGACGAAAAATGTGTAAATAAAATGCGGAGAAAAAGGCAAAATGAAAAAATCAACAGAAGCACTACGTAAGCAGCCTTTGAGTCAGTTTGGTTTCGGAGAGCCCCGAGCCCCACGTCACACTTCCAAGTATGAGCGGCTTACGGAGGGTGGTGCAACGATACAGTGATATACAGAAAAGTGCATTACTTTGCTACTTTGTGGCTCGAGGAGGAAATGAAGCGAGTTCCATCGCGAAAATATCATTCCGTTCGATTGGGTTTCGGCCGGAAAACGCGGGCCTGAGAAGTCAATGACGCGCTTGCGGGTCTTTGGGGGGCTGTTGAACTTGAGATGGGCCTTGACTCGTTTTCTTTTGGGCTCATAACTTTTTTTAATTAGTTCTAAATTTTTTGAATTTATTTTCAAACTAATTTTTGGGGGGATTTAAATTTATCAGGCAGTAATTTCAGAGTTTGCTGTCCACCAATTCCCAAGGTTCAAGGTTTCAACTCACTGACAATGATTCCTATATCATGGTTTCTTCATCTGAAGTTAACTCAATGTCTTCTTTATTGCCTTTTTCCCACTTAGAGTTCTTTGCATCTACTATGTCTGTCTGTCCGTCCGTCCGAAACTTTATAGCTCAAGAACCAGAAGAGATAGAGAACTGCGGTATTCTGCAACGTGTAAGTCATGGTTTGTACGGTAGGAAGTAAGACATCTTAGACCCCCATTAACCCTAGGGGGGGAGTGAGGGGGTTAAACCCGTTGTATGAAAGTTCCTTATACTTCGTCCGATTGAGCTGATTTTTGAATATGTTGTAGTTTACATCACATGTAGCAAATTATAGAACACATGTACGCCCCTATCACTTAAGGGAACCGAGGGAGGGACTCCCGAAGTTTGTATGGAGAAAAAATTTTAATTGCTCGGATTGAGCTGAAATTCAAAAAAGTCACGTAAAATTACATTATAAAAAATTTTAAACAGTTAAATCAAATTAAATTAAATCAAATCAAATTAATATACAAAATCAAAGATCAAGATAAAGAAGTGCATTTTCTTGGGTATATAGTTTTAGGGAATCTTGTTTGAATTCATAATACTTAATTTCTGAATTCTTGAACAATTTTCTATTAGACTCCCTCAAAATATAAACCTGGGAAAATGCAATGGGATTAATGGGAAATGGGAGCTGTTCTGAAGCATAGAAATTTGAAGAGTGTCCAAGTTTGCTAGTACCCTCTCTAGGAACAAGGAACCGGCCGTGAGCTTCGAGTACTATTAGACTCATTCCATTTAAAAAAATTCCCTGAATTAAATTTGTGGAATGTGGAAAGAAAATATAGGAAGTCATAGCCCCTTTTCCTCTCGAAAAAACCTAAGTAAAAGATTTCTTCACATGTTAAGCCCACGCCTGACCGGCAACCGCTGATGAGTCATCCAACACCTGAGCCATAACTTTTAATGCCCCACTAAACTCGTCAGTGGTCGCCTCGAACCCTTTCCAATTCGCCATAACGCGAGTCTAAACTCAACAAATTACTTCATCCGATTTAACATACCCGTTTTTGCTATCCGGCAATGCGTGCAAACCGCATTTCGGTTGTCATGTACATGTTTTGTTTTGCCCGATGCATGTCACAGAATCGCGATTTCCGATGTTTTGCCCGTCTCTCTCTCTTTCCACTCCTCTATGTACATTACGCGGTGCGAGTACCATTGCATAAGTGCAAAAATTTTTTTCTGCTAATGTCTAAATTTGTGTATCTTAAAATTCTCCAGCTGGGGCGTGAAAGGCCGTCAGTCGAAAATGTAGTCGCGATGTAATATGATAAACACAAATTACCGAGATCCGCGCGAATAATCCCTGCCTTTTACTCTCATTTAGACATTTCAGTGGCTCAGTTTTGGGCGTTCGGGCGTTCGGAAGCCTGACAAGTGTTAGCTAATCTCGCTTTGAGCGTTAAAATAATCGCACTGCAAATGCGTTTGTAGCTTATCGAGTACACACTCCATTAAAAAAAATATTTGATGAACGCTCTCGATTTACTATTGCTCTTTGTGAGCTTTGGTTTTGGGGAAATAAAAAAACGCGGTTACATTGAAGGAGAAATGACAAGCAGGGTGAACCACTTTCTGCGATTGAAATGTTGATACACGCGCTACTGGTGGATGTGGAGGAAAGCGTACAAGTCGAATCATTCATTAAATTGAGATGGAGTCATAACATTAATTACTCACAAATAAAATGCTCTTATATTGGCAGTAGTTTTTTTCAGTTCGCAAAAATTCAAAACTTTCCTGATTTCCTAGAATACTAAATCTCACCAGAACCAGAAGGGAAACTAGGACGATTACGATTTCCAAAATTCCAGACCAGAAATTTCCATGTCCTCCAATTCAGGTTGGGAAGGAACTGTGTGCTAAAAGCTCTTCTGGAAGGCCAAAAAATATTTTAGGTCAGCCAAATGATTGTAAATTTTAACGAAAAAAAAATCAGAAATCACGACTTAAAATTTTACAAGGCTTCTAACACAGAAAAAAATCCTTCAGGCTCTTCTAGGGTTCAAAATAAATAAATAAACGTGGGAAGACGAGCACAAAAATCGACAAATTCCCATAAAGATGAATGAGAATGTCTATCTTTTCGGAAGTAGGCGACGTCTGATTGTCCTTGCAACTCGCTCCACCGAGTCAGAGGTTGCGTCAGTGACCGGAGCAGAAGAGTACTTTTTTATTGCGGCTGCAAATCACAGCCGTAAAGCTGGCAGGGTCTTGGGAGTCTCCTGATTTGCATATTTAATGGAATCACCAGCGAGGAGGTCAAAGTATCCAAGAGGCATGACTCCGAGATGGAATCCGAGGGCAGAACTAATTGATTTCGGCACCCCGAACTCATCCAAACTCAAGTCTTACAACTTAATTACGTTATAAGCCTTTTTCATTCGTGCATTTTTTCCCCACACACAAAACTGAATATTGAGCAAATTGGTTCGCATGCGTAGCTGCAATTAAAAATTCGTAACTTGAGCAAATGTTGCCGAAGAACGGCTTGGGGGAGTAAACATGCTTTGTTTTTCTACGCAATAATTTTACTTGGAGATAAAGATGAGTTTTATCAAAATTACTGAATTACTGAAGCCGCCCAATAACAGAGGAAGTCTGCATCTGATAAGCGAACTTTGGAAACTCGTTTATTGAACCAAGTCTGATGGAGAGAGTAGAGGCTTTCTATACATTGTATAAGGGGCGTCATGCGTTTCTCATCAAGTGGAAAACTAAGTAATTTATTCGGCGTCCTTCAGCTGTAAAGCGGCAAAAATCGACTTCATGATTTTTTGGACCAAAATTTTTTGTCACATAAATAACCCTAAAATCTTTTGAGAACTTTTTTAGAGTTTTCGGACCAAAAACTAAAATTGGGGTAAAAAATTTTTTTAAAACAAAAATACAAATTTTTACCTGATTTTCACTCGTTGAGAAAAATCCAATTTCGTGATTTTTTGCCAAACATTTTTTGTCCCAATAATGATCCTAAAAGTTTCAAATGACTTAATTAACGCATAGAAAGACGTTTCTGGCGATTTTGGGTCAAAAAATAGAAATTGGGGAAACAAAATTTTTCAGCAAAAATTCAAATTTTTTCAAAACCTCCGCTTTTTAAGAAAAATTCAACTTCAGGATTTTTGACCAACATTTTTTTGTCTCAAAAAAGTCTTTAAACGACCAAGTTTACGCATAGAAACAGGGTTTTAGAGTTTTCAAGCCAAAAATGAGGACATCTGGTGAAAAAGAAATGTCACCAAAAATTAAAAACACCCCAAAAAAGTCTGAAGGCGGTCTTTGGGCGGTGAAAACAAAACAGAAAAAATGCTGGTTGTCGAAACTCGTAACTCTTATCTCAGCACATCACCAGGCGGCAAGGCTCCCACGAAAGGGTTCGGGTGAACAGCCTCGTTAGTAAAACTGAAACGTTAAAACGCGTTCCCGCCCTTTGCTGTCATGAAGCGTGCGAAATTTCCACGCACATCTGAGCTACGAGCTGCGAGTAGGTATAGCATTTCGGAAGTCTTTCGTGGCGAGCATGTGTTACCTAATACTGGCAGTGAATTGAGTGTGCAAGTTCAAGTTTACTTTTACACGATTCGCGTACTCTTGCCTCGGCCCGGCGGTTAGCGAAACGCCAATTTGCGAGAATCCACCAGAGTATTTTAACCCACATTTTCACGCTTGGGCGCCCTGCATTTCTCAGATTGTTTACGAAAAGAAAAATTCGGAAGTAGCAATTTCACTTTCTTTCGGTCCAGCCGCTGGTCGGTCGTGGAGCTTTCACATGGATGCACTTCTTCGTGGGGCTTTCCTCTCGTGTCTCGTTTCTCCTCCCCTGCACACGAAGCGACAAGTCTCCGCTCATCGTCGCCTCCGTTGCTTCCTCCAGCTACACGTTTTTTACTTTTTTTCTTACCCAAGGTTATGCATGAGGGGGTCGCGTAATTAGTGTTTTAGACGGTGCTTTAATATAGTCAATCATTAATTAAATTATTACATGCATTACATCCATTAAAGATAAATAATGAGAGGCTCCATAGGTGTGCTCTGGGGAATTCTTTTATCAAATATGTAGATCAAGGAATTGGCTGAGAAATTACTTGGTTTCTTGAGGAGATTTTTCCTTGTAGAGCCTGGTGGGAATTCAACCAATTGACTACCGACTTTGGTGTAATTTGAAGCTTAGTTCTTGCAGATGAACTATCAAGTATTGTACATGGTTTGAAATTAAATTTTATTGGCTTTTAAATTATTTGCATGAAAATTTTTTCCCTCTGCATTTTTCCCATATTAAGGGGGTTTTCTAAAAACCATTCTAATCAACCATTTTTCACAAATTTTAATTTTTCATTTCAACTGTAAATTTTTACTTTAAATTACTTTTACTTAAACCACAATAGGTCAAACCTTAGATAAAAAAAAAAAATCTTAAAAAAAGGAAATAGGACAAAAACATTTAATAGACCCCAGCAAAGCCCAAGGAGGAGCTCGAGAGCCGAATTTTGGTTTTTTTGGCACTGCAAAGAATATAAAATTTTTAAGTTGCCTCAGGTCCGCTGTTTTCCATGAAGGGAAATTTTTTGAGCCTCTTCTCCTTCATTAAAGTCTTCAGAAATTTTCTCAGCAAAGAGTCTTCACTCCAGATTACGTCATTGTTAGTTAATTAAATTAAGAAACACGTTCGACTCGCCTCGAAGAAAGTTCTGCAATGCATTCATGAGAAAAGTTTGAGCAACGCATCAATTAAAAAAAGATGGCTCGTCGAATTACAAAACTCGGAGCGGCATTGTTGTGTCTCGTCCCCCCCTCACCTTGATCTCGAACTAAGAGACATAAATTGGATGCAATCTTGATGTATGCGTGATCTCCTGACACTCCAGCACTGCAAACTCCCTTCGAATAATAATTAGCCGCTGCACCGCTTTCGTGACCAATGCACTTCGCAGAGGTCAAGTCTTAGCTGGCATTTAGGCTTAACAACTTTCGATAAAAATTTCTTTTGTTTTTCTACCCAAGCCCGAGTCCAAGCCCGTGTATGCATTTGGAGCAAAAACGAGAAATGCTCCGTATTGATTTCATAATGAGCATCGACTCACCTGCACGTCAGTGTTTCAGTACGAGCAAGTAATTGACGTCGCGAGTGTAGAGAAAGAAAGTGAAATGAAAAAGAACAGATGAGGTAACATTGGAACGATCGGCACTCGGAGTCGGACTCGACTCGACGCACAAAAAGTACCAGGAACGCATTGACCAATTAATATTTCGCTGTTTGGCTCCGAGCGCACGAAATTATGAAAGTAATTGTTTCTTCAATTGTTTCGGGGAAAATGAAGGGCGTCCAAAATGACTTCTTTTTTCTTAATCCATTTTGATTTGGATTTTTGATCTCAGTATGAAAATTGTGAGGTCAAAAATACTTATCTCATACATATATTTTACCTTAACTATTTAACGCGATATGATACCCCTAAATCGTTAGTTTTTGAGGTTTTGAATTGGAGTTTTAGCCCCGTAGCTCCCAAACAAGGGCTCCGATCTCAAAACGGTCTTTGAGAGGTCCCCTTAACTTTTTAACACGCTTCAGATGGTGCTCAAATTTTGACCCCGAAAGCTCCTGGTGAGGAGCTAGAGGGCTTTTTTGGCTGATTTTGGGGGGTCCAAGTGTAGGAAAAATTTTCAAAAAAATTTTGTTTTTGAAAATTCCAATTTTGAGGCCGAATACATCCGAAAAGAGGCTCTGGCTAAGAAAATCTGGTTTTCCAAAAAAAAAATTTTCACCGAATTTTCACCGAAAATTGGCCTTAAAAGCCCTCTAGCTCCTTACCAGGAGCTTCCAGATCAAAAAAAAAGTTTAGCATCAGATACATCTCAAAGAGTTCTAGCTACGACTAGAACATTATTTTGCCCTCCGAGCTACTCCAGAGGAGCTACAAGGATTCCCGCGGAATTTTGTTGCATTTTGGGTCACAAAATCAATCATAAGACCTTTTAAAGCCTAGTTTAAGCCTCTTAGAAGCCTCTTTCGTGAGACTTGATTTTTCTTGTAAAGTTTGACTCTTGATCTTTGAGTTTATACAGTCTCATAAAATTTTTGAACAAGATGAAATTTGGCTAAGAAAAGGGGGGGGGGGGGGTCAAGAACCTCTGGAAAAAAAAATCTATTTTGATAATGATGAAATATTACGACAAAAAACAGTGACCGTTTTCGAAAAAAAAATTAACCAACTTGGCTTGAAATGGGTTACTCATGTTAACCTCAAATTAGTCTCACTTCGTAGAGGGATCTTACGATCTTTAGACGCACTCATTTCCAACTGGCAATTCAAACGAAAAATTTGTCTGACTTTGGAAACAACTTGGACAAACACAGATATTTTAAATTAAAAAGTAGCTCACGTGGATTAAAGATTTTACGAGCAGACTCGAATGTCCCAATGTCATCTCCTTAAATGTAAATGGTCAGAAAAGTTTAACGGACATTTTAAAAATTCCACTCGAGTCGAGGGACGACTGTAGAAGACAACCCTCGATTCAGAGTCGAGGTTTCACTTTCCAGACAAGCGCAGAGCTCGGTCCTAACTAAACTAAAAAGATTAAAAGTCGAGGTTATTCGCAAGATATCTCATTCAAACAAGCACAAACTATCAATTGGGGTCCCCGTGCGCCCAAAGAGGTCAAGAACAGAGTCGTGGAAGTGGATTCAGTGTGAGAAAGGAAGAAAAATAAAGTACTGGGGCAATGGCTGGCATTTGAAATTCTGTATATCTGTCTAAACACAGAGCGTAGGCAATTCAAAAGTGTGAGTGAAACAACACAGCTCTATCGCTCCGGATTGCACAGCCAAGCAATATCTGCTGCAGCAACTCATAACACGAAATACATAGCTTGTCGGTGCCGCGGCCAGTGAAGTGGAGGAAAATTGTTTGAAATTATTTTGCACAAAAATTTGGCTACATGTTAGGAGTATGGTGGAATCGTCATCACCCAAACCTAAAAAACAATCGAGAATTGCCGAAAACAAGTCAAATCCGCGTAAGTGGGGAAAGAGAGGGGGGCACAGTGGGGTTCGGACCCCAGTGGTCTGTTTTGATTGAGGGAATCGGCGTGAATATGGGAGTTTTCGGCCGTCCCAACCCCACTGTACGTGTCTCCCATACGTGTACGAGAGCGCGTACGTTGCAGTTGCCCGTACAGCGCCGCAGAAATGATTAAAGTGCAGTGAATTTTTATCGAATGTTATTGATGTTTTGCCCTTTTTTTGCAGATAAAGTAAAACTGGTGAAAAGTTCAAAGCCTCTAATATACCACAAGTTCTACTTGGACATTGAGAAGGCTCACAGTGTTGCAGCTAAAATAGAGAGTAAAATCAGGGAGCTTGGTGGAGTGAGTACACAGTTTTGACGCACACTTACGCACCAAAAGCACACAAAATAAAAGAGTTTGGTTGTTTTTGGTGCACAAAATACAAACAAATGGACGCGAGCGGCGACCAACCCAGTCCAGCGGGTCGTCTCTTGCATGCGAAATTATTGATTCTTGCAACAGTTTTCGGGATCCATATGAGTTGCGTACTGTGGGGCTCGCGTAATACCGAATACTCGAGATCTTTCATCCCTCTGACGAATTTTCATTTTTCATTTTATTTTTAGTCTATCGAGTTCTTCTTCAACAAAGACGTCACCCATTTCGTGACCGACAAAGAGCAGCAGCAGCAAGCTGTGACCCGCTCGGCGAGTCAGAGCAACAGCCAGATATCGTTCTCGCCTCTGACCCCCCTGACGCCTCTCTCCATCGCAGACTCTCCGTTGCCGGCATCCAAGGACATTAAGGTAGAGACCCTTGCCTCTCAAGTCTCAGTGTAAAAGCTAACGATTTTGAATTACAGACTGGGAAGCAGATCTCGCGGGCAGATGCCATTCTGCTGAGAGCCAGACAGCAGCAGCAAGCCCCGAGCACGCCAGCGTCGACGAAGAAGAGCGAGAGCAGTGGTTTGGAAGTCCCGAGTCGGTCGCCCGTCCAAATAGCAAGGTCGTGGGGGAGACCCGTATGGACTCCGGAGTACACCCTTAAGTTTCTGGAGCGAGTGGAGGCGGCTCTGAAGATAAATCCGGGCGGAGAGACAGGCAACAGGCAGCGTTCGGACAAGGTGAAGTACCTGCGGGGCGACTACCTGAAGATAGAGGCGTTCGAGAAGACGTACAGGCCCTTTTACGCGGAGCTGAAGACGTGGCCGACGGTGAATTTGAAGGCACCGGTGGCGCACGGGCCGTTTGAGGTTGGGACGGAGGAGAAGGGGAACGAGTCGGAGAAGAACGAAGGGTCGAGGTTCGGAAAGTTCTCAAAGATAGATAGCCGAACGAGGACGGGAAACAAATCCAAAACCGTGGGCACGATAATGACCCGCAAGAGTCGCCCACAGCAAGGAGGTGGCGGGCAGCAGAAGACAGCAGCGACGAGAGGTGGAAGTGAGAAGCAGTGCGGCTACTGCGAGATATGTCACGTTGAGTACGACGTTCTGAAGGTCCACCTGAAGACTGAGGAGCACGTCAACTTTGCCAAGAACGACGACAACTTCGCGACCCTCGACCGGCTTATAGACAGCGGGGTGAGCGTCAAGAACATCATCAAGCTGAACGGGGTGAAGAAGAAGGAGGAGGATGATGACGAGGTCAAGGTGAGAACGAGATTTTCGCTTATGTCCGTCCGTCTGTTCGTTTTGTTCCTCAGTTGGACTTGGAGACCTGAAGTTTTTAGTGTGTTGTCTTTTTGGGCCTAAAAATGTAACTAGGGGGGTTTTCAATATTGTTAGGAAAGGGTTGTCTCGTTGGTTCCAGCTGATTTGGTGAGAAGTTAGCAGAAAAAGAACCCTGCTTGTTTGAGCCGAAACGTGATTTTCAGTCACAGTTTCATTAATTTTATGGATCAAAATTGTCATTGGCACTTTTCCTCCAGGTCAAAGTCAATGGGAGCCACGGCTCGCCCAAGATGAAGCGCAGCTGCACGAAGAAGGAGCCCAAGAGTCCCCAGATTGCACGGAGAGAAAAACGACTGACAACAGAATCTCATGAGAAGAAGGTGAAGGCGGCCAGAACTCGAGGCCTGCGCTGGAACGCGCCCTCCCCAGACTCCCGGCCTCCCGTTTCGGAGCCCCCCGTGTACAAGGTAGACGCCACAGAGCCCTGCTCGTCGGTCACGAGGGCCGAGGAGGAGGTTCAGAAGCAGCAGGTGGTGGTGAAGCTGAAGCGTGTGCGACAATCAGAGCTCAACCTGCTAAACAACGAGGCGGAGCAGTTCATGTTCCCGAAGACGCCGACGTACAGCGAGTCCGAGGAGACGGACGACGACCGCCAGACCTCGGAGGTGCATCGCAAGGATGAGCCAGCTCTGGAGGTGTCGAGCTCACCGCCCAAGCGACGTGCGAACCGGCGCCCGGTGGAGGACAAGCCGGGCAACAAACGGAGGTTTTCCGAGGCCCCCATCCAGCCACCACTGCCAGTGACTAATTGGTCGTCTCCGGATGATAGGATGGGGGATAACGTGAAGCCGGGCTCAGTGTCGCGGTGGGCCAACTTCCGGCCCCGCTACCAGAGCATCACGTCGAAGTTCAGCTTCGAGAGGGTCCCGTGGAACGAGCCGTGGTTCATGACGTTCCGGAGGCAGGACGAGGGCACGGAGCAGGTCTACCAGTACTTTGGCAACACCAACTACGCCAAGCTGCCGTACGAGATGGGTCCGCTGCCGCCTCCCCGGGACGACTGCTGTCCCCTCGAGAAGCTCGTTCTACCCAAGAACGCAAAGGGGGGAGCTGGAACCCCGAGAAAAAGGGGTGGCAGCACCGCCTACCCACGCATGCCCTCGATAGCGAAGGTCACGGACCGCACGAGATCTTCGACGGCAGCCATTATCGAGGCCACGAAGGCAGCTGAGGCCGCGGACGACACAGATAGCCAAAGTACAAAGTCAAAACCGTTCCTGCCGCTGAAGAAGCGCAAACTCTTCCTCGACGACATGCCCCGGAAGTCGCCGAGGGAGCATCCGTCCACCCTCGCCATCCTCAGCTCCATGGCCAGCGTGAGTTTTTCTTTACTTTTCAAATCTTTTCCATTTTTTAGGCTCCAGTTTTTGGCTTTTGAAAAATTCGGCATTTTTCGTGGACTTTGCTCCTCGCAGAAAATTTTGAACTTTTTATAAAATTCTGTATTGCAAAACGGAATCCGTATTCTGATTTTGGACCCATAGACGTAACCAGAAGGTCAAATCTATCAAGTACTTGGGGACTAATTTTTAGTTTTTAATTTGTAGAAAATTTGTAAAGACCAAATTTTAAGTAAAAGGTCCATGGAAATAGGGACAATTAATTGCAAATCCACCAGTAGGTAATCATGGCTTCAGGTGTTCTGTGGGATTTTAAAAAAATTAAACCTTGAACAAAGTCGGGATTTTTGACCGGAGAAAAATATTTTTGAATATCTTGTAGAAAATTTGGAACCAAAATCGACCAAAAAGGCTGTTATAGAACAAGAATAGGCTCTGTCTTAAATCTGATACATTTTGGAGGGATTTTCTAGGAGACTCTTCTCAACTTTCTCGATAATTAAGGTTCCAAAAATAAAAGAGTTTTTGTCATTGCAGGGCCGCCAGCACCGCGAACGACTGAACAGCAGCCAGACGATGGAGGACGACGAGAACAGCAGCTGCACGATGACAAGTCAGCACACGAGCCAGACGCAGATAACGGAGAAGGACAACTCCTCCGTGTGCAGTATTACGAATGCCCCCAAAGTGGTCATCAGCTACTCAAACTACATCAAGCAGGGCCAGCAGCTGGAGGATATGCTGCGGACGCCGGAGGGGGAAGAGGAGGTGGAAGAGCTTAGTCTCGCGATGGAGGAAAACACGCCGATATCCTGCAACATCGGAGACCTGTCGGAGATAATAGATCGGTGCGCACAAGAGGAACTAACCCTCAAGAGCGTAAACTGCAAGGAGCGAGAGGTGCAGCGAAAAATCACGTACCGGTCGATGCCGAAGCTCGTGACGTCGGGCTTCCGGTTCAACAAGAAGAGGAGAAACAACCGGACGGGCTGGCCGGCGAGACGGAAACCCTCGAGTCAGTCGGTCCCGAAGGAAGCCGTGAAGGAGGAGCCCGAGGAAATGAAGCCACCAGAGACGGAGCCGAAGGACCCCAAGACACCCCTCACGCCCGACATCTTCGGGGTTTCGTCGGACAGCCTCGACTCCGAGTTCATCAGCGCCGACCTCCACGCCAAAGAATACGCCTCTACTGCCTCGGACGCGCTCACCGAAGACGAGGACGAGCCCGAGACGCCGCCGAAGAAGTCGCTGGTGTCGTCGAGGGGGAAGGGAGGGGCTCGAAGCAGCTACAACCGGGGCAAGTACCAGTTCGAGAAGTTCCCCAAAATCACCATAAACCCCGTGTCCTCGTCCAACATGAAGACGCGCTCCTCCGATCTCCAGAAGCGGAAGAGCATCACGCCGAAGAAGTACGCGGACGAGTCCTCGCTCTCGACGCCCACGCGGTCCAACAAGTACTCGCCGCGAAAGCTACGGAAGCCCCGGGGCACGTGGTATCGCGAGCGGTAGACTTAAGTGTATGTACGGATCATTTCTAGCTAATGTACGTTGTAGTTAATTGACTCTTGTATTTGTAGACCCGGATGCCGAGAGGTGTAGTGTCCGCTTATCATTTCCTACATGTCAAAAGAAGTTTGTGAATAGTATTTATAGTAAAGTTAAAGTAGAAACTGAATTTCGACTGAATGGATAGTGCGTAGGGAGCTACTGTACTAAACTTCGGTAATTTTGTAATAAAACATGGAATAAAACTTCAATACAACCGTAGCTTCTGTTTACTGGCGGTGGCTGAAACCAAACATGTTTAAAGCTTAGTCGGGGACGAACGCATTTGAGTGCATTTTCAATTCGCTTTGTTGCAAAAGTTGGGTCGAAGTGAAAATATTTTATTCCCAATTCCGTCACTGCAGAAACTTATTGGACCCCTGACTTTGATCCCACAGGTCATAGAGCCTTAATGTACAAGGATATTTTGCTAAATTTAATGTCATATAACATTTGCCCAAGTTCAAGCTCAATTGGAGTTAGAAAATTTTCGCCTCATACAAACTTTGGGAGCTCACAGCTCCTCTCCCTTAGGTCATAGAGACTTACTGTAGAACTGTTTTTTGCTGGATTTAATGCCATCTAACAGTTTCCAAAGTTTCAGCTCAATCGGTAGAATTTGAAATTTTGCCCTACTGTTCGCCAAGGGGAAGTCTTGGGTGGCCACTTATTGACCCCCAGAGTCCGTTGTTTTACATTTTTGAGACCATGACCCGAAACAAAAGTTGCTTATTTTGTCATTTTACATGACCATTCTGAATTTCAGCTCAATCGGAGCAACTAAATTTTTCCCCCCTTCGGAGGCCTCTCACCCCACCCCCTTAAGTGATAGGGTCATACATGTGTTCTATGGTTTGCTAGATTTGACGTGATGTATAACATATCCAAAATTCAGCTCAATCGGACGAAGTATATGGAACTTTCATACAACGGGAAAACCCCCTTAACTACCCCCCAGGCAGTTTTTCGGAAAAACTAAAACAATTAGTCCACCCTCCAGACCATACCTGACATTATGCAAAAAACCGCAAGTCTCTAGCTCTTGTAGTTTCGGAGCCTTTGCGACTCAGACGGACGGACAGACGGACAGACGGACAGACGGACAGACGGACAGACGGACATATCGGACACATAAGTGCATTTTTTTCAAAATTGATGAAAATGCACTAAAAATGCGGCTTCTGGATGACCTTTTTTAGACAAATTTATTTTTAGAAGGACTTTTACTGTCTCCAGGATTAAAAGAGAATCCAAAAATGTCCTCTTAAATTTTTAACAGCCTCAAGGCTCATAATTTACTCCATGGACATTTTTCAAACATTTTGGGAGGCTTCAGAGACTCCCTAGTGGTAGTGCCTGAAACCAAAATGAGGCTTCGGGATGACCTTTTTTAAACCCCTCTATTTTTAAAAGGTCTTTAACTGTCTCCAAGATTAAAGGAGGATCCAAAAATATCTCCTTGAACTTTTAAAAACCTCAAGACTCCAAATTTACTCCATGGACATTTATTAAATTTTTTGAGAGGCTTCAGAGGCTCCCTAAGGTCAAGTCCTGTTGAACCTAAAGACCTGCTTCAGCTGATTACTGGGAGGAAAGGAAGGGGAGGTTCACATTATATACGTTCTCTTTAACTCTCTTGGATGGCTTCGTCGGAGTTCAGATATTGAAAGAGATGGAAAGAGAAAACAATTTTCTTTATGTATTTTCAATTCTTTATTTGACGACCATGAAATGACAAGTTATGGTTCCAGGTTTGTATTTAAATAGAACTAAAGTTAAATGTATGTATAGTTACTATAAAAAGAGAAAAACCAAGTGATTGCTGGGTAAACAAAACAATGAAAAAATACAATATGAGGGAAAGGAAACAAGTTATCGATCTGGGCAGGGCCGCTTGATGCTACTTATGACGATGATTTCGAATATTAAATCAAATGTACAGTGACGATCCTTACAGAATATATGATACAGTAGTGATTTGCTTCAGTTCTGCTCTTGTTACTCATTAAAATTTCTTCCTAGTTTAATTTTCAATTTATTAACCTTTAATTGTCCAGAACTCTCTTCTAAAACTTCACCACCCTCGGTGGCATTTCTGCTCGTTATAAATAATAGTAATTATATCATTTTAAGTTGATTCCTACGGAGCGAATTTCAAATTCATATTTTTTTGTTTCGTATAAAAAATCAGCAGCAATATTTTGACTGGTGGCTCATATGTATGACATTTGATGTGTGTGTTGGGACTTGAGGTGTCTCTTAGACAAATCCGAAATTCTTTGTCTTGATTGCAAGTAGGAGCTTGTGCCGGAGAATCGCTCGACTGGGGTACAGTGGAATATAGAGCCTCGAGATGCACGTGTTGGCCGTTGGGAGGTGGTCGTCACTGGGACGAATCGTCACGGAGGGCATGGGCTGGAACCCGTCTTCGGATGCTGGAAGTGCTGGAGACCCGGTCCAGAAGTACACCTGGAAGAGGAAAGGGCTTTAGACCTGGGGACTGGGGTCTACTGGGAGGTCTTACCAAGTCCTGTCGCTCCAGGTTGGTCATCTTCTCCACGACGCTCCACAGCCACCGCTTGAACTTGACTATCTTCTCGTTGCTCTCGTTGGACTCGTCGTTGAACGTCGTGTAGGATATCAGGGTGTTGACGTGGATGTCTCCCACGCCGTTCAGGAGCAGTCGCAGGTCCTCTGCCGTCAACGTTGCCAGCGCAGTTTCCGGGAGCACGTCGAAGACTCCCGCTCGAATGGACTGGAAAAGAAGGTTGGTTAGATTATGGGACGAAATGTGGACAATTTAAAGACTTAATTACCTCAAGAGCCTTCTCCTGCGTCTTGATCATTCTGTACTCCGAGTATTTCCGCACGTAGTCGTACACGTTGGTGTCAGTCACTTGGATATCACGGCCACCAGGAACTAGTTCAACTGATCCGCCTCCCTCTTCGGGGCACAAATCAATTCTGCAAACCCAAAAAATCAGCATTCGGGGGTTTCAAGGTCAGGGTCACACTTACATGAAGGTTAAGTCTAAGCTGGACAGTATCCCGCCACCGTTCTTGGATTGAGAATCTTTCACGAGCTGTCTGAGGGACTCGTACACAACTGGGTCGAAGAACGCCAGGTCGTGGAACCTGATCTGGCGTCCGAGGATGAACTTCAGCACGTGTCGTTGAAGGAAGAGAGGCAACAGCTCGTTTTGGAGCAGACAGAGACCGATTAGTCTGGAAGAAATCGTAAGAATGAGGCTCTGCGGCTTCTTGATGGCAGGAGACTCACCTTCCAACGTTCCTAAATGCATTTAATCTCTCGTACGAGGGACATCCTTGTCGCGGACTGTAGAACCCTCGCTTGCCGGGCGAGTAGAACAGAGGTGCGTGGTCGTCCAGCTGGTATTGCTCCAGCACGACGATGGGGTTCAGCTTTTTAGAATCTGGGTTATCTGAAACGGAGAATTTTGGGGTCAATTTTGAATTTTCTTGAATGTGCTATTTTTCTCACCTAAGTCGTTCTTTTGCCTTGAGCTGATGACCTTGAGAGCCTCGTTGGTCTTCTGCCGGAGCGTCTCGTCGGACCCCAGGAGCATCAGGAGCTGCGTGGAGGAGAGCTCCAGCAGCATTCCGGTAATCTTGGGAGCGTCCTTGGGGTGCAGGGCGGCCACCTTGGGGTACAGTCGCTCTCCCAGCTGCTGCTGGTGTGGCGTGAGGTGGTCGTTGGAGCCCGCACTGGCGTCACTACCCTCACTGCTGCTCGCGGGCCTGAAGGGTCTCGCATCGTAGTTCAGGTTCCGTTTCACCTCGCGCGTCGTCCGCCACAAGATGGGCTTGCTCGTGCTGCTGCTGCTCGTCGAAACGGACCCGGAGATCGGCATGCTGCGGCGTGTGGCACTGGAGTTGGAGGCTGGGTCCGTGGCTCGGCCCGTGCTAGAGGACCTGTGGCGCTGGAGCATCGAGGTGAAGGGCGTTCCGGTCGAGTATTTGTTGGTGGTGGCCCCCACTTGGGCCGACTCCAGGTTCGGAAGCTTCTCGTTCGCCAGCAGGGCTTCCGCGATTGAGGTATAGAAGCTCCTGGCGACCCCCGATCCCTCCCCCGGTTCGTCCTTGAACGTGACCTTAACACGTCCGTACGCTAACGGGGGCTGGATACGCCGGTTGTTGTTGCTGTACAGAGAATTGAGCTCCTTGAAGGTCTGGGTGATGAGAGTGGCTCGATTTCGCTCCATCTTCGACAGCGTCATGTCCCGCTGCTGCGCATTCCGAAGCTTCTCCATGTGTCTCCGGAACTTGGTCTCCTTCACGGGGAAGCCTCCCAGCTCCGAGATGATGCTGCCGGGCTCCATGCCCACGTCCTCGAGGAAGACGCGTCCAAAGAGGATAAGAGACACTTGCCAACGACGCAGGAGGAAGTCCGAGGTTATCACTTTGCCCGACCTCTCGCGGAAGTACGAGCCTCGCATGGGCAGCTCCGGTGTTGCCACGGGCTGCTGCACAGTCGGTGTTGTTTCTACAGTCACGTGCGCCGATATCTCCTGTGTTTCCATCGTTTCCACTTGTGGAATCACTTCATTGTTAGTCTGCAAGAAAAGTAGAAAATGACGTTAGGGGATGTCTTGGGGGTTTGAGGAAAACGAGGATGTGGCTGAAAGGGACCTTTCAGAGACTAAAAATGTTTAGAGATCTGTTTGTGATCCAAACTTGAGCTTATGATGAGCTTATAAATTAAGATAAATTCGGAGACTTGCACTTTTCGTTAGTTTGGAACTCATTTGAGCCCCCGAATCGACTAATTAAAATTCTTCCTTTCCTCAGACTCTCCAAATTTGGCAAAAAGAGGCCCTCCTACTCTTCACGAGGCTTCTATATCTCAAATCTGGCCTTAAAGTTTTATTCAAGGTCCATTTCAGCCACGTTTCTATTCTTAAATCTGTATTTTGCGTATCTGTTCCCAAAACCAAGCTACAGATAATGAGCTCATCGGACAAAACGCTTGCTCTAGGATGCCAAGTGACCCCGCGAGATGGACTTTTAGCTCGCAGAGTTTATCTACATCCGAGAAAACAATCTGGAAGACACTCACCGAAGGTCCAGCTCGGACTATCACACTTTTGCCAGGGGAGTTGGAGTTGCTGGCGGTCCCGTTGACGACCGTCTTCTTGCCCGGCGCCACCGAAGACGAGGACTCGTCGTCGCTGAGGTCGAAAAAGTCGGTCGGGAGCTCGTAGTCGTTGCCACCCTCGACCGGCTTGAGGCGGGGATCCACCTCGGCCAGGGAGGCCTTTTTGCTCTTCGCCAGCATCGTTGTGGTCGCGTACTCGAGCGCAGCCGAGAGCTTCTTGCGCGTTATGATGATGGGAGGTCTGGCATTGCTCCCAGCCTCGCTTCCAGGCAGACTCTTGTGGAACATTTCCGTGCTGTCCGAGGAGTCGCTCATCTCGTCGATGTCCATCTTCGACGGCGCCGTCTGGGAAAGGTCCTGGGGCTCGTCCTCGGCCACCTGAGCCAGCTTTCGGTTCGTCTCCTGCTGCTCCTTCTCCGCCTTCTGGTAGTAGTGCCGCGTCTTCTTGAAGTACACCTCCGTCTCGCCGCCCATCGAGGACTCCTTCGAGGGTCCCGGACGTGGCTCGTCGCTCTTCTTCGCATCCTTCTTAATTTCGCCACTACTGCCCTCTAGCGTGATCGTGGTGACGTTCTTCTTCGGCTCCTCTTCTCCGTCCACCTCCATAGTGGCGGGTGGGGGAGGTGGCAGCGGGGGCAGCTCCGGCATTGGGATGTCCTCCTGGATGCGAATCTGCCTCGAGAGTCCCAGCCGAACTGGCGGGTGCTCGAGGATGGAGTTGGGCTCCTCATCGAGCCTCGTCGCCGTTGGCTGAGTCGGCTGGGGCTTCGGCATGGCGAATAGCTCTTCACGACGCGAGTTGGGCGTCAGCAGGTGAGGTTGGTCTGCCAGCGGGAGGGCGTCTTCGAGAGGCGTGTTGAAGGGGTCCGGGGGGTTGCAGCCCAGACACAGCGTCGATCCGGATCTCTGCAAAGAGGAGGCGTAAGTGGGGTCCAAACAGGCAAGATGAAGAGGAAATACCTGGAAGAACGGGTGTTTGCGGCCCAGTGAGGGTCTGGAGAGGTCGTTGTCCTCCTCGTCCGTGTCCATCGCTATGGAAGATGTCTGCTCATCTTCGGTGTCTTCGTTTTCGTTCTCATCCTGAAAATAAGCTCGTTTAGGTCTAGTTTCATTCAAACTTAAGGTTATTTGGGCCTGTTCAAATATTACGTCACGGTCTAAGAGGAGGGAGGTCAGCTGCTTCGTGACAGCCGGAACAGAAGGGGGGGGGGGGGGGGGGAGGGAGGTCTAAATCTCGATTTTTACCGTGACGTAATTTTTGAAAGACTCCTTTCTGTGATCGAATGAAGGCGCGTGAGCTGTTTTCAAGGTTTTTATAAGCACATGCGCTTCTATTCAATTAGAGACTCACCTGGTCATCCCATGGACTGGCATCCGTCTTCTCCACCTCGATCTCGTTGCCGGACCGCATGTAGTAGATGAGGGCGTCCAGCACGTAAGCAACATGCTTTAGGGCAGTGATGTCTAGTACAGGAAGCGAGTCTCGGTGCTCGGAGTTGTGTGAGCGCATCAGAGACAGGCAGTACGTGAGGAAGTCGCGACGACTGGAGGCGGCATCGGTACCTGGAAAACACACAAACTTTGAGCTTTTCGGGTCACACGGGTCGGAGACAAATTCACAGCAAACTCTCAATTTTGGATTAAGTAGGAAAAACGAAACCAAAAAAATTAATTTCAAATCTTGGATACAAAAATGACAATGAAACGGTCAAGTGATGGAAATGGACTCCTGTGATTCTTGTCTTTTTCTATCGAGAGATGAATGTAGTCCAGCGTACCAAAGCGGTGAATTGCACTTTTGCTGGCTGCAAAGAAGACTTCATCTGAAGCCACCAAAAGCAGAGATTTCGTCCAAGCAAAGAGAGAAGAGACAGAGAGGGATTAAACTAAATAAATTATTATATCATTAATTAACTATATTGCTTGTCTCACCATTTCGATCACGAGATCGTTCATTATTTTCGGAAACGGTAGAAGTGGTAGAAGTAGAAGAAGTAGTAAAGCCTAGTAAATTACGTGTACTTAATGCATTCAACATACTTTGTGTACTAACGGGGGTTGATCGAGTTCTTTGCTGTCCAGATCCTGTTTAAATTATACAATGAAAAAAGAAAAAAGGTCACAAGTCACAAAACGTCCAGAACGCTTCAAACACAAGCGGGTAAGGGAACAGAAAAAAAATTAAAATTAACTGGTTGACTCTCATGCATCGAGCCAGCTCATCAGAGGGGGGAAAGGGGGGCTTTAGGGCGCACTCACCCATCACTAAGGCGCTTCCGCTGCTCCCGGAGTTGTTGTTGCTGGAGGAGGCTTGCGTGTTGGGGGGCGTGTTGAGGGGATGGAGGGGGTGACTAGGGTCAGCGGAGTCCGTGAGGGAGCCCCCGAACCGCAACTGGGCCTCCGTGGCGTCCATGACTGTGAGGATCCATTCGAGGGTCGGGCGCAGGCGCTTCTCGACGTACATCTGAAAGAAAAGTTGGGTGTGAAAATGACTTTTTTTACTAAAGGGGGTTAAAATAAACAATGTTTGAAAAAGAGGCGTGGTTTTAAAAATCGGGTGTGGGTTCAAAAAAGAGCTTGCCTTTTGAAATGAACGTGACTTTTAAAACAAGAGCGTTGCTAAAAAAGGGGGCGTGGCTGAGAAAGGGGCATGGCTAAAACGAGGCGTGGCTGAAAAATGGGCGTGGCTCTAATTTAGTGAGTAATCAAATTATTTAAAACAAGCTTTTAAAACAAGATCGTTGCTCAAAAGGGGGCGTGGCTGATAAAAGAGCGTGGCTGAAAAGGGGGAATGGCTAAAAACGAGGCGTGGATCTCATTTAATTAGTAATTAAATTATTTAAAACAAGCTTTTAAGACAAGAACGTGGCTGAAAATGGGGCGTGGCTAAAAACGGGACGTGGCTTAAAAATGGGCGTGTCTCTCATTTAGTGAGTAATTAAATTATTAAAGTTCTAATGCAAGAAAAAGGGGGCGTGGTTTATCGAAAGTAGGTCTCACCTGTAGCTGGATGGCTTCTGCGTAGGTCATGTACAAGTATTGCGTGCCCCCAGCCGTGTTAGACACAATGTCCGTGGTGATGAGCTCCGAGATCTGCCGCAGGACGATCCCGAAGGCCCTCGCGAGAGCACTCGAGGTCGTCGCCATTGTGGCGGGCTCCTGGGAGGCCGCCACTGCCGCCGGGTTCGACGTCGTGGAGCGTCTCAGAGCGTTTGGGTCGATGAAAACGACGCTCGAGCTGCCCGCTAGCCTGACGCCGGAAGACCGGGTGGTGTCGCGGTTCCGGATGGCCCACTGCATGGAGGGCGGGGCCAGGTTATTGCGCTGGGATCCGGTGGTGCCGGACCGCCGCTCAAGCTGCTCCTCACCGAACACGAGGTCTTCCTGGGACCGGTCGTCGCTGTCGTTGTCGTCGGAGCCCTCGTCATCGATCTGACTCGAGTCGTTGGAGTCGTCGGTGTCGGATCCCGCCGTGGCGCCCGTCTGCACGCTTCTCTGGGCGTCCTGGGTGCTCTGGTTGTCGTCCGAGTCCGACTCTGTCTCCGCCTCGTTGAACGTGAACTCGTTGTCGCTCTCTCCCTCCGCGTCATTCCGCATCTGCTCCTGGTTGTTGGCTGGAGCCTCGCCGTCTTCCTGCTCCGAGGCGTCTCCGTCGTCCTGGATGGCCGCATCTGCGTCGTTCTGCTCCTCCGCGTCGTCTCGCAACCGCACTCGTATCCGGGCCACAAAGTCCTCGGCGACTCTCTCGTCGCTGGAGGTCTCGGCTGCCACGTCTCTGGAGGACGAGGGGGCCATGGGCTCCACGGAGAAGAGGTCGTCGGTGTTCGAGAGAGGGTCTATGGTGGAGGATGAGAGCGAGAAGGGCATGGTGGGTCGGACCACGCCCATTCTTACGGGGGAAATCAGCGCGTCGGCGATCTCCACGAGCTCCTCCACGGCGAACTTGACGAGGGCGTTAAACACCCGCTTGTAGGCCTGGATTTGGCGCGTCGTGGCACTCGTGTTACGCGACTTGTCCGGGTTGTGGGCCCGTTCTACGCTGAATATGACGAACACGCGACACACGGACCGAACGAAGCGTCTGGCGATCTTCTGGGCCTCGTCCACTCGGCCTGGGACCGACTCGTTTTGAAGCTCTCGAACCAGGGTCGTTAGCAGGATGTCGAGGGGGTCGTTGCTGCACCGTACGAAGAGGCTGTGCGTGAACTTGTCGAGCAGGGTCGTGCCAGTCTGAGCCGCCAGATATGTAATTTGGTTATCGCTGTCCTCGTAGAAGACCTGCGAAGGAAGTATGATACAAGAAATTTAAATTAAGTCTAAACGAACTAGATCCGTCCCTGGGTCACATGTAGAAGGATGATTTGTTAGATTTTTTTCTGACTACAACATTTAAAAATTTTAGCTCAATCGTAGCCAGTATAAGAAAGTTTCTTACAACGGGAAAACCTCCCTGGTTACGTCCCTGGCGAGTTTTTGGGGAAACCAAAGTAACACAGGTCTCTAGCTCTTATATTTTTGGAACTTTAGCGACTTGAACGAACAGACAGACGGACAAATGGGATTTTTAGAACATTAAACTGACCTGATTCATGCTTTGCGCCTTGACGGCCTGCTCCTGGTCAGCCCCTGTCATGATCATGGCTCGCACGGAGGCCCAGTCCGAGAGCAGCTTGTCGAGCGCCTCTCTCGCGAATCGGGGCGGCTCGAGGTCGTGCTCCGGCATGTCCACCTCCGCCTGGTCCATCTGGGAGGGCGTCTTGCGCGCATTCGTGGAGCTACGGACCCTCGAACTCGCCCGGTACTGGCGCTGCTCGAAGATTTGGCGTCCAACGGTCTGGATAAGGAAGAGCAGAATCGACTCTCCGCGAGAGTTGAAGCGAGTCACGAGGTCCGTCTCTGCCACGAGCTTGGACAGGAGATCCAGTCGCTTGCCCTGGTTCCCCGCTATGAGAGCCTTGCACTTGCACTTCTCCCAGCAGTCGCAGTAGGCCGTGGGGGAGGTCTTCTTGAGCTTGCAATCGTGTCCCTTGTGGCACACTTTGGCGCATTCGGTGCAGCAGCAGAGAGAGCCTGTGAGTCCGCAGGTGCGGCACTCGAAGATGTCCTGGTTGATGTGGTCGGCGCCGGTCCAGGTGAAGCTGCAGGTGTCGTTGCAGCAGAGGACGTAGAGGGGCGAGTGGTCGGGGGAGGAGCCGAGGGGGAAGATCATGGAGTCCCGCACCGCCACGTCACCTCCGGAGATGCGCATGATGGCGTTGAAGAGCACGATGCCCGCCTGGTACGCGCGGATGCTGACAGCCAGCATGAAGGGAGTCTGTCCGTGGGCGTCCTTGGTTCCCAGGAGCTGCTTGAGGTACGGCTGCAGGGCCGGACTCTCGCACAGGAGCGTGATGGCTGCCAGGGCGTTGTTGCGGCGCTCAGCCGGGTCCGACACGTACGTCTCGTGCTTCGAGAGCGAGTGGAGGCCAGGCAGGCTGTCGTCGTCGCCGGAGCCCGGGTCGTACTCGGGCGGCCAGTAGACCACCGGCATGGAGTTGGCGTCCTCGCTGGGGGGCGGGGGAGGCGGCTCGGACGCGGGCGCCGTGGAGTCTATGCTCCGATGGATGGCCCTGCGCATGACCTCGCGGATGCTGACGGGTCTGTTCGAGGTCGAGATGCCCCCCGTGATGACCTCCAGGCCCCCGGAGCTGCTCGCTGGCGCGTCTGCGGACGCAGAGTCGGCGTTCTCCTTGTTCGACGTGGGCGCACAGAGACTCACGCAGGCGTGGAACACGTTCCGGTTGCCGTCAATGCGCTCCGTGAGGATGCCAGGCACCTGGCTCTTGGACTCCGACTCCAGCTGCAGCAGCACCTGCTTGATGCCCTCGATGTCGCATCTCAGGATCCGCGACATTAGGAGCTGTACCTCCGTCACCATCACGATCATGGCCACGAAAGCCTTCGACGTGGTGTTGTTGGAGTTCGTGGTGGAGGAGGTGAGCGAGGTGAGACTCAGAGGCACGGCAGCGACGCACTTGATGGGCGGCATGTCGCTCCACTGCGGGTCCCGTATGGCGTCCAGACAGTCTTTGGCGATCGGGTAGACCGTGCTGTTGCCGTCTCGGAGCATGATGACGTGGCTTATGGAGTCTCCGGTGCAGATGAGCGACACGTTGGTCTGAGAGGCGCCCAGGAAGGCGCTCGTGTCCGTCGGAAAGACGCTGTCCTGCTCCTGGCGTCCATTCAGGTTGAAGACGGCGTAGTGAAGCTTCTGGCCAGTCCGCAGGATCGCGTGGATGCCCTTTGTGTCGATGTCGAAGGTCACGAGCTGGGCGTGCTGCAGGTTGTCGGAGGAACCGCCGGGAGTCGAGTTCAGGACGATGCGTCGGGGAGTCTTCTGGAAGCAGTCGGGGATTCGCGACGTTGTGGTGGACTTGAGAGCCTGCAGGTCGTCCTTCTTCAGCAGTCTGCAGTCCGCCCACATGTCTCCAGTTTCCTCCGCGACGCCAGTCTTCTCCTTCTCCTTGCAGCTCGCACTGGCCTCCTTGGGGGGACTCGGGGTGGTCGGGAACCTGACGGCTGCGTAGGCACCGTCGACCTTCAGCACTCTTCCGACTGGAACTGAACGCACGTCTTCCACGAAAATCACATCTCTGGAACGAAAAAGGCGAGGAATTAGGATTCAGGAGCCAGAAAAATAATTTAAGTCATTTTTTTCGTTATGTGAGTTTTTAGGCTCCCCGTTTTTCCATCACTCAAGCCTAATTAGACTATCCCTGAATGCCAGTTTTTGACCACTTTGTTTCCAATTTTCGGGAATTTGAAGAATAAGAATCTGATTTTTTGAATCCGACAAAATATATTTTTTTTTAATTCGAAAAAAAATTCTCGGCGTAAAATTAATTAAGAGTAACTCACTTGAGTTGCCAAGTCTCCTCGTCCTTCTTCGCCTCAGGTTCCTCCTTTGGCGCCAGGCGCTTGATCCGCTTGTTGGAGACGCTCCCGGTGTCGCTGCAGGTGCTCGAGGCAGGAGACGGAGGCGGCGGCATATCGAGCCGGTCCGTCGTCTCCTTGTTATTGCTGTTGCTGCTATTCGCGTTGCTGGCACATGGGGTCGCCCCCTGCTTGCTGCTTGTTCCACCTCCCTCTTTGCTCGAACCGGCTCCCGTGGACTTGAGAAAGTCCTTGATGTCACTCAGACTCGCAATTCCCGTGCTATTCGAGATGGGGGTCGGCATCGTGATGATCTTGAAGCGGCAGTTGTTGCTCAAGTCCCAGGCCGCGTTCAGGAGCTGGCCCACCTTCGGGACCCCATTCACGACCGTGAACCCGATCGCTCCTGGCTGGTACATGGGACAGTTTTTCATGCACACCTGGCTCCCCACCACGATCTCCGTCGCCGAGGAGGCGCTAATGCTGGACCCGCTTCTCGCGGGCTTCTTGGCCTTCGCCTTGTATTTCTCCCACAGCCTCTTGCGCTGACCAAACGGAAGGACGCCCCACCAGAACAGCTCGTTGCTCTCCGTTCGGGCGACCGTGTACAGCGCGCACGTGTTCAGGGACGTTATCTTGTCTATGGAGAACTCGGGGTACGAGATGGCCGTGTGCTCTAGCTTCGCTCCTGCGTACCCCAGCGACTCGTCCATCCACGTGGCGATCTTGCCGGTCTCTGTGGCGACGCTGCAGCGGATGGAGGCGGCCGAGATGTTGGATATCTTCTCGTTCACGAGGTTCAGGGTCTGAGCTTTCGGGTGATGGACGTACGGGTGCTACAAAAAGAGACTTATTAGTTTCTTGCTCACAGAAAAAATTTATTTAACCCTCTGATGCATAAGTTTTTTCGACTCCAATCCATCCGATTTAGATGAGATTTTAATTTTCAGCAACATTAAGTCCCAATTACTTAAGAGAGAGGAGCTAGAGCTCCCTAAAGTAAATTTTAAAAAATTTCTCTAACTCGAGTAATTGCTATAACTTCCTTAAAGTACAAAAAACCAATTTCAAAGACCTTATAAAAATTTTCCTCTAATGAAAGTTGAATTTTGGTAGTTTTTGGCCGAAAACCTTTATGCATTAGAGGGTTAAGTCTTCCAAATCTGCAAACCTTACCTCCGGGTTACGGTACGGGTCTGCGTCGACCCACCGCCACTGGTGAAGCTCCCCTTTGACAGTCACTCCAATGAACTCGCTGTGCAAGGCCGCTATGTGGGCAAACCGAAGGGGCTGCTCGCGTTCCGGCCAGTACTCCAGCTCATCCGACACCCACAGGGGGACTCCGCTGCTGAGGTCTTTCTTTTTGACATCTGAAAGGGGTGAAAAAGGCTGTATTGTAGGGTTTCCTTCTATTTAGTGGCTGAGACACGAATCATGGACCAGCAAAATGGTCTCTGGTTTATGTCTGAGCTTGGAAGTCTTCTTACCGTCCTTGTCCCACGAAGACTCGTCTCGCAGGGGATGAAACCACTTCCGGGGGCCAAAGTACTGCCGCTCCCTCCACCGTCCCAAGTCGCTGGCGAACGAGGACGAGGGGGTGGTGGAGGAGGACGAGGTTCCTGCCGTCGCAGAACTGCTGCTGGTCGTGCAATTGGTGGCCGATGTGCTTCCGGACGTGCCGGTGCCCCGCCCACTGCTTCCACTGGCACCCGCTGCGGCTCCTCCGGTGTCATTGTTGGAGTTCGCGGCGGTGCTCGAATTGGAATTGCGTTCGTTGCGGGCCCGACTGTGTAACATCAAACTATCAACGCACCGTAGGGTGGGGAGTCATCAAATTTGTAGTAGCGAAAGGATTCGGACAGACACAGTGTGTTGTTTTGTGTGGGTTAGTTTTTTTGTAGATTTTTACATTTTGGAGGAAATAAAAAGAGAAAAAAGAAAAGCAACTCAAAATCTACGCTACTTATAGATGGCTACTTAGAGTAATCCTTACAACTAAACTGCTAAGAAATTGTGAAGCGTACTGGTGAGTGTGCGTGTGTCTTTCGCTGACGTCAAGCGCCACAAGGATGAGTCTGCTTATGTACAATTTAGGCGCGGAGGCTCTTTTTGGTGGGCTGGCTTATTATAAATAAGTATATCCGAAATGTCACCTTTCTTTTTAACTATTTTATGAATTTCCAACTCAACAAAATCGTCTGAGATATTTGTCTCTTCTAGGAGCAATATGGCCAATGTATTTTCGATTTCTTGGGGACTGAAATTTAATGACGCAAATTTTTCAAAAATTTGACATGATTTTAGAAATAAAATGTTTCATTTAAAACCTTAGTTTGTTTTGATGACGAAATGTTTGTTTCTGGGAAAACCACAATGAAAGGAAGCCACAAACAGAACTTTGTCTTGACTCACTCGCTTATGAGCACAGCTGAGAGTTCTGGTTTGAATCATAAGAACGCACAAGGCATAAAAGTGCGCGTGAAAAAAACAAAATGTACTGTAGTCGTGAAAAGGAACAGGAATATACTTCAATCGCATTTTAACAAGCCATCTGAGCCCCGAAGAAGCTACGAAGGAACTCTGAACAAACTTACTTGCGCACGTTGGAGTACCCACTGAAGATGTCCTCGGAGAACATGGCGTCCGCGTCGATGATGACGCTGCTGTCGGAGTGGAAACCGCCGTCCAGGAGTGAGATGAGGTCTTCCGGCACGTAGTTGTCGCCCGCCTCCTCCGTGTCCTCGCCCTCCTCGTCGTCACGAGACAGCAGGTTGTTCACGGCCAGGTTCACATCCAGGTTTGTTCGTTGCAGTTCACGAATTATGAGACTCCGGCTCTTCCCCTGCAGCACACCCTGGGCCTGGGACACGAGCTCCTCCGGCACGAAACTCGGGAGAGTGACGAGCGATCTGCTGGCCGAACCGCTTCCGATGATGACACCGGCGTTGCGGGAACTGGACCCAGCAGAGCCGGTGCCTCGGGCTGTGAGCGAGGAGCTAGCACGCATGATTCGGGCTCGCGTTCGGGCAAGCTGTCGTGAGGCGGGGGAGTTCTTAGAAGTGTTGTTTGAGGGTCCATTTGAGCTGAAACGTGACAGTTAGTGGACATTCGAGGTGGTTGGAGGAGAAATCAGAACCCTTTTAAATCAATGCATTTTTAATTACTGCACAGTGGTTGACATTCGGTCGAAAAGTGACCAAAGGTATGATTTCCTTATTTCAAAGGACTTTTCATTCAAAACTGTGCCCCGTCTTGAGCCTTTAATGGCTGCACAGTGGTCCACAATTCGTATATTAGCAAAAGAAAAATTTGAGCCACTGCAGAGGGTCCAAAATTCCACAATTTGGTGAAATTTTGATTCAAAAAGTTGGCAGCAAGGACGAGATCCTTGAGCCTCTGATTTCTCCTGGTTCCTCCAAAAACGTGGTTTTCAAAAACTCACCTGGTTTTTTCGGGCTTGGACAAATCAAGCCGCTCGGGGATGACTGAATACGCCACGCGAAGGGCTCGTCCATCTTCCAGGAGAATTCCAAGATGACCGGGCCCAACGACGACTTGCTTTACCTGCACCTTCAACTGGTTGAGGGCGGGGAATGTGTGTGAGCCATATTTGTTTAGCTTGTCTGCTACTTCTCGTATCCTGCAACGAAGGAACGTGTTGATCCCAAGAAAAATCACATTTTGCACGAGACACAATGCGATAGCACATTAGCACACGGAATCCATTTTGACGACGATGGTTGCACACACATACACACTTTTCAGGTTGGAAAAAGCTGATTCGTCGTGTTTTCAGCCGTGGCTGCGGGATTTCCGGCCCCATTTCGCAATGTGGCGCCCTCCAGAGCCTCGCACGAGCTCCCCGATCGCCATTTTCACGCCTCTTTTTGGACTTTGTCATGAGCCCGAGACGACATATTGGATAATCGCGATGGAAAACTTCTGGTAATCCATTTTGTGTGCTTGGCCTGCGATTTACTTACTTCTCGTTGAGATCCTGCGACGTTGGATGCACGATAAAATGAATTTCGGACATGTTTCGCGCTCGCTCTTTACATCACAAGCCGTGCAACGCGATTTCCTAATATTTGCTGATTTATTTGTAGTCTAAATTTTTCCGTGTGAAAAAGCGATACCGAAGTACGCTCTGTCGCCACTTTTGACAGGTGCTGTCAAAGGTCGATACTCGCGCAGAGCACCGCCCCGGCATGACGATACCTTGGGTTGGAGCTCCCGGACCTAGTGGAAATTTCGTAGCTCTGAATGCATCGGGAGGCGTGAGAAAAGGCAGAAAAAACACGGTTCCACACGCGCTGTGATCAGAAAAGCTTTCCCGGAGATCAGCAGGATGCAAGTGAATACGAGAAAGGTGAGGATTGAGCGCGTGAGTGGGAGTTTCAGAGTTTGCTGCCTTCGGGGCAATAAACCGAATGACGATGTACGTCACAAGCTCAGCGATTTTATCTGTGGATTGCTTTTTCTCTTTCCAGACCGTGAATGGGCAGCGTGGACCCTAAAGTGAGGGCAATTTTCGAAGAGGAGCTCCTTCGCACGGTACGTCAAAACTTGTGTCCCTGTCCCTCCGTCGCGCGTAAGCTTAGGAATGAAAGAAAGTGCTCTCTATATCTGAAGCTCTCTTAAGAAATACAAGAATCTCAAAAAAGTGAAAATATGAACAAGCTATTAGGCGGTTCCGTAAGGAAGCGAAGGTCCTCTCGGAGATATACGAAGATGGAAGGTATTTACAACCAGTTGTTCTTAGTAATCCACACTTTAGCTAACTGTGTAAAATGTAATTGGTAGCTTTGTCGCCTGAATAATTAACATAACCCAATAACTTGTGTAGAGAATTGGTTTGAACTAATATCCAGCATTAAACTCACTAAAACGACATAAATATATAGTGGCGCGGACTGGCAGGGGTAATTACGGGAAATTGGTGGATAGAGCCGTCGGCCGTCTGGGTCTCGGTATATCGGTTTCTCGGTTCCGAGCTCGTGGCTGAAGATAAAATGTTATTATCCACAAACTTTTGAAGCACGCCGATTCACCGATTCACTAACAAGGTTGTTGAATAACTCTGCAGTTTGCGTTCATTATCCAGCTCGGTTTCCATGTCACTGCCTATTATTGCCTATCTGACTCGACGCAGACACTAGACAGACGGGTGAATCTGTGATAAAAATTCATATAAAATATTTTGTGTCCAAGTGCCGAGAGAGAATGTGAGTGCATGGGAAATTGAAGGGGGGGGTACTTGGAGGCAGTATTGTAGAGGGACAACCAAATTCAAACAAGAGGTTTCTGAGCGAAGCTCTCAGGCCATTGATCTTGGCGAGCCGTGGCATTCCAGAACCCTTGAAGCCTAGAGAATCTGGTGATACCCTATTCAACCCCCTTCATGACCGGGGAGAGCCGGAAATAGTGCAAATGTCATGTTGGAACACAAAAACACGGGATTCGCCCCCTCCATATAAAATTGAAAAAAAAATTCCATGCTCTAGGCATTTTACCCTTAGACCAGTGCAAAGTCCGTGACAGAGAGGAGAGGAGGGGTTGTCTCAATTTTTACCGTGACCCTGAGGTACCGAGAAATTCAGCTATCCCTCTAGAATATCCACTCTAAAGACCGACCAGTCCTGGGTCGCGCCACAGAAAATAAATAGTACCGAGTTGACAACCGCAGGCTCCTCAGTTGTTTGCCCAAGGTCGATTCTAGACCGCTCTGCTGATGCCGTCGTTTGATCCATAATTCATCATTTCACTGGGAGTATTCCTATTTGCACAATTTCTCGCCCATTTATCTGCTCCAGCAGCTCCGCTCGAGTGGTCTATAAATACGGGCTTAACCCATTTTCGATTCGCAAAATCGCTCATTTCTCCACTTAGCATTCCGGGAAAGTTGCTGAGAAAAATAATTAGAATCAAGAAAGTCCTCTGAGCACAATTTATTTTGCCTTGATTGGAGTACAGGAACAATAAACATTACTGCTGGAGATGGGTTAAACCATTGCCTTGGAGGAGTTGGGGATTAATTGCGTCGAGTTACGTGATTTATGGACGAGCCCCATTGTCGGCACGCGTCAAAGGGACGCCCATTGTGGGGAGCCTTCGAATCCAAGCCTGTCATAAACTAATCCGAAACGTCCAGGCGTCCCCTCCAGCAGCAAGACTGAGACGAAATTGAATTTGCAAAGTTTTTGAGGAGAGATGCCCATCATTCCGCCTGAGTGGAAAAAATTGCCATCAGTCTCCAATGGCGTCATTAATAACTTCTTGAATTTGTCTCGCAAAGTTTCGTATTTCATTTCGTCTCGCACCCAGAGCCCCTTTGCGCGTCATTCATTGCTTGCTAATTCTCCCCTTTTTCATACCGCCATGTGATGTTCGTGCATGTACGTAAGCTCGGCAAAAAACGACGGAATGCCTTTGAAAAATTAAACACTTTCACGACGTCAACGAGGAGGTAATAAACGATGAGCTGGCGAGCAGTTGGATAAACATTTCCCAGTCATGCACCTGCGAGGGAAGGGAGAGAAAGACAAGGATGGGATGGATGAGGCGTACACGATTGTATTGGTCGCAGAGGCGTCCTGTGGGGGTTGTCTGGGACCGTCCTATGGAATTGTTGCTTCTTGGACCGGGACTTGGGTACTTGCTTTTGAAAAATTTCCTTTGAAAAATTTGAAAATTGTTTTGAATGAAATTTTTCCTGAAAATTGTTTGAAACATTTTTATTTAAAAAATGTCCTTCAGAATTTTTAAGCCTTTTAATTAATTTTGAATATTTTTTAATTCTTTTGATTCAATGCAAATCAATGAAACACTAAAGTTTTTCTATAAAAATTGATGTAAAATTTTTCATCATCCATTTTTAGTTTAAAAATTTTTTATTTGAGCAAAAGAAATTTTATAAGACAGTTTTTATGTCTTTTTTTTAAGCCCTTGTAATCAATCTTCTTCCTTTTTTAAATATTTTTGAAACCTCTTTTTTTAATAAAAATTAATTACAAAATTTTAAATGTTCTTTTAAAAATTAAAGAAGCTCAGAAATAGCTGTGTTTGATTTTTTAAAAAAGTTTAAATTTTCTAAAAGTATTCAAATCTTTTATTTGAGCTTAAGAATATATTAAATTTGCATTTTGAAGCCCTTTTAATTAACCTTGAACCTTTTTTGAAATTTTTTGATTTAATAAAATTCTGTTAAACAATTTTTAATATTCTTTTAAAAATCAAAGGAGGTCAAAAATAGCAATTTTTGATTTCAAAAAAAGTTTGAATCTTCTAAAAGTATTTTCACATTTTAATTTGAGCTAAAAAAGTTTAAAGAAAATTTTCTTAGATAAAAATAGCTTCCTTATTAGGCCCTTCTTGGTGCTTTCCCCGGCCGCCACGTCCCATTGGTCGGTATGCGGATAACAGGAGCGTGTGTAACGCGTAACCTTCGTCCTCTATCAATTCTCGTGGGGCTCTCGTGTGTGATTAATAATTCCTGGCATTGCGATGGTTCATGTTGGTGAAAGTGCTTCGTCAGGCAATGGTTTCCAAAGTGGTTTCCTACCCGGCTCCCAAACAGCTTTTTTACAGCCATTACTTATTCATGAGGGTATCCTCGTTTTTTAGTCACACTCGGGCTTCCCTCCATCAAATTGGCCGAAAGTTTGGGAGTCCTAGAGAGGTGTGTGGAACGGCAATTTCGTTATATTGTTCACCTCTCTCGACCGTAGCGTCGTCTGAAGGTAGATCGGAAAGGCATTCGGCCAGTCCTGGAAGATTAACACGCATACTCTATCGAATTGGAATTGCATGAAAATAACAATGAATGAGCAACAAGTTGTAGCTAACTGAAAGGGCAGTAAAAATAGTTTTGAAACAAAATTTTTGTAACGAGAATATTGGGACAGATAGCCTTCACGGTTCCGCGCCCCTGCTCGGCAGCAGCAAGCCGGAGAATCGGTTGAAAAATCAATTTCACACAATTGTGCTTTTTAGTGTTGAAGCAACTGCAAGCGGCGATGGACGCAGCAAAGCCAGAGGGCGGCGTGGCGGAGGAGAAGCCGCCGAAGGAGCTGGAAAACGAGTTTTTCACCACGGGCCGGATTGGTCGGCGGAACGCCTTGCCCGACATCCTGGCGGAACACTGCACGACCGGAACGGCGGACCTTCCGGAGAACTTTAGTGCCCTCAGTACCCAAGGTAAGGACGGGAGGGAGCTGTTGAATTAATTATGTGGGGGAGGAGAGGGCTGAGATAACAAATCGCGCTTTATTGTTGCTGTTAAACGAGAGTTGCGTAACGCAATTATTCGTTTCGTCAAATTTAGCCCCATTGCTCATCCCGAAAGCGCCGATTTCCCTTTCATTATGCAAATTTGTGTATTCTCTCGTGGCTTTTTATCGCACTGCTCGCGGTTCCTATGCAAATGCGAGCCGCACTCCAGCTTCCAGAGGCAAACAAGTGCGTAAGGACGCTTTAAATGCCAAAGAGCAGCGAAAGAGACATCTTCTGACATAGTTGGGGGCTCTTTGTTTGCCGAACGTGCTGTTATGTCGTTTTATTGCATTGATAATGGAAAGAATGATAAAAGGCTAAGCGGGGGAAAAAGCAATTTCAATGCAAGTGGCGCCGCTTCTCGTGGAAGAATGGACGCCTGAGGCCAAGCAGGTGTTTTTCCAGCCGTCTTTTGTGATTCCAGTACTCAGATGCGGTCTCTAGACCGAGCACGTTTTCCTCTTTTCCGGTAAAAAACTATCCCCTTTTAAACGTAAAAAAACTCTCTTTTAGCAAGGAATAATATTTTTTCTAAATTATTTTTCGCTCTTAAAATCAAAAATCCCTCAAAATTCGTAAGTAAAATTTTTTAGGACCAACTTTTCAGGTCGTTTTGGTTTTTATTTCTTGGAAAAGACCTTGCAATTCCCAAAACTATAATTTTGCAATTCGAAAGCGTTCTTCTAAAGCGTTTTGAGGTTAAAAAAATCCCTCTTTGGTCTAGGGCTTCCATCTGAGCCCGAACACAAAAGGAAGTCCTGCGTTTCCACAACTAAGTAGTCGAGTTAAATCCAAACGAAACACGTGCCGGATAGCGAATTTGAAAGAAAAGAAATTAGACGATTAGAAAACAATAAACAGCCGTTCTGGAAAACATTCGTCTGGGGAAAATAAACAATAGGGGAGAGATTGGGCGGGTTCTCGTATTTCATCTCCAGTTGTCTGAGCAGCGGGGGAAAAACACGTCTCCCAGCAAATTTTTATGACTGCAGATTCAAATTCAAGGACGTGATTTTCAATTTTCCCCCAAAACATGCCAATGTCACTGCCCGAATCTCGCTCTCACATCAAGAAAATGCTCTCAATTTAATCCAGGCTCGTTTGCGTTATCTCAAATATGTGGTTTTCATCATGGCGTGAAGTCACTCCGACTCATGGTGGATGGCAGAGTTGCGAGTCAAAGTACAGAAGTCAAGATTGAAATAAATCGTCGTCGTTATAGTAACGTCACACTCAATTTTACGACGTCTGCCATCATAAAGCGCATCGATACGCGTGGGGCTTCTGTTGAAACGAATTGCGTGGAGACAAGGTCAGGAGCTCGAAAGTAGCACTTTATTGGGGGAGAAATTGGGTCCTTTAATGCTTTTACCCCTCTTCTTTCAGGCATGAGAATGATCCCTTTACCTTTTGATTAGCTTTTACCTATCCTTCGAAACTGAGATGCTCAAGATGACTCTCCTTTTTGTTCGAGAAAAACGTGACAAAAATGTAGCTTTAATCCTCTATCGAGCCTTCCCTTAGATTAAGCTAAAGGGTGCATTTTCAAATATTTCGAGAAGACCAAACTTTGAGGGCTCCTAGCTCCGTCCTTGTACATGGTACGGGTCACATGTAGTTCCATGATTTGCTAGATTTTGCACAGACTACAACATACTAAAATTTCAGCTCCATCGGAGTTTTCATACCGACGGAAATCACCCCCCATTCCGTCCCAAGAGAAGGTGGGGGTCTTAAATTGTTAGTCTGCACCTCCACAGATCATGTCCTACACGATGCAAAAAAACACAGCTCTCTAGCTCTTCTCGTTTTCGAGTTGTAAAATTTCGAACAGACAGACAGACAGACGGCAAAGCGGCCACAAAAGTGCATTTTTTGCAAAATGCTGAAAATGCACTAAAAACCCCCCTAGTTACGTCTTTGGCATTTTTTCACGAAAAACCAGTTTTAGGGACTCAGACAGACGGACAAATTTGGGCATTTTCTTCAAAAGCACATGAAATGCAAAGTTGGGAAAAAGTTCGCCCTGCTACCTCCCCCAGAAGTGTTGTAACCGTAACGAGATTTGCAGCATTAAAATTCCAATCAATACCGCGACTGTGTGTCTCGGGCAAAAAAGTTGGAGCCGAGCCCAGTCGCTATTTTACCAGTGGCATTCTCTTGATTCTTATCCGTCTTCCTCGTTACAGACGCAACAACAACAAAAAACAGTGCCCAGCAACCCGGACCCAGCGAGCCCCAATCGAATGGGTCGTCGTCCTCGAAAACGTAAGAATCGAAAGTGAGATTGTTTTGGAAAACGTGCAGCTTTAAATCGTGAGAACGAAACTCGACGCTATTTCCAAGTTCCCGAAGTCCCGAAGGGAGGTCGCATGATTTCGTCCAAGCAGAAAACCAACCAAAGATTTGTGTTACGTAAAATCATGTCAACGTTGTAAATATATTCCTGAAGATAGGGTTAAATATGTAGAATTTCCCATGAATGGCAGCATCACAGTGTTCAGCTATCTTAATTGCGTGTCAGATGATTCCTTGATTAAATCCGCGCTATAACGACGACACTCGAGTAGAGAGCTATAGGAAATAGACCTTCATATACTCATGGCCCTTATCAACCCTGATTGAAAGAAAACACGTTCAAACGCTTTAATGAGGGCACGGTGACGACTACGGAGGGATGAGGCGGAGTGCAACCTTGCACCGCACTCTTTCATCTCAAGTGGGAGATTTTCCGCGCTCGAGAGCCGAAGCCTCGTTTCCAATTTGTTATTTCTCCATCTAATCAAGAGCAGTGTCCCAGATGGAGCGACATGAGGTTTAATAAATGCAAATTAAGTTCTCGAATGGATGCATGCAACAAGTGAGATGCTCCTCCAATCACGACTTGATTACGTGCTTCAAATGGACATAAAGAATTAATCCACTCACATGCTTGTCAATCCAATCGGATGACAGATGCCAAGTTTTCAGGTAGCGGCCTTGAACTGGAAGGAAGCCGCCTGCCGATGACAGTGCAGGTCTGCTAACAATCGCCAGTAATTGCAGATACCTAATCAACGGTATTGAATGGCCTATAAAGGCTTAACCTAGAGGGTGTCTCGGTTTTTCTTGATTGGCCCTTTCTAGAAGTATATCTCTATGGTTAGTCATTTCTTAACTAAATTAAAATTAAAGAGATTTATGTGGGTCTTCTAGGACCATATCTCTATGGTTAATCCTGACTTTGGAAATTTTGCAAAATATTTTCGATCTCTAAGATTTTTTCTAGGGTCGAAAAAAAGGTCCCCCCTCTATGAACAAACCCCTATAATTTAACGTCACTCCGTAGTCGTCACTCGCCAAGTAAGAACTTCAACTTTGCGTGACAATAATCTCCCCTGCCTCGACTCTCTCAAGACGCTATCCGGAAACAAGATTTCCGCTCCCCTCCCCCGCTCTAACAACAACTCCATCCCAGTATACGCACTACCTTCTAGTCACCCTACGAACAAATCCGCTCGTCATCGCTTAGGATCTAAGTCCTGATTTATAGTTGTAAGTTCAGATTTCCCGGTCGTGTCTGAATGATTAAATTTATCCATCTACCTTCATCCAATTATGCGTGTGTCAATTTGATAAATACCAGATATATACGAAATCTTTTATCTTTCACAAAACGTAGCACTTAAGAAGAAACGAATAACAAAAGGCACGAGAAAGTTTTAGACCGCAGGGCAGGATTGAATAATGCTACTGTAATTCCAGGAACATCCTACAGTTGTAATCAAATCACACAAAGTTAGGTAGTTTATGATAAGTGATTAATTTAAGTGGTAATAAAATATGAATAAAGAAACTTATTTATTGTAGAACGAAACGGCTTTTCCTCAATGGACCGGCTTTTTGTGAGACCGCAAACTTTATTGCTCCTGACAAGTTGAGAAACTGCCAAAATACACTCTGGGGAGAAAGTTTTTGGGACACAGACCTTCGAGCATGGACATTTTTCAGGTCGGTCGCTCTTTTTATGGAGTGGACAAACAGAGCAACATTTTCAGCCAATTTTCGTGGAAGTTTTGATTTGAGACCTACGTCTCCGAAAGCACTTAAGTCCGAAGGCTCCGGTGGCTGTTTCTAGGGGTCTCTCTAGTGATCGTCACCAAAGATGGGAGCTCTAGCCCCCGTAATTTGGGAGCTAGAGAAAATCGAATTTTTTTGAAATTTTTGTATTGGAAAATTTGACCAAGATTTGATTTTCTCTAGCTCCCAAAGTACGGGGGCTAGAGCTCCCATCTTTGGTGACAATCACTAGAGGGACCCCTAGAAATAGCCACCAAGAGATGAGCCTCCGGACTTAAGTACTTTGGGAGATTTTTTTTTTTTCGATCCAAACTCCACGAAAATTGGCTGAAAATTTTGCTCTGTTTGTCTACTCCATGAGAAAAGCGACCGACCTGAGAAATTTCCAGCTCGAAGACACAGACCAATTATGAAGGAAACTGAGACCCCTCTAGTTTCAAATCCTGGACCCAAATTTGAAAACCAAAATGTTCAAAAACTTTTTGTCAGAGTGTCAAGCACGTGTAAAGTCTCCTGAGGATTTCTTGAAAAGAAGACGGAGCCAAGAAACTTTCAACGGAACATTCAAAATACTCGTCTCGTGCTTATTTTCGAAAAAGCTCTTTTGACAGTCACACTCCAAAATTGACATTTAACATCGAAAAGGTTTTGATCTCTTTTATCACCTAGTCGTTTGCTGGTGAGCGCTTTTCTTTTACATGAGCATATTCAGACGTTTAATGGGCGGTTTTTTGAGCAGTGCGAAACGCGAAGTCGACATGGCAGGACCAGTGGCGGAATTCGTCCAGAAAACCATCTCCAGCGACAAGATTGTCATCTTCTCCAAGAGCTACTGCCCCTACTGCAAAACAGCAAAAGAGGTAAGAGCTGGAACGAGGCAAAAATGATCCCAAGACTAACCAGAGGTTTTTAGCAATTCAACAAGCTTGACAAGAAGTTCACGGTGGTCGAGTTGGAGGATCGGCCGGACTGCAATGAGGTTCAGGACGTGTTGGGGGAGATCACTGGGGCTCGTAGCGTAAGTTTCGCGTGACCTTGAGACGACGGAGGTCGATGACTGTTTCGTTTGTGTTTCCAGGTGCCGCGAGTGTTCATCGACGGGAAATTCATTGGCGGTGAGTGTTAATCGATGGTTAACGGGGGTGTTAATTAGTCAGAGTATCACGAAATAAGCCGGCTGAGAGCTGACTCACCTTGCAGTCGTGGATGGCAGACTAACCTACTTGTGGTTGCTGGGAGATAAGAGTCATTTTTACTCCGGAAATAAGATTATAAAAGTCACGAGATGCCTGCTGGCTTGTTTGGTATCTTTGTGGGTCTATCAAGTCCCAAATTGGTACCAACAATGAATTTGCAGAATAATGAACTTTTATCTCTCTCACTTCACTTGATATTTAGCGGTCGATTTAGTTGGAAAAAAATCCCTGAGACTCCCAAAGGATAGCTCTGGGATTCAGGATTCCTGAAAATTGCTTCCAGGGGTACCTTGAGTGTCTTAAAATTCCAAGGAGACTGAGGGGTTACTGATAATTTGGTCCTAAAACCGCTCCTTTTGTTTCTAGGCGGTGACGACTGCAAGCGCCTCTTCAACAGCGGCGAACTAGCCAAGCTGACTGCTTAGGCCACAGCAATGCTCCTCTTATAGATCTTCTAATTTTATTTGGTTCAGGTCGACAATAAACTTTTCTTTATTTTAAATCACGTCTTTTCGTCAACAGGAAGTTTTATTTTACAAAAGTAGATGACTGGATATTTGGTAAGCTGAGATTCGGCCTCACAGGTCGTTCGTCGCCTTCCACCCGTAGTTCGGAGGCTTCTTGTCCCTCCCGTTTTTCTTCTTCGAGAAATCCGGCCCCTTGGGCTGCGGACAGTAGCAAGCTCTCTGCTGTGCGTCCAAGTAGGATTTACCTGAAAGTGCATACATCCAGATAACACCTTATCTCTTCGAGAAAAGTAAACACTCACATCCGAGCGTAAGCGAGCCAGTTGCCAGAACCTTGGAGGCCGCTTTGCATCCCTTCACCACGACCTCACCCACCACCGGCTTGTCTAGCGTATCACAATATTTGAAGAGACACCGCTTAAAGTCAAGGTCGCAGAGCTCCTTATCGCTGTTGCAGGTATCGTAGCAGATGTCATGTTCGTTGCAGCACTCCTCCATTGCCCGAGACGGGAGGTACTGAGTGTCTATGGTCACGCCTAGGGAGCCACATCCGTCGTACGAGGGCGTGTGGAGCTTGTTTTTCACCGGTAGCATGCCTGAAATTTTGAAAGAGTTCAAGGTCACGAAAAATACCACTTCCTAGAAGCTTCTCGGAATTAATTTGTTCTACTGACATTGCTGAATCCCCATGAAAAGCCTTTCAAAAAATGTGGAAAAGATGCAGAAACAACATTTATTTTTTTCGTGGAAGAAAAGTTTAGCCGTTTTCCCGGGAAAATTCGAAAACCCTGATTTTAGAGGAAATTCGAGAAACCAGAATTTTTTAATGAAAAAATACCACTTCTTGGAGGCTTCTCGGAATTAATTTGTTCTACTGACATTGCTAAATCCCCATGAAAATCCTACCAAAGAATGTGGAAAAGATGCAGGAACAACATATATTTTTTTCGTGGAAGAAAAGTTCTGCCGTTTTCCCGGGAAAAATCGAAAACCCTGATTTTAGAGGAAATTCGAGAAACCAGAACTTTTTGATGAAAACCTGGTCAAAGTTATTTTTAAAATTATTGAAAAAACTGGGATGAGGTTTAAAAGGAATAAATTGACAAAAGAGCCGAAGAAAGCCTTACGTGGTCTTGCCGCCCAAATTTAATATTTCGTCACGCTTACTCACCCTCGTCTGGACACTTGTATATGCAGTTCTCACTCACGGCCTTGTCGAAGACTTCATTGAGGAGTTTGAACTTCTTCGCGGCGAAGACAAAGTTCTTGAAAACGTCCCCTGAAATCCAAAATGTCACAAAAATGTCAAAACAGAGAAAAACTCACCAAAAACGATCTCTGCAGAGACGATGGCGTCTCGCAGAGTGTGAAGGACGTTGGAGCCAAACCCGGAGTAGCAATAGCCGATGAATGTGAGTGCGTAAATTGCGACTTTCATGTACGGGATGTGCATTTTCGACTTCTTAATGCGACAATTTCGCAGAATAAAGAACGGTTGAATGACGTTCACTCACGTTTGGTTCTCTTCACCATCTACACTATTTTTAGAAGCATTTGCCTCTCGTCGACTTATGATTTTTGGTGACTTTTTTGTTGCACAATACAAACAAAACCGTTTCGGCGCCACAGCTGATGCGAATCGGTTGGCGGTCAGCTGATCGCTCTGACAGCTGTCTGTTTACCAATAGACCTCGGCATATGTGCGACGCGTGGATGCAATTTAAATCAATAAATCGCAAGGACAGTCTCCATTAGGGCTGCTGCTTAGTGGGTCGACTCCGTAAATGACATCCAGAGACTCACTTGAGGAAATAAAGGCGCGTCAGAGGAACAAAGAGGACAAATCGGTGACCTGCGATTAACCCGGTTCCGTGATATCGATCGAAAAAGTGCACCTTTCGCTTGTGATTACGTGATATGGCGTTCCTTTTGCGCGCCTACAGCCGCTGCTTGGTCCGGTTTCCCATCCTGACGCAGTCGGTTCAGACAGGTAAGCGCTTATCGGTCAACTGGCTTATTTTTTCTACGTCGCAGTACTGATAATGATGAGGGTTTCCTGGGATTCGCCGCAGGTGTGCTGATGGGAGCCGGTGACCTGATAGCCCAAATGGCAGTGGAACGGAAGAGGCTCGACCAGCTGGACTTGGTGAGGACGATGAGGTTCGTTGGAATCGGCGCCGTATTTGTCGTAAGTGCGAGCCCAGAAGACGCCAAAGAAGTCTCACTTTGTCTCATTTTAGGGCCCCGGTCTCCGGAAGTGGTACGGGATGCTCGACAGAACCGTAAAAGGACCCAGCAAGAACGTGATCACGCTCAAGAAGGTCGCCCTGGACCAGCTGGTGTTCGCGCCATTCTTTCTCGGAGTATTCATAACGTCCATTGGAGTATTACAGGGGCAGAAGCCCAATGAGATTAAGCAGAAGCTGCAAGACGAGTACGTGGACGTGCTTCTCACGAGCTACTACATCTGGCCGTGCGTCCAGCTAACGAACTTCTACTGCGTCCCTCTGAACTACCAGGTGCTGGTGGTGCAGTTTGTGGCCATTTTGTGGAACACGTACCTGAGTAGCAAGACTAACTCTTCCAAGAACGGGGAGATCTTGCCTAGCCGGCAGCTGAAGAACTAAGTTACATGACAGCTAAAGTCCTATTTCCAAGAGCGTAGCTCTTACTCACTTCTCAGTCTCTTTAGAGCAAACCCGAAAGGGACCTAAGGCCCATAGCTTCCAAACCAGCAGCTTTACTCGATTTTATTTTAAATGTACAAAATATGTAGATGAATGATTAAAAGCTTCAAGATAATTTATTTAGTGGCTTTTAAGACTTCTCGATTATTTACCCTGCAAAGCCATGAACTTCCACAAGAGGGTTTTTTTCATCTCTTTTCGGTGACTCTAACCCAGATATCAACATTTTCCATATGTTCAAAGAGGGCTTCCCCCTGAAGTCTGAGACACAAGGTAGAATTTTTGCTCCTTCTGAGAGAGAAAAATTTATTTTCTTCCTGCTCCGTTCCTCAACCTGAGTAAAGACAGGTGGTTAGAATCTCTCAAGGGCAGTGGTGGTTCTAGATATAAAATCAGGGCTGGCATACAAGAAAAAAAACCTCCTGAGAAATTCCAAAACAACATGGTTCTTTGCTCTAGGGAAGGTTGAGCCTTTATTTGCCCTGTCCCTTAAGCCACTCCTGCTCACGAGTCTGATCAAGTCTGGATTCATTCCACGTCAACTCGCCGATCAGTCAAGATGAATTTCAAGGTTTGAGAGAGCTTTTGAGAAATCCACGACTGACATTTTGCCCAATTCAGGTCCTCGTTTCCGTAGCTGTCTCCATCCTGGCCTCCCTGATGGTCTCTCTGAGCGAAGCTAGCCCAGTTCCAATTCCACAAACTGGTGACTGCACTTGTCCTCCACGAGTCATGTGTTCTCGTATCATTTGCTGAGGTTTTCTGAATAAAATCTCTCAAAAAAGTCTGATAATTTACAAAGTTTTGAATGTTTATTGGTTTAATATTGTTTAGCTCTTTTCTACATTGTCTCATTTACATGTTGAGTCCTTACGTGGCTAGTCCTTATCTCTAGAACGTAACGCAGAACTACGACTTTAACATCAAGGGGTGAGAATCAACATTTAACGAACGAATGCGGGTTAAATTGCACCGAATTTCAACAAATTGATAAGCGAATCGAGGTGATTGGGATGGAGAGGGAAGGGTACTCTAGCGCTACCTTAATAGACTTCTAAATTCATTTGATGAGGTTTTCTTGTGTTGTGGTATACAGCTACTGGCTACTGACTAGATAAAATTTGAGCTTCTTCTTAGTACTGGTATTGCATCCGATTTCGAGTAAAGCTACTTTTCTTCGTCCGTGTCAGGTCCTTCTCACTCATAGTCGGTACCTTGGGCTTGTACTCCGCCATGATCCGTGCTCCTGATACAGATAGTGCCATATCTGAGGGAGCCTCGCTGCCGAGAGACGCACGTCGACAAGTTGATTGACTGGAAGAGAGATAGTCCATTAAATATTAATGCAAAATGGAGTGGCTAAAATCTGTACCTCAACTCGGTCGCCTGGTCGAAGAACCGCTGATTAGGGTTGGCCCGGTTGATGGACTGAAACGACATGGCCCGTTGAGACGTCAGCATCCCGAGCGCTTTGGTAGCTGTTAGCACGCTTGCAACAGACTGAAAACGCTGAGGAAATTACTTGAATGGCGGGAGTTCGGTGACAAGAGACCTTCTTACCTTGATTCCTTTTCGCTCGTTCCGTGAGAGGTTCTGGTCGGAGAGGTTGTTGCCGACTCCTGGGAGGAACTGGGGCGGGGTTTTGCGCCAGTTGGGTTTGTGATCTACAGGAATAAAGGAACGTTTCAACAGGAGCCAAATTTATCCAGGACTAGTTCCTTTAAGGTTTAGAGAACCCCCATTGGCATAGCTGGCTCTTTGATTGATCAAATGAGGCTCCAAAGTCTTAAAAATAATTCTCTTGGGTCTTAAAGTTTAGGCTACAGGATTCTAGGGTCTTAAATATTACTTCCAAGAGTCCTAAAAATACACCTAAGGGTATGAAAAATGAAGTCCCAGAGCCTTGAAAAATTTCGCCCCCTTAGGAAATGTTTGGTTACGTCTCTTTCTTAACACCGAGATACCAGATTCTTTAAATATCGCCTCCTAAGAAAATATTTGGTTCGTCTCTGTCTAAAATTATGGGTCCAGATATTCTAAAAATTTAAATAACTCTCAGAAAATAATCGGTTACGTCTCTGTCTAAAAATGTGGGGTTCTAGATTTTTGACAAATTTCGCTCCCTTAGGAAATATTTAGTTTCGTCTCTTTTTAAAAATTAAATCCCAGATTTTTAAAAAAATTTCGCCATTCCCCAGAAAATAATTGGTTACGTCTCTGTCTAAAAATGGGATACTAGATTTTTTAAAAATTCACCGTCCCCCAGAAAATAATCAGTTACGTCTCTGTCTAAAAATAAGCTCCCAGATTTTTGAAAAAATTTCAGCATCCCCCAGAAAATTATCGGTTACGTCTCTGTGCAAAAAACCAGTACCTGGGATGAGGTTCCTCTTGGGGTTGAAGTCCGCCGCCGCTGGGAGAGCTGGAGGCGCCTTCGAGATGATGCTGTTGGTGGGGCTGAGGGGCATCGGCTCGACCTGCGGGGGTCCCCACTTGTTGATGGGGTTGGCCGAGCTCCTCTTGCGCCAGTTGGAGTTGAGGTTCGGAACGATGTGGGTCTGGGGGGCGCCAAACTTGTTGGGGAAGCTCAAGCGAAGATCGACGTCGGGGGCCATTTCATTGTTGTAGTTGCCGGCGACCGTCACGGACCAGGCTGCGAAAAGAGAGTTTATTTGTCTCTTCTTGACATTGAAACTTTTCATCATCGCCCATCCGAGTCTTATCTCTCGCATCTCAAAGAGCCACTTGAACCTCTCTCGACGCGACGGACACAAGGACGGGCTGTGGAGATTTATCTTGCGAAAACGATTCAAATAAAGTGAGAGATAAGAGGAATCAAGTGCTTTACATAATAGAGATTTCGGTGAGCGAATGGTAATTATATGTACAATGGTCATGATTGTACAGCAGTGGGTTTTAAATACACAGCACACGGATGGACAAAAGCAATCGAAGACAATCAAAAAGGTAGCAACAACAATTGCGTCGGAATCAGTTTACTTCCAATTAATTAATCACAGCTTGGATTTTGGGCGGCTAATTTGGCTCCATGCGGGATTAGGTTGTTTCAAATGCCTCTCTAACACACTATGCACACGACGTCCTCGGGGCACGTGCAGTCGTCGTCGATGGGCCTCAGTTCCATTATCGGGAGAGCCCTAGCTAGGACGCAGTACAGCACCAGAAGCGAGAAAACTGCAAGGGAAACCTGGAAAAGGGGAGTTGAGCGAGTGGAGTACGAAAACTACGCACCTACTTTGAGACTCATGTTGACGGGACCAGCTAAAAAGTCGCTCTGAAGTGGAAAAAGTCTCGGGTCGTATTGAAACAAGTGTTTGCCAATGTAGGGAGTTGAAGTGGAATTTATTCGACGTCAGCACATTTTACACACTTTGTTGGGGGGACAGGAGCAGCCGTCTTGCCCCCCTTTGGCTCCAATAGGCGAGGCTTCTGGGCTCTTCAAAAGGGCCAAACTCAGCAGAGTTGCCAAGATTACCAGAAAAATCTAGCGGGGACAAAAACTGTGAGCTTCCATCGGATAAAATAGGAAATGATACCGACTTTGAAATCCATGTCTGGTTCGCTGAAAGGTCGAACTCGATATGGGAAATGATTTTTTATTTCAGCACTTAATACACATGACTTTCGGGGGACAAGTGCAGTCACCAGTTTGTGGAATTGGAACCGGGCTAGCTTCGCTCAGAGAGACCATCAGGGAGGCCAGGATGGAGACAGCTACGGAAACGAGGACCTGAATTGGGCAAAATGTCAGTCGTGGATTTCTCAAAAGCTCTCTCAAACCTTGAAATTCATCTTGACTACTCGGCGAGTTGACGTCGAATAAATCCAGACTTGACCAGAGAAAAACAAGTCTCCTGTGTTTGCTCAATCTGGCAAGGTTTCGAGGCTATAGCCTTCCAGAAAAATATTCGATCTTGCAGAGTTTATTGGCTTTTGAACTAGACAAGATTATAAAATTGAAATTTCGATTTCCTAACATCTAAGAATTTGTCAGCACTTGAAGTGAGCAAAAATCAATTGTAAAATGGGGCCGAGAGCACCTCCTACTGGGTCAACAGGGACAACCTTAGAAAACAGAGCAAAGACAAGGATTAAAACTAGACTTTGAATGGAAGCAAATTCACAGAAAAGCCTCAACTCTCTTTGAAAGTCATGTAGATTAGAACTGACCACCTGAGCGGAGATTAGGCTTATTTTTGTCTGAGAGTTTGAAACAACCTTTTGCCTCTCTGTATAGGAAATCGTATTTCAGAGCCTGAATTTCAGAAAAACCAGTCAAAAAAGCAGTTAAAGATCTCACAAAAGACCCGAAGAAGCATTAGGCTCAATTTGAAGAAATGTGAATGTATGACAGACAGACAGACAACGAATGTTCCTATGTACAATTGGTGTCTGAAACGTTTAATAATCACCTGTATTAGTCACTGTTCCATTGTTATTTACATTAGTGTTACAGGTTGTGAAAATGCTGGGTGCACAGGAGGTGGAATTAGCGGCTGGAGCAGGGGCGGCGCTAGCTTGATCCTCCACCTGCTCATGATTGTTGTTAACTCGATTAGTACTGTTATGACTCGGATTAGTGCTATTATTGTTAGACGCATTTGTACTGCTGCCACTGCTGGATGGCGCGGGTCTGGCGTTCATGTTCTGGTCCACGGAGGAGGCGGGCGAGTGCTTGGACCTACTCGATGTCGTTGCCGTGAGCTGATGAGAAGATTTGGGGTTATTGTTCGAACTGCTAATGAGGTTTTGGTGATGAATTTGGGTGGTTGAGGTGGAATTTGGGGGATAGTGGTGGTTCCAGTGGGCTGGCGGGAGCGTGGTGATTGCGGTCGTCTTGACCGGGCTGCAGCTGGCACTGGAGCAGGGGGAGGAGCTGGAGTCGAAGCTGCGGTGCTTCGTCTCGGGCGTCGGTAGTCTGATCTCGGGCTTGTGCTTCGTCGACGCCTTCCTGTCCCGGACTATCTCTACCTCCTTCTCCACCGTCACGTTCGAGACTCGCGGGAGGTTGTTGATGTCCTTGGGTCTGCTCAGTCCCGACTTCGTCTTGCTCGCGACTCCCTGAGTCTTGGGGAGCACCTTCAGCTCCTCCGGCAGGATCGTGCGTCGGATCTTCTCGTTGGTCCGCGTGCACTTGACCCTGACGGAGTCCGAGTCCCGGGAGCTGGTCCGCGTGTGCGTGTGGTTCGTCTTCTTGAGGCTCTCGTAGTAGCGATGGATGGAGCAGGGCGTGTCCGGGACTTTGGGGCTCTTGCTTTTGCAGAAGGCGCACTCCACGCCCTTCTCGTGGTGCAGACTGGGGTTGCAGAAGCAGCAGCTGCTGCAGGTGCTTCGGGGTGGAGATCCCCCCGCCTTGGGGGGCTCCGTGGGGGGCTTCTTCTCCGCCGTCGTCACCTTGTTCTCCTTGTACAGGAAGAGCGCCTTGCTCTCCGTCTCGGGCTGGTACGTCTCGAAGTACTCGACGCGGGACTGGATGAGCTTGCAGTCGCTCATCTGCCACTCGTTCTCCTGCGTGCGGGTGGTCGTGAAGACGCGGCAGCTGCAGTCTCCCGGCGTCGATACAAGCTTCATCTCGTGGTTGTGGCTGTTCTTGAGGTTCTTCTCTTCGATCTTCCGCACATCCACGTACTCGTCATCGCGGTCGAAGACCTTCAGAATGGACATTAGTAAGAATAGACTGGACATCTCGCCTTCAACTTCCGGTTCCTGGCCAAAAACGGACTTCAAAGCTCTTTGGGTTCCAATATAGCTCTAAACTAGTGAAAATATCCACCCAAGAGTATCGAAAAGCACGCCCCAGACTCCTCGATTCTCATTGATCTTAACTTGTTCTGGGATACGCCCTCTGAAAATGGGCGTCTGAACAACTTCCAGGGAAAGAGGGTGTCTAAAATTGTTCTACGAAGGGGCGTGTCCTGGAAGGGAGATCTTAAGTTATTCTGGGAAGGGGCGTGTCTTGGAAAAAAAACATCTGAAGAACTTCCGAGAAGAGGCGTGTCTCAGAAGGAGACATCTGAAGTTCTTCCGGGAAGGGGCGCGTCCTGAAAAAGGACATCTGAAGAACTTCTGAGAAGAGGCGTGTCTCAGAAGGAGACATATGAAGTTCTTCCGGGAAGAGGCGTGTCCTGGAAAAGGATTTCTGAAGAACTTCCGAGAAGAGGCGTGTCTCGGAAAAACTTCTTACTTGTTTTTTGGAACACGCCCACATCAAAGTCAAGTAAGCTAACTTAAAGAAAGGGGTACAAAGCCTACTCCTGGTTACACCTCTAGTTTCCCAAGACGTGCCCTGATTTTTCATTCTCTCCAAAGAGATGGCCAAAGAAATTGAATGGAGATCTCCAGTCTATTCCATCAAATGTCTGTCATACCTTCAGCACCACCTGGTTTGAGGCCGCAGGGGTGTCAGGGAGGTCGCTGCAGTGGCTTTCACGAGTACGAGGAGCCAGGCTCCGGAGGGACTTCAGGTAGTCTTCTGTAAAGATGTCGGGATTGTCCCTGAAATTCTGGTCAATGATGCGCATGATGTTGCAGTTGCTGTCGCCAGTTGTGCCAGCCCCGGACTCCCCGGACGCCGAGGTGGAGGGAAAGCAGTTCTGACACACGTCAATGGCAGTCCCGCCACCGCCACAGGAGGTAGTCGGTGCATTAGTGTACGCGGCCGGTGACATGAGACTGTTGAAGAGGGAATGGCGCACAGTCGTGGATGTCGTGATGGGTGAGGGCAAATATGGTTCGATCAAATTGCTCGTATGATTGGCGGATGGACGATGATGGTCGTGAAAAAATGAGGATTGATGCGGTGATGCGAAAGACGATGGAGGGTGGTGATAATGGAGGTAGCTACTAACTGGCACGGAGCTCGTGTGCTTGTCTGAAATGGATATTTTTCCTGACGCATGATTCTCGTCCGAAATACGCTTGTTTTACTTCTGTAACGTTCTACTGCATGCCAATAGCTGCTATACGCCGAACCTGACGGCTAGTGGCTACGAAAAAAAACAGGTGGGAAACGCATGCAAGCTGGGACAGGTACCAATTAGTGGCTGAAGTGACACTTCACCCTCCTACGGTCTCGTTTTGGAGCGGCGAGATAGGCCAATTTCGGGATTATCTGCCGCATTTCACGTTTCCAGGCATGCAGAAGCTGGATTTTTTTTCGAATTTTTAAATTAAAAGACTTAAATAAATTAAAACACTTCTAAAAAATAATTCGAAAAATTAAAGAGACTCAGTTTTTCTCTTTTCTATAAAAATTGAAAAAAATTCCACATTTTCTACTTAGACTCTCAAGATCAAAGAGTCAAAATAAAACTGAAGTGATTTTAAAAATTTGATCTGTGGCTTTTCTAATTTTTCTACCTTACTAAAGATTTACAAAAGTGTTCTTTAAGTTCTTTAAGAAGCCGTTTGAAAGGGAAAGAAAATAAAAACATTGAACATACAAGATAGCTTTCTACACGAGATAAAAATTTTATTTGGGCTTGAAAAATATTTTTCTGGCCTCAAAAGGACCCTAGACTCTTCATTCTGGCTCAACTTTATTGTCAATGGGGTTAGAGGTAAAAAATAAATTCTTAAAAGCTCTGAAGATTTTTTAATGATGAATAAAAGCAAAACCAAACAACAGACTGAACCTAAAAAGTAAAAGAAAATTAAATAAAAACTTACCAAGAAACTCGTGCCTCAAATTAGGAAAACACAACAAGCTTAAGGAAAACAATAAAACGCAAAACTACGAGTAACAAAATCATTTATTCACAATTCGAAATTCTCATTTCGGGGCCAACTTTACAATCAACCAGGCGCAATCAGTTAAATTGAATTTCGTGCAAGCTTGCTTGTCCGAATGACCTAGGAATTAAATCTACGCTAGAATCTACATACTAGTGGCTCAAATAATGTCATAAACCGCTAATTGAGCGGCGGGGGTTGCGTTTGGAGGTTACGAAAGGGCAAAACGGTGTAATGCGTAAGGAAAACAATCACATTTACGACAAACATGCAAGGTGAGAGTGAAAGTTCGGAAAGGGTGCCCGCTTCACGCTCAGCACTCTGAGACATCTCGCCAGCGGGGGCCGGAGACGGGGAAGAGCACGGAGCATGAAGCGAGGAGCAGTCACAAGACTATCAAGCGGCGAAGAATACCTTCGTTCGGGCTCTCCGGCTTCGAGAACCCGTTCCACGGCTTGAACTCCTCCTTCGGCGTGTTCGTCTTGGCCCGAGAGTTGGGCGGTGGCAGGGGCTCAAAGTTCCCGTTCAGCACGTCGTCCTCCACCACCTTGAACGCCGACACCGCCAGGTTCCTGTTGTTGTTGGACTCCTCCTTCTGCTTCGTCGTGAGCCCGTTCTTCTTGGGCGCGACCGTGGGCTTCTTCTCGGGCTCCTTCTTCGCGACTGGCGCCTTCACGGAGTCGCTGTCGGACTCGGACTTTTTCGCCTTCACCGTCACATCGGATTTGCGGTCAGAGGTGTCCGAGTTGCGCCGACTGGAGCTGTCAGAGTCCGAGTTTTTGCGACTCGGGGGTTTGCTTTTGCTCTTCTCACTGGACTGGGCGTCCGAGGACTGCTTGGATGAGCTCTGGGGACTCGACTTGTCAGCGTTCTTGATGCTGGGGGCACGCGAGGGGTCCTCGGTGGAGGAGTCGAAGGACATGCCGCTCTTCTCCTCGGGAATCACCTCGAACTGAGTCAAGTACTTGCCGCTGTGGGCGGAGCGTTTGGTGCTGGGTGCCTTGCGGACCGGAGCCTTGCGCATGGGGGGCTTCAAGTACTCCTTGGAAGCCACGAACTCGACGCTGGAGGCCTCGTTGTTGTTGAGGGCCTCGATCAGGAGATCGGCGATGGCCCGGTCCTTGACGGGGTTCACAGGACTGGACTCTCTCGAGGACCCGCTCCGGACCCTCACGAAGGTCTTGCTGGGCCTCGAAACGGGGATCTTGGAGGGGACCTTCGGGGAGGCCTCGGCCCTCGTCCGGGACGTCTTGCTCACGGGGGTCCGCGTCTTGGGGGCAGGTCTGAAGGGCGAGGTCTCGGGCGTCGTGTCCAGACACTCGACTATCTCCAGGATCTCGATTCGCTTGTCGCCCTCCTGGATCTCCGTCTTCTGGTACATCCGTCTGGGACCCCCCTCCGTGTCTGGCGTCAGGTCCGCCTGCTGGTACAGCGTCATCTGCTGCACGTCCTTCATGATCTGCTTGCGTCGCTCCTCCATCTTGTCGATCACCCCGTTGGGCTTCTTAGAGGTCTTGGAGGGGGGCTTCTCTGGGGGGTTCTGGAACTGCATGTTGCCCCGGGCGTCTATCTTGTAGGACTCGAGCATGCCGATTTCCTTGCGGACGTTCTTCTTTGGTTTCGAGGCGGCCGCCTTGGGGGCCGGGGTGCTGCTGGAGGAGCTCGTCTGGCGCGGCTTCGGAGCTTTTCGGGGCTCCACCTTGAGCGGGACCTTGCGTTCAATGACTCGCTGGACCTTCCGGATCTTCTTCTTGCTCTCCTGGACCGTCTCCTTCTTCTGGTCCCGTGACTTCTGGCGGCTGTCGAGGCGCTCTTTTAGCTTGTCGGGCATCGACTCGTTCACCTGCAGGGAGATTTTTATTTTAAAATTATTCAGAGACGTAACTTGAGACCCTAGTAATTTTTTGGGCGCTTCAAATATTAGAAGATTTTTAAATAAATTATTTAAGAAAATATCCAGTGCAAATTTTGAACGAGAATGAACGAATGAGGATCAATATTCGCTATCTTTGAACCAGTATAATTCAAGAACCCGATGTGATTGAAACAAAATAGAGGTCTTGTCGGAAGCATAAATTTTTCTATTATGTTGGTGCCAAATTTTAAGTCAGTGAAGTCAGGGGTGTAGCTTTGAAGGGTCTCATATGGGGCTATATTTTCAAGAGAAAAAAAATCGAAAGACAGAGGCTAGATTCGAACTCAGGAGCCTCCGTGGCTTTGAACCAATTTCTAGTCATTGAAAAAAAAATTACCTGCAGGCTCTTGGGAGGTCTGTCGGCGATGGGAACGAAGAAGGCCTCTGCAGACCTCGGGGTGGTCGTGATCCGCTTGCGTCTCATTTTGGGCGAGAGAGGGTCGTCGAGGCTGTCCACGAGGCTCGCAGTGTCGTCGTCCGCCGAGTCGTACTCGACGTTCTCCTCCGCGCTCGTCGACGACGGCTGGACCTCCATCGAGACGGTCCGGGGAAGCGCCGAGAGCCGCGTCACGACGATCTGGTAGGGGTAGTCGAGGTCTGGGTACGCGGAGCCGGAGGTGACGGCCCCAATGGGGTCGGCCTCGGGCTCGGAGCACTGCGAGGTGTAGCTCGAGACGTCCCCCCGGCTCTCAACCAGCGAGTAGCTGGGGAAGTACGAGATGGAGCCGTCGTGCACGATGACGTCCTGGATGTGGCCGTTGGAGGACTGCGACATGATCCGGAAGGAGCCCGAAGAGGGGGGTCTGAAGGTCACGGGCTCCTCCACCTGGTTGCCGTTCTCCTCCTCCCTCGTCACCGTCTGACTCGGGATCTGGAGCTCGTTGTTCTCGTCGTCTTTCTGGGAGTCCTGCTCCGGCGTTCTCGGGACCTCTTCCTCCTCCTCCTCGACGTTGTTGTTCACGAGGTTCTCCGCCTCCTCGCTGCTGCTCGTCATGAGGTTCTGGGTGGCCTCCCCATTCCCGCTGTCGGCGCTCTCCTCCTTCTCCTGCTGGTTAGCGGCGCCCTCCAGCTCCACCCGCAGCACCTCCTGTGACTCCTCCCTCTCCAGCACGCCGTTCTCGAGGGACGTCATGTAGATCAGCACGGATCTCCGCAGATCGTCGCTCTTCTCGGAGGGTCTCGGGGACGCCTCTGTCTTGGGTTGAGAGTCGAGGGACTTGGAGCCCTGTGTCAGTCTCACGCGCTTCGGGGAGGTCTGGTTGGTCACGGAGACCCCTAGCTTCTGGCACTCTTCACACGGATGCGAGCTCGAGACTGCCGAAACGCGACGTGACGGTGTGCTCCGTCTCGAGGGTGGCGACAAACTGCTCGGGCGACCGCAAATTTTCACATCCTTGCTCCACAGTCGCTTCAGGAGTTGCTTACGCATCGAGTATTCCACATTCCTTTCGACATTGCCGTTCGTGCTGCCACCTCCATTGCTATACGGCTGGTGGTAGCTGCGCGACAAATTCGAGTCCGAGCCGCTACCTCCGTTCGTCATTGCAGTGGCAGAGTTGGCGGCTGTCGTGCTGGATCCGTAGTACGAGGGTACGGAAATTTTCTTGGCGGGCACTCGCGTAGCCAGGACTGTTTGAACGGCATCCTCGAAGTGCTTCTGCTGGGCCAGTGAATGTCTGGAACGGGAGAAAGAAAACTTCTAAGCACGCGAGATTTAAATATTTTATGAGGTGAGGGGCGAAGGCTGGGGGTGAAGGTACGAGTGACTGACTTTCGTGAAGTTCATTAGAATTTATTAAGGTCACCGGTGGTTCGGCACAGAGGTGTAACTGGATACAGACATGTCTAGTCTGAGATTTGAAGCTGTTTAAAGTGCCAATTTTCACGATCTTTTTGACTTTGAATCCAGGTTCAAGGTCAAAGGAAGGTTTAAAAATTTTTACTCTCGAAATAAATCTTTTTTCTGTATATTTTTAATCCTGGAAATTACACTCTGACCCTCAGGTAGGTTCCCAAAACCTTTCCCACCCCTAAATTCACTTGAAAATCACATAAAACGCCCACCAGGACCGTCTCTTGAACCCCTGGAGTCTGTAATTGACTGATATTGGAAGCGTCTTAGAGACTCTTTTCAAATCCTTATGGCCCTAGACGCTTCCCTGAGGAGCTACAGGCCTCCAAACCCAGCTCAAAACCTGAAAAGAAATTTATTTCTCTCTGAACAGAGATTCTAGGAAGTCTCTTTACGCTTCAAAATTTTTTAGAGCCACCAAATCAAAGTCCTAGTTACGTCTCTGGTCCAGAATTTTGGCACCTTGTAATGAGAATGGAAAAGGCTTGTTGTGTTTCCTCGAAGGTCGCCTTTCCGGGGGGTGAGGCTCTTTTTTCCGTCGGTCAGTCTGAGTCCACTCTATATGGAAGCGAGAAAAGCGCTGACGAGCTGTCTCTATCATGCTCGAAATTAATTACGCTTTCATTAAAAATTCCCAAGCCCATCAAGAGCTCATTTGAATGTCGCCTCGAAGCCAGAAAATGCACAAACAGGCATGTTTAATTTAAATTTGCTTAATTTAATTTAAAATTCCCCACCCCTCTCTCCGACTCGTCAATTTTGCAACCGAAAATAGTCCGCAATGTGTGAAAATCGCAACAAACTACCGGCCAGGGTTGTTTGCTTATGGAAATTGTGCAAAGCGGCGAGGATTCAGGGGAGCTTGTGGTTCCTTTGATCTCCGAGCCTCCGACCTAGTTTGGGTTTTTGCTCCTCACCCAGGACACGAACAGAGAGGAGGGAGATTTACTCGATTACAAAGGTATTGTTTCGCAGCACAATGGCGGAACCGGGAGGAGAGTTCCTGTATATTGGAAAAGTTCTTATCGACAGTGCACATGTGAGATTGGAGTGTGAAAGCCGGTGCTGCGGAAGTGAATGACATTTTTCTCAGCCGGGCCGTCGAACGGGAGGAAGCGAACGAGTGCAATCACCATAAAGTTGCGAAATTATGATCTGCATGTCGAGATAAAGTGCGAACGGAAGTGAATATCGGGAGTGGTGCGAGCCAAGAGCTGGGAGTTTGGCGACAGCGTCAGCTAAAATTCATAACGAGCGTTGCATCGAGGAGTCGCGCGCCAATGTCATCATCAGAAAGCCATTCATGCAGCTGTTGTGGGAAATAATTCAGGCGTAATTGGGCCACTTGGTTTGCAGTACGTACGTACCATCAGGGAAGGAGCTAGAGGGGGTTTTATTTCTGTTTTGAGACTTTAAAGGGGAAGAGGGAGGGAAAAATGGAAGCGAGAAGGAGAAAAAATGAGACAAAAATAAATGGATTAAAACAGAAAGAAAAGAGACAAAGAAAATAGTAGAAAGAGAGGGAAAAACGAGATAAAAGGAACATGAGTGAGTGAAAGAAAAGAGGAGATTGATGGAAGAAAAGAGATGGAGAGAGAAAGAAAATCAAAAGAGTAGAAAAACAGAAATAAGAGAGAGAGAGGGAGATAGAATATTTATTTTGGTGTAGGGGAGAGGGAGATAGAGAGAGAGAGAGAGAGGGAGAAGGAGAGAGAAACAAAGAGAGAGAGAGTACTTAAAAGAATGAAAATATGGCTTTTGAATTTTAGAAAACTCCCAATTTTTTTTTTTAATTTTCTTTGAAAAAAAACCCCATGGAGGAATTTTTAGAGAGGTGTCTAAATGCTCCTCTGAACCCCTCAGAGCTCAGCCTATGGATTCCAAGTACATCACAGCTCTTCATGCAGTGCTATTGCCGTTTTTGTGGCAACGAAATTTCTTTGTCTTTGAGCGTGGAAAGTAGAGTCTCACATGTGTGGGAGGCATAATATATAAGACAGTGGGAAAATAGTGACGACGAATTGACCAATTTTCTTCAACAAAGGGGCAAGGAACTCTTTTACGTGTGTGTGGGGGGGGCGACGAGGCAGGGGCTCAGTCAATGGCGACTGGGGAGGCGAACGTGTGTACGAAATGAGAAATGAGAACGAAATTAACATACTCAGTTTAATTCGTCAAAGCAGCAAAGTGATCACATTAACATACAAAGAAGTGTTCCGCGAGTCGACGAAATGAAAGGTCGTTTGTTTGGCGGCGTTTGCCATTTTTTTTGAAGCAATCGATACCGTTTCGTGTGCGGAGGTGGAAATTTCACGCTGTCACGCTTTTACGCACTTTTGGGGCAATTAAAAGTTCTGTTTAGAGAGAAAACAGTCCACCCAGTTTGAATAAATTTCGCTGACTCAAGAGACGTCAAAACGGAGGCCGGTGGCGCTTCCGATCATAAAGTTGACATCCGAGTTCGAAGAGAAGCTGGGGAAGCAATTTAAATTCAAGGGCAGACTGGTGTTTGGTTAGGACTCTCTTTGATGTACTCATCTTAGGGACCAGGGACAGCTGAAGTTCTATTTAAAAAAAGGGTTTTTGGGAGTCTCAGGATACTTAGTCAAAATGATGTTGCCCCAAAAATTTTCCCTGAAGTTCTGGCTAAAAAGTTCTACCTAAAAAAAGCCTAGTTTCCAGTTTTTTTGGACCGAAAAAGTTGAAATTGGAGAAGTTTTTTTTTCACTCAAATTTTGAAAAATAACCAAACCCTCGACTCCTTAAGAAAATCTCAATTGTGAGATTTTTCATGAAAAAAGTTTTGTCCCAAAAATTGTCTCTGAAGCCTTGGAACGGTTAGTTTTAGCTGGAAAATTAATTTTTCAGTGTTTTTGGGACGAAAAAGTTGAAGTTGGAGAAATTTAGTTTTCCTTGAATTTTGAAAAATGACCAAACCCCGACTCGTCAAGAAAATCTCAACTTCGGGATTTTCCATTGAAAATATTTTGTCTTAAAAACGGTTCCAAAAGCCCTGAAACGACTTTTTGAACCCCAAGGAACGATTTTATGACGAGAGCTTGCCCACTTTCACCAAACAAAGAAGGGTTCAGTTCTCTCCCAGAGACACGAACCAGGCCGATGCGAGGCAAGATACAACACCAGCATTTCCGCCTGTCCTGACCTCTTTCCTCCCCTCAAATTGAAACTTGCACTAACTTTCCCAAGTCCCCACACACGCTCGCAGTTCTGCTCTCAAAACTTAAATAAATAAATTTAAATGTAAATTGCTTTTCCTGCTTTTACCCCTTCTTCCATGTCAGTGCTTGCTCAATGCAAAATCCGACAAAAATCAAGTGCAAGGGAATTTATTTCGCTCGTGCGCCGCGACGTCGGATTCCCCATAAAATACCGACAAAGTCGAACAAGTAAAGTAATATATGAAAACGCAATGAATGAGGGGGAGGATAAGGACCTTTTACGGCTGCATAGTACGGACGACATCCCCACTCACATGGGCGCAGTGCCGCGTGGAGGGAAATATTATTAAATCCATAAAAAACTAAAGTGCGCAGGAAAGAAAGGAAAAGAACAACAAAGAACACGAACGCTGAAAAAATGTAAAACATTTTTTACATCCCTCTATGTGGGACAGTTTAGCAGGCAGCGACCGACTAGCTGGATCTTCATCGCAAACAGTCATTTTTAAGGACAAATATTGATTTTACTTTGTGGCAGTCGCAACTCGCAAGTACCCGCTGGCTTCGGCGGGTTGTCAGGGATTACGTAGCTCGCTTCAAGTAACCCACATCCCGGATTTGGAGGGTGGTAAAGGGATCAAAATTGTCGTCGTCGTCGGAGCATGCAATAATGACATTACAAAAATTGCTCTACTTACTTCCTCATAATGATTTCCGGCACGGAGTAGCGGCGTTTCAGGAGGCCCGGGCCTGCAGCCATGAGTGGTGCAGGCGCATTCGTGCCAACCCCCATTTGGTAGTAGGTGTAGTGTAGGGTATTTGATATGTCCCAAAATGATGCGGTGTACTCGGTTTCGCCCGGACTGCAATGAAACAGAGAAAGGAGAAAAGAAGGGTGAATTTACGCACAGCAGTGATTAAATTTGCTTATTGAATTTCCACCTGTAACCCCCATTTTGTGACATGAAGCCGCCACCGGCTCACAAAGCAAGATTTCGGGCGTGCATGTGCCGACAAAGGGCAATTTCACGGAAGGATGTTTATCCAAATGGGTGCAGGCAGGGGTGGCTATCTCCTTTTCGGTTTTCAAAACTCTCGATTTCTCGTTTAATCAATTTTTAAAGTTTAAAAAATATTTTTGAAAATAAACTGAGGCCAAAATTTAAATCCGGCAGCAAATTTGGTCCTCCAAAGTACCCCAAAGTTGGGAAAAAAAATTTTGACGTTGCTGTTTTTGAGATTCAGTTTCCATTAGAGGCTCTGAAAGGAGCTCAGTTACCAATAAAAACTAAGCTATTAGGCCTTCAAAGATAAGAGAGTTCAAAGAATGCCCCCCAGGCCCTCCTCTGGCTGCATTTGCCAGTCTGGCTCTGCTCCAGCCATTAATCCCTATTCCATTCACTCGAATCAGCACCTCACATACCATCACCATCAATGCTGTGTGACATGGATTTTATCAAATATTTACTCTCGGATTAAATTTTAATGAACTCTTCATTTTACATGCGGTTTCGAATCCGGCTCGAACGTAAGCTCTCCCCCGAGACACGTGTTGACGCGTTCGGAAGCGACCCTGCTTCCTCTCCTCCCTAATTAATTGATGGCCTGCAGGCACTCCCGTTCATTTTTCAAAAGTGCACCTCCGCTGTCGCCGGTCTTGTCTAGCTTCCTCAATAACATGTCAATTAGCGGCTCGAACCACGAGGAAGGGGGGTCACGGGTGTGGAATGAGTTGCGTCAATAAAGCAACTTATCGTGATTCAGAAGTGCGAACGTGCTTCTCTTAGATGGGGAGATGGGAAAACACGGATTTAATGCAGCAACTTTTGTGACATCGATTGCAAGTGAAGGGGAAAAGTTTTCCTGCGTCGCGTCTCGAGTTGGCCCAAGTGGAAGTAATTTTGTTGACGGCAAGTAATGAATTGCAATAAATTATGATGATGCATGTGGGGCTCGTCAAATCCATCGATTTTTTCCGTCGCCTTCCTCGGACCTTGCTACTGTCTTTTCTCGCTTACAGGAGTCCACTTTTTAAGGTTAAAAAAATTAATAAAAAATCATCTTTTCCTTTAACACATTTCGAGCTAGACATAGATCCGCTCGTACGAATTTGCTCATTTATTAAATTTAAGCTCGGTTTTGCTCCCGCAAGAAAAATTTGAGGTCAAAAAAAATATCTCATTTTGAATATATTTCAACTATATATTACATATATGGTTTTTATTTGTCTTCATCATATCCAGCATAGAATTTCTCAATTTAAAAAAAATATTTTTATCAAATACACCACACATGAAATAAATAACAAAAACGTGCTTTTTTTCAACATTAACTTTTGAAGACTAGTTTAAGCCTTTGAAAAGCCTTATTTGGAAGTACTTGATTTTTTCCATGATGTTTGACTAATTTTCTTTGAGTCATTAAAATCTTAGACAAAAATTGAAAAGGACAAAGTTTTGGGGAATTTTCCAAAAATATATTCGAAAAAGCCTATTTTTCAAAAGCCTTACAAGCTTGAGAGAAAAATTCTCTTCTATGAGGCAAAGACAAAAGATGAAAAAGAATCAGCTTGCTATCTATTACCGCTATGTCAGAAAATAATCAAAATTTTATGGTCGGAAATTCGACCCTTGGCTTGAAATGGGTTGATAAAATAACTGACTTCTAGCCCAATTTTTTCAGCCATCACAAGCCTTAATCCGACTTGTGGTTCAGAAGCTAACCATGAGACACACTTTAGGCTTGTTTTCGGATAAAAAACCCATGGGTCTGCCAGCGTAGGAAGCCAGTAAGGCCCAACTGGGACCATTCCATCCACGGACATACTTGTACAAGAAAAGGTCGATTAATTACCCAGAAGTGCCTGCCAAGACAATTAATTTAATCGGATCCAATTCATAACTTCTCTCCACGGAAAATATGATACTTCACCTGGCCACGTTGGGTTGGGTGGGGGAGGAAAAACATGCCAGCCGTCAGGCCAGCTAATCCCCCAATTAAACTTTTTTCAATAACAAATTGATGCCATTAATAATTATCTTTTCGCCTTGCTCCCCTCCCAGACGTCAACTCTGATTTTTTTTCCTCATCTCCCCAAAAGCGGCCTCATGTCCGATGTAATTTGGCCGCCATGAATCAAGAGCGCGTTTTCCGAATTGGGTTTCTGGTTCAGAGCAGCAGGTACATCCAATGACGCTTGAAATATGCTGTCGATTTTTCAATGTTCAATGCCATTAAGCGCAATATCCGCTTTTTAGCCGGCAATAGCGGCCTCTCGGTTCACGTAAACGCAATTTTTGTCCAAATTAATCGAGAAGATTCGACGGCAGCCGGCAAATTGTGGAAACAAAGTCGGTCAAATAATTTGATTTGACGACATTTCATCAATTTTTCGGGGAATCTCACATACCGTTTGATTTATCTTTTTTATGCGCGGTGGAATCAGGTATTCTGAGGCAATAAAGCGCTTCCGTCTCGAGTGTACTCGTATTTACCGACCGAAGACGAAAAGAAGACTGAGGCTGAGCGCTATCCAGACTCGCGATATCACCAGAGCCTGTTACATTTCAGAAAAAGTGTCAATGAATCTTTTCCGTACGTGTGCATGCTAATTGCCCGTTTCGTCTCTGCCGCATTCACATTCTTACCTAGCAGAGGAGTAACCAGAAGGAAGTAGGTTTAAAGATAATTTTAATTTTTAAAAATAAAATTTTGGACAAAATTTTAGAGAATTTTGATTTTACTATTCTTCTTGGATTCTAGATTTTGAGTAGAAAAGGCGGCTTAAAGGGCTAAGGTAAAATAAAGCTCCTTGTTTCAATTTTCTAAAATGTTCCTGGAGTTTCAAAATGAAGATTTTTGAGTTCTTTTAGAATTTTCTAAATAGTTCTGTGAGATTAATTTTAGAAGAAAGGTTTTAGAACTCTTCTAGCCTTCGGAACTCTAAAATTTTAGTAGAAAAAATGACTTAAGGAATTTTAAATTTCTTTATGTAAGCTTTTTTGTTTAAAATTTTTATAAAAATCCTTTAAATTTTAAATTTTATCTTCTAATCTTCTGAGATCCCAGAATTCAACAATTCAAAAAAAAATCCAAAACAGGAAGACTTCTTTAAGAATTCTTCTAGCCATAAAATTTTTGAGGAAAATATAACTGAAGCTTATTTTGTAGTTTTCTATGTTCCTAAATTATAAAATTTCTTAGAGTTCAGATTTTTTTGTCACCTCTCCCGAAAAGCCCTTCATTCCAGCCCCTTCGCTGGCGTCTAGGCTTTGTACAGAATGATAAATAGAGTGGATGCTGGTACATATTCTGGCAGCGAGAATGCGTTATCACCTACGTCAAACATTGCTTAAACTGTTTAAATTGAATTACAAATCTAATTTCAGTACAAGTGAGGCTACGAGCTCAGCGACAATCCGCCCATCCACTAGCGAATATAGTCGAAAGACAGACGTGCAAGCACTTAAGACTTTCATCGTCGTCTCTCTCTCGACGCTATCACAGCGTGTTATCTCTCCAGATATGTGTGCGCGACAGCGTTGCATAAAGGGGCAGTGAGGCAGGTAGGTGAGGTGATAATGAAGAGGGGGTCCAACTGTTTACATTTGCACAAGTCATGTGAGACGAATTAGTGATCTCGCGCAAAAGTGTCAAAAATTTTATCTCCGCATGTTGACTCTGGGGTACAAGTCTCTGCAAATATTGTCCGTGGTTGCTAAAAATAGAGTGCAGAACGTATTTGCATAAGAAATTAACGCGGCGTCAACGAGTTTGTACTGTTATGAGAGAATGGAGAGGCAAATGGGAGGATGATAAAAGGCGATAAGTGATAGTGGCTGGTCGGACTCTCGGATGGAGTGTTTGCGGGTGCGAGTAAACAAGAGCAAGGGTCGATTTTACAGCGCTGGCGTGTTTTTGGGCTGGTCATCGACGCAATATGAATGGGAATTACGAGTTTTGAGGGCTTCTAGTTACGTTCCTGATTTTGCTCTGACTTCAACATATTAAAATTTTAGGTCAACCAGAGTGAGTATGAGGAAGTTTCATGCAACGGGAAAACCCCTCTGGTTACGTCCCTGGTAATTTATCAGAAATTTTTAAACTTTTTCCCAACACTTTAGACTGTAAATCAGATCATTAAAAAACCCGCAGGTCTCTAGGTCTTACCATTTCAGAGCTTTGGCCACTCATTTGGGTAGACAATAGGCCAAACGGACAGACAGACGGACAGAATTTCATTGTGATTTATTTCCTGACACGACTTCAAAGCTAATACCCCAGTCGAAAGAGGCTTCCCACATCAATCAAACGTAATACCGACCTGCAAAGCCGCATATTTCGTGCCCAGTTGCGAAAAAATGCTGTGAAAATTGAAAAGCTATTTCCTTGCCGCATAACCCACTTTCGGGTACGTAAACAGAGATACATCAAGATGTTACCGCAACAAAAACGGCGGGAAATCAAAAAGCAATTTATCATCTTTACTCTCATGTCCTTAACTTCGAATCTGCATGACGTATTTTGCTTCCTTGCGAATCCACCCGCCGATAATATCACTTTCTTTGCACACGATACCGCAAAGGTTGCGGGTTCTGGGGCCATTTACCATAACAAAAGACGTACATCGTGCTTACATCGAAAAAACTGCTGGTAAATAAATTTTCCGAATGATTTATACGAGATTGTCAAATATTTTGCCAAATTGTGTCTATCAAGTGTCGGTGCCATGCGTCGTATCGGGGTGCTCTTTGCGCCCAATCACGCGTGCCACTGCTCCAGCAGACGTCCTGTGAGAGCTCCGAGTAATCAGTTGTGGGCCCATTAACCATCTCAATCAAATTAGGTGGCGTCCCGTCAAGTTACTTTAAATCAGGAGTGACACGGTGGGAGATGAGCCAAGAGGCGAGCAGATGGACTGGAGCAGGTATTTGTGGGAGAAAGAATTCCAGTAATTGCACAGCGGCAGGGGTGGACCGAGGAGTTGTTTTTTGTCCGTTTGCCTGTCCAAAACTATAAGGCTTAGAGACCTAGAATTTTTGCATTTTATTAAACGTGCTTTGAAAGGTTTAAAAAAATTTTTGGTTTTTTCCAAAAAACTGCCAGGGACGTAGCCAGGAGGGTTTTTTCATTGTATGAAAGTTCCACATACTTCATCCGATTGAGCTGAAATTTTGGTATGTTGTAGTTCGTGCAAAATCCAGAAAATCATGGAACCACATGTGACCCCTAACTTGTACAGGGACGGAGCTAGGGGCCCCAAAAGTTTGTATTGGAGAAACCGATTTATGAGCTATGAAACCCAGACCCGCCCCTGGTGAAGAAAATCGAACGCTCCGCGCGACTTCATCATGATAAGTGCGCTCCAAGCACGAAGATTCAGCGCGTTTTTGTAGCTGCCATCTTCGCTCGACTCAGAGGAAGTTTTTTTGGCTCCAGCGGGAAGAAAAGTGCTTGTTGATTATTTCCCGGCTTCGTGTATATCTGTTTTTCACTTATTTCCCTAGCGATATCCGAGCGCACGGAAAGTGTTATGAGATACGAACACCTTCATCATCAAGAGGTGGAAGAAGACTCGACTAGGCCACAAAGTAACACGACTTGGGGTAAATAATGTGCGGGAATTTGAATTGCACGCAAGTCAGTGTGGTTCCATCACGTGTTCACCTCTGTTTTCCGTCTTTCGGCATGGCGGTCGGCCGGCTCTTGCTGCTTTTGCATGCGCCTCAAAGAAAAATATTGCTGGTGTAGCAGAAGAAGATAAACGATTGTATCAAACGCACTTATTTCATTATTAATGCGGTAGATAAATGAAATTATCTCATTTTCACTGTTTCCTCAATGGGTGAGAGGGGCTGAGGCAGACAGACCGCAGCCGGTGAGACGGTGGTGAGTGAGTGTTGTTTAAATATTTTATATCGGCTTGTTGTTCGGCCGGTTGTCCGCTTTTAAGGTCATAGATGGGGTTTTTCAAGGCAGCCATTTTCACAAATCTGACACATTATGGGGGCTTGAGTGATGTTAAAAGGAGGCAGACTCAAGTATTTTTGGTATTTTTAGGAAAAGGGGTTATTTTGAGCATTGCAAAAATTTTTAAAAACCCAATAAAGTTTAAGAAACAATTTTCAAAAATCATAAGAAATAAATAGAGCTCGAAAAAAATCAGTAAAGCGGGTCAAAACAGTGCCAGCCCTGTCTTACAAAGACGGAGACCAATTGGGGTCTCAAAAAGGTATCAAATTCTTACCAAATTCTATTGAAAACGAGAAGGGCCGAAATTGCGGAGTGTTCAAGACTGGCCGGATCGTTTTTTCGAACGGAAAAAAAGTTTTTTTGAACAAAAGTTCTTTTTATTCTTCCCAAAATTTATTTCCGACTGCCTTCACTTTGGCAGGACAAAAAGGCCTTCTTAAGATTAAGCTCGAAAAAACCCAGAATTGAGGTCTACAGAAAACAACCCCATATTTGGCATCATTTTTGCTCCAAAAAACTCCAAAAATTTTTTTTTCGCTATCCCTCTCGTTTTCCAGCTCTATGCTCGGCAGACAAACTGCGACTGTTGACACGACTGCGTCTGAACCAAAACAGATCGAGTTTTGGGTAATTTGCACCTCTGCGATGACAAATAGGTACTCGTATCTCCCCAGCTTCTCGCATTTCCACAAGCTCGGGTAAAATATTACACCCAATCTATCAAATTTATTAGTGCCCGTACCACTGAAACCCAAGAATCGGGTCAAGAGTGGCTGAAATGCGATACGCGTATCTGGTGTTGCCTCTCTGCAAGACCGGAGCGCTTTCAGCGATTGATAAAGGTAATGTTGCCACATAAATCTACTCCAGACATGTGGACATGCACGGAAAGGGGTTATCGTAATAATATTATGAGACATTAAGTAAAGCACTTCCATTATTCAGCTCGTCGGCGGCACTCCCGGGGTTTTCTCGCTCCCGTATGACTTCAAACGGGATTAAAATCAAGGGAATCCGGCATTTGGAGCTGGAGCGAGAGAGACAAAAGCTTGATTACCTTCATTGAGCGGTAATGCGATTTTCACATTATTAAATAAATTATATGGAGCTCGCTAAAAGTGACTACCGGGTGAAGGCAAATTCAATTTCAGAGAGCGAGCAGTAGTTGGCAGCAGAGCCATATTGTGCATGTCGACACCTGCTGTCGGAATAGATAGGCAATAACAGCAGACAGTTGTTGATTGTGTCGAAGCCAAAGTACTCGCTATTCAGGCTAAATTGTTGATATTATTAATCCCATTGCCATTGTGTTATTATATTCAATTGAAATTGCAATGGAGATCGGAGCATGCAAAGTCATAGACCGCACAGATGCAGCTCATTTCGAGGAACTGCCGTGGCAACTGAAGAGCACGCAAACACGGCTTAATAAAGCGGACGAGAGTGGCTCAGTGGGGCTAAGTGCTTTTGTGGAAGAGCCACTGAAAAGAGGCCAAGTATTGTCTTGTCTTTTACTTCTTTAAATTTTCATAAATTTTAGTTGTCGTGTAATTAAATTAGGAGCCATTTTTAGGATGACTGAACTAAGCCTTCATTTGTTTCAGAGTCCCGAATTTTATTGCAAGATTTTCTCGGCTTTTCATTGAATAAAGAGGAAATGAAAATTCTTAAAAATAATTTAAATATCATATTATTAAATTGGGAGCCAATTTTAAGGTTGACTGGTCTTAGCCTCCATCTGTTTCAGAGGCCTACATTTTATGCCCAGATTTTCTTCGGCCTTAAAAAAAATTTAGAGGAAAAGAAGAGTCTTAAAAACAATTAAGCTATCGTATTATTAAATTAGGAGCCATTTTTAGGTAGACTGGTCTTAGCCTTCATCTATTTCAGAGCCCTAAATTTTATTTCTTGATTTTCTTCAGCTCTACAATAAATTTAGAGTCCTAGCAGAGTCTTTTAAACAATTTAACTATCGTATTATTAAATTGGGAGCTGTTTTTCAGGTTGACTGGTCAGAGCCTTCATCTGTTGTAGAGCCCAGAATTTTATTTCTTGATTTTCTCAGCCTTCCATTGAATAAAGAGGAAGGGAAAAATCTTAAAATCAATTAAACTATCGTATTACTAAATTAGAATCCATTTTTAGGCTGACTTCTGGCCTTAGTAATTGAGACTAAATTAAGATGATCAGCTGTGACTCAAAACGTCGGCAAAAAAGGAGCAGCATATTCGAGTGAATTATTAATTCCCGGATTAGCGCGTCTTATCATCACCTTCGTTCCCCCTCATCCCCAATCTTTCGTGCCCGAAAAGCTGCTGGCACTTGACAGGAAAAGTTTCCAGCACAATTTTAATCTGGGGCTTTAATTATGAATGCAAATGAAAAGAATTATGTGTCCACAAATGCAAAGCAGGCCGGTTTCGGAGCGGGGGAGTCTGGTAAACCACAAAATGTGCAGTGCCACGAATCCCGAGGGGGATTAAAATTATCATCTGCGAACCCTTTTCATAGATGTTATCGTCACCGTCATCCGAATGTTGTGTAATCCAATTTTGTGCGGCTAATGCTCGTGTTATTATATAAATGGGATGACGGTTATGAATTTAGAGTGGGACACGCGCTCGAGTGCTAATGATTTGCTAATTTCGTAACAATTTGTTGTCGCTTTTGCCTCGGAATTTTGTCAACTTTGGGCCGGTCTGAGGAGCTGCGGTGATTGTCTATCATCTAACTCAATTGGGGCCACTTGATGATGATATTCAAAATATTTAGATTGGGTAATGATGTGCCTAAGAGGAGCCCATTATCAGATTTGCCGAGACAGCACGTGAGATGAGAAAGCTGTCTTTTCGCTTCTCTATTTTTGGCATTTTCCTGACTAACACCTGCGATTTATGTTCGTTCATAGAAATGTTTTGAGGGAGGTCTCCCTGCTCACACCTGTCTCGCTTGGTTTTTTTTATCCATAAAATTTGGGGGACGCTCCCAGCTCAAAACTGTCTCGCTAAAATCTGGGAGGAGGGCTCCCTGCTCACTCCAGGCTGACTTTGAGGACCAGTATCTCATGAACAGTTTTTGTATGTTAGCTCAACCCTTCTGAGTGTCTAGACACCCTATTTGTCCGTGTTCGAGCCCCATCTGGATCCTGTCAGTCTCCAATTTCACCTCTAATTCGAGGCCGTCGTAAATAGGACCATTTCTAATAAACAAAACGACCGCAAAAGTAGTTACTAGACATCCCATTAATTAGTTCGTAATTCCCATGTGTGAAATAAGCCGCTCAGAGCTGGAAACAATTAATGTCCTGCCATGGAAGCCTGCCCTACTAGCCCATTATGTGGCAACATGGCCCATAAATAAGCCGGACGAATGTCATATGCGTGATTGCGAGCCCTTTATCTTCCAGCAGGCCGTTCTGGAGAGCCCCTCTCCACAAATTCGATTAAAAAGTTTCGAACGCCAGCTATGTAATTGAATTACGCTGAACTGTTTCTTTTCACGGCGATTTCTGAAATCGATTAAAGCCTCAATCGACTGACGCAACCCGCTGTGATTGACTTGCTACCGCCATTCTTTCGAGAAGATTGTGGAGAGGAAACAAAACAACTTTCAATTACTATAGTTTGCCTTTCATCTCATTATAGCGAGCCTCATTGTTGGAACCCGGTCTCTCAGAAGCGAAAGTAAAACATAATCATTATCGCGCAATTACACGCACGAGGTGTTTTTTCAATATCAACAAAACCCTGCTGATTTTTTCTGACTCCTCTTTTGTACACGAGCCCTGAATAGTCCGACGTTCAGCGTGTATTCATTACAGTCTCATCGCGAGTGCTCATAAGCTTTTCATCTCGTAATGCGTTGCGCTCGACTCATCCACTCTGGGACTGGGATTCGTTAAATAGTTGCTTTTATCTGCAACACTACGAGTCTATGTACAGTCGCTGTTGAGTCAACAATGTGGAAAAACATTGTCGGACCAGGAACGGAAAAACAATCGCAGAAACGGTGACGAGAGAAAAACCGGGAGAGTGCACAAAAACACAACTTGGGGAAAACAAACAGCCAGGGAAAACAATTAGTTTTGCTGCTTCCTGCTGGGCGAATCTGGGGTAGAAGGATAAGACCACGAAAATAGTCCTAAGGCTTCCACAAAATTTACTGAAGGAAAGATTTTTTATTATTCTATTTTTGCTTCCCTTTGAAAACACTTTTTCAAAAGTTTTCTGGGATAATTATAAAGATATATGGACTAGAGCCTCAACGAGACTCCTTTTTCCAAGTTTTAGGTCCTTAACTTCTTGAATCTAAATTTCAAGACTCATAATTTCCTGGTTCTGAATTTCTAGGCTCCTTGATTTTCAACTATTGGCTCCTGATTTCTAGGCTTCAAATTTCAAGTTTAGGCTTTGGACGTTAAGGCTTTAACCCATGGGCTACCAAGCTTCCTGAAATCGATTGTTTTGGTTAGAACAAATTTTCCATATGAATAATTTGAAAAAATAAATTTTTTTAAACAGTTTTCGAAAAGTTATACACTTAAAATGTAAGACAAAAATATGCCCATAAATCAGAAACGGGTTAAATTTTTTATTAAAAAAAATAGTTTTGTTTCAACTTTAAACATTGTAGAAGAAAATTTTTTGAAATTATCATTTAAAGTATTTTTAATGTTTTTTAAGGTTAAAATTCAAAATCGTGGGCCCAACCGAAAAATTTAATGACTAGTTGCTTTTGGCAATTTTGAGAGTAGCAGGATGAAGTTATTTTTAAAAAGGCATTCAAAACTTGTCCTTAACTTTTAGTTTGCCCGGAATAAATTTTTAAAAGCTGATGTGACCCCTCGGTAGCCAATGGGTTTTTAACAAAAGTCTGAAGACTTACAGGAGTTTCCCTTGCAAGTTCCTTAATTTTTATCTAAGTTTCTCTAGTACATGATTCTCTATGGTGATATTTTTTCTCCAACGTCCATTTTGTGCCGAGTTTTTATCGGAAAAGCCGGCAAAAAAACTCGACGGAAATCTTCTCCCTCCATAGTCAAGTCACTCTTTGATCAAGAATTATTGAATCGGCAAAACAAAAGAGCATCTCGTGCAGTTCACTAGGCTCGAGAAAACTCAACACTGATGCACTCGACTGAATTAATGATTTACATTTGTCTGCTGTGCCCCCGCTAATATTATCCAGTCTGGTGCCCCATTGTTAGGTTTGCTCTCCAACCCGCTGCAACTATCCCGAAATTATAAATTACGCGGTTCACTGAGCGGTTCCGAGTGGATCCATTGGCTCAAAAATGTGGAGAACCGGAATCGCACAGAGCTGCAATCAAAGTCGGGTGAAATTGGGGGGAAACGAATGTATATATCCGATTGGCATTGAAACATCATAATAGTCATAAAAGTTTATAAATTGCGCGTATGCTGGATCGTGACTTTGGCATCGATGATGCTTGAGGAATGCTGAAGAAGAAAAAAACGGGACTCTATCAAACTTGAACTTGGCCGTCAATCGATTTCATTGGTATTGATTAAGCTCAATTGAAAGCGAACAAAGGCTTTGGCTTCGTGCGAAGAAAGCAGCAGCACTGGAAACGTGCCAGACGAGACACCAAACCAACATTTATTTCCTTTTAATTAGGACTTATGGGAGATAAGCTGAAATAGATGAAGGCCTTAATGTCTTGTGGGAAGTAGTTTTTATTTAATTTAGGTATTTTTGTATTTTTTCCCCGCTTTTTGGCCTGAAAACTTCAGCAGCCGTTTTTGAGACAGGTTATTTTTGAACCATTGACCTCAGGGTCTGTTCACATATTACGTCACGGTCCAAGGGGGGGGGGGGGTGTCGGCCGCTCCGTGACAGTCAGTACAAACTTAAGTACTGTTATATAGGACAAACCGTGACAGAGGGGGGGGTTGGGGTCGAAAATCTCGATTTTCACCGTTACGTAATATGTGAACAGGCCCTCAGAACATTTTACAAATTTTTCAAAAGAATTCCGAGCATATTTTCTGTAACTTAATATTTTCTTATGTTCAGAAAACTTAAAATTAGCTCTCTAGCTTCTTCTCGAGCTTCACTAGGCTCTTTTCTGTTTAGTCATTTTTTGAAGATTTTTATTTTTTAACTCAAGTTTGACTCATTTTTGTTAAAACATATTGAAGTTTAAAACACTAATTAAAATAACTAATTTTTAAGGGTATGAGAAAATCATTTTAAAATGGAAAAAGCGAGGAGGGAAAAAATTTTCATTGAAATTATTTTAAAGCTTACTAAATTTCCTATCCAACCATGTATAATACTTGATATTTAAAGCGCAATAACTAAGCTAAAAAAATCACCAAAGTCGGTGGTCAATGTTTTTTCTGTAGGTAAAATTTTCAACCAGAAGAACTTTGGTTCTGCTTCGTCTACCACGTCTACGTTAACCCTCAAATATCACATTGAACCCGGAAGCCTTGGCCTCGGTCTTGGAGTAACCCATTCCGCTTCCCCGCAAAAAACTTTCATCCATCAAACCCGAATCGAGTCGTGCTAGGAGGTGCCACAGCAGAAACCACGTCATCGGCTAATCGCATAAGCCGAGCGGTTCACGTGCCCGAAGTTTGTTTGCAGATCGTGATTTGGCGAGTAACTATACCTTCTTCAACTGCGCTTTTGCGAAAACAATGCCAAGGTGCTCGCGAGCGAACTTGGAGGACTTCTGAGTCTCGCTCATTGATCCAATTACCGGCTCTCCCCAAGAGCACTGAGTAAGTCGGTGTCTGCTTTCAGTGCGGGGGCGCGCCCATAAACTGCGTTTGCAGAGACAACAATGGCAGTGACTCAGATTTCCGAGCAGAGTCATCAAGATTCCATTACTTTTGCCACCCATTTTAATTGAATATTAATCACGCGGGCTTACGTTCTTAAGCCGGGTGGCCTTTCGCCGTTCATCGAATCGCAATTTGTGCGACACGCAGCTATGAAAAAAACAGTTTCAATTGAATTCAATTACTGCGAGGGAGTATTTCAATCAGAACCGCTGAAAGGTCATACAATCGAGATGAGTGGTTGCGAATACACAGAAAATCCGCCGTTGCTGGGATTAAATTGTGAAAAATGCCGAGTAAACAATATGGAAAATAGGATCATTTTGAAATTAAAATAATTGATTGATTGCTTAATCAATTGAAAATGCGACACTGCTAACGGAGGGCTTTCCACAGAATTTTTAAATTGAAATAAATTTGAAGGGGAGTCAGGGGCGTATCCTTATTCTCCTCCTGGAGCATTGGAAAACTTCCAGGAAGTTCAAGAATAGGAAATAGAGCCAAAGAGCTGTCTCACTCAGATTCTCAGTTCTCATGTAGCTTAAGAATTTCACTGGTTTTTAGTGGCCACTTTACCGTCTGTCCGTCTGTCTGTCTGAAATTTTATAACTCGAGAACCAGAAGAGCTAGAGAGCTTCGATTTTTTGCATGTTGTAGAACATGGTTTGTAATGTAGGAAATTAGCCATCTTAGACCCCAGTTTCCTTAGGGGGGGGAGTGAGGGGGGTAAACCCGTTGTATGAAAGTTCCTTATACTTCTCCCGATCGAGCTGAATTTTGAATATGTTGTAGTCTGTGCCAAACCTAGCAAATCATGGCACCGCATATGACCCCTGCCATTTACAGGGATGGAGCTAGGGGCCCCCAAAGTTTGAATGGAAGAAAAATTTTTGTATTCCAATCGGACTGAATTTCGAAAATTAGGACTTGGACTTGGACATCCTGAACTCCTCAACTAAAAAAAAATTAATCAAGCAAAATCGATGATAAAGCTTATGGGTGCATTTTCCAATTGTTGAGAAGGGCTGATGTCGTAAGTATCCAGTCCATAGGTTTTTTACTGAACACCTTCACATAATTTTGAAAATGCACCTATGAGCTTTATCATCAATTTTGCTTGATTTAATTTAATTTAATTTGATTTTTCTAACATAGGATTTGTTTCTTTTGTCTCCTGAAATTGTTTCTCCTGAATTGTCTCCTGAATTGTCCTGAATTTTCCTGAATTGTGTCCTGAATTGTCTCCTGAAATTGCTTGAAACGGTGGTTTGTCTTCTGAATTTTCTTGGACAATTAATTTGACTCTACTACACCACTTATGGGAGTTAAATTTTCTCTCAGAAATTGTCTGAAAAATTTTAAAGCTTTACTCAAAAATGTTCGAGGAAAACGAAAAGAAAAAGTCAAAAGGAAAATTAGCAAGTGGAATCACAACAGCAGACGGTTGCTCGTCCGTAATTGTATTGAAATTAGCCAGACTTACCTCTGGAGCAATGACCTTGAACTGGGTGTGTTCCAAGCCTGTCGCACTGTCTGAATAATGTGCTCGATGTCGGGAACCTTGCGACCTGCAACGAAATGCAATGAAATTGCTCTTAATTTGAATTTTGCAATTTGGTGTAAAATCACAGCGGCTCAGGCATCGAAAATTTTAATATCTACAAATTAATTGCTTTGTTATTCGCAGACTGTGGGGGCAGGCGCGTTTTAATAGCACATGTAAAGCGCAAATTTATTTTAATTTTCATCTCAGCCTCCAATTAGTCACTCGGGGAACCGACCTAACCCATTGTCGGCCGAGTCGTGAGAGCGAGAGAGAGGACATTAGTCATCTGGGCACCTTATGGCCTAGTTGGAGGTCAGAGATCTGCATTAATCGCAGTCCAGAGAACCTGCCACACGTGCCTTATCACGCGGAGATTGATTAATCACGCTGCTGGGTGGCGTAATTAGGGCCTCGTGCAGAAGTGTGTTAGCAACGAGTGGCGATGTCAGCAAAGGAAGTCCCTATCGATTGCCTCTGGACGACTGCAGGGCACAAACGCCACTTCACCGATCGATATGATAAATTTTCAATCAAGCACATGCTTCGTTCTCATCCTCCCTGGCTAGTTCATTTGAAATATTACAAGGAAAGTGCCCTCGAGCCGCGGTGTAGTGCTTTGTCCTGTGAGAGCGAAATTAGATAGCACGGGATTCGGGAAGAGAGGAGCAAGCGAGGCTCCGGAGGCGGAAATGGGGAAGAAAGGGGACGACAATGGAGAGTAAGGAGGCGAAAAAATAATTAAGCAAATCAATCTCCAGTCGGGGACTTAATGTATTCAAAGCATGTCGCTCGAGGACCCTGAATTAGCATTCGCCTCTGATTCTTTTCCAGCAAGCGCATCAATTAAGTTTTTTTGCCGATTCGGAATCGTGACTCTGAACTGATTCAGCCCAGACTGTAAACTTTTCTCCCCAAAACGTGAATGACGGAAAAAGTTTCACCCTTAATTAAACTCAAGAATCTTCCGTAATTAAAGAAACTAGCGTTGCTGGAAAGTAAGGCTTGTATGAGCTTTATTTGGCCCAAAGAAGATTCAATTTTTGCTTTCTAGGAAAAATCAGGAATTTTGTAGGCTCTTGGAGGTTCTTTTTTGTCCTTCAAAAGGGATCTCTGAGGGGTCTTCCAAGATGTTAGCCTCCAAACCAATTTTCGGAGGACTCACTAAAAAATTTTCTGGAGCTTGAAGGGATTCTTTGAATTTCAATATCAATGAGTTTTTAGAGAAACCTCAATGAGCTCTTAGATTAAAATCTACTGGCTCCTCTCTAAGAAGTGAATTTTAGGGAGCCCAGAAGCCCCTTAACCACGAGCTTTCCAGGAGCCAAAACCCCATCCTCAGAAGCCAAAGACTGCCCACAAGGACGTCGCGTTCGACGGATTACCGTCGCCCCGGTCCAACGACTCGGAAACGACGAATCCAGGTCACACGACGAACAACAAAAATAAATAAAGATTGATGATTGAAACAATCTTGGAATACTTCTGGCAAACAGTTGACAGAAAAAATATTATCCTCTTCCTCGTCATACGACAAATAAGATAGCAGGCACCTTATAATAAATTCCATTACTATTTACTGCCATTATTTGCCTTATTTATTATCGCAAATTACACTTTCTTCCTCACATTTCGCATTTGGCAACTCGCAACCGGGCGAGTGCTAGTCGCTCAACGGAGGAAAATGTAAAGTTTCATGTTTTGTTTTTCCCCAAAGATGCTGCTGACATTGCAACCGAGAGACGACGATGGGGTCGTGATGTTGGAGTGGAAAGCCAACAAAGAGCAAAGTATCCCGAAACTTGCGCGTTCTTATCAGCAAAAACTATCACGTTCTACCTACACCCTATGGTGGTTCCCGGGCCCTTTCACTGTGATTTTGTCACACAAATGCCTGTGGCAAGCAATTATTGTGTTTTGTAAAGCACACGACTTCTTATGTGTGCACACTCGAACCGCCCTGACGAGTGCACTGCCAGCTCCGAAGTGGAGGTTATTTGTGCAATAATGATGCCACCGCAGGCTTGTCTTGAGACGTCACCGATCAATATCGCAGCACGAACCGAAGACGGCGGTTTTGTAATGTGGATCGGTAGGAAGATTCAAGAGAGGCAAATATTGGCACTTGAGGGTGGCTTGAGAGGCCTTTTAACTTGAAATCTTGTAAGCTGAGCTCTTTTTAGACTCTCAAAAAATATTTCTCTTGTAAGAGAATTATTAAATTTTTTTACTACTAATGTTGGTGATTTTTTGGGTGATTTTTAGACCTGGAAGTAAAAGAAAGCTTCGTTAACCTGTTGACCACCGACCTTGGTGATTTTTTAAGCGAAGTTATTCCGCTTGAACTATCAAGTTGGATGGGAAATTTAATTGGTTTTGAATTTTTTTTTCATGAAAATTTTTTCCCTTCCCCCAACTCCTATTTTAATGCGATTTTCTAACACCTTTAAGAATTCTCAGTTATTCAAACTTTAAATTTTAACTTCAATATATTTTTTTACTTAAAAAGGATAGGTCCAAATTAAGATAATAAATAAAAAACTTTTTAAAAAAATTTAAAATTTTTTTATGATAAAAATACATACAAAAAAGCAAAGCCCAGGAAGAGCTAGAGAGCTGATTTCATCACAAAATATTTTCGATGTTCCTCAGAAAAAGTTTCGAAATTTTTGTTTGCCAATTTCTCCAAATTTGACGGTATTTTTAGTCCGAAATTCACAAAAACCCTTTTTTAAACATCAAAAGAACGACCGACAAACAAACACGGAAGCCACTCTAGATCCAGCCGCTCAATTGCTCAGCGAGAAACCACAGCCGTTTGCCCTCCCCAGCAGCTTTTCACAGCTACTTCTTCCCGTTTTCCCCGCACCGCTTTGATTAAATGAAGGGTTACGTATGTCTGGTTTGCGGGTGCGTATTTCTGCGGTGGCAGAAGTAACGAGAGCCTCCGTTGCTCATTCCGCTTGCCGTTCTCATAATTACTACCATTCAGACTTAATAATGCAGCGTTTGTCACATCAAAGCAGATTCCTTCGCTCCCCCATTTTTTCCGGCATCCTCAAGTCGTCTCACGAGAGGGACTGAGACTGAGAGCGAGGGAGAGGGGAGATGGTGCGTGAGCTGGGCACATTTTTGCAATTAAATTAATTTACACGAGTCCCCTCCGATGCGACACGGCGGTTGAGTTCTTGAAACAAAGTCTTGGTGCAGCGAAACAAGGCGAGGCGAGGCGAGGGAGAGCAGTGGAATGCGGAAAATGAAGATCTCAAAGTGGTTTTAGCCGGCAGACGATTCTTTAACACGTATAAAAGGCATTTTAGATGGGCTTTTGAGCCGCGCTTCAGTTTGATTTATGATTTAAAAGTTTCCGAGCTCCGTCTTCACCGTTGCATGCCGGCTGCACTCCGCTCTCGAGTACCCAAGTGCGTGATTTCGAATTTATTCCTCGTTTTTCTCCCACTCGAGCCCGCTCTCATCTCTTACAAGCACTCGAACAGCACCGAGACATGCCGACACGGCTGGAAAACGGACAGGACAGGAAATTACGGGACATGTCTGGATCACCAACCCCACCTTCGGCAAACATCGACTCACCGTTTGGTGTTTTGCCCCTCTCGCCGCCGCCAAAAGAGTGTGTATTGGTCTGGCAACGGTAAGATGGCCAAGTGGAGCAAATTACTTTGTTAACCATTAAATTAATTAGTCCACCGTGTTGCTTGGCATGAGCATCACGTTTTGGACGAAAACGCAGAAAAATAACAGCGCCACTTTCACTATCGAGATTGGGGGAATAAGTCTGGGCATTTGCATACACAGACGATTCCGAGAGACTCGGAGATTAAGATCGATGCTGCGTTGGGAGAAGTTTGGCGACTCGCGAAAAGTCGTCTGTCATTGTGGAGACTTTTCAAGGACGTTTTTTTTCGGATTTTGTGACCTTGGCTTGTTTCTACTTTCATTGTTTAGTGAAAAGAAGACATGAGAAGAAAATTGAGGCCATTTTGATATTCAAAATCCCTTCAAGGCCATTTAAAAGCCTTCCTAGAATTTTTCAACCCCTTTCAAAGCCTTCGAAAATTCTCTCAGAGCCCTCAAAATCTTCTAAAATCCCTCACATATCCAAATTTCAAAATACAAAAAGGCATAAGAGGACAGACTGAGGCAATTTTGACCACTTAGAACCTTATGACCACATGAAAGCCCTCTACGAACCTTTCAAAGCCTTACAAAACTCTCTCAGAGCCCTCGAAAAACCCTCACACATCCTAATTTCGAAATTCAAACGTGAATTTAGGGATGATTGAATTTTTAGAGTCATTAAAAATCTGTGAGTTTGTTCAAAAAAAATTTTTTGGCGGTCTTTTTTTTAAAAAAAATTATTATAAACCACAATCGAATGCAAATAACGTGATACTACCCCACAAACCGCGTAATATCTGTTATATGTTTATGGACATGCTTCATGATTTGGACCAGTGGATCTATAACCACAACACGATAGTGCTGCTTCGTACATAATTAAAAATTATAGCCCACATACATGTTTAATGGCAACCCGAGCATATCTCTCATCACCTGATTAAATTATTTTTCCACCAGCGAGAGTTCTACTTGCCACTTCATTAACCTTGGTTTTCTAAAAACAGTCCTCATAACCCCAAAACGCCAATCCGACTGACGGATGCGACACACATATCTTAATTTAAACCCAAGCCGCCCCCGGGGGTCAACGGCACTCCAAAGTGCAACCTCTTTCGGCGGAGATCCATCAGAGATGCACTCACGTTACAGAGAAGCGCAAGTGAAGAGCGACTAATTAATTAAATTAGAGAAAATAAATAAACACATTGCTTTGTTTGCATAATCTCTCTGTTGTTATTTTGCTTTGTATCAAGGTCCATTAACCTCGGTGTGCCAACTCTCTGATACTCGTTCGATCGCTCAGTGGCGCAAGAATGTTTTGGCTCGACATCGACTCTCGAAGCGACTCGGGAAACAAAGAGGTGGTATGCAAAACTTCTCGTTTCGCAGAACGAGGAAATGAACGGAGGAGGAAAAGTTTAAAATGCTTCTATCGCTCAATCGAGACACGAGAGCCGCATCCTTCCAGACCTCGTCCTGTCACTCTTAATAACGGCAATTAATTAAATTACTCCGTAGGTATCGCCGCTGCGAATGGCGATGAGAGAGCTCTGCTTCCCATAATGAGCCCGAGCTTTCATTTGCCTCGTGAAAATTGACACGCTAATGCTGACTGACGGAGGCGGGTTGACTTGATACTCGGCACTTTTCCTCTCGAGATATCGTAAACAGAGGGAGGGTGTTTTTCCGGGGAAGAATTTATGGAAAGTCATAACTTGGATGGCTTTTTAACCCTTTCCGGACAATTTTACGGGAGATTCTCCCTCAAATCTTGTGAAAAGATTGCTGTTTTTGAAGGAAAAAAATTATTACGCTTTTCGTAATTTTGGAGGGGAAATTGAGGGTTTTAGAAGGCTCTGCAAAGGGTTTTCGAGGGTTCTCATATTTTTTGGTGGCTCTTAAAAATTCAGAAATCCCAGAAAATAATTTTTAAGGCTTTCAAAAACCTTTCAGAGAGTTTTCGAAGGTTTTGAAATTTATTTAGTGGCTCCTAAAAATTCAAACATTTCCGAAAATTATTTTTAAAGGTTTTCAGAGAACTTTGAGAGCTCTTAAAAAGTATTCGAAGATTGTAAAATATTTTGGTGGCTCCTAAAAATTCAGACATCCCAGACAGAGATTTTTGAAGGCTTTCAGAGACTTTCTAGAGCCTTTCAGAGAGTTTTTGAAGGTTTTGAAATTTATTTAGTGGCTCCTAAAAATTCAGACATCCCAGACAGAGATTTTTGAAGACTTTCAGAGACTTTCTAGAGCCTCTAAGAGAGTTTTCGAAGGTTTTAAAATTTTTTTGGTGGCTCTTAAAAACTTAAAAATTTTTGACAATGATTTTTAAAAGGTTTTCAGAGGGTTTTAGAGCGCTTAGAGGGTTTTGAAGGCTTTGAAATGGCTCATTCATGTTTTAAAAATATCAAAAGACCACCTTTGTCTAGAAAACTCTCGCGAAAACGAGCCGAGAAGAGACCAGACGTTTATTTTACGATCAAGACCGGAAGAGGAAATCTGTTCCCCGAATCAGAGCCCATTCAGCTCCCATACAACTCATAAATTCCTTTTTTTCGCGCACCAGAAATCAAATTGAATTGTTCAGCTTCCCGATCACACATCACGTACGCTGCCATTGATTCCCACAAATAGCGTGGAAATTGCACAACACTTTTTCCCGACAGTCGACACATCTACAACACTCGTTTTGATGTACAACATATTCATGTGAGGCGCTTTCCACTGCACGTTTTCCTCCAAGACCGGGCGCTCGGAATAAAATGAAATAAAACAAAAGAGCAGAGAAGTGAAAACAAAAGAAACGACGAGGAGGAAAACAAGTTTATTGGCAGCGAGTACTCGTCGTTTCTGGCAACAAGCAAATAATAAAGGCATTCGCTGACTGCGAAGAAAGCGACGGGTCCGGGGTGGGAGAGGGACAGGGACGCAATTGGACACTTTTGGCATCCGGCATTGCGTGTAATAAAATAAACGTAAAAGGACTCTTTATCGAGTATCTCCTAATAGAATCAGTCTATGGTATCATTTGCACATCGTCATTGTCGCCGGTGCCGAAAGTGTCGTGTCCATGGTGTTTGAGTCTATTATTGAAATTGATGAGGGGAGGTCAGGGGTAGGTCAATGCTAGGAGTCATTTGCGGGAATCATTAAATAAATGAATTTTTTGCATTCGCCGCCCACCTCGTGTTTGCGAGATTGACTCGTCTGGAGCCGATTATGTGAGTGTCTGTGCGCTTTTCATTATCCACCTGCCTCTTGTTGGAGCCGGCAGGGGGTCTCATTTGCAGACGTGAGAGATGGAACCCAGGAAACTTATTCATGAGCTGGTTTTTTGAGCTAAGCCTCTTTCAACCCTTTTAAAGCCATTTTCAGACTCTCTTATAGCCTCCTTCAGAGACTCGAAACTATTTTCATCCACAAAAATCTTCTGGAAGACTGTTTCTAGGCTTTAGGCTCAAATCAAAATTTTTTGAGAGAGAAAAGCCACTTTGGTTTTCTCAAAGACAAACAGACTCGATAGTGTAAGCATTTTCATCGACCTCACACTCAAATCTGCACCTGAAGTCTAATTCTCCGTAAATAAATCACGAAGCTGGCATTTACAGCGCAATCGAGGGACGGAAAAAAACGAAGAGACTCCAGTAGTGTAACGACAACAGCTTGTACATGAAGGAATTAATGAAATCAATTCAGGGAGACAGATTGTCTGTGATGTCAGTGATCAATTATTTTATGTTCCGATTGTATAAGTTGGAGAACAAGTTTTCAATGATTTAATACGTATTCAAGATTTCATTTGATTCAATTGAGCGACGACCCGAGTCTACGTGACTGCCGCATTGCTTCTTCTGGAGATGGGAGCCAGGGTTTCTTTCTCAGCCGGCAGCAGATGTGGAAATATGAAAGAAAGTGCGGAAAACACCGGGGGAGGAAGAGTTTGGGTTGTTTCCCGCTCGGATCCGGATAATCTTTACAAATGGCTTATACTTGGGATGATTGAGTTACTCTGTATCTAGCTGGGTTTAGCTAAGTTTGGGCTAGCGAAAGTGGTGTGGCTTGAGGGGAAAAATAAATGTTTAGTGTGTTTTCAGCATTTTGTCTGTCTGTCCGAAATTTTATAACTCGGGGACCACAAGAGCTAGAGAGCTGTGGTTTTTTGCATCGTGTAGAACATGGTATTTAAAGTAGGAAATTAGACAACCTAGATCCCCTTTTCTCTAAGGGGGAGAGGGGGGGGAGTGAGGGGGGAGTGAAGGAAAAATAGTGTAATAAAGCCCCCCACTTCTGGCTACAGACCTGATTCTCAGTACAGAAAAAAGCTAAGTCACCCTCGAGCCCCCAGATCCGGGTAGCAGGCGCTAGTAAAAAGTAATTATTCTGCAAACATGTTTTGCACGATACGAATCGAGAATCGAGGAAGTGGATCAACGCATGTTCTACTTTTCGTTCCTCCTCGAGCGCACAAACGAGCACAAATTCTCGAAATGCGTCATTACATCAATCAGCGCGATTTGAAGTTTGCCGGCAAACTCGGGCCCAACCTTGTATCACTCCGCTGCGGCTTGATGTTTTACTCATTAGCAATCTATCTTTCAGCCATTATTCTCATGCAAATATGTATGAGGCGCACAAAAACTAAATTAAGCCGACGACTCTGGCCAAAATATGACATCGCATACGGACTTCTTCTATGCGCGTATTGATTTGACATTACCGCAGAGTTATGAATGATTTACGGACTCGATTGGTGGCTGTGTGGCGGCGGCGGCAAGAGGAGCCAGTATTGATGCCAATTATGCGACAAAGAAATCTCTTTCTTTGCTGTTTTTGTTTTCTCTGTGGTTCTCTCGCTCGTCATTTCTCGCCGGTCCCATGAGAAGAAGCGAGAGTGCTCAAAGGAATGGGGAAGAGGCACATGAAAGATCAATAGTCTGAAAGTCGCTCAATGAAAGTGACGAGGTTCAAGATTCGAATTCCATTTCGGCGCGATTCCCGGTGGGAGATGGTAGGGAGTAAATCGTGAATACATTAAAATTATTCAAATTCGGCTCAAATGATACTTCGGGATTATGTTGCTAAAATGATGATGATGATGACGAGAGATAGGATGACTCTTGAGTGAACTTGGAGGCAATTTTAATTTTAGAGCTCAAAAAATCCTACTCTTAATTTTTATTGGTCTTGAAATTTTCCAACACTTAGTTCAAAAGATACTCATAGTAATTTTTGGAGTTCCTTTTTGTTCAATCAATTTTTATTGGTGCTTAAACTTGGAGTAAATGCCAGAAAATTCGATTCAACTGATATTTCAGGAATATTCTGCTAAAATGATGATGATGAAGATGATGACAGAGAATAGAGAAAGGGTACTTGGGAGGTCAAGAGATTCAGCATAAAGTTAAATTAATTTTTTTCATCATCAAAAATTTATTTCTCAACTAAATTTAAGAGAAACGAGTATATTTTGCTTTAAAAACTCTATTCAGTCCCCAAACGCCCCAAGGCGTCTTAAATAGCAGCCCCAAATACGAGAGCTCTCTTTAAAAACGACACATTTTCATTTACGGCAAATCCCGGACGCGCTCTCCCCCGAGGCGGCATCATTTTCCAAAAGTGCCAAATAATCAGCTCTTCAATGTAATTGCTACCGGTGCTGTCTACCCTACTTTCTTTTCAAACTCGACTCACGGCTGCGGCGACAGAGAATACATAATACTCCATGCCAAATAACGCAACGTGTTGAATTTCAATAAAAATTTATGGTATCAGCTCAGTGGTATCAATACGGAGTGTGAAAATCAAGAGGTGCAAAGATAAATGCCTCTTGGCGGTGTTTTAAAATTACATTTTGCGTCGTTAAAATTCTCTATTTACACTTTTGATGACACTTACTCGAGATTGGATGAAGCCCCTTGACTTTGTCTCGATAGCGCGGCGGAAAAAGAGCCTCACATTTGCATTTTTTCCCTTCCCCGGTTCTAATGGAAATTGCCCGTTCCTGCCCTATGTGTCATTTGCACTTGGGCCAGTCGGATCTATTGATTTACCCGGATTTGGCATTCCAGTGCTATGTTGTCCCTCCTCGGCCATGGTTCTGGTAATCGAGACGCCGCCAAGCCGCCAAGTCAGCAGAAAGGAGACATCACAAACATGCGTGACTGGCCAATCAAATTAATGGAAGGAGCTGAGGTGGCGGCCAGGGGTGAGACTCAAGTATTTTTTGTTGAGAAAATTTTTCTTCTTAGTTAGAAAAAATATTTTTAGGAAGAAATTTTCATATATTTTTTTTTAAAACATATTTTGAAGGGGAAAAAAATTCTTCTGAGGAAAATATTTTTTAATTGAATTTTCCGAGAATTCCAGATTTCCAAGATTTTTCCTCCATTTCATTTTTCTAAGTAGTAAATATTTTTTTAAGGGTAAAAACATTTGAAGAAAAATATTATCAGAACTACTTAACGACATAAAGAATTTTCCGTTCCAAGAAATATTTTGAAGGAAAAAAAAATTCTTCTAAGGGAAATATATTTTCCAGATTTTCAATATTTTTTCATGTTTCCAAGATATTTCCAGGAAACGTGCCAATTTTTCTCCATTTAATTTTTCTAGCTACTCATATATTTTTCGTAGAATAAACAACATTTTTAGAAAGAAATTATCACAATTTACTAAAAGAATTTTCCGTTCCATTAAAATATTTTCTCCTATGGAAAATCTGTTAGCAGTGATTTTTAAATTGCTCGAATCTCTTTTCCTGATATTTATCAAGAAAAATAATTCAAGGAAAACTTGGCAAATGAAAATTATTTTGAGCCAAGAAATCCAAAAACATTTTTTTCGTCAAAAACCACCCCCCCATAGAACCACCCCCTACATGTGGTAGTACTTTCAACCTCCTCACGCCTCGTCCCTGGCAAACCCCGGCACGACTTTTGTCTGTAAATCTTTGTTTGCGCGAGTTTCGCTGGCAGGGCTGGCAGCCGGGCGAGCAGTAATAAAAACCCATTTGAAGTCGAATCGGCTCGTTTAAATCAATTGATATAGCAGAGAATATTAGATTTGTGTGGCGTGCTATATGTGTGCCTCATTAATCAAGTGGCATGTGGTTTATTAGGAACGTCTCGTCTCGGGGCTTGTACATGACGCGGTATCGGAATTGCAAAATGCGGGATCACGGAGAGGAGAACAAAGGAACAAAACAAAACAAAACACGTTTGCATTATTGTCGCACAATGCAATGGATATGTGCAATAAACATTTGCTTATGTCGATTGCCCAAGGTCACGTTTGCAGGTAAACACCAAGCCCAGCTCTCGTATGTGCATTTCGACTTACTGCAGGGGCACGGAGTGTGCCTCGATCGGATTGAAAGTGTACCTACTCGCACGGCCAATGTGCCAATTATAGCGTCGACTGACGGGTAATGAGGAACAACATTTGGTGGATGTATGACGGTGGGACCTTGAACTCAGCATGGGGTGATCTGATTTTGTTCTTGAAACTTTGGCATTTTGATTGCGTTTGACTTTGATTCGGAGCTGCTGGTTTGGTCGATTCTGGCTCGGCTTTCGGCGGGCGGTCCCATCGGAAGGGGGAGCAAAATGTCTGTCTGTCGAGCTGTTTCCTAGTTTCAAGAACTGAGTTTTTCCTCTCATATTTCGTTTTTGAGCTTAGCAAAGCCGACAAAAATTCATTTTGAATATTCAAAGGATGGCTAAGGTTTGGGAAATTTTCTTCCAAATTTTCTCTTTTTGGCACCAAAATTTAGTATTTTTAGTGCATTTTCCCTCAAATGGAGAAAAAATGCACTATTGCATCTGCTATGTCCGTCTGTCCGTCCGTCCGTCTGTCCGTCCGTCTGTCCGTCCGTCTGTCCGTCCGAAACTTTCTAACTCAAGAACCAGAAGAGATAGAGACCTGCGGTTTTCTGTATCGTGTAGGACATGCTTTGTAGGGTGGAAGGTTAGACATCTTAGACCCCCATTTTCCCTAGGGGGGGAGTGAGGGGGGTAAACCCGTTGTATGAAAGTTCCTTATACTTCGTTCGATTGAGCTGAATTTTGGATATGTTGTAGTTCACATCAAATCTAGCAAATCATAGAATACATGTATGCCCCTATCACTTAAGGGGGTGGGGTGAGAGGCCTCCGAAGGGGGGAAAAATTTAGTTGCTCCGATTGAGCTGAAATTCAAAATAGGCACGTAAAATTACATTATTAGAAACATTTGCTTCCAAACATGGTCTCAGAAACGTAAAACAATCTATCAGGAAACCTTTGAATATAATCTTGTGGCTCTCCTTGGAAGACAAATGGGCGAATTTTCAAGATCGTCCGATTGAGCTCAAACTTTGGAAACTCTTAGAGGGCTTTTATTTGAGCAAAAAACATTCCTATAGTATGCTCCTATCAACTAAGGGGGTGGAGAGGAGAATTTCCGAAATTTGTATGGGAAGCAAATTCATGTGGATTTGCCTCTTGGGCTGAAATTTAAATTATTTATTTAAATTACCGAAAAATGTTGGTAAAGTTTAGAAGTAAAAATTTATACGTAGAACTTAAGAGTTAAAAAAATAAATTAAATTAAATTAAATTAAATCAAATTAAATTAAATCAAATTAAATTAAATTAACTTAAATCAAAATACAAAATCGAAGGTCAAGTATAAGAAGTGCATTTTCCCGGGTTAATATTTTGAGGGAATCTTATTTGAATTCATAATACTCAATTTCTGAACTCTTGATCAATTAAAAATAAGATTCCCTCAAAATATAAACCCGGGAAAATGCACTTCTTATACTTGATCTTCGATTTTGTATTTTGATTTAATTTAATTTAATTTAATTTGATTTAATTTAATTTGATTTAATTTTTTTTAAACGATTGTTTTCTGGCTTCTGAAGGATTAAAAGCCCAAATCAGGCTTCCAAAGAGACCAATTATCTACCAAAAACTAACTTCAAGCCCTCCAAAGTCTCGTTTATGACCTTCAAAAGTATAGTCAACTCTCAGATTTTCCCAAAGCTCAACCCTCTAACAAGCAAAAATAAAACCATTTCCCTAGACTTAAAACTCAATCCACTGGGAGCGAAATCCGATTAAGTCTCGCGGAATTTACAACGTGCCAAATTCAAGCAGTTCCATTAAAGACTCGTAATACCCATTAATCCCTCCCACTTGCTTCAACGCCACTCAATTCGGCTTTTACGTCTCTTTAACCGTTTAGAAACGCGCGTTTCGATGACAGAAATAGGAATAAAAATGAGGAAACTGCCTTGAAAATTATCAGGTCATTTATTTCGGTGTCATCACCCTCATCATCGTCATCTCTCGCGAACGACAAACAAACTTGAAACTCTCGAGTTCTACAATCGTCTTATTGTATTTAAATTAAAAACAAACGAATGGGAATCTCCTCGGCCCGGAGTCGGAGATTGTTGCTTCTGCAAGATAATGAGACGAGGGAAGTGCTTGCATTTACTCAGGGAGGACAAGTAGCAAACAACAAGCTCACAACCACTCGAGACACGATTTTCATGTACAGATTGCGTCGTCAGCAAGGCCCCGACATGTCTTTGTCTCCTCCGGATCCACATCGGCCCGAGCGCCACAATTAAAAGTCGCAAGTTCTGAAGGAGAAAACTTCGTCTCTTTGCCAATCGGAGCACATTTTGAGTGAAAAAAATTGCTATAAATTTTCCCCCAATCGTGATTTATGAATTTTTCATTTTCATTCATATTCCGCGAGTGCCTCAAAAGTCTCTCAAAAGTGGTAAAATGTTAATTATGCAGATTACAGGAAAAGTTTCGAGCGCGAGTGAGCAGTTGCAATCGATTTGCTGTATACCTGGGACGTCGGTCCTCGATTCGTGAAAAAGAGCGGAGGGGAGAAGAACAATGAAAAGTAATTTTCCATCGATTTGCCGTGGTCATTGTGAGAAGCCTTTTGACAGCAGTCGAGACGGAAAATGACAATGAGCGTTTAGCAATGCGACCTTTCTTCCATTCTCGAGTGAACAGCTTGGAAGGGGAAGCCTGAGGAAATACCAAAAACAGGCTCTACAGAGGACATAGAGCATGGACTTTTTTTTTTCAATTTTATAAAAGTGAAAAAAAAAATTCCATGCTCTAGGACAGAGGAGCTCGATTGTGGGGAGAGGCAAAATTTTATTCCATTATCTAGGATTTTTTTATTTAAAATTTTTAAGTTGGAAAATTTTAATTTTTATAAGACTTTCTGGATTTTACAAGAAGACAATTTTTCAGTTCCAATTTCGGACATTTTTAGGGACTGGAGTTGATTTAAGGCTACCTTCAGGCTCTTTGAATGGTAAAAATCGAGACTTCGACTACTTTTGACCCCTCAATAAGCAGGTTTTGGGCCTTTAGACTACCCAAAAGCTTAAAAGATTCCGTTCCAAGTCTGAGCTTAATTTGATAAGCTTGAAAGAACCTCATCATACAATGTTTGGGTGTTCTTAACCCGATTAAAGGCTCCAGAAATCCTGAAGCTGGCTTAGTCTGAAGGAAAATTAATTTAAACAATGGTTGGCTGATTTCCATCAACATCAGACAAGCTCAACTCCAAAAAGTCGTCGTAAAACAAATAAAAAGTCGTAGAAATCCTGCTTCTTCGAGCAAAACTACGACAAAGTAAGCCTGAAAGCTCGTCAAATATTTAACAGACTCACGTTCTCGAGTCCCAACCGCAAGACTGAGCCAGACGATGTGGCACGTGAATCACGAGGAAGAGAAACTCTTTTCACACATCCCCTCCGTCATGCTCGCTCCAGAGACGTACCTAGGATTTGAAACCGGGGGGGCTGAACCTTGAGCGGGGGCCCCCTTCCTATCGAGCGCCGCGTTTACCTATTTGGGGGCCCCTGGGCACTTTTAATGACGCCCCCCCCCCCTTAGCCCAATAAAAATTTAATTTCTACATCAAATAGGTTTTTTTCAGTTATTCACCGAAATTTTAGATGGGTTACAATTTAAATTCATAAATAAACAAAAAATTTTATATTATTACAAATTCTGTATAGAATATTCCTGCAAATTTTTTATATTGATACAAATATTATGTACAAAATATTATGTCACGTGTTTTAAATGAATTACCGAGGCCGTTTTTATTTCGGGGCCACCCACTTCTACACAAATTTTCAAACATTTTTGTAAGACCATATATGTCAAAAATGTATCTTAAATTATTTACATTAATTTGGAGCGGTTTTGGAATTTATTTTTAAAAAGGCCCGCCGCAGGCGCGAAAATTTTTAGGAGTATGCAATGATTGAGAATAAGAAAACCATGTTTAAAGCTCCTTTAAGAATCGAAAAATCAAAAGCAATGACTAAAATCCCTATCCAGCTTCAAATTGATGAAAAAGTCACAGTTGTGTTGGGTCATAAGCAATTTATGTATTTCAAAGGACTGAGATGTAAAAAGTGAAAGTAAAACAGCGCGCCGCAGGCGCAAAATTTTTAAAGCCTTTTAAAGTTTTGAAAAATTTAGAGCCTCCTTAATAAAATGGGGCCCCTACAGACATGAATGTGGGGCCCCCTGCTAAATAAAATGGGGCGGAAAGTGCTAAGTTTCTGAAAATTTTTGGTCCCTTCGGGACCATAATTTTACCGAATTTTTCAAGATTTGGGGGCCTCTGGGCAGTGTCCAATTTGTCCATATGATAAACGCGGCACTGTTCCTATCCCTCTTGATTCAAAAGGGGGCCCCCTCGAATAAGCTGGTGGGCCCCCTGATTCAAAAGTGGGCCCCCTTGATTCAAAAATGGGGGCCCCCTCGAATAAGCTGGTGGGCCCCCTGATTCAATAAGTGGGCCCCCTTGATTCAAAAATGGGGGCCCCCTTGAATAAGCTGGTGGGCCCCCTGAATCAAAAAGTGGGCCCCCTTGATTCAAAAATGGGGCCCCTTGAATAAGCTGGTGGGCCCCCTGATTCAATAAGTGGGCCCCCTTGATTCAAAAATGGGGGCCCCCTCGAATAAGCTGGTGGGCCCCCTGATTCAATAAGTGGGCCCTCTTGATTCAAAAATGGGGGCCCCTTGAATCAAAAACGGTGGCCCCCTCGAATAAGATGGTGGGCCCCTTGATTCAAAAAGTGGGCCCTCTTGAATCAAAAATGGGGGCCCCCTCGAATAAGATGGTGGGTCCCTTGATTCAAAAAGTGGGCCCCCTTGATTAAAAAAAGGGGGCCCCCTCGAATAAGATGGTGGGCCCCCTGATTCAATAAGTGGGCCCTCTTGATTAAAAAATGGGGGCCCCTTGAATCAAAAACGGGGGCCCTCTCGAATAAAACGGTGGGCCCCTTGATTCAAAAATAGGGGCCCCCTCAAATTAAAATATGGGCCCTTTAAAGGCCTTATTTTAGTATTTATTTTTTTAAATCGGGCCCCTTCGGGGCCTTTAAAATAATAATAAAATTTCGGGGCCCCTACGGGGCCCTTCTGAAAAAGCTCGGGGGGGCTAAGCCTACCCTAGCCCCCCCCTAGTTACGTCTCTGGCTCGCTCTTCTGCGAAATGCATTTTAAATTTTCATCCTCAAACTTTCCTAATAATAAACAATTAAATTCCCCCTAAATCATCGCGGCTCGCTGTAAAATTAATATCTTAAACGGCGAGCACTCGAGACTCCCCCCGAAACTCGAAAGAATGTGTGCAAGTCTACTCACTTTTGGGGGATACAGACGAAGTTTCAGCTAGTCCTTCGAGGGTCGTTAGGTTTCCTCTTAATTGTTTCGCTTCTTCTTCTTCTGCAGACAGTTTATAACAACTCTCGCATTTTGGCGCCAAAAACTTATGCTGCACTTGAATCCTATGAGCGAGGACGAGGCGCGATAAATCAGTCACGAAATTATGCTAATGATGAATTTACATGCTCTTTTTATGGCGTATTTAGGTAAGCTCCTTTCGTAATTCTGTACATTAAAGTAGCTCGTTAATGTAATGCTGTACGAGATTATTGACCCTGTGTAGCGTAGCAAGGTGCCTTCTCACATGCAATCTGTGTCACATTTGGTTTGCACATATTTACAAATGTTTAATCACGTTTTGTTTGCCTCGTCGGCACATCGATCACCATCAATTAGGTGTAAAGCAGGAGTAAATGGGTATCAAAATGCCTATATCGTTACAACATCCGACGTTACGTATGCCATAAATCACAGAGTATATGCGGTCACTCGAAACGAAGTTATGCTGAGTTATGTTTTAGCGCTGATAACAAGCGATGATATGCGATATATAATAAATGATGGACTCCGGATAACGAAATTAAAATTTCCTTTCTTTCGCTAAACCGCGACACCGACGAGTATTGCACGCATTTCGACTGCCTAACGCGCTGGTTGAACGGCCACTGACGGCTTTCAAAACAAAACACTGTCTGCCAGCGTCGAGCCTCGGAGCGCCAGTACAGCTGTTTCGCACGAGCCAGCGTGCGAGCGTACGGGGCTCACGTGCGGAGGAGGAAGTGAAGCTCGCATTGCGAGGTGAGCGACTTTTGTACCACTGTGCAGTATCTATATTGAGCATGTCCCATATTGCACACACGTAGGAGAGAGGAGAGAGCGCGTCTCAGCTGTTTGTGGACGGAACGTGATGCTACAACCGATTCACACGTGATTCGCGAAATGCACAGAGTGCTGGCGATAATCTGGAGGTAAATCAAGGAAGGAAGTGAAGCTGTGGGAGGTGTAAATTAGCCTGAGGGCGCTCTATGTCAGGAGCTTGACCTACACGTGCTGGCATGTCTCGCCCATTTCGGTCCATTTTCATTTGGGGCTCATTTTAAGGCCCAATTGGGAGTTGTCTTTTCCAAATTTTCCTGGAAAAGCAATGGAACATTTTGCCATAATTTATTTTTCAGCAAATATTTGAATATTCTCGAGTGCAAAAAAGCACTGATTTATTTTTTATTATTTTTATTTTTATTATACAAATCAAGTTAAAAGTAGGTCTTCAAATAAGCGCTTATTTTTGACACAAAATTGAAAATCCATATAAAATTAACTAAAATTGTTTTGACTGTGGATAGTCATGTGTTTAGTGGAAGTGTAGAAAATTATTTAAGGGAATTTGAGGTTTAAAATTTTTTAGGCCCTCGAGTGGCCTCAAGAGGGTCTAGGAAAATTGGTTTTTTGGAAGAGACTTAGCTAAGCCATAGGTTATCAAAAAATTAGTGAGGACATTTTTTAACCCATTAAATAAAATGACCAGTGGAAATGGGTTAAAAGCTTCCTGAGAGTCAATTGGAAATAGAGCTCGACTTAGAGAGGTTCAATCAGAGCCCCAACCAACCTGTCAATTTTTCAGAAATCACGTCGATTTTTTTAGTCGCCGTTGTGTCTAAGCTTGTCACCTGTTAGTCTCTAAATCCTCTTAAAAAATTCATATCTTATCGAAGCGCGAGTAGCATCAGAAGCGCACTTGCTCAGTTCATAAATATTCATGCTCGATAAATGTCCATTGACGCGCTTTTTGCCCACTTGCAGTCCATGTTGAGGTGAGATAGGGATCAGTTCAGTTTTTCAAAATGAACAGCTTTGCTGAAATCGAAGAGAAAATTGGCCGCTTTGCCTCATTCATCGACTACCCCATAGTGGCGTTTCCTCCCAAGAGAAGGAGGGAGGCCAAGATCACCGCCTGGATCTTGATTGTCAATTTTGTCGTCGCCTTGACAGAGCTCATCGGATACTCGTACTACGTCCGAGACGATCTTCTGAGGCTTTTGATTCAAGGTGAGCATTTTTTTCGGTGACACTAATTCAAGTCAGTATTTCAGCTGAGATAATTGCCATGGATATTCTGGCCATTGTCTCCATCTATTGCATGGTGAGTCACTTTGACATCTGCAAAAGTTTGATGACGTGGTGCTCCTCCAGACACGCTCTGCAAAACCCCCTGGAGGTCATTGTGGCAAAGAAATTTTACGACAGAGCCCAGGCTAACTCGTTGAAGGCGATTGATTTTTGGTATAAGTTGATAGTGACTTTGATGGTCGTGATTTTGCCAGTAAACACTTTGTTCTCGCTAGTCCTGGGCCAGAAGCACCCTCTGCCCTTCCCCTTCATCATCCCCTTTTTGCCGCTCACGAACCAGTGGAGTTTCTGGATCAACCTGGCCCATCAGTACCTCGCTGCTGTTATTGTTTGTCTCTTGGCCATCGTCATTGGATCAATCCTGTATATCTTTGTGTTTTACATCTACGCCTCGGCATCCAGCTTGCTCTATGCCGTCGAGAAAATGGGGGTTTTGACAAGAGATCACTCATTTCTCGAGTGGTACGACCTTGTTTTTTCGATGATGGTCGAAGAAAAGAGGTAAAGAAGGCTCTTCCAGAAAAAATTGAGCTAACAGGACTTTTTTTTGTAACAGATATTTTGGGAACTTGAAAAAAATTGTACTAATTCCAACGTACGTTTTGGAGAAAGTCAGCTATGCGTGTTTGTTTGTGAGCCTTCTGATCTTCAAACTGAGTAAAAAGGACTCCTTTCTGAGCTTGGGAGCCTTGATCGTTGTTTTTATCATCTTGTTGTTGTGTATCATAAACGAAACTTTCAGGGAGAAGGTACAGTTCAAATAGCCCTTGGAAAACATAAGGTACAATTACTTTCCCAACAGTACGAGGACATCTGTGTAGCCCTCTATGAATGCCCCTGGTACGAGTTGAAACCGAAAGAGCGCAAGTTGCTAGTCCCGCTGTTGCTGGGAGCTCAGGACTACAAAGGAATCAGTGCGGGAGGACTGAAGAATATGACCTTTGAGTACTTCTCAGATTTGGTTAACTCCAGCTACTCGACGGCCCTGATCTTGGAGAAGATGATTGTAGGTTAAAAGACACTCATTGAAAGATTGATGGATGAGACAAATAAAATCGATCAAAAGCTTCAGCAATTGTTCAGATTTTAAGGCCCTCTGTTATCCTTCTATCCGTTGATGTTGAATTTCCCCTCCAGTGTTTTTAGTGCGAAACATTGATAAAATAAACATTTATTCAAGAGGCTATTCAGTGAATTTTCATATGGGAACTGCACGTCAACCGAATCATAAATAGTAGATCACTTAGTCATGCAGCGATGGAACTACTTCAAGCTAGTCTTAACTTCTCTTTGAGGGACCTACAGGGTGCGGCCTTTCTCATCGTTATCTTTCGTCCTAACAGCCCGTATATTTTTCCATCATTTTGTTTGGAATGTGGACTCTCTGCTTACTATGGAAATTAAAAAAAAAAAATCTATTGTCGATTTGCACTATACGGGCCTAAAAAAGAATGTCATTGCGAACACATCAGTTTGAGAACTGTTCATTGGATTTTGAAGACTTTTGAGGAAACAGGAGACATGTTTTACAAAAAAAAATGTACCAGAGAATTTTGTTTACTCTTATTTGTAATTTACCAGGACCACCGAAACCTGGAATTGGTCTGGTTACGGCTCTGAGAGCATGAAGCCAGCCCTTGACCAACCTCTTTTAATTCATTCCTGCAGTATCTATCGATGCGTTGACATCCCCGGACTGAGTGGACAATCATGAACAAGTTTCAAGAAATTGAGGATAAAATCGCGCAAAACGCTCAACTCATCGACTACCCAATCGTGGATTTCCCCCCTAAGAGAAGGAGACTGGTCAAAACCATCGCCTGGATTTTGATCGTTAACTTTGGTGTTGCCTGGCTGGAGCTTGTCGGGTACTCGTACTATGTCAGAGATGATCTTATGAGACTCTTGGTCCAATGTAAGTGCTCATTGAAAACGCCTCAACATGTAACATTCCTCTTTTAGTTCAATACATTTCTGTGGACAATCTTATGTTGGGGGCTGTCTGTTCAATGATAGTCTACCGGCAACTGTTTGACGACATGATTGTGTGGTGTGGCGAAAGACACCTGCCAAAGAACTCCTTGGAGGCCCGAGTGACGAAGAAGTTTTTCGACAGAGCCCACCAGTACTCACTGTATGTTCTCCCATTCTGGATTTTTGTGATTTCAGTCATTGGTGTAATGGTTTTGCCTGTCAGTGGCGTGATTGGATATTTTATGGGTCAAAAATATTTCTTACCATTACCCTTCATTATGCCCTACTTGCCTCCAACCAACTACCTGTTCTACTTAATCAACTTGGTCCATCAGTATCTAGCTGCAATCCTTGTCGCATTGACATCGAATTTTGTAATCTCAGTCCTTTGCATTTATTTGCTTTATCTCTACGCCTACTTGTGCAGTTTACTTCATCTGATCGAAGAAAAGAGCAACATAGTCCAAGAGGAGACGTTTCTAGAGTGGTATGGGCTAGTTCATACGATTATTGTCGAGGAAAAGAGGTGGGTCTTACAACTTTAAGAACCCTCTTAATTATCTTTTTATTAATCAGAGTATTTGGAAACTTAATGGATGCCATAACGGTCAACACGTATATGCTTGAAAAAGTCAGCTACTTTTCAGTGTTCGTAACCTTTTTGGTTCTCAAAATAAGCAAGCAAGATCTGTTATTGATATTTCTGTCCTTAGCTATAATTTTCGTCATCTTGTTGATTTGCTTCATCAATGAAACCTTCAAGGCCAAGGTAATTTGGGTCGCATAGGCTGCCGTTCTTACAGGAGAATTTTTCAGTACGAAGCCATATGTACGGCCATTTATGACTGCCCCTGGTACGAAATGAAGCCCAAGGAACAGAAGCTGCTCATCCCTTTGCTAGCCTTTGCTCAGGACTACAGAGGAATACGGGCGGGAGGACTAAAAAACATGACATTTGAGTATTTTTCGGACCTGGTTAACGCGGGCTACTCAACCGCCTTGGTGTTTGAGAGTATGATTGTATCATAAGTTTGAAGTTTAAATAAAACGATATCTAATTTTCAATCCTTTTGAATAAGCAGTGAGAAAACCAACCAGACCCGGTCAGGAACTAAATTTTTCATGAGATGCGAGTGGAATGACGTGATCTATTGATTTTTTTTTGAATCAGAGAAGGTTCTCCATCCAGCGTGGAGCTCTATTTCTAGAAGGATATCGATTTTTAGTGCATTTTCAGCCGCTTTGCCGTCTGTCTGTCTGTCTGAAATTTTATAACTCAAGAACCAGAAGAGCTAGAGAGCTGCAGATTTTTGCATCCTGTAGGGCCTAGTCTGTAGAGGTGCAGGCTTACAATTTTAGACCCCTACTCCCTCTTGGGGGGGAATGGGGGGTGTTTTACGTTTGTATGAAAACTCCTTATATTACATCCGATTGAGCTGAAATTTTAGTATGTTGTAGTCTGTGTCAAATCTAGCAAATCATGGTACCACATGTATCCTCTATTATGTACAGGGACGGAGCTAGGGGCCCTCAAAGTTTGGTCTCTCGAAATCTTTGAAAATGCACCCTTAAGCTTAATCTCCGATTTTGCTTTTATAAATTAGCTTTTTTGTAGACAAATGTAGAGCTTTCTTTAGTTCTCAATCTCAAAAGTTATCCAAAAATGTTCGTTTGAAATCCTTCTATCAAAAGCCTCTATGGATGCACGAGGTGACATTTGAATCGCGTTAATATTTCAGGCCACTGAAGGTGTCTATTATTCATATCAAGGGTAGCTTGTGATCAATTTCCCAAGTGGGTTTTTAATCGTAAGTTGGCTCTGACACGGATCAGTTGGGTTTTGGGAGGATGAGTTTCAGCAGCGTTGATGCTCTAATTGGGCGGTACTCTCGTTTCATCGACTACGCCGTGGTTGAACTGCCTACTAAGCACGGCAGAGTGGTGAAAGTGTTCGCCTGGTTCTCCATAATAAACCTCGCCATTGGAATTAGCGAGCTAGTAGCGTTCTCCTACTACGTCCGGAACGATCTGATGAGGCTGCTGATTCAAGGTACGTCCAAAAAACTGTTCGATAGCTGAGAGTTCTGTTTTCAGTCCAAATAATCGCCATCGACCTGCTGATCTGTTTTGCGGCCCACGCGCTCGTGGCGTATCGGAAAGTGTTTGTAAAATCTATGACCTGGTGCCGAGAATGCCACAAGCCCTGCGACCCTCTGAAGCAGCAGCTGACCAAGCCGTTCTTCGACAAGGCTCTCATGAACGTGAACATGATACTCAAGGTGTGGGTGATCCTGATCAAGCTCGTGTTTTTCTTCATCATCATCGCCAGCACGCTCCTTCGGCTCATCTTCGGCGAGAAACACCCCCTGCCTCTGCCTTTCATCATGCCCTACTTGCCTCCGAACAACCTGTGGACCTACCTCGTGAACTGGTCCCACCAAGCCCTGTGTGGAACAACAGTGGCTTTTTCTGGATTGGTTATTGGCTCCGTTCTTTTTACACCAGCACTGTACATCTACGCCCACCAATGTGCTCTCATAAATCTGATAAAGAAAATGAAGGAGTTTACTGAGGAGTATAGCTTCGTGGAGTGGCTGAGGCTTGCGCATGAAATGCTGGTCGAAGAGAAAGGGTGAGTCAGATTTGTCCGTCTGTCTGTTCATCATTTTGACTTTTTGAAAGGGTTTTCGGAGACATTGTCGACTCGGTTTCTACCTTCTTGTACTCGCTGGAGAAAATCAGTTACTGCACCCTGTTCATCGCTTGGCTGGTCTTCAAGATAAGTCCGAAGGACATCTTCGTCTCGCTCGGAGCCTCGATAATCGTGCTTTCTGTCCTGATTGCTTGCATCGTGAACGAGGTCGTCAAGGCCAAGGTGAGCTCATTTTACTTCTAGCAGAGTCTCAAGTGCTCCTTCTAGTACGAAGAAATGAGTTTCGCCATCTACAACGCCCCCTGGTACGAACTGAAACCCAAGGACCAAGCTTTGCTCATCCCCCTGATTGTTGCCGTGCAGGACCACGAGGGAATGAAGGCCGGAGGTCTGAAAGAGCTGTCGTTCGAGTTCTTCTCCAACCTGGTAAACTCGGCTTACTCAACGGCCCTGATTCTGGAGGGCATGATCACTGGCTAAACAGCGGATTTACGGCACAGTTCACCTGCACCTCGCTATAAATGTTGTATCAACGCAAACAACCCGGTTCTCGGCTTGCAGTAAATTAAAATTCTCTTCACCTTATTTTCTCAAGATTCAAACTTCCTGTTTTGATAAAACTTCGACGAACGTGCCTATCTCCATCGCAAGTTATTGGGGCCTTCTATTCCTCCCTTGTCTTCACTCGGCACGTAAGCAGAACAAAGATAAGCTTTTCTTCATTTTCCCATAACATTTCCCGCATTGCATGCATTTTTGCGAACGGAACTCTTATTAGCGATGAGAATGCAGACATTTTTCCCGTCATCACTTGCTTTGTTGTGCCGAGATCGAAGACACGAATGCGTCTCACGAGGAAATGGGAAAAGTACATAAAGCGGCATTGAGATTTCAATTTGTAGCGCGACAGTATTTGCTCAGGAATCATGGATGGCGGCTATGGGGGTAGAGAGCGCGCTTTAACGCCGTTCAGGGGTTCAGAGAGGATGAGAAGGGATTAGACAGAGAGCACTTTTATTAATTAAAGCGGATTAAATCGTGGTTAGTGGGGACCTTTTATGAAACTTCCGATCTTGTCAGCAGTCAGATGCTTTCTGAGCTCATCGACAGTGACGTTGCTTTTATATGAGCTTTAACATACCCTCTGACACAAAAGTTTTCGGCTTGAGGCACGCCAAAAAATTCTTCAGAAAAACCTTTCTGCTGATCTGTTTTTAATTCTGGGAATTTAAACTGCTCTCAGTCTAGAAAGTTTTTGGACACAAGGGCATTTTCTTTAGATATTTTTTGGATTTTTGGACTCCATGACTCAAATGTTTTGAATATAAAAAACAACGATGAGGTGTAAGAGCCTGAAAAACATTCTGATCTAAAAGTTTTGAGCCTGAAAATATTCCAAATGTTTTCTAGGGGCCTTAAGATTTTCCCACAGCAAAAGAGGCACCCCTGAAGAAAGGGTTAGTTCTCCTACCCTCTGATTCAAAAGTTTATATCCTGAGACAATTCCAAGTGTTTTCTAGGGCCTAAATATTTTCTGGCACCAAAAGAGGTCAACCCTCCTACCCTCTGACTCGAAAGTTTTGAGCCTGAGAAAATTGCAAATGTTTTTTCTGGCACCAAAAGAGGTCAAACCTCCTACCCTCTGACTCGAAAGTTTTTAGCCTGAGAAGATTGCAAACGTTTTCTAAGTACCTTAAGAAGGGGTCAATCAAAAGCTTGGTACCGCAAAATTTCCTAGGACAATCTACGGTGAAGGTTTCCCGAAGGTCTTGAATCTCTCTGAGTAGAGGGTCTTTGTTTTTGCGACTCGTCTATTTGCTACGAAACGTACGCGAAAAATTCGCGATAGGAAAGTAGGTCATCGAGATCAGTGTGTGCGAAAAGAGCCATTGACCCCTAGATTCCCGTAGACGCATGGCTTACGCACAATTTGTGGTACGAATTCGCAAACTGACTTAAATCGCGACACACTGCTCGTGTGCGAATGTGCATGACCGGCCGGCGCGCCGTATGTGCTTTGTGTAGGCGAACGGCGATTGCAAATTTTTCGCGAACGAGTACAGTGCGACCTCGCTGGGAAATTCCCTTCTAGAAAATTGGGGGAAAAAATTTTGGGAAAAATAGCGGCCAGAAAAGATTATGGAATTTTTCAGAACGAGCGGGGGACGACTGTCACAGAGCCACGCTCGTGTACGTGCGAATTTCGTCCATTGAACTCGATATTTTTATTTTGCGCGATCTTCATTCAGTTCTACGGCCACTCGGAACACTCTTGCAATGTGAAAGCTTGCAAATTCGGCGAGATGTCTGTCGTGGTGTGTAAGAGAGGATGCGAGACATTGTTCTCCTGGACAAAGGATGGATGGAGGAATGGCCAAAAGGAAGGGTTGGACTGGGGGAGCGGAGGAAGGAGTCGCGAGGAGCGGCGGGAAGGATCGAGCCGGGAACGGAGTGAAGAACAATGCGACGTGTGGATGTGTGCAGCGAGTCAACGACTACTACTTCGACAAAGCAGGCCATGCCTGGCTGTACATGCTCAAATGAAAATAGCAGTATACCTCGCAGTATTGAGCTCGCGAATTTTTTCGCCTCGACAAAGTAGGTTGCGAATAAAATTCGCAAAGTTCCATTGATTGTGCAAGCTCGTGTATTTCACCAACAGACCCGGGAGTCCCGCGAAAGTGGTAGAATTTCGCGAATTTTTTCGCCATTCAAAATGAAAGTAACGTTAAGAAAACGTTAAGTGGTTTTTGAACTTGTCCCTGTCCAAAAGAGAATAAGCATCGCCGTTCCTCGGATGGGGATCGAAACACACGACTGAGACGGGTTGCGGAGTGCAGTTTGGAGCTCGGCGTCGTCGTTGGCTGGCGTAGAGACGATTCGGTGGCGTTGATTTGCGTCGTTCAGGGGAAATGTTGCTGAGTTGCGCAATTAATTCAAGTAGAATGCAGTGTTGCGTCGTTTATTTTAATTTTTTTGGCGTACAGGCATCGACACTCTTCGATTTTCGGGAAGATTTTTATCACTGAAAATTTCACAGCTCTTCCGAAAAATCATTCATATAATTGAATTTGTATTTATTTAAGAGTAGTCAAGAATTTTATGGGGCAACTTTATGTCCATTGATCTCAGCTCCCAGGGCACATAGAAAGGCGAATGATGACTTAAATGTTGCACACACTCTTCAAAGGATGCACGAGCTATAGTTTGGACCTGGGTTTTGCGGGGCTCAGGAGCTCTTGGGGTTCTCCTGGAGGCCTATCAAAATGCCCGTTCTCCACTTTTTCCCTCCGGACCCCCGGATATAATATTTTTCCCAGATAGCTCGTGAAAAATAAAGAAAAGCTTGCCACGGAAAGTTTTAGCTCTGAGGGTTCCTTCTTTTTTTTCGAAAATTTATTTAACGAATTTCCATGATATAAGAGCTATCTTAAGGTGCTGAGGCTCTCAGGATGGTTGCAGCGAGCTCGTTGGCCACTCAAAAACTCAAATAAAATTCGAAATAAATTTTTAATACAATTTTTTGGGTCAAAAACGTCGAACAAAAATTTTTCCTTGGAAAACTAAAGCCTACCTACCCCTTTTGCCACACTCCAGTTATATCTTTTTCTCCCAGAGATATGGTAAAAATTCAAATGAGCCCACAAGTCTTTCTTAAAGTGACAGCTCGTTTTTGGCTCAAAAATCCCTTTCCGGAGCTCTGGAGGTTCTAATGGGTCAAGATCTATTGGGTCACGGTGAATTTTCTGACCCTCGGAGAGCAGAAAAGGTCACAATTTTTGTTTTGAGCCACATTAAAAACAGTAACTTGTAAAATTAGGCTATCGTAGGCTCAGTGGAAACCGAGTTCCTTGAGCAAAGAGCCTTCAAAATTACCAGGACCCCCATAACAATCACTACAGTGCCAAATATTTCCAAATACATCAACCATTCTGAGCCCTGTTTCCCCGAGATGGCTTCTCGGAGCTTTTTTGTGTTGCAGATGTTTTGAATTTCGAGTTGTTTGCTGCAGTAGGACTCGTTGGAGCTGTTTGGGGGACCGAAACCGCTCTTCTTCACATTGTAATCTTTGATGTGAAGATTCCAAGTGATAGTTAGGTCCAAAAACTCCCTGACAGCATCCAAAGATTCTGATTTGGTGGCGTTGTGGGATCCAAGGACGAAAAAGGCCATACTATCGAAGTAAGTCGAAAAGTTCTCACACCCAAGGATGACCCAAAAATTGTTCTGCAGTGGAATCAAGGTCAGTCTCAGCGTGACTGGTTCACAGTTGTCCAGGTTGAAATCGTAGGTCATGATTAATCGGTAGCTCCCCACCAGCAGGCTCCTGTGACACACTGATTCGGGATTTCTTTGCTCCAATTTGAAATGAATGATTTCCACGCTTCCAATAATGTTGGTTTCAGGTTCCTGGAGTTGAGTTATTCGCATTCCGTAGCCCATCAGACTCGGATCCTTGAACCCAAACAGGCCGGTTGGGAGAGGACTGGAGGAAAGATGAGCCAGGATTTTCCACGTCGAAACGTCATTGGCGTAACGCACCCTAGGTTCCGGTTTGAAGCTGATGTTGCTGAGAAGATCTCTGTTTCCGAGGGAAAACAAGCTGGAGCAGAAGGTTCTGCGCACCAGGTAGCTCCTCGCGAGGGTCAGGAGCATCAGGGAAACTGCTACTTTCACGACCATTTCGGGACAAGGCAGAAGCTAAACTGCTTCCTGAGCCAGGGAAAAAGTCCCACCTGGAGTTACTCAACGCTCCTCAACAAGTGACGGCTTCCATTACCTTTCGCAACGACCGATTTCGGATGGGTCAAATTCGAGCACACGCACTATTGAATCTCATTGCATACTTTCGGGCGCTACTCATTTCAGATCTTGAAGCGAATCATGACCCAGAAACACAGTTTTTGAGCAAAGTCAAGGTTGTGCTCCAGTTTGCGTGGTGTCTGGTGAATGACACTGAATGATGGTGAAGTTGAATGGACGAGGAGTTGTGAGTTTCTCGAGACCAGAGCGAGCAACGTGTTTTTGAAGTTTTAACTTGAAAACAATTTTTCCTGTAGTCTCCAAGAGCAGGCTAGAAAGCGAATTTTGACCATGACCTCGAGAATACAGTAGCTAAATTTTACAGTGGTTTTAAAAAATACGAAAATTACAAAAACCAGGAAATTTTGAAGACCGTTATTTCGACCCAAGAGACCATTTTGGCGCCGTTAACTTCTTTTAGGATAAAAAGAGCTCCTCATGGACATCCTCAAAAATTCTATACGAAAAGCCCAGCTACCTACGTCACTGCTGAAGCCAACGGAGGAGAAACGAGCTTTCCAGTGGCCCTTCCACGCACACTTCCAGGGAAATCAGTGTGTCGGGAGACTATTAAAGCGCGCCAAACAATTACACGCTCTGTTCTTCGACTCTTCCCGTGCTTCCGCTAGCTCCCGAGTAAGTGATTTAGCAACAATGACTGGGACAAAGCAAAATGACGATAATTGGGCCTGTGAAGTGCTTCTCAGGCCGTTCATCATCGTCTAAATGGTGCGTGAGGCTGATGAAAGGGAAAGTGCCTCGGAATCTCTCAGCGTAGAAGAGGTCGCTGAAGGGCTCCTTTCTTCTAGCTCGCTGCTAGAGACACAAAGAAACGTTCGATCGGATCGTGAGGCGGGACTAGCATAACTGGTTTTCGATCGCTATGTTGGTGGCAAGAATGCAAGTTTGCAGCGAGTTTAGGAGAGCTGGCGAATAGCTAAATGCTACAAAGATGCTACTTGAGCACGCACGCGACGCCAGCTGAGGCTAATTACGAGACCTGGAACGCGTGAAATGGAATAAGAGATGATTGCTGGAGGTTCAAAACTGGTAGCTGAGCAGCTCCGATGTACAATTATGGTCTTGCGGCTCTTGCGGGATGGCTGTGCAATAACTCGCGGGGCATTGACATGTTTATCTCGTTTTCTTCTTCAGCCGGCAATACTGCTTTTCCGTCTTTCCTTGCCAGCATAGAGTTACGAGAGAGTATCTCGCTAATGCGAGGCTAGAAAGAGGCTACAAGGGGCCGTCTTGCTGCTCGGGCGTCGCTTACTTTACAGTCCCTTCAACATAGTTCTTTTAACAGAGGGACTCCTATTTTTTCCGAGTCTTTCAGGTAGAAATCTCAGAGACACTCTGGGAATTCTATGTAAGACTTATAAGTACTCGCACGTGTCACGATGTCAAATTTGAGGAACCCGAAAACGTCAATTTTTTTGAATGAAAAAAGCACGTTAGAGAAATACTCAGCTGGTGTGAGCAGAGGAGGGGAGAGCAGATGCCAGATGTTCGCTCTGTGTGGACAAAGACGGGATTGGAAGAGAGGAGAATCACGTCGCTTAACTCATGTGAAATGGCATCGTTTCTGTGAATGAATTTCGCTTTGTGTTGACGAGACTAAAATTTCCCTGAGTCGCTTTTTCGGCTTCTAAAATTAACGTTGGCTTTTTCCAATGTCTTGAATCTGCTTTAGATGAATTATAAGGAAAAGCTCTCGGAAGAGAACGATTTTTGAGGTGTTTTTTCGTAAGCTCAAGTATCAGAATTTTTTTTTCCAGATGTACGTTAGCCTTCTTCCGATTTTTTGGGAGAACTTTTGATTAGAATTTAAAATTTTCTTGAACCAACATTCCATTTTCCCGGAAGCTCTCTAATGAAAATTACAATTTTAAAGTTCCATTTTATGAAAAAAATTTATTTATTATCCAGCTTCCAAGAAACGGCCTTCAAGCAAGATGTTCAGTCTTTTTCGCCCTTCAAGGAACACCACGTGTATTCTCTGTTAGAAAGGCATTCAACAAATAGGTAGTTTATTTCATAATAAACTATTTCGTGAAGAGTCGCACTAGACCGAGCCGCAGAATGACAACTAGCGCCCGCGTCACTAGCGAAATAAACCGCGTTGGACGACAGTTGGGACATTTGAATTCGCGCTGATGCAAGTCTCTGGATTCACCGGGTTATCACGTCCTTCAAGGAACTTCTCATGTTCTCTTGTTGAAGGGCGTCAAATAAAAATTTGAAGTATTTATTTTAGAAATAGATACTTCAACATTATTTAGAAAATGCACGGTCGACACGGGCGCCTTCCCAACACCATGCCTTCTCGTGAGCGGCTTGTTTGAGAAATACTCTGCTTCTCCTCCCAGCGCCCTCCTACGAGCAGCACTCGTCGTACATCACAGCTACAGAGACGCAACAAGTCGCATTCGCACTTCCAAGCTTCCATTGTATGAATGGAGGGGAAATGACGAGCAGTGTCCCCATCTAGGAAAGGGCTTCTCTTTGGACAGGGAATTGGCAAAAATCCGGAGAGCACTAGGCGGCTCTCCTTAAACATGTGCGTAACAAAGTTGCCTCTCGAGTCGCGCGTCGGACCTCAAATCAATCCAATCAAGCAGCTGATTAGTGAAATATTCATTCACCGGGTCGGTTGATAAGCCGCAAAGCCCTCTCGTACAGACGCACGCTACGAAACCTGTTTGTTTTCACTCGCGACGCTAATCACGACCGAGGAAGATTTACGACTTAAATATTTTTCAGAATTTTCTCGTCAATGTCTCAACCACAGAGTCACTCTTTTCTGTTGACTTCCTTCATTTCTGTTAATAAAACTATTTTAAGTCTTAACTACCTAAAAAAAATTTTTTAAAAATTCATGGAGGCCGGCCTCTGAAATTTATTTTCTGATTCTGAATATTTTTTGAATGAATTAAACAGATAATGGCCTTAATAAGCTATTATTGAGCCGATTCGAGTCATTCAAAGTGCTAAAAAAAATTTCTAGGGAACAGAAGAACGATTCAGAATCATTTCCCCCCCCCCTCCCTCGGATAGCCTTAAATTGGCAAATAGAACAATTGGCGACAGTTAAGCTCCGCCCCCAAAAACATGTTTTGGGAAACAAGAGAATAATTTAGAATCATTTTCTACACCCTGGAAGCCCTAAAGAGGCGTATAGAATCATTCTAAGAGGCTTCTACTCACCGTGCTGGCGCGCAATCAGCTGGACAAGTGGAGCCAGTTGAGCTTCCCGACTCCACGTTGTACGAGGCCACGGAATTAGCGAGGTGTGGCGTCGATTGATGGTTCCACTGGTCTTAGAGCTGGCCTGGGAGTTGCGGCGTCGTGAGCCACGGTTCGTAGAGCGACGGGAGTTGCGTCCCCCGAAGTAAAACTCACAAGTTGGGGAGGAGTAGCTGCTTCGGTGGAGCGAGGGAGGAGTCTGGATGCCGAAAGGGTGTGCAAAGTAGAAGTTGCAGACGGGCTTCGGGCTCTGGAAGAGACAATGTAGTTTGGAGTCCGGGATGGTCTCTTTTTGAAGCTATTGGGCTTCCCATGAACCTTTCTGAAGCTTACTGAACCAAAATTATTTTACAAAACCTTTTCAGGCTTAAATTTCACTTTGTAGGGTACAGAGAGGACCAAAAATTGAAGTTTCTTTATTTATAAGGTCATTTGAGAGGAAACATTTTTCACAGAATTTTTTTTACCTTGAACTTTCCAGAAATCCGTCAAGTTTACCCTATGAGCGAGAAAGTGACTTGAAGTTCTTCTAATGGTTTTTTTCATTTTTAAGCTTTTTATTTAACGAAAATGGAGACCTTATTGTCATAAAAGAGGCCCCCCTCCACTTTAGATACACCTCTGCTCAAGACTCAAGTGCCTCAGAAAACGCCAATCTGAAGGGCATCCACTTACCTCCATGATATTTCTGTAAATTGCACTCATCGAGCTCGCAGTTGTGCAACGATCTTCTCTATTGACGTTATTAAAATTAGTCATTCTCGCATCGTTTCCCGAGGAGAGTCACATTTCACTTTGAGCATCCACTTGCTTCGTATCCACTTTGGTATCTATTTTCACAATTGCCTTTGTTATTTGGGTGCACCTCCCTGTTGCTAGGGACTCACATTATTTCCCTCAAGTCCCTCAGAACTCTTCTTTTCGGAGGGATTTTGCTAAATTTCCACTCAAATATCTTGAAAATTTTAATTAATCAAGCACAGATCACTTTTGCCTCAGACGTAATCCACAGTATGCAAATTCGGCTACCTCCTGTCGTCTCGGAGGGGGAAATGAATTCCTTCACGCGTATTTCTGCGTCGTAAATCCTCCTCTCGGGCCACAAAGGATGCGGAAATATTAATAAATGCGAATTTCCCGAATTCCTTTAGACCTCTACTGAACTATTTCGCCCACTTCCTGGTGCCAACCGAATCCGCGCTAGACTGACGAACGACGATGGATGCCTTTACAGCGAACCCCCTCAGCCCGAGGCGCGCCAGCAGAGAAATTATAAATGTGGGGTGAAATGAGTGCATAGTTGTTGGATCAATTTTTGGCATCGAGCAGCTCCGTCTCTAGGATAACGAGGCGCAATTGGGAATCAGTCAATAGCAGTGTGCTGGCATTCCGACTGCGGAATTCCCGCGAAAACACACGTTTTAAAGGGCAACGGAGCCGCGTGCTCACCAAATTCCATCCAGGGGTGAAATGAAAATTGTTTAAGTTCAGGCAAAACTATTACGTCGTCACGGTGACTGGAATTGCTAAAATAATGTTGGATGTTACGAGTGTGTGGGGGGGGGAGTGTTTGGGGGACTCTCATTAAGTCGGTGTTTAGGTGCTAGCTTGGCCTCTCCTTGGCCTGGAATCTCGGTCAACAGTTTGACAAATGTGGAGACCTAATTAGATTGGCACAAAAGACTTCAGGAGCTGATTTGCATGCTCAACTGCAAAATTTCGCGTGCGAAAGCAGGAACTTCTTTCAAACTGGCAGGCTCAAGAATTTTTCTCTCAAAATTTCATTCCTACTAGGAGCTTTGAGCTTCATTTAAGGGCCAAATTCCCGGTTTTGAGAGGAAGTTCGAGGCTCAAATAGCCTCCAGATTCCTGAAGGACTTACAAAAAGCTGATTTTGTCAAGTGAAGATTGAGAAAAAATTTTCTCCTAAGGCCTTCGAGAAGAAGAATACTCCACATCAATTCGACCAATGGGATCAACAACTGGTTTTGAGCCTAGATGAGGCTTTGAGGTGACGGTTAAGTGGCCGAGCTATTAGAGATGTGTCATTGGAAGAGCTGAAAAGCCACCAATTGACTTTTAATTTTAATTATTTATTTAATTTTTATTTTCGTCAGAATTTTAGGTTTTAGATAGAAATGTTAGAAAATTTAACATCTGGAGACTTCAGCAAAAACCAAAATTACGCACATATTTTCGCTAATCGATTGCCAGCAGGTCGTAAATAAGGCGCACATAGGCAGTTAAGTTCAACAACACTCAAAAGGCACCCCTGGTTCATATTTTTGTACGAATGCGAATTGCAACGGCGATAAATATTTCATTCTGTTAGTAAATCACGAGGTCAAACTATGTCAGTGAACTTGCATCATGCAAATGCGGCGATTTGCGAGTGGCATTTTGCGTGGGGCTCCCCGAACGCGCCGCTAATGAAAGAACATTGCTCGAATTTAGTTATAAATAGCAATAAAATGGTTTAATTGTGTGAACAAAGCGATTTTGAACGTGACTTTGGCGCGCACGAACCTCGCTGAAGATCGGGAAAACTTTTTGGCGCGCGCGGGTTCACTCAACCTTTCGGAAACGCTCTTCCCGCTGGCCACTTGGACAGCTCGGGAGGCATTTTTAGAATTCCGAAGGCGCAGAGAGTCTGTGAATGCGAGACAGACGAACGCGGAGATTTATGAGATGCATCAGAAGTCGAAAACAACGTCTCTGCGTCGCCGCTCGACTCGTTCTGGAGGCGAGTTAGAGACAAGCAGATGCGCATATTTTTAGGTCACAAGAACAAGAATGGCAGAACAGAACGGGGAACACGTGGAAGGTTACAGGCGTGACCTCCACCTTCGACATTGACTCAACCGCAAAACCGCAACTAATTTTCCTTTCAATTTGATGAATTCACTGCCAATGGAGGAAAAGTCCAAGTCAGGTGTCTTCCTTCATTACGGTTCCCTCATCCACCTTCATGTCTGCTCAGATTAGCCGAAACTAACTTTGTTGGCAGTGGATTTTCCACCCTTCCGCTCCTTTCATAGGGTTCAGTAGGAAGAGGGGGTAGTGATTTGCCAGCTCTCTACTCATTTCATAGAGTTCAGTTCCTAGAAAGGGGACCCTAATACTCTCTTCATAGAGCTCATTTCCTAGAGAGGCTACACATTTTAACACTTTCATAAAAACAAACCAATAAGAGACCCTCAATCTCTAAATTAACTCAAAAATTAGTCCTTCAAAAATTAGTCTTTTAAAATTTGTACTCCCTCTAGCACGACCCCTGTGACTCCTCTACATGCGAAAAAGCCGATAAATCCAATCCAATTTCACGCGAGTGCATTTCCTTTTCAATTTTCTCGTGCTTTTGGCGGAAATCGTAAATCAAAAGTATCTCGGAGGGCAGAGGAGGGGTTACTTGCGAGTTTCGGCGCGTCGCTAAGTGAGTCGTGACCTATCTCGATCTCGGAGTCGTGAGAAATTGGGAAAGAAATTGTTTGGACAGGGGCCGTCCTGGGAAACGGTGAGATAAATGAAAGTCACTCCGAAATTCTCATTACGATAAGAGGTTTTTGTTTTTCCCCGATTACAGGGCTATTTTTCACATATTTTCCACAATTTTCACTGCACTGTTTTTCCGTTTGGCGGGAAAATTTCTTTCCACACGTTCCACACAACGCTCAGAAACCTACTGAGGCCCGCACCGTTGCAAAGGCAGTGTTTGGAAGACACGCAGAAGTGTGGCTCTGTGCGCTACGGAACGTGACGTCCAGAGACGTAACCGGGGTGGAGAAAGTCGGGACTGTTATCTAAGGGAAATTTGAAAAAATTCGTTTGATTGCGAGAAACCACATTTGATAATTTAATAGGGGCTGATGTCCTATCTTGGTTTTGAAAAGAGTCAATACCAATCAATACCGATCAATACCAATAGCTACTTCACAATGTTACTATTTCTTTCAATTTAAATAATCTAATTTTTTTGAAGCTGATGTTTTACCTGATTTTGAAGAAAGTCAATACCAATCAATATTGATCAATACCATATCTCTGTTGATGAGAAAGCGTGGCACCTCACAATCTCACCAAGTCATTCGATTCCAAAATCTAGATTTTTCGGGTTAAAAGTTAATTTGTAATGGTTGGTATTGATTAGTATTGACTCCTCCAGTATTGAGAGAGGACAAACATACGTTATTATTTCTGAAAACTGACATATTCCCATGACCTTAACGAAGGTAAATGTGTATTGATCAGTATTGATTGGTATCGACCAGCTCCAATATCAACAGAAGAGTGATGGTTTGGATGAGGGAAACCCTAGCTACGTCGCTACCTCTGACTCAGAGTAGGCAGCTTTCCCGAGCGCTCTTACGAAAATGTGAGACTTCCTCATGCAGTTGGAGTCGTCGTGCATTATTAATAGTAATAATAACAGTAATGATGTGCCCGATGCGTGTGTGTTTTTCAGTTTTCCTCCCACACGCCACCGAGACGTACGAATTTTCTGTGCGTGGTGCAGCACATTTGTGGGAAGATAGATGGGAATTGCGGAGAAAAGTGTGCGAGTTGGGAGAAGTTGAGATATGCCAAAAGGTCTTCTTCTGGTGTGTGGCGAACTGAGTTCTGACGCGACGCAAAGCGGTGAGGTTATTAATAAAATTCATGTTATTGCCTCAGACCTCAACTTTAATAGGGCAGTTTATCGCCTTATGGTTGGAACATGATCGGTAAATAAATGGGTTATTAGGAGAGGAAAATTTGAATTTCGTAATTTTGCATGCTAGAGTGAGAAGTGCTGGATGCTCGTAAATTCTGGGGAGGATGGTTATTTCTCGATTGTTTATGGCTTTGCAAACTATGTCCATTTAAGTGAGTGTTTTACGGACCCTTTTGGATTTTGATGTCGTAGAAGAATTTCTATAAAACAGAGGAGTCATCGGCCCATTTTGAGGAACGTGGGGAAGAAAATTGTCAACGAATTTAGAATAAAACGCAACCTCTTGCGTTAAATCGCAGCGTTTTATGATCTGCGTTTTTCAAACATCTGCGTTTTAGAAGCCGTTATTTTGGCCACTAACCTCTTCAGTCCAACAACCAAGTCCCGAATCAGAGCTGTTTCTATTTTGGGCCAGTTAAGTGGGTTTTAAATCCTCGCTACGCCTCTGCTCAAGTCCATTTGCAGCAAGTGACCTGCCCACTGAAGTCTCTTCCCAGAAAATTGTTGACACACTCTGTTTTCAAAATAACGTTTATTACTCATTTTGTCTCAAAAATGTACATCGGACTGATTTGTACCCTAACCTATTTCCTTTCTCTCAAAATCTAAATTTTCATCTCTCATTTGAACTCTCCTGAAGACACAAGTGTTGTGGTTATAGTTTTATCCCGCGATATCGTTACAGTAACATCTCGAGATGAAGCTTCTTAAGTTACCGCCCAAGGCTTTCGAGTCTTTTATAAAGATTTGTGTTCACATTCGAAGCTCAACTGGAAGTTTTAAAGCACATTGAATTTTACTGGTTTCCTTAATTTCATTATCATATTTTTTGTTCAGATTGACAAAGCTGCTTAAATGTTTTGACGCGTCAGGCGTCGCGACGCGACATTTCTTCGATAACATAATAAAGCAATAATTTATTATTAACATAGTATTAGAATTGGTATTACAAACAAACATGAATAAAAACTTGTAAAATAAACTCTTACGAGGTAACCTTAGAAGTACAGTTGATTGACGATCTCGCGACACTCTCATTGATCCGACGACAGCTACCTTTAAGTATTAGCGACTAACTTAACCTCCTACGAGCTACTTTAGTTTAATGGTAATATAGTATTCTTCACAAAACTGAAAAACAGGGTATTCTCCCAGGCTTTTGAGACGTGGTATCTGATTCAGCGACACTTGCTTCAATTTTGCCCGGTGTCAAAAGCTAACAAGTGCAGAGGCCTAAAATGTGGGAGCCCTACTGAGGAGGCCTAAATTTAGGAGCCTTGAGGAGCTTCTCCATTTCGCCGAAATTTCAGTAGAAAATTTTTAACCCGGAGTTTTTGAACGAATTTGTGGAAATCGTCAAGTTTTCACTGAATTTCCGGCCACGTGAAGAAGCTCCCTAGTGAGGGCGAGTGCGGGTGGGGAAGGGGACTCACAACTAAATGCTTGGGCTCCTATAATTCCGCCAATAGGAAGGCATTTGTGGTTCTGACGGCGATGGCACTTTCGGGGCATTTGTAAGAGGGCCCAGCCCGGGGGAGACACTGGAAGTAAGATCTGATCATATCACAATTATTAAGCCAACACTCGCACAAAATGTTTCGATGTCCCTTAACAAGTTAGTGGTAATTAGAGTACGCTAGTCGGTATAAGGCTTATCTAGCTGCTTTGCTTTGCTTTGTTTCACGTTTCTGACAAAAAAATTCTCTTACCTAACTATGACTGGAATGCAATCACTCATCATGCATGTGTATCCCAAGGGTGTATACAACAAAACAAGAATTTTTTCTCTCAAAAATAGTTATAAATACCTAAGTAACTTAGCGGCTTACGGACTAAAGCTATATTGATAAAAGTACCACTGGGTGCTGTTGCCTCGCATGTTTCGATAGTGGAGGGGTGGGCCGCGGGTCTTCGGAATTGATAAATGATCAAACTGCTTCGATGGAAAAATTATAACCAGACACGCGCGCGGAAGGAGTAGCAGCGGAGAAAGAACCACGAAATCATAAAACTTTTCCTTAGGAAAAAAATTAATGGGCACGTTAGTGTGTTGTTGAGGGAAGAGCTCAGACTGCTAGTAGCTCCTAGACACCCTCAGACTACTTCTGACGAATTCAAATGGTATTGGTCAGTATTGTTTGGAATTGATTTTTTTCAAAATCAAGATAGGACTTATGTTGTGTCAAGTGTCGAATGAAATTCTAGGGAAGGGATTGGTATTGGTCGGTAACGATTGGTATTGGCAATTCATAAATTTAGACGGAACACAATTGCACCTTTTTGTAATAAAAGAAATTCTTCTAAAAAAATAAACTGGTAATGATCGGTAACGATTGGTATTGACCATATCTAAAAACCTACTAAAATAATTAGAAATCGCCAGAAGTCACGCAATTCGGGCGTCTAGGAAGCAGTAGTTGTCTGAGGGGAGAACAAAAGGGGAGAGGGAGGTAATAAATTACGCCACGGAAGCCACTTAACCCGCTTACACGAGACACCCATTATTCAATGACTTAATTATGCCGCTATCTAGATCGGTGAACTGCGTTTCGGTGCCCTCGGCCATGGCTATGAACTCCTGCGTTTGAGTCCCGAGAAAGTCCGCCTTGATGGCGTCAAAGTTGGCGTTCATCTCCATCATCATCTGGATGCTGCCCTGCTGACCCCCCAGGTGCACCTCCTTGCCCATCACCATGTGGCCCTGCTGTCCCTGGCACATGCCCGAACCCAGCTTGGAGTCATCGAAGGCGTCTCCCTCGAACAGGAACCGGTCGGCGCTGTGGAGACTCGTGTAGGGGCTGTGGGAGTCGATGAGCTCGCTCTTGAGGATGAACTCGGCGTCCGGATTGCAGTTGTTGTTCATCATGGGCTCGTTCGTTGGAATGTAGGAGGCGGTGCGGGGCGCCGGGTGGTGCTCCATGGCGCCGAAAGCGTCGAGGTCGCAGGGGGACCGCACGAAGCCGCTGTCGGGACTCAGGACGTAGCCCGTTTCGGTAGGCGAGGGCTTGCAGTAGCCGTGAGGAAGGAGCTGGGAGGGTTGGGGCTGCTGCTGTTGCTGTTGCTGCTGCCCGTGGAGGTCGTCATGGAGGAGCTGCTGGATCTCGCACTGCTTTAGTGTGTGAGAATATTTGATCTCCGGCAGCTCGGTGTGGGTGGAGCCGTCGGTGGGGGAGAAGTCTTGGAGGTCGTTCAGGTATTTGCAGTTCTTGAGGGTCGAGACGCTCGGGAGGGGCTGGTAGCCTCCCTGGTGGACGCAACGGGTGCTGTGTGCTTGCAGAATCTCCATCAGCTTCCTCCGCTGGTTCTCCAGGTTCCGGATCTCGTTCTTCAGCTCGATGTTTTGAGATTCCATGACTTCAGATTCATTGATGAGATTTGCGGTGCGCTCTCGCTTTTTCATCCGGCACTTGGTGGCGGCGATTTTGTTCCGCTCTCTCCGCCGGCGACGACGGTCCTCGTCCTCGGGAGTCAGCTGACAAGAGAAAAGAACTTGTTAACTTGTGTGACCGAGAGATCTTTTTGTGGGCGTGGCTTAAAGGATCTTCCTAAAAATAGGCGGGGCTTGGAGGTAGAGAGTGGAAAATTTATTTCCGTATTCATTAGCTTTTTAGAGTCTATTTATTACACTTTTTGAGCGAGCCAGATTTTAAATTCTGTCAACTTGAGTAAGGAAGTGTGGCTTAGTGTTTATTAAAAGGGGCGTGGTTAATTTTTCTGAATTTTTTTAAATGAAATATTTCCTAAAAATAGCCATGGCTTATAATTTTACTTGGAAAGAATTAGAAGAAATAGGGAAAAGGGGTGGGGCTTATATTTTTACTATTAGGGGGCGGGGCTTTAGTAGACTTTTGAGTCTAACGAGTTTCCTTTGAAGAAAATTTTCTAACGTAAAACATTTCTCAAAGAAAAATGGCGTGATTTGTGCCAAAACGTCAAGAAAGGGGCGTGGCTTCAAACAAAATTTATGATGAAAAATGTTATCTCTAAAAAGCTAATCGTGAAAAAAATGAAGGCTGGGCTCATAAAAAAGTTGAAGAAAAAATTCTAGCCTCTAAAATCTCGCAAGTAGCGCAAAGAAGGGCTCGCCAAAAACAGCAAACACTCGCGACCTCCCCGAAAATCTCGATTTACTGTAAATGTGTAATCAAATCCACCTTTTGGTGCGTTCTTTCTTCCATTCACAAAAGTGAGACCCGACGCATTTTGGCAATCTCTCGGAAACCTGATCCGCACACATCCACACGCGCTCATTTACATGTTAAACACACTTACCCCTCCTCTCGGCGACTTTGACTGACACGAGGCATCGTCTTCGCTCGTCAGATTGTCCATGGCGGCTTCGGCAGCGGCGCTTGTGGACGCCGCGTTGCTCACACTGCTATCCTTCCTCGGGTGCTTCGGGTTCGTCGAGAGCACGGACTCGTTGCCGCTGGAGTCGCAGCCGCTGTACTTGCGCTTGTTCTGGATATGCAACTTGATGCCGGCCTTTATGAGCTGCGTGCGAGTCTGCGAAAAATGGAAGAAGGAAAAAAAATTGTGAGAAAATTCGTGTCAAAGCTAGATCTTGGTTCGATTCAAATTCCATATGGTAGCTTGTCTCTCAGCCTACGCAATGTTTATCTTTCGCTGTTATTGTGGACGTTTTTTTTCGCTCGAAACGCGACGTTATTATGCAAACTTTCGTTCAATGACATGGCAAAGTTTCCCACAAGAGTCCGCGAGATTGAGATGCAAATTCTGTGTCGTGTCGTGTCGCGGGAGATAAAACGGGTTTCGTCCCAAATCTCCACCACGATCGTCCGCAGCATAAAAGTCGGAAGTCGTGATTGATGAGCCGGAGCTAGACCGACTGGCATGTCCATAATTACCAGCCCAGCTTGCTTGTTGATCTTGACACCGCGTGTAATCCGAGGTATTGATTGATATCAAGCTCACTGTTTCCTCTACACATTACTCTTATGTACTCTTCATCTACGATTACGATCTGCGTTCTGGCGATGGCGATGGCGAGGGAATAAAAACGCGCTTTGACTCGCGTACAATATGAACACATCAAGAGATAGATGCTGAAGAATGCGAGCATAAAAAATTAGTTTGAATTTTATTTATTCATCGCACACAAATTCATTCACTCACTCGTCGTGAGTCTCAGAAGCTGCGGCGATGTGTTTTTGTACCTTCGAACCAGCGGAAAGTTTTTTGTGCCGGTGTCGCGGACAAAAAGTTGTAAGTCATGATAATCCAGCGCGATTTGGTAAAAATTAGAGACAAATTTCGGGGAGCAGGCGTAAGGCCCGAAAATAGAAATGAACTAATTAGTTCGGACTTCTGGAGGCTGGCTTTTACGGCTGAAGTGTCTCCAGTTTTTATTTTAATTTCTAAAACTTTTTTAAAAAATTATTAAAGAAGATTTTTTGTAATTTAAAATTTATTTTTTAAAATTAAAAATAGAAAAAGCTGGCTTTAAGTAATTTTTTCCGACATGTTTTGGTTCAATAATGAAGACTGCAGGATTAAAGGGACTAGTCTTGGCTAATGAACCACGTTTTTAAAAATATTTGGCCAAAAAATTGATATTAGAGAAAAAAAAATTTTTTGTCTAAGATTTTGTAATTGGCCAAACCTCCACTGGTTCAGGAAAACTCAATTTCGGGAATTTTGATGAAATTTTTTTTGGCGAGAAAACGATTCCTGAAGGCTTTAAATACTTTTTTTAGGCCAAGAAACATAATTCCAGAGATTTTGAGTCAAAAAAGAATATTTTGGAGAAACAAAAATTTTTGTCTAAAATTTTAAAAATAACCAAACCTCAGCTCGTTAACGAAAACTCGATTTCAGAATTTTTTCCCAAATTTTTTTGTCTCAAAAATGCTCCCAAATGTCTTAAACGACTAAGTTGGCGCATTAAAACACGTTTCTGGAGTTTTTGGCCCGAAACATTCCAAAATCGTAGAAATAAAATATTCGCCGAAAAATTCCGATTTTACTTTTTCAAGTCTCGAAAGCTTAGCTTTCTTCAATTTCGATACAGAGCTTAGCTTGTGTCAAATCTAATTGGGGTTTTCGGGTCTCCGCATTAATTGACTTCTCCATCTCCGACCCCAATTAAGAGCCCAAACTGGTCTCCGGAGTTTTTGCTCATCCCATTCTAATGAGTCCTAATTGAAAGACTTGGGCTAATTGAGCTCCTCATAAATCTACCAAAGCAGTCCGGGGTTGCCAAACATCGTGGAAATCACGAAGTACAACCTTTGAATTCTCCTCACGCCCGACTTGTCGCTTTTTGGCATTGTCCCATAAAAAGTGAGCGACGTCAAAATGCAGGCTTTTATTATTCCTCGAAATTTCGCGAATCGTCCGACCTGACTTTGGAAATAAATGTGCGAGTTTATTCACATTTGTTGCTCAATCTGGGGCCCCGCCATCATTAATATAATCGAAGCGTAATTACCGAGTGTGTGTCCGAGTTGAGACGCAAGTTCAATGCTGGACATGGGTAGAGGAGTTCCGGAAGATGTGGGAAGTCAGATGTGGGGGCGTTCGTAACTACCAGCGCCGTGTTGGTGTGCAGCTAAATTGCCGCAAACCCGAAGCGACGTGCAGAAACATAAAAATCTCAAATTTACGACGAGTCGAGATTGCACTGGGCCTCGCAGTGGCTTGGCCTTTGCTCTCCCGCAGCAATTGGTGCCGTACAATGTAGAAATCAATTAAATTTTTGTAGACATGACCCCTCAATGGCGCTGTAACCGGGGAACAATTAAGGTATTGATATGCTCGCGACTTTGTTCGAGCTCTGGCGGCGCGCCTACATGCCTCGGGTTATCAATGGGACCTTTCTTGCTGAAATTCTCCCTTTTGTGGAGTTCAATGGAGCCGAAGAGACAGAGCTGAGCTCGGGTTTGGAGTTTTATAGGCTTTCAGACCATGGGAATCGACATTCTAAATTTTTCAACCGTACTCAGGTGGGTGGTAACTTAGCTTAGGGGAGCTTGAAGCCTAAAGATGTGCTTTTTCGAGACCTGGAAGCTCTTGGTGGGGATTGGGAAGGCAAAAAGAATTTTTTCACATCTGCGAATTCTCGGAAAACGACTTCTTTCAAGGCTTAAATTTAAAAATTTGCAGGAATAAAAATTGAAGGTTTTTTTTCAGAAATTCTCAGAACCCAAAAACGACGCTTGAAGCCTCAAACTTTGTATTAAAATGTAAGGATGTGCTTTTTCGGGACCTGGAAGCTCTTGGTGGGGAAAACAATTTTTGCTCATCTAAGAATTCTCGGAAATCGACTTATTTCAAGGCTTAAATTTAAGAATTTGAAGGAATAAAAAATTAAACAAAATTCTCAGAACCCAAAAACGACACTGGTTCCGTCTCTGGAGCTCTGGGACAGAACCATTTGAATATCAAACAATTTTAGCGAAAACCCCAAAAACGAGTGGTGTGAATAATGGGCCTGAATGAAGCTCGAGTGTTTTGTCAACTTGACTCTCGGCCGGCTCAACTGCGACTCGTCGGCCAAACAAGCCACACAATAGACTGCTCGCAGACAAAAAAGACTCGAGCCAATGATAATTTATTGATCATATTGTTCGCGCGATTGGCATTTTTTACATCTCCAAACGCCCGCATTCGAGACTACATAACACAGAATAATGATGTTAATATACCGAATATCGGCTTAATAGAGACATGTCGAGCGTTTTAACCTTGTTGGCGTCAAGTGCTGATTTTGGCGCTACTGTTGGGAGCTCGGAGCACTGGCAAAACACCCAAATTTGTTTGCGAACTTCATGTCGAGTCTCGAGAGCTCTTGATCTTCTGAGCAAACAGTATCGGAGATTGCCGAAATGCGGACGTGGCTGTGAATCATTTAATGGGAACTCAAGAGGATGACTCTTGGAACCTTTTGAGGGGCTGTGTGAGCCTTTTTCGGGGACTTTGAAGGTCGAGATTGAGTTGAGCTGTACTTTTTGATGACTATTGCTCTCTTTTAACGACTCTTGAAATTCCTTGAGGTGGGGTCTGACTCTGTTTTGAGCACTTTGAAGGTCGATATCGGGTTCTTATTTCGCTAAGAGCTCGTGATCTGATTTCAATATTTCTTTTTGACACTTTTTATGGCTCTCAGAGTTTTTTAAAATGACTTTGTAGGTCACAATCAGGCTTTAGCTTTGTTTAAAAATAATTTGGACTCATTGAAAGGGTCTTGAAACCATTTGAGGAGCCTAAGGAATCTCTCTTGGGCACCAAAGAAGTCCAATTTGTGGTCTTGAATCACTCTTAAAACATTTTGAATGCTCTTAGAAGTATTTGGAGTCTCTATGAGTCTATTTTGGGTACTTTGAAGGTCTGGAAAATTGACTTGAAGTCTTTTAGGGTCTCTTAGGAGCCTGTTTTGAGGACTAAAAATTCAATTTAGACCACCTGAAATTTTTTTAGGGTCTGTGAGCCTCTTTTGGGACATCTGAAGACCGATGTCGGGTTCTAACATCGCTAGAAATTTGCATCTCAATCTAAGTATTTCTCTTTATTGCCCATCCAAAACCGGATCCGCAGCTTCACAAGTCGTTGACGTTCCCCCCAGAGTCTCCGGCAAAATTGCTCTCGACTCATTCAATTACGAACAGTAATTCACGAGATTCTCAATCAAATTTATTGTCTACGGCTGAGCTTACGTGTGTAATAATCGTTACTTGTCGCAATCTTGATGGTGAAAATTTGGATGCATTCCAATTATTTCGCGCACACACTAGGGCCCTGATTGAAGCTTGATTGTTTCTCCCGTGTGTCATTGCTTCTGCTAACCCGATTCAACGCGTTACTTTTCATCTGTTGCAAATTAATTACGCCCGTCTGAAGCGTAATTATGACACATTAATTTCCCCCCTGAGAGAGAGAGTCGCTGCCAATTAGCGCTCCCGAAATGGCGCGGCCCCAGACAACGGATGGGGAAAAAAATGAAGAATGCACTGCGGCTCCTTTCAAGTCGGCCTTATCACGCCGTGTCGAAAAGCTCAAAACAGGCCAATAAATTTCTTTTGAGCAAATACGCTATCAGACCCGAAGAAGCTTACCTGTTGCACGCTAGGTGGCGTCGTTGCGGAGGCCGGCGAGTCCAGGGGAGAGGCCGAGCAACTGGAATGGCTATCGAACTGCTGTTGGTTACCCTGAAACGACACACAAAAGAGAAAATTGATTACTCCTACTCCGTTTCAAATTGCGGGCGATAAAGTTTGAGCTCTGCTAGGCTCGGGGACAGGCTATTTCATTCAATTAATTAATTTTGCATAAAATACCTAATAGAGCGGAGTCGGCGGAACGGTAGCGGAGAGACAGAGTAAATAAAAACATTTAGATAAGAGCCGCAGTAGATTGCCACCCTACACTCAATTATTATGGCGATTTTTCAGAAACGCGGCCGCATATTGGAATGGTCACTGACCAGCGGACGGCGACCTACGCTCCAGCAACTCAATTATGAAATGTAGAACCGGAGCAAAGCCCATTCGTGACAATAAATTCCGATGCTTTGTTCGGCTAGAAAAAGGCGGAAGAGCTTGTGACAGGAAAAGTTGCTCAGCCTAGAAAGTTTTAATTAATTGCCCCTGTTTCCAAACTCATGTTTTGTCTTTAGGCTTGGAAAATGGATTTTCTAGAGAATTTATTTTTCTGACTTCCCTTTTCCTCTCCCCAGATGTTGAAACCTTCGCCAAATTTGAGTGCTAATATCCAGGAAAACTGGTCGATCTTGGGTTATTTTTAAAGCCTGGAATAAGTTCAAGTTGGGGGTTAAATTTACTACTCTAAATATTTATTTTCTACCAATTTATATTTTTTACGTAAACTAGAAAAGTTTTCTTAAATTTAAAAAGAAACATGAGCTTAATATCTTTGACGGCCATTGAGATACGATTTTTCAAAATATCTCATTTCGTTAAAAGTCAAAATTTTCTCAGTAAGAAATTTAATGACCAAATAGGGCTCGACATTTTCAACTCTTCAGGCTTCAAAGTTCTTAGAAGAGTGTCAAGGAAGCATCTTCAGGACCCTCCAAGGCTATTAAAAACCACCAGACAGACGGACAAGAAAAATTCGCAAGTAATAAAAATCGGGCCGAGGAAATAAAGTGGAGTAGTGCCGCTAATATGACGGAAAAACACGTGATAATTTGCCTCTAACGTCGACATATCATGGGAAAATCAGTCGGTGGCTAAGGACTCAAGGAGCAAAAAATATCAAAATTGCGTGCCACGGCCACATGTGTTTTATGGCCATTGTTTCAGGAATTCCGTATCGTGTATATTGTTTCTTCATTTATGACAAGCCAGCTCTGAATTTTTACAACGTAAATGGCGCCAATGTATGTGGTATCCTTGCAAATGATGTCCTACTTTCACCCACACCACCGCACGCCGAACGAAAGGCATGTTCGCTCGCGTCGCACACTGAAGTTAGAGCCATTCGTTTGTTCGCAGTAATAAATTAATTTAGTTCATTTGCTAATTTACGACTTTGTTCAACGAGATGTAGAGCATTCGGTCGATGCGACATGGATCCTCTCGCCCCGCCTCGCGGCTCTCTCTCGTGTTTGCCCGTGGTAGCGGGCCGGTAAAAAATTTAGGACGCTGCATGGGGATTTGCATGTTGAAACTTTTTAATTAACGCTTTTTTGATGGCTAATTTCGGGTACTTAGTAGCAGGAAACTAATTTGTAAGGCAGACTTTTATGGCTCTCGCCATTTTTAATTTTCATACGAGCGGCTCTGCGGTTTATTGCTCTCTTCATCAAACTTTTTACGACTGCTTAATTCAATCAAGGGCAGAAAAATAATAACTGAGCATCGAGACTTTAATTTTCGGCCTCTTCTCCTTCACACTGCAAGACTGCTGGCGAGTTCGGGACCCAAATTGCTCAATAAAGGTTTTATTGGGAACCGTAAATTTGCAGCGAGGGTCCTTAGGCTTTCGCAGAACAGCACAATGAGCCACGAAAATGGAGGAAGAGGCTGTTAATCGTCTTCCACATGAAAGGTTTTACGAGTTTTTAATCATAAAAATTTTATATGCATTTTTGGAGGCTCGAAAAGTGCTTTTTTGAAGCCAGTTTGTCTTCTGTCTCTTCCACGTTCCCTAAGCGACCCAATAGCTTGTCACCAAGAGCTTCTAGGGTCACCTCAAAAATAAATTAAATTTTTTAAAGCCCCAACTTGATGTAATAAAGTCTGTTAGGAAGTTTTCTGAGTCAACATCAAACTCCTCCCCCCTCTAAAAATTAAAAAGTCCCCTTTTTGGTTACTTTCTGGTCCAAATCGAGAGTTTGAAAGCTAAAATTTTTTGAATAAAAATTTTGTGTGTCAAAAAATGCGGTCCCAAAAATCGTTCTGAGTACGCCTCTGATCTAAATTCTTAACCCAACAGCATTGACGCGAAAAACCACCAAGAGCTTGAAGAAAAGAGGCCCCAAAAAAGCCACCTTGCATGCGCCGCTCTCACGAGACCTTTGGCCGCCCTCGAGAAGGCAAGTGGCGTTCCTCGCTAATAAATTCAAGTGATGACTGCAACCCATTTGCAGCGTTCGCATTACACTGCAGCTACTTGGACTGCAACATTGTGTGGAAGCGCGGCGCGCGGTATAAAATATGCCACGAATAAATTCTGTAATGCCTCTGATGGTTCACAGCACAAGTTCTATAACTTTTCACGCTGACGAACTGCATTGAAAATCACAATATACCGCTGCATTTGAATTAACTTCTTCCCCATTCGTATAATTTATCAGTTTGTTTTAATCAATCAATTTAATCTTAATTCCCCTGCACATGCTGCTCTCTGGCTCGCTTACAAAGGGCCTAGCCCAGAGCTCGGTGCAGGTTGACAAAGGAAAGATGAATTGCGGGACGGGCCAAGCGTGTGGGTCGTGCTCAGACAATATATTGATTTTTATGCAACACGACGCGGTCCCATGACAAATGGCTTGACACAGAATGCGAGGGCCGGTTCTTCTTTGCGTCTTCTTGTCTTCTTGCTCTTCTCTCGGAATGCACAAAAAAAAATGAAGGATGGCACGGGTTCGAATTTGGGACAATTAATCTTTCTGATGGATCCAACCAAGTGCATATTGATTGCGAGACACACAAAGGCGCTGTGCGGAGAACATGACAGGTCTGAGCTGCGAGTCGCTCGAGTGGTCGGAAGGGGCCCAGACAGCTTACAAGCAGGAGACAAATTGGCGTTTGACGGGTTGAGTTTATGTAATCTCGCGATTTCGAGGCAGCTTTGATCTGCTAGAGGGCACGTTGCTTTCGATCTGGGCCAGGGATTTAGCGGAGAGTGGGTAGTGTTTTTATTTTTAGAGGTGGGAGGGGTTTTCCCGACAACTCTTTTCTTGCAACGTCTCATTTCAGACCTCTGATTTTTCGTTTACGTTGGATCTAATAGGTTTTGGTGGTTGGAAATGGGTTAAAAACTCTTCAATGTGTGAAAGAACGAAAGAAAATTATTTAAGAAAAACACAGAAATTTCGGTGAGGTTAGAGACTGTTCTCGGCTAGTTTTAAAAGTATGAACGGTAAAACATACTTCTAGAGGAGTATCCAAGGAAACCTATTTCCAAAAAGTAACCTCTCTATTTTGAATTTAAGGAGTACATTCTGATTGAGAGGTCCGATTTTCTAAATCGAGGCCTTGTTAGGATTTTTATTACCCAATTTGCAAACAATTTTTTTTAAAACTACTTCTAGGCTCAAAAATAAAATTCAAGACTAGGGTGACCCCCATTTCCACTACCTTTGAGGCTTTGACCTTTAATATTGGAATCAAAAGTTGTGAGTTTTAAAAAACGTGGAGACTGTGAATATTCGTCTAGAAGGTAAACTTAAACGATATGGACAGACGCATAAAATTGGCCAGTTTCGATTATGACATATTTGAGTATCAGAAGAACCTACGAAAAGACTATCAAAATTTAAATGTAAAGAGGAATGTTTTTGAGATATAATTTTCTCAAAAAAAAAATTTTCTTCTAAAAATTCGTAACTGAGATTGACATGGTCCAAAACGAGCTACCTTTGATTCGGGAAAAAAAAATTATTTCCGATGGAGTTAAAATTCAATGCCAGGAATCCCCTCATTAGGAACCGAAGGAGAAAAAAAACTCACCTGATTTTGGTTGCTGGCAGCATTGGCCGCCGTAGACGGATACGAGTACGTGTCTAGGGGATTTGTCATGGCAATTAGAGAGTTGAGAATTTCCGGTGTCCGTGGAATATTGCCGGCACCACCTGAGGCCGCACTGCCACAGCTTCCGGCACCACCTCCGCCACCACCATCTGCCAATAGTGGTGGGGCCGATAAGCCACCGTACGTATACATTGCTGCGAGTTGCTTTATCTTGGCGTCGTTTTTTTTCTTTTGGTCCAACTCAAGGGAACTACAACGCACAATTATCTCGGTACTCTGATGGGCACGTGAAATCACAGGCACTTTGTAGTTGTATTATTCCAAGCAAACGGGGCACTGCCTTGTGAATATTTTAATTTTATTTCAGCTGGAATACGTGAGTACCTCTCAGAACATTCACTTGCGCACTCTCGGTGCTTTGCTGATCATAATTTGTCATAAATCACAATTTATTCGCATACTTTTGCACTTTAATTTTGTGGGTCAGAGTTTAAATAAATAATAAAATTTTCGAAAACGACAAAAATCACTTGGCTGCACTTCGGCGCGCTCGCGATGAAATAACAATAATAATAACAATGTGGTAAATATAATGAGAGAGGTAGAAGTGGTAGCAGGAGCGTCGAAATGGCTGATTTTACAGCTGATTAACATTAATGAGGCGCTCTCAATCACACTTTTGTCGCCTGCTTCGGTCGCGTATCTCCAGAATGGATCTGCAAGAAAAAATGCAACAGAAAAAATTAATTCCAGCTCGTCCTTCTGCGGTTGTCGATGCTCGAGATGCTGCTCGTCAAGCGTTTTTGTGATCCGCATGATGTATTTAATGGCTCGACGGCGATGGAAAAAATATATAATGTTAATAGCCCCACAAGAGTACTAACAAGTGGAGAACATAATAATAATTCAATTGTGAGTGTGTATGGGACTCGCACTCGAGTTGAAATTAAACGCATGTTTATATAATAATTTATCTCAATATCATGAATGTGTGGTGCCCGCTCTAGCTTTTATAAATATGGAGATGCCTGTGCCGGATCATTGTTGGTGTTGGGGAAGGTAGACTGGAGCCGGCGGCTGAAATTGCCGAACCGCACGCTTTTGACCCTGAACGGGCTGGCAGATGGTTCCTATTTGGGAACCAATGACTTCCTGTGCTTGAGTGGCTTTTCTAGCCTATTATTTTTTAAATTTTTAAGAAAATAATAAGCCAAATTTTAAGTCAAATTTTTTGCAAATTTTATCGAATTTTCTCGAGAAGTGGACTCAACCAGAAATAATCTCTGACTTGGTTTCTACTAAAATTACAAGAGACTAACGAAGGGCTACCTCTTCATAATGAAAAAAAATAGTTAATTTTGAGGGAAAAAAATCTTTCATCGTGGTTAAAAATTTTTGAAAAAATTTTAATGAAGTTTTTTATGTTGAATTTATTTTTTTATAATATTTGACTGCTTGCAAAATTTATGAAGAAAGAAATCAGCTCAAAAACTTAAACCATTCTCGAGATATAATTTTTTAAAGTCAACTCTTGAAAATACTGGCTTCGAGCCCCTGGAATAGTAAACCCGATAATAAACCCCCCTCAAAAGAGAAGGAAGGTCCTCAGAAAGAGCTCCTTGACCCCAAAACGGAACCTCATTCCGATACTTTGTAACCGAAGGGCTCCAGCGCGCTATCTTAAAAGGCAAACAGTCTAAACAAACGAGTGTTTCTCTAATCTTGACTCAGAGGCTATTCAAATAATAAACATCGATTCGCAATTGTTATTGATCTTGCATGCTTGCCCGTGCGGTGCCTTCCCATACGTGCATGTGTGCTAAATCTCGGACCCAAATGGCCCAGTCTAAGGTTACACTCGCGAAACTATCTCCCTGACCTTGGCTCCGGTTCCGCCACTTAGCCCAGATGCTTACAGGCACCTTTGGAGCGCGAAATATTGGAACTAAAGTGTGCCGGGTTAGAATAGTCCCGGGAAATATGTGTGCTGGGTTCAAACACGACTATTAACTCAACCACTCTAAATCATTTGTTGTTGTGGCTACCCAATTACATGCGAAACTTTACGGCTCAGTTGTCGACATGCATGTCCCTAGCTTGTTCTCGTCGCTCTCAGTGCCATAATAACACTTATTAAATAATATATAAATGCCTGAGCTTCGACAAATAAGGGGCCCTGAGGTAGGCAGCATTTAAGGAGCCCAGCTGCGTCTTTTGCATGGTTTTTAAATCAGTTTTATGACCCGGCACCTCAGAGTCAAAGTACTTCATAGAGTAGAGAGACACTTTTTCCTTTCTGAAGGGAGATTTTTTGGCTCCTCAGAAACTTGGGGAGCTTCTTAAAAATTCTGGAGGTCTTCCAAAATTCAGGGATTTCTTCTAGAGACCTCTCAAAACCCCTAAACAATTATTTAAATTTTTTTCTGCGAGAATGGCGAAGAAAAAAAGCTTCAATGCTCTGAAAGTACTAGAAATAAAAAGATAACCTCAAAAAATGATACTTGAGGGCCTTCTGAGTCTCAAATAGTTTTTTCTAAAATTCTTTAAGTGAATCTGAAGGCTCTTTAACCCCGATTGGAGCCCTGGAACTTTGATTTCTAAAGTCCAGCCCTGTTCTTTGACCCCTCAGGGCACCCCTAGAGCAATCAGTGACACGAAAACATCCACTAGTTCCACGATTTCCCTCGTACGGCTTCGAAACTCTAAAAAATAATTTATCGAGCCCCGATTTAGTAGGAGGATGCCGCTCTCAGAATACCAAGCGCGCGTTTCGCGAGATATTTCGGTCCACCGAAACATTTTACGTCTTCTGCGTGTTGAAACGCGCTCTGTCACCGACCGCGCGCTGAATTTCTTTCTTATTTTCTCAAACTCAACCGGGCACTTGATGAATCACTTTGTTTTCATAAACGAGCGGGGTTCAACGAGACTGGCATACTAATTCGATTACGCCTATCGCGGTGTGCGTCGAATAATTACCTAACAGCTGAAGAAAGCGAGCTTCTGTGTTGCTTCTTTTCCCTTCCCTGAAAATATGGACAATGGAAGTCGGTAATAACCGATTCCTGTCATCAAGCTACTGTACAAGTGCCCTTTGTCGGCTCGGCCAGGTGCTGAGGAAGCAATTTTAGGGCTTCTTAAAAACATTGGAAGGCTTTAAAGAACTCTGAGTGACTCCCAAAAGCCAAAAGACCTCTCAAAAAACATTTTATAATTTTTTTCACCAAGAGGAAGAAAAACTGACCCGGGGTTCATTCACTCTCTTCTAATTTTTCGCAATTTTCCGAGGTTCTAAAATTAGCGTCGGATGTTCGTGCTCCAGAAAAATGCACATTTTTTCCGCACGTCGCGGGCTGCCATAAAATTTAATAAAATGCGGCTTTAACCTCTGCTAAAACATGACGGTGATCTCGCGTAAACACGTCGTTTCTTGCAAGCTTTCAAGTAATGTTGGAATTAAAAATGACTTATCTCGTTGCTAAAAGGCGAGTTGGCGGACTAATCGAGACGGATTAAATTAAAGGCAATTCTTACATGCACCATAAAAGAGCGACATAATTCATGATATTACTGCAGCAGATACGAGTACGCTGAGCTTTAATTGGAGGTGGTAAGCGCCATTTACTCCAATGGAAATGTTATATTAGTCAGCTAGCATGTGGATAATGTCGTTGCAAATTAGTGCGGGAGCCCACTCGGATGCAGACTTTCGCGCTTGGACATTTATTTCTTAATTAGAGAAACTGGTGAGTTTGAGCTGTTTTAAAAGGTCCAAGAGAGCCACTTATTGAAGTTTTTGGAGCCACAAAAAAATTAACAAGAACTTTTGGGGCTCCCAAAATTTTTCAGGGCCATTATTTATATCATTAATTTTTTCCCTAATTTTTTAATTTAATTTCTTTAGAATTTTTAAAGGTTAAATTATTTTTATTGAGTCCACATTTGAAATTTTGGGAGTCACAAAATATTAAATAAAACTTTTGAGGCTCCCAAAAATTTTTTGGCCTTTATTTTTACCATAAATTTTTTCTTTAGAATTTCAGAAGGTTAAATTATTTTTATTTAAATTTTTTAAAAATTACAGCAACAAAATGTGGGTTGAGAAGAAGCCACTACACCTCCATTTTCTGACCCTCTATGCTCTCTTTCATAACCAGATCCTCTTCGGCTCCCTCCCAAGGTTCGCGCGAAACAAGTTTTTGAGTGCAAGTGCAAACTACCAAGCCACTCTGTTGACACATAAAATCCCACTGCAGCCATTTCAGCGATGTCTTTATGCAAATGAGTACACACACAAATACCCGCTAAAAAGTAACAATGCCATAGAATGGATATTTCCTGTCCCCTGTCTCATTCACGCCGATAACTCGCGCTTGGGCCATAAAATTAGTCAAACAGTATGCAAATGTAGAATTCGAATGTCCCACAAAGCCGAGCTGGCACAACTCTTTTAGCAAAGTAACTGATTGCTGCAATTTTTCACGATGGCACTTGCGTTACGCTTTCTCTTTCGGGCCCTCCATCCCATGTGTCTCTCGAAGAGGCTACGAGCCCCCCAGAGTTAGTGACCTCGCAGCTGAAATATTTCTCGTGTTCCCTCGTAATTTAAAATTTCATTCTTATCTACGAAATTACATCGTTTTGTTGTTTGAAGTCTCGTAAATTTATTTAAATTGCCGACGCGAAACGCTGCGACACTCCTTCGGAGATTAAGATGTCGAAAGTTTTCGTTACTCAGCAAAACGAGACTCTTGAGTGGCTTTAGAGCTCCTGGGATTTTAGTCCCATTAATTTTAAAGGCAAGATGGCCCCTGTTTTAACCCATTAACTGCCACTAACTGGAAAGTTCACTAAGACACAAAATTGGTGCTAATTTTTGAAGACTTGCTGGGATAAAACATGTTTAAAGCTTAGTCGGGGACGAACGCATTTGAGTGCATTTTCAATTCGCTTTGTTGCAAAAGTTGGGTCGAAGTGAAAATATTTTATTCCCAATTCCGTCACTGCAGAAACTTATTGGACCCCTGACTTTGATTCCACAGGTCATAAGGTCTTAATGCAGGAGGATATTTAGTTTAATTTAATGTCATCTAACATTTGCCCAAGTTTCAGCTCAATTGGAGTTTCAAAATTGTCGCCTCATACAAATTTTGGGAGCTCACAGCTCCTCCCCCTTAGGTCATAGAGACTTACTGTGGAACTATTTTTTGCTGGATTTAATACCATCTAACAGTTGCCAAAGTTTCAGCTCAATCGGTTGAATTTGAAATTTTGCCCTACTGTTCGCCAAGGGGAAGTCTTGGGTGGCCACTTATTGACCCCAGAGTCCGTTGTTTTACATTTTTGAGACCATGACCCGAAACAAAAGTTGCTTATTTTGTCATTTTACATGACCATTCTGAATTTCAGCTCAATCGGAGCAACTAAATTTTTCCCCCCTTCGGAGGCCTCTCACCCCACCCCCTTAAGTGATAGGGTCATACATGTGTTCTATGGTTTGCTAGATTTGACGTGATGTATAACATATCCAAAATTCAGCTCAATCGGACGAAGTATATGGAACTTTCATACAACGGGAAAACCCCCTTAACTACCCCCCAGGCAGTTTTTCGGAAAAACTAAAACAATTCGTCCACCCTCCAGACCATACCTGACATTATGCAAAAAACCGCAAGTCTCTAGCTCTTGTAGTTTCGGAGCCTTTGCGACTCAGACGGACGGACAGACGGACAGACGGACAGACGGACATATCGGACACATAAGTGCATTTTTTTCAAAATTGATGAAAATGCACTAAAAATATCCTAGTGTTGACAAAAAAATTCAAGATAGCGGCCATTCATGATTTTCCCTTTTCTGGGTCAATAATGGGTTAAAGAATCGAACGAATATTTCCTAGACTGAGCACCTCGGGAAATTTAAATTTTTAGAAGAGCCGGCATTCGTTTTTAATCGAAGGAAATCCCAAAACGAGTGAAAAGTCGACTCTGGAGGAAGACCAGGACCAGCAGAGGGAGATTGAAAGATTGGATTGGATTGAAAGTTGGACTCAAAGGTGAGTTAAAAATTTACTTTTGAACTTGACTGGCTTTTCAGCCGCAAGAAGTACTTTAGGGACAAGCAAAAGTCTCTACAAGTGCACTTGATGCTGAAATTATGATTTTTGGGAGCCATTTTTCACCATAAAATTCAAATTTCTGGAGATACTCCGTCTAGGTGGTATTCGTTTGAGGTTAAAAACCCTCACAAAACCAAATGTTGGCCTTGAAAAATTTTTAAAACATCTAGTGAGTGTATAATGGGCCCCAGAGACAGATTTGAACATAAAAGACGTCCGAACCCAAACAAAGGAGGTCACATTGAAACGTTAATAGGCGTAATTAGACACCACATAGCTTCTGCTACTCGTTATTTTCCAATCAACTATCGAAATTAATGTTTTATGCTCCTTCCCTCGCTCAAAAGTCTCGATATATCACACAATAGACGTTTGATGGATAACATGTACTCGACTTTCAAGTCTAAATATTATTATTCATTGAATGGCTCTCAGCTCTCATGTCTCTCATGTATATTTTGAAAGGCTGCCGCTTTGAATTGACAGTGCCATTGATTTATTATGGATAACGTTCTAGTGTTTATAATGGAGAGCTCAGAAGTAGGGCACCCCGCTCGGAGGGAAGAAGCCCCAAGGGCCCGAGATCGCAACAAAGCAAGGGCGCGCGCCTAGGAGTCAATTGGCTTCACGATAATGTATCACAATTTGTCCCACGAGCGCTTATAAAATCATCACCAAAGGTTAAATACATGCCATTAATATTTATTGATGGATTGCTATTAAACAAACATAAAGTGTGTCAATTATTTTTTTCATATTAAGTCGTTATTTTTTTTTTGCCACACACAATGCAGCCCTCCAGATAACGCGCGGCTATCATGTGCACTTCGACTCGCAATTCGCCATGGAAAAATGAATTGATTACCGTTTAGATCGGCAATATCGCGAGGAACATGCTGCTTTTGCAGTTCGCACACGATGGAATGCATAAATGTTATGTTGCAGCCAGTGCATTAGGTATTCATTGCCATTCACGAGCTGCATTCCTGGCAGCGGTGTGGCAGCCGGCGATCGCGATATAAATTTATCATTTTGCCACTCTCTGAAGCATGAATTGGGCATTGTTTCGGGAACAATGTGGAATATTTATGGACCTGAGCCAGGTGCAATGACTTAATGATCGGGACTCTCCGTTTTGGGACGCCACAGTTGATGAAGGTCGTAGTCTGGAACGATTTTTGGGGGTCCCAATTTTCTGAATAATCATTTTGACTCAGAAGGGGCCTCATGGAGCTCAAAATTCTAAGCATGAGACGTCAAGAGCTCTTCAAATTCAGAGATAAGGGTCTCATATTCAAAGATAGAGGCTTCAAAATGACCCTAATTCACAGAATAGGGCCCCAAATCCAAACTAGGGACCCTAAGTCAAAGAAAGAGACCATAAATTTGATTCAAGGGGTCTTTAATTTGAAATTATTGGCCTTCAATTCAAATAAAAGTGTCTAAATTCAAACATAAGGGCTTCAATTTTAAGAAAAGGACCTCGAATTTTCAAGAAAAAGACACAATTTGCAAATTTGGGGTCATAAATCTAGAATAAAGCTATCAAAGTCCAAGAAAGTTAACCAAAAGTTAGCTATACTATTTTCTTAGGAGACTGTGGGAGTGAATTTTTCCACAGGAATTTTCATTCAAAACAACTTTGTTTTTCTACACTTATATTTAGGTCGGAAACAACCGAAAATAGAAATTTTGATGATGTTTACAAAAAAGTGGCTTAGAAATACCTCTACTAAAGACTGACCTCGAACTCAGACGCCGCCAGTGTCGCCATTTTGGCTACGTGGTAGGTTATGCAGCTCGTCGCCACACGCCACATTTGAAATCAAGCCACCCACTCGGAATATCCCAAAAGTCTTGGACAGTCTACCTACAATTCGCGATAATTTATATTTTTGTTTATAGCAACAAAATACGGCAACGGTTCGCGCGTCCATATTCATTTCGCGAACGAAAAAAAATGAGACGCTCAAAAATTACTTAAGCTGTCATATTAAGACTATCGTGCTCTCGCATGTACGAGAGTACACTCGAAACCAGCTGAATGAATTGTTCTTTGTCTTGCCAAAATCAACATTTTTAAAATTTTCAACAACATTGTTCGAGAGAATGAAAAAGGCAGCATTTTTATTGACAATAAAGACAGCGCGAGAGAGAGAACGAGCCTGTGTGCGCGACAAAAAACAAAAACCCGAGCATTGTGTTCCAATGGCATAATGCAAAGAGTTGAAATATGTAAATTAACAATATTTTACTGCGCCAAATGGATATTGGACCCATTTCAGAGCAGCATCACATGCACAACATAAGAAATTGGATGTGTCAGAATATTTTAAAACAGGCATTAATTAAGCATTGACGGCGGCAGGGACGGGATGGCTGGGGAGACCCGCCGCTGCAAGTATGTGGCACTTTGTGGGCCCACTCTTGGCTGGGATTCAGGTTCTGAGATTAGTCTGTTTGTTTTGTGCCAATTTCCTCAACCAAAACTTTTGTAGATGGGCTCTCATGAGTTTGGTAAAGGAAGGGGTTTTTTGTGGCTCATTTCTAGGCTCGGTAGCTGACCATGGAAGCGATTCTAAATTTTTTTCTGCCAATTTCGTGCCTCAAAATCTTGAAAACTGGGCTTTTTGAAGCTTTGGACGACTTAAATTTGGTTGCTTTGGGAACCTTCTTGATTATTTTTGGGACTTAAACCTTAAAGAGCTCTGTAGGAAGTGGCTTGGCTTCTTTGGGAGCCTATTGAAGTATTTTGGATTTAATGTTCAGCTCGAAATTTTGGATGTCGAGAGATTTATCAGCCAGTTTCCAGCCTCTGAAAATCAAATGATGAGCCCTTAAGAGCTTCGAAGGTATCCTTATCTCCTACAATTTTTTGATTAAATTTTAAACCATTAAATTTGACCCATTTCGCCATGAAACAGAACTGAAGATATTGCCTTATTTTTACAACTACTGGAGCCTAGCTACATCCTTCTAGATGGCTTATTTTGGTTTAACCTGATTTTTACCAGAGTCCAGAAAATTTGAGGCAAAATAGACCCTTTTATTTCTATGAAAGAAGCCTAAAAATGTGACGGGCTCAAAAACGCTCCCATGGGAGGAAGTGAGCGAGGAAATTACTCGCGAGTCTCCCACAGATCGAGTACTTGTCCGTCTCTGAGCGACACCGTAGATCGACAAAGTGGCATGGGCGGCGAGTAATTGAGTGAAATTCTTTTGTGCTGCTCCTCAGCACAATCTCCTCGCATGCGACTCGGCAGCATTCCTCCATTCTTTAATCTCTTAATTGATATGCTGAGACGTCTCGGTCCCCGTATGTGTGCACGTGCCCCGCAATTATATTAATTGTCGAACAGCCGTACAATTTCACAGCTCGCTAGATTGAATTCTGTGCAGAAAATGTGCTCGCCATACCAGACGATCCCAGCAATCTAATCCATGCACAGACGATTTATCTACAGCGCGGCTACAATGTTGCTGCGACTCTGCGGATGTGGGTGAGAATCTTGCTAAATTTAGCTGCTGGCAGTTACGTGGCGAGTATGGGACTCGAGGTGCTCGTTTGTGGCACATTAGCGAGTCGCGCGAGGAAAAACCGGAGTGTGTACTGGAAATGGGCAGCCTTGGGGTAGTAATTCTAATGTAATGGTATAAAGTAAGCAAACAAATGGCAAAGTGGAATAATTGTGAGGTTGCATTTCCTGTTACTAAAGGCACGAGGCACACATAGTGAATGGGGAGGGAAACTAAGTCACCGGATTTAATGAGAAAATTGAGAGCGTCGCGCGGTGTTTTATTGGCTGGCTCGACTTGACCTACTGAAGCCTTCCAGCGGTCCGCAACGTGGGCTCTTGTGGGCCTCGCTGGTTCGCGGAAAACTACAAGTCAGACTTCCGGAGGGCATGAGCGTGTAAGTCGCTGATGAAGGTCGTCTGTGAGCGAACTTAAGCAATTTTCCCCTCGACAATGTGGCTAATTTTGAAGGAGTTTTATTTTTGATGAAATTTAGGCTTTAATTTAAGAGTTTCCAGAATCTAGGACCATTTTAAGAGAAAATGGAATTTTGGAGAATTTTTACAAAAAGTTCAAAGAAGGCTCTAAAATTAGCTCTTGATGTTTTGTAGGCCAAAAACCCTTTCTAGCCTAGTTTGAGCCTTCTATGTGGCTAATTTTGGAGGAGTTTTATTTTTGATGCAATTTAGGCTTTAATTTAAGAGTTTCCAGAATCTAGGACAATTTTAAGAGAAAATGTAATTTTGGGGAATTTTCAAAAAAATTTCAAAGGAGGCTCTAAAATTAGCTCTTGATATTTTGTGAGCCAAAAACCCTTTTAGAGACCCAAAGGAGGCTGAATCTAGGATTCTGTGGTTAGGAAGTCCTTAAAGCTTAGCTTCCAAAGACACCTTTGACTTCTTGATAGTCTTTCGGAGTTGGTTGAAAATATCCGGACCAAACCAGGAAGGTACCTCCACAAAGCTCGCTAATCAGCACCTCCTGTCCGCTAACAAGCTGCAATAAATCGCCAACACAATCTTAATTTTTCAAGGCAAAATTCGCACAAAAATGGCTCTATTCAAACCCATTTGCCACCACTAATTGAGGTGTAATTAAGCAAAGCAAAACTGCCATTTTCGTGATCACCAACTGCGAGACTTTTTCGAAGCTAAAAACAAAGAGCACGTACGAGCATATCTCGATTCATCCAGCAACTCATTATTTTGCACTATACGCACTCACACTCGTCGCGCACAGGAAAATTATAGTAATTTGCGTAATTTGTTAACACCTGAGTATTAATTTCCTGTGGCAAGCAAGGTACTTGAATGCATAAAAGAGAAGCGTACACACTGGCGATGATAAAGCAAAGAGTGTCAAGTGAATTATGTGGTATGCAAATTCGCCAATTGTCAGCGATGGAGCGATCGCGGAGCAAAATGTGCGTGGACCACCTTCAAAAGTTCACGACGACTGTTTTCCGTCATGATTATCATTATTATTGCCTTGTTTATAAAATGAATATATGTTTCGGCAGCGGCAGCGGCTGCGGCTGCGGCTGCGGAGAGTCAAATTATCAAGGTCAAGTTTAAATTTTGTGTTTTGTTGTGTACACAACGACCCGGCAAAGAATCTGGTTTGGATGTTTTTGAATCAAGGATGACCGGCTGAATGTGATTCTGGATGCTGCGGTGTCGTACGAAGCTCTATGTAAGTGCCTTGCCTTAATCACATTGTTCCACCGCGTCTACTTGACTATAATTAATGACTTTGCAACACTGCAATCCGCTGCTGGCACAGCTAGACGTGCGAAGGCTGGGCTGCGGGGCAATTCGCCAGAGACTTCTCCCCTGGGGAAGCGTATTTTTCAGTTTTGAGGGACAGGTTCTAGGCTTAAAGTTTAGAAGGGCTTTCATTACTACTGTTTTTGTGCCTGTAACGGCCTTTAGTAATGATAAAAACCCCTTTTTCAGGATCGTTCAAGCCGAAAAAGGCCCCTATCAGACATAGAAACCCCTTCTTTCATGAAAATATGGCTCTTTTAGTAGTTTTAAGAGGTTCTTGAGGTCCTTGAGCCCTTGATTTTGACTTAACTCCCCTAAGATCCCTCTTTATAACCCCCTCTTTACTGAGCCAGGGCCTTCCTCCGCTCGTTAAATGCCTTTAAAGGCGGTTTAAGAGGCTTCTATGGGCTAAAAGTCCTTCTAGAGTCCTTCAGGTCCCTAATAATTCACCTGAGAATCGTCTCTTGATCCTTCTCTACTCGTTTAATGGCTTTGAGAGACTTCTAGTGGCCTGGACTTTGAGCTGAAAGTGTAAATTTCCCTCTGCTTGAGTCTATTTATCTTTCCTCTTGAACCTCTTATCAAGCCCTGAATCACTTAGTTCGGACTAAAATCAATAAACTCTCTTAAACCTTCCTTCCTGACGGGCAAATGAAACCCTCCAGAGATAACAGAAATTACCCAACTCCCAAAGACTCGGCAAGTTCTGGGTCAATGCCAAAATCTACCCGCCAAATTATAGCAACCCATTTCCTGCCAGCTGCCAATCATCTTTTTAGTCACTGCGTTACCGAAATCTGTCATCTCGTCTGTTCTGTCCCAGAGCCACCGCCTTCAGAGTATTGATTGTGGGAATGTTCACGCTGCGTTTCAAATGTATAAGTAGCTACCCAACAAGCCGCAACGTGGAAAATTAAGTTATAGTCTCGTGGATATATTTTTGGTGCTCGCGTGGTTGACTGAGTGCAAGGTTAATTGTTTTATGCCCAGAGAGCTAGTGCGAGGAGACACAATGCACAGAGTAGGTCAAAAGAGTGAGGAAAATAATTTATTACAAAATTATACGACGCGGCCTGATAGAACACAATAGTGCGTGCACGCAGAAACCTACGTTGCAGACAATAAAATTTTACAACAAAAATTGGGGGGAAATTAAGTGCGTCGTCGACGGTGCGGCGTTCTGCGGTCGCTCGCATGACGCGCAATAAAGTGGTAACCTACATCCAAACGCGACTCTCGATGTAAGAATTTGAAAAATGCCTCAGTGTGCGTTCGTTCAGAATGGTTCTTTGTCTTCGCGATGATCTATGGTGCGAATGTACTTGAGGTTCCATGGAGTAGAACTCTCGGGCGGGTATTGCGTCTAAAAAGTTTTGGCGTGACGCCGTTTTGGCATCTTTTCGCTTTTCCCGAGGGAGTTGAGAATGCACTTTTTTGTCCGATTTGTCCGTCACGGTCTTTTGCATGATATTTTTTGTGCTTTCAAAAGTCAAAAAAAAATTTAATACCGAGGAAAAATTATCAGGGACGTAACCAGGAAGGTTTTCCCATCATATAAAAGTTCCACATACTTCATCCGATTGAGCTCAAATTTTAGTATGTTGTAGCTTATAAAAAATCCAGAAAATCATGGAACCACATGTGACCTCTATCTCTTACAGAGACGGAACTAGGGGTCATCAAAGTATGAATGATGGAAAATTGAGGTCTCCAAAGTTTGACTCACGGTTCGGGAAAACTCAAGGACGAATCCACTTGCTACTGGCTGATATGAATTACCTGCAATGAGAAAACAAACAGCTGTTAGAAAATTACCCTCTTTAGCAGCAAAACATAAATTTAAATGCCGAAAACAGACGTCTTGTCCTGTAATTTGGCTTCCAAATCCGCGCTATAAAACGACAAGCACGAACGGGAAAGGCTCAGTCTAGCAGCGACATGGAGCCTGTAGTGGTCCTGGTGGAGCCCAAGGACCCCAAGAACCTGCTCCCGGACTACGGGCCGGAGCCCCTGCACGAAGCCAAGTACTACTTCGAGAAGGTCCTCCTGTGGCCGAACGTGAACCGGAGCCGGGTAGTCCAGCTCCTGGCTCTGTTTCCCATTTTCTTCCTGTTCCATTTCCCGATTGTAAGGAGAAAAACTCCCAAAACTTCGCCAACACGTCTCTCATTCCAGCTGATGTACCTGTACATGGGTTTCGAGAGCGTCGAGGAGCACCTCGGGGCCATGACCGAGTTCTTCGCAGGGGTCATTTTCTACGGGAAAGCTCTCACTTTCATCTACTTCAATGAACAGATAGGGGAGCTCATGACTCTGCTGGACAAAGCGTGGGCGAAGAATAGGCTGGAGGGCAACCAGGCTCGCAGGAGACAGCTCCTGGTGGGGGACCAGCAGAACGTGAAGCTCAACAGGTATTTTCTCTACGGGTTTCTCATCGCAGGGTTCAACTACTGCGGCAGCCCGGTTCTCTCCTACTTGATCCAGAAGTACGTCCTCGGGTGGAATCCTCAGTTTCACTTTGGAGCTCACAATTAGTAAGTTGAAATTTGACTCAAAAACGGGCCTGACTCGGATTTTGCAGCATCGTGAACTACACAGCAGTCCATGGAGGCCTGTTCTACTCGCTTTCGGTCTGCCTACCGGCCGTCATGTACTTTGTGTACATCTTCGGGCTCTACAATGGGATCCTGCCAGCCATAATGAACACCGTCGCCGAGCTCTTCGTTCAGATCCACATGCGCCTCAACGACCTCAATGAGCGCTTTGACGAGCTGAGCGAAAAGGAGATCTGCGAGGAGTTCAAGGACATCATGAAGGACCACCGAGTAGCTATCGAGTGAGGCTCTTTCTAACCTCCGAAATTGGGCTCTAAAGCGACCCTTTCAGCTCAGCCAAGCGGTTTGAGGCAGTCGCCAGCAGAATCTTTCTGATCCAGAACATGGTGATTGCCATCCTGAACGTGATTCTGGCCTTCCTTCTAACCCTGGTGAGTTTTTTTGGCTCTCGAGCAGCTTGACCGAGTCTCTGTTTTCGCAGATGGTGTTTGACTTTGTTATCATAACTGGCAAGATAGGATTCACGTTCGTCATGTGGCTTGACCTCTACATGTGCTGTGCGTACGGTGATAAAATCCTCCAGAAGGTAACAATTTCTTCTCTAAAATTCCTTACTACTTAATTTTGTCCGTCTGTCAGGCCGTTTGACTAATTCAAGCCTCATGTGAACCTTTAGGGACCCAAAAACTTCACAAATGAGTTTCTATTTTTACGTTGGGAATTTAAAGGCTTCAGGGATTATTTTTACAACACAAAATATTGGATCAAAAATCGTGAAATCGAATTTTTCTTAACGAGCGTAGGTTTGGCTTAAATTTAGATGTTTATTGAACATTTTTTCGGCCTAAAGACTTTGTAAACTGCCTAAAGACTTTGTTAAGACTTCAGGGACCGTTTTTGAGACAGAAAAAACTTTAGCCAAAAACCTTAAAATTATGGATTTTTTTAGAATTCAATTTGGAACTTTTTAAAACATTTTTGGTGTATTTTTGGGGTAAATTTTCGTAACTAAAAATTTTGAACCAAAAATCCTAAAAATTAAGAGATTTCTTTATCAGAGCACGGAGCTCGCCACCACGGCCTACTTCATGGACTGGTACAGGAAAGGTCGCGAGGTCCGCCGGTTCACGCTTTTCATCATCCAGCGCTCGCACCGCTCGGTCGGCTTCACTGTGGGCAGATTTTACTACGTGTCCCTGGACCGCTTTGCTCAAGTGCGTATTTTTTACACTTAATTAATCGCGATACTTATGCTCTTATCCGCGAATTCCTTCATTAAGGTTGCGAGGTCATCCGTCTCGTATCTTACCCTCATGCGGTCACTCTTTGCATAAGAGACGCCAAAAATGCCCAAAGAAGGAAGAGTCAAGGGTCTTAATTGATGATGACGGCCATTGTTTCACCGCTCATTCCCGAACTCTCAACACAACAATGGGAATCACATATTTCAATTACCTCACATGAGCTCGAAACTTTAATTAGTTAAGTTTTTAGCGGAAGCACTTTATCTATGTCTGTCGATTTGACGCTATTGTGCCCGTAGAGTGCATTCAGGGGCCCGTTTTGTGCTTTGAAACATTATAAAGAGCACGCAGAAAAATAAAGACATCAATGGCAAGAGGAAAACTGTAATAAACCGCATGTTTTGTTGCCTTCTGAGCCACTCGTTCCATCAGCAATCTCACGATATTCTAATGGGATTGCCACCCGCATCCAGGGACCGAGCTCGGGGGTCACCAGGGGGGGCGCTTCAAGGACACCGGGAGTCTGTTCTGCGTCTGTATCCATTTACTGTCGTACGTGTCTCAGTTTGTATGAGAGAAATTTGATGCAGATGGAGATCAGATATTGGCAAACTTGGCAAGAGCCTTCTTCAGAAAAAGACGCCATTTTGACTTTTTTTGTGAGGTTCAGGACATTTGAAAAAATCCAAGATGGCTTCCTGGCTGAAAGACCTGGTCTATGTTCAGTCTTTTGGGACCAGAATTCGAAAGAAAAACGCCGTAAATTTTTTCAAAACTCAAACAAATAAAATGTCTCAAGTTCAGCGGAAAATCCCGTAAAAACCAAATCCAAGATGGCGGCTAAAAATTTATCGGGTCCAAATTTGAGCTTAATCTTTATTTTTCAGTAAAACGAATTTTCATTTGAATCTAAAATTTTCCAAAAAATCTCGAGTCAAAGATTTAGGTCTTTTTCAACCCATTTTTCAAAGAAAAACCCTCCCAGCACCACCTCTGGCCATCATATATGTTTCTGTGGGTGCGTAAAATGAGTTTTTCATTTTGTGGAACTTTTATGGCTTGTAGCGAAACGTCATAAAGTGTCATAAAATGCAAATTATGTTTTACAGCTGACGTGATGCGCGATCTCGAGCTGTGTAATGTGAGATTAGCGGGGAAAATTGAAAATTTGTGGCACATTAACTTCATTTTTCACATCTCAAGCCCGGAATGTGGAAATTTATGTTGCATTGACATGTTTAGGTTCGAGCTCTGACCCACATCAGCAGCCTTCCCTTCCGTTCTCTCTCCAACTCAGCTCTCACACGCGGCTAATTACCGCAAATGGGCTCAGTGTGCCGCAGATATATTAGCACATGGCCTGCAAACACACGAAAAATTTGCATTAAATAGCCTCGTGCCTGCCGCGAATTTGCAGGTCAATCGCTTGCAATTGTAGGCAAGAAGATCAAAAGTGCCTCACCGCCGACACGTAGGAACACGGCCGGCGATAGAGCAGGTTGCAAAAGTCTCTCGGCAAAATGCATGTCACACAAGTGCGCGAGAAAAAAAAACCAAACGGCTGATACTAAACATTCGCAGCTGTCTAATGTGCCTCTTTTTCGCCGGCTCATTCGTGCCTCACTGAATTAAAATGAATTAAAACAGTTGAATGGAATGCATAACTTTTGATGTACGTATGTTGAACTTGTAGTGCAATAGGCAATTTGTTGACGGCTCCCAAGGCATGTTGATGCAGTCGTCAAATTTACATTAATTGTTGCGTTGCACAACTGCCTCGGTATTGTCCCGAGATACACATCAAAGTTTCACCTTTTGTGCGACATTTTTGCACGGATTAATTGCTGCGTGGGTGCACGCTGCAATTTGTGAGACTCCTCAAAAGAGGTTGTTGAAGAAGAAGAACAATAATGACATACTAATTAGCTGTTGAATCTTTACGAGATACGCGCAAAAAGTTTCTTGAGCGCGAGTATACATAAATTTTATTATTTTATTTGCCTTGGATGCGTGTTTTATTACATCCCGTTTAATGGCTTCGCGAGGCAAATGTAGTTAGTTGCCGTGGCACGGGCGAAGCGGAAAAAATTTGACCCGCAGACGGGTCAAGATGGGGATTAGCGGTTTTTGAAAAAATTATCCGCCAATGCTGGCCATAAAATCGTCAAATTTGGGTTCCTGAGCCCACCAAAGGTCACAGCAAGGTTCCTGGAATTTTTCTCCAAAAAACTGACACCAAAAATGCTCATAAGGTCCTCTTTCGAACCCTCTTAATACATTTCTTAACCGAGAGGTAAGGTTTTGCCTCAGTTTTTTCAATGGCTGAGACTTTCGAGCCAGTTTTTGGTTTTCTCGTCTCATTTAGAGGCAATATTAGGGCTGACAACTTCCCAATAATTACCTCTCCACAGGCTATAAAGTGAGAAATCAGTCTTACCAGCACAAGAAAGGCTCCAAAACACCTTCAAAATTGGTTTAAATGCCCACCAGTTTTAAGTGAAAAGTCCTTCTTGAGCTTTAAAAAAGGGATTCCAAAAAAACTCGTTCTGCTTTCACATCCAAAAGGTGCCAAGAACAAAGAACTTACTTCTGTTATTAATAGGAACCCCGTAATAATCTACAAAGTGGCTCCGTAATCTCTTAATCAATATTTCCGCCTATTCCTCACATTTTCCGACCCGTCATTATTTTTTCTAACCCCGCACTCCGAAGCGAATGCATCACGCCCGCCGGATTCCTCACGAGAAATAATGATAGGAGTGGAATTCACTTTTTGTCGCCCTTCCTCCTCACTTCACTTCACTCCGAGCCGTCCGAACTGACGCGAGCTCGATCTCAGATGATACGAGTGTGTAATACAAGCCTCTGCCGGAAGCGCTAATCACTCTCTCTCCGTGCACACTCGAATAAATCAAAGTTCTTCACGCACTACGAAATCCACATGCGTGTCGAAAGATTTGGGGCCAGTTTTGAAATTTATTGTTGCCGCCTTTTCTTGACCTGGGACAAAAAATGTCTCTAGCGGACGCAGTGGGACACATCTGGGCGCTAAAAATAGCCAAGAGACAGGCCACTTCTTCGCAAATGGACGTCTCTAATCACGGGGCACGAGCGAGAGAATCAAAAGCCGATGTCTTAATTAAATTAGGCATGCATGAGGAGAGTCGAGTCGGGAGTTAATGGAGATCAATTACCATTAGAAAAATTAAAAGCCAGCAGAAACTGCGGTAGCGAACTCGAATTCGTCTGAAATGTACACGTTTGAGTAATTAATTGCCCTTCTCGCTGCTAGAGAACTGAAAAGATATACTTTGTAGGGGACGAGACTCTGCGGTTTACATTGTAGTACCCACATGTATTCATCGCGGTTGATTGATGTTCCGTCCACGGTGTCTGTCACATTTTTGGCAAATTAATTGAATAAATTAGAGGTGACAATTTGAGGTGTGTGATTTCGTGGCTCGACTCGGGGGCCTGGAGGTGCGCAAAAACGCGCTAAAAGCTTCGTTAGCGTTTTTGTTCCAAAGTGGGATATTTGCGGTTTTGTCCGTCCGTCACCCTCGGTCTCGGGAACCGCAACGCCTGTGGTTCTTGCGCTTACGGGTTAAGAGGCGATTTAATTACATTTTTTATTGCTCTGAAGAGGGAACTTAATTTTTATTGGAGTAGGAGATAGACTAGTAGCCAAAGTTTTCCACTAAAAGAGGTTCTCTTTTGATTTTTGGTCCCTTAAATTTAAATTGAAAAATTATCTATTTTGAGGACTTTGACATACCAACCCCTGGTTACGCCTATGGGTCAAAAACTGACCAGCCAGTGGTTAATCTTAGTTCTAAGTTTATCCCTTAATTTAATCCCGATTTTAGAGTCACCTAAAGCAGCAACTACTCGGTCAGAGGAGGTGCTTTATGAATTCTTTCCTTTTTCTGCTCACTCAGAGCTAATAACGGAATTTACGGCCCCAACAATGTGTAATTTGGGTCAGAGAGTGACTTTTCAGGCAAGTATGGATGCAGTGTCGTTCCGCCTTTTTACGAGTGTGCAACAAAGTCTCACTGTATTTCGCATAAGGAGACTTCATGGTTGGAGAATCGAGCAATTTGATGCCGGGAAGAATTGAAATGTCACTCAATATTCAATTTATTTACTTGTCATGCATTTGTCATTACACTCGGCGAACCAGAGGTTGGTGCAGTGTTGCATGAGTCGGAGGCGTCGTCAGTCTTCTGAAGAACGCAAATTAGATTAGAATCGTGGACACTAATTGAAGCTGATTGTGGAGCTACAATGTGTTTCTCGCGCGGCTTGATCAATGATGAGTTGCATGAGGTGCCGAGAGACTTTTTGTTTCACTCGGAAATCGATTTCTAGCGGCCTTGGATGACAAGTTCTTCCCCTTTGTTTGCCTTTTGTGCTCGGTAAAAAGCTCGGTAAAAGACCTAGAAATTATTTACTGAACCATCATGCCTCCATATCCTTAAAGTTAACTTTTGTATCCTTCATCCAATTGGGCTGAAATTTTAGTATGTTGTTGTTGAAACTTAAACTTACAAATCATGGAAGAATACTTTGACCCTATACCCTAAGAGAGAGGAGCTAGGGTCCTCCAAAGAAGCTAAATATAGAGTTTTGACCAAAAAACCTTCAATACTGAGCCTTGCTGGAACATGAAAGCCCTAAATGCCCGACACAAATTGCGGCGCTATCAGCCTCAGACACACATTTTCGATTGCTGAATGCAATTCATAAATTCCTCCGCCGCTGAACATGCAATTGATTTCAATTAAACGAAGGCAAACAGGCCTCTGTGCTCTTTTAATTTTTTTGCGAATTTCCCTTCCAATTACCTGGCTCAAAAATAGACTGAGCACACGAGCGAGCAGTCGGCTGAGAGGAGAGACGAGGGTGTTCCATTACATGCGAGGACACGGCCATTAACCACTTGCCGTGCGGCTGCTGGTGGCGGGCCACTCAAGTGGGAGCGGCGGCAGTCATTATAAAATGCTGTATCGCACGCGGACGGGAGTCTTGTGATTTGATAATAACGTTAAAAGCTTTTTTAATTAAATTAATTTAATTCCCATTTGACGAAATTCGTGGCAGCCACTAATTTGTCTCCAGCTTGTCCCCCACCACCCCACCACAGAACTCTCAGCTCCCCGGACCGCTGCTCCGTATGATGAATGCCCCTCGTAATTGTCATAATTGCAGTGTTCATTAAGCCCATGTGCAACCTCTAATCACTCATTCCGCCGCCATATCGCCAGGGGAGCAGTAATTTTATATTGTGATTGCTCACCTACTCACACACGTATTTCAGTGACAATCAACATCGGTCTTAAATCAGTCTCACAAATGTAATCACGTGTCTTGATTGACTTGCAATGCAGGATGCCCATTGAATTCCTCGACTCGGTCACTTGCCAGCTGCAGGTACAGACGCAAAAACTCGACGCAAGCCTGCAGCTCTGGGACTTTGTTGCGCTTATCTTTTTTTCCGCGCGAACGTCCACATTTTTCTGCACTTTGGGTTGAATGCTGTTTGCACACTGATAGAGATCAATTATTTGCCGTGTCGCGGGTCTTTGAGGTGGGGTCTTAAGGGCACAAATGTGTCTGTTTGTCTGAGGTTTTGGGGGGGACTGGAGTAGACTAAGTCCCTCTTTCATTTTTAGAGGAACTCTTAAGGGAGGGGTCCACTTTTTTAAAACCGAATACCCCCTTTTTAATGATGAGGGAAAATATTTTTCTTGATTGAATTGGCCTAATTTTAATGAAAAACCCTTTTTCAAAAATGTAAGAGAGAGGAAAAAAAAAATTTAAAGAGCTCCTCCGTATGTTAGGTCGTTCCTACGCCTCTGGGATTTTACGAAAAACTTAATATTTAGTAGGAATACTGACTTTTGATGAGTAAAATATTTCTAATAAAATTTTTAAGGCTTTGAAATCTCCTTATAAGGCCTCAAAAAGTAACTTAACTGAACCCTAACCTCCACAGGCTGTCAATTGAAGAGTCATGAACCCCTTGAAAGCCCCACAGAAACTATTTAGTTCCCTAGAAAATCAAAGCCTCGATTCTAAGGAGTCAAACAGCCTGGTTGTGGGAAAGAAGCATTGAAGGCTAGCTGGCTTATCTCAAAACAAGCTTTTCTCCGAAGTATCGGTACTTAAGGCGGCTCGTCGAACAAATACAGGCACTGATATGATTTTGCAAATTGACGCGGGCAAAAAAGCCGCAAAAATGCGCTTTCAACAACTTCATTTGCGATCTCGCTCGCTTACGTGCCCCGAGACTGGTCGTGGATAGCAATTAAGATTGCCCAGGTTGACGTTTTTGAGGAATTCGCAAAGGTTTCGCAACACTCGCGACGTCTCAATTAGTCGAGGACGGTCGTAGTCGCCATTTTGGTGGATTTTCGCGCACGTGCGGGATGCAGAACCCAATAAAAGTCGAGCTTCTCGAAAACACTCATCAAACAAAACAGTTTACGATTTACGACCTTCCGCGCATACACTTTGAAGTGTGTACGTGCATTGTCAACTCGTTAATTGCATCTAGCTCTGTGGAGTCATATGAGTAAGTAGCTTCTGGGTTATGCAACTTTGGGAATCTCGGGTAAGAGAGAGGCCAATAAAGTCGAAACGCGCTTTAAAAATCCAACGGGTGGTCCGCGAGAAAATCGTAAAGAGTCGAGGAAATTTATGATTTCTTTTGACAGCGTCAGCTTGCGTAGGAGGCTGTTGTGCCGCGCAAATTGTTCTTGGCTTGTAAATGTCTCCCCTGGAATGCACTGTAATTACCTTTCCCTCGGTCCCAAAACGGGCATCCAGACCGACAGACACGTCGCGGTTGAGAGACAGTCGCACATTTCTTCGGCCGTGTGCAATTCATTAAAGTCAGGCAGAGAGGTACTTAAAGGGCGACTGAAACTCGAAATTTCACGACGTATCGTAAACAATCTGGTTTTCCTTATTTGAATATCCTACATTATCGCTCGGGCCCGTGCGAGATATAAATTCTGGTCGACGGGCAGCGACAGAACCGCATTCCTGGGGATGCACTTTCCTTCAAAAATTAGACTAAAGAGCCCAGCTGAAAATTTATGTTTTGTCTTAAAAATATTCCTTCCTTTTTTCATTCAGGTTGTTACAGTGGCTGTTTTTTTCTACTCCAGATTTTTGTCATTCTTGGGCTGAAACGTGAGGTAATTTTTTTTCAGGTCCTAAAGCCTTTAAAAATGACAAAAAGACGAAATTAAGAGCCAATTTTTTAACTAAAATTTATTTAAAAAATTCTACAGGACAGACAAATTTTTTTCAAAGCTCAAAGGTCTATTCTGAAGGTTTTTTATTTTATATGCTCAATAACCAGGCTTCTCCAGTGGCTCTAAACCTAAAAATTTAAGAGTAAAAGGACTCAAGTTTAAATGATTTTTTAAAAAGACTCATACTCGAAAATTTGAACTATTCCAACCTCAATTGGAGGCATTATGAAAAATGAAAGCCCAAGTTGCACCACTGACGCAGGGCTCGAGCCACCATTCGGCGTATAAATAAATAAAATTATAATGAAATCGTCGTATTATAATGACAAGCATTAAATCGAACATGACAGAACTCAAGTTTCTGAAAAAGGACAGCAGTCTGCATGTGCCAAGTCGAGTGAGCCATTAGTTAGCGAGCCTTATAATTTCGCGTCTCACATTTGGGTCACCAGTTGCATTCGAGCTGGACTCGAAGAAAATAAAAATGTTTATTTTGTGCCTCTTTCTTTTCCTTTTCTCTCTTTCTCATTCCACGCCACGCCACACCACGCCATGCCATGCCATTCCGCAGCTCGCCTCTTAATCTTAAACATACAAATTTATGTGATTTATGGACTAAGAAAACATGGCAATGATGTTCCACTTAAAATTTTGTCTTCTCCCTCTCGCCTCCAATAATTATTATTTTTGCAGCGTGCGGAGCGATAGGACCCCCTTGCATGCCAAGTTTCGGGTTACTCATTCCCGGAACCCCTTCTACCGAAACTCGCGTGCCAGAGTGTCGCGCTTCTGATTGGAATTATTAAAATTTTTCGACTCTTGGCATACATCTTGCACTTAACACAATCGCGAAAGCAAATAATATCCATCAGCGTGCCTCGTAAAAGAGCTAAGCCACACAGTCTACGCAGATCGTATCAATATTGTTTATTCTTGGCGTCTCTCCAAAAATCCAAATTGCATAAGACGGGCGCGCGGATCCGGACTCGGACAGCAGCTGATGGCTATAGAGTTTCTGATCAATTTTCCTTGCTCTAAATTATTTTTAAATTTGGGGTAAATTATTTTATCAAGTCGTGAAATATTTTAGACTTAGTATGTGGCTCCTTGAGAAGCCTAATTGGACCCGAAAAAGACGAAATTTCAATCCCATTTTCAGCTAAAATTAATTCAAAAACTTCCATAGAGAAGAAAAAAAATTTTTTCTGGAACTTTGAGATGTCTTTTTCCCAAAAAAGGTCTGAAAAAAATTTAGAGGTTCACTTTTTTGACACCAAAAAATTTTTCAAAATATTTTAAGACAAATCTGAATTTTTAGACTTCTTCATAAAATTTCTTATTTTTATTTTTAGGCCAAAATGTTTGGTATCAAGTCGAGAAAATTCATTAAAAGTAGCCAAAATTGTATTGACCCGATTAAAGCCATCCAGAAGCCCGAACAAACGTTCAAAATTTCCGGTCTTTGACTGTTCTAGAAAATGTCTTAACAATGTTCAGAAGCCCTACTGATGGCCAACTTCGATACCAGAGTTGTCTCTTTGCGGCCTATATGCTCGCTAACTGGCCATCGAGGAAGTTCGGGTCCAGAGTTTGTTGTCTCGATACACACAAGGTACCAGCGGCAGGCGAAGAAGTAACCGCTCGCTCGCCGATTAATCAAACATCATTAAGTAAACATGGGTAGATTGTTTTAATGTACACATACGAACGCGTTTCATCATTAACAAATTGTATTAGCCTCACGAGTGCTCGCCGGGCCGCAAAACACACATGTGAGCAGCGGCTGCTGAGCTTACAAAGAGCTAAAACTCCCGATGACATTGAAAAAGCGTTGTCATTTCTTTGATTTATGTCTCTTTTTAATGGAAACTCTGTACGTCTGTCATTTTAATCACGTGGTGGACCTCAAAACTGCTCACAAATTAAATAAAAGGTAAATTCGTCGGGATGTTAATTTATCTCGGGTGCATCGACGGTCCAGCTCCCGAGATACGCAAATTTTAGCTTTTTTGCGACGATTGCTGGCCATGTGACTCGGGTTGGCTTCGTGTTGAAACACCAAAAATGATTAACGACTTGAGAAAAACCTGATTCTCGGTGTTATTCATCTGAATCGGGCTTCTGGAAGCTTTTTTGGGCTCTTTATGGTCACAGAGGTTTAATGGCTAGAGATAAGAACCTGAGAACTTGGGGTTGGAACCATAGGGAAGCAACAACTAGAGGAGTGATGGAATTGCTGTTGCATTCTTCGAACCAGCGTGGCAACCATAGGGGATTAATAACTAGATATGAAGAAATTGGAGCCTGAAACCACGGAGAAATAAATACTAGAGGGATAATGGGACTCAAAACTTTCCAAAAGAAGAAAGAACCAGATTCAAACTATAGAACTTTTAGTACCCATAGGGAATTGAAGCCTAGAGGAATAACGAAATCAAGAGCCGAAAAAAAACCATAGAAAATCGAACACTAGAGGAGTGAAAGTACAAATTCCCTTGGCAGTTGGCACAAATAAAATAAAATCTGGAGGCAAAAATTCCCCCAAAAAGTTGGCAGCTCCCATGAAGAAATCGAGGAACCATAAAATCCGGCTGCCGACGTTTCGGGCGAACCGCACTAAATTTAATATGTTTTGCATATCGCACACATGTTTATTATTGTGTCGTTTTATGCAACATGCTCGTAAAGGTCAGGTTGGCCTGCTTATATAGATGAAGGGCAACACGTAGGTGGGATCACATATTTTATTTCGCTGCTGCCGTACGTCGAGCTTCTTGTGGTGGTAGAACATATGGTGCGAAGATTGTGCAATAATACAGTGATCATGAATTTATGTGTAAGGAGCGAGGAAATCCGCAGACGTTTTTCTGATATTGAATAAACTGTCGGGCATTTTTGGGATCGCATTGAGTGCTAAAATTAAATTTACGACGGGGCAGAGAGGAACAACAACGAAAAAATCACATTTCGATGCGCAATTGAAGGCAAATATATCGTAAATTTTTTTCAAACATTCAAATTTCAGAGATATCCAACATTTGTTTGACATATTTATCGATTCTGTCAATATTGGCCCGCCACTAAGCGAACATCAAATGGGCTCGATCCGTCCACGTCCAGCTCTCGGGCTTACTTGATTATCGTCAAATAATTATTGAGTGTTTTTACAACTACACAACTTTTTGCTCGTCGCGTCGTCGTCCGAGTGCGAGCTTTATACCAAATTTATGGAAATCAGATAACATGGAAGCGATATTAATTTTTTGATGGGTTTCGTTTTTAATGTAAGCAAATCCCCTGACCTCTTGACACCCGCCTTTTGCTGTGGAGTTGTTTGTCAGTGTTTTCAATTCAATTTCGATGCGGAAATGGGGGGTTGAAGGACTTCTAGAACTGTCTTCAGAGGGTTTTTATTTTTTTAAGACCTGTTGGAGGCTTTTTAGACTTCGTTTAGGTCTCTAAAAATTTTTAAAGCCATGAGAATGCCCAAGAATGAGTTGAAAGGTCTTGAACTCCTCAAATGGGACCTCAAGTGTAAGAGATAAGACACCTGACGTCTCTCAAGTCCCGGTCGAAGAGATTCCAGCAAAAAAAGCTCATTTCCATCAGAAAGCAGCACCGTAGATCCCTTCCTCATGCCATCAATCGCGAAACGGCGAAACGCAACGGCGAATCTAGACGACTTGCATGAACCAGAAGCAGCGAATCCGAACCTTGGCTGTCAGGTTTGACTTATTATCTTTTAATATCGAAAACCGCTTGCAACCTGATGGCTCGAATCGACAAAAAACGGCCAAAATGGAGAAGACGAAGAAGCATTCCGCGCAGAGGTGTTAAAAACAAATTTGATAAATGACCAAGCACGACCGCTGCTGATTGCTGTGACCCATAGAGCTCCTCGCATTTCCGACACCGAGCAGCCCCCATTGCAATAAAAGTTTTATCAAAGTCTCGCTTGTTCTAGTATTTGTCTGAATTTTTTCTCAGCCACCTGCTAGATTTGTTTTTACAGTTTAATTGATCGAGAGAAGAGGAGACGGCGGCATAAGAAACTAGCCTCTTTTGCCTTGAAGCCAACAAAAACGTTGTATATGGGGAGGCTCTAATCAAAATTATATTATGCGAAGAGGCAGGCAGGCAGGCAGACACAAAATTCAATTCAAAGTCGAAAATAATGAAGAGAATTCGTATCGCGGCAAAACCGGCTCGACTTTGTCGTGGCCTATTGTTTCGGGTCTGAAGAATGCGAGCCCGAACGCGTGAATTATTATAAAACGAAACACGGCTGCGCCTACTCGCGGACGCATAAGATCGATGATTGATTTAGTGCGTAGAAGAGTGATACTTTGATTGGGGAATCGGGTCTCCGAAGTCGTTAAATTGATTGAAAAAAATTGAAGGGCTTCTTGTTTTTAGAACCTGCTAATTTGGAAGACCTTAATTGGGCTTTTGACAGACCTTTTATCAGAATTCTCTCAAAAATTTCCTTTGAAAATTTTTTTAGCCTAGAACTACTTTTGTAGACCTTAGGGCTTTTAATAGACCTTTTCTCAGAATTTCCTCAAAAATTCCCATTGAGTTTGAGACCTTTTTGAGTCTAGAATTTCCTCAAAAATTCCTTTTGAAAATTCCCATTGAGTTTGAGACCTTTTTGAGCCTAGAATTTCCTCAAAAATTCCTTTTGAAAATTCCCATTGACTTTGAGACCTTTTGGAGCCTAGAATTTCCTCAAATATTTTCTTCCAGAATTTTTCTGAGCAAAAGTCCACTTTTGAGACACTTTCTACACAGCATTTCCTCAAAAATTCCCTTTGAAAAATTATTTAGCCTGGAAATTATTTAAATACTTTCCTCCAGAATTTTCCTGAACAAAAATTCCTCTTTCAGACACTTTCTCCACTGGAAATTTTCTTGATTTTTCCTGTACAAATATTTTCAAATGTCCATTTTCGAGAATTCCCTGAATCATTTTTCTAAAATGAGCCTCTTCTTCGGAAGCAACTTCTATAAAAAGACCCTGACAAGTCGAAGGTTCATTTGGCGCCACAATGATCGATAACCAAGCCGTATCTGACGGAGCCTAGGCCTGAGGTTTCCCAAGACCGATAAGATAGCATTCCGGAAATGCCGAGACAAAGTTCAGAGAGGAACCTCGCGAACGTGTGAGGCAACAAGTTCACTGATTGAGGGCCCAAAAGAGACACCAGAGCGAGTGGGCCGGAACTCACGCAAGAGCGTAGGAAGGTGGCAGAGATAAATCATCTCGATAAGCAAGATCTTCTCCCTAACACTTTTTATACGACTCTTTTAAAACTCGATTTCCAATGAACGAAAATTTTATTGGATTAGATGAGAAAACAAACAGCGCTTCGAACGGAACAAACATGCCGTCCACTCTCATTTTTCACATTTGCAGAAGCAACCGCATGTTCAGCTCTATGTGGGTCATTAATAGAGAAGAACATTTCCCCGGAAAATAGATCAAGATGGCCGGCAGACAGCAGAAGTGGAAATGTAAATATTTGCACGAACCGCCGAAAAAGCTCCGGGGTCGGCTCTGGACTGCGTGAGACCAGGGGGCAGTCATTAATAACACGCATAATTGATTACGTTGCCGTGGTCGTGGGTAGGCGCAGGAGACGCGAGGATAAGGAAGATTAATTTATTGGCAGAAATATTTGGACCATCAGCAGTGGGCTCCAAAAAGCGAGTAGATGCCAGCCCAAGATTGCCACACCTCTCTCTCGTACCTCTTTTCTGTCTCATTTTTCATCCGCGCGCTTGATTTATTCTGTCCCTAGCTAGCTCAGAAAAAAAAGTTCCCATAGACTCTGAGTCAGGTGTCGCCATGTTTGATTGAATCGAATGGCCAAATGTGTGCAAAGTGCATGCAGGATGAGAGGTGATTGGTGGACTGAAAGGTGTAACGGTGAGTGAGTCCGCACAAAATGGAACTGGGCGAGATTTCTCAATTCGGAGCGTGGACATTTGCATAAACGGCGTGAAAGTTGGTGAATCACATGCAAATCTGCAGAAATAATCGCCTCGAATGGCTTTTCGTGGTTTTATATGGTAATTGGCGAGAATCTTATAAAGATAGCGAAATTGCAGTTAAGCTGTCTTTTACTCCCCACGACTTTGCCAGTTGGATGCTCTTTTTGAGGTCAATGGTGCTTCTGAAGGTTCCAGAAATCAGATTTTTACTCCAGAGTTTTTGGAAAAATTTGGGACCTGAAGATGAGCCCAGAAGGAGGTTCGAAATATCGCAACATAAAAGGCCTTTTCCCAACAACAAGACTTCAAACTAAGATACAAGTAGAACAAACCCAAAAAAAATTTAAAGTCAGAATGTTGAAGCCTTAAAAATGTTTCCTAAATTTCGAGAAGCTTCTTTTTACCTTTAAAAATATTTAGTGAGGAAAAAGGCTCGTCATTAAGCCTCAGACAATTTTTGAACGTTCTTTTCGGAAGAAAAATAAAATCTCTCATATACGAGCCCAACTTTTGGTGCCTTAATTACTCAAAGAATAGGTTTTTTTGGCTCAAAAATTTTAAAGGTACAAAATTCAAAAAGACAATAATGTTCTGAAGGACCTGCATCCCAGTTCTACTGTGAGTCGGGAAAATATTTGAAAGGTCACGAATTTGACCCCTGACCTGAGATAAAAAAATTATCCTCAGTCCAAAAATTCCCCAAGCACGTCAAGAAAGCCCCAAAAGACTAGAGGCCACCCAAAAGATTCTCCGCAACTCGCGAATCACAACAAGTCCCTCCCACACGTCACTCTACGGAACATGTATATCACAATCACCATGTAACCCCATTCACCCACCAGTTGCAGCACCTATCTTCACTACTGTCTGTCACCTGTTGCTGCGAGAAGAGCGCAATTTGGCGAGAGCATGACTCGGGGCAAACGTGGAAAGGTCACTTTGGGCTCGCATCCGAGTCGACTCGGGTTGACGTAGCTGAAGAGTCAACAGTCGCGGATGCAGAGCTGAATTAGCGGCGTGTTAATCTTGTGTGCAAATAAAAATGTCAAAACATACCTTTTCACGCGTACTTTTTCGTAATTTCTCGATCCCGAGTCACTTTGATTTTCCTCACTTTCGAAACGCTTTTCACTGGCTTTTCATCTCTCGTTTATTTATTTTTATTTTTTTCCTCACAATTTTGTGAAATTTTTTTTTTCTCCTCGCAAAAGCACCACTCGAAATGTTGTAATGACACCTGCTTTTTATTGTTTGGTGTCGTGTGTGGTAATAAATTTATCCATTTACCATCGACAGCACGCGCTTCTTCTCTGCTCCCTACTCTCTCGAGGACGCGAAGGAAGGCATCTTTGTGAACTCAAATGTGACAAGAAGCGAATTTCCTCCGTCGCGGATTTTTGAGGGGATTTTTCATTTAATTTTTAACTCAACAAAAGGGGGAAAAACTTGAGAGAAAAATTCGCCGCAAAAATCGAATGCTTCCGAAGCGCTCGGCGTGCGATATTAAACTGAGACTCGGCTGCATGAAAAGCATCGCGAAAGTGTATACAAATTTTATTTACGTCGCTATTTTTAGAAATGTTCTCATCGCGAGTCGCTCCCATTGGCCCAAACTGGCGTCAGCAAGCGCGTCCATTGGCCAAAGCACTACCACAGCCTCACGTCGCAGTGCCGACAGCTCGCGGATCGCGTAAAGTCTGCGGGAGTGTGGGTGAGAGCTGCGAGAGTGTGCTGCAACCACCTTGCTGTGGAGAGGCTCGCGTACAGTGACAGCATTTCATTCATTAAAACGCGATAAGTTATATTGATGAGAGCCGGCTTCGGGTGATGATGGGCTTGTGTACGTGCCCTCCAGAGGTTATGTCACTTCTGGCCGGAATGTGGATCAAAAGGCGTCTCTGGTACCGCGATTGTGAATGAAATGCTCGTACGGGTGCACGTGGCCGGTAGTAGAGTCAGTGTGGGTCCCCCCTTTCTCGCTCTTTCTTCGCTGTGCTCGCGACACGCGTGTGAAATGGAGGGAGTGTAAGTGCGTAGTGGTGAAGCCGATGAAATTGCGCAATATTTATCTCTTGCCGGCGTGACTTTGTTTACGTTCAGCTGGTCGGATGCACTTGCTGCTGCTGGCACAGCACAGTTTTACGTTGGGAGGGTCGCTGAGCACTGGTGAGACGAGAATAGTCAATTAGAGAGAGCTGAATGGGGTCAAGGTTGGCGCTAATGGAAGTGAGAAAGGCTGTTCGAGACATGAGGGGTCGAGGGGTCTGAGGTCTTGCCCCCAGAAATTTTTCAGAGCATTTTCTTAGCATTTTTGGTGGAGAAAAAATTACCAGCTGTCTGTATGTCTGTTTGTCTGACTCAAGTATACTTGAAAAAATTTTTTATCCCAATTTTTCGGGAATTTTTGGTTTCTAGACCCGGATATTCGCAACACGAGGTCTCCTGAAGCTGAAGCAAGTCCTGATTTTCAGGGACTTCCAAGACTCGATTTTTAAGAAAATTAAAAACTTTAGTAGCTTCCTAAATTTTCAACTGGTATAACATTTTGTATTTAGGACTTAAGACTCTGAAAAAACATTAAAAAATATTCCTAACTTAAAAATCTACAATAAATTAAAATTTTCCATATTTTTGGCATTTTTTTTTTTGAATTTTTCATTCCAAGAATTTTTAAAAAATTTCTGAATTTTTAAAAAATTTTGAAACTATGTAAATACATATATCTTCTAAAAAAGTTTAAATAATTTCGGAATATTTTTGAAGAGGAAATTGTATATTTTCAACCAAAAATGTCTGTCAACCAAAAAATAAAATTTGACGACCAAATGTGCTAAGTTACAAAGCCATGGGTCCCCGATAGAGCTTCTAAACCTCTTGAATCGAATTCCCAAAAATACTCATTCTCACACGATCGCTAAACATCGAGTTGAGATGCGGATGTGGACAGAACCTCTTATCACGTTCGGCACCCTGGGTGTATTCAACGAGCCGAGCTAGACTTCTTGGCATCTAATTGAATTAAACTCTGCTCGGATAAAAACCTGCCGAGGAAGTGTCTTTTAAAGGGCCCTAATTGCTGCCATTCGAGGAAATGAGTTGATTTGCGGCTTCAGAAGGTGCAGAGGCTAATCGAATAATTTCTGTCAATCACTTTGTATAATTTTTCAATCAATTATGCAAATTTTGTTTACGAGAAGATAAAAATACGACTCTGAACTCCTGACACAATTTATTGCGCCAAAATCGGTGACGTCGAGAATCTTGCTGGCGTCTGATTGATAGCTTATCGCTTGTTTATTTGACACTCTCCGACCGAAAACAGAGTCTTGAGTCACCTTTTTATCAGTTGGCGTGTCGTCATACCTTCGTGACCTTGCCCAAGTTCCTCCAGGCGTCAACAATTCGCTCTGAGTTCGGTGACGTTGTGTCTTATCTCCAGGGGAGTATCTAGGTTTCGAACAGAGAGGGCGAAACCCGGCCCTTAGGTGTCTTTTTCCTCCAAAAAAGTCAAAGAATAAATTTTTCATGAACCTCTAAGCGCCCTTTCTCGGGTCTGCAATGTCAATGAAATTTTTAGTGCATTTTCCCTCAAATTGAGAAAAAATGCACTATTGCATCTGCTATGTCCGTCCGTCCGTCCGTCCGTCCGTCCGAAACTTTATAACTCAAGAACCAGACGAGATAGAGACCTTCGGTTTTCTGTGTCGTGTAGGACATGGTCTGTAGGGTGGAAGGTTAGACATCTTAGACCCCCACTACCCCTAGGGGGGGAGTGAGGGGGGTAAACCCGTTGTATGAAAGTTCCTTATACTTCGTTCGATTGAGCTGAATTTTGGATATGTTGTAGTTCACATCAAATCTAGCAAATCATAGAACACATGTATGCCCCTATCACTTAAGGGGGTGGGATGAGAGGCCTCCGAAGGGGGGAAAAATTTAGTTGCTCCGATTGAGCTGAAATTCAAAATAGGCACGTAAAATTACATTATTAGAAACATTTGCTTCCAAACATGGTCTCAGAAACGTAAAACAATCCATCAGGAAACCTTTGAATATAATCTTGTGGCTCCCATTGGAAGACAAATGGGCGAATTTTCAAGATCGTCCGATTGAGCTCAAACTTTGGAAACTCTTAGAGGGCTTTTATTTGAGCAAAAACATTCCTATAGTGTGCTCTTATCAACTAAGGGGGCGGAGAGGGGAACTCCCGAAATTTGTTTGGGAAGCAAATTCATGTGGATTTGCCTTTTAGGCTGAAATTTAAATTATTTATCTAAATTACCGAAAAAGGTTGGTAAAGTTTATAGAAGTAAAAATGTTTGAGTAGAACTTAAGAGAAAAAAAATTAAATTAAATTAAATCAAATCAAATTAAATTAAATTAAATCAAATCAAAATACAAAATCGAAGATCAAGTATAAGAGTGCATTTTCCCGGGTTTATATTTTGAGGGAATCTTATTTAAATTCATAATACGTTTTCTGAATAAATTTCTGAATTCTTGAACCATTTACAATTAGATTCCCTCAAAATATAAACCCGGGAAAATGCACTTCTTATACTTGATCTTCGATTTTGTATTTTGATTTGATTTAATTTAATTTTTTCTTACTCTTTGGGACCTTTTCTTCTTAAATTAATGGAGAAAATATTTTTATAAGATCGTAAATTTTTAAAATTTGAGGAAAAGCTGAAGCTCCCTTTTAAGCTGAATAAAATTTCATGGAATTTAATTTATTTGAAAAAATTTCAGAGTCTCTCCCTCACACACGCCCCTGCTCATCACGCGAAATTTAATCTCTGCCTAATTGGGTTGTACATACAGATTGTGTGCAGAGGACCACCCACAGGGGCGGGGGTCCGAGTGTCAAAAGTTCTCCAAAACAACTACTTGACCTACTAATTGCTGAGTTGTCAACATGATAATGAAATTACTTCGCGACCGTCTGTCGTAGCACGTTGTAGTAATTGTAAGCGGCCTGGAGATGCTGCCCGTACTTGTATATGGTGACATCGTAGAACTCGCCAGCGGTAAGAGCTACGGGTTTCTGAGCATGCACTATCATCAACCGAATCATGTCCTTGACGGACTTCGGCTGGTCGTACCACTCGATGTCGTAGATCGCAAAGGAGAGCCTTCCAGCTTGGTCCGTGAGCTTGTCGGCGATGTAGAAGAGGCCAGTGTTTTCCGCAAACAAGAGGATCAGGAACAAGAAGAGTCGGATGATCATCACCACGTTGAATTCGATCTGGAATTGGGTCAGATTGGGAGGTTTTCTTGAGCCTGGAAGAGACTTACCAGCAGCATGAACATCATGAGACACAGAAAGAGGATGTTGAGGAGGAACTTGACCAGGAAAATACCCTTCAAGCACTCGTTTACAGACGAAGTGATCCTTCAGTAAAATATGTTTAGTGCATTTTTATAAATTTTGAAAAAAATGCACTTATGTGTCCGTCCGTCCGTCTGTCCGCATCACCAAGGCTCCGAAAATAGAAGATCTAGAGACCTGCGGTTTTTTGCATGGTACCATGTATAGTCTGGAGAGTGGGCAAAAGGCTTTGGTTTTTCCAGAAAACTACCTGGGGGGTAATTAAGGGGGTTTTCTGGTTGTGTGAAACTTCCTAATACTTCGTCCAATTGAGCTGAATTTTGAATAAGTTATACATCTTGTCAAATCTAGCAAATCATAGAACGCATGTTGGTCCCCATCTCTTAAGGTAGTGGATTGAGAGGCCCCCAAAGGGGGGAAAATTTTATTTTCTCTGATTGAGTTGAAAATTTAGTATGTTGATGAACTTGTAAAATCTAGCAAATAATTGTTGTTTCACCACCAGGGAAGGAGCTAGAGACCCCTTACGTTTCTACAGAAACGAATTTTTGGACAAAAGAATTTCACTTTGACCTAACTTTGCTACGATGCCGACTTGAAAATGCACTCAAATGCGATCATCTCTGACTAAACTTTTAACCTTATTTTTGATTGATTTTGGAGAACTAAATACCTCACAGCTTCAGCGTGGTTGGCTGCAATATCCTTAAGGACCTCCTGGACGTCCAACCCGGGAGTCTTCTCCCTGACTCTACGTCCCAGATCCTGAATCTGCAACTCAATGAACTTGAAGCAGGTGATGACGGTCATGATGAGCTGGGCCCCGAAGAACCCCATGAGACAGTACGAGACCACGAAGAAGTGGAAATACACTCCAACAGTCACGAACATCGGCGTAAAGTACCTCCAGTCACTGGAGAATCCCTCGAAGTAGAAGCTGAAAAATAATTCATTAGGTTTCAGAGTAACAGAAGCCCTCGAGACTCAACTCGAGGTGCATCCCGTAGGAGTAGACGTTCACGTTTTTCCCACAGAGCTTTGCAATCTGGAGAATCAGCCCCTCCCCGAAAATGTAGCTGAATCCCTCGATCATGAAGAGTGAGATAATTATTCTGGTGAACATCGTCAGCTTGTGGTTGAACTCGCGGTGGAAGCTCTTCCACTCGTCGACTCCACTTAAAAGAGCTAAAAAAGCCAGAGTTCAAGTGACTGTAGAATTTTTTTCGCGAGCTACATTTCTTCAAAAACTCCCTCAGATCCTCAATGATCCCCCGGAGACGTTCATTGTTCAGAGAGTAAACCAGGAGCTGGAACTCGAACATGCCGACGCCGATAGTCTCGCAAACGGCGACGCAGAAGATCACAAAGTCGCTGCTTCGGGCCATAAAAAGGAGCGACGGTCCGATGAAAAAGCAGACCCCGGACGCCGAGTTGATCACAGCTCGCATGTTCAGAGGCTCTTGCTCGGGCCAGAACCCAAAGCGGTTCATCCAAACTTGCAACTCATCCAGAATAACGTCTCGTGCCTCGAACGCGTGGACTTTGGTGTTTGATACTCCGAAGAAAGCTCGAACGTTCTGCGACCAAGCGACGGCTCTTTGCCACGCCGAGGAGCTCACAAGTACTTGATAGACCTTCATTTGGACCGGGACTGGCGGCAAGCTCCAGCAGGTGGCCCTTTTATGCGCCCGAATGTAGGTCAGAAGTTCAAGAGAGACAGGAAAATTGGACTCCTCAAGCTGAAATGTGTCAAGTTTCGACCCTTTGAAGTCGGCATCCTCGCTAAAATATTCAACCGGAACTAGATCCGCTCCAAACCGCCTGTTACACCCATGAATATTCAATTACACGAGCGCTGCAGCAGCTGATTCACCTCCCGATTCTCAATACCGACAATTTTTCTGCGAGAGACGAGCTGTCTATTAATAAAACTCATTCGCGGATTGCATCTGTGTTTGTTTATTTACTGCAGGGGTGATTCATAGAAGTGCTTGGCGTTTACATTCTCTCAAATTTCGCTTTTAAGGCTCTAAAGGAGTTTTGTGTGTCTTAATTTACACTCTCATAGTCTTAAATTGAATATTAAATAAAAATTCCAGGTTGAAAAATTTCATAACTCGAACTTATAAAGTTTGAAGCAAAATTATCGGCGGGGAAAAATTCCCAGCATCGATTTCCAAGACAATTTTGACTCCCAAATGCTGAAATTTCCCATAAAAAATCCAGAAATTCTAATGCTGAGTTGGGACTTGGGGGAAAGGTCGGAAAAATGGCCTTCTAAAGAGTCGTACCATTTTTGTGTGTAAATTTCACCTGCAGACCTTGACAATTTAAATTGAACAAGCCAAAGTTTACAGCCTCTAAAGCTTGACCTCTTGCGAGATTCAAAAGAACGAAAAGCCGTGCACTTGAGTCACCAGTTTTTGCATTCCTCCCAAAGATGATAAAATCCATATAGAAATGAGAGATTGAAGCTTCTATACGCGCCAAAACAATCATGACTGGTCTGCCCACAACAAGTTAATGACGTTTCGCACGATGACTACGCAAGCGTTCTGTTCTTCAGGTGATGCAATAAAAAGTGTTGAGTAACTTAAAGATTCTCGACATCAATTTCCAGCTAAATCAGTCGAGTTGTGACGTGCCCTCTCGGTCTCGTGATTCACTGCGGTCAAATTTTCTAGAGTTTGCTCACTCATTAGTGCCTGTGAGGAATGTCAAGAAGCTGTAGATCGTTTTGTAGATCTGGACCATGGATGAGAGATTCATGGGGGCCATTTTCCCGAACGTCAGCTGGGTCGCACTCTGGGAGCGTTGCAGCATGAAGAGGAGCTGTCGACGGCTGTGGGGGTCCATCAAGTACCACGGAATGGTGCAGATCTTGGCCTCCACCTCGTCAAACTGTGGAATTGCAATACCCAAAAATGGGATTTTTAGCACTTCTTCATAGTAAACTATGGAGATAGAAGCCCTCAAATTTTTACTTTGGAGTCTTAAAAGCTGATTAAGCATCGAATCTTAAAAATAAGCTCCAAAACTCTCAAAAACGCCCCTCTGAAGCTCCTCAGAGTTCAATGAAAATCCAGAAAAGGGGTAAAAAAGTGACTTCTGCCCCCTTTTTGCTCTTAAAAGTCTCTGATTTGGGGGTTCTACTTCACCCTACTCACCTTAATCTCGACATAGACCCCGTAGACGCAGTCGAGACCCAGCATGAAGGTCACCGCCAGGCAAATAGCGACTCCTGGGAGCCAGATCTGGATCATGCAGACGTACAGGATGACCAGAATCTGGAAAGGGATACAAATAGCGTCGACGAGGAACTCGAGGCAGAACATGTCCTCGAGCAAGATCGTGAACCTGGAAGCAAATCGTGAGAACGACTAGTGCTTTGAGGACTCACTCACTCCAAGGCTCGCTGGTGGATCCGCACAGTCTCCCGCAAGTCAGCCCTCTGCAGCGGTTTGCCCTCGTTCCTCTCCAGCTCGTCCGTCACCATGTCGAGCTTCGTAATGACGCCCTCCATTTGCATGCAGGAAATCATGGCGAAGAGAGAGTTTGTGAGCTGGGCCGCGATGAGTCCAGAGGTGGTGAAGAAGACCTGGACAAAGTGGTAGAAGTAGTTGATCTCGAACCCGGGGTGCTCCTTGTAGTCGAGGACGGGCAGGACGAAGCCAAAGGGCAGCACGAGCTCGTTTTTGCAGAAGATAAAGTACGTGGGGTAGACGAGGGTTAGAATCGCGGTGCAGATGAACAGGACCATGATGGTTTTGATCTGGAGGAGGACGAAGGTGCTGAATCTGTTGGCCACGCCCTCGTTGCTGGGGTCTTTCTCGAACTCACGGGTGATCTCCGTGGTCTGGTTGACCACCTCCATTATCTCGGAACGCTTCCCGACAAACACCCAGATCCGGATCATGCCCATGAACCCGAAGCTCCAGGTCACGAGACAGAAGCAGACGGTCGTGAGGTCGCCCCAGAAGTCCACGACGTTCATGAGGTTGATGAAGATGTAGGTGACGATGTCCAGACTCACGATGAGAGAGAGCAGGTTGAGCCGAAAGTCGGGAGAAAAGACGTTGAAGCCCACCAGAGCGGACCAGAACCGAATGAAGGTGAAGGCCTTCTCCACTCTCTCGGCAGCCACCATCTCGAGACTCCTTGGGACAGGCGTCCTGGCGGCCCTTTTATACCCTCGCTTGCATGCACTTAATTGGGCTCATCAAGCAATTAGAAGCGGCCTTCGGGGCAGGACTCGCGGAGATTCGTCTTCGCATGCCTCACCTGGCATTGAATTTCACATCAGCGCGCGGCCTCTGTCTGTCGAGCCAGCAGCAGTCAGCGAGTTTATCATTATTATCAACATCATTATGGGCTTTTAACAAATCATTTATTAATAGTTGCCGTGTATTCAAATGAAACATGCTGGGATTCAACGCAGTTACAAATTGTTAATTATTCAAATGATATGAGACCACGCCCCCCCTCCATCAACCTGATTCATCTTCTTATTCGCGGCTCGCGATGTAGTAAAAAACACCGTGACGTGATTATCGGCGGTGAAAAAAATTATTGACAAATTTTAAATATTTGAAAAGTTTTGGGCTTGGAAGTGCGACAAAAAAATGTGATTAAGCGGTGGACATGTCAGGGGGCTCGTTCATGTGGGATGCTGACATGCTCTGAATTTTTTTTCAACATTTTGTTGTGTTCTAGTTATTATTAAAGAGTTCTCTACTGTCTGTTAAAAAAAATTCGCTCTCGGGTTTCTTGGTTAACTTTAATCTTTTCTAGTTGGGTCACTCCACTCAGCAACTTTTCCCAAAAATATTGTGTTTTTTTGAAATTTTATTTTGAAAGCTTATTTTTGAAAAGCTTAATTCCAAAGTTTTAAAAATTTAGTTAAAGAGAAAGTAGCTTTTCCCTAATTATCTTTAAAAAATAGAACATACATGTATAAGCTATATATTTTATATATTATTTTTTTAAAGATTAAACAATAGCACTAGTAACCACAAAAAATTTCAGCCAAATCCGTTAAGCCGTTTCGGAGTAACAGGTTTTCAAAGTATGCACCCTCTTATTCCCAGAAATTCAGGTTTTCAGACATGGGTCCCTTTGGAGGCCCATATCTCCGGAACGGGTGGGCCAATTGGCAAAATTTAAACGCAGAAATGACCGCCAGGCTCCAAACTTTCAGAAAAAATATACTAGAAAATTCTGACGGCCATTTTGAATTTTTGATTAAAGTGACGCTACAACGCCCAAAAGTCACACTGTGCGATAGTTTGAAGATAGCAAAATTTTTCGACTTCAAAAAATGTGGCAAGTGGACAGGCCCTGTATTTGTGATTAGAAGATTTCCATAATTGATCGTTAGCCAACATTTCGTAGGTCGTCGAGCCACAAAAGACTGCGGTCCAAACAATGCTTTGATAATTTCTAACACGTTTCGAACCAGCTTCGGGTTTCCGCTCAAAGGCGGTAGTCGACAGTCGCTGCGTTAAAACGGTATCGGCCATAAACAAGCGGGTGTCAAAGGTTGTGGGATACAAGGTTTGAGCGCGGCACGGAAGGGAAAATCGAAGTCAGTTAATTTGCGAGATTTATGGCAGCTTATTTGTTTTCTGACTAATGAGGTGTTAAACGCATAAAGTCACTAATTAGTGGCTGTTTTCTCCCGCTTAATCTTATCATCACACGATGGCAGCGAAGTCAAGCACCGCGAAGGCTCCAGTTACAGCGAGTGACACACATATCAAAACAATAGCCCTGGAGAGTGTCAACAATGCGCGGCAGCGGTGTTGAAATTTTTAGAAGACGTTCCCGCGCTATCTTATCGGAAGACAAACAGCATGCATATTGAGCCCACTTTCCGGAGCTCGGCTCACGCAGTACCGCTCCAAACGTCGCCGACATGCAAATTCAAGAACAAATTTACCTAATTATTGGCATCGCTGGCAGCTTCTCGTTGATTTTTTTCACCGCCATCCTCATCATTTGTGGGCTCTTGTGTGTCTTCAGACGCGACATCACCGAGCTGAAGAGGATGTAAGTGCTTTGGGAATGATTAATGGCAGTTTATGTGAGTTTTCCTACTCATTCTTCAGAAACAGAGAACGATATGCTTTCAACAACCCAACCATTCAGCCCGGAGAGGAGCTGAGTGTGCGGGGCTTTCAGATGATTCAGCTGCCCTCCTCGGCACATTCCACCGTTGTCAAGTGAGTGAGACACCTTCCCGTGCCCTTGAAAGTGAAACGTTTGCGATTTCAGGAGAAACAACGGTGGCTTCAGTGGCCAGCAGAGGTCGGTCCAGAGCCCCCGAAGCAGCAGGTCCCTAGACTTCGCGGGATTTTCGACGGCCAACGAGAAGACCGGGACCCCGGACCACTTCAACCGCATCGAGACTGTCAGCACGGAGGACATTCACGAGGCCAAAACTGGTCTCTGAGCGCTTTCGAAATACTCACAAATAAACAACTGACGGATCCACTTGATGTGTCTCGAAATTCGCAATAAATCACGAACCTGTCGAAGACAAAAGCAAGAGAAGTCGTCAAGGGAACCCGGTGTCAAGGGGGAGCTTGCTTTTTAATTTTTAAACCGCTTGGAAAACTTCTCACGGCGCCGCGTTTTCTTTCGATATAATTGATTAGCTTTTAATTGGCGGAAAGGGCAGCAGAGGTGAAGGACAGACCGTTCACTTTTAGTCTTTCCTATATAAAAAGCAGAGGCGTAGGTGAGAGGGGGCTAGGTCTTAGAGAAATGTTACCCAACTAATTTTCAGCAATTTCTATTTCACCAAAAAATTTTTTTTTCAAAAAATCTCCTAAAAATCGAGATAGAAAATTTTTTTTCCAACTCCTTTCGATGTTTTTAATTCAGGGTCCTCCCTTTAATGGCTCCACTTAGTGACTGTAGGAACCCTAACGTCGTATAAAAGCACCTCTGCTAGAAAACAGAACTAAGAGACTTTTTAGTGCATTTTCCCTCAAATGGAGAAAAAATGCACTATTGCATCTGCTATGTCCGTCCGTCCGTCCGTCCGTCCGTCCGTCCGTCCGTCCGTCCGTCCGAAACTTTATAACTCAAGAACCAGAAGAGATAGAGACCTGCGGTTTTCTGTGTCGTGTAGGACATAGTCTGTAGGGTGGAAGGTTAGACATCTTAGACCCCCATTACCCCTAGGGGGGGAGTGAGGGGGGTAAACCCGTTGTATGAAAGTTCCTTATACTTCGTTCGATTGAGCTGAATTTTGGATATGTTGTAGTTCACATCAAATCTAGCAAATCATAGAACACATGTATGCCCCTATCACTTAAGGGGGTGGGGTGAGAGGCCTCTGAAGGGGGGAAAAATTTAGTTGCTCCGATTGAGCTGAAATTCAAAATAGGCACGTAAAATTACATTATTAGAAACATTTGCTTCAAAACATGGTCTCAGAAACGTAAAACAATCCATCAGGAAACCTTTGAATATAATCTTGTGGCTCCCCTTGGAAGACAAATGGGCGAATTTTCAAGATCATCCGATTGAGCTCAAACTTTGGTAACTCTTAGAGGGCTTTTATTTGAGCAAAAAACATTCCTATAGTATGCTTCTATCAACTAAGGGGGCGGAGAGGGGAACTCCCGAAATTTGTTTGGGAAGCAAATTCATGTGGATTTGCCTTTTAGGCTGAAATTTAACTTATTTATCTAAATTACCGAAAAAGGTTGGTAAAGTTTATAGAAGTAAAAATGTTTGAGTAGAACTTAAGAGTAAAAAAATTAAATTAAATTAAATTAAATCAAATCAAATTAAATTAAATTAAATCAAATCAAAATACAAAATCGAAGATCCAGTATAAGAAGTGCATTTTCCCGGGTTTATATTTTGAGGGAATCTTATTTAAATTCATAATACATTTTCTGAATAAATTTCTGAATTCTTGAACCATTTACAATTAGATTCCCTCAAAATATAAACCCGGGAAAATGCACTTCTTATACTTGATCTTCGATTTTGTATTTTGATTTGATTTAATTTAATTTAATTTGATTTGATTTAATTTAATTTAATTTAATTTTTTATTCCACAAACAATTTTACAAGCCAACAACGGGAGAATTTACAACCATGTCAATTTTTTGCGCGCTCAATCTGCTGCGAAAGTTCAAAGGTAAGACAAAACTTGTTTACAAAAGTAGGTAACTCCACCGAAATAGCTTCTGTTTTTGCTGCTTCTCAACACAAGATTTAGGGTTGAGCTTCGCAAGGTCTCGTTTTTGTCTCAGGAAAGTCCCCGTGTCTCGAGAGAAATTCGACCTCTGACTTTTGAGGTGCTCTTGAAACCGGAGAACAGCGTAGATTGGGTGTGGCTCGTGGATATTTCGGAATTGTTATTGCTAATCTCTGTGGCACTCAAGAGCATGGAAATCGATCCCAAGATTAGCAACACAGAACTCGACACAGATTATTTATTTGCATTTATGACACCATTGATCACATCATATTACACGCATTCATGACTTCACGAGTGCAGGCTCTTAATAAAATCAATTCACTTAAAGTAACAATTAAGTTATTTAAATTAAAATAGACTCGGCAGCGCGCGCTTTATTGAAAACTTACATGGTGGGCTCCCTCCTCCCTCTTTTGCCGAAGCCGACGCTGACTCGGTGACTCGCTGAGAGGTGAAAAACGTGACCTGTGGCGTGAACGGCGCTGACTCAACCCCGCCATTCCTCGAAAATGCCACAGTTTTCTCAGAAGCGCTCTCAGTGATAGATCTTCTGCAGGAACAGGAAGTAGGTCCAGGCCTTCGTGAGAACCTGCCGGTAGCTCGCGAAGGAGAGGAAGTAGAACTTTCCCGCCGTGACTCCGCGCTGCTTCTGGGCCAGCTGCATCGTGAGGAGGAGCGTTTTCTTGACCCGCAGGCTCCGATTGAGCCAATTAGTGAGGTACAGAAGCGTGGCGACTTTCTCGCTCTGGAAGACTTTTAATTGTAGGCAAATTGGCGCAATTAATTACTTTTACCTCATTGATCAGCTGCTGGCCGTAGAACGAGCACATTACGAGGTCGCTCTGGATGGCGAGGCAGAAGAAGGCGAGGTTCGTGAGCAGGGCAGGCTGGTGCATGAGCTGGAATGGAGCGACTTAAGGTGCGTTCACACGTTCAAATCCACCATTTAAAAAATCTCTTTGTCAAAGACTGCTCACACGTCCTTGGCCACAAAATGTTATTTTCTAAGGGTTTTCCAGGAAAAATCTCTAGATAGAGACTAAAGGAACGTTTGCACGTGCTTGGACACAGAATGTTCAAAACTAGCTCATTTTTCGTATGTAAAGATTTTAAGAGAAAAATCCATCACCTTGGTCCTAGAACCTTAAGGTGCCTTCACACGTGATTGGACAAAAATATTCGTTTATGAGAATTTTGAGGAAAAAATTCTGGTTCTCTTTTAAAATTTTTAGAGAATATTTGTCAGAGACTTAAGGTGCGTTCACACTGGGGATTTTTAGAAAAATGTTTTCAGTTTTACTCCTCCGTAAAAAGTTGAATTAATCTCTATGAAAGAGACCTCCAGAAATTTTATGAATTCACCCTTACCAGGTCCAGGCCAAACAGGATGAAACAGAGGAAAAATATGTTCGTCGAGTACTGAAATAGGAAGTTGAGGTTAAAGCACTCCTCCAGGTCGTTGCTGATCCTAAAAGAGCTCTATGAGGTCTCCAGGTCAGACACAGCCAATTTCAAGTACCTGATGGCTTCCTGGTACTCGATAATGATAGCTTTGAGCTCATCAAAACCGTCCCCTTCCTCCTCGTCGTCGGAATCCCAGGCCTGGAGCCGCATTCCCACGTACTTGAAGTAGTAGGCTGAATAATTGATTATCGAGGGAATGAAGCGAGCAGCACACGCGTGGGTTGCCGAGAACGCCAAGAAGAGCAGAGTGTAGGGTCCGACGACAGTCAGGTAGACCAGCCTGTTGCTCTGGTAGTCAAGCCCGAAGAGACTAGCTTGGGGTTAGGAGGAAGTCCCAGGGGGTCCAGGTCTACTTACTCGACTCGCAGGCCCAAGGTGAAGGTCCTGGGAGCGTCTCCAGTCAGGCTTTTGACTGCAAAAACCAGAAGTGGCAGAACCGTGTATTTGCAAGCCGCTCCGAGGAAGCAGCCGATCACTATCTTCGTGTTCCGCTGCGTGAGTCTGAGGTGCTGCTCGTTGGTCTCCTCCCAGTCGCGGATCTTGGAGCTCCTGGCAGTCTCCCAGATCCTCTCCAGATCCTCTAGAGTCTCGTGGATCTTCGAGTTGTTGCAAATGAAGGCAGCAAACTTGCTCACCATCAGAAAAATGGCGGCAGTTTCGCACAGACTTTGACTGAACTCGACAAAGTTGCTCCGGAACCGAACGAGGTAGATGAGCTGGAAGAAAAGAGGAACTCAGGGGCGTCAAAAGAGCACTCAGGAGTCACCATTGGCACGAGGATGAGCCCTCCGTAGAGACTCAGGACCAGAAATCGGCTCGCTGGCATGCGTTTCCGTGAGGGCCAGACCTGCAGGAGCTCCATTGCGTGCCTTAGAAGAGGCATCACTTGACCGTGGTACTTCATGTCGCGAGTCGGACTGGCGAGTCGTCGCTCTCTTTGTCCTTTTTAAAGTCGGGACATGAATTATTCATGAGTCAGTGAACTTAGAGCGGACGCAGATCAATAAAGTTTCCACTCCTTGACCCACAAGGAGGTGCAATTTATCATATGTACACGCTCGCGTCTGAGGGACAACAATGCAGCGCCAGTCAGATCAAAGGAATTTGATAACCTAACAGTTGATGATGAATATCATTTATATGTCAATGTCATGAGCACTGTTCACGACTATTCCGATGTTGAATGCGCGAAATGTTCTCTGCAACTCAACACTCCTTTCGTCTGTGCTGCAGCTCAGGGGCGTTGAACAGTGGATTTTAAGGGCTCTAAAGACAGGGAAGACCCGTATTCTGTTTTCAATATTTTTTAAAGGTATTTTCGGCCTTGGAGCGTTATTTTGGTAAAAAATTTAACTGTCAAAAAATAATTTTTGGTTCAAAAATGCGAAAAATTGACCTAAACCGTACCGAAGTTGGGTCTCAATAAGATCTTTGGGACCTTAGTGACCCTCTGCTCGACTCCCAATATATCTAACGAAGTTAAAATTAAAATTAAATGAGGGTAAATTTAAGCTCGCTTCCCAAAAAACCAGCCAAAAAATCGGGAGGTCACTTATTTATTTCGGAGTCCTTTTCTAAGTAGGTATTTTGGGCCTCCAAAAACATGAGCCAAGTCCCAGCTACGCCACTGCTGCAGCCAGCAACATTGCTGCTTTGAATTATTCAGCTAAGCGCGACACTAAATGCTCAATTATGCCTTATCAAGTGGGTATCACATGACTCACTCGGATCTCGGAGGCGCGCTAGATCGTAATCTCGGCGATTTTTACCCAACACTCCATCGTGATCGATGAATAATTTTTCCACCCCGATCATGTACTATATACTAGCAGTACGCCGCTGAAAGTCGCCGTGACTCACAGATTCCGAAAGCTGCCCAGCTCGGAGCCTCGAGAAAAATGACATCAAAGGCTAATTGGCCCCGTAATGTGGCTTGACTTCTGAGCCACTGGTTCTGCGACTCGCCCTAGGCCTCAAATCAATTACCAATTTTCACGCCCCGCAGCCAGAAAGCGGGTCAGCTTTCAAGACTCAGTCATCGCTGAAATGGGAGGCCAATCGCTCGTTCTGATTTTGGTGGTCGTGAGATTTATTTCCGCCGAAGTTCAGCCACTTCCAGCTAATCCAGTGCTGAGTGTTGGGGAACAGAGAGATCCCAACTTTTTCAACCCAATCCACATCTCGCCCCAGCTGGACCCAGCAATCTTCAAGATGCTGCCCCCAGATCTTGCTGACAGCTCCTTCCTGCTGCTGAAGGCCTTCCTGATCCACCCCCCGTGCAAGTTCCAGCCCTCCCCGAACGGGGTCTTCGTGCCCGGACCCTGCATGATTTATCTGGACGAGAGCAAAGCAGCTTCGCCCGATCCCCAGGGAGTAAAAACGCAATGAGTATGTACTTTCTGTCATTTATTCAGACGTCTTCTCTTAATGCAATAAAAACAAAAAATTTCATCTGACTAAATCCTTTCTCAGATAATGGCGACTTTATTCTGACATTTACAGCAAAAAACATTCGAAAAATAACAAATTTAACAATTTAGAAGCACAAAGTAAGTATATTACAAGTCATAATATCTCCTAGAATACTCGAAGTAGATAAATTAAGTGAGAAGGAGGAGCTAGAAACTCTACGAGGGCAATAAATTAAGAAGTGAGGGTTGAATGATTAAGTTAGGGTCCGCAGATCAGATCCGCGGGGTAGAGAGCACTTTACAATTTGTTGGAGTCGGCAGGTGCCGGAGTTGCTGCGTTGGGCCGTCGAGACCTAGCCCCGCGCCCAGTCACCAGGTAGGAGGCGTCGTCGGCGGGCAGCGCCTTCTGGTTCAGACGGATGAAGTTCGACATGAGACGGCCAAGGACGTCTTCTAGGCGGGATCGCTTCTCGGCAGGGGTCTGGAAGATTGAAAGAGTTAGCTTTAGGAACGTAAGGAGCTGCAGTGGAGGTCTCACCTTGGGCTGCATGGGTATCAGCTGGATCACTGGCGTGGCTTTCCGGGTCGTGGAGTGGGAGTCCTCCTTGTTCACGTGATGCTTGTACTTCTTCCTCTCCCGGGGAAGCTGGATGTCGCCGAGCTCGTGGGGCTGTAAGAAGAGCAGAATTTGTAGTTTATGATGGTTTGGGGGCCTTTTGAATTTTCCCCCATACGAACTTTGGGGGTCCCTAGCTTTGTCCCTGTACAAGATAGGGGTAACATGTGTTCCATGATTTGCTAGATTTTGCAAGAGCAACCTCACACTAGAATTTCAGCTCAATCAAATAAAGTATAAGAAATTTTCATACAACAAGAAAACCCCTTGGTTACATCCCTAACGATATTTGGGGAAAACCAAAACAATTTTCCCACCCTCCAAAGTATAGACTAGAACTTTCAAGCTCTTCTAGTTCTTGAGTTTTGCTGGAAAACAAACAGCTCCCTTACCGCGAAAGTCTTCATAATCTTCAGCTTGGTCTCGAAGTGGTAGAAGGCGTAGGACTTGGTGCAGATCGGGTAGTGGTTCTTGGCGTTCTTCGCGAAGGTGCTCGCCGACTTGTCGACCCGTAGCTCGCAGATGTAGACGTGCGGCTCGGAGCTGTCGACGGGTCTGCCCTTGCAGAAGGTGGCAGGATCCATGACCCAGCAACGACCCATGATGAGCTCGATCGGGACGACTTCGTAGAGGGGCGAGCGCAGGATCTCGTTTGTGTAGAACTTGCGCGTGGGCTCGTGGTACGTCTCCCGTGGCCGCAGGTAGTGGTGTCCGTATGCGAACCTCTTGCCATCGCCGTCCTTCCACAGACTCTCCACCCGGAAGATGTCGCACTGCGAGTAGTCGATGGATCCGATCGTCTGGTAGTTGTGCTTCCTCACGGGCCCTCCAGGGTTCTCCTTGTCCGGCGACATCGGGATATCCCGCAGCACGTAGACCGTATCACCCTGGCGGATCTGGAGGTCTCCTCGCATCAGAGACAGGTAGTACTGGTATCCCTCCTCCGTGAACTCGTTGAGGGTGATCTCGTAGTCCACCTTCTTGGTCTTGTCGCACTTCTCGCACAGGTAGTTGTCGACGCTGGGGTCGGCGTGGGTGCACTCAATGTGCTGCCAGACCGTGCACTTGGAGCACTGGATCATGGTTCCCTCGTCCTTGTAGAGCCCGCAGATGCACCGGATGATGTCCTCCTGCACGTCTGCCTTTTTCTTCCGGTTGCGCCACTTGCCGGCCGGTGATGGTGGCTTCGGGTCGGTCATGAAGGCGTCAACTAGTTCCTTGTCTCCGAGGATCACCTGGAAAGGAATTATCATTTTTTTAAACCCATTTTTTAGAAGAATATTTTTTACCCGAGGTTTATTTTTAGGCTTTCGAAAATGAATTTTTTAAGGGCATTTTTACTTAATGGGTTAAGGACTTTTGCCATTAAAAATTCCCTAGACCCTTTAGGGGCCGCTAGAGGGACTGATGAAAATTTTTTGTAAAAAATTCAAAGCCTCATAATTCTCGAAAATAAATTTTTACAATTTTACAGGAGATTTCAAATGTTTTGTCAAAAATAAGCAAATATTTTAAGCTACTTTTTAAATATTTTCAAGTCAAAAATCCTTTTTTAAAGACTGATAAAAAATCAAGCAATGCTAAGTTTTAATATCAAATAGCCCAATATTTTCTGACAAAAGAAACTATGGCAAAATGTTCCAAAACTTTTTCAGGAAAAATCCAAAAAGGACGGAAATGTGTCAATTAATCTACCTCCAGCTTCTCTCTGGCCTTCTCCTTGACAGTCTTGTAGAAGGCACTGAGAGTGGTGGCAGCAACGCCCTCCTTGGACCCGATGCCGTAGTACGTGATGGCGTTCGTGAAGACCCGCATCATGTCGTCGTTGAAGAGCTTGGGGATGTTGTAGGCCCCTTTCTCGACGTTCACCTCAATCTGAGCCAGATCGACGGGACAGGGTATCCGCTCAAAGTACAGAGGGCACTTTTTCTTCGAGGGCAGAGCCAGTCTGCTGATGAGAGGTGGCTCCTCCTCCTTCTCGCGGTACCCCTCGATCTCCTCGCAGACGCCCCTGAGCACCACGGCCACGCGAGCCGACTTCTCGAGCTCAGGGTTGTCCTCGAACATCGCCAGACCGCGCGTCCGCATGTTCCTGGGAGCTCTGACGGCCGCCATCGGGACCGTGAGAGAGGGCGTGGGGCTCTTGGGGGGCGGAGGCGGGGCCTGTAGGGCGGGTCTCTCGGTGTTGCGGCGCTCCTTGCGCAGATTTCGCATCAGGAAGCAGTGGTACTTGGAGATTATGGCACGCTCGTGGTCCGTGGGAGGCACGAAGGTGGGCAAGAGAGACCCGTACTTGATGGGAAAGACGGGTTGATTCTTCTTCGCCTGGTTCTGCTTCTTCCGACTCCGCTTGGCGGCGTCACTGTCGAGGTTCTTGACCCGCTGACTCTTGCCCCCGATCACCCCTCTGCAGTTGACGGCTCCACACTTGCAGGGCTGGCCCTCGGCGGGGTTGTAGAGCGCAAAGTTGTAGTCGTAGGTGAGCTCCTCAAAAGGCTCGATGTCGCGCAGGGCGAAGAGACACATGCGTGGGAGACCGTTGACGCTCCACTTCTGCATCTCGCAGTTGGGAGCGCACGAGTGGTTCACGAAGCGGCAGTCGCTGCCCATCCGGTGGCCGTCGATGACGAGACCCTTGTCCAGGTTCAGGCAGTAGTGGTGCGTGTCGTTGATGTATGCCGTCTGCATGCGTTCCTAGAAAATAAGAAAGTTCAAAGTTTAGTCATTTTTCTTGGGACATAGAGGCTTATTTGTACTCGAACGTTTCCCAGAATTTTATCTCAATCGGAGCCACTAAAATTTTCCCCCATACGAACTTTATAGGCCACTAGTTCCCTCCCTGGAAAAGATAGGGGTCACATGTGGTTCCATGATTTGCTAGATTTTGCACAAACTACAACATACTTAAATTTGAGGTCAAACGGATGAAGTATAAGGAACTTTCATACAACGAGAAAACCCTCCTGGTTACGCCCCTGGCGGGTTTTCGGGAAAACCAAAAAGCTTTTCCCACCTTCCAGACCATACATAACAACATACAAAAAACCGCAGGTCTCTAGACCTTACAATTTTGGAGCTTTTGCGACTCTATCGAACGAACGGACAGACGGACGAAAGGATTACCTTGAACTTGCTCTCCGTCACCACCTCGCCCAGGTACTCCGAGATGAACTGCCCCTTGCGCACCGGCAGCTTGCAGCGCACGCCCCAGCCCTTGCTCTCGGTCATAAACTTCTCGAGTCCCGGGGCCCACTCGTGCTTCTGGATCTTCGTGTTCTTGCACTTGTCGCCGCACGGACAGAACTCGGGCGTGCACTCGGTGTAGACGAGACGGTTGAGGCAGTTCTCGGCGCAGTCGTAGCCCGCCTTGCAGCTGCACACCTGCTGCTCGTTCGTCTTGGCCGTGGCGGCCGCCTTGACGTCCCCGTACGCGTTCACTCGCAGCTTCTTAAAGTTCCAGCTCGGCACCGTGTCACTGCGGTTCAGCTTGCCCGAGTCATAGGCTTGCCAGATGTCAAAGGGGAGCTGGAAGTCGCGGACTGTGCGGCGGAAGTAGTTCTCGCAGTACGGAGGAGGCGGCAGCGTGACCTTCTCACAGGTTACGCCCCCGGAGCCCGGAGGCTTGTGCTTCGAGTCCTCCTTGAAGTGGTCCGAGAAGAGACCGGCCGTGAGGTACTTCTTGCGGCTGCGGTTCTCGTTCTTGGAGGCCTCGGGGGACTTTAGTTTCTTCAGGCTGCTGGGCGGGAGGGGCTCGTGCTCGCTCACGTCTTCGTGTGGGATGGCTTCTAGTCTCTCGGGGGAGGCGTCGACGTCCTTCTTCCTGGGACGGGCCACCTTCTTGGAAGGAATGAGGTCCTCGAGGTCGGGCCTGAAAAAATTACAAGAATTTTGAAACAAAGCGTCGCTTTATTTTTTCGTAAGAAGATGAGCTTCTTAAAATTAGCTTGAATCAGCATACAAGCGCATGCGCTTACCTCGGAGAAACTGGCGGCTTCTCAGGCTCCTCCTTGGGCTTCTTCGTCTTCTCCACGACCTTCTCCTTCGGCTTTGTACTCTTGACGACCTTCAAGGGAGGAGCCTCGGGTTTCTCGAGCTTCTTCCGCTTCTTCAGAGCCACGTCCTCGTCCGTCGAGAAGGTCCTGGACACCGTCTTGGCCCGCTTCCTGCGCTCTTCCGGCACCGGCTCCGGACTCCTCTCGGGGCTGAAAGTCCTAGCAACGCTCTTAGCTCTGGACCGCGTCCGGTTCTCGAGGATGTTCTTCATTAGCACTTCCGCCGGCTGCACACCCACGTACTGGGGCTTGGGAGCCACCGACTTGGCGCGCTCCATTCTTTGGATCATGGGCCGGAAGGAGTCTCGGTCGGGGCTGCCGCCAGACTTGCCCAAGATGCCTCGTCCCACGCTCTTGGACCTCTCGCGGCGCACCGGGACGTCTATCATGGACCGGGACTGGCCGCAGTAGAAGTCGTCGAGGGACTTGAGCTTCACCACGGCAAACTTCTGGTTGAACTCTCGCGTCAGCTGGTCCAGACGGGAGCGACGCACGTCCTCTCTCAACGGCAAGGCTGGCACGATGGTCTTCTTCTGGCTTGCGGAGGGAGGCGGGATGCGGAGTCCCGGGATCCTCTCAATGCTCACCGTCAGTCGGTCGGCGAACTCTGCAGCCGTGATCTTCGGGGTCCGCTCGAGCGACTCCACCTTTCGTCGCTTCACCTCGGGCGTGACTGCCGGCGACACTGTCTTGTTCTCCTTGTTCTTCTCCTGCCCCTTTATCCGGTCACTCGTCCGGACCCACGAGCTGAGGGGTTCGTTGTCCGACGACAGGTCTCTCGGCTGCTTCAGTCGGCTGATCGTGGGGCTCTCAATCGGCTCCTTGCGCGTTTTCTTGCCCACCGGCGTCGACTCTCGCTGTCTCTTCTGCCTCCCTGGGTCCTTCTTGCCCTCCACGTTGGCGTCCTGCAGCGGCTTCGTGGCCGAGTTGCGTCTCGTGGGCGTCTCCTTGGACCGTCTTCGGCCCTGGTTTCGCTGCACAAATACCGTAGCTGGCTCCCCGTCGGCTGGAACTCGGTCACAGGGGCTCAGCTGCTCACCCTTGTCCGTCTCGAACTCGCCACTGCGCTTCTTCTTGGGCTTCTTCGTCGAGGGGAATCCCGTACGGTTGGCTCGTCTGCGCTTTCTCCGCATCAGCACGCTACCTCCAGTCTTGTTGAGGAGCTTCTCGACCACACGCTCGCTGGTCGGGTTTTTGGGCGGTCGACCCACTCCTCGGGGACCCGCGGGAGGACTGAAGTCCGTCTTGCCCTGAACTATCGCCGGAAGACTAATGGTTGTCACTGGAATTTGCAGTTCAAGGTCCACCGTGGGCTCGAACACCCCCGGCGGGGGAGAGGACTGGTTCGCACTCATCACAGCTGCTGCTCTCGTGTTAGATGGCAAGTTATGAGATTCCTTGTTGTTTTTGGGCTGAAAAGGAAGATTTTATTATTTTCTCGAAAATTTTTTTGTTACGATTTTGGGATTTCTGGGGCTTGAATTATATTTTGATACCCTAAAAATCGACATTGACCTTTTATGTAGAATTTAAAAAAAGTTTCTTGGTATTTTGGGGGCATTTTGAAGACAAGTTTGGTCGCCTGTATTCAAGCTACAATTTTAGATTTTAGACTTTCGTAAATAAGGAGGACAAAACACAGTTTTTGAAGAACTGGTGGGTCAGGAACTCGTCAGCAGATAGTCATTTGTGTCACCAGATGTCCACTCCAGTTTTTATAAATTTCACAAACATAAAAAAATCAAAATTTTAGAGCCAAATTAGGGCTTCGAAAAATTGTAGAGGGACTAGGACAGTTTTGTGGGGATCTTGGCATTCAGGGTCGTTGGTTTTGGACCAGGTAACCCAAAATCTACATCAAAAGGAACTCACTTCCTAACAGGGCGTTCTTAGGCTTCCGCCCGGGCTTCTTGGGCTCCCGTTTCTCCTCCGTTGGCACATTGCTGGTCGCCGTCTTAAAGTTCGAGGGGTCCGACCGCAGCTTCTTCGTCACGGTCTTCGTCTCGGGTGACCCGGAGCCGGGCTTTCGCTCCGGCGAGAGCTTTTTCTTCCTCCCGACCTCGCTCTTCTTCGCCTCCGCCAGCAGCCTCTTCTTCGGACTCACGACAGACCCGTTGGCGTGCTTCCCCGACGGCAGATCCACGTCAACCTGGAGCTCCTTCGTGCCACCCTCGTCGTCCGTCCTCTCGGCCTTCTCCCCGTTCGTGAGCAGGTAGTGGCGCTTCTTTAGCGGCAGTTTGTGATCGTCGGGACTCTGCGTGTTGGCCGTCTTCTTGGTGCGTCTCTTCGTGGGCTCCGTCGCCGACTCGGACTGCTTTCGCTTCTTCGGGCCCCTCTTGGCTGGCCCCGAGGACCTGGGAGTCGAGCTGCCGGCTGCCTTTTCCTTCTCCGCGTATATCCGACAGAGCGCCCGCAGACTCTCGCTCAGATGCTCGACCTCCTCGTTGAGTTTTGCGTCCTTGGCCTTCTCCGAAACCGACATGTTCCGCGACTTGGAGCGTCTCCTGCGACCCTGCTTGAGGGGGTGTCTCGAGACCGTCGAGCGACTGCTGCAGCGACTCATAACGGACGCCCGCCGACACCTGATGCTCGAGGGCTTGTCGTGGCGCGACGTCCGACGGCTCTTCGTGGACCGTCCGTCCACACTCTTGGCTGGCTTGGAGGCTGCCTTTGAGGCCACGATACTGCTGAAGCTCAGATACTCCTTGTTCGAGGTTTTCTTCTTCGAGAGCTCCTCGTTGTTCTTCTGCACGTTGGCCCGCGAGAGAGGCAGCTTCATGGGGGACTGCTTGATGTTGAGCTTCTTCCCAAACGCCGACGCTTGGCCCAGATTCACGGTCGTGGCTCCGAACTTGGGCTTGCTCGCGTTCAGGAGCCCATTGAAGGTCTGCAGGGGGATCTTCTCGTGCTTCTTCGGTGGAGACGCGGGCGGCTCCTCTGTCGGAAGCGACTCCTGGCTGCTGCTCGTGCTGCTGTTGGTGCCCAGGGTCAAGGCACTGAGCTGCAGAATGTCGGAGAGCTCATCCACGGCGCTCTTGGACGAGATCCCTATTTTTTTGCGGCGCTTTCGTCGAACCTGGAATGAAAGAGTCCATTTTCAATTTGGCTTTATGGCAAAAGTTGGGTCAAAATAAATTTCTTTTATCTAAAACTCTGTTTCTGTAAAAACTAAAGGGGTCCCTAGTTCCATCCCTGGTGGAGGTACGGGCATACTGTCCAGCAATAATTTTCTAAATTTTACAAGACCGACAAAATACTAAATTTTCAGCCCAATCGGAGCAACTAAAATTTTCTGCCCATATGAATTAAGGAGACTCCTACCTTCGTCCCTGTACAAGATAGAGGTCACATGTGGTTGCATGATTTGCTTGATTTTTTACGGACTATAACATACTTAAATTTGAGCTCAATCGGATGAAGTATGTAGAAGTTTCATACAACGGGAAAACCTGGTTCTGTCCCTGGAGATTTTTCGGGAAAACCAAAACGCTTTTCTCACCCTCCAGACTACACATGGCAACATGCAAGAACTGCAGATCTCTAGCTTTTATAGTTTCGGAGAATTTGCGACTCAGACAGACGGACAAATAGCAAAATGCACTAAAAATGCGCTTTCTCACCTTCTTCCGGTGCCTGGTGCTACAGTCACTGCGATATCCGCAGCTCTTGGCTCTGCTCACGTCACTCCGATACCCGCTGTAGCGCGCCTTGGAGCTGTGGTCCGACTTGTAGCCCGACAAACGGCCCTTGCTGCTGCCGTAGTAGTCAGAGACGTAACCACTCTGCGCGGCCAGTCGCTTGCTGCAGCAGATGCTCTGCCCGCCGTCGCTCTTGTAGCCGTCGAGACAGGGTTCGCGGAACTTGTTGTTCAGATCTATCTTCTTCCAAAGCGGGTCCAGGTCCTCGGGAGGCTTCTTTTCCTTCGGGGGTCTCCCCGGCTTCTTTCTCCTGGGCGGATAGAGGATGCGCTCGGTGGCGTAGGCGCTCTTCTCCAGCGCCGCCAGACTGTACTTGGGCTGGTCCTTGGTCTTCCGCTTCCCATTCACGACGTCCTTGATGCGACTCGCGGGACTCGGAGCCGGACTGACGGTCGAGAGAATGCCGGAGTCGGGAGACTCGCTCGAGAGAACCTGCGGGCCGTTTTGGGGCGGGGGAGGCTGCTGGGCATGCACAGTCCTGGGACGTCCACGCTTCTTTGGTTGCTGCTCCGTCTTGACGGTCACAATGGTCGACGTGGAGGCCGTCGGGGCGGCCGTGATCATCTGCGTCTTGGCCACGAACTCCTGCAGGAGACTCGAGGTGTACGTCATTGACGGCTGGACTGCTTTTGTACTGCTCGTTTCCGTATCAGAGCCCCTCTCGATGCGACGAATAACGTCGTTGACGAGATTCGGGAGCTCCATATCACTTGAAGAGTTGTTCTCGTTGTCGTCCGGAGTGAGGGTGGAGGGCGTCTTTGCGGCTGCAGGCTTCACGGGGCCAGAGGAGTTGCTGACGGAGGGCAGGACTGCCTCCAGGTCCGCCGGGTTGATCTCCTGCAGAGTCTCATCGGTGCTGGAATCGGAGTCTGTGGAGTCGGTGCCGTCCCCGCTGCTGGTTGAGCCACCTCGAGAGGCCTGAAACGAAAAACGGGTTTTGAGAATTCGACTCGCATAAATCAAATCGGAGATGATTGGCATTCTGGGCAGGAAAGGAGCCATAACATCTCTTGAATTCTGGAAGTCATGAAGAATTTATCTTTCGGGCAGTGGCGGAACTCGAAATGGGGTCTTGAATCGAGCAAAATTTAAAAATTATAGACTTTCTATGGACTCAATGTGTTCCTTAAATTTGTGATACATCTTTTTAATGATATAGACCCTTTCTCTATGGGTCTGGTCTGTTCTCTCTAAGCCTAAGTCTCACAATAATTTTTTTATTCAACTCTATTATTATTTTGGTTAATAAGAAGTGAAAACTATTCAGGAGAAAATGTTCAGACCAAGTTTTTGGGGTACGTTTCGTGGCTGGATGACACTCAAAGGCACTCAAATGAGTTCATATAAAAATTTTTAGAGGTAATTTTAAAGTAGACAGATAAAGCTTTTGATGAAATGATTTTGAATTCAAAAACCAACGGTCTCAAAGGTCAAATGAACCTAGGTCTAAAAATTCTCTCCTGTGTTTGGTTCTTGGAAGCCAAGTCCCTGAGTTCCACCTCTGACAACCGCAATGAACACATTTTTCATAATAAATTGACACAAAGGCATGCATATTTGTCGACGCCGATCCGAGTTTGGAAATCGACGGGTTTTTTGTGCGTATTCCTCGCAACTTCTTCATCACATCCCCGTCGTTCTCGCTTCATTCGCGATGAGACACGCATTATTGGGAATGAACCATAAATCATTTATTTGTCACACTTGCCGAGGGCAAGCAGCGCTCTTTAGCAGTTTGTAAGCGTTCAATCAAGGGAACTTAACTCTGCTGTAGCTCGAAAACCGCAAATTAATTTTAAGTATGCACTCGTCGTTAGCTTTTGCGCTGCAGCGAATTGCATCTCGATATTTATCGAATGCAAACGTGTGTCAATCAACGTGAATGCGCGGTTAAATATTGTGTAAGCGGTCGCCGCTAGCCCGAGCCTCACCTTTTGGTGCATTTGCTGCACCAGATTACTGACATATGCCCAAATAGTGTCGACCTGGGACTTTATGTTGCTCGAACTGCTGTAATTGATATGGCAGATGCCGTTCCTGCCCTCCCCGCCACTGCTCCCACTTCCACCACTGTAATTATCGCTGCTTATCTTTTTATTCATCATCATTACTGCATTTTACTCCGACTCGCGAGTGTTTATTCTTGTAATTTATGGATTTCACAGTCTTTACACAAAACATTGATTGTAATTATTTTATTATTTCATTGGCGGTGATGCCGAGCCGGCTCATTGGGGCTCTAGGTTGGGAATGAGGCGAATCAAGTTAAGATGTTGCTATCGATATTCGCATGTGTCTGGAATGTTTTTTCAATGATTTATGCGCAGCCTCTTATTTGCGTTCCTTGTAAACTTTTTTCCTCCATTTTCTGTCATGTCAAGTGCAGAATACTGATCACGTGTGGCTACACTGGGATCGTCCTAATCTGGGTTTTTGAGCCTTTTGGAAAGCTTTTTTATTTTTTACTAAAATAATTAGATCAAGACTAGCTACACTGGGGACTTTCTAATATGGGTTTAAACATTTTTTTCCTTGGTAAAATGATCAATAATAACTACACTGGGGTCGGTTTAATGTGAATTTTATTAGAAGTTACAGAATTGAGAGGTACTGGAGAGTGAGAGAACTCAGAGCCTGGTCTTCAATAATTTTTTATAGGGAAAGGATAAAGACTGGCTACACTGGGGCTCGTCTATTATGAGTTTTGATAGCTTAAATAGAACTAAGAGGACTGAGAGAACCCAGAATCTGGCTCTGGAGTCTCATTTTCTGAGGAATTATTTCCTTTATCACAAGTAGGTACACTGGGGATGGGTTAATATGGACTTTAGAAGTATGTTAAAGAGGGATTTTGTGCTTCTGGAAAGTTTTGAAACCCAAGTGGGAAAAACTTGGACCCTTGAGAGAATCGTAGGGGACTTTTTTCTGCTGAAAAATTCCCGCCCAATGACCCCCAAGAACATGCTCAAGGAAGCAAAGAACGCCCCAAAACACCGCTCTTATTCCTGCTCGCCGCCGAAGGTCAACGCAACTCTCAAGAACCGGTCACTTCTTGCATAATTTTTATCGCCGTCTCTCCGTTTTTTCGCCAGTCCGTGCACACTAATTTTATTAATGACGGATGAAATTGTGCTAAGCCCGACCGGAGAGCACACATTCAAATTATATAACCTTCTTTTCTGACCTGCAAGAGAAGAGCGAAAAGGACGACGACGACGAGACAGGCGCGATAAAAAGCGAAGTTTATGGCACGCAAGTGTTGAATCCGACAACTCGAGAGCGCGAATTTTGGCGCGTCTTTCTAGCCCCCCCAACCACTCGCCTTCGATTCACACGCTACTCTTTATTAACTTCATTTTCAATCCGCGCGTGTTTAACCCGCACGACGTACCAGAGGTGACTAAATGCCGGTTAGTGAGTCGCAGTTATACCGCCAGTCAGTCTTGCACAATACATCCACGCCATACATCATCGAGCGGGCAGGCAGTCAATATATAATTGCTGTTTACTCTGATCGCTGCAGCGCGGAATGCACTCATGCGTTTGTGGCCGAGAGGAAAAGCCGAGAAAAGTCGGGTCAGTGACGCCTGTCTGCCGCCCCTCAAACGACCCCGACCCTCCACAGACGACCTCAGGTCAGCAATGTCCTTCTGTGCGTTTCGAACCGGAAGATTGCTGCACCCTTTGCATTTATTCGCACTTTCATGCGCGCACTCCGCATAATTACCGCTCTGCCTTCGCTCCTTCCCTTGAGTACTATGCTAAATACATATATTTTTATTGTTTCAGCGCACAAAAAACGAGAAAAAACATTAACGCACATGTATTTGTTGTTTTTGATTTTATCGTGCACTTTTTTGCCGCCGCTTCCACTAAACAGGTTGACGGCTGCAGCTGCATTCGCACGGAGGTCTGAGCGAGCGTACGCAGACAGAGCGAATCAATACTGCACGAGTGCGGAGTAACGAGGTTTAATTACGATTTTTACTTTTAACAAAAAAATCCCTAGTCGGCATTTTTAATGGCATTTTAAAGTGCGCTTCTGAACTGGCGGTGGGAGAGTGGTTCTTAATTGGGCTGATTCTGAACAAAAATGTCATGGAGGTGGGACGATTCAAGAGGTTCAATTTTTAGAGACAACAAATTTCGCTCTAATAGTTAGAGAGCTTGATCACTGAATAACGTCTATTTGAGAAATATTTTGCCAACTCGAAAATTTTGCCTCTCATAAAAGCAAAACTAAGCTTCATTTCAGGCCACAAGGCGAGCGTATTTCCTCATTCAAATACAAGAGCAGAGAAACTCGCAACTCAAAACCCGTCAAATCACGCAATCTACTAGCGAATGGAATTTCTGACTCACGTTTGTGCACCAGGAGCTGTCAGAGTCCGAGCCAGACTTGTCATCCTGGTTCGATGGCTTGAAGTGCTGCGGGATGAGCTTCTTCGTCGTGAGACGCTTCTTCTCATTGTTGTTGTTGTTGCTGGGATTCGGCTCCCTGCTGTTCGAGGGCTGCTGAGCGTTTCCCTTCGGAATGGCGATCTTCATACGGAGGCCCGCACTGTCTGAGCTGGAAAGTGAAGGAATTCAGTGAGCATTTTAGACAAAAATTTGCTTTTTGAGGGTCTCAAGATGGCATCTCCCCCACAAAACCCTCACCTGGTTACGCTAAACTGCGACTTCTGAGTCATCTGCTCCTTCACGGTCTCGCCAACGTGCTTCTTCTCGTTCGTTGTGGATGAGGAGTCGCTGTCCGAGGAAGACCCAGAGTCGTCGCTGTCGCTGGAGCTGGTGGTGGAGGAGGAGAGGGCCGACTTTTCCGTCGGGTCTCCAGGGGCGAGCCCATTCGGTCCGCCACCCTTGTAAGTCGTCATGTTTGTGATGTTTCAATGCTGCAACGAGAGGTATTATGAAATTCAAGCACCTTGCGACGCTTTTAATTGACGGCGTTCGCCGTTTCGATGATAGAGGTGAAGCAGACGAAGAGGACCGGAGAAGAGGGGAAGCGAAAACCCCCGAGACGCACGGAATTCGGCTCTTTCTCGCGAGCTTAATGGCAACAGCGCAGTGAAGGACTCGCAGAGGACTCGCGTCCAGCCATTATTTACTTATGAATGCAGGGAATTTTGGCAAAATGGGTCAGTGGCATTTTTTCGCGGGAATCAGTACTTTTCGGAGTTATTACCGGTGATTAACTAGTCGCTGACTTGTCCGTACGCATCACTTGTGATTTAGTGCCTCTTTGGAGGCATTTTAGCACGGATTTGATTAGTTTTTCGCGGTAAATAACAAAGCTTTAGGTCGTTTGTTTTTCTGGATAAAGACTGCGCGATTGCGCGCAGATTGTGTAGTGGTGTTTGAAAATGTCGTTGGAAAAGTCGGAGGCGCGAACGAGGGCGCTGCTTGCGTGGTGGCCAAATTTGGAACTTCGAAATAAATTTGAGAGGTTTTACCGTTTTTATTCCTGGAAGGAATTTTCTGAAACTCTGGAGTGTGGAGAGTAAGGATTGAATGATAAAATTTCTTAGGACTTATTCACTTAGAATTTAGTTAATTTTCATTGAAGAAAAGGGCAGTTTTTACCTTCCACCACCAGTCACGGTTCTTTCCATAAACTAGTCCTTGACTTTGTACCTGCTGTCACGGAGTAGTTGACCCCTCCCTCCCTCCACAAACCGTGACGAAATAATTGAACAGGCCCGTAATAAAAACTGCATAGAATTCCCTTAAAATTGATTAGTCTGAAGTTGTGGAGGGACACGCCCATATAGGCGTGTCCCTCCAAAAAGGGCGTGTCCCTCCAGAACTTCAGATCCACCCCTTTGGAGGGACACGCCCATATAGGCGTGTCCCTTCAAAAAAGGCGTGTCCCTCCAGAACTTCAGATTCTCCCCTTTGGAGGGAAACGCCTTTATAGGTGTGTCCCGCCAAAAAAGGCGTGTCCCTCCAGAACTTCAGATTCTCCCCTTTGGAGAGAAACGCCTTTATAGGCGTGTCCCTCCAAAAACAGGCGTGTCCCTCCTAAAAGAGGCGTGTCCCTCCACAACTTCAGACTAATGTCAAGAAAGAGCTGAGAGTCACCCTGTTACTTTGGTCGGTAATCTGAGTCAGGGCTTTTGAGTCAAATCTAGACGCAGTTACAAGTTTTAATTTTATTTAAGAAAGAATTTTCACCAAAGAGAGTATCAAAATTTCCATCACGCACTAAGTTAGAAGGAGCAAAGGTGGGGGATTTTGCAGTTACGAGCGCCGTTCCTCCAGAGACAGAATCATGCCATTCATGGGGCGCAAAATCATCTCGATGCCCACCTTCGGGGTGAAGCTGGCCGGTCCCTGTTTTACAACGTACTTCTGCAAGATCCTCGATATTACGGTTTTCACCTCATATTGTGCAAACTTTTGTCCTGCAAATGGGAAAGCACATGTGTTAGGGGGATTAAGCGAGATTACAAATGCATTATGGGTCGTCTCACCTATGCAGTTGCGATATCCAGCAGCGAATGGGACGTAAGAAAAGGCATTCATTTTCTCGTGGTTCTTCTGCTCCAGGAATCGCTCGGGCTTGAAGGCCATCGGGTCGGGGAATATCTTTGGATCACGCTGCATCATGTAGATTCCCAGGATGATGTTGTGGTTGGCGGGGTAGAGGTGTCCGTCTGCAAGCAAGGAGTCAGATGAGTAGTGGGCAGAGGCGTAGCTGAGAGAGGGTCTAATCGGTCCCATTTCAAAAACCAAGGGTAGGTTTAAGGCCCAGGAGATTTATTATTCTATAAAAGAAATTTTGAATTTTCTGGAAACTAGTTACAGGAAAATTTATTGGGAAATTTAATTATCTTTGCGAGCAGTTTTTCCCGAAAACTTTCTTCGTAAAACTAAATAATTTCCCCCAAAAATTTAAATAAAAAATCTTAGTTTCTGTTGAAAATTTTTTCCCAGTTTTGCATTTTTAAATTTTTTTCTTAAAAAAATATTTTTGAAAAATTCAAAAAATATAATTTTGGATTTTTTTCTTGAAGCAGTATGGCAGTAAATGGGTTAAGCTTTTCACGAAGGAAGGCAGATATGTGATAAATACTCAACACCCCCTTGCAAAACCCTTCCCTACGCCTCTGGAAGTAAGCTAATCGTAAAACAAGGGATTACTCACTGACGTCGATGTCCTCCTTGATGAAGCGTCCGATAGCCGGCACGGAGGGGAAAATTCGGAGGGTCTCCTTCAGCACGAGGTCCAGGTAGTTGAGGTCATTGAGCTTGCTGAGAGTCAGAGGCTCGTTGATGTCCGTCCCGAGGACCTCGACGACCTCGTTGTAGACGCGCTCCTGCACTTCCGGGTACTTGGCTAGGTTGTAGAGGAGGAACTCGATGGCAGACGTGGTGGTGTCGTGGCCCTCGAACATGAACGTGTCTACCTCCTCCTGGATGTCGTTGTTGGTGAGAGGTGCCCCATTGACGGTGGACTCGAGCAGGATGTCGAGGAAGGCTCGTCTCTTCTTGATCCCAAACTCGTTCTCGGTGTTCTGGTTCACGTCCTCCTTTGACTTGAGCTGACGCCGGTTCTCGATGACGCTCCTCGTGAAGCTCTGGATCTTCTCTACTAGGTAGTCGTGGCGACGTCGTTTTGAGGTAAAGTTCCAGTACCAGTCGTCGCGGGCCAGGAAGTGGTGGAGGCGCCAGAAGATGAGACCGCTTATTCTAGAAAAGAAATTTTTGAAATTTTCTATAAAAGAGCTACAGGAATATTTTCTGAGCAGTTTTTCCGAAAATTTTCCTCGAAAAACTTGGCAATTTTTCCAAAAAAATTTGAATAAAAAAAATCCAAGTTTTTGTTAAAAATAAAAATTTTGATTTTTCTGGAAAAAAGTTACAGGAAAATTTATTGGGAAATCAATTTATTTTTACGAGCACTTTTTCCGGAAATTTTTCTCGGAAACTTAATAATTTTCCCGAAAAATTTGAATAAAAGAAATCTAAGTTTCTGTTAGAAATTTTGAAGCCAAAACTCCTAAGTCAAAGCTTTAGGGCGTTTCCAAGAAAACGACCCTGAAAAGCTTGGCACCTAAACTAGGACAAGCTAACAACTCACTCAATGATGTGCTTCACGTATTCGGACTCCTTATCGGTCTGAGCGTTTACCGTCACTCCCATGCTGGTCTCGCAAATGACATCCAAAGTGAACAGAGTAACATATTTCGCCATGTCGAATGGCTTGCCCGTCGCCTCCTTCTGCAGCACCTTCGTCATAGTTTTTGCCTGCTGATCCATCACTTCCACAAAGTCATCCAGAATTTTGAAATGGAACGCAGGAGTGATGGTTTTGCGACGCTGTGTCCATTTTGTGGCATCTCCGACAGTCAGAAGTCCCTCCTGCAGCCACGGTCTCATGATGGCGTAGTCAAAGGACTTTTGCAAGAACCTCTTGTCCGTCATGATTTGCTGAAATTTGGTGGTCATTAGACTCTCTCATCGTTGTGCGTGAAGTCAGCACTTTTTGGAGTATTAATGAGTTGATTACTGGAAGTGTGTGCGAGTGGAAAGAGACGTACCTCGATATCTTCGGGACGGGAGACGAGAATGAAGTTGTGGAATCCGAGCTTGAATCGCGCCAGTCCACTCCACTCTCTGCAAATGTCCATAAGCTTGTCCAAGATGACTAAAAAATGAGAGATGATGAGAGATGGGCCAAATGTGCGTGGTTCTGGTGAGGTCAGGAAAGCCATTGAACAAGATCAATTGCGTAGATCAGTGACTCTCAAGCCGGATGCGGAAATCGATGGAATTCAGGGCTTCCTTGAAATTTTGAGAACTGCCCAAATTGAAGCATAGTCTGAATCTGAATAGCCTCTCCTAGAATCCCCTGAGTAAAGGCCCTGAGATCATCCTGAAGAGCTACGAAAAATACCTAATCTTCTGAGACTTCAAATTCTGATCTAAAGCTGGCTTCTGAAGCAAGCCTTTTCACTCAAATCAAATCTCATTTTTGCTTGAGTCAAAGAGTAATCTATTTAAGTCCCTAGCTGGGATTTTTAGGCTTGAAAGGGGCATCTGAGCCTTTATTCTCGTGTTACACAGGCTTAGAGGCGTGTGTTGGATAATCCAGAGGTTCTAAAGCCTAATGAAGCCTGAACCCTAGAGCATGGAAATTTTTTCGAAGGTGAGTAAAATTTTCCATGCTCTAGGGCCTGAACACAAGCCTGATTTCAAGCTAGACGTCTAGGAGAATTTCTTTTAGGCCAATTTTTTGATTTCAAGGGAAGATCTGAAGCCTCGTTTTCTCAAGGTCAAATTCCAGCAAATTCCTGAAATGACCTTGAAGGCTTATTTGCAATTCAAGATCATTGTTTTGCAAATTTCCCTGTTCCAAGATAAAAGCCTCGTGCAGGCGAGAAGCTAATCGGAAGCAAGTTATCGCAGGTCGAGGTTCAGTTCCCAGATTAGAGCTGATTTTCGACATGGAGACTCGAACTCGAAGAGATAAGATTAAATTTGCGCCGATAACTCCCGCTTTGGACTGAAAACCAGGGACCTTCGCGACCCACATTTCGAGCGAAATTTGGACACGCTCGAAAACCGGCTCTCTTCACTCTCTTTTGCCGAATTTCGGTTCCCGGGGTGAATGACCTTGGTGAGCGCGAAAACAACTGACGCAGATCGCGACTTGAACGTCCCTGCTCTAGATGATTCTAAGTTTTCCTCGTTCTATTCATTAGAGGCTAGCTGTGACCTTGAAAACTGATCGGTTGGCACTCACTTGACGGGTCCGCAGCCACAAAGTCCAGTCCGAGTCCGATGAGGGGCATCCCTTTGGGCCCCGGGACCACATTTTTGCCGCGGTATTTTCGCTCCGGGTCGTTGAGAATGTACGCGATCACCGAAACCGCGGACAGGAACACAATCGCCAGTATGAATAGCATTTTGTGACCGGAATGTACGTGCTACCTTTAAAAAGTCTCGACGCAGACTGATTCCGTGATCGGCAAGTGATTATCTTCCGTCCATACGAGTGGCAATGCGGGGGGATCGGCGGGTGTGCGAAAGCCTCTCTTACGTCACTTTTGCGAGGGCTGAATGTTGGCAAACAAACGTCTGGTCCGCCGCAAAAATTGTACGCGACACATGGGGAAATCCTTGCGATCGCTCACGGAATTCTAGACGAGCGCACAAAGTTGCGGCTGATAATTCTAAAATGTACCAGGCTCGGAGCAAACCGAGGGGGCACGCGGCTGTGTAGTTTCGTGTTGTGACGCGAGCAGTGATTATAAGCTTTTTTTTTACTTCAACACACCAGCACTTTTTGGACAAACAGACGTTGTGTGTGAGCTGAGAGTGGAGATCATAGGCGGCAAATAAACCTGTTCTTAAGGTCAAGCTCGCAGTAACTACCTGTGTGGCTCGTGTGGCTCGCGAAACTTGCTGATAGTTCACCCTGTGAGAGGCAGGACTGGAGCTGGAGGGGGCTGCTCTGGGAACTTGTTTCAGTAGTCTCTGATAAAAACTGGCCTTTCAAGGTCGTACATTATTTTAAGCCTCACTTTTTGGGTGGAGATTATTCAAATTTTCGTACGTAGCTTCTGTCACAAAAAAATCATGTTTTAAGGTAAAAACCGTTCAGAGACTGATTGAGAAAAATAACGAAATTTGAAGCTACACATTTTTTCAGAAGAAAATCTTTCAATTTACAATTTTTTAACAAGCCAAAAGGGGGAAAAAGACAGAGAAGTTATGTTTGAGACGTTGTTGGTTAAAAACAAAATACAGCCCCTTTTTTCCCACCCCTGACGAGTATTATTTTATTTTTTGGCAATTTTTAAAACTTTCTCACCAAAAAATTTCTAAAATATGTAATATTTTTTAAAGTCAATCAAAACCAAGAAAAGACATTTTTGAATTATTTTCCCATAAAATGTTTACAGAAAAAAAAAAATCCAGAGGTCGAAAGAAACGTTATTTTTGAGACAATTATTCACAAAGGTGGGAGGAAAAAAAACTTCAGTCCCTTTTATAAGAACAAATACAGTCCCTTTTTTAAGAGCAATTTTCCAAAATTTCCCGCCAAAAATGTCTCAAGAAACGGAGTAAATTTAATTAATTTTCTAAATAAAAAATTCTTAGGTCAGCACCTTTTAATATCCAGCCCTGACGAATACCTATTATGAAATTTTTGGGAAAAAAATTTCTTTGAAAATATTTTTAGAGTAAATCAACACCAAGAAAAAGATTTCCGAATTATTTTCCTATAAATTGTTTACAGAAAAAAAATCCAGAGGTTGAAAAAAAGTTATTTTTCAGGAAATCATGCACGAACTTTAAGAGAAAAAAAATAACAGCCCCTCTCATGCCCATTCCTGACGCCGTTGCTGCCAAAAAATTTCCTCAGCAACAGTTTTTAGGGTCAATTAAACTAATTTTCTGCCTAAAAAAATCAAAAATTCAAAAAAATCTGAGTTCAGCCCCTCTTAAAGTCCAGCCCTGACGTCGTAGAATTTTTCATTATCAAGGAAACCCTGAGTAGGTATACGCTAACGTAATTACGATAAGTGATGATGTGTGAATGGCAGCTCTGAGCGTAGCATGTGCCGGTACTGCGCTTATGAATGAATTGATTAGATTGCTGGGATCGCATTGAACTTCAATGTTTTCAGTCTCTATTTGATGAATACCAAGAGCACGGTGGAGGCTCTCAGGTAGGTATAGAAAGAAAGCAATATTGCACGAGTTTTACGGCGGATTTTCAGACAGGCAGACGTTGCAGTTTCCCCCACGGAGCAATGCATTCGTCATTCCATTTAAAAGCCCCGCAATGCAGTCATGAAGTGCCTCTTGACCTGCTGCAACTCTCGAAATTCTCGCTTCGGCGAGGTTCTACCAGCGCTAACGAGATCTCTTGGCACTCCTGTTTTTTTATTTCGCTAGAGATGATATTCTAGTCGCACTAGTTCGCCTTGAGGTTCTAAGAACTGATACGCAAAAGCGACTCTCCCGACCTCACTTGACTCGGTTGGAACAGCATCCACGACTGGAACGAAAATGGGGCGCAAAAAGCGCAGCTCGTCGCAATGTTTGTGTAATTAAGGCAGTCTCAAAACAATAACAAAATAACTCTGAGAGCGAAAGCGCTCGAAACTAGGCTAACAACATGTGGGACCCTGAACTTGGCGCAAACACACGACTCCCTTGTAAGTGTGTTCTATATGTGCGATAAGCGAGATAGAAGTTCTCAGACACGAGCTCATTTCGTTGAGATTAGCCGGATCGTGAAGTCGCGAAAATGCTGATTTTAGTGGCAACACTTGTCTTGCTCGCCGTGTTCACCTCCGTTTTGTGGTTTCTGGTGAACGCGGAGTTTGAGAAGCGGAAAAACTACGTCGATGGACCCAAGGGACTGCCCTTTGTCGGGCTGGGACTGCAGTTTATCGGCGGCAACTCAGTAGGTCTGACATCATTCACAACGACCTTGGGCGTTTTTTTAACCCCAATTTATTATTTTTTTTTTCGTAGAAATCTTCGAGAGGGTCATTAAGCTGGTTGCCGAGTGGAAAGGACTTCTTAGGACGAGAATTGGGCATCACAAGGTCCTCGTGGTGGCGATTCCTGAAGATATTGAGGTAAGTAGTCTGTGCTAAGCCCTAAATTACTACATAGACCAGTCAGAAAATCAGTCAAAAAAACCCTAAGTGTCCAAAATTAGCTCCAGAGACCTCTTGAGCCTCACATTTTCCGAACCAGAGCTTTAAGAACTCCTCTCTTCCTTAACCAAGAGCTTCTAGACTCCGAATCTGACTGTGACTTGAAGCTTCCAAGTGTTAAGGGATCCCTTTTCATATTTTTAGTCAAATATCCTCTTTCCTTTCTCCCTCAAAATTCTGAGATTGTGACCCGAAGTTCTAAAATATCCCCTTATTCTAAAAGAGGGAGACCCAAAAACTTCAGGTGGTCTAAAATCTGCCATCTTTCTACAGGTAATCATGACAGACCAGCGGTTCCTACGCAAATCAGGGGAGTACGACATGCTGCGACCTTGGCTCCAGGTGAGGCTTTTCTCGAGGTACCCTGGAGAAACTAATGAGCTCCTCTAGGACGGACTGCTGACGGTGGGGCAGCGGGAAAAGTGGCAGGCTCGTCGAAAAGCGCTCACGCCGGCCTTCCACTTCAAGATCCTGGACGAGTTCGTGCAGGTTTTCGACGCCCAGGCGAACGTGCTGGTGAAAATTCTGGAGAAGCACGCGGACGGGGAGGCGTTCGACGTCTGCCAGTACGTTAACCTCTACACCCTGGATGTGATATGCGAGACCAGCATGGGAGTGACAATAAGCGCGCAGACTGATAAGGACTCGGAGTACGTGAGGGCTGTAAAAGAGTAAGTTTATAATTGCTCGTTAATTAAGAGAGTTGCGAAACTTATGGAAAGTTTATTGCTCGGGGCTTAATTCAATTTCCAGAGTATCCGGCCTGTTGTTTTGGCGCATGCACCACTTCTTGGCCCGAGACAATTGGTATTGGAACCTGACGTCCCAAAAGCGCAGGCACGATTACTTGGTGAAGAAAATCCACGCGTTCACCATCTCGGTTATCGAGAATCGGAGGAGAGAGAGGATGGAGAACGTCGCGAACGAGAATGTCGATGAAGAGTTTGGAATCAAGAAGAGGCGGGCCCTGCTAGACATTCTGCTGGAGTCGACAATCAATGGGGCTCCCCTATCTACTACGGACATTCAGGAGGAGGTCGATAACTTCATGTTTGCCGGTCACGACACCACGACTTCGGCCATAGAGTTTTTGCTGTTCAACCTGGCGAAGCACCCGGAGGTCCAGCGGAAGGCCTACGCTGAAGTGTGTGAGGTTTTGGGCAAGGACTCAGCCGAACCCATCTCCCTCAGCAAGCTGAATGATCTCAACTACCTCGACTTGGTGATCAAGGAGTCTCTCAGGCTCTTCCCGTCCGTTCCTTTGATCGCCAGGTTCCTCACCGAGGACGTGGAAATTAGTAAGAAGCCTATTTTCACTCAAATGGGATAAAGTTTCTCAAGGAATCTCTCAGAGTCCTTTCAAGGTCCTTCAAAGATCCTTTAGAGTCCTTTGGGTTCATCCAGGATCCTTCCAGGAGTCCTTAAGGTCCTTAAAGATGGTTTTAGGTCCTTGAAAGATCCTTTAGAGTCCTCTGAGTTCATTCAGAGTCTTTCCAGGAGTCCACAAGGTCCTTCGAGGTATTTTTAGGTCCTTCAAAGATCCTTTAGAGTCCTTTGAGTTCATCCAGGATCCTTCAAGCACATTGAAGATCCCTTGTTATCCTAGAAGTCCTTGAAAATTTCACTCAAAAGCTTATTTTTCAGATGGAAAAGTGTACCCAGCCGACTATAACATCATCATGGGTATCTTCATGATGCAAAGAGACCCCAAGACATTCCCCAACCCCCTAGAATTCATCCCCGAACGCTTCCTGGAGCAGCGCAGTCACGACAAGGTCAACGCCTTCTCCTACACCCCCTTCTCCGGCGGCTACAGGAACTGCATAGGTAAAGTTTTTCTCGCCTGTAGATACTTTCGTCTCTCTTAAAGCGAAACTTGTTGGCAGGTCAAAAGTTTGCGCAGTACGAAATCAAGACGGTGCTCTCCAAGCTGCTGCAAAACTTCCAAATCCACTTAATTTCGGAGGACTTTGAGCCAGTATTAGGGGCGGAAATCATCCTGCGTCCGGCCGATGGGATCTGGTTGAAGCTTCTGCCACGCATGACTGCTGCCTGAGGAATTTCGATTGAATTTAAATAAAGTAATTTTAGCTCTAATTGGACTCGTTTGCAATTATTTTTGTCATTTTTTCCGCCAAGAACTTTAGGGTTGGCAACGTGAATAAAATCCGAGTACCGAATTTGAGGCCGAAAAAAATAAGACACAGTCAAACACTTTGGTAGAAGGCTATGACCTTGAGAATTGACCCACTGTCACCCGATGGTGTCATTTTTTTTCTAAGAACCTTGAAAAATCTTCTTACGAAAAAGATTGTTTTAAAACGTTATTTTCTCAAAAGGGGCTTAATCAGGGGAAGACATCATGAGGGGGTATTTAGAAAAAAATTTCTTTCTGTCTTTGTTTTTAGCACATAAGGTCTAAAGTTCCATAGAATTAATTTTAAAAATTTAGTGAAATTATTATAAAAATTTTCGAGCTATTTTTGGCTCCATTTTTCCGCGACTTCTATCAAAAGAGAGGTCTTCATACTCATCTTGTCGTGTTTATGAGTCCGGTACGCGGGTTCTAAGTACAATTTGCTTCTTAGAACGCACTGTACGTTGCCCTTGCGTGTCTAACAAGTCGCTACAAGCAGTGGAGCTTGGTCCCGCGATCTCAATTTGCGCGCGATAGTAGAAGCTTTTTAAAATGTCAGCACAGCCAGATAATCAGTCTACTGGAAGTCGTCAAATAGGAAGGGTTGGAAATACAAGTATTGGCGCAAAAATTGTTTTCAAGAGAGTTCAAGAGTGAAAATGTTTCTCGCGATTTTCATCACGATTTTTCTCATGGCAGCCATCTGCGTCGAGATTCTCAAGAGATCGAAGGCTCAGAAGCTGCAGGAGGGCAAAAGGTACGTCGAGAAGATCCCGGGCTGGCCCTACATTGGAATTGGGTTCGAGTTCATGGGCAAGTCGAGTCAGGGTGAGTTAAATTTAGGCATTCCGATCAATCTAATCGGGCAGATAACGCTCTAACCGAGACGTAATCGAGTTTAAAGGGGGGAAAACAAACTTTGATGTGTAAACAGAGTGAGTGATTCGTTTCAGTGACGTTCAGAAGGGCCGTGCAGTACGCAATTGACTACAAAGGGAGAGCCAGGGCGAACGCGGGGCACCACAAGTGGATTCTGGTCGCCGTGCCCGAGGACATAGAGGTACGTTCTTGCTTGTCTTGGCCAATTTACGCCTGTTTGCCGCGTCCCCAGGTCATTGCTACGGACCAGCGATTTTTGGAGAAGTCGGACGAGTACAACATGTTGCGTGACTGGCTCCAAGATGGTAAGATTACTTGCTTTCGGAGTTGCGGGGGGAAGTAGACACATGTTGAGCTCATTCTGTTTGCGTACTTTGAACAAATGTAGGCCTCCTTACCGTTGGAAGCCTCAACAAGTGGCGCAATCGCAGGAAAGTAATCACGCCAGCCTTCCACTTCAAGATCCTCGACGAGTTCGTTCATGTGATGGAGCAACAGGCGGACATCCTGGTGGATATAATGCGGAAACATGCGAGTCATGGGGGTGCTTTTGACGTGTGTGACTACCTCACCCTCTACACTCTCGATGTAATGTGCGAAACTAGCATGGGTGTTGCCATAAAGGCGCAAACTGATAAGGAATCGGACTATGTGAAGGCAGTCAAAGAGTAAGTGTTCCGCTCTTATCTCGCACTACAATAGTTCCTTCAACTTTTTCCGATGCTCATTCTTATTAGAGCTTAACCTGGTTAACTACTCGGGGCATTCTAGGGAAATTCGAAACATCCACGACCTTGTCAAGTCACTTATTTTTGTTGGCGTTTCGTCGCACAAGTGCGAGATTGCTAAACACCGAGTTAAAAAGCGGAAACAGTATTTTGTTTCAAGTCAATATTGAAAGTTGTGGTCAAATTATTAATATTGACTACAAATAACATTTATGGGTGTCTCGCAATCACCACGAAAGCGCCACCAAAAATATGTGTTTTCTTCACTGACAGGTCTTCACAGATATTTAGTTTAAAATCTCTAAAGAAACTCGCTTGGATACGAAGTAAAGCACACGACCTCTTTTGGTATAGAGAAAAAATCTTTTTTTCAAAAATCTTAGTATTTCATTAGGAGTGTTTCGAAAGGCGGTCACATTCATCGGCTCTCATTTCTAAACCACTCAACGTAGAGTTCTGAAAACTTGCAAAGATCTTTTTTAACTCAAAATGAGAAGGATTGTGAAAGAATTTATTTTTAGCGCCCCCTGGAGGGAAGTTATTAAAGGTCCAAAAGGTCCATTTTCCCATACAAAATGGGCCAAAAACTTTGAATTTCGGTCTAAAAAAAACTACTTGTGGTAGCTTCATGAAACTAAGCACGAGTGTTGAATTTGATAAGGTCCTACAGCTCCTTGAAGGACACTTGGATAACACTTCTAGAAAAAAAGTTATAAGGGTGAGAAAAAAATTCTCCTTGCAAAAATTAATTTTTTTCGCTTGAGTCAATTTTAGTGTGGATTCGTACACAAGTCTTTCTTAATGCCATGAGGTCAAAAAGGTCAAAGTTGAAAAAAATATTACCGAAATGCACATTTCTGCTCTCGATTAACCTTCAATTCCATTTACTAAATAGAATAACGGCGCTCCTGAACTGGCGCCAGGCCAACTTCCTTGCCCGCGATGATTGGTTCTGGAAGCTGACGCCGCAAAAACGGAGACACGACCGCCTCGTCCGCAAGATCCATGACTTTACGATATCGGTGATTGAGAACCGGAAGGCGGAGAAGCTGAAGGAGGACATCAATCAAAACAGTGACAGTGACTTTGGGATTAAGCGACGTGCGGCTCTCCTGGACGTCCTCCTCGACTCCTCCATCAACGGCACGCCCCTCTCGAACCGGGACATCCAGGAGGAGGTCGACAACTTTATGTTTGCTGGACACGACACCACGACTTCGGCCATCGAGTTCCTCCTCTACAACCTGGCGAGGTTCCCCGACATCCAGCAGAAGGTGTACCAGGAGATTGAGCAAATATTTGACTCCACTGGCCCAGTCACTCTGAGCCAGCTGAATGACCTGAATTACCTTGATTTGGTCATCAAGGAGTCCCTGCGTCTCTACCCCCCGGTGCCCTTCATTGCCCGGTACCTGAGGGAGGAGATGGAAGTCAGTGAGTTGAGCTGCTCCTCTGATTTCTATTGTTCCGGTTCGTTACCCGATTTCTTCCAGATGGAAATGTTTACCCGGCCAATCACAATATAATTCTGGCAATCTACGCTCTGCACAGGGACTCGAGGTACCACAAGAACCCCTTCGACTTCGTTCCTGAGAGGTTCACGGAGCAGAGGAGTCACGACACAGTCAATGCCTACTCGTACATCCCGTTCTCGGCCGGCAATCGCAACTGCATCGGTAAGTGGGGCCAGATTGTCGTAGAATAAGCCATGGAGGTAGAGATGTACAAAAAATGGCTTTTTTAATTTTTTGAAAATTTAATAGGAACATTTTCACAAATTTTAAAAAATTTGCAACTCTCAATTAGGGAGTCGATGGAGTAGAGAAGATTCAATTTTCTCCCAAACAAAAAAAAATTCACGTTTTCAAGAAAATCAGAGACCTAAAGTATCTTCTCATTCCCAAGGTCAAAAGTTCGCCCAGTACGAGATCAAGACAGTCATCTCGAGGCTCCTGAAGGCCTTCGAGATCCGACTGGAGCCCGGGTTCGAGCTCCAGTACACCTACGAGATCATCCTGAGGCCCACGAACGGGATCCGTTTGCAGCTTATTCCTCGTAATTAAATCTCCCACCCCAGCACGGTTCGCAGCAGCCGATTTATATACGTTGAGACTTCAAAGTAGATGTAATGTACACAACGCAGCTGGGCAAATAAACGATTCACTAGGCTTTGAGATGAAAGTCTTGAGCCCTTTTCCGTATTCATTTATTCTAGCAAAACGAACTTCCTCAAAGGTTTCCTCGGCTGCCCGGGGGAAAACTTTCCTTCAAGACTGCCGCTGTGCGCTCTCCCAACTTTTTCCTCCTAGTTAAGCCTCCCTGGACTTTCCGAGAAGCGGAGAAATTGCAGTGTCTGTGGATGAGGCTCGCCTGGCGATGAGATGCGAGTTAATGCAACTTCATAAATTTGTTGTCAAGAGCTGGGTACACAGAGAAAAACGCCAAAAATGAAATCTGAGCCGGTCTGCAGTGCGAGGTTTGGAAAGTTTCGTAATAATGCGGATTAGGTTCCCTCTACGAGATCCGTGAACTGCTGCACCGTCACGATGTAAGTTGCTGATACTTGGAGAAGCTGTTGAGGAGGAAATAAATAAACTTAGCGAGAGTCGTGAGCAGAGAACCAGCCACCGTACCTTGAACAGAGTCGCGTTGTTGAGCAAGACATCAACGTCCTTCTGGTTGTACATTTGGAGCATCAGACTCGTGTGCTGAAAGACCGAAGAAAGCTTGTTTAGGGCTGCTGCTTGTTTGTTTGGGATAATTATGGGCAAAGAAGCGTGAGGAGCAAAAATCAAGAATATATCAATTGGTGGAATTCTAATTGGGGGCCTGGAACCCTTCTTGGCATTCATGAAAGTCACTAAAGAGCCTTGACTGCTTGGCCATTTTTGCCTTTCTGGTGACCTTCCGAGGAGAGCTGTGGCATGTGGTCAGCTCTTAGATTTTGGGGGTGCCAGAAGACCGGTTTTTAACGTTTAATTAAATTAAAAATCACATTTTCTTTTAAAAGAGACATTAAGTTCGATTTTTTAAGCTCTTACACGCCTCAATCAAACCTACGGTAAAGAATAACGAGGCAAATAAAGCTGTGGAAATTCTTCTGGGGACTCAGAAAATTTTTTGAATTAAGTTTAAGTATTCACAGGCACGAATTAATCAGTTTTCAAGTTGAAATCTGCCTTCAAGCCATTTAAGATGGCTGCTGTTGAACTGTCAGGCTAATTTCCAAGAGCTGTAAAAGCTTTAGGAGATAAAGAATCAACGGAAACTTCCCTACTGGCTTCTGTAAGCGAAAAATCCCTATTTGACAGACAGACACACATTTATCAAAGAGATTACAATTCCCCGGAATCTTAAATCCCACTCAAAGGAGGGAGCTTGAGGAAAAGGATCGCTTTCAGTTGCCTCAAGGGCGATATTACCAATAGTCCCATCAATTGCAGAATGTGAAGCACTTACTTGGGTTGTGTCAAAGGCAGGAGTGGTAGAAGATCCAGGGTATCGCCCTTTTAGATTTTCAAATGCTGATTGCACTTGAGAGACCTGCAAAGAGAATTTATTCCAGTTATTTACGACCATTAAGTCTGCATTTGACTTTAGCATTTTCACTTTCCACCCCCTTGACTACCGAGTTTCACCTTCTTCTGGATCTGGTATCCAGTGTGGCACTGCCAAGCCAGCACGGGAGCGGGCATGAGCATCGAAAGTCCGATGATGACGTCTTTTCGGGAGTGTGGGTCGTTGGTGTCGGTGAGGAAAATCACCCAGGCCTTGTACGTTATCATGATGTAGATAAAGACGTTGGCAAAGTAGACGAAAATCTGGGGAGCGAAGAGAGTCTGGAAGTACTCGAGACACTTGAGGGTGGCCCGGAACTGCTTCTGCTCGAACTTGACGCTGCTTTTGCACCTCGACATGCGATCCAGCTGGGTCTTGAGCCGGAACTCGATGGCCTTCCACACCACCACCAGATACACCTGGTTCAGGTTCTTGAGGCAGATCTGAACGGCCGACCAGCCGAACTCCACGAGAGCGCCGGGAGACAAATCGCGGTCGTGCGTATGAACGTAGTCGACGACGGCGAAGAGGTAGCAGAAGCCCAGGAAGGGCAGAGCTCCGAGGCCGGCCCACCTGAGATCCGGAGCCGGGTCCCGGCCGAGCCTGAGGAGCAGCTTTCTGTGCATCCTGGTCGTACTGGGAACCATTAGGTGCCAGTAACGAGCTAGAATATGCAGTGCATCCACGATGGGCTCGAAGGCTATGATGAAATCGTAGAGGAAGCTGGGATGGGCCACCACTCCCCAAACTATTATGAGAAAGGCGCGGTAAACGCTCATGCAAAAGTTGATGATGAAAAGCGAGATTATCCAGGAATGCAAAGTTTTGCTTGGCTGGATGTGCTCATCAAAGGGAACAAAGCCGGCAACTTGAAACACCCTTATCAGCGCGTGATGCATGCTTGACTGGGCTTCACTCGAACTCCAGCTCGACGGAATGACTTTATACTGCCTATTCGGGGAAGGATATCATGGCAAGACAGGCTTTCAGAATTAATTAACCCCTCCACTGAGTGCGTCCAAACTCAATTATCTGATGAACGAAGGCGGCCTACAAAGGTCCAATATCTACTTGATTGATTGCTTCGATGAGCCTCTATGCTTTTAATTTCCGATACGTCTGAAGCCTTACTTCCAAAGGCCCACCTACACATGAGTCTTTTTCTACGAAAAATTAGCTTGTTGGGGAATTAGTTTGTTCTACTGATTTCACTTTTACCCTTCAGTTAGAGAGAAAACTTCATTGAGTTTCCCGGAAAGTATCCATATCCCTGATTTTTGTCAAATTTTTTAAAATGAACTTCTTTAGGGTCCTTCCAAGAAAATTACTCGAGACAAGGTTTTTTTCGGTTAGACTGACTCAAGACAGGGCCGCGTTTACCACATGGGCTCTTTGGAGAGTGCCCAAGGCCCCGTATTTTTAAGGACCCTGTAGGGACTCTGTTTTTTTGCGTCTAACATGTTTATGAAAGTATTGAGAGCCTCTTTAAATTTTAAGGGGCCCCTAAAAGTTGAAAGGCCCCTAAAAAGTTGTTCTGGGGCCCCTTGAAAATTTAAGGGGCCCCAAAATTTTTCTGGGCCCCTAAAAAAATCCAACGGGTTCTCTGAAGTTCGAGGAGCCCCCAAAATATTTCTGAAGCCTTCTAACAACTCAAAGAGCCCTTAAAATATTTCTGGGACCCTCAAAAATTTATCGGGCCCTCAGAAAATTCAAGAGTACTCTATAAACTATAGTTAAATGTTTTTAAGAAAAATTTTAATGACTCATAATAAAATAAGCAGAGTTTTCGAAAGAGAATTGGCCTAAAAAGCTCAATTCTTTCTAAGAAAAATCGCCCAAAATTGACATTTTCAATTTTATTTTATTTGCTCCGAATTAAAAATAACCGAATTCCGAAAATTGTCCAAAATAAAATGGAAATGACTTCAGAGTTCAGACCACTGAGAGTCAGACTTGTCCTCGAGTTTGAGCCCAAAAAGTAAATTTCTAGTCAAAAACGAAATGACCTTGCTTACCTCCTTCTGAATCCTGCTCCCAGTGAAGCACTGCCAGAACAGAACGGGGACTCCCTGGAGCATCCCGATGTTGATTATGAGACCCTTCAGCTCCTGACTTCCCGTGTGGTTCCTCACGAACAGCGCAAAGCTCTTGTACAGCAGCACCATCCACACGAACTGAAGGGCAAAATTGATCACAATGAGCGGAACAAAGGCGCGGTGGAACAGGGTGATGCAGGTCAGGGTCTCCTCGTACTCCTCTCGCTCCTCCCGGATCCTTCTCTTGCTCCTCGTCTTCTGCAATCTCCGGAGCTGCTCACGCAGTCTCAGCTCGATTGACTTCCAAATCAAAACCAGGTAGACCTGGTGGAAGGTCGTGAAGGCCTGCTGGGTGAGCGAGAAGACCAGATCCAACAAGTTCCCCAAGGGGGGCTCGTATCCCTGCTCCCGGTCGATCTGCAGGACCTTGATCACCGACAGCATCAGGAGCATGGGGGACATGGCTTTCACGGCCCACGCGACGTCCCTCTTGGAGCACTTGTTCCCGAGAATCTTCACGAGCTGCACGTGCTTTTGGCGGAAATGGGGTGCCAGAGACGGGAGAGCGGTGCAGATTATGCGACAGAAGTCGACGAAGGGGTCCATCATGGTTACGAGCTCGTAGCTGAAGCTCTCAAACTCCAGGAAGAGGAACTCGAACACCAGGAATATGCGCCAGCTTCCCATGGCGACGTGGAGACTGAAGAGAACCGAGACCCAGATCTGGAGCCGCGGACTCACACTCAGACTGCTGGAGTCGTAGGGAACTAGACCGAGTACCTGGAATAGCCTGATGAGGCCGCGGTGCATTTTGAGACTGAGGTGGTTCGGGTCTTCTTAACCTCATTTATTTGAGTGTTTGGGGAACTAAGTGACAATTACCTAAATTGTTACGTTTTCGACACGCGAGGGCGTAATTAAATGCGACGATAATGTTTGATGACACACATAAAAAATTGATGGGGGTGCATGTGGGAAAACAAAACATTAGCGTGATGCGTAACGAAATGCCCAATTAATTTCAAATGATGCGATGAAATCAATGTTTGTGGTAGCGAGACGGCCGCTATAAATTTAAACGTCGACAGTCGGGCATGTTTGTCAACTGGGATTTGATAACTGCCTGATTTGCAGTTTGTAGTTACACAACAGGGAGCCCAATTAAAACGGGTCAGTGATAATGTGGGAGGTGACATAATGCAGTGGCTGATCAGGGTAATTTTAAACAAAACTTTTAAACCGTTGGATTTTTGATTTCGATGAAACTTGGGGCATTTGTTTAGTTTTAAAAATAAAAATTTTCTGCGTTTTTAGTTTTTTGGAATTCCATCATGGCTGCCCTTGTGGTCACCTCAAAAATGCCAAATTATGGAAAATTGCTCTCACATTTGCAATAATTTCTCCCGAACCACTTAAGAGCACTTTTCATATCATTGACTTTCTGAAATTCAAAAAAAACAAGCGTTTTTTCGACTTTGCTATTTGGGCTTCCGAGGGGCTTAAATAGGTTCCAAATCCTTCATTTGGGCCCCAAAAGAGGAAACCAGCATTTTACCGCATCAAAATCGGTCCAGAAATAGCATTTCTGGCCAATTTAATTTTGACAGATCGTGCCTCTGAGTTTTGCGAAAATCGTTTTTTGGGAAAAAATTTTTTTTTCGCCGCTCAGGGATCGAAAGTCGAAAAAAAGGCCATGATACTCTCTTTGAAATTTAATTGCCTATCCGTATAAAAAAAACCAGCCCATGAAAGTCCCTCTGGAAGGCCCTGATACAATTTTAGTGGAGCAAGGTCGGGTATCGATGAAACTCGACCTCGCGGGAAAAAAATTAAACTTTCCATAAAGGTTGAAATTTGGAAAAAAAAGTGAAGGGCTCGATTAGAAATTTCAAGGACTTTCCAAAATGTTGCAATTTGTGGTGTAAAAAGTCCAATTGGAAGCCCTGATTAGATTTTAGTGCGGCAAAGTCGGGTTTCATTGAAAATTTACCTGACGGGATAAAAATTCATATCTCGCCTTTAAGGTCAAAAATCGAAAAAAAGGCCATGAGCGTCTCTTTGAAATTTCAAGAGCTATCCAAAATGGTGCCTTTTGTTACTCAGAAAGCCCTAGTGGAAGCCCTGATACAATTTGAACGGAGCAAGGTCGGGTTTCAATGAGACACGACCTCGCGGGAAAAAATTCATAACTGGACTAAAAGGTCAAAAATCGAAAAAAGGGCTATAAGAATCTCTTTAAAATTTCAAGAGCTATCCAAAATGGTGCTTTTTGTAACTCAAATTCGATAAAAATTTTTTGGTCCATTTTTTTGAATTTCAAAAAGTCAATGATATGAAAAGTGGGCTTAAATGATTTCAATGAGTGACCACTTTTTAGAAACTGCATAAAATATAAAACAAACTGAGAGCAAAAATTAATTGATCCAAAATATATCTTCATAAACAATATTTATTTTTTGAATATCTAAAAATGATATGTTTTGAAAAATTTCAAAATTTGTTATTTTGTGTTTTATTTAATTTAATTGTTTTGAATTTCGAGAAAATTCGAGGAAAAAACCTCTTATAGATTTTCCCCCTTCTTATCAAGGTGTCAAGCAAGAGTGTCAACCAGTTTAGGCCACGAAACTTGCCGCACAAAAACTTACAGATAAACTAGCCCATTTATTTCCCACCCCCAATCACGATCCAGCAGTTTACGGCAGCCACGAGGCGGAAGTGCAGGGCTCCGAGCAACGACTATAAACTTTATTTTTCATTCATTCCGTGACTACTTCTGCCTCAGATCTCTCCCGGTGAAATGCGTTTTTATTTCAAAAACTTCAACACTTACCTGCAATGACTCATCTCATTTATCTCCCCTGATTACCGCACATGCTCGCAACCTGTAATCGCGCGACGAGCAGCATGTACACTTCTCTGGCAAACTTTTAATGACAAAACTTTGTCAATTTTATAAAATTACAAATTAGTATATTGTGCACTCCCTAATGAAACTACCATGTTTCTGATTAAGGGCATGCTGAATTTAATTTGCTTAGCGGCAATCAGGGCTGGAGAGCGAAAAGTCAGCCGATGAAAAATGTCTCGATCTGATAGCACCCAGCAGAATATGTTAACTGTCACAAACATTAGAGGCAGTGGAACGAAAACAGCACAATAGAGTGTTCTCGGCTTTCGAGCCACCATTAGGCTACATTTCATTCCACGATATTTCAATTTCAGCTGAGCTCTGGCGGGGGAAAATCCACAAAATCCCTGCACGGAAAAATGCTCGCTTGACAAAATCGCCCCGAGCTTCCTATGAGTCCTTTTGTGCTCCAACGCAAGTCCGACACGACGTGAACAATCCCATGACAGCTCTCTACAATGTCATGCAACATAACAATGTGTCTGCTGAACATAAAATTTAGTTTCAGATCATTAAAACGCCCTTACATGCCGCACCATACCGCCTCGGTGTGTGCAGGCGAAAAAACGTAATGCACCTGATGCATTATTAAACTCACGTCTCGCCGCAATCTCCGTTGCGGGCCCGATTTATGGCTCCAGCTCCGGCATGAAGACGTCAACGGAGCTCAGTGTGTGTCTGGCAATTTGTAGTAATGTTTAATTGGGTGAAATTTATTGTGGCAGTTGGTTTAACCGACAGGTGCTAGGCACGGCAAAAAGATGGGAGAGGAGAATAGCCGAGGGCTCTATTTTCCTCAATCCTCTCACCTTAGCACCTGCTTGTGGATAAACAAACTATTGGGCTCTCCAAGGAAAATGGTGAGTATAGGGAAGTATCCTAAATTCCTTATTAAATTTAGTTGCCAAAAGAACCTATTTTTTATTTAGAACTCAGAGGTGCAGCTTAGGGAAAAATGCTAAAAAGAGGCTTTTAATTTTGAGGAGCTCTTTTACAGAAGGCATTTCACTCCATCTGGTGGTTTTACCTTTTCAAGAAGAAGTGACTTCTTAGTCATATCCGAGTACAAGCAGCAAAAAAAGGGACTCCTTTACCTCCACAAAAAAATCCTTATTGTCAAGTTGATGGAAAATTGATTTAATTCAATCACTCCTGTGGCAAAAACGTGCACATTTATCGCCAAGACAAAAGTACAGAGGCTGAATCTTTCCCTGAAATTCGAAGGTTTTTTTTTTTTTGTAATAAAATTTGAGTAATTTCAGAAAGTGTCAAGGGGCTGTAGCTTCAAGCTAATAGGCCTCTAAGAGTCCTATAAGAGGGAATGAAGACTTTAGGAGGGCCCAAAATGATCCCCTTTGCTTTAAAAATCAGCTTAATTCAATTCCAAAGAGGAGGAAGCTCGAACAATAACAGAGACAGTACACTGGAGTTAGAGCAACATGCCAGCTGAATTCCATGCTAATCATGTTTATGATAAACCTCGTGCTGCGTCCACTGGAGCTCGAAATGTGCCGTTTGGATATTCATTAGGTTAAGCACGCGTGAACAAACTCAAAGCCCCTCGATCCCGGCGTCGGAGCACGAGCAGGAGACACGCCAAACCATGTTCTCGTGCATAAATTAAGACGGTCGCTGCGCAACTTTCTGAATTAGCATCATCATCATCCCTCCACATTGCTACATCGTGTAACAATCAACATTTAAATTGGAACACATTAATCTGATTTGTCGACCGTAATCAAAGCATAGTCACTCGCGTAACTACACTCACTCCTCTGTCCTTAATTTAATTTGATTTCTATCTTAAGCCCTACCATCCCCACTATACGGCATCCTTCATGCTTGCCAACCGTTTGTCGTGCGAAATTTTAACATTTTGTAACACTAATCTGATTAGATGTTTCAGCATCTGAGCGAGAATATGGCTTTGAAACAGGATAACCGTAAGTGACAGCCTCAACTGCAGGAGACGAGCGCGATGAACTTTATTCAAATTGAGGAGCGGGAGCTTGCAACAGATTGAGGCTAATGGAGGAAATAATGATGAGCTATTTTTCTTGTTTGCACAAACCTCCCATGCCTGCACTCATCAATCAATCAGTCTCATAGCTGGCCCGTAATGATATGCAGCAAGTGCAGGGCACATGTGGTTCGTCCATCAGATTGAGATAAATCTATCGATTAGGGACTCGGTGCAGCTTGCGAATCTGTTGATGCTGCGCCGCTTGGCTTCAGTTTCCCCAAATCCCTCTGCTAAAAGTATAAGCGCTCGGAATCTTCTTTGAAAGGGTTTAGCCGAGATTACAGATTTTATTCAGTAACTTTTATCACTATTGAGATGCTTTTAAGCTGGAGAGAATAACTTACAACATTTTTAACCCTGGGGAACTTTGGAAAGTCGAACAAAATTGCATTCTCCAGATTTAATGGTTCTGAATCGGGTTTTGGAGGCCTTCAGCTCATCTTAAAGTTTAGAAGGAACTAGTGAGTTTTGGATCCTAGGAGTTTGAGGGATCGCTCTGGGGGGATTTTAAGGTGATTCTCAGGTATCCTCAAGGATAGAATAAATTCTTGAATCCAAAATTTTGGTTTGCAAATGTTGTAAACCCAAATTGAGTCTCAAAAAGGTGTAGAAGGATATTTGAAGGCCAAGACCCGACTATTTTTGCAAATTTTATGCATTTGAGAAGGTACATCTGAGCCTACATATCTTAACCCATTTCGGGCCGGTTCGTACGATTTTGCTCAATTTTAAATGTCAGCTCTTTTCACCCTCCTATGAAAAATTTGAGATAAAAAATATATCTCATGCATAAATATCATAAAAATTGAAAAAGACGAAATTTTTGGGGATTTTTAAAAATTTGTTCGAAAAAACCTACTTTAAAAAAGCCTTAGAAGTTAGTTTTGAGAGCCTCGAAGGACAAATTTTCTTCTATGAAGTTGAGACAAAAGATGAGATATTTGAACATAAAAAAAGAATTAGCCCTCTATCTACTAACGCTGGCTCGAAATGGGTTAAAAAAAAACCTCTTTTTTGTGAGAAATTTTAAAAAATATTAGAAAAAATTGCGGCAAAAGAAAAAAACTCTCTCTGGCTCCTGAAAGTAAAATCTGAAGCCTCCTAGTTTGAGCTGCAAATAAAACGTAAGCCCCTTTCGTCAACAGGGATCAGAGACATCCCGCTCCCCTTGCTGCAGCACCTCGTTTCACATTCTATTTAAATAGCGCAAGTAACGCCTGAAATGAGTCGCATTCGCTTTTGTAATTTGTTTTCCACGTATGTCTCTGTTTGCATCTCCCAATGGACTCGAATGTGCCTGCTCAGATAAGCGTTTTAGTTTAATCCTTTGCAAACACCTTCAGCTCCCCTGAAATACTGAACGGGAGGGGGAACACACAGACACTCACTTGCGGTGGAATACACTTTATGGTTTTTAATCTCGGGGAAAACTTGGATTCACTTACCGAGAACTGCATGTTAGGTGAGCTGTCCTGGCAGAAAGAGCATGCATATTAAAACGAGAAGAGGGTTGCTGCAACCAGGTTCAGAGCAACCACTATCAGATTTATGTCATCGCTGCTGAAACTTTCCTGCATTTGCACTTTTCCGAGTTCCCAATCGGCGCTCCCGTGACATTCGCACACACACATGAGGGGGAATTAGAAGATGAAGTTCAGTTCAATGTTTCTGGAGCCAAAAAAAGTTCTCATCGAAGAGTCTTTGTCTCTGACAGGGCGCATACTTTCATGTCCCACACGTTCCTGCCAAAAAAACGACCAAGTACGGGTATAAAGAGGCCCCTCCCAGCGACACCAGGACAGTCATGAAGCTGCTTCTGAGTCTAGTGGCGTCTCTCGGGGTCACCTGCCTCGTCTTGGGGACGGAAGAACTGGAGCTTGCAGCCCGAAACTTCCCGGGATGTCCAGCCGAAGCGAAGTACTTGAAGAACATCGACTTTGTGAAGGCCCAGGGAGTCTACTTTGTGCAGTACTTCAGCGCCAACAGCTCCCACATCGACCTCAGCGACGGCTGCTGCACCATCTACTACTCGCTCCGCAGTCCCCTGGAGCTGGGTCTGACGCTGTGCTGCTCCAAGGACGGCGTTCCCACCTGTGACAACGGATTCACGGACGCCCGAGCCAAGAACTTCCAGGACTGCCGAGGCATCATCCAGCTCTCGAAGGACGGTGACTCGATCTTCGGGTTTGTCCTCGACACGGACTACAAGAGCTACATTTTTATCGCTGACTGCGGCGTTTTACCCGATGGTACCGTCTACCAGAACGTCTTTGGCTTCAGCAGGACCGTCACGAAGCCCCCAGGATTCGACAGGCTGTACCACGAGACCCTGGAGAAGAATGGCTTTGACCTGAGTCTGGCCTCTCCAGTCCGCCAGGGCTTAAGCTGCGTTTACAACGTGCCTGTTTGCAGCTCCTGTTACTGAGAGAAAAATTAAAGAGCTTCACACAAATGAGACAAAGCACACTTTTACTAAAAATAAATTGGTATTGATGAGTAATGGTCGGTAATGTCTTGTAATGAGGGCCCCAAAAACATTTGTGGGTACGAGCAATTCTTTAAACATTCGTCAACATCATGGTATTGGTCTGTATTGGTTAGTAATGACTTCCTTCAAAACAAGAGAGTAAAAAATTTTACTTCAAATAAAATGGTATCGTCCAGTATTGATAGGTAATAAGTTAACAGTAACTTCCTGCTTCCATTATCAAAAGACGAAAATAGCCCTTTTTGAGTGGTAAAAACACGAGAGCATATTTTTATATGTAAAAGGATAATAAAAATCCAGTGCCTTTTAACCGAGGAATACGTTCCTACCCCAAGGTACTCGTGTCTCTTTGTATTGTTTCTCTTCCCAGCGAATGTTGTTTATTGTTATTATCGGCTAAAATATTCATGAAAAGTGCGCGTCCCGTGCGAGAACGACGAAGGGAAGCACAAAGCGACGCATAAAAATTTTTCAATAACAACAGAACTACATAAAAGAAAACATTTTTGGAAAATAAACGCGTGGTGCGGCTTTCAGAGTGAGAGAGCGGGGAGCGGACAAAAATGCGAATTGGATTAGGGCAGGCTAATATTGGTTTGTTTAATGCGAGAATTTTTTCCCCACCAGAAGAGCAGACTCCAGAGATAAGGATTATGTTCGGCCGAAATGATAAACAGCGATGCAGAAGGGAATGGGTCGACATTGTTTCTGCTCGAAAAGGGATCCCGGGAACCGGAGTGGTCGTCCCTTGTCAGAGCAACTCGATACTAATTGAATCATCTCGGCTAATTTGTGATTTTAATACTTCAATCAGAATTGATGATTTTAATCAAAACTTAATGAGTCTGTAATTGAACTTGATTGCAGAATGTACCCCAATTTTGGCTTATTTGGAATGTGTAACACCCCACCCATTATATTTTTGATTTTTTCTCTGATTTTTGTGAAGTCCAGGAAAGTTTTACGACAATTTTTGGGGTTCTGGGCACTATGCTATGGAGGAAATGGCGCGAGACTAGTTCCAAAATTTCGAGCCAAGGGTCGGATTTCTGACAATTAACTTTGGAATTTTTTTCTGACATAACGGTAATTTATAGAAAGCTAATTCTTTTTTGTCTAAATATTTCATTTTTCGTCTTTACTTACAAAAGAAAATTTTTCTCCCGAGTCTCTTAAAACCACCTTTAGAAAATAGGCTTTTTCGAACATATTTTTTGAAAATTCCCCAAAACTTCGTCTTTTTCAATTTTTGTCTGAGATTTTAATGAATTAAAGAAAAATAGTCAAACATTACGGGAAAAATCAAGTTCTTCCCTAATAAGGCTTTTCAAAGGCTTAAATTAGGCTTCAAAAGTCAATGATGAAAAAAGACAAGTTGTTTTAGTATATTTTACATATGTATAGTATATTTGATAAAAATATATTTTTAAAAATTGGGAAACGCTATGTTGCATATGGTGTGAATAAAAAAAATCACATAATTATTATATAGTTGTAATATATTCACAATATACAAAATATATATGTATGAAATTTAAATTATTTGACCTCAAATTTTTCATTCGAGGGCAAAGAGAACATAAAATTTCCAAAATGAACAAAATTATACGAGCAGATCTATGTCCGGCCTGCAATGGATTAAATACCACTAATTTAAAGCCTCCCAAAAGCCATTCATGCGCAAAATAAAAAGACCGGGCCCAAATAAAAGGCCCCTTGACCAGAAATTTTCACTTTCAGCGATTCCGAGCGCGCAGAAAATTTAATTTCCCCGTCCACCAAAGCGTAACATTGAATTCCCATTATCTGGCTCGTGCTGCGCCCCTGCGACACCCCATGCCGGACAACTAACTTTCATTTATAGTGCAAGATCAATATTTGACCGTGCTCAAACGTGCGCTGCAGCTTCCATCCATGAAATTCCGTGATGCATTACTTTTCTCCCGTCTGTCCGTATCTCGTGTCTATCATCATCATCAACACATTGTCTGATGGGTACACATTTTGTATGTTGTCAAGTAATTTGGAGTGACAACATCACGTCTGCCGTAACGGAGAAAAATGTTGATGCACAACAGCGCTTATGCACCGGGAAATCGAAACCGTTGATTGATTTTTGTCTTTGATGTGTACCATAACTGAATCAATTTCGCGTGTTTATGTTTACTGTCAGAGGCGGCTCCTCCCTGCCGACTCTGAGGCAAAAAAATGCTTATTAATTTGGAAGTGAATGATGCAAAAAGGTGCAGTATTGAAGGTGAGTTTTTTCTACCTTGAGTCGAGCACACAAATGCGAGCAAATTTAAAATATGGAAAATAACATCCGCTCGAATTGAAAAGCGATGCGTTTTCCGCTCAGAATCGAAATTGGATAGGAAAAATGTTATTTAAAAAAATATTTGCATAAGTTATGCCGCGGAAATAACAGTTTGGATGAAAGGGATGTGTTAAAGCGGCGTTTAATCAACGGCCTGCAGATCCTTGAGCCCGTTGAATGACATCTAGTTAAATTTTTCAAAAGAAATTTCGACTTTTTTTTCAACAACAAAAAGTTTGAAACTTTCCAGAACAACCACGACAAAAATTAAAGCACCTCGAGTATCTTGGGAGCCTTTTTCAGAATATTTTGACTAATTTTGATCTCTTCAATTTTTCTCAAAAATTCCGAAAGTGATCCAAAATTCAAGAAAAATTTTGAAAATCTTGTAGACAAATTTTGTATTTTTTTGGGGGGCTTTAACTCAATTTCGGAATTTTCCAAGACGCGAAAAAATCCCAAGACTAGAAAATAGGTCAAATAGAGTCCTGGAGACGACTGGTACCCCGTGAGCCAGGCGCGAGACTCAATAAGGGCAGCCAATCATGTAAAACCGACAAAAACACCTCGCCCCAGACTTTTGTGCTGCAGTTAATGATTTCGCAATTACCTGTCCGTGCTACCTGCATTCGGAACATCATCATTTACGACTTGATTTTATTTTTATGCCAGCTTTTTTCCCCTCAATAGGATTAATTTGCAATTTGAATGCGATGATTCTGTCTCTTTGAACGCCCGCTCTCATGCAAGTCAGTATTCTGCCTGTTATTGGAAAACGATCAGATTGCAAGAATTAAACGTGGCTGTGAGTGAAAATAAACGAGGGAATGAGCGAAACAGCGAAGCGTGGTGATATAAAAATGCGATACTCACACAAAAAAAGCACATGCAAATGGTTCCGTAATAGCCCCAGTGCTGCAACGGAAAACGAGCGGAAAATCTATAAACAGCGCTAATAAATGGTTATTATTTCCCAGCACAGAATGGCAATCACATCAAATTAAATTACACGGATTTCGTCCCGATGCTATCCCTTTAGGTTCACAGGCTCCAGACGGACTCGCCTATTTTTCAATGGGTTGAAGTCTTTGGAATCATAGGTCATCTTCTAACCTTGCAGTCTACTGCTGTACTTTCTTTTAGTCAACTTTAAAGGAAGTTTAAGTTTTATAAAGAACTCAATTAAGTTAAACTAAAATTTGAACTAGCGTTGGACCTCTGGAATTTGAGTTATTTTCATTAAAAACTTCCATTTTGATTTTCCAAAATTGTCTTCCAGGCAGAAAAATTTCTTTAAAAGACGGATTTTGGAAGCCATTTCTCACAAATCTGTAGAAACTACAGGAGATTTGAAGTTTTCACGCCCAGTCGGAAGTTGTTTCAGCAGACCTGAAGCTCTTCTAGACAATCTGAAATTGTTAAAGCCTATTTTAAGCTTTTGTCAGAAAATCTAGGGGAAGCAAAAGTCATAAAAAATTTTTAAAAGATAAATATAAACCTTAATGTATCTAAGAGTAGGTGTTTTCAACCAAAAATGCGCTTTCGTCCTTCTGGATCTCCAACAAAAGCCTCTTTCTTCAAGGCAAAAACTGTCTGAAATATTTATAGTCCATTTATTGCTCCGCTGGACTCCGAGCACGCTGTCAAAATGCTCTCGGTTTCCTCTTTCTCCAATTATATTTCCCTGTTTCCAAGCGATATGAACCATAACAATGCAATTCCAAAGTTTTATTGATGAATAATGAACCACTTGGCCAATCTCTGAAACGCTCGTATCGTATTGCACGACTTCTTTTTGCTCCCTTCTTTTATAATTCAATCTCTTAGCAGCATTCACCCAGATAGCCGTCTCAGCGAACAAACTGCAACAACTTGGACTGTATTGCGATGCAGACAAAATAAAAGTGAAACAGCATAACAACAACAATGGAGAGCACGCTAGCCAAAAAACACACAACCACATCCACTCGGCCTAGCGTGAAGGATAAACTTGAAAAATAATGGAATAATAAATGACCCACTTTGTCTGGGCGTGCGTCTGCCTCCCCAATCTCCCCATACGTTTCCTGTGGGTCCGATTTCTCTCCCGCTCATCTGCTCAATCAGAAGACTGGAGAATTGCGCGAGTCCATTAATTGAAGCTTCTCAAGTTGTGGAATGAAGCCATCAGGGTAAAAGTTTTCCGGAGCGAACTTTTTTGAAGCCCAAATGTTGTAGGGGAAATTGGAATGGATAAAAAAAGTGCACGATAAAAGCACTTCCTCCCATTACGTGTTAAGTTTCACATTTACCAAGCCTGCAAGCACGGCCCAGATTCGCAGTGGCGTGTCTTGTAAAAAATAGAGCAGCTCTGGTGCTTCTCATGGGCACGTCCGTCAGTCTCGAGTGCAAGAAGCTGGTTGAAGGGAGGAAGGCAGAGGCGGGGGTGAATTTTTTTAACTGGTAAATTTAACCCATTGGCTACCGAGAGTCCACTGGTGACCCATCAACTTTTAAAAAATTCATTCTTGGCAACTTTCGATTAATTTCATCCTTCTACAATCGTCATTGGCTACATTATTTTGATTTACAGAGCAGTAAAAGCAGCTAGTCTTGAAATTTTTCGATTTGGCTGCCATATTTAATATTTAATTTCACCATTAAAAAATTTTTAAAAATACTTAACGTGCTTTAATATTTAGAGTTGAGTCTAAACTAGTTTTTTGATAAAAAAATTTAACCTATTTCTGAACTATTTTGAAATAAGTCTCAAAAATTTAATTGCTACGAATTATTCAAATAAAACATTTGTTTAAACCAAAACAATCGATTTCAGGAAGCTGGATGCAGTTTGAAAATATTGAGAGTCAATGGGTAAAGGCTTAAGGCTTTAAAAATTACGCTCTGTAATCTTAAAAATAACTTCCCAGAATTTTAAAAATGATTCCCTTAAAGCTTAAAAGTATTAAGTGGAGCTTCTCAGCCTTTTAAGCGACGTTTCAGAGCCCAAAGTTCGCCCCCCAAAGAGCCCAAAAGCCCCCAGACTACGCCTCTGGAAGAGACTCGGAACTGCAGACTACGAAGGCTTCCACTTCAGCTGCATAATTGAAGTCATTCTTCCAGCTCTGGAGATTTTCTGCGAATTTCAAGCTCACTCATCTGTCTGTCGGCCTACTTGGAGGAAAAATATTTCAAGATCCCGAGCAGGCTTTTCGGAATGAGCTCCAATTCTCTTCGGAAAGTCATTTCTGTGGCAATCCGAAGAAACCAGCAAAGTTTCCGCAAATCAAGTGCCACTTTTGATCCAAAGTTTCCCAATCGCATCCCATAAAAATACCCAAGTTGATGGCAGAGCTGTCGAGCATGTGGGTAATTTTCAAGCCGGCGCTGTCTGCCCGCACGTGGAGCGATATTATTTGCACATAAATTAAATCACAGGCAATCACGTTCTCGCGCGATCAAAGTAGGTAGGTGCAGGTCAGAGCCGAATATTGCAGCAGCAGCCGTGCTGCGACAAAATTGTATGCGACGCTTGTGTTAGCATATAAATTGGAATTAAATTCGAGCACTGAAAAAAACGGCTTTCGAGGGGGGGGGAAAGGAAGGGGGGGATGCAAAAAGTGTAAATCCGTTACAATATGTCTCGGCAGTGTTCGTCGTTTTTGTCAGCCATTCATTTCTCCCCCGACGAGTGAACGAGTCCCCTCCAATGCCAAGTTTGAATGCAAATGCAAATAACGTACTCCGTCACCGCCGCAGCGCGTTGCACCAAATCAATATATGAATATTTTATTCGCGAGTGACAAATAGGATTAATCACTCATGCATTCGAATGGTGGCATGACGGCCGAAATTCAATATTTTTTCTCGGTGACTCTATTCAAATTCCCAGAGCAGTGCCCGCTCGCATTTAATCCGTGCCGGAGACCTCTGCGAGTTCCGGGTCCACCAGACAGACACAGTCGGGATTGGCGGTCATCGACGTGATTTTTAGTTTCCACACCCGCGTTCATTTATTCTAGATCGCTATTCATGAATATCAAGCTAATATCATCGACGCCGGAAATCGGGGGCTTAATTGGACTTAAAGTGAGCTTAAATCTGCGGAGAGATTTTTTGGAATCATCTAAACGATGCTTTTTGTTCGAAAAAGTGCGTTTTGGAGAGAAAAAATTTTCCACCAAAGCTCCACTCGTTAACGGAAACTCGGTTTTGGTATTTTGGCCAAAAACTTGATGACACGAATATGGTCCCTGAAGGCTTCAATCGACTAAGTTTAGCCCCAGAATCACGTAAACGAAGCGTTTTGGTGGAAAAAGTGGGCTTTGGAGAAAAATAAAATTTTCACCTGAAATTCGAAAAATGGCCAAAGGTCGATTTCGAAAAGAGGGTCCCTTCAGGGGACTATTTTTGCTCCTAACGTGATGCTACCAACGACTTTCTTGCATATATCGGTGGGAACTTAGTCGGATGATCCTTCAAAAAGTCGGCTTACATGGGAATCCGAAAATTGTTTACTTGGCATTCATGCAAGTTTTTTTTATCATCAAAATTCTCCCACGGATGCCCCCGAATTGAGCCGTCAAGTGCCAGTTGCCATGCTACACGACGTTTGGCTTGCATGTTTGCACTTTACTTACCATATCCAGCCCGGAATGGGGGAGCAAAAAGCATGACGGGGTGGCGTCGGTTTCTGATGAATTGGGAAATTGGACGCAAGAAGGGAGCGAAGTGGAAATAATTGGAAAAGGCTCCTGACACATCCAATTGGCTTTGTGGCGTCGGCTGGTATGCAAACAAAGGTGGCGGTGGAGGTCAGGAATTCCATTCCGCCCAAAAGCCACCCGTCTCTCGTGCAATCACTGTTTTTTATTGGCCTCATTCCTCCCCCACATACATAGCTGCCTTCGGGCCTTGAAACACGGGCGTTGCTGCTCCGATGAGTTCATCCCTTTTGCCAGAGAGGCTTAAATTTTCACTTCTCTCGAGCAAGCTCTGCCCGTCTGCACGTATGGCGACGCTCGTGCAGACGCAGGAGCAAAAATGTGACGAGCTAAAATCATCTGCGGAAGCCAAGCACGGATCGGAGTTCATGATGGCAGTATTTCTGTAATAAAATACAAGTAATTTATTGAAAGAAACAAATTTCTATTTGATATACGACAATCTTACGTGCACGTGCTCATTTTTCATGATCGCAGAGATGCCATAAAAATTACACGTTGTTTTGCAGCGTGCGTACCTTTCCTCCGTGAGAAAGCAATAAATTTATCATGCTGTGCCTCGCGCACGCCGCCATAAAAATTAATATCCTGTGCTTTCGAGTGAACTGCATTACATATTAAAGTCTCGAACGAGGTGCATTAACTCTGGCAGTAAGGCAGGCTCGTGCTTTCTATCCGCGTTCTCGTGAACAGAGGCTGCTTTCCAGATGAGCCGCATCAGTGTTCAATTTCCTCTCTTGTTTCACGAACAATAAGGATCATAAATGAGGACTTTTCTGCGTGTGAGATCCTGACAGTTTTCTCAACGTGGAAATAATTGGAAAAACTTCCATTTTCACGTGAACTTTTTAGCGGAATTTCTTGTTACAACTTTCTTCTATGAGTCATTTTCAGCCTTCAGTTCTTGGGGAGTTTTGATGACTTTTTTTCTCCAAATTGCAGCAAATATAAATTTTTTGACCTTCCTTCCATCCTCTTCTGGAACTTATGCCTCGAATATCAGACCCCTTGGCTCTTCTTCTGAACTCCTTTACTTCCGTTTGGGACTTTGATTTGTCCCAATTCTGTCACCCGGACAATTTTAAAACCTTAATATACAACTGAAAAAATTCAGGGAAAATTTGAGAAAATTTTGGACTAACTTAAGTTTTAGAGTTTAATAGGTTGAGCCCATTTTGTATGGGAAAATGGACCTTTTGGTTAATACATTCGCCCCAGGGGGCGCTAAAAATCAATCCTCTCACAACCCTTCTTATTTTGAGTCAGAAAAGATTTGTACAAGTTTTTAGAATTCTACGTCAAGTGGTTTAGAAATGAGAGCCGGTGAATGTGTTAGCTCTACGCTACTTTATGAGAAAGTCGTATGAGAATTTTTTTTCCCATGGAATTTTATATTTTACCCCAAATATATTTTTTTCAATAATTCATAGCCTACCTAAACTACATCAATAAAATATGTCCGAAAGTTTGAACAATATGCTAGTTATGGTCGTTCGAAGTTGACCCCTCCCACAGAGGATGCCAAAAGGTCCAACTTTGAAGGTCAATATCTCGAGAACGGTAGATCTAAGGGAAAAAGAAAAGAAAAGACTTTCAAAGAAAAGTCCGATGGTACAAAATTTACTTACTTTTGCGATCTGGGTGTCTAGGTAATTTAGTAGTCTGTGGTTCAGATTCATGAAGAAGCTCTTGAAGCTGTTCAAAGCCCCTTACTTCAGTGAAAATGTCTAGAAAGGCTTGTATAGGAGTTTTCTAATCTCTTGGGTCGTCCAACCCTCAATCAAGCTAATGAGGTCTGCCTTAAAAGTAAAAATTAAGGGGGAAGCAACGGAGGAATACCAGTAAAAACGTTATGATAACCCATTTTTCTCGACAGACCCACTTTCCTTCCGCTCGACAGAACGGAGCAAGACCGAGAACAAGTGAAATCGTCCATTAAGAGACATTTGGCGAATCCTTGCGAGAAAGGAGCTTGAAAAATGGAGCAATAAACAATTCCAAGTATCTCGAAGATTACTCTAGTCCCAGATAAATAGCCAAACATAAGGAAGTAATATGTTATCTCGGGCACCAATCAATAGATAATTGCCTCAAAGGTGAGCTCTCTCCTCCGAAAGTTCAATATGTGTGACGTGATTGAATTACACCCTTTCTTTCTTTCCTCCCCACCCTGCCCCGCTTCCGTAGAGCGCTCGAGATTTATTACACGAAATTCAATTAAAGTGAGAATATAATTCAGCCGGCTTAAACTTAATGGGCACTCGTGCTTTAATGGCGTGTGCAAGCACGGGTGGTGCAAAGGCATTGGCATCACGATTTCAATCCATCGACGAGAAGATAGATTTCACATCATCTATAATACACATGGGAACATGGCAAGTTCAGTAAGCACAAGGAAATTGTTATTTTAGCGCACAAGGGCCGTACATACAGTTCACTCCCATTTCCTGTCCAGACTGCTTGTGTTGGTGCACGTTTGAGTTTTGAGTAAAAAGCGAAATTGCACTACGGAAACGGCTCATCGGTGCTGGAGTCTCAGAGCTCGGCAGACGGATTATCGAGTACAATGGAGCTTTGCAAATAATTGCTTCGGCATCCTTGGAAGAGCTATTTATTACCTTTTGGCATTTTTAATATCGGAGCGAATATTGGATGCAGCCTTAATTGTTCTCTGGGAGACGGGACAGCTATTTTTATGAGGAATCCAGCCTTGAGGGTATCTCCTTTGATTGGAAAATGCGACCTTTCTTGGAGGAAGGAATGGAGTTGCTGGAGAAAAAACTTTCCCACGGAAACCTAATTTTTTACAATTATTAAAAAACCAAAATTCAGCTCTCAAGCTCCTCCCTGGGCTGTTTTTTTCCATACAAAATTTATCCACAAAAAATATTTTACGAAGTTTTTTGAAAGTTTAACTTATTGTTGTTAAATTAAAAATATATTGAAGTTAAAATTCAAATGTTAAGTAAAAAATAAAAATCAATAAAAAATTACTGATTTTTAAAAAAACATGAAAAAATTTCATTTCTATATTTTAAAAACCAATTAAACTTAATTAAGCTGAATAACTAAGCTTAAAAAATCACCAATGTCGGTGGGTCAAGGTTAATGAGGCTAAGACGCTTGGAAAAAATTCCATTAAAAAACTCTTTAAAATGCTTTTTTTGCTTCTTAATTTCAGGCAAGAAGTTTGAGACCTAATTTGCATAATAAATTTGAGTTATTTCTTAATGAACAAATCAGCCCATTTTTTTGACCGGAATTCCTGATCGAGACAGAATCGAGGAAAGTTTGGAAGCTCGTCTGATTTAAGCATTACTAACTTTCTCAGTTTCCTCTCCTCCAACTCAACGATTCCCGATGCATATCTGCACTTTCAATATTCGCTCACCCCAGGAGCGCAACGTGGTCGGAATGACGTAATTTTAATCAAACGACAGCAGGCATGACTTGCAATCAAAAAGTATGAAACTTTTTCCTCCGCTCTCCGTTCATTGTCCACCTTGCAGTCGCATATTTTCGTTGCTGTTATTGAGATGAGCCCCCCACGACGCCGTGAAACAAATTAAATTTCGTGCAACAATAAAAACGAAGGCATTCCTGACCCGTCATAAATCACCCCCACTCGGGTGGCAGAAAAACGAAGGAAAGTTCTTTGCGGGCCCGAAAATACTTTCGGTGCAGTTTTAATCTCGTAATCGCGCTGGTGGAGTTAGTAAATTGTTGCGGCGGGGCCGATGAGAGAACAAAGGGAACAAAATGGTCGTTTGCAGTTTTAACCCTCTAATGCACGAGTTTTCGTTTCCTTCTCCAACTTCTCCGTAGAGGTCGTGAAACTCTTTAACGGATTAACGGGCTTTAACGGATTGAGTTGAAATTTTAGCATGTTGTAGCTGACACTTAATTTAACAAATCATGGAACTACATTATGGCCCTATTACCCAAGGGAAAGGAGCTAGGGCTATCCAAAGTAAATGATTTTTTTTTCTCGCGTTTTTCATTCTTCAACCAGCTCTAAATTTCTTACAGTACATGACAAAAATTTAAATCATTTATCATTGGAAAGCCAGATAAGCAATTTAAAAGGCTTCATAGGAAGTTTTTTCCTAAAAATAATTTTTAAAAGTTTTGACCCAAAACCATAGAGGCTCATGTACCTTTTTGCGTTTCTAGAATTAGCAGCAGTAGGTTTAAAATCATATCAAACTCAATCAATTTAAAAAACACGGGAAAAGTGTTGTTTTTCTTCCTCTTTCCTCCTAAAAATTAATTTTAAAAAATTTTTGACCAAAAACCTTCATGAAGATTTTTGTAAGATTAGGGGGTTAGAGGGTTAACAAAAGTGCATATCGGATAATCGGTACGATCGTCAGCGCGGTCGAATAACAAAGCAGAGCAACATTGTAATCCGGAGGCATCATAATGGGCGATGGCTTGTTGGATTAAGCATAAAACAATAACGATAAATTCTCTGTAATATTATAAACTTTTTGTGTTGCGACCATGTACTCCCCCGTATCATCGGCGGACTGAATAAAAGTAATAATAAAATAAATACTCCACTAAGCCGTCCGTCGGCCACACTCTTGTCGCTCGATGACCCGCGCCAGTCCTCTCTTTCTCCACCGCCCAGCACCCCGAAAGATGAGGCGCTTACAACTTTTATGGCTGTGTTATTTAACCGCAGCCAAAGCGAGGTGGGGGAGAAAAGGCTTTGTTTTTAATGAAAGGGAATTTATAAAATTGAATTTATTGTGGTCATCTCGAGCTCGTTATGGTGGCGCTGGCGGTGAACAAAGGAATTTTTCGTTTTAATTGTCCAACTGATTCGCATGCGTTGTTATGCGGGCGCTTGGCTTTTATCAGCTCGCTGGATGGTGTTTTGAAACATTTGCATTCGTGTGACGATAAAAATGTCTGCCACTGAGGCCTTTGAGTTTTTGTGGTGAGCCGCAGAGAGAGGGGGTTGGAGCTCCAGTGGGGTGGAATCAAAGGCATTCTTGGGCGGAATAAATTGCCTAGTTAATCTGAATTACTCAAAGCTCAGTGGAATTAGGTTCCGCATGCCACAATCCGGAATTTTAAGAATCTAACCTCAATGACTCAAAGGAAGTTCACCGGATTTGTGGAATCCAAAATTACAAGTAGACCCCTTCTCCTTTCCCTCCTGCTGTCATAATGTAAATGGCTACAAAATCTATCTGTACACTAGCCATAGAGTCATTGTAGATGCTTGGGAGTCATCCAGAGATTTTTCTTTCTCTTTCTGGATTTGGAGTTTCTTGAGGGGTTTTTTGATGGTACTCTAAGGGGTACTGAATTAGTCTCCTCTTGAATTTCTCGTTCTTGAGGTCATTTGTGGTTTTTCCTTTCTCACTCTAGATTGTCACAAGTGTCCTTCAAGAGTTTGAAGAGGTTTCAAATGCTCTTCGAGAGTAGAACCTTCAGGAAATGGCCCCAAATAATCGTCCAATGCCAACAAAGGAGTCTTTTAGCGTCCTTTAAAGAAACATCTGAGTAATGTCAGGGTCTTGGATGTCCATTGAGGGTCATCCTGGGTCCTTGAAGAAAAACTCCAAGGTTCTTTTCGGGTCATTAAAAATATCACACTTCCAAAAAACCAGACAACAAGTTGGGAAGAAGAAAAAAGAACACCACAACGTGGTAACAAGATTTCTTGTCTGAAACAAGTGTCACGCTTCAGCTCCCCAACATAAAGCCTACAGAAGCCGACAGCATCGCGGCTCTCAATAAAAGCCTTTTTCGTGCTGAGAGCGACCTCGTTGCAACTCAATTGTTTACGGAGAGATAACGAGATGTCAGGTAGCAGGCGATGCCGTCGGAACTCGCTGGGTCCAGGAATGATTTTATGGCTCCTTCTTGCTTCAATGAACTGTAATATTTTGATAATGCATTTCCTCGCGCTAAAAAGGACTGGAATTTTTCATTTTTATTGAATATCTCGGTGTTCACAATGTCTCAGCCTTCATGACAACTTTGTTACGTTTCCATTACATTTGTTCACTTGCTCCATTTCCATGACCTCCCCCACTACTCTCCCCTCAAACTATCACGTCTGGCACATTACAGCACCGACAACGGAAACTTTTAATGTTTCTTCTGTTACGTCTCCACTAATGTCGCCTCGTACATACGGAGAGCAGCCCCCCGACGATGTCCTACGACAGCAGTTAGTTGAAAAATCATGACAATGATATGGTACGACATTGTCCCGTGGAAGGGCCTGGTGTGTGTGAGTAGAAACTTTTGAATTATATATTCTTTTTTTGCCAGGATCGACTGAGGCTTAGCGCGCTGTATTAATGTCTCCAACGTGCAGTTAATTAAACGAAACTTTTAGAGTCTCGTAAAAACTTTTCATTTTTGATGGGCTTAACGACGAGTGCATCCATGCTGCGTGGGATTTTCGCACTCACTTGCTCAAAACTGAAAGTAAGTTGTGAATAACGAGCTTTTTTGACTCAAATTCATCGGAGAAACACGTTTTTATACCAAGAAAAAAATTTACAAACCTCCACTCGTTAAGAAAAGCTGAATTTTAGGATTTTTTGAATCATTTTTTCTCGCGAAACCGCTCTCAGAAGCTTTAATTCTACTTATTAAACCAAAAACCCCAAAGCAGCTCCAAGAGTAATTTTTAATCTCCCCAACTTTTGCCCAAAAATTCGTATCGATAAGACAAGTGTTTTTAGAGCCCTCAAAGAAGAACAATACGATTCGAAAAGCTATTAAAACCCTTCAGAATCATAACCAGCTTATTCCTCACATACCTAGCCGATTCCATATATGACATACTTCCCATCATCCCTCGCGAGTCTACGCTCTACTGCATCCGAAGTTTAAGTGGGATCTCGTGTTTAAAAAACGAATGAGAAAATTCCATTTAGCATATTTATGGCACGCAAAATCTTTGTCAACAGCATAATTTCCATATCAAGCCCATACATTTTTTATGCTGTTATGGAAATTTAACATTTTAATAATGAAAGATACGCTCGGCTGATGAAAAGTTTCCGCTACAGATCACACACAAGACGTATTGTTTGTGCATGCATAATTTGTTGAGTGCTTCGGAACCACATCCTCGATTTTTCCCCATTAAGGATCATCCCGGAACTCGATAACGCGTGATCAAGAGCTCCCCTTGCTTTGGGAAAGTATCTGAGACCTAAAGAGTGCCTATTTCGCTCCAGTGGTGGCTTATTTCAACTCTCTTTGATTTTTGAAGCACCCATTTCGCTGTTTCATTTCAGAAAACACCAATTTATGTTCTGCAGACCTGTTCTGGGGACCTAACCTCCATCTGTAGAGACTTTAAGAGTACCCAGTTCAGCTCTGAGAGCATCCATTTCAGCTTTAGAAGCCCCAATTCAAGTTATGAAGGAAATTTCAGCTTGACTATTGCTTTGAGTCATCAAATTTAAATTTCCAGCTCATGTAACGTGGCTGTCAGTCGATCAGGGGCCATCAAAGTTTCTCAGATCTTTGGAAAAGAAGCCCTAACTAATTTTCCGTATTTTCTAAACCGACTTCTCTAACTTGAGTGGTAATCCTTTGTCAAGTTTCCAAGCTTGTGGCCAGCCAGTACCATACATAATCGTTATGGTCTGCTCCTGCACCGAGATTACAAACATGCAGTCGTAAATACATGCCCACAAATATTTCAATTCATTTGATAATGCTCGCTATTACGATAATCCATCTGAAATGCCAGTTATTTGCATATCAATCTGCACTTGACCAAAATAATCCTACTTAATGCTCGAATTACGGTCCAAACAGCATCTTGTGGCGTGTCGTCTTGTGCACATGACCTGCTTGAATGCAGAATTAATTTGCCTTATGAATGGCACACATGCTAGAGCCCCTGACTCACACCTCCTTCCTTCTCCCCCAGCGAGACGAGCAGCTTGTCCAAGCCTGGGTAATCTGTGCTTTATTTACAGCTGAATTTTTAATAGCCAAGTGCTTTAAGTTTACCGAAAATCCTTTCCATAAGCTTTTAATTATAATAGCTAAATCAGATAATAGGATAATGTTAGAGAAAAAATCTATTTTGTTTTCATGTTCAGCTTTCTGATAAAATTATGCTGAGTAGATTAGGGAAGAGCGTCCGGAAAACTTCATAGCTGGTTTAAAACATTATCATCGGAATAGGGAAAATAAAAACTGGACAAATGGTTTGCTAGAAGGTCTTGCTTCAAAATGTGGCTTCCAGAAAGAAGCAAGGAATATTTTTCTGATTGCCACCTAGAGCATGGAGGAGGCGAATCCATCGTTTTCGTGTCCCAAGATGAATGACCCTGAGGTTTGATCACTACTTGGATTGAAATAATCGGATTTTTTCGGCCATGGAGGGGGTCAAAATTGGTATTAATCTTCTCTCTAGGCTCCAAGGATTCCTACGGCTACAGCTTGCCAAGAACGACAGCCTGGGAGCCTCGCAATCAGCCTCCAAATTGGTGATTTTTCCGCTGGAGGCGCCTCGACATTCTCGCTATTTCCAGTTCTCTCCGGAAATAAAGGGAGTTGAATGTGGTATCAACAGATTCTTTAGGCTCCAAGGATTCCTACGGCTACGGCTTGCCAGGAACAACAGCCTGGGAGCCTTGCAATCAACCTCCAAAGTTGCGGGTTTTTGACGCTCTAGGGAGTGCCATTAATACTTTTGGGACACACTTTACTCCTCGGTCAGATCCCCTAGGGTGAAGACATGTCCCAGAAAAGTATTTTTCCGGAACGACTTCAAGGTGATTTAGGCTCTATTGGGCTTTACTACTCAAACAAGCAAAAACTAAAAAAATTTTGGTTCGAAAATTATCGGATTTTTTTCCAAATTTAAGATTTGAATTTTTCTATTGGAGCCTCAAGGTCTTGAAGAGCTTCCAAACGACCTTGGTAAAAAATGTTTATTGCCAATGACGTGATTCTGAGAAGGCTAAGGGATAAAAAAGACCAGGACGCTACAATTAATTTCGCTGAAATCGCCATAAAATTAATTAATTGCAGCTAAATGGGATTCGCTGACAAACAAACTGTTCCTTTTACATTGAATCAAGCTGACGTTTATGCACTGCCAGCATCTTTTGTATCAAATTTCGCTAGACTCAGCCCTAAATGCTTGCACTAAATCTTTTGTTTCATTAAAACGTAAGAAGTCGACTTTTATGTTCCTGCTGCTGCACAAACGTCCCCGTTTTATGCCAGGGAGTGTTCTGCAGCAGACATCGTAAAGTTTGTGATCTGCAGCATGCTTTTAAGTGTCGCGAATCCACGCGCATAAATTATTACGGCAACTGAAAATTATTTGATCTCGCGAACGCGTGATGGAATTCTGCAGAAAATTTGATGTTGTCTCCGCTGTCGCTCAAAACTTGTAAAATCAACTCATCACGGAGGTTTTGGTGCTCATTACAAGACGACAAGCAGCCTCCAGCCTGCCACATAATCCGTGAATCATAAATTGTTATGTGGTTCTTTCGCCTCGTTTTTGTTGGTTTTTCTCATCGTCGTCGTCGTCTCCGTCGACGTAGCGCCCCGTCAAGCCTCAGCTTAGTGGCAAAAAATAAACACCACCGTGAGGTGAGGAGGCAGGCGAGCGAGCAAAAAAGAAAACACAACGACGATAATCCCAAATAAATGAGCTACGCACTTCACCTGAGTTATTACACTCCAGTCGCCCATGATGCCGGCGTGAGGGGGATAAGCTGCGAGGTGAGTACATATTACAGCTCCGAAGGAGGCTCATGAAGTCCAGTTTTTTTCTCTCCGAATTTTTAAGTCCACCCACCTGCGAGCAAAAAATGGCAGTCTATTTGTCAGAAGCTCCGCGACACGGACAACGTTAGCCAATTTGTAATTTCACCTCTTCTTACGACGAAACAGCACTCTGCCAACGACGGTCATTTGTAATTGTTAGGGGAAACACAAATTGAGTCGCAAAAAGGTAGCAGGTGGATGCGGATTAGCCCAAGGCTTTTTCCATGGCGACTGGCATTATTTCCGAGGCATCTCAATCCTTCCATCCTTGGAAGTCTGCATTTTTTCCCAAAGAGTTGGTTTCAAAAGTCGACCGAGGGAAAATTCGTTACCTGAGAACAAAGATTTCTGGGCTTAAGAAAAGATTTTTTTGAAAAAAAAGAAAAAGTCTAATTTCTGTTCAGTTGAAACAATATTTGTTACTTCAATACTTTCTCTAAAATCGAGTCTTGGAAGTCCTTGAAATGTAAGACTTGCTTTCACAGGATGCTTCGCCTCAGGAGACTTCGATTTGCGTGAAAATCCGGGTCCAGAAACCGGAAATTTTTTGTTAACATTGGAACTAGAATATCGTTTATCTTTAGCTTTTCATTTTTAGGACCTTTAAAAAATTCTCCCAGAAACTCGAAAATTATCTAGGTCTCATCAGGGGCAGAATTATCGTTATACCTCTAGTCTTTAAGCCTGTATGGTTTGCTAAAAAAATGTAAAAAACTAAGCTTGAAAATTTCTGTTTTCCTCTCTAGTCATTTGACCACAACAACCTTATAAAAACGTCTAACATATTTTGATCCAAGAGTCCTAGTGTACCTCTGACATTTTAGTTTCCATGACCAGCCTCAGAAATCGAGAGAAGTTCTAGAAAATTTCGTAATAATTCAAAGAAAATTTTGTTGTAGCTCTAGTCTGTAAATTTCTATGAAAAGCGGTCTCTCGAACTAAAGTCGAGCTAGTTAAGCTCTAGTCCATAAATCTCTATAAAAGCGAATTCTTTGGAACTTACTTAAGGGGTGGTTCCTCTAGTCCCCAAGTCTCTATGGGCTGGGCAGATCAAAGAAGGGCACATTGAAAGTCTGTCGGTAACATAACTTGAAAGTTTTATGTATTTATGCTCATTTTACGCTCCAGGCTGGATTTTATGCGTTTCTCCACTTCCTCAACGGCCGATGTGCGGACTTGAAACCGAGCATAAAATTTAATTTCTAGCGTGTACAACATTGAAAAGTTTGTATTACAAAATTTATGACAATTTATTCTCCGTTTTCGCTCTCCCAAACGACATTCTGGCGAAATGTTCCACTATATTCCCTGTTCCTCCGTTTTCCTTCCATTCCAGCGCACTACAAGGCTCATGAGTCGCACGGCATAAAAAGATTATAAAAAAAGCTTACGCTCGTTTCGCTGCTAGCTCTCTCTGCATGACTGAAATAATTCAAATGCTCCAGATTGAGGCTGTGGTCGACCATCTAAGAAAACGCAAGAGAATAAAAGTTTTCTCCATTCCCTGCCTGCTGCGTTGTAAAACACTCGCGTTCATTCCCCGCCCGCGCCCGCGTCGAGTGCATTGGTGGCTGGTGTGACAAAAAGTTTCGAAATAAATGAATCTTAAACAAAACTTTTTCAAATAAATTTCAACTTAAAGTGTTAAAATTGCTCCAGGTAAATTATGTACTTTCTCTCACCGTATCGCTTTGTCACTTTATCGTGGCCTTTACGGTGATAGTTGTGTAATGCCTCGAACAGTTCAACAACTATTAGGGGGAGGGATTGGGGAGTTTTGGACATTTTAGGTTTAAAAGTGACCTTTCTGGAGTTCATTTTTTCTTCCGGGAATTTAAAGAGTTTCGGTTTCTTATATTTCTTGGAACAGAGCCTTCTTTAAATCTTCATTAAAAATTTTCAAATTCAATTTTTGGCTTAAACTTAATTTTTTATTTTTATCATTTGAGTCAAGATTAATTTTTTTAATATTAAATTTAAATCTACAAAAAATCAAAATTGAAAGAAAATTTGAATTAAATTTAACAGAGCCGTTTTTAGCCTTCATTAAAAATATTAAAAACACGAGTTTGGCTTAAACTTTATTTTTATTGTTAGCATTTGAGTCAAGATTGATTTTTAAAATTGAATTCAGAGCTATAAAAAGTTAAAAGTGACTGAAAATTTGATTTAAATTTAACAAAGCGTTCATGAAAAATTTTCAAATTCAATTTTTGGCTTAAACTTAATTTTTATTTCTAACATTTGAGTCAAGATTAATTTTTTAATATTAAATTTAAATCTATAAAAAATTAAAATGACAGAAAATTTGATTTAAATTTAACAGAGCCGTTTTTAAGCCTTCATTAAAAATATTAAAAACACGTGTTTGGCTTAAACTTTATGTTTTATTGTAAACATTTAAGTCAGCATTACTTTTTAAAATTAAATTCAAAGCTATAAAAAATCAAAATGATAGAAAATTTGACTTAAATTTAATAGAGCCTTTTTCAGCCTTTATTAAAAATATTCAAAGTCAGTTTTTAGCCCAAACTTTATGTTTTTATTTTTAACATTTGTGTCAAAATTAATTTTTAAGATTTAATTCAAAGCTATAAAAAATTAAAAGTGACAGAAAATTTAACTTTGGAAGCCTGTTTTTCTGGAACAAAGAACCTTATCAAAAATATTAGGGATTGGGGTAAAAATTGTGACGTCTCGAACGCCCTAAACTACCCGACGCCATGTGCCCCATCGAGCATTTTAAAACTGGGAAACAGAAATAAAACTCGAGTGGGAAAGGTGAATACTCATCGTGTGGTGAGAATTGATAAAGTTTCCTCTTTCTACATCATTTGAGTTCCCCCGAGAGCAGGAAAATTGCATACAAAGTGATTTAAAAGTTTTGCTGCACTTTCCCTGTTGATTTTAAAATACCTCTCCCGATTCCACAGCTCTCCCTCCCTGTCATAAGTTAGTGTAAATGCGCGAAAATGGCGGAAAAACCCGCGCCATCGAAGTTTGGGGCGCGAAGTAATAAAACTCACCTGTCGTTCGCGATTTACAGCAGACGCTACCGCACGCAAAATGAAGTGTGAAGGAGCTTATAATACTCCATTCCCCCGTCTTAACATCTCAATATGCGCGCTACTGGAAAATTTACACGCTCCCACTTGCGATATTTATTTTGTTTGATTTTGTTTATCGCAAACAATAACAATACATTCCTTCCACCACTTTTCCGCTGACTTCGGAGTTCATGTTTGATTTTGCATAAAATCAACGCGTCATAAAGTTCGGTGGAAATGTGATACGTCGACAAACACGGGCGGGCGGCAGGTACTGGGGAGTCGAATTTTGTATTCTTTCTGAAAGCGGATTCGGAAGGGCGGAAATATACGAAAGGAGGCTGAAATTGAGTTACCGTCAAGTGTTGAAGGAATTTGTCATGAGAGTCGGAATGCTCCATAGTCGTCTTCTAGTGTTTGACGGTGATATGATGTCGCATGAGTGACGGATGACAGAAATAATGCAATTCATGGTGAAACAGCACTACGACACGAGTTGGGGTGGGATTTCTGGCAGTTCCTTTAAAGGGTATCGGAGCCTCTAAAGTTTCTCGCTGATGGAGACGACTGGCTTTCGGTTCGGTGCACATTTTTTTGCCCTGACTTGTTTACTGTAATATGTTCAGCTTTTCTTAGGTTATCGTTTCATTTTTAAATAATGAATATAGAACTTAGTAAAATAAATAGTGCCTCTTCTCTAGGAAAACTTTATAAATTTTTAATTCTATTTTCAAATGATGCTGAGGATGGCTTAAAAGCCGAAAGCTTCATCAAATCCTTTATTCTTACGATTCAAAGATATGCCGTTATTAGTAATTCTATTTGAACGTTCAGAAAAAATTTACTCTGGAATAGCCCGGGAAAATTTAAAAGAGAAAAAAAATTCCTTAAACTTTTTGATGAGTTTTTTCAGTTATAATGATGAAAAGAGTGTCTTTTGGGGCGTTGGTCAATAGATTTAGAGGTTCTCTGAATCCCCCGACACTTTCAAGACAAAGCAGAACTCAAAAACTCACACAAGTCTCTATGATGGAGACGACTGGCTCCCCTGCAAGTCAACTGAGTCAACTCCTGATTAGCATGCACATAAGAACCTTCTCAAAGTGCGAAAAAATGTCCCAAAGTCGCCCATAAAACCCACTTTCCCATAAATTTTACGATCATTGCGCCAGCAGAGATGTAAAATTTGCTGAAGATCCGTTTTTTTGGCTACTTCCACGAAACATTTTATGATTATCGGTCCAGCATATACATACTTCATGACCACTCGATTTTATGAGGTCACGCTTTGAATTGTCAATTTCGCATGTCGATTTGAAGACGAGCTACTTGAATTTTACTGCGAAGCAACCATTTAAAAGTAACGCACAAAAAGTTCCTTCATTATTCTTCATCATTTTTCCCTGCTCTGCTAAGCATTATGCCATGATATGGCAGATCGTGTCACATGAATTCCCAATATGCATCATTTTGTCTGCTCTCACTTCGTTCCGAAAGTGGAAAATCTCGTGCGGCTCCGCGTGATGATGATGAATACACGTACCTATGTGCAGCGTCGAGCTGGAACTCTAGACTCAGGGACGTAGCCAGGGGGTGGTTTTCACACCAAACTTTGGCCTTTTTGATAAAACTTTGCTTAAGAAAAGTTACATGTTTTTTCTCCAAAATTTAATAAAAAGTCCAAAAACAGGTCAATTTTTTTTTCTTTATTTTTTAAAATTTTTTGAGTTTACGAAAACCCGATTTGGGTAATTAAAAAGGTCAAATTCAAGGATGTTGATTTTTGAGGATATATTTAATCTCTAAGGAATGAAAAATTGACGATAGAAAAATCCTGAAACTCAGAGAAAACCCTCCTCCATCCCTCCCCCTGACTTTCTAGCTTTTCACGCAAATTTAGGTTTATTTGTGTGTACGTATGTGCGCTCCCGTTTCCTGACGCGCCACCAGAGAGCTGCGAGGAGCGTAAAAAATAAATTAGCTCCACTGAGACTCAACTTCAAAAACATAATACCTACTTATCCTTATTACAGTTTTATCGTACCATAAATTTTAATGCATTTAAAAAGCCGAGAACGGAGCTCACAGCGTAGGTGGCGGGGGAACGGAGTTGGGAGAGTGTCTATGATGTGCCTCAGAGGAAAATTAACAAACCTCATTTGATGAGCTAATTAACGTGACAAGTCTAATGAAATTCGCACATTCACTTGAACGTAGGAGATGCCACCGAAATCCCCGAGACTCGGATTTGTCGGAAAACAAACCCGGAGCTAGGCGGAAGCAAAGTTAAAGTGGCACACATTAGATAAACCCCCTTCACGACTTTATACCCCACGTAAATGCTCCGTATATGCAAGTGATTTGAAATGCAAATGATGACGAAGAAATTGCGGGAATTACAAACACTCCTCCGAACACACAAAGAGCGACTTCAGCAGCCTCAACAACAACGGCATCTTCGCTGTCTGGCAGCAGCCAGAACAAAGGAAGTTTCGTATCAATTTCCCTCGCACACCCCCATTCCTGCAGCCCCTCTACGTCTTCATTATTGCTAATGAAATTATTATTCAAATGCAATTTAATTTCGGCAAGGCAGAGAGGTATTTGCAGAACGTTCCAATTGAATATCTTTAATGTCTGAAACAGTTTCGGGAGCCGATGACAACACCGAAGAAATTGATTCTCGTTTTCACAGGCAATTTTGCGGAGGTGAGATGCGAAATTACATTTTGAAATGCAATTGTTTGCTTAGAAGCAACCGGGTCTTCTGGGACAGGTGGACGTTCAAAGGAACAAACGGGTGGCAAGTCGTGGGGAACATTTTCATTACCTTTGAGAAATATCTTTTTCTTCAGTTGGTGTTCGACAGTCCCTGATAGGAGGCTTAGTTTCTTAACCCTTTGGCTACCAAGAAGTTGCTGGTGACCCATTAAATTTGGCGATTTAGACAAGAAATTTTATTAGCCGTTTACCGCCATTGTTTTGAACCCTTAAAAAATTGTCATTAAAAATAAATTTAATTTAATTCAACTTAAAATACACATAAAAATATTCAAACAAGAAAAAATTACTTCTGGAAAAATTCCCACAAAAAAGAGCCTAACGAAGCCCAGAAAGGAGCTAGAGAGCTGATTTTCGGTTCTTAGAGCATGACATAAATTTTTGCTTTTGAAATTTGCAGTGATTAATAAGTTAAACCTCTTTTAAAGTACTCCGTAGGGGTCCAAAATACCGACATTTGCCAAAGAGTTGCAGTTGAGACACGAAACAAGAACGAACGAGAAGAAATCTGGAGTTAATGTGCAAAGCCAATATCCAAAAGACCTCAAGTCCTCTTACAAATTTCACCACCTGGAAGCTCGAACCAGTAAATGAGCCTGATCGCCCGGATTAAGTTCACCAGTCGAGCGAGCGAGCCTCAAAATAGACACAAACGGCTCAAGCATACATTTCAATATTCGTTGGATCAATATTCAAATTTTATTTATTGTCTCGTTCCATTCCCAATGCTCGGTGCGATTACGTTCGGTTTGCTTTACAGCACCGCAACAAAGCGGCAATAAAGGTGAGGTAGAGAAGTGCAACAATCTATTGTTTGCCAGCTACTGTCCTTGCCACATCGAGCCCACATACAGAGTAGCCTCCCAAATATATGCAATTTCAATGTGTGCAATTTGAATAACATTATGCAATTAAAATCCTTTGCCTAGTTCCCTCGTCTGCATTCATGTTCCTGACCGGGAAAATACGAGTCCCCAGTAATGGGGAATTGCGATGCGACGACGAGTGAGGGAAACAAAGTGATCCTAGTGGACTCGTTGGCCACATGATTATTATTAAAATTTGTCCTCTTGACTCAGTTACATGTTTTCATCATCATCAACGTCAGGACGAGAGAGAGAGGGAGAGACATGGGAGCATCCTTTTGATCAGGGACCCGTTGTAATTAAAATATCCTGGTGCACTGCTCGGGAAAACATTAATAATTACGCCTACAGCCATATTAATGTTGGCTTGGTCGCGAGTGGCAACTACTCAAATAACCACAAACGCGTGAAAAACCCTCGTTTTTTTATGGGGCTCAGTTTCAGCGTCAAAGGGGTACTGAAAACTGATTAAAAGGTAGTAATTTCATGTTGGGTGGTTTTCCATCCTTTGTGGATCATGTGACCTGAACGTGAATAATACTGGACAAAGAAATTAATGAGGCTCGTTTGGACTTGTGAGTCTCCTTATTGGGCCAAAGAAAGAGCCCTTTACCATAACTATGGCTTTTTAAAATTGTAAAAAATGTGTTTGAAAATTTTTGCCCATTTTAGAAAAAAATCACAAATTTTTTCACAATTTCAAACACATTTTTATGTTTCTTTTTTTGGAGTTGGAAGATTCAAGTCCAAATGAATATTAAATTTCCAAAGTTTTATTAAAGTCCATCAAATTAAAACAAACCAAAAATAGAGATTCTGAAGGCAACCTTTTTCTAAGCAAAAATTTCTTTCATTTTTACATTTTTAAATATCTCTAAATAAACCGAAACAAATTTGTGTTGACGCTTAATCAATCAATTTAAAAAATTTATCTTTGAAAATAAGCTAGAAGACATGCCCAATTTAATAGCTATTATTGAAAAATTGAGAGAACCCATTGATGATTTTAACAAGAATTTTCCATAAATTTATACTCCCATTTAACTTTCAGTAACACCGTTTAAACTCTCAACCTGGATTAACAGGAGCACCGCATGTCCAACGGGGCGAATGACAAACGGAACAGGGCCATTTGATGTCCCCTTTCAGGCCGAAAAGTAGCACGGCTCGATAAATATTTCAGCAATGAATTAACGTAAATATCCTCCGATATCTCCCGAACATGACCCATCACATAAATCAATTGATTGCAGTCAGAATTATGCTCGCCTCCGACAACCAATCATGCAAATAATTTACAGGATTACGTCGTCGAGGCTGGCGGCGGTGCGATAAAATCACCCAGCACATGTCTCATTTGCCTTTTCAATAATAATTTAACGCACGACTGTCCCATTTTGAGCTGATGCGTTCTGTAAAATATTCACATTCGGAGCGACGACCAAATGAATGTCCCAAAACTAATAATTGGGCACCTTCATCTCATTTTATTCGCGTGAGCCAATTTTATTAGAATCCCCGCTGCTCCTCCCGCCCACTTCCTCCACTCTCTCTCATTATTATTGAGCCACGTTTTGCGAAAGAACATTCCAATCAGTGATTTATGGCGCCGCTCAAAAATGTGTGCGCATAATACTGAGACCTCGGGCATTGATTCCAATTTTTCATTGCTTGCCCCATTGTTTGAGGCTGGCAAATGGCGAAATGTACTCGTGAGCGGAGCGAGTATCGCAAAAAAGCAATAAAAAGAAAGCAAAGCGAAACCAAATTGACGTGCTCCCGTGCTTGTTTAGTCTCTGCTTCGTGAATAATTTTATCTTTTTTGTTTAACATTTTATGGCCATTGAGTATCGATTATAATGCTTGGATGATCCGGCTGGAGTCGTTTTATGGCGGAAACTTATTCGCTTACTTGGCAGAAGTGCCAATTATGGGGAACTTACTGGCTCGTGGGCCATTTCGTGGCTCTGCTGGAGTTTTTAAAATGTGAGGAAGATTTATTCGTCCCTTTTCCGTCGATTTTAAGCGTAAAGTTTATTCTTAGAGACTGTGAGATTTGGGATTTGACCACTTTTACTCCAAAAAGTCCGCTTATTGAATCCATTCTGTTGGTCTAAAGTTAAGTAGTCCTCATACGAAAGTTACAATTTGAGTGTTTTTGGGTGAAAATGGCCTTCAAGGTCATCTGTTTTCTTTTAAATAAAACATGATTAAAGATTAATTGGGGACGAACGCACTTGAGTTCGTTTTCAAGTCGAAGTCGTAGCGAATTTGGGTCGAAGTGAAAACCTTTGTCCAAAATGCACGTCTCTAGCTCCGTCCCTCGTGAGGGTACGGGTGCACTGTAGGACAATTATTTGCTAGGTTTTTCAAGTTCATCAACATATTCAATTTTCAGCTCAATCAGAGCATCTAAAATTTTCCCGCCTTCCGAGGCCTCTCACTACACCCCCTTAAGTGCTAGGTGCCAACATGTATTCTATGGTTTGCTATATTTGACATTATGTATAACATATCCAAATTTCAGCTCAATCGGACGAAGTATATGGAACTTTCATACAACGGAAAAACCCCCCTGGTAACCCCCCTAACGGTTTTTCGGGAAAACCAAATAATTTGGGCAACTCTCCAAACTACAAGAGCAGGTCTCCAGCTCTTCTTATACATAAGTGAATTTTTTTCAAAATTGCGTAAATGCACTAAAAACTAAAGTTGCAGCTCCCTTGCAGTTTAGAAGTTCAGATAAGCTTTTGAAATCCAATCTTTCGTTTGTCCTTCTCTTGCTTTCCTGAATCAAGAGCCCAAAAAATCTTCATCACCTCGAAACTGCAATAGGAGCCACCATCATGGAGATTTATGACGGATAAAAGTGCTAACCTCTTCCACTAATAAATATAATGACTGTCTTTTGTGCGGTTCTGGCGGAACAATCACACTTGATCGACTTTTAACGAGCAGCTAATACATAATTGCACGCCTCCCACAAATACGCCGGACCATAAATTACTTTTTATTGAGTGTTTACCCTTGGAAGTGAGCCGTGCATGTACCGCGGGACTCCATTAAATTCACTTTCTCGCAAGCCTTATCGCTCGCCTCATCGGCAATTTTGGGCTAAAGTGCTAGAAAAATGTCCCCTTCTTATGCCGTGACTGGAACGTGTTTTTCATTGATAATGCCATGTTTTTTGGAGCACAAGTACGAGTAACAACCGAATCAGCCTCAATTTGTCACCATACCGACGTTGTAGTCAAATTAGGCGCAAACCCACGAAATGTCATATTCCAGTAATGGCAGAGTGTTGGCAATTCGCACGCCCCAAAGCAACACACATAGTTTGTTCCGATATCCCCGAGACTCGTGAATGGAGGCTCCTCGCCATTGTGTTCCCGGATTCCCCCACGGAGCGAAGGAGTGGAAAGAGATATTCAATCTGACGGAACGGCGGAGTGCGACAAATATTTACCTCATTCGGGGCACTTGGGGATGAGGAGGAGTTCCTTGCTGAGGGAAATAAAAAATGAAATTTTCCGCATCGGGAAACGTGTAAACGCCGAAATTTTGTATTTGGATAACATATGTTTCGAAACGGTGACGTGACAGATTGATTTGAAGCGCGTCTCCTCCGAGATTTATTATTTCGAGCTATTTCGTGTTTGTCTTGGCACTGATTCGAGTTCTTCTGCAGATTTTTTCGCTATTCAAATAAGCTTTTATCAAATTTCTAGAACGATTTTCAAGGCATTGGCGGTATTAAAGATAAGAAAAAGACAATCAAATATCAGGTTTAATAACCCAATAAGAAGTAAGTTATATTTAAGACTTTAAAAACGCTCTCTAGCGGCCCCTTTTTCAGCAATAAAAATTGTAAAAATCTAACCCCCTTTTTAATTTTAGAGATCTCCAAAAATGAAAAGTAAATGGCTTATTCAGGTTCATCAAGACAAGATCTCGAGCTAAAAAAATTCCAAGTGTGAATTCATATACGATCGCGCAGTCTATTTCAAGGCTGAGTGATAAAGTTATGTAAGTCTCATACAAATTCTGATAAGAATGTTTCGGTTCATTTGTCCCACATTCATCAGTTACAATAAAAATACAAGTTCATAAAAAATTTGCCGGCAGTGAAGTATTGTGTGAACACGACTGCACCTGCTGCAACACGAATAAGACACACACATGCATAATCAAGAAGTCATTAATAAACTTCCTTCCAAGCGAATATGATGAATGAACCCCCCTTCACCCGTTTTCGGGACGTTGTCATGTTTAGAAATTTCGTATAAAATTATTTGACTTATAAACGAGCAGAATATTCATCCACTATATTTTCTAATTTTCAACGTGCTTCTGACGGGCTTTGGAGCTTTCCGGAGGTGCGCTTGATTAAGAGCAGACGGAGCCATCACATCGTCTGCTCGAGGCTTCGGAGTCAATCAGGATGAGCTGTTAGAACTCTCTGAATCCTGAATTTTGACCATAGGCATTGGACGGCCTGGATGTGGGAGTCTGCTTAATTGACACCCACTGGGCAGGTGCTGGAGATATTTCAGTTGACTTCTTTTTTTGTTAACTGAAATCTCCAGTAGGGGAGGTAGTGATGAACGCGGCATGCACAATAAGCCGAATGTGGCTGGGGTGCTGGTTTGTATATCAACCAACCGCAAACTGAACCTGAACCTGAACCTTGGGAGGGGGGGCAGAAGTTGCGACCCATTTATTTTCTATTTAATTTTGGGAAGATCGTTGATCACTGACGAAAATTCAAGCAATCGGCGATTGTCTCTCAAAAAGTGAAATGTCTCTGTTTTGTCCCGGATTGCTTATCACACGTCCCAGTTGCGGTAGATAGGGTCATTCATGAACTGGTGGCGTATTCTCCTCACTTCAGTCTCGGACACGACTTAAGACGGTTCAGACTACGACGGACAAATTCAAAGCGCCTATTTCACAATACGCCAAAAACTCAAAAGAAAAATCTTTTTAACATGGAAAACGAAGAAAATTTCAAACCACCTACATTAAGAGGGAATTGGGTTCCAGAATTCAAATACTGGGACAAAAATGGGATTCTTCACTCGGTTCCCTTGTTGAACCACTCGCACGCAAATGTCATCTCTCACAAGTACGACTCGCAGTTCCTGAACGACTACGACACAGTGAATATGTTGGGAAAGGGTGGATTCGGGAACATTTTTTCGGCAATAAACAAGGTGGACAAGATCGAGTATGCCATCAAGCGCATAGATCTGCCTGTACAAGAAGAGTCGAGGGAACGCCAAATAGTGTTGCGGGAGGTGGCGGCGCTTGCGAAGCTAAAACACAAGCACATTATTAGCTACTCCCACTCATGGATCGAGAGTCCGCCCCCGGGGTGGCAGGAGAAGCAGGACCAGATCATTCTTGACAAAAAATCTTCTCGATCGGAGAGTGAGAGTGACGACTCTCAGGACATCAAGATCTGCAAGTCGTACCTCTACATCCGGATGGAGCTTTGCAAGGAGGACCTAGCTTCTTGGCTCAGGAGGTATGAGTCGTACGAGCAGCGCAAGCCCTTTGTGGTCCCAATTTTCAAGCAGATGGTTTCGGGCGTTGAGTACATCCATGCCAATAAGCTCATTCATAGAGATCTCAAGCCAACAAACATCTTATTTGCTTTTGATGGCACGTTGAAGATTGGGGACTTTGGCCTCGCCAAAGCCATGACAGAAGATTCTGCGTCAGTCGTGGAGGGAGGAGCACACTCTCAGCACACGCAAGGTGTCGGGACCGAGACCTACATGTCTCCTGAGCAGAAGGAGGGGAAGAGCTATGACTTCAAGGTAGACATTTACTCGCTTGGGCTAATTTTCTTCGAGCTTCTCTTGGAAAATAAAACGAACATTGATAAAGATAAGAACTTTAAGCTGGTTCGAAGGAACCGGTTTCCACCAAGGTTCGAAGAAAATTTCAAGATCGAACACGATTTGATCAAAGATATGCTGCGGGTGGATCCTAAGGAGAGAATCTCGACTTATGGAATCAGGAGGAAACCACCTCTGCAGGATCGTCGCATTAAAGAGAAGAAACGATTTGCAGTCCCTATTCTCCCTCGCAAGCCTGATTGGAGAAGAGTGGAGAAAAGAGGGAGGAAAGGCCGTCTCGTAAGAAGGCCTAGCCAGACAGAACCGGCCTCTTCTTCGCCGTAAAGCCTATGGACAAACAAATCCGACTCTTACCTTAGATTTTCGTTTCTGTTTATTAGCTAACATATTTTTTTGAAATATTTCTTTTATGAGAAAATTTTTTTGAGCCTTAGATCAATAAGAGAAGGCCAGATTGCACTTGGTGGTTTGATCTATTCTTTGATCCAGCCTATACTCATGACAATACTTAATTCACTTAAGCAGTTTAAAATTTTAAAATATTCTATTAACTCAACTTATGTTATTTATTGATCTTTATATAAGAAATTTAAAACTTCTGCTGTACGTTTATTATCTGTTTTAGTTATAACAACTTTGTGCCACCAATTCTCATTTTTAAGTTAGGCTCGGAATTAAAAATAATGCTTTTTATTCTAGTATTCTTTACTATTTAAAATTTTAAATTAAATTTTAAATTATTATTAGATTAAGTTTTATCATAAATACTGACCTAAAAAAAAAACAAAAAAAAATATGTAGGTAGGTAAATCATTATTGAAATTTTGTAAATATAAAGATTAGTCTGTAAGTTTTTGTACATCGTTTAGAAAATAATAGTTAAGGTTTTGTAAATAATAAACTTTCAGTTTCAACACTGAAAATATCTTGTTACTGTTTACTTGCTCCCAGAAAAAGTTTCAGTAGCAAGAGTATGGTTGTAGGGACCCCCACAGTCGAGATCCACTTCACCTGATAATTTTTCGAATCTGTTTTGGATCACGCATTTTTGACTAAGTTTTATTTTGTCCAGAAGAACGTAAAACACTCGCCCTAGAGGAACTAAACGCCCTGCTTGCCATGGAAAGTTGCCGTTGAGGCTTTTCCCGGTTTATCTCGACTCGTTTCAGGGCTCACACTTTCATAAAACATCATTGTTACCACTTAATAATCATATACAACGCGGAATGACACGCCAGCGAGCGAGATAAAAGTGAAATTTATTCACTGCCAGGCACCAGCACACATATATTCCGTGTGACAGCGCGTGCAAGGAGGGAAATTCGGAAATTATGCACGAGTTCACCTTGCCGTGATTTTTGTGCGAGTCTGAGCGCGGATCTTTAATCTCTCCTCCATGTTTATGCTTACGGGTGATTTGATTGCAGGTCTAACTCGGAATTGCGGCATGAATGGGGATACCAGGTCGTTCTTTGAGCGAGATAAAATCACGTACGACATATAAATCAATGTCATTTGTATGCAAATTTTATCCCTTTTTGCATTTTTACTTGTGGATGGAAAATTTTACACTTTCATCTGCGTGTCATTCAATTTGCGTGTCATATTTTCCAACTTTATTACATCTAGATGACTCGCACACGAGCGGAAATGTTGTGGAAGGCGTGTCAGCTGAATTCAAGATTTTCATCGGAGTTGGGGTTTCGTTTATTTTTTTCTAGGAACAGAGCTAAAAAATCACTGGAAGGTTGGCAAAAATTTCAAAAGCTTTGGCACCAATATTATTCCCTAGAAATCACTGGAAGCTACAAAATCACTGGAAAATTGGAAAAGCTTTGGCACCAATATTATTCCCGGAAATTGGGAAAACCGTGACCAGGGATTTTTCACCAATCGTCTAGTAGCGGGTTAATTAAGTTCTAGAGCTCGTTTCATGTCGGCACGCAAATGAACGTAACGAGTGCCCGCAAACAGTAAATCCGGGCCAAAGTTGAGTCAATTTTTGTCGTAATTTGTATTGAGGGTTTGAATTAGAGGACCCAGAGGGATCACAAAAGGCAACACGACGCACAGTCGGAGAGCGGACGGGCAACCATGATGACAAAAACTTTATGAAAATTGCGCCCGACTCTGCATAATTTAGGACTCGCTCTCGTAAACGAGACGCACAGGATTTTATTAAATTAAACAATTTATCACTTCACATTTGCCGAAAATTACCATAAACTTTTGCATTTCCCGGCGATAAATTCGTCCGTATGTCCCACTTTCGGCACCATAGGTCTGGCGCATCAACAAGCGGCGTACGTCAGTTCTAAATAGGCCAATCATCGCCAATGGTGGGGCTCTGACAGTGGCGTAACTGGGACACGACCCATTAGCCTTCAAAAGGGACCTAGAATATAGGGCCCTTATGTCCTTCTCCATTTCCGTCCGATGGAGAAAATTCAAACCATCGCCTTTTCCGATTTTTCCTGGAAAAGCCATAAATCATTTCAAAGTCATTTCTTTTCTCAAACCCCAAATAAGTTTTGATTTATTTTTCACCAGCCTTAACTAGGGTTTTTGGCTTAAAATCAATTGAAAAGTCGCTTATCAAAAGTAGGCTTATTTTTTACATTTAATTCAAAATTCTTATAAAACTTAAATTATTTAAATGGGTTTAGTAGAGAAGTAAATTCCAAAAAATAAAATAATCATCGGGAACTAGAGGTTTTAAATTTTTTTTGGAATAGAGTTTCATCAGCCTATTTAGCGACTCCCTGAGTCTAAGTTCAGCCAAAGTCAACCGTAAAAAGGGGAAATAATTTTTTAACCCATTATGAGACCCTTTGGAGACCAAATATGAGACCTTTTGTTTAAACAAATATTTAGGATCTCTAAGCCAAGGAAAAAAGCCTTCTTCAGTCACGAAAATTTGAATGGAACTCCTATTTCACTGAGATAAAGTCCCTACTACCCTTTTTTCCGACATCAGTTCATTAGTAAAATGATTCAAAGTAAAAAAAGCTACGCCCCTGCTCTCCAATAGCCGAAATGATGCAAAATGAGGATGGTGCCGTCATCGTGGCCATCGTGCAAGTGCCTGCACGACTCAATTAAATGCATCTCATAAATTTTTCAGCACTTTAATCTACCATTTAGGGAGTTTTTGGTGCTCGGCCGCCCGGTGAACCAGCAGGGGCCTAATTTAGGGCCATGTCGGCTGCCAGCAAAGTTTCACCGTCCTGCAGTTAGTTGACTTGTGTGCATCTGCCGCCTCACTTTATTGAAATTTACATGGTCAACTTCATCGATGCCCCCCGGACGACGCGTCTGTGTGGCGTGTAGGAAGGGTGGGTAACCAAGATTTAAAGCCCCAATTGGGTCAATTTGGTGTCCAGCCTGCGATGCTGTGGTTGTTTGGCAATTAATTTTCATATGTGCTGGTACTTATGCACTTGGTACAAGAGTTGTTTTGTCATGATGGTGGCAAACACAAGATGTCCACAGCAATTTGTTCGCCCAAATTAACCCCAATTTGTCTCGGAATGGATTTAGCTGATCAGCTTCTGTCATGCCGTCCGTCCAATCCATTTCAGGTCGACGATATTGAAGTGACACTGGGGACTTTGTCCGTTCGCTTCACACTATTTGCACACAAAATTTAATTATGGTTTTGCAATTCCACTGCAGACTGAATTGTCGGAGACGGATTCGCTCACTTTCGGCTTCATGAAGTTTTCACTGAGAGATTAAGCACCTTGATCATCTTGATGGAGCTTTTGGAGCCTTATTTGAGTCTCCTGAAATTGGGCGTTGATTGTAGAATTTTTGATTGTAGCTTATTTCAGAGCTCAGAGCTCTCTAAGGTCTAAGCTCTCTAAGGGCTATTTGCAATGCAAACGTCATGCAATTTAACAATTCTTTCATTTCCTTGATCGTAGAATTTTAATTGTAACTCATTTCGGGATCAAAAATCACTGGAGAAGGATTTGAGCTTAAGAGATGGATTCTCGAAGCTCTCTTACGGCGATACAAACGTTCTTGCATTTTTCCACGTAATTCCTTTACGTCCTGTATTTAAAATTTTCAGCTAAATTATTCATTTTCCAGGGAAGTCAGGCAGTCAGTCCATTTCCGCCATTTTTAAGACAAACAGAAAAATTCCTGTCATGAAGGTGTCCCCGAGGCCAGCCCGTGTCTCCGCAATTCACGGAAAGACATTCAGAAAATAACTCAAGAGTGAAGGAGCCGTCAATGTGTCGCTGTTCTCGATGTTTTTGGCACCAATCTCTCGATTCATCGCATCTCACGTCTCATAAATGTCATTATTTTTCCTTCTCTCGTCGCTCCCAAAAAGGTCAGTAACTCGATCTGAATGCAGGAAAGAAGATTAGCAGCAGCATTGACTATTCACGACACGTCTGGGCGTCAAGTGAGCCATTATCAATCCGTATTCGCTGGAATCTCTCACACTCTATAATGAATCAATCAGGGGCATGTCTCATATATTGGCGATTAACCCGAATGCCACAGTTTTTGCGCACCGGGAAATTGTTTTATCACTCGCCTTGCAAATTTTTGAGGGAATCACGTGAAGTAATAATGCAAAAATGCCTCCGAGAAGTGAGATGAAAAACGTGTTACCCTTTTCCCGAGCCAGAACGTGACTTGATTGACAATCGAGGTTGCTTTTATTTTTTTTCCAGCAGTCTCCCATTCCGAAGGCCGAGGAGAAGAAAACAATTAGCCCCGCAGAGGCGAATCCGCCCAATAATCAAATATCACGTCTGTCACCATGGCCTTTTTGTCGCTTCGGTGCCTGACAAAAGCCAGATTACCGCCTTTGTTGATACATAATTCGCTTTTCGTCATTCTTTTTGCACCCCCCGAGTTAATTAGATCACTGAGCAGGTAATTGAGATACATGCAAGTCAACATAAACACACGTGCCAGACCGTCAGAGAATGACTTCATTTTATCAATTATAATGAAGCTAGTAAATGAGGGTAATAGAATAAGTAATGAGAAACAGACGTATTTGCGTGAGCAGCAGCCACAGCAAAACATCCTTTATTAGTAGAATGTCCGCTCCGGAGCACAAAACACACTTTATTAACGTGAAAGCTCCATAATTTATGTCCTCCAACTAGAGTTGTCGGTGGGAAATTTCCCGGGAAATGGGTTGTTTGTAGCGTAGTTGATTTCTGGGAATTATTGACTCCCTTGAACTATTTTTGACAATTTAATTTTTTTTGCCAAGAAAACAGGAAGAAAAATTTTCTTAGTTTCAGAATCTGTAATGACCGATTCCAATATGGATTTCTTCAGAAATTCAGTCAAAGTAAAAAAGTCACTTTGTGAACGTTGACCTCTACTTCCTAGAAAGCCACAAAATTTTTCATTGGGAAAATTGGCCGTAAAAACACTCTGGTACCTTGAATATGCTTCTACCTGGTTCCAGTTTTTTCTGAATGGACTTTTGGGAATTTCCTGAACCGGAAACACCGAAATAACCGCAATAAAAGGTGACACGAAAATGAGGACAGGATTCCCGAGAAATGAGATTCTTTATCACAAATTCCCGGTAACCGGACAAACCCACCCCCGACCCCGTATCATAGCGGTGAGCTGACGGACACTTAATTGAATAAGATGCGAGTTCAATCATCCCCTGTTGACGGTACAAATCAGATGATGAGACCAAACAATAGCAACTTTGGCAATAACAATCCAATTAAGTCCGCCATTGACACGCTTGGTCACTGGCAACTTCGGAGACGTTGCGAGTTTGGAATAATATTTATTTTAGCTATTCTCGGCATTGTTTGCAAACTTAGTCCTATTGTGGTTACCGCTGGAGATTGTGGCACTTGAAGTTTGGCGAGTTTGCACTTTGTTTTGGGAAATTATGGCCAAACACGACGCCTGTCTTGAAAGTCGAAGGATGTGTATATTGCGACTGATTCTGGAGTCTATCACAAACAAAGAGAAGCAGGTCAAGGAGGTCTGTTCAAGGAGCTTTTCAGGCTCAAGCTATGGCTCGTTCTAGTTCTAGGCCTACAAAGTCAGTTAGGAATACTTCAAATTAGGTACTTAGCCATTTGAGATACTACAAGGTTTACAGAATATTGAATCTCGGAAGGAGCCAGGAAGAGTCTAAAGTCTTTCAAAAAATTTTTAAAGAAATCTACAAACAATCTACAAAGCTTTAAGACTCTCCAAGCCTAAGTTCAATACAATATAAGCACCGCAAAAGCTCAGAAGGTACTTAAAATATAGCAAAAATGGGTTCAAAGTCGAATTTCCGATTAATTTTTATTGAATTTTCCATCTAATGTTATCTTTTAGGCTTGTTTTTCTTAAATTGGCAGATTGTCAGTCATTTTAAGACAAAAATCATGAAAATCGGTAACATGGTGACTGAGATATGGCTCTCCAAAGTCAGCTGCCTTCACGAGAATGGTACTTAGAGACAGCCACTTCTACCCCTTGATGTCTCTTAAAAAATTATTAACACCATATTCACGCTAGTTCAGGAAGAGCCCATGCAGTAATGAAACGCCCATTTAACAGCTAGAAATTCTTGTTCAGAAACCCTATCGACTTAATGATTGAGTGGAAAATTAATGACTCCAAAGCCGATCACTTTCAGCTGAACGTCGGGTCCTAAAACTAATTGCTCCACAACATGTTTCCTTCTCGACAGCTACGTTCTTCCTCTCACATAACTTCAAAGGCAGACACCGGGCTCTTCAACCAGTCTGAGTGACATTCAAGGGCTCTTGGAGGTAATTCGCGGCTCATCTTGAAAAATTATGAGAATATCAGCAGTGAGCAGGTGTTTCTTGAAATTTCCAGGACGTGCTTTATCGTCGAGAGCCGTCTGCGGTGATTTGAGCAGCATTTCACTTTACTTGCAGCCATAAAATGTTTACCTTGTTTGCATATTTTTTATCGACAAAAACTCGCAAATGCTCTGGAGCTCTTGTTGAATGCAAGGATAAGTGGTTTATGGCGTCTTGGCTCACAAAAAGAACGACTTCAGAGATATTTATTCAACCTCTACAGTTTTGCACAATTTTATCGTTATTGTCTCTTATATTACAGTCGACCATAAAGCAGTATGCACATATTTAGCGATAAAGGGAACTAAAAGGCTCCGATGAAAGTGTTACTGTTATGGCAGATTCACTGATAGAGATGAGGGGAGCATCTGGGAGATGATTTGGGCGGAAGAAAATGGTTTAGTAGCCGCCGAGGGGCAGATAAAGGGATTCAAAATTGTAAAAAGGAGGAAGAAAGTGCGAGAAGTTAATGTCAATATTTTCCTTCGGAGAGCAAGCAACAGCGCCTCGCAGTGCAGACACGCGCGGGGAAGTTTAGGCCGCGTGTAATTGAATTAATTAATTTTTACCGCCTCCGGCTTAAGTCAACAGGCCATCAGCGGCGTTTGTTTTTTCTCCCATTTTAGTCGTTTAATTTCCAGCAAACAATCTGATGACCTCAATTAAGGTCGATGGCTACTGGGCAACCCTTTTTCGCGAGAAGGGTTGAGTTTATTGAACTTTTCGGAAATGAGACATTGATTTGATTACCTTTCAATGCACCTCTAGAGCTGAAGGGGTGCTCTCTTAGCTCGTCAGGCTGAAAATTGTGCCTTGAGAGTCAAACTGGAGACTGCCTTTTGGATTAATGTAATTTACTACAAAAAATGGCTCCAAAAGAGATATTAATTTTTCAAGAAATTTAAATAAATTTTGAACCAAATTTTCGATAAAAATATTTCAATCAATTCAAAATTTTTATAGGCCATTTTTCATAAGAGCTAAAGAAGAAAAGCTTACCCTTTCATTCCCAATTCCAAGCGGCCCCTTGAACAATCATTCCATCGTCAAATTTGAATATTACCAAGGGGGTAATAAGCAATCCCCAATCGCTAATTACGAAGAGATATATCAAAAAGGGAGCTCGTTACGTTTCTAATTTGCGCTCTCATTTCAGCTGATTGAAACTGCATTGGAGCCGCACCGGAGCTCGAGTGTATGAGAAACAAAACACCCCTCAAACACTTTCCCAATTCCGAAGCGTTACATGAACATTGCTTCTCTTGTTTATTAATTTTTCCCGTATCCCAGGCGAGCATCCGCGCTCTCAACTGCCCATTGTTCGCCGCGTAATGCATATTTGCGAAATGCGCAAGGTAAACGCATACAATTTCGCAAAACAAGTCGTCTCTGGCACGTTCCGACCACGTTTCATGTATTTTTTGCGTTCCCAATATTGCTTTTGTTCGGACCCGACAAGCCTGGCTGGGTGATGGTAGCAAAAAGTTTAATGGAGAAGCGTGTACTAAATTTGCATTGAGTTTTGAAATTCTGTTCTTTCTCTTTCAAGTGTTTTTAGTGCATTTTGCAAAAAAAAGCGCTATTGTGGCCGCTTTGCCGTATGTCTGTCTCACTGTCTGTCATCCAATTGAACTGAAATTTTAGTATGTTGTAGTCTGTACAAATTCTAGCAAATCATGGTACCTCATAAGACCTCTACCATGTACAGGGACGGAGCTAGGAGCCCTCAAAGTTTGGTCTTCTTAAAATCTTTGAAAATGCACACGTTAGCTTACTCTCTGATTTTATTTTTTATATATTTTTAACAACTGGAGATGCAGGGAAAATTTTCTTGTCCATCAAGCTAACAGGGCAAGTGAAAGAAAAACTGTATGTAAGAACTATTCAGAAGAAAGAGAAGCTCAATAAAATTAACGAACTATCGTGAAGTTCATTTTTGTTCGTACATTCTTCTCTTTTCGTAAAAAAACATAAAATTCTGGGAAAATTGTTGCCGCCAAAATGCATCAAACCGGCAATTCCCTACTACTTGAAATATTACGTCACGATCACGATCAAGGACCCCCGATACGTGAACTGACACGGCACTTTTCAGGCTCTCAAAGACCCAATATGTGGTTGTTTTCATTTTAATTCCCCCCCTCACTCCCCTCCATCATATTTCATCCCTGCCAATCAACAAGCGGTAGTTTTTCCAAATCGCCCGTCGTTTTAATCAATCAAATTGATTCCTGACCGTAGAAAAAAACCAGGCTTCCCTCCAGCGCTCAAGCCACACACCAAAAGCTCCGGAACACTCGGAAATGAAGTGCAACTTTTAATCTCATTCAACGAAATCATTTTTCATTTTTCACACTCGATGGGTGCATAAAATGTTGCGGCGTGTTTGCAAACCACTGCCTTGCTTTTTTGTCGAGCAAGTAATATGGCACATGTGGCATGTCTGGAGTTCTGTGGCGGGTGTCAGTTAATTTGAAAGTTGTAAAATCGGAGGCAGTGCAACGGAGTGTGCAAATATGTGGGTTCGAGGAAGTCGGGCTGTGTCGTACACTTCATGTTTGCAACGACTAAAAGTTGGGAAGTGGCTGGGTAATCATCATATTCATAAATGTCGGTATGTATTTAAATTTTATGCTGCATGCAGTGTGTAATGAGATTACGGACTTTAAATTATTTTTCGGCCTATTGAGACTCGGTATTTTGTGGAAATGGCATAACTTTTTTAATTTTCCATTGAATGAGGGGGAAACTTGTGAATTATCTGGAATCTGTTTACACCTGCATTTGATACAGGATATCCCTGGACAGATTTTCGGGAAGACAAACATGTTGAATGTAATTTTAAAAAATTGTTTTCATCGGAATTGTGTGCTTTTTTAAAACCACATCAAAGGGCTTCGAAGAACAGACACAATTTCCACTTTATCAAGGATTTCCCGGTTTTTTCCAGAAATAAAATTTTCCAAAGGAATTTTTTCTCTGTTTGAAACCACGTCAAAGAGCTTCGAAGAACTAAGTAATTTTATTAAGGATTTTTCAGGAGCGCTGATGTGTCATTTTCCTGCCCTCCCAATTCCCCCAAAAACTCTCAAATTTGAGTCTCTAAAAATAAACGAAACTGCTGGTTCAATAACTGAAATAGAATACGACACAAAGTGCCTCAGAAACCCAACTTTACTGCGGAATTTCATCTGCTGCTCAATTCGAAGTCAGTGAAGGAGTAGCAGCCTGTGAGTAAGAAATTTAATCTTGGCTTCTCGGGTTTCCTTGGAACGAGTGTGCATATAATGCGAATAAAATTGCAGTGAATGAAGTCGCAAACAACATTTGATTATTATTGCTCCCTGCACGCGCCGCATATTGCGATTGCCCCAACCGCCGCATCACATCCTCAACGAGTATCCATAAATCTGCACATTTGCCATCGCATTCATGTACAAAATAGGAATCGACTGTCGACATCCTACCGTCCTTCTAATGCATTTATGGGTCTGCTACTTAGAGGAAATTTACTAGAGGGACAACTAGAAAAAATTTACAATCTAAAATGGCCGTCATTGAATCAAATCAAAATAAATTAAATCAAATCAAAATCGAAGATCAAGTGCATTTTCCCGGTATAATATTTTGAGGGAGTCTATTTTAAATTCATAACACTCAATTTCTGAATTCTGACTCCCAAATAAACTTCGGAGGTCTCCCACACGGCCCCCTTAAGTGATAGGGGCATACATGTCTTGTATGATTTGCTAGATTTGATGTGAACTACAACATATCCATAATTCAGCTCATTTGAATGAAGTATAAGAAACTTTCATACAACAGGTTTACCCCTCTCACTCCCCCCCTAAGAGCAATGGAGATCCAAGGTGTCTAACCTTCACCTTACAGACAATGCCCTACACGATACAGAAAACTGTCGGTCTCTATCTCTTCTAGTTCTTGAGTTATAAAGTTTCGGACAGACAGACAGACGGACGGACATAGCAGATGCAATAAAACATTTTTTCTGTATCCGAGGAAAAAGGCATTAAAAATCAAAGAGCCTTCAGGAGACCTTAAAAATTTTCTGGAAGTTGTCCCTCTAGTAACCAACCTCTATGGTCTGCTCTAAGCTCCTGTTATTCCTCCTGTAGTTCGCCAATATATGGTAACAGATGCGATTACATTATACTCCTTAACCCCGATCATTTTTTACACACACCCTGTATCGGGCTTCGAGAAGCCGGCAGAAGCCCATTATTGGCGGTCTGTCTACTTCTCCTGCACGCCACGCCACTTCCATCCCCCCATCGCCCGTTTCCCAGCACAGTATCAAATTTAGATTAAACATTTTCAATTTCCTCTTTCGTGCATCGCTTGCATCGACGATATTTCATAGCAAACTTTTTGCACGACTTGCTCCAGCCGCACAAATTTCAAGTCCATTAAGATGACCATAATTTCCCCCGAGGCATATTTGTACACGCTTTTCTGTCAGCGCGGGCTGCACCAGATCCAAGACAGCGCCCTGCAATATGGCGAATTTTGATAAGGAGCTTAAATTTAATAAGAAATTTTTGTGGCACTAAGCTGGATCTCGGGCAGCTTGTTGTTCCATTTATCAAAACCACCGCTTTGGACAGCACTTCGGGCAGCTTCGGCCTCCACAAGCAAGACTTGAAGTTTCTCAAGCACTTTACTTAGACGAAATACTTGCAAAATTTTGATTTTTAGCCTGGAGGTATTTTATTGCTGGTTGGGGAAACTTAGACTTCTACGTACGTCTTTGTAAATTAACCAATTGGAGGAGAAAATTTAAAAGTTCCCCCAAATTTTATTTTGAGGTTTTTTAAAAAGAAATTACACCAGGTCCCAGGCGTCTTACTCCATGTATGCGCGCAGTTTGAAACCCCATTTGTGGCAAATTCGTTGAATTTTCCTCTTAATTAACCTGATTACTGCACAAAGCTCCTCCATCGTATCCTTGACTGCGCATTAATAATCGTGTAGAATTAACATTTCAAGAGCCACCCCATGCATGATTAAGGCGGGGATATTAGACGCAGCAGGCAAGCCCTGGGGCTGCAGACCGGGAGAAGGAAGAAAAAAAAAATGAAAGAAGGCGTAGGGTAAAGATAAATTTAATTAAAACGTTATGACAGAGGGAAAAAATTAATGAGGCATGTCAAAGGTTACGGACATAGAAAAGGGATGTTGGAGTAATGGCGAACATCAAACGAATTTATGGGGCTAAATAAATTTTCCTATCAAAACGCGATGACTTATCTAGATCTTTTTAAACAGAGGCGTGGGTACGGGGCTGGGGGTGTTGGGTTGAGATTTGAAGAGCCATTCTTGATGACTAAAAAGGTCCATTCTTGATGTTCGAGAGGCCCACTTAAATATGATAGCCAAGAGAGCCCATTTTGAATCTTCAAGGGCCACCTGAGTGAACCCCCTTTCAGTGTCATTTAGGTAAATTTTTTTCCCCATAGGGACTACTTTCATAGCCAAGGTCGAGGTTGAGGAGACCCTCTCCGAGGGGTTCTATTTTTGATGGACGAATAAGCCTTTTTTTGTAGCTGAGAGAGCCCACTTTTGATGACTGTGGGAGCCCACTTTTTACAGCTGAAGTACGACCGAGAGAATGGCCAAGAACTCACCCACCCTCTTTTTGAAGTCTAGGCACGCCCCTGCCTCCAAATCACATTACTCGCCGGAATAATTGAATGGCCTAATTCACATTCCTTACCTTTTCGGGCTCTCCGGCATCCAGATTAAAAGAGGGTTTTATTTTGAATCAATATACGATTTATAAACTCTTGTTTTATTATCTCTTCATAGCCTACTCCTTCATTATGATTCTCGATATTAAATATTCATTAGCTACTCTCATAGTTCGACATTCTTTATTACTTTAAATATTCCGATATACCTAAAATTTACATAGAATTCAGTGTAGGTCCAATTTATCTCCAATATTTATTTTATGTACAAAATGTCTTGCAGCATGTGCGTTTTATACGTCTACAGCAATAATGTATAACGTCTCGTTAATTCCGTGCTCGTTTCCTCGCCCAAGCGGCTCGACACGGGCTCCTGTCAAAGTCAACTTGACACGATTTCAGCAAATTTTGTCGCAAACTGTTAGCTTTTGCCCCAACTCTTTCGCACAAACGCACCCTCAGCCCATGGAGAGCCCCCCTTTTGACGGGCGTGGAAACCTGGGACCGGAACTCTCCGCCCAGCGCGTCTCGTCTTGTGTTAATTTGTCTTTGCTAATCTTGTTAAATTTTAAATTTCGCTCGTGTCTTATTCAATTTGTTTTGCTCTGCGAGCTTACAAAGGAGGGGGAGGAGCGAGGACAAAAAGTGTCTTGATGTCAATTAGCGAAGCGCTCTGCAAACAGAATTGTGATATTTGTGGGAGATTAAACACGCGTTTGTATGATAAATCATATTTCAGAGCTCGACCTTCGGTTTTTTCGTCCCTGTTAATTAGCTCTGCTCCGACAAAGAAACGATTAAAAATCGCAAAAAGTTTCGGGATTTGAGATTCCTGATAGCCGCATTCTCGGGGTTTATTGAGCCGTAAAATGGAACAAAACATCATTAAAAAGCGATTTTTGCATTTATCATTGTCACTGCTGCAGGCTGAATTGAGAATGAATTGAGATCCAAGGAGACGATAGGAGACAAAGGAAACGAGGGGCGATTGAACGGGCGATAGCGTCGGGAACGATGAGGTTGTTGTGTTTTTTTCACGAGAGTTATGGCCATAGAGACTTATCTACTAGAGGGAAAGCTGGCAGGAAATTCAGAACGTGGCTACACCTTTTTCACTTGTAGTTCAGATTGTGTCAAATGTAATTCAGAAAGCATCAATTGCAATTCAGATGTACCAAATGCTTTTAGAAAGCCTCAATTGCAATTCAGATATACCAAATGCTTTTCAGAAAGCATCAATTGCAATTCAGATATATCAAATGTTTTTTAGAAAGCAACAATTGCAATTCAGATACACCAAATACTTTTCAGAAAGCATAAATTGCAATTCAGATATACCATATGCTTTTCAGAAAGCGTCAAAATCAAAATTGAATTTTTCGTTTTCTGAATTACATTTGGAAAATCTGAATTGTAAATGGAACTTTTTGATTTGACTTTGACCCTTTCTGAAATGCATTTGGTTTATCTGAATTGCAAGTGACGCTTTCTGAATTACAAGTGAAAAAGGTGCAGTTGTCCCTCTAGCAAATTGTTCCATGGCTCCCGCCAATTTGATTATAGAGCTCTCAAACCCGACCGCTCTTTGTTGCTTGCATTAATCATATCTGAAAGCCGGGTTGTGGAAAACAACCAGCACAACTATTTGTGTAACGTAATTGAGTTTTTCGCGCAGGTGGTTTTTTCAATCAGCGCTGATTCGGCCCCCTGATTCAATTTGCCGAAAACTTGCAATTGCTCTCCTAGTTAACCGTATTTACATTTTTTTTTTGTGCAGGTGATGGAGTCATTTTGATTTCAGTTTTGTAACTTCTAAGAAATAAAATCGAGTTCCGGAAAATTGTGCAGATTCTTGCCGGATCGTCCGACACGGAAATAGAAAAATACAAAACAGCTTAATTGTTGTTGTTGTTGTTGGCTTACTAGTTCGTTGATGAGTACTATGACTTTGGTCCAGAATACCGGCAATAGGATCGTCCCAGGATGTCTTCAGGCGGAATCGATTCGTCCAGTGGAAGCATGCCCTGTGATTCTAGCTTATCTCTAACCTATGGGGAGAGACAAGGACTCAGTCAAATTAATCCTTAAATCAGGTTTAGCTTCGAATAGCTTCAAAAATTGACCCAGCAGCTTAAGAAAAATTTTATAGTTCACTATCAAGTATAAAATGTTTTTAATATCTCTCAAACTGAATTTTCGTAGTTTAAGCCTCTGTCCTTCTCCTAATAAGACCTTAAAAATATTATTAATTTATTAACAAAAAAATTGAATGATTTTTCGTTTTTTTAAAGTTTCTTTTTGACTATAAAATCTCACGAAATTAGCAAACTCTAGACCTTCGAGTTGAGCCCCCCCCCCCCCCTAAAGGCCTCATTGTGACTTCACTCACCTGCTCTACTTGCTTAAACACCCTGATGAGGTTCCTCCCGGCCAGCTTGGCAATGTCCTCCTCACTCCACCGGTCTGACTCGAGAAGCTCCGCAAACAGATACGGGTACTTCGACACGTCCTCCAGCCCCTGCGGCACTCTAAAGCAAAAGACCAGTCAACGGGGTGTCGGAAGGGGAAAGTTTTGCCATCATCTTACCTATTCACCCCGTCGTATCCCGCCCCGATGCCGACGTGATCAACACCGGCTACATCACGAATGTGATTGATATGAACTGTAATAAAACGCGACGAACGTAAATTGACGTTAGACTCATAAATATCCATGTTCATAGGAGGGATGATACGAGATGAAAGGATGGCCCGATTGGCAGTGAGTGAGAAGGCTGGGCTGGCATGGAATGTCTAATAAAAAGGCCATAAATCTTTCACTCTGCGCCTCTACACAACTTTTTTAACAATCATAATTTTCCCTTAGCGCACCGGAGAAATGCTAATGCCCAGTCATATCCTTAATATATTATGAAAAATAGCCTGGGCCGCCAAACTGGGCCGAGACGAGCGCATGACGTGTGGTTGGGCGCGTGATTCCGTCCGTCGGTAGCGAGGATTTTTGCAAATCACCAAACTTTACTCATCTTTGGGCCATTAGGTCTCTTTTTATGGCCTCCCAGCTACTCCGCGGGCCGGTCAAGAGATATTAATCATGGCTTCTCTGTCGCCACGTCGTCAACAATTGAGACATTGGCTTCAGCGAGGAGCGGGCGGCTCCATCTCCTTTAAGGACGCGACCGTTTCCGTCCTTGGAGTGTTTCGCCGTGTGTATGTGGGACCCAAAGCAGATGTCGGCAGTTTAAGTCATTGTGGGCTGGCATTATGATCCGTGTTTATGGTGGCAATTTAGGGAAATGAGCAATTTTTATAGGCTATGCCACGAGCTCATTACCTTGTTGGGAGAAAGGCTTGAAGGAGCTTTTCTACTTCTGAAGAAAACGGCCCTTTTACGGGACTCTGTCTGGTTGTATCTAATATGTTCAAGTTTTTGAAAATATCAGAGTATTTATTGGGTTGAAAAAAGAGGCTGGAGGGGCAAAAGGACCCTAGATTTTTTCACCTAGTACATTATTAAGGGATCCAGGAATTTTTCTGTATCGTTCAGCAGCAACTTCAGAGGTTTTTCCGAGATGTTCACTGAGACATCTTCCCAAAAACCCACCAAGAAGGCAAAGAAAATCTCCACTCCATAAAAGTTTAAGTCAAAGAGGCCTAATCACGAGAAAAGAGACGTAACCAGAGAGTCTAATATGAGCTGTCACATGCCACCAAAACTCCCGATTGATTCATTCCCATTTCATTGATCTCTGCAGTTTGCTCACCGCGCGAGAAAATCCAGCTGATTGATTTTTCCATCCCATCGATCCAGAGAGACAGCTTAACGTCGATGCGATGCAAATTCTCTCAGATGGAAAAGCGGCAGCAAAACGATTCGCCTCGCAAAGACGACAGCTATGTGCAAAGACGCATTATTCAATTGAACAACGAAATCGTCCCATTCACTCAGCCCGGCTTAGCAATTTTTGCTCAATTTACGGAGCCCCACAAAATCATTTTGGAGCTGTTTGTTACATACAACAGAAGGGATTTGTTGAATTTAAATATTTTTTGTCGTTTTTTTGCCTCGCCTCGCCTCGCCTCACCCGAATCATTGTGTTGTCAACAATTGAAAACCATACACGATTGATCCTCCAGCAAGCAAGGGAGGTCCTCGGGCTTTGCGGGCACCATGCGACGTCGATGCGAGGCGACATGCGGCAATGACGGATCAGAGAGACATAAAAATGAAATATATACTTGTAGGTTGTTCATGTAAATGTCGTACATTCCACTCGAAACTTCGTGTCTTTGCGCTGCCGATTTTTTTTTTTGTGTGCACCCAAAAAGGGAAGGGACGACATATTGTGTACACCGTGAAGGACATATAATCAACAACTAAATAAATTAGGTAATAAAATTTGGGTGATCCAATTTTGTTTTAGTACCGACATGAATTCTCATAGCTCCCAGCTGGCGAGGTTAGAGAAAATATAAATAAATAATTCGGTCCACCTATTGATTTTCCCGAGTCCTGCTGGGAACCGGCCGGTCATTGCTTATTTAGAGAGTCAAAATTGGCGAAATAAACCCGTTGGCCTCCGCTTCTCCGGTCACAGAGAGAGACATGGAAGGCGAACAATGTCATAAAAAATTTACGTACATTCCAGATAAATGAAATAAAATAAATCTGATGGTCACTTCCTGATAACAAACCATCTTATTAGGTGCATGGAGGCTAGATGAAGGAGTATCTTTCTTTGGCACGAGCATCGACTTTTATAGAAGTTGTATATCAAGATGTATAACGCAATCTTTGAATTTAGAAGCTTTAGAAAGCTCCTATTTTGTGACAGAAAAATATTTGAGTAAATTTGAACCTCCTGAGCCCTTTTTTTCTCCATCTAAAGGCTCAACGATTATTCTGAAGTAGTTCCGAGAACCCAAAACTCCGGAATTTCCTACAAAAGAGGTGTTCCTGGAATTTTCCCGTCGATTTTCCGGAAAAAACCATGAATTTCCCGGAATTTTTCTTGGAAAAACCACACAATTTCCCTGAAAATTGTTAGTTACCCGTCATTTTTATGCCTGGAAAATTCCGGGAAAAATCCTTGACCGAAAAATGACAGGGAAATTTCCGGAAAAATTCTGAGAACGCTCCTTTGAGATACAAATGACAGGAAACTCTTAAATTTTCCAGTAAAAATTCCGAGAAATCCAGGTTTTTTCGTAAAATCTCTGGGAAAATTCCAGGAACGCCTCAGACTTATCCCTAGTTTCATTTTGATAGAAGTTTAAAGAACCTAATTGATTTTCGTTTGGTCTCAAATTAAATTCCTGAATTTAATTGATGGCTGAAAAGAAGGTCAAATAACGTAGTTGATCCTGGATGATACTTAATTTGAAATTTCTAAAAGATCACGAATTTTTTCAGCTCTAGTGGTTCTCATACTCTTTATCTCGAAACCAGTAAAAACGACTGGCTTTTAGTGAAGTCGTTGCCCAAAAAACTCCCAACCCAATTCAAAGTTGAAATGGACTCCATTGTTTATTTTTATCGCTTTGGTAGATTCCACATATTGGCACTACACTTGCTCGAAATTACGCTCTCCTCGACCTCCGTCTCCTCCAACTCTGCACACGAGTAAATTTTTAATGATATGAGATTTTACCCGAGATTCGGAGCATAATTCGTATTATTTATGTATGGCAAAGCTTAGGACAGCTGCATAGTGAGGGGGAATTACAGCATTTAAACAGTCAGACTGCGAGTAGAAACGAGGTAATTCGTTTTGGGTCGTTGTTGCTGTAACGGCAAAAAAGTTTCCCTCTGCCATGCTCCAGCTGGTTGCAACAACAATTATTTGGCCCCATTTTGGATAGTTTTGCTGACAACAAATGAAAAATAAACAGAGGCTCCTCATGGAGTTGTGAGCTATGTAGAACTCAATCAAACAACTTTTTCCGACAATATGTAATTTAATATGAACAATAAGCGAAGTAATTAGGAAAGTTAAATGAGTACCTGTGCCCCAGGGAGAGCAGAATGCAGCCCAACTTTCACGTGTGCAACTTTATTCGGGACCATCCTTTCGACGCGACAAGTTCTTCCGAACCGCGAATCGGCATAAAATTTTTTACGGCTGAATTATTTTTTTAATCAAGCCAGATTTGCCACATCTCGAGACTCTTTGTATATTCATGAGAGAGAGGGTCGTAAAAGCGGCAGAAAAATACTCACCGACAACGTCTTTTATTGTGGCTTTCTCGGCACAACTCAGAAAGTGTGGGTAGAAGGCGACCATCACCAAGCCTCCATTAACGGCCTAAATGAGGAGCAAAGAGGGCGTTCATTAGCTCGAGATGGTTTATCTGCTTGCAATTAAAAAATTTACGGTCGAAGAGAGTTTTCAAGTAATTAGTAGAGCGCTTACAAAAAGTTGACAAATAAAACTTTTGAGAAATTGATTTAAAAAGTTGACTTTTTGAGTCTTAAAATAGACTTACTTGGGATTTTGTTGACCTCAAAAGTTAACTTTTTAACTCAAATCCAATTTTATTAATTTAAAAAACTGACTTATGGACCCAAAATGTATTTAATTGACCTTAAAAGTAAACTTTCTCAGCAAATAAATTTTATTGACTTTAAAATTGTAAATTTAATTTTATTGAAATTAAAAATAAGACCTCAAAAACAATAATTCTGGCTTTTCAATGGAATAAACCTCATCTTCTAAACGTCCGTTCAATTGAAAACTATCTACTTACAATTCGTTTGAGCACATGATCAGGCACGTTGCGGGAACTGTTGCAGATGGCATGTGCTGATGAATGTGAGAATATGACGGGTGCCTTAGAGGTGGCCAGTGCATCCAGCATCGTTGGCACCGAGACATGTGACAAGTCCACAATCATGCCCAATCGGTTCATTTCCTTCACAACGAGCTGCAAAAAGGGATGAGCGTGATATTGGGAGGGGGTGAGGAGGTAGAGTGAGAATGAGAGCCGCTTACCGTGCCAAAGTGAGACAACCCGCCAATGTGCGGCACTTGACCCGGTTCATCAACTTTGCAACAGTCTGCCCAGGGAGTGTTGCACGTATGCGTAAGCGTGAGGTACCGGGCTCCGAGCTGGTAGAACATTCGGAGCACTGACAAGCTCGTGCCGATCGAGTGTCCACCTTCCACTCCAATTAAGCTGGCAATTTTTCCCTTCCGATGGCTCTCCTCGATACCTGCAAAAGGTGCGTGCGTGGGAGGAAGACAGACGTACATAAATTGCATCAACGAGGCTTGAAAGTTGTGATTAGGGCTTCCAAATATTTTTCATACACATTTTTTTATTTCAAGAGCCTTTTTCTTCGAAAATTAATTTTTTATGGGTCCTATTCTTAGCAAGAATTTGTAAAAAAACGTTCCCAAATTTTTGTAATTGCTAGGATGTGTTTTCGAGCTTATAAAGTTCCAATAAAATTTTAAAAAATAGAAGTTAAATTTTAAGAGCATTTTTGGAACATTTTTGACGAGAAACTGAACGGAAAAATGAGGTTTTTGGGTTTTGAAAATTTTGATAAAATATTTTGAAATTATTTTTCCACAAAATATTCGTTTTTAGAGTACCGAAAAACCAACTGAACGAACTTGAAAATCAGTTTTTGGGAATTTTTATTCGAAAATTATATTTGGAAGCTCTATTTGCTAGAGAAAAGTGTCTCTATTGTTTGCTTACCATCTGCCGTTGCCACTAAAGCCATGTGCTGCGGATACAGATTGACTAAGCGCCGTATTAAATCTATCTGCTCCAGTGTTAGTTGGACTGCATCCAAGTGCTGCGAGGAGCAGGGTGCATATGCTGACCAAAACTTTTGTTGTTACGGTTGTTGTGTTACAATTTTTTGCGGGGTCGTGTGTCACAGCGATGACGATCGGGAGCAGACGGGGGGAACACAGAAGGCAAAAATTAATGAGCGAAACAAATTGTGCTTTTTTTTGCAACCTCGTTTCTCTCGTTCGAGATGCGAGGAATGAAGAAGCAGTAAATTGCAGACGAGCGACAGAAGAACAAGGTGCTACTAGCACTGAACTGGGTCAGCGGCACTCGCTGAAATAAGTAGTCGTAAATGAGAGGAAGCGCTATAATGGATACAAAGTGTGATGCAGGCAGTTTGGGGCGGACGGAGGAAAGTTAATGATCTCCCTCTTTTGTGCAACTTTTAAATTAGATTCTTCGTTTCTCGGTCGGAAGATGACCGGAAAGATACCCTCAGTCGGTGTATCACTTTAAACTTTCCTGCGGTCACACAACACATGGCCAGAAACACTTAGTTTCGTTACACATCATGGGTTCTCTCCAGGGACGTGTGGGGCCGAAAACGTCGTCGGCACCTAAGCCGGAGTCGGGCAGCTACGCCCCTGAGACCGGCACGTCCTAAACTGCTTGCTTTTCCCTTTTCCTATCACACAACAATTTTCTAATTTACTCGTCTTCTTCTTCGTCCTCGAGCCCCTCGCCGGACATATGCAAAGACACTCAAAAGTGCCATTATCGCCTCAAGGGGTGTTGGCTCAAGTGTAAACTTTTATCAGCTTTGCCAATTTTTGAATGGCCACTCGTCCAGCGAATCATCGTGAGCGTCTCCGAAACGGAGGAAATAACAATAATTTGTAAAACCGAAACGAACACTTGGACACTATTTCATGGCAGTTGGATACACTCTCGGGCCTGGCACAGTGGGCCGGTTTGCCAGAAGTGGCCACCAAACTACCGAACTACCGGTAAACCCGAATTTCCCCCTTTTGGATATGATTTTTTAAATGAAAAATATTTAAATCATGATATTGCGTGGCAATAACCCACAGGAAACTGGTAAAAGACTGTTCTAGCTATTTCTGGAAATGATAACCACCAATTTCAAAGCTCATTTTTTTGATAAAGTAATTTTAAAAAATCATCAAAAATATTTTTAGATTTATATTTAACCAAAATAAATTTGAAACATATAAAAAAATTTTTTTGGATGAATTCCTTGAAAGATCTAGGAGATAAAAACTTTCAAAGTCGATTATTTTGGTTAGATTCGCAAATTTTTCAAGACCAAAATTTTAAGAGCCAATAAAAAATCTTAAAAAAACAGGAGGCTATCAAAAATCCGGTAGGTCAGTTTTTGTACAAAATCTCACTCTGTGGAACCCGACTAGACCAAGGGGAAGGAAATGGAAGGGTGCAAGATGAAATTTTTTATCTCTGCGTTGGAGCTGGGCGCACAATAAATTTAGTGATTTATAAGTGTGGGGGTAGGAATGGCACCAGAATGCACGCTTGACCGCCCACAATTGAATCGGTGGCAAATGAAATGTGAAAGACAAAAAATGCACGCCACCTTGGAAATTTCGGACAGTGCGGGTTTCAGATAAGCAGCCGCTGTAACCGAAGGGCAGGGCAAAAAAAATTTGAAATTGATGCTCCACTGGAGTGTACTTTCGGGTAAATTATTGGTCTGACTTGCATTTTGGCTCGTACTCTCTTACCTGGGCCGAGACCATTCCCTCCTTCAACCGATGCAGGTCCGTGTGGCTCCACAAGCTCGTGGACCAGGGCGTGATGCCTCGCAAGTCCTCTCCGAACCGGAATTCTCTCAGCTGGTTCTTCAGGAACTTGCGGATGTTCCAAGGGAGATCGTTGTGTCTGCCGGAAAAGGAGGGGTTTCAGTGATTTTTTTATTTTTGAACTCAAATAACTGGTTGAAAAAGGGTTGTGTGGGTGAAAGCAACCTACGGATCATAGAAAGTTAAACCGAGTGAAAACTTAGGTCCCATTCTACCCTTTAAGGTCCTTGTTAATTTATTTCATCAAAAATGGTCTTTGGAGTCGATTTTGGCAGTTCCTTACTTTCCTCAAACATAGATAAAATTTTCAGCCGTTGAGTTTTGGACAAAAAAATGACATTTTTATTCCAAACAACTATTGACTCCATTTTCCGGATCGAAGGATCAAAATAAAATTGGAATTAAGGCTTAAAAATTTCACTTACAAAAAATAAAAATTTTCACATGAGATTTTTTCAGTAGAAAAAAGATAACGAATTGGATTTTCATAAGAAAAAACTTCAAAGAAAACTGTGATATTTAAATATCGTCTTCTAATTTTTGGAAGGCTCAATTACAAAAGCCAAGTTAGGCTCAGTTAATCAGTTGCATAAAGAGGTACTAAAAAATTTATTTGAGGATTTTTATGACTGGTCTTCTGGAGAAAAGTCACGAAAAAGTAAGCGTTACACACGCAGATTTGTGTCCTTTACTTTTTCTCGACATTTTTGTATTTGTAGGAAGATGAGTTATGAAAATCCCAATCCAATTTTTTTCTAGTAGTTACCTCTTCATACAACAGATAGATTAAGCCAACTTTGGCCAACTCAAAAAATTAGAAGAATTTCTACAAAGTAATAGAAAATATTCGGCGCAAATTTTCCCCAAGAAAATTAGTCCAATAAATAAAAGCAACTCACCCATCGATTAAAGGCACTTCTTTGAGTATCCGCCGCACAATCTGCATGCGCTCCTCGAGATGCGTGGCGTCACAGATGCATGTTGTGGAAAACAAGCTGAAAAACGTCAGGACGGCCACCCAACAAAATAATCCTGTGTTCAGTTTAAAACCCACTATCGGTTTTCTGCGGCGCATGGCCTACTTTATTTGTTGCGTTGCCCAATTTTGTTGGATTGTATTCAAAATTCTACTACTTCCATGCCTTTCATTCATTCATAATGTAATTTAGCAATATTGTTTACTGTTGCAATGCTGCCACACGATACAATGAGGGGGGCCACGAGGCTGCCGCTGACGATTATTGTTATGCTGGAGCCCGGCGTCGACAATGCAGTTGCAACTCTCTGGGAAAGAGAGAATAAAAAATGTAAATAAATAACGTAATAAAATATTTTGCGAGTTTCCCGATTTCCCCGAGCAGTCTTCCTTTTGTGCATATGCGGCTGAATTAAAATCAATATATCGAGTTAACAAAGGAGGGTGACACAATGCAGCTCTCGGTGCATTGTGAGGGCCGGGGACGATCAATCATGGGCCCAGGCACGACGCAGGGAACGAGCTTAAAACGAGCCTTGATGATTATTTGATGGCGGATTTGCTTCTCCTCCGCCCATTCCGAGCTGCAGACCGATGCAGGAGTCATAAAATGTGTCACAAAGTGGTGCCGTTACTCAGGATTTTGCTTCACACCAACCCTACGGCCCGAGTGGGGCGCATTTCTCCTGATTTACTATGCAGAAAGCTCAGATGCAGACTGGAGGTGCTGATGAAAGCGCAATGGATTAGTTTTTAATTTGAATGGATGCGGACGCTTAGGTAAAAATATGGAAAGAAGATGATTTACGGGCCTCGGGAGCCTCCAATCCCCGAACTCGTGCAATCAGAGGAGATAAACAAGCTTGTCAATCTGCTGGAGCGGAAACCTGAGCCCACTTTATCCCCTCATTCACGAAAGTAACGCCTTTATCGCACGCCTCTACCGCAACTAAGTCGATTGAGGGTATCTGAAATTGCAATCTCCAAATAACACACGACTATTCACTCGAAATAGGAGTTTCAGTGGCAATCACTTACACGCCCATTCAATTCGCATTATCACGTGCATAGCAATTCAAAACTTTTCCATTTTTTCCGCTCTCAAAACACCCTCAACTTTTTCCTCCGACTCGATTCCCTTTTTCATTTTTGCTTCCCCAGAAATTGCTGGCCGGAATCAATTTAACTGGTACTGCTACACGATTTGCCAATTACTGGCTCGGGGAACTTTTGTTTGGGTGACATGCACTTGATGGTGAGATATATATCATGTGGCATCGGCGGGGCCTTCGGGGGGTTTCTTACAAAACACCAGTCTTCGACACTTTCAAGAAAACTTTTTGTTATTAATTAAGTCGAAGAGCTTAAAATAGATGAAAGTCTCTAATTTCAAATATTCTTCAATACATTAAAATCTCAGTGCAATATTTTGTCTATAAAGAAAAATAATATACTGGGTAGTTAATTTTTTGACTAAAAGGAAAGTCAGAAAGTCCATTAATTTTAATAAATATAGTCCCCCCCCCCCTCTTGACTGTCCATTTAAAGCGAAAGTTGCGTGTAAAACAATGGAGGGGTTTTCTGGAAATTTCCCTGTGGGCAAGTTCTTGAACCATCACAACTAGAGGTTAAACAGATCAAAAATGATCAAAACTTTCAATTGAGAAACTCAAACTTTGTATAAAGAACTTCACTTAGAGACTAAAAAATTTATCCAACAAATAAATCCTTGATTAATTCTAGAACCAGGGGGAATTTTCAACGATTACAAAAAAAGCAAACTTTGAGTGCATTTAGTTCTATCCCTGGAAGAGATAGGGATCATATAACCCTCCAAGATTTTCTTAATTTTGGACAGACTACACATACGGATATTTTCCTACACACCTAAAACACCCTCTATACTCCCCTCTCTAGAGACGGTTGGGGTCAAAAACTTCTAACTTTCCATCTAAAGGACCTTTATCAACACGATGCAAAAATTTCAGCTCTTTAGTTTTAGACAGAGAGACAAATGTAGGGTGGACTGGGGGAAAACGGCCACATTGATGCTCATGTTTATTTTAATTTACATTTAAAAACTAACAATTTATTTCCTAGATTTTTTTTCCTAAAATTCGTTCGAAGGTCTAGGAAATGCCCAGACATTATAAAATCTCTAAAAACTTAAGTACTTTAGTGAAAATTTAAGAAAATGTCGAAGGGGTGGCCATTTTCCCCAGTCTACCCCACTAAAAACTCGTTAGAAACTCCAGTTGTTTATTTTCTTAACTTTGTCAGGAAAAGTCCGCAATTCTCTAGAGAAATCCCCACACCGACTCCCCCGCTGCCAGTTTTCCACCTTAGTTAACTTTGTTCCGGAAACTTTTGTCATTTTCGTCATATTTACGGGCTCCTCTCCCACACACGGCCTCCATGAATAAAAAATCACGCCCGTAAATCAGCAGACTTGTGAATTCCCCCAAACACACCGACTTTGACGCTCTCACTGTGAGGAATGGCGTGGTTTCGGCTGAACAAACGCTGCCCTAGATTTCGGAGTGGCTGCTCCCGCAAATCTCATGCGCTTCCTTCCTAATTACTGTGAATGCCACTTTGTTACACATCTTAATTGCGACAATTTTTCCTTTTCACGTTGCCGTACACTTTCCGCCTCCGAGCCTCGCCACAAAGCACCTCGCACATAATAAAGTGCGAGTATATGTGCTTGGCGCCCATTCAGGACGCATAAAAGTTTTGTTTAAAATATAAATTTTATTCACTCAACTGCGCGTCGTTGCGTAATGTGAGAGTGTGACAATGCCACAAAAGAATTGGTGCCACTCACTCGCCTCTGAACCAAGTGAATCGCTTAGAGAGCTCTTGAAGTTGTACCATTTCGCAAGTTTTCATTGTTTCGTTCCAGCGAATACAAACATTTGAATAATCTTCTCAACATGTGTGCCACAGTGGGCTTCCTTGCAATCATGCTGCGCGATCCGTGCTACATGGAGTGAGTAAATACCGTCAAAACAATGGCAGGCATGCTGCTTCGCTATCAACATCATTACCATTGAGGAAATTAGAGAAAATAGTGAAATGAGAAAATGGGTGCCACATGCCTCGAACTCGCTCCGGCTTGTCGTCACGATGGCCATTTAACCCTTAATTTCTCCCTGCCTTTACACAGTAACTTTTGAGTTCGGGCTTCGAGGAACTTTTGAAGGCTAGGGATCTGCTTTGGTTGAACTTATAATAGGTCATGTAATATTGAAAATTAATACTTCAATTTGTAGCATTTGAGAGCAACTTTATGTCCATTGATCTCAGCTCCCAGGTCACGTAGAAAGACGAATGATGGCTTAAAAGTTGCCCGCACTCTTCAAATAATGCACAAGTTATAGTTTAGTCTTAAGTTTCGGAGCTCTGGGAGATCCCCTGGAGCCTTATCAAAATGCCTGTTCTCCACTATTTCCTTCCGAACCCCCGGATATTATAATTTTCTCAGATAGTCCGTGAAAAATGAAGGTAAGCATGTCACGAAAAGTTCTAGCTCCGAGGGTTTCTTCTATTTTTGTTCGATTTTTCCCGAAAATTAATTTCGCAAATTTTTACGATATGGGAGCAATCTGAAGGTACTGTGGCTCTCAGGATGGTCTCAACGAGCTCGTTGACCACTCAAAACATCAGAAAAAATTTTTCAAGCATGTTTTTGGGTCAAAAACGTCCAACAAAAATTTTTCCATGGTAATCTAAAACCTCTCTACCCCCTCTGCCACACTCCAGTTGCATCTTCTCCTCCCAAAGACATGGTAAAAATTCAGTGAGCACTTTTTAAAAGCCCACAAGTATTTTTTTTAAAGTTACAGTTCGCTTTTTTGGCTCAAAAATCGCATTCTAGAACTCTGGAGGTTTTAATGGGTCAAGGTCTAATGGGTCACGGTAGCAAAGTTCATCTCCGATTTTGTATCTTAATATGATTTAGTTTCTTCTCAATTAGAGGGAAAATGCACAACACATATTTTTAACAAAACTCAAATTTCGAAGACTTACTTTTCAGGTAGACTCTGCTGCTTTCTTCTTGGGTGCTAGTCTTTAAAATGGAATACACGTTTTCCCGCTAAAATCTTTACCAGACTGAGATTTTTGTGCAAAAATTCTGTCTTTCATATCAATTCACAACCACATTTATTACGTCGTGCTCTTCTGACCTGCAAGTTGTGAAATTCGTACTTTTTGTGCAATTATTGCCGCTTATCAGATGAGAGTGGAAGACTCTGAAAATTTTTTGCAAATTTCTGGGGCTACTTTGCGTCGTAATAAATGTTCAATTAATCAGCAAAAATGATTTTTTCGACAGAAAAACCGCAGAGTGAATGCAACATTCTCACATTTTCCGTCATTCGATGGGCTTGTTGACTTTTCAGAAATGTTTAAATAAATATTTGTGTTCCGGGGTTTCAATTTTAATAACATACTTCAAAGCCGATAAAACAAACATTTACCATTTTCCTGCATAATTCGAGGAAATGAAATCGGGGTTCCCTTCGAAATTGCGATTAAAACGTTTCCAGTAAATAGTAATCGTATTCGTTTAAATCCCTGAAAGTTACTCAACACGAGTGCGAGAGTTGTTAAAAACAGGCTTTGGAGTGCAGTTTGTTTTTCAATTAACAGTAACATAAAGTGCGTTTCCAGAGCTTCAGACTCGCGAAGCTACCTTCCGCTCTGCCACCCACCTTATTTATAGCCGGCTCACGCTAACCTCGGCACACTTTCTCAATATCAATAATTTACGAGTGTCTGCATCATTTGTATGTCGGAACTCGGAATCCAGTCTGCTCCTCTCCCGCTCCCCTGTTGACAACGATCGCACTTGCTGGCATGTTAAACTTTTATGCGCATCCAACAGCCATACAATTTTCCACTTGGTCTGTTATTTATTAAAATAGTTTGGTTTATGGAAGCGCTGTTGGCTTACTGGTTGTCAGTGCTGAATAAATAAGCAAGCGTCTGGTGCTGCTTCCTAAGTCCTTTTGCCACTCCGCTGGCTGTCGCTACATTCATCACTAATCTCCCTTTGTTGTTGCCACTTTACCACCATCCGATTGCACACGCAGAGCCCATCTCCTCTCTCTTTCTCTCGCACCCACCGAAGCCACAACTGCGACTGTGATATCCGCATAACCTCGGGTCTTTGTTGCTGGTTTGCCAGATTACTTTTGCGAAACGTGGGGCGATACTGGAGTGGAAGAGTGACAGCTGAAGAAGACGATTGATAACGCGGCTCCGTGATAAATGGAGGGCGATGAAACGTCCAAGTTTCCCGAATTTGCTTTTGAAACATTGCAAAATAAATCCTGGCACTTTTAATTACCGTCCAGCTGTCTGGTCTGCCTTCTCCAGAGTTCGAAAGTTCACTTTTGAGCTCTTTGACAGAACCTCATTTTCTTGTGTCACTAGCAGTTTCTCTCAAGCCACATTAGAAGTGTTGTGGTCTCTCAAGCTAGTGGAAATCTTTTGATAAAGGCTGGGAAATTGATTTTCCTTGCTTTCATAAGTGCTTTGGTTGCCTTAATAATTTTCGTATCAAGGACAAGAGCCTATAAAGAAACTTAACTTATACTTTTTACTTAAAGGGGAGTAGCTTGGGCTCCAAAACAGAATAATTTTTTTGTTTCAATTAGCTGTGTCTTTTTGAGCCAAAAAACCCATCTAAAATTCCTCATAAAAGATTTTACTCTAAATTTTTATTCTAGTAGTTTTTATTCAATAATAGATATAGAGTCCATCCGTTTCTTGTTTGTGAAATTTCCCGCCATTGAAGTCCACAAAAGAGTTATTATCACAAAAGAATGAAACGGGGCATTATTTTCAGCTAATGGCCTGCCAGTTCAGCAAACTCTCTGCACACTCGCGTTCACACCCACGCACATGGGGCTCACGAAAGTTGTAATTTATATTTCCTTTGTTGAGCAGCTCCTCAAATTACCTCCACCGCGGCATCATCCTCGAAGAGGTGTCAAAATATACATTCCCCAAACATGCCAAAGCCCCATTAAATACGTGTCTGAGCGCAGCAAAAACGACAGCACCGCCAACATTTCAAAATCATAAACTTCCTAAAATATTATGACTCAACGCAGCTTGATGGTATCCGCACCTGAGCGCTCACACACACTATCGATTTTCCGGGCTTTAAGAGACAGAGAGACCTGTAGGCAGATTTGGAGGAGGTGCTGGTCTCCATGGAGTCGCACGCAACCTGATCTCCGTGACTCGCCTGGCATGTCAATTTTGCGCCCGCCACAAAGTCGCACATAATGACTAGAGTGCGGATAGCTGTGCTCTAGCCATATTAATTTTTTAACTCTGGAATTAACTCTGGAAAACTCTACATTATTCGGAAAAGGCCGAAAATTTTTTGGTGCAATGGTGTCTCTAAGATCATCCAAAGATTCTTTCTAAAATTCTTTTAAATCCTTACAAGGCTTTCTAATGGTCTAAGGATTTTATAAGGGTCTTCCGTGGATCCTTCTTACAGTCCAATAAAACGCGCTTTGTCGTAGATCTTTCCAATGGTCTCCCGAAGGATCCTTCAAGGAGTCTTCTGTAAATCTGTTCAGAAGGAGTCTTCTGTAAAAATTTTATGAGGGTCTTCTGTGGATCCTTCTAATGGTCCCATGAGACGGGTATGTCGTAGGTCTATCCAATGGTCTCCCCAAGGGTCCTTTAAGGAGTCTTACGTGAATCTCACATTTGATTTCTCAAGTGGGTTTTAAAAGGATTTTCTGTTGGTTCTTCAAATGGTCTTAGGAGATCTTTGATCCTTCCAATGGTCTTCTGATTGGTCTTTCAGAAGTATTTTCTAGTCCTCCAAAGGGTTCTTAAAAATGTTTTCAGGAGACCTTAGTAAGTCCTTAAATTGTTTGCTAGCTTGTTGCAGAGATTTATGGCCTCAAAGAAGAACCCCAATTCAGCCTACATAAGCCAAACTATCCGGCCTCTAATAGTGACAGACTGCCGGCCGCAGTGCAGGACTATCTCAGAGCTGCACGACGCGGCGATTATTCGACTCATGCCTCCATAAAAATTAAATCATCCCTGCCTCAGCAGTCGCGCTGACACTCATTGTTCGGGACGTCAACGACCGCCATTCGTCGGGAGAGGCACCCAGGCCGACGTGTCACTGGATTTCGTGTTTCAGCAAAAGTTTATTGGGAATTTCCGCACGTTCCGCAGAAGCACGCCCCGTGGAAGTGAATATTTATTAATCGCAATAATTTACACGTCAATAACTTCCAACAGTTTCGCTGCTTTTGATTTACTTCAATTAAATCGGCATTAAAATTTATTATCGTCACCGGCATCGGCAGTCGGGCACTGATTGTTTGCCTTATTCCGTGCGATTTTCGCCGCATTGTGTCCCGATTGCGAGTGGATCATTAAAATCTGAGCGCCTGAGCGCGATTGCTTTTGATGTCGAGCCGTTTTTCACAGCACTGGCGAAACAATGGGCCGATTCTCAGCTGTTGACTTCTTAATTATGGCTAAATTTTCTTGGTTTCTGATTTCTAAGAAGGGAGTAAAAATCCAATTTCCGTTTAAATGACCTTGAAGGCGTAGTTTCATTAAATTTGGGAATCTCAGATGATCTCCCAACGACCTGAATGGGTAATGAGCTCAGAACGAAGATGCTACCTAGACCAGGATTTTTCCTTATTGAGCAACTTTGAAGCATGTTGATCGTAGAAGTTGGAAAAAATTTCATCAGAGAAAAAAAAGTAGATTTAAAATTCAAAAAAAAATTATTCGAAAAAGTTCAGCTTTTCAGAAATTTTTATACTCAAAAAAGTTCTGTTTTTTATAAGAAATTTGCTAAAAATTTTCACACTCAAAAAATGAACAATTTGAGATTCGAAAATTAGGCTGTTCGGTCTAGGTAGTGCTATGATGCTGAGGTAATGAGGAAGCCACCACAGAAACATCCACCGCAAATCCCCAGAAAACAAACAATTGGTGGATTTTTTCTGTGCGCCGTGGATCAACAAATTAGGAGATAAAAGATTACGCGAAACACTTCAAAACGCAAATCTCACAAAGCAACCTCAAATTTCTGTTAATTTATTTTCCTGGGCGCCCTGCTGTGGGTGAGCTTCTCGGCTTCCCCCATCCAATCCAATTACACAAAATTTCATCTTGCGATTGTTTACTTTTCATTATACTCGTACCTGAGTCCTCCTTCTACATTCACATGAACACATCCTGGCATTGTAAAAAATATATATATATAAACTAACGAAATTTCACTTATTCAGGTTTTGGCACAAAACGTTGAGTCAGATGGTGGGTGCAAATATTTTGGGAGCACACCGAACATTGTTGTAGAACAAAATGTTACTCTTCTGGCAGCACCGCCAGAAGAGGAGGCGGTGTATAAGCAGGAGTGTATAAGCACACAACAAGGCGAATCCGTTCTATCCGTGGCCCCTTGGGCATGCTTTCCATCTCTCCCGCGTTTGTTTGAGAATGTGTTTCGAGCTGAGCTTTGCCTTGTTTATTGTGTAGTTCGTTGGGGCGAGGGGGGCAGGGAAGATATGCGAACATGTGTAATGCTTTTAGCACAGCTCCTGCCTCCGCCAGAAATTCATACATTTCCTCGGGTGGATCGAGTGTTGGTATGCAAGTGGCCTCGTCTACAGCACGGATGTGATGGCTCACGTTAAAATTAATGTAAACTCTTGCATTTCGGCAACGTCATCATCTTCGCTGTTCGGGAGCCTCGGTTCCGCTGGCGCAGCACTAGGAGCCAACTTAATTTGCAAAGTGATCCAGTTTAATTACCGGAACCAGGGAATTTGACGAGCTCAGCCCCGAGTCACTAATTCAATTTCTTGCTTGCTTCGGAATTTAATTAGTCGTTATTAGAGAAGTTTCATTCGAAAGCTATCGAACTTATCAGGCTCCATGACTCCAAAAAGATCTGGACCTAAATTAAATTGAGAGGCTCACTACATGGGCCAAAAATCGAAAGAAGGGCACTGTTGGGGCCTTTGAAATTTATTTGCGACTAAGAAAAGCCCCCAAGCAATTGTAAGCATTTTCTGAATGAATAAAACAGATAATGGCCAAAATCAGCTATCAGCTGAACCGATTTGAGTCATTGGAAATAGTGAAAACATGTTCTAGGATGTAGGAGAACGGTTGAGAGGAAACTACCGCCCCAGGAAGCCTTAAATTGGGAAATAGAACTTTTGGCGACAATTTGGCTCCGCCCCTAAAACATGTTTTGGGAAGCAGGGGAATGATTTAGAATCATATTTTTTACACCCTGGAAGTCCTAAAGAAGCGAATAGAATCATTCAACAATCAGCTCTGCCATGGCCTTAACAGGAAGTAAGGACGAACCCAGGACCTGATGAAACTCCCATGATTCCTGTGGATTTCCAGAATTTTCCAGAAAAAATAATAGGACTGACTTCAACTGACGAAGGACGAATAAAATTAAAGGAATAGGGTTACTTTGAATGAAACTTAGCTGCAATACTACCTACACCTCGTTCACCTCAATTAACATGTATTACTGTTGCGTACGCTTCTGCAAGTGGCTTCTTTTGATTACTTTTATCTCAAGCATCAGCAAGATTGCGGCAAAGCAAAAATGTATTTAATAGTTGGAAAAACTTCCTAATGAACCGGCTCCAGATTCCATCTTTGTGGTTTCGCTTTATCTCGGCACCGACGTCCCAGTGGTTTTCTAATTGGCTTTGCAATTTTGAGTCGCTTGAAGATAGCCTGCAATTAAGACTCTAAACTTTGACTTTCGTCACTGGCATGTTTTTCTTGGCCGGTAAGTAAAGATCGCACCCTTTGGAGGGGAAGGGGGGAAAATCTCCCGCACAAAACACTCCATTAAAAGTTGATCCTGTCAAACAGACAAAAAGGAAGCAAAGCCTATTTACTTTTACTGCAGGATCGTGATAAAAACTACTCTCATGTTTACTTTCGCTCCCGCGGGAAGGTTGCTGCCGGGCTTTTTGCTCTCTTCTCCGCTCCCTCGCGCGTAAATCGAACTTATTGGCTCGTTTTACTTGCATAATGTTCCTCTCTCGGCATTCCTCGTTTCCTCGCGGGAGGAAATTTAACTTTTAGAGGAAGAAGGCGTGCTCGTGGGGTTCAAAGGGATTCATTTGATAAACTCAGCTTTGACTACATTTGAGGACAAATAACTTACCACTTTATTGATTGCAGTGAAAGCTGCTTCACCATTTCTCGGATGACATTTTCTGTGGGACGCCAACTTTCATCCCCCTTTACATTGTTTTGTTCTCCTCGCACACACCGAGACAAAGTTCTGCAAGCAAGAAATGAAGAAAGAGATATTGAATTGCAGACGGAAAGAAAAGCCGAGAAGCGGATTAGTTTCGTCACTCTTGTGTCTTGTTGTTTACGGGCCCTGACTGGCAGGAAATCAGAGTGTGAAAAGTAATCTTATTAAGTAAATTGACTTGTCTCAGCTAATATTACTAACTATGGGCTCCTCTCGTTCGACCGAGCCAATCCGAAATTGGGATACTCTCTGATTGGAAAGGTTACCGAGTCCATCCGAATGGATCGATTTCTTCCGGGTGAGAGCTCCAGATACGTACGCTTCTGCGGTGAGTTCCGATGATGAAAAGCGTAGGAAGTTTCCCTGAACCCCACTCAATCAGCTTGCCAGGTCGACAGACTTGATTACTCAGGAATGTGGTGAGTTCATTCCCATGACCAAGTCAATAAACTTTCTCCTAATTGGCCTTTTCCAAGTAAACTTTTCGTCTGAGCTGGCTGATTAGGGCTAGATTCAGGGTGGGGAAACCACCATCACATCAGGACATTTAGTTGCTTTTGAACGCGAGTTTTTGAAGTCGTTTTAGAGCAGACTTTGTTTGACTTTTTAGAGCCAACTTTGTTCACTTACAGTTAACTTAAGCAATATTTGTGATTTTAGACCCATAGACGTAACCAGAGACGTAATCAAAAAAATATTAAGAAAAAATTTAATAAAAATTTTCTGATCATAATTTAAAATTTACTTAAACATATACTTTAATCTTGCATGATTATGTACATAACGAACAATGCTTCATGTATTTTAGAGTTTATTGAGGTTATTTTGAATCTTGTTTTCACCCTCAACTACATTAGATTTTTTGGGCTTAATTTTAATTTTTTTAATTTTTTTAGAACACCTTAAATATAATAAATAAAAAATTTATTGGAACAATCTGAGGAAACAATTGTGAATGCTTTAAAATACAAAGATGTATCAACAAAATTGTTCCAAGGAGCTAAAAAGTGAATGGAAAATTTTACTTTGAAAGTATAAAAATTCACAATTGACCTGTTTTGGCAAATTAAAAATATTTCATAATTATTTGTAAATATTTGAGAATAATCTTAAAAATATTTACGAAAAATATTTGATTGATATTGGTAAGTTTGCCACTATTTGATAAGTTGATTGTTTGACCAGCTCAGAAACTCAAAAATAATTAATTTCAAGCTTTGAAAACTGGAAAACTTCTGAAAGATGCTTTTCAAGTCAAAAGGGTCCTCCACTAGCAAGGACATCTTCCCACATATCCATCCATAATCCCCAATCGGTTTGAAAAATGAGCATCCCCGCTAAGTAATTGTTTCCTTTTCGCGCGATGTAATTGATACCCTGTCACACAATTGACGTCTCTTCTTTTTCTCCCCGAGTTGTGTGCGCCGGAAAATTTGGTCCCGAACGGCGGGGAAAATAATGATCTCAATCATGTCATCAGACGCTTTACCATAAATTTAATGAGGTTATTTAGAGTGTAATGTACCGTCGAGTTGGCATTCGGCAAGGGAGTCGAGGCGAATCGAGAAAAACGCGCGTATCATTTTACTTGAATGTGATCGATCTTTATGGCTTTCTTAACTTTCGGCTAAACGCTTTTTCCATCATCATAAATCGCTCATCGCTTCCTCCTTCCTTGTTTCCTAAGTACCTCCAGTACACCACAGTCATCGTCATTTTTTTGTCGCTCCCCCGCACATATTGCCTCATTTATATGAGCGATTAAGTGAAAGATTGATGGGTTTTTGTAGTTTTACGCGTTCCCATAAATTGTAGCCATTGTTATCGTCCTCCACATTTGCAACTGCGAGAGTGTCTTTGGGCGGCGGGGGTCTGTGCGCGCCATATAACAAGTTGCCCGAGATGAGCCTCGTAGATAAATTGCCATTCTCACACACACAAACGGAAAAACAACGAAAAACGAGCTCGCTCTCCATAATTACACTTGTCACCCGAGTACCATCTCGTCATTGCAGGCTTCCGGCGTCATCATTCATAATCGCACAATAAACTTTTACGACTAATTTAGATGATTATCTTTCACTCGACAATGATCCGATGCTAACTCGCCTGCAGCCCTGCCCTCGCCTCGTCTTGCGCTCCCTCGGCAGCACGCAGTCTAGCGATCGTAAAATCATATTTTATCGATACAAAATAAATTGCGCAAATCTATTTTTGCAACGGCAAAACGACATTCGGGCCCGAATGCAAGGTAATAATTTTTGGTTCAACAACAAGCAGCCCGTCTATTTACTGCGATAGGGAGAAATAAAATTCCAATTTATCACGACGATGAACAAAGCGGAAATTCGTATTCCAGCTCGTGCTTGCTCGCTCTACCTTGGGGCAGTTTTTCGGGGAAAAAGGATCAGCTTGTTAGAGAACTATTTTGGAGTGTAGTTACTGTGGAAACAACTCGCACTACATCGTTGCATTTTTTGCAGAAAAATTAAGCTTGAATAATTTGAGATTTTAAAAATTTTCATTAGAAAGAACTTAATTTTTTTTTTAAATTTTGAAATTTAAACTTTGAAATCCAAGAAGAATTTCTACTGAAAAAATTTTTTGTTATACTGAAAAATTAAAGAAGAAGTGTTGAAATTTTTTGGCAAGGAAGTTTTTGGTTGGTTAGGATTTTTTGTCATCAATTTAGGATTTTTACTAGGAAATATTTTGCAATTTTCTCGAATTTTCGTTGAATCTTAGACATTCGCTTACGTTTTGTTAAAACTCTGGGCTGTGAATTTTTCAGAATACTAGCGTTTTTTGCGGAAAAAATTAACCTTTAATTTTAAAACTTTTTAGATTGATAGATTCGAAGATGGGGAAGACTTTTATGGCCCAATTATTAAAACGGTAAGTGAAGAAAAATTTCATTTGAAGGGTTTTTAACTATTTTAAAATTTTGAATTTAAATCTTTGAAAACTAGGGAATATTTTAAACTGAAAAATCGTCAGCTTAAAAAAAATTAACTGAAAATGTAAAGAAAATTAGTTCTAAAATCCTTTTAAAAATTTTCAATTTTTTTTGCATAATTTTCGATTTTACTTTTGATCTTCAAAAGAAAAATGAATTTTTGGTTGTAAAATTTTTTTCGATGACGCAAATCCCGAGATTTCCTTTCAGAAACAAGTTTGCTTGAAAAGAGTACAAATACTTTCACCCACACTTTGAAACCACTGGTGGAAAGCTAAAGCACATCTGCTCACGAAAACGAAAACGGCGCGCTGGTCCCAAGTTTATCAGGACGAGTACATACATGAAAAATTGAATTCTTCCATGCCATTGTAATCCTAAGGTCGTCGGCTCCGATGGCGTCATAAAGTAAACTAAACCGTGTGCAATTTATTCTTGACATGAGGGTTCCCCCCGGCCTGCCGTAAGCCACATGCGGGCGCCTTGAACTCGGGGAAAAAGTGCTGAAAATCAATTTCCCGAATTGCCCTCCTTTTCCAGTTCACGGGGGAAAGTTTCCCCCACTCTGTCATCATCTGTCATGCCCAGTCACTTGCTGTATAGCTGACACTAATTAGGCCAATTTAAATAATATACAATGCAATTTGGAATCCTTCTTGCCACTGCTACTCTCATTTTCATTATGATTGGCACTCATTTCAACACAATGGGTGTTGAATTAAGTGGAGAGGCGCAGCTGTGCCGAGCTAAATGAGTGTGCAGCGGGAGAAGGCAGGATGATGAAGAATTAAGCTCGGGGATGATTAGTAGCTTGACTCCGGCTGCTGGCTGCCTGGCGTTGCCTCTAATCAAAAGATGAAGCACGTTCAAATGAGACGTGCGATGCAATAAATTCCGAGTTACGTGGCTCACATGCCGCCTCTGGTGCTGAAATAGCTACAAAAGTGGGGAAGTAGGGCCTCCATGTGTCATAAACAATGATTTGAGCATCAAAAAAATTAGCAAAGATGAAGTCCTCGTAAGCGGGGCAAGCTGTGCTGGAATGGCTCGTAAATCTCGAGATCACTTGAGCATTCCCGGCATACACGGAGGAAAGTGCTAAAAGAGCTTTCAATTTACCTCATTTCTCATTCAGCGGCGACGTCGCCTGCGCTACTTTATGCCTCGCACTTGCTGAGCCCGCACATATGCCTCCCATCTGCCCCCACATTTCCACGAAAGTGTGTGTTCCAGCAATAAAATCGCGGGTAGCACAAGACCTGCTCCGGCAGCAGCAGCAGCGTAAGCCGAATATCGTGTTTATTGTGATTACAATCCGGTGATGTGAACAATCTCTTTAACTGCGCTCCCGCTAGGCTCCCAGAGATCCGATACGCGCCAAGGTGAGTGGATGGGAATAAAAGTTGCTTCCGATCTGGTTAGTGGCTGACAACTCCTTCATTGTCGTGCTTCCATGGGCGCTGACTTACATGTATGGGGTTGCTTTTTCAAGATTTCAAGCGTTTGAATTTTGGAGAAGAGAAAAAACATTTTTAGCGCATCCATGGGAAAATTAAGGGTTCGAAAGTGTAGCGTTAGGTAACGCAGTGTATCAATAAATATACATATTCAGTATATGATTAGCGTTTATCTTATAAGACTATAGTTAATATAATGGGAACACTCAGTAGTGTGTGAGTTAGTGATGGAAGCAGACGTGTAGCGTGGAGGACCTGCCTTTATCCTGTTTAAGTAAGTATTACTTCTTATTTAATAACCTCTCTCTTATATTTCAGGTCCTCCTCTATTCGTTCGTCGAATACGCCACATTTTGGCGACGAGGAGTAAACCTACCAGTTGTGTCTGGTGCGTGCATTAAGATAGCACATGTTGAACACGTGGTGAAACGTGCGAGTTTCGAGTTCGAAACAGAGTTTGGGTGCAATGCTGCCCCAAGGTCCTCTCCAGGAGTGAGAGTGGAGGAAGAGACGCGCCAAGGCTTGGTTTGAGCGGGGCGAGAGGATCGGTAGTGGTGGCTTGGTGAAAGCTAGGACGTCGGTGTCATGCGCCATGAGCTTGGAAAAAGCGGGGGCGGTGGTGGGACAGACGCCAAGGGCTTGGCTAAAGCCAGGGCGATTTGTAGACGTGCGCCGTGAGCTTGGGAAAGGCAGAGGCGAGGACAACTTTTGTGCGCCAAGGGCTATTTGGGCCGGGGCGGTACGGAAAGTACGGATGCCTGGAGCGAGAGCGCGCCAAGGCGGGAGAGAGGGAAGTCACCTGGGTTGGTGAGGAGAGCCACCGAGTTGCCTCCGCTCCATGTCACTGCATGGCAGGAGCGCTGCAGGGTAGTTACGCTGGATGCGGACGTTGGCATGCGAGATGGAGTTACGCGTGTATGTGGAGATGGAGTTACGCGGGTGTGTTTAGAAATGCAGTTACGCACGTGAGTTCGTAACTGCTGAGAAGGGCGCTTTTGGTGTGCATGGCCGCATAAGTGATTTGTGTATCAGGCTAATTAGTTGCCGTCATAATTTTGTTCGCGAGATTGGAAATTTTGCAAAAGGTTTGCGGTGGAATTTACCACAAATAGTTCATTGTGCTGACCTAGGTGGATGGTGAGTTGATTCTTGGCATTGTTCGGTGAGGTTCGGCTGCTACAGCGACACAATTTTGCAGACTGGCAAAATGGCGTCCCTTATCTTACCTTTCAATGAGTCGGAAGATGATTGGAGACTGTGGATTCGGCGTTTTGAGGAGTTTCTAATCACCAAAGAGGTGAAAAAGAGCCTGAAACCTCGTGAGAAGCTGGCTTTTCTTCGCCTCAAGGGTGGGGTCCGTGTTAACCAAGTTTTAGATCACGCAGCTTTTTCACCGGAGGAACCGGAACCGGGAATGTTCGTGTCGATTGCTCAAAAATATGTGTATAAGATGGCCCCGGTCAAGTTGGCGGAAAATCTGGAGAAGCAGCGGAACCCCGTGGCTGAAGAAATTCGGTTCCGGAACTTGGTTCAGAAGCAAAGTGAGTCGGCGAAGGAATTTGTTCTGAGAATCAGAGTCCAGGCTGAATTCTGCAACTTTTCGGACGTGGAATCTGAGATAAAGAAGCAGTTTATCCATGGAACTTCAGATTCGGACATTAAGGTATATTCTATTACAACTGGAAATAGGTGTTGAGCGTTAATTTCTAGGTCAAGTACTTTAACGGGAAGCTTCTCACGCTGGAGCAGCTTGTTGAGCGTCAGACTAATAACGAGCTGGTTTACGAGCTCAAAAAGAAGATGCCTACCGCCGGCTCCACCTCAGAGGTCAACGCAGTGGCTACTCGGAAATATGTTAAGTGTTTTAATTGTGGCGAAGAAGGTCACTATGCGTCTCGTTGTCCCAAGAAGAGAGACACAAAGCTGAAGGGGTCTCGATACACCCCTATTCAACCTCGTGGTTCCAGCTCCGTTACTTGTTTTGGGTGTGGAGCGGTTGGGCACATGAGACGTTTCTGCCCTAAGAGAGTCGGTACCCAGAGAGCGGAAGAGGTGAACAACGTGATTGCCAATCAAGATGCTGAGCCCAAGGCGGGCACTGAGTATCTGTTCTTTCTTGGGGGTGGAGACGAGATCCTGTGCTCGGTTGCTGGCGTAAAAGTTCACATGCTCGTGGACTCGGGCTGTATCAGCAACATAATGAACCTGAAGACGTGGGAGATGCTGAAACATCGCAAAGCAAAGGTCTCAAACTCCTCCAAAGATGTCAAAAAGACATTCAAAGCATTTGGGGCATCGGAGCCCCTGAAAGTGGTGGGAAGTTTTGTTGCTACCATCGAGGCAAATGGGAAATCTGCGTCAGCGCAATTTTTCGTCTTGGACGTGCAGGACCGCTGTTTGCTTGGCAGCGCTACGGCCAAAGAACTCGGCATTCTGACCGTAAATGTAAGCAAATAGATTAATAAATACGTGCTGGTTCGACCGGTTTGTGTTTTCTTTCAGGGGGTTCAGAAAGAATATGCGTGTCTGAAAATCGAGCCCGTCGTCATTCCTATGGATTTGTCAGCCAAACCTGTGGCTCAACCTGAGCGTAGAATCCCACTTCCCTTAGAAAGTCTAGTTGAGGAGAAGCTGAACTTTGAGCTGGAGGCGGGGATCATTGAAAAGGTCTCGGGATATTCTCCTTGGCAGTCCCAGATCATCCCCGTGTTAAAAAAGGATGGTTCTATCCGTAATTGCGTTAACATGAAGGCGGTTAACAAGGCGGTCTTGAAAGAAACCTACCCCTTGCCCACGGTGGAACAGATTTTCGGTCGATTGAATGGTGCTACGAGTTTTACCTCCCTCGACATTGCAAATGCTTTCCTGCAGGTATGGTTATCCTCACCCATTAGAAAATTTGTGTTCAGCCTAATTTGAATTCAGGTTCCCCTTGCGGAAGAATCACGCCACATCACTACGTTCATTACGCACAAAGGATTGTTCAGATACAAGCGCCTGCTTTTTGGCTTATGCAGTGCTCCTGAAATCTTCCAGCATACTATGGAAAGTATCCTCGCAGGCTTGGAAGGCGTGGCTATCTACATAGACGATATTCTTATTTATGGAGCCTGCCAGAAAGAGCATGATGTGCGTCTGGAAGCGGTGTTGGTGCGCTTGGAATCAATGGGAGTAAGGCTTAATGAGCTCAAATGTAACTTTGCGGTATCGGAACTCAACTTCCTGGGCCACCAGGTCACCTCTTCGGGAATCAAACCTAGTCGGGACAAGATAGAGTCGATCAAAAAGTGGAGAACTCCCTCAAGCAAAGAAGAAATTCACAGCCTCCTCGGCCTTGTTCAATACGTGGGGGCCCGATTCATGCCGGACTTAGCCAACATGATGGATCCCTTGAGATCTCTTCTGAGACATGACGCCCCTTTCAGCTGGGGGACCCCGCAAGAGGTAGCTTTCGAGAACATTAAAGTGGCGTTAGACAACATCGCGGAATTAGGCTATTACTCCTTGACCGATAAAACCCGACTCTACGCAGACGCCAGTAGCGTGGCACTAGGGGCAGTTCTAATTCAGATCGACGAAGCTAAACAGCCCAGAATCATTTCGTATGCCAGCAGAAGCCTTTCAAGATTTGAACGTAAACTATCTCAGACTGAAAAGGAGGCCTTAGCTCTTGTTTGGGGTTGCGAGAGATTTAGTTTATATTTGTTGGGAAGACATTTCGGACTTATGACTGATCACAAGCCTCTCGAGGTCATTTTTGGGCCCAAACTAAGAACAAGCCTTCGACTAGAGCGCCTCCTCCTGCGAATCCAAGCGTTCAGTTTCAAAGTTGTTTACGTTCCGGGCAAGAATATGATCGCGGATATTTTCTCAAGACTCTGCGAATCGAGTGAAGATTTACAACTTGACTCCGAATAGTTATTTTTCGTTGACTGGATAGAGAATTCTCTGGAAAAGGCTATTAGCTACTCCGAGCTCCGCGAGGCCTCAATGTCAGATGATACTATTCTCAGTGTTAAAACTAGCTTAGCATCGGGTCTTTGGGACAAAAAAGAAAAGGAGCTTGAGCCCTACAGAATGTGCGCTGGAGAATTTTACCTCGTGGATGACGTTCTTATGCGTGACTTCCGAGTCGTCATACCTCTTTCACTCCAAGAACGACTGGTCAGCCTGGCACACGAAGGCTGCCCGGGTATGAACAAAATGCTTACAAAACTCCGCGAGCGTTACTGGTTCCCGGGAATGAACGACTTGGTGAAAAGCTGGGTAAAAAACTGCATCAACTGTAACCTTGTTAGTTTGCCTGATCCACCGCTCCCCATGACCAGAACAACCCTGCCAATAAATCCCTGGTCTTACCTGGGGGTAGATCTTTTCGGACCCCTTCCGACTGGAGAGCATATCCTCGTTTTTATAGATTATTTCTCTCGCTATATTGAGTTAAAGATCCTGAAAGAAATCGGAGCGGCCGACGTCATAAGTGCTTCAGAAGAGATATTTGCTCGGTTCGGACTCCCTGACAGACTACAAGCAGATAATGGACCCCAATTCGCGTCCAAAGAATTCCATTCATACTGCGAGGCAAACAGCATAAGGCTTATTCACTCGCCTCCGTACTATCCGAGAGTCAATGGTGAGGTCGAGCGGCAAATGAGGTCCATTAAAAAGACTGTCGTCATTGCGCTGAATACGGGGAAATGTTGGAGAAGAGCACTACAGAGTTTCTTATTCATGTACAGATCGACCACCCATACTGTGACTGGTAAGACCCCGGCATTCTTATTGCTTAACCGCGAGCTGCGTGACAAACTCCCGAGCCTGCCTAGCTTGCCAACGAGAGACCTAGATCTACATGATAGAGACCATCTAAGCAAGGAGAAAGGGAAAGAATGGGCGGAACTTCGTCACAAACCTCGATCTAGTGAGGTGTCAGTAGGCGATACCGTGCTCGTGAAAAGAGCGGTGAAGCGGTCAAAGTTTGACTCTGACTTTAATCCCACGGCTTGCGAGGTGATGAGTGAGAAGGGGCCAGAAGCTGTCATCCTTACACCAGAGGGCAACACCTTGAGAAGAGTGAAGAATCACTTGAGAAAAATCGTGCCCGTAGCAGGAGACCCAGACTTTCTCAAGAGTGATATATTGGACCCAGATGAAGCGCTACTGGCTCCCGCCCTCGCAGCTGAGAGTGATCATGTAGACTTCCAACCACCGGCCTGCGGTTCAGGCGCTGAAGAGCCCTCTAGTCTAGATTCGCCTTTAGCAGACTTGGTTTGTAGCTCTCAGCATCAGCAGAGACCCCAGCGAAATATACAGCAACCTAAGAGATTCAAAGACTTCGATATGGATTGAGAAATCCCTGGGGAAAGGGAGAGAATGTAGCGTTAGGTAACGCAGTGTATCAATAAATATACATATTCAGTATATGATTAGCGTTTATCTTATAAGACTATAGTTAATATAATGGGAACACTCAGTAGTGTGTGAGTTAGTGATGGAAGCAGACGTGTAGCGTGGAGGACCTGCCTTTATCCTGTTTAAGTAAGTATTACTTCTTATTTAATAACCTCTCTCTTATATTTCAGGTCCTCCTCTATTCGTTCGTCGAATACGCCACAGAAAGGTTCCTTTGCTCTAAAATTTCTGCTTTTGAGGTCCAGTTCAAGCCCTATACATTCTTTATAAAGCTAGAGTCATCTAATTACTCCCCTATCAACGTTTCAGGTGACCCAGAGCAGCCAAAACAGAAGCTATAGGACTGAAAACTGGACTTTGGAGGCTCTTTCATGACTAGGGCACAAAAAAGTCAATAAATTCAATTTTCTCTGAAATGTCCTAAACTGCAATAAATTTTTTTATATGAATATATCTACGAAGTAATTGGGTCAGTTAAAAGTCAATTTTTACTCGTAAGTCAATTTTTGAGTTTTTGAGGAAAAATACGTTATTTTTCTGTTTTAATTTGAAATTTCAAATTTTTTAACGCAAAGTTTTTTCAAAACTCGTATAATCCAATTTGAATTTCCGCACCTGCCGTTTTCTTCAGTTAAAATCAAACATTTCTTTTGTCAATTTTAGTTAAAAATTAGGTCAATTTTACAAATTTTTATGGGGCAATTTTTAAATTTATTAGGTCAACTTTTAAATTTTTGGGTCAATTTCTAAGTTCAATTTTTCATATTTATAATTCAATTTTTTAGGTCAATTGTTTAAATGTATAAGGTCAACTTTTGCTTATTATAGGTCAATTTTTTGGTGCCCTATTCATGACTCTTAGGTTCGAAATTGCTGATTTGTAACTTTTAAAAATTATTCCTGCCAAAAGATGGATGAAAATGGTTCTAGCTCAGACAGGGCCGTCCAGAGAAAATCTGGGCCCGGTACTATCAAAGGGAAATGTTCGAGATTCTAGGGGCCCGGACGCCGGCTCGGGCCCCCTAAAAAATCACGGGCCCGGGGGTTTTACCCCCTTCCCCCCCCCTCTCTTGTCGGGCCTGAGCTCAGACATTTAAGGCACTGTCGATCTTAAAGAAGTACCAATACAGGCTTCTAGGAAAACTGTAGGGTTGTTTAAGGCCTCGATTGCCATGTGAATTTACCTCAATTTTTCTGCTGAAATCGGTCCACATCGTTCGGACGCCGGAAGTAAGTCAATTGCATTTTCGATCCATCCTTCGAAGTATCGTTGAACAGAAAAATTGGTAGTTCAATTTCACTATTTCAGGTGAATGACTGGTCTCTATTGCATGCACTGAATGGGAATTCCGGGGATTGAAGACCCATCTCCCAACGTCAATCAGTTTTTGGACAAAAGCCCGAGCGATAACCGAAAACAAATCATCCAATTAACTGAAACTGGTGAACCCTCAAGCCACCGTAATGCATCATTGTTCCGTTCCCGACACCAGCACAGCCACTCTAAATACTGATAACTACACTTTATTGATTTTCAACCGCTTCAGCGCAACATTTTTGTCATTCGAGCCGACGTCGACGGCACTGAGGTATTTTAAACATATTGCAGGTACCGCTTTCATGCTCGCAACAAACTATGGTGTCTATTTTTGAATACCCATAACATGTTATGGCCATCAACAAGCCTCAAAATCAACAAACACGGAAAATAGGTCAGCCGTGCAGATGCCTGATGCGCCGGAAAAGGTGAAAATCGATAATTAATCGAGTCAATGAGTCGGCAAGTAAGCTGCAGCTGCCCATCGCACAGTTCCGCAGTAGTTTTTGAGCTTCGAGGAACCTCAATCATCGCAGTTATTCTGAAATGTGTTTCCCCACACCTGACTGCCAGCGGTTTTGCGGCCGAATCGCACATTCCGGACGCATATTTCAGCTGCTCGCTATTTGTTTGTGGTCAGCTCTAGAATTCAATTAAACTGTGAGCGCGTTAGACCTCGCTTTCTGGTTTAAGGTTTCATACTTCATAAAATGTAGCTGAACAAACCACTTTTCGCCATTTACCGCAGCTTTATGGTTAAGGGTTTCAGGAGATTCTGGGAAAACCACTTGAAAATGCTAGTTTCGGTCCTCAAAGAGAATGATGGAATGTATTTAATGGGATTTACCAGTGACCAGAGGTCGAACCTTGGGACCTTGGGGTTGGAGAAGCCTTTGAAACCATAGAGCTTATTTACCAGAGGAACAACTGGCGAAATTTTGGTTCCTTTGCTTTTTTTTTGTTTTTAACTTGAAAGTTTTCAAAATTCCAAAATCTGAAAAAATCAAATTTAATTTAATGGATGAAATTGCTTAATTTAATTTGATTTGATTTATTTTTCCAGTTGAGGATGTCTAAGATAATTTGCACGAGCACTTTTACCTGTCATTTTACAAGTAATATTCGAAATTCAGTCCCATTTGAATACAAAAATTTTTCTTCCATAGAAACTTTGGGGGCCCTTAGCTCCGTCCCTGTACATGATAGGCGTCACATGTCGAGGCATTATTTGCTAGATTTGGCACAGACCATAACATACTACAATTTCAGCTCAATTGGATATAATATAAGAAGTTTTTGTACAACGGGTTTACCCCCCTCACTCACCCCCTAGGAGTAATGGGGGTCTAAGATGTCTAATTTCCTACTTTAAAGATCATGTCCTACACGATGGGAAAGACCACAGGTCTCTTTCTCTTCTGGAACACAATCATGGATGTTTGAGAAAATTTCTCTTCATTTCAATCAGGTATTGAAGACCTCTCTTGCTCTTTTGCTTTCTATATTTTGGCAAGTGAAGGAGGAAAACGATTTTTCCGAGAAGTTTTGAAGCGACAGAAAGCACCTGCCCGAAAACGTGCACCCTTTCGAGTGCTCCGGCAGAAGTTGGCCCAATTCAATAATCCTCAAAGTTGTGTGCTAGAAGTCACGTACTCGTCCAACTTTGGGGCGAATCATCAAGTCCGGGTCACAGAGGATTTGCAATCATAACTCTCAAGAATCTATCAAAAGAAGGCCCAAACCCCCGGACGGCAGGCCAGCTCGGATGTATATTTATTAATGATTGATTATTATTAAATCGAAACTTCGTCCATCGCCGGGGAAACTTTTGCCGGAGCCCGAAGTCATGTAGCGTTGACCGAAACCTAAGCTGTCGACACATGATGGGAGGATATCTGGTGTATGGCAGGAATTAAATAAGTTTTGCCCAGGGGATGGTGGCGAAAAAGCGGCATTTGTGGGAAGATCCAGCACGTATTCAATATTTTGCCTCCGATGGAGCAACAACGGGTGCGGAAGAATGGATTCATTAAAATTCTCCTTCACCTCTTGCCCCCGCACGGAGTCCCCCTCTCCAGCCAAATGGAGATATTAGTCAAATCTAGCCAATAATTCATAACTTATCTCCTCCCTGCTTCTTGCTGACTGCTCCTTTGTGCCCACCTAATTCAATTACGTTATTAATGAAGGATAAAGCATTGATGGGGGAGTCGGGAAACTTTATTGTCTTGCTGCAACTCCCTCCCTGCAAGGACGAAATTAATGACCTGCCCGACGGACGGTTCTATTAAGCCTTGTTCTTTGATATTCGTGTGGGCACAAAGGAAAAACTTTTGGAGCCTCACACAAAGCATTCCTGGCACATGGAATCACAAAAAGGCCCGCAATCACAGCCAACAGGCAATATTAACCCATTTCCTCTCAGTGGTGGGACTGGGAAATTTTTTCCTTTTACCCAAGATTATTTTTTTCGAAGACTTTTTAGTGCATTTTTCCCTCGGATGGAGCAAAAATGGACCATTGTCCGCCTGTCTGTCTGTCCGAGTAGCAAAGGGCTCTGAAACTAGAAGAGGTAGAGACCTGTGCTTTTTTGCATGATTTCATGTATGGTCAGGAGAGTGGACGAATTGTTTTGGTTCTTCCAAAAAACTGCCTGGGGGTTAACTAGGGGGGTTTTCCCGATGTATGAAAGTTCCAAATACTTCATCTGATTGAGCTAAATTTTGGATATGTTATAGTTGACATTATATCACTTAAGGGGGCCAAACGGGGGTCCCCCGAAATTTGCATGGGGGTCAGAAATTGAGTATTATGAATTCAAATTAGATTCCCTCAAAATATAAAATCCTCCAAAATGCACTTATATTTTGATCAATATATTTTGGTCAGAAAAAATCAAGATATGAAAAAAAACTCCCCGGTAGAAAATGGGCTAAAAGCACTCTACCCCGACTCGCGGAAGGAACTTAATCAAGAGCCCGCCAGAGACAATAAATAATGCCTCCAAATTGGGTACAACGTGGAACAAGCCTAAAAATTTTCCAATTAGCTGACAAGTAGACGACGTACTTCACGAAGCCAACAAAGAGTCCTCAAAAATTCCCGCTCAGCGAATTTTCATTCACTCCCGGTGCCCGTCGGTGGTGTTTGTGTTTGTGTGTGTGTGTTGCCAGAGAAAAGAATGAATACACAAAATGTAATAAAAGTTGCAGTCGAGGCATATTTTCCTCGCCTTTGTCTCTGCGTGCCTAAAATTTGAAACGTACCCAGAGTGTTCGACACGACTCCTCTCCATTCGTCCGCCTCATGTTTTATCTGAGGATCTCTCAAAAACGCCACTCGCACACACATTCAAGTGCTAAATTCAATTTTCATCAAATTATCATGCATGCATGCGCCTCGCTTTCATATTTTGGCGACCATAAAAACGCTCTCGTACACATGCTTTGGCGAAGAAGCAGAGGCGAAGGAAAGAATATCCAAAATTACCATTTTTAGTGCATTGTCTTTTCTTGCCAGATCTCTGGTGTTTGTCTGTTTGTCCTCTTGATTTTGACCACTGAATTCCTGAGTTTCTGGCCTAACGTTTTTTTGGACTCCGAAACCACATGATAAATTCTACAGGAAAAATTATTCTTTGTCCTTTAGAGGTTTTTTTTTAATAAAAGAAAAATCTTTCGAAATTTTTCAATCTTAAAAACATACCTTCTGAGCTACCTCTTCACTTACCTAGAAAAAATTAGACGTCCAGTAAAAAAAACTTTCCAATTTGAGGGAAATTTTTAACAATACGATTGTCAGTTTTCTAAAAATTAAAAACCACAAAAATTAAAACATTTCTAAGCCCCTCCCCTCCTGTTCAAAAAATACTAAAAAAAATCTGGCCAAATATTTTAATCCAAAATAATTTTTGAGGAAAATCTTTTAATTTTCTAAAAAAAATTTTGAGAACTAATTAAATTTTTCTAATATATTTTTACGCTCTTTAAAAATACTCTTAGGTCGTCATAAGAGTTTTAGGGTATTTTTTAGAATTTTAGAGAAATTTTTCGCGCCAAAAAAATAAATGATTGCCCTCAAAAGTAAATCCTCACTCACCCCACCTCCAGCTTTCGTTACTTCGAGCCGAGTTGAGTGCCTCACGCCCAGCCATCGTGCACGAGGTGGTACGGAAAGGGAAGCAGCCGGCAAGGCAGCCCAAAAGGTAGGCGCTCTCGAGACACAAGACACAATGTAAGTGAATATATCTCTATCTTTATGGACTATCTTCCTAATTTTATATCGGGGCAGGTATATATTGGCACTAGACGTTCCCTCACCTGAGCCAGCCGTGTCGTGTGCGAGAGTGGCTCCTGAAAATCACCAGCCAGATGGTAAACCGACATCATGATGATGATTTTTATTGATTCCAGCGGTATCACCTGAGGGTCGTCGAGATTGAACAATTTGATTGCGATGTGTGAGTGAGACTTATGGCACCATTTTTCATCATTATTGGGGCATCTGAACTCGGGCACTCGAAAAATTGTATTATCCTCTTCCCGTCCACCTCTGCGCCCCCGCAACTTGACCTTCCCTGGAGCTTGACTCGGCATGCGCCGGCGATTTATGAAATGTAATATCGTGGAATCCTCCCGCCAGCGATGTTTGTTCCGTTCTAGGTACCGGACGGAGATAAGGAGGGACAAACAAATCAGAGAAGATATGGATATTCGAAAAAGGTAACTTTGGGCCCGTTTGATTTACGCCTCCTCACATCTTTCATTTAAATAAAGCCATTTATCTATCCTTCTCTGAATTGTCTCCGCAGCTTAGCCGTTTGCAATCTAATAGCCTTGTAATAATACAATCAATAACGTTGTTTTGCATGCTCCAGTGACTTTTGAGCGATAAATGATACGAGAAATCGAGCAGACGCATGTGATAAATGTCCTTTTTGTTTACTTCCCACCGAGAGCTTCGACTGCAAAGAGGAGGGAGAAAAATGCAATGCCCAGTTCGAGAAGAATGGCCGGCAATTTATGGTCCTTTGCGAGTATCGTTGTAGGTTACTGGGGAGAAGAGGGAAACCAACTGGCCAGCTTATATCGATCAGAGATATTTTACTGAGTCACTTTTGGGCGGCTTTCTTGGCACATTCTGGCTTGAGTTTGGTGGTTTTCGGCGAATTTATTTGAAAACTAAACTTTTTTGTTTAATTTACTGTCTCAATTGGGCTTCATAGCTTCATTTTTGGTCACTTTCGATCTTTTGCTATTTTAAAAGGGTTTTAAAGTACTTTTGCGAGCACAATAATGCGTTTTTAATTTTTTTTAAAAATTTTAGTACCATTTTAAGTTGGCTTAAAAAACTTTCAGAGCCTAAGATAGTCCCTAAAGCTTCCTCTTTGGTCATTTGAACGTTAATAAGGTACTTTTATGGTTCATTTGAGGTATTTAAAGGTGAATTTGTCAAATTTCCTTCAAAAAAAATTTTTTTTGGGCAGTTTTGGGTTAGTTCCAGAAAGTCCAGTTGCCATTTTCGTCCCTAAAACCTCACCCTTCTGCATTCTAGGATTCCGTTCGAGGATAATTTCGGTCAAAATCTGGGAGTTTTTAAATATTTTATCACATTTTTGGGTGAGTTTCAGGAATTCCCGAGCTGTTTTCGTCACAAAAGCCTCCATCACTCTCTGGACCGCAAGCCACTGGGGAGAGTGCCGTTAATGTCTGTGAATAAAACCACTGAGACGGTGAAAGAAAAGGGATTTTAGTTGTTAAATAGCGTGAATTAATGGCTTTTCTCGCTCTCACCACTTCACTGACCTCCCCCCATTTCCATTTGCCGCAAAGCGATTCCACTTCCTTGCGTTAAAACACCACTCGGCAGCCGTACTCTGGAGTGCAATAATTTCAGTTTACAACATTAAAATGCTTCGGATTCTGAGGCAGCGTGGAATCTGTATTTGCCGCAACATTTTCCCTGGCATTTCAGCCATTAGGCTTTTTGTTCCCCCTCCGAGCTCCCTCGCTCGCCAGACTTTTGTGATGAAGGTGCGGTCATCAATCAACGTGCAGTTTCATTTTGATTCCACTTTCTTACACCACGCTTCCAATGTTTAGAAATGGGAGCGTGGCACCAACAAGAAGGGCGGAAATGAAAAGACAATTAGGGTTCCGAAGTTCAGCAGAGAGTTGTGGTGGGAGATAAGGAATCAAATTAGCCGAGGGGGAAGGAGGTGGGGGAATCGTGAAAAGATTTACAAACTTTGATTGGAACCCGAGTCCGCTTTCAATCACGGGAATTGCATTAGGCTGTCGGATTGCAATTGACAGTTTCATTTGAGCGGCTTCAACTCTCGAGTTTCGCTAAACGACTGAGCCAGAAAACACCTTTTCTCATTAAAAAGTGAGGCAGAGTCGGGATGCAAGACATAATGCTTTATTACATCCTGCAGCAAGCGCCGCGAATAATAATGAACGAGCGAGGTCTGCGAGTATCTTTATTACTCCTGTCTTGTAGAGGGGGGGGGGGGGGTATTTACCATAATTGATCTTGTTCGTAAAGCACGTTCTTGAGATATAGTTGTTGGATGAGTACGAGGATAAAATGCCAAGATTGATCGGAATCCCTCGATTTTGCCGCCTCGTTGCAGCTTTCTCTGATTTTTCTATCCATCAAGAAGCTGTTTTGTTTCCTGCAGCTCGGTAAAAACTGGTTTTTCATAGCTTGGGAGCTGGCTTTTGAGGACTGTAGCTCTTTAGAAGAAGATATGAGCTTAAAAAGGGAGTTTTTAGAGAGGGTAAATATTTTCCAAGTGGACTATTGCTCTCGAAATCAAACTTTTTAGGCAGAAAGAGGCCCTTTCAAACAATAATAATCAAAATACATAACATAAATAATTATAATAAGGTCAATAAGACATTTTTTTGATTTCCAAAATGTCCAAAACCACCTTCTAGCTTGAAAATGAAATTTTTTATCGATTTTAACATATTTGCTCCTTTCTCCGCATAGGCATGTAATGACTCGGTCAACTCAAAGACCGGTTGCAAATCGAAGACTGAACCTACAGGGCTCGTTTTGGTCTCGTCTGAAATTTTATGGTCCAGGCTATTCATGAAAAATAGTTTTAGCTCAAATTTTTAAACTAATCCCCCCGGACAGACCCTGGACAGAAAAATACGCTAATTTTGCCCCATTCTAGCTTCACTCCGTCACTAATAAAACACCAAAAAATGTACCTAGCGAGCTAAATTTTTTTTGTCAGCTCAAAATAAATTGTTCTTTTGAAAAATGGCTCTTGACAACCCTTAAGTGCTTTGAGTTGCTCAGAAAAAAAATAAATTTCGAAAAAATGACCCCCTCAAAAAGTATCCATGTGGGCTAACTCGGCCAAAACAGTAGCTAAGAGGCTAAAAACTTGCAGACTATCCCAAAATCAAAAGTAGATTATGATTGTTTGTTACAGAATTTAGTCTAAAATGGCTCCACCCGGAACAAGCTAAATGTCCGTCTGTCTGTTCGTTTCCCTTAAAAATTCAAAATTGAGCCTTTTGCAAGCGACTGGTACTTCGTGAGCCAAGCACGAGCAAGAGTGTCATTTTGGCAAATGGCTCCCCGAATAATTTTCCGTCTCATTTGATCACCTCGTTGCCAGCTCCGACATCATCATCATCATCCTCATTAGCCGTACATTAGGACAAACGTGTGACTGCCAGCTACGTGACTCCACTATCTTTCGAGTTCCCCGAAATTTACTGCAATATCAATCCTCATTTGGCGTCAACTCTCCACAAAAGTGTGAGAGCTCACTTGTAAAGGGAGATGGAAGACTGAGAGCGCTCTTGACATGCTAATGAAAATGATATCGTCCGCGCAACTCATTATCAAGTATCCCTCCGTGTAGCGCCGAAACTCTCGGCAGCAAAAATAATAATTCGGCTCGGAATTTCGTGCTTTTCTTTTTTCGTTATGCAAATTAGCTCATGGGCCTTGTCTGAGTGCTTGTTCTTTGATTATTTTTTTTCCTCGCTGCTCTTTGCCGGCATTTACTGCTGATAGGAAACGCCTCTCGCCTCCTTCTTGTCCGTGTTTGGGTTTGCTCTGGGTGTTATGACAACAACGACGAGATTGCTATTATAGCAGGAGCCGATCGGCTTTCATGTCGCCAAACAAAGGTGTCGGGCACTTAGAGAGCGTCAGCCGGCCAGAGTTATTTATTGAAGAGCCAACAATGGATGACATTAAATTGTTATTTCGCGCAGAGGATTAGCGTTCCCGAGATGTCAACGCTGCGAGTGACTCAAGTGCTAAAAACTAGGACGTTTTTCCGGCTACAACTCGCTTTGTTTCTGAAAACTAACCCTCCGAGGGGTAAATCTCGAAATAAAGAAACATTTTCTTTTTGAAGCTTAAAAAAATATGTTGAATCCTAAATATATTAGAAGAAAACGTTCATAAACTCCATTTATCGTAAAATTAAAATTCCCTTTAACCCTTAGACGCTTTTCCAAAATTTCAAAAAGAACATATTTTCTGTAAGTTTACTTTTGCAAGGCTCCAAAAATCAGCTCTTTTGCAGCTGTATTTTCCCATTTAAAATTTTACAACAAAAATCTACTTTTTTTGTAAAAAAATTAATGAAAAATAATTGATTTTAAAGGGTTTAAGAAAACTCCATTAAAATAAAAATGGAGGGAGAGGAAATTTTTTTATGGAAATTATCAAAAGGTCAATTAAATTTCCTGTCAAATACTTGATGATTTAAGCGGAATAACTTAGCTTAAAAAATCGCCAAAGCCAGTGTCGGTAGAAAAACATGGCGCTTTTGTCTGTCAAAGGGTTAAGCTCAATTTTCGGACGGAAATCCGCAGAACAGAGCAGCCCATTTTGTTATTTCTGTGAAACGGCAGGAAATAAGGTCTTTTGTATCGGCCAATAGTGTGTATCATGGAATGCCGGGGAAATTCTGATTCATTACCATATTTTATGAGGAAAATATGTAAATCGACGCCACCTCATAACTCCGGACGGAGGACAAGTCGCAAGGAAAACTACACGAAAATACGACATGGGTCAAAGAACTCGGGGGCAGAGGCAAGAAATGGGAGAAACTTTTGTTTCCTGCGTCAACGTCGAGCAGCTGAATGGGGCAAAAAAGGCGTGTGAGTAAACAGTCGGAAAAATGTGTGAAAATATTTTATCAACATGATTTATGTCAATAAATTTCTCTTTTGTGCCGCTCGGCCCAGATATAAATTTCCACGACACGGCTCTGATGGGAGAAAATAAAAAGCTCATTTGTGAAAATCACAGAGAAATAAATTTAACACATGCTGATAATATTAACGCAGACTTGGGCGAGGGGAAAATTGACACGTCAAGATGGCAGGAGTGAATGGGATCCGGAGGATTTATTTCACCAGACCAAAGTTTGGATTGTTTTCCGCTGTTGGCTTGAACAGACTCACATTTTACTCTCTGATGTTCGCGGAATTCATAAACTTGACCGACCAAGAGCTCTTGAAAGTGTTCATTGCCTTAGGAATTTTTCTATATAGACACAAACAAGCCACCCACGCAACTTGAGCTCTGGTACTGGACTACTGAACTTAGGGGAGCCGTCAGAATGTTCAACTTGGGAGTAAGACGTAAACAAAAGTGCCTCTAAGGGGAGTGGGGTCAGGGCAGAGCTCCTCTGAAAAAATGGGATTTTCGGAGCCAAAAAATATAAATTGGGCTTAAATAAAATTTTTCTGCTCCTAATTTCGAAGGAAAGAGCCACGAAAAGAGAGCTGAGGGGCTTCCTTCCGAAGTCAAGTGGCTAAAAAATATTATGTTTTAGTTAATATAGGAAAAGAAGGCATGAAAAATTATCAAGGGGGCTAAAAATAAGGATTTTCGTCTCTCGTCCTGTTTTGAGATCTAGATACGGACCTGGTGGCTTCGCTAAAGAGGTTCCAGGAATAGGAGATTGCCCCAAAATAGATTTAACGAGACCAAAACAACTCAGATCATTTTTATGCAGGAAAAAAACATCTCAAACGTGTCTAAAGGCTTCCCTTCCTGCCACTAGATATTCAACCTATTTTGCTGAAACTTCTACATCCTGCAAAACACTCTTTCATCTCCTGAGTAAAACAAATAAAGCGAAGGGAAAAAGTTTGTGATGCAAAAGACTGTTTACTTGCGAGTCTACTGCAAAGTGTAGCAAACCAGGAACGCGCAGAAAATCGCTGATCAAAGGTTGCTCGCGTAGTGCACCAACTCAGCTCACCTCGGCACTTTAATTATGTTTGAAGAGGCAGAGGAAGTTCTGGAAGAGCAGCTCTTGTGACAGTGATTTTATACCGGGTTTTAATGCTCACTCACAAGTACCTACATCTGAGCTGGCGCTCTCGCATTTATGAAGGACTTAATTCGCAAATGCACGGGAGTTGTACTCAGAGAAATGATGAAAGAATTACGAGTCTTGCACGGATTACGTGCTTACCGTTTTTGTTGTTGTTTATTTTCATCCCCTCGCTTCCGTCTCCCCACTCGCCGACTCCCAGTCTGCTAGATTTTCATTTCGCAGGCGCAATCTTTTGTAATACGATCCTCATCAGCAGCATTTAATTATAATTTTTATGCAACTCGGAAGCCTTTTTCCAAGCCCATTGTTCAATTTGGGAGCGCCAACTACTCAGAGATGCCAGTCCGGGGAGGAAGAACCATCAATCTCTTATCATTTTGCGCTCACCTCCCACTCCTTCACTCCCCCTCAAACAATAAATAACCGATTTAGGAACAATATTTCATTTGTATCCCCATCTTCCACCGTTTTCGCAACTCATCATCGCTCTCTCTGCTACTTCCCGCCAGCAACTCCACTTCTAGGGCCTCGAAGTCGTGAATGTAGCCGAGAAGGGAGGTGAGATAAATCTACGGCTGCATTCGTTGCTATTTTACATGAAAGCGAGATTCTTTATGTGCAAACGGAGGCCATAAAGATGCATAAGATGTGCAACAGAATGCACATATTTTAAAATTACTCTCCTGTTACATTGCCGTTTTGCAGAGGCGTAACTGGGGGTCCCTTGAGCTTCTTTTGAGTTTCATAAGAATTGATAAATGCGTCCTGCCACTCAAATAGTGGCTTTAAGAACATGAGGGACAAAGAAGACCTCTTTTACACAAGTTAAAAGGGTTCATATTTAATGTTCAGCTCAATAAGAGCAACTAAAATTTTCAACTCTTCGGTAGCGTCTCACCCAACCCCCTTAGGTGATAGGGGCAAACATGTGTTCTATGATTTGCTAGATTTGACGTAATGTATAACATATCCAAAATTCAGCTCAATCAGACGAAGTATATGGAACTTTCATACAACGGGAAAACCCCCTTAACTACCCCCCAGGCAGTTTTTCGGGAAACCAAAGCCTTTCGCCCGCCTTCCAGACCATACATGACAATATGCAAAAACCCGCAGGTCTCTAGCTCTTGCAATTTCGGAGCCTTTGCGACTCAGACAGACGGACGGACAGACAGACAGACAGACATATTGGACACATAAGTGCATATTTTTCAAAATATATGAAAATGCACTATAAACGACCACAAGAAAAAAAAAGCACCGTCACAAGCCCTAAAGACGAACCCTAGAGCTTAAGTTTGTGCCTGAATGATAGCTTCCAGAGCTCAAGTCCTTTCTAGCCTACGTCACTGAAACTCGACCAAGTCCATGGAGTTGCTGGAAGAAAAAATATCCTATTTACTCGCACATATCTGAGCAACTTGGTCCGAGAAAAATGCTAAATTTCCACATTGACTTTCCCACTGGCTCCAAGTGCACGAAGGCACAAGGACGATAACGATGATGTTGATGTGCATAATGTGCACTTAGGAGCCTTTTAGAAGGTTCTCCATTTTGCTTTTATTCAAAACAAGCAGAGAGAAAAAAGGTAAATCATGCTTCCGGCCATCAAAATTTCCATCATCATTGCGAGTCAAAAGCCAGAAAGATGAAAAGAATCCTGGCGAGGAGAAAAAGGATGAAATCATCCGAGGAATTTCATTAAACGGATCAACAGTTCGTGCGTCGTGTATCCGGCCGGGATCCTTTCCCAACACCCCCTCTGCTTTCATTTTCGAGCCCCGCACTAAATAGCTGCCGTGTGTGTTGATAAACTACGGGTGGAGCCGCAAAAAAGGGCACCTCGACAGCTTGGCATCAAAAAGTGTCATGTTTTTAATGCATTTCATATGAGCGGCTCTTTTTTGTGGTCCATCAGGAGAGCGTCAGTCGAAGAAAGGCTCCACAATTTGGCCAGAGGCGTACTCAAGGCAGGGGCTAGGGTTCCCAGGGAGGTTCCGTGAGCTTCATAAAGTCGATTTTTTAAAAAACTAACCTGGTTTTTAACCTGAAGTTCGCTTAATTTCCTTGAAAATTCTTAACTTTGGAGTCTAAATTTTTTTTACGAATCGTGTTCAGATTGAGGTCATCAGAAAAGAGTCCAATAGCTCAGTCGTAAGAGCATCCAAAGGTCACTGGTTTGGGTCAAGCTCACATCCCAAATTTTGGGCTTTTTAGATTTCCCATGCTCCTCCAGAGATGCTCTCTTATGTCTGTCAGTTTGTCAGATGGCTACCGTAAAAGGTTGTATATTCTGTCTTTGACTCCTTACACATCTGGGGTTCAACTTGTCACAGAAGCTCCCTCTGGACGTTGATTTTAAAGGCTCAGAAGCAAATTTCAAAATTTTGACGAGAAAACAAATTATTTTTCAACACTTTTCACCCAAAAGCTTCCCCTTTGAACCAGAATTATGTTTCTTCAGCTTTTAGAAAAATTCAGAAGTAAACCCCCACCCGTTAAAAATCCCTCCTACGCCACTGATTTTGGCTCATTCTTCCTTCACGTTTTCATCATCGTCATCATTCCGCTTTGTTGTTCTGGGGAAGGATTCCTACTGCTGGCTGCTCACTTATTCCCCTGCGATTGATCGAAATTTGATTTATTAGAAAATCCCAAATTTAATCTTTAGATTATCGTCCGGCTTTACTGTTGCTTTGCGCCTGAGTTTCATAAATTTCACGCTTTCCATCTTTCACTTTTTTGCGCTCGTGTACCGACCAAGGGAGACCGTGCTGCTCGCAGAAGGGAAGCACCAAATCCAATTTGAGCCAAGTCATGTTCTTGCTTACCTGGAAGGAGAAAGAAACAGAGGAATTTTATAAATAACATTCTTGCCCTATTCAGCAAAAAACTTTTATCTCCGTTCAATACAATAAGGCAGAGATTATGGGTTTATCTGAGTTTTGAGGTCAGCAGGGGGATTTGCAGCACGTTGACAGCTTTGATGCGCAGAGACGAGTCTCCGTTACAAGCAGCTTTGAGGCTCGTATTTCACTTTGGGTCGGAAACAGAACTTCCACGAACGGAACTGACCCACATTCGGAAGCAAGGGGATTGGCTTTCGCGCTTCATTGAGAATTCCCAGTTCGTCCGCAATCCAACGAGATGTAATTTCATGGAAAATAATGAGAGTACTTGTTTCATGAAAATGAGCTAAGATGGTTACAAATAGCCATGGAGGAAGAGCTACTTAGCTACCTTGGTTCCACAAGACGACACGTAATCGTGTCTGCAGATGTTGACAAGAAGTCTCATTGGAATTCAAGCGACATAATTGCTCGCTCTCGGAGAAATTCAAAACAAGGTCAAAGTGCCACACGTCCGGCGGCATCTCGAGGAAAAGTTTTGAACAAAAACAAAAGAAGAGAGCATCACATAATTGAATTCCTGCTGGGCTTGTCCCGCTCTCTCCGACCCCCTTGCCCTGACGCCTCTCGTGACTTCCGCACTTCTGTCCGTGTCGAACCAGTAGGGTGCCAATCAGAATTTTTTTTTCATCAGTCAACATTTTTTGATTATGAGGCCACCATATTGGATTTTAAATGTCAAGCTTTTGACAATAAATATTTTGGATAGACTTAGTATTTGCTGAACTACATATATTATTTGGCCGTTTCTGTCAAACGAATCAATACATGGAAAAAAAATTAAACAAACATTACTTTTGAGCACTTAAATAATTTTAAAATTTATAATTTAAATTATAAAATTTTGCAAAAAAACATATTTTTAAAAAATCAACCCATTGTGAAAAATTCTTGTTTTTTAAGCATCTTTTTGGGCGTAAATGTCAGTTTTTTCTGGCTTTTCATGTTCGAGAAATATTCAATTGAAACTAGAGACTCGCTAGAGGAAACATCTTAAGACGTGGAGAATTCCAAAATGTTTGTCCAAAATATTCAAACCAACTTCAAAGGCTTTTTTCATCAACTGTCTTGGCACCCTACGAATCACGTCCCTACCGAAACAATAATTTAATTTGCATGGTCGCAAATAATATGTGTCATGATCCTTGTCAATGACTCCGCACGGGAGAGCTGCCCAGTGACGAACCCCCGGGCTACAGAAAAGTCCAAATCGTGGCCGACGGACGCGCCCCTGTCTTCACATGTAATCACGTAAAAACGGAATTTATTTGCCTGCGCCTGACCGATAAAATCCCCAGCCACACGCTGTGAGCTGAAGCGTTGAGCACCAAAAAGCTCAAAGTCATCGCTTTTGTAGCCAGCTGCGAGCACAGCCAAAATGTTCGCAAGTGACAAGGATGTGCCGCTGTTGTCACTGGGGATGATCCGGAGCTTTGCAGGCCAACGCAATATTGCCACTCTTGTTTGTTTCTCCGTAAGCCTTTCCCGGAGCCCGTCGAAATCTGACCCTCCAGACGAAGCGTTTGACTCGAAAACAAGTCACCCCTTTTGCAGCAAAAATATCCCAGAATCGGTGACTTTTGATGAGGTCTCGGCTTACAAAAAGGGATTCCCTTTCAATAACACCGATCAAGGACTTCGATTAAATGGAGCGTTTTATTGGAGCTGAGAGCCATCCTTTTTAATTCCCTTTCATTCCGGGACTCGGTGATTCAGAGGGGATAAAGGGAGGAGTTACATGATAGCTTTCAATCGCATTGCAGCGATGCCAGGATGTGCTCTTTGTTGTTAATCGCGGAATTGATAGGTCATTATTGGAATTTCGTGCATTTGGAGCTCAAAGCATGCCATTGCTGGCTCGGTTGGATTGAAAAGACTTTCTAGGAGGAGCTCATGGATTAAAAAGAGTTTAAAATAAAATTTTGCAGTTATAATTGTGTCACAATATGGGTGGAAACTCAACATAAAACTCAAAAAAAATTTCCAAAGTTTACTCTAGAGACAATATTTTAACTTTAGACTCTCTCAGAGCCGCCATTTCGGAAGATAGGTGTATTAATATTGTACTTGACGGATTTGAAAATTAATAAAAAAGAAAAATATCTCAATCTGAGGTCAATTGGATGAACCTCAAGCTCACACGGTCTCCTAGAGTGAAGAAAGTCCAAAAAATCTATCTAGGAAACACTAAGGTAGGCTCCCCTAATACTTTAACCGTTTTGTTTTCTTCCAAGACCCCATCAAAAAAAGAGAAGAGTTTCGTTGACTAGTGTAATATTTTCAGCTTCGAAAGTCGCAATTTTTCTCGAGAAAAAGCAGCCCCCCTTAAAGCCTGAAAAGGACCAGTAGTAGTTGTTGGAACAAAAATTATCTGCTGGCTCTGAAAGACCCAATTTGCATAATGACGGCCACTTGAAAGAAAGCAATAAAAAAGTCCTTTGAAATTGTTTTCCCAATAGCGTTTCTCCGTCTCAAAGCAGCTCGAAATCATTATGCATTAGAGCTGCAATCAGAGCAGCAAGCCTTTTAATTGCTATTACCGCCATAGCTCCTGTTATCTCCATTCCCTCCTGCCCCTCTCGCCTTCCCCTTCCACCCTTGTTTAATTTATACAACTTAATCCACGACAGACACACGATGGCAGCTTATCTGGCATACACGCAGCAAGATAATGTAGCTGGGTGTTGAATAAGTTGGGGTAATAAAAAGTGGATTCTCTCGTTGAAGACACACTCACACAGGCGGATGAGAGGGAGGAAAAGACAAAAAGTGACCAGAGATGAGAGTGGCGTAAAAAGCGGAATTCCAGCAAGTAGACAGCGTGGACGAGGGAAACGTGACTCTGCCTCGGCATCAATCTGGGAAGACCGGTGCAAATGACCCAGATTCCACGCTCTAAAATCAGGAATTTTAATGGCAGATGAGCGGATTCTCGCTTCTAGCTGATTCAATTTCCGTGTCGGCTGACTTTCTCGGAAAAAAATGGTCTGAGGACTTTTTACTTTGCTTCTTCCTCCTTCCTGCTGGCGATGATAAATTGGCTCTTAAGTAACGCTCTGAACTGCAATAGGGCAGAAGGGGCTCGCTGCATTCTCGGCTCAGGTGACACCTACCGTTTTGGAAGACTGAACATGAATGAAGGAGGCAGACTCCAGAGTGTTTTTTTAAGACTCTCGGACTCCCTCTTCGCTCCTAGTATCTGTTTAATGCATTCCAGGCCTTTTCTAACCGCCTTTGCGAGTCTTCTTGGTCTTCCAAAGGCGATGAGGGGACATGAGGGGAGTTCAATAGATTCTCTTTTATTTACCTTCTAATTTGAATACTTGATTGGAATGGCATAAATCTCTCATAAAACTTCCACTAATCACTCATTCCGCGACGAACGAAACCGTATTGTCTTTCCAAAAGTTCGTTTGCCGGAGAAACAAAGAAAACGCCACGGGGGAAAACGCGTGTGTTGCGGCGCAAAAGGCCCCACTCGGTGATGTAAGAGTTGGCGCACTACTGAAGCACTTCTCGAGTCATTATCCGGTGACATGAAGCACTCAGAGAATTCAAAAGCCATTACATCACTGCCAAGTCCCCTATAACAAAGTGGAAAATGAGAGAGCCTTTAAAGTTTTGTTTATCTTTATAATTTTCCGTTCATTTCTGTTCCGTTGCTGTGCATTCTCTCTCTCTCCACTGTACAAAACCGCTCCGAGCTGTTCATGAAACTCGAAACCTCCCTTCGAAAGCCACAGCTTGTACATCTCCAACGCTGCTGCATTCACTCAAGAAGTCTAATTTGCGACTAGAAACGATGTTTCTCAGTCAAACGAGTGAAATTTATTTAGCGAGGCTAGCAGGTGAAGGGAACGAAGGGGATACATGGCCCGGGGGTGCAGACTGGGTCGTAGAAGCCGCAGGGAGAGCAGGCGTTGGGACCGCAGGGTCCACAGGGAGCGCATCCGGGGGCGCAGCAGGGGTCGGGACAGCAGCCAGGGGTGCAGCAGGGGTCAGGGCCGCAGGGAGGACCACAGGGACCGCAAGCAGCGGGGGGACAGGGTCCACAGGGCTTGCAGGGAAGGGTGCATGCGAGGGCCGAGCACGAGTAGAAGCCCCCTGTGGGCCAGCACATCGGTCCACACGGTCCACAGGGGCCACATCCGGTTGGGGGGCACGGGTCGCAGGTGGGACCTGGGTTCAAGGGATGAGATAAGGCTTTGAGGGGGGAATGGGGCTTACCACAAGGAGGACAGGGTCCACAAGGTGAGGGACAGGGTCCACAGGGGCCACAGGATGGAGGACAAGGTCCACAGGGTCCACAAGGTCCACAGGGTCCACAAGATGGGGGACAAGGTCCACAGGGTCCACAAGGGCCACATGGACCACACGGTTTGGGCCAGGGAAGGTGACGCATTTTGATTTTAAAAACTTAAGTAAACTTGAAAAATTTGGAACTAGAAAATTTAGGAGACGTCCTAGCTGGTTGGAATTCCGGAAACAATTGAGGTTCTTTCGCAATTCGGTCTCCAAGAGCGATTTCAACGCTTACTGAGATGTGAAATAACTAAAATACCGATGTTTGATTGCAAATCAAAAGCTGCAGAGAAGCCAAATATTCGAAATAGCGATGAAACTCAAAATAAAATAATTGAATGCACCCCATCGAGAGGAAATTAATTGCTGTCGATGGTCCTCGATTGGGGCTTCGAGAGCTCGGATTCGCAGGACACAAATCAAAACGTAATGAGCGGCTTGCGGTGGTCGCCTGCATCGTCAAACCACCCAATCATTTCATAATTTGCAACTGTTTGCTACACAATAAAGCTCAAAATTCATTGTTGCAATTAAATAGTTCGCATCGGTGACATTTATCCGATACTTGGCGCCGCGCCAGAACCGATCCCCAGCACCGTGGATATTCATAATTCAATTATAAGCACACATCAGAATTACTAGATGGTGTCCCAGCCGGTGCTTCTAAGCTCCCCTCTCGGTGCCACCGACACCGGCGGTCTGACGAATTATCTGTTGAATTTGTGGTGAAATATGTGTTTTAATTAAACACCGCGGGTGCATCGTGATTCAATGGCTTCATTATCGTGAACCCGTTCTCAGCGCCAGTAATTACGGTGCCCATTATGTCGGGACTCTAATGATCAAGTTGAAATAATTACACCACAGATGGGGTTCCCCGGAGCCTCGCGACTCCTCCAAATCATTTATTCGCTGATGGAAGCGGGATTGATTTGTTTTTGATCTCCTCCGTATTTATTTGGCTCTGTTTAGCCACGCTGTATGCTTTTGATCCCACCATATTTGCTCGGACAGGTAATACTCGGCATGTTCGGGACCGATTTCGGGTATTTCAATTAGAGTTATTTTTTTACCCCTCCCTGCAGGGAGCTGAAGCTGCGTGGGTTTATTTTATTCGGTATTTTCGTATTTGAGGCGATTTTTCCAAATAACGAGATGAAAGCTCATCCTGGTAGAAGCGGATTTGAGCGCATTTTCAAGTCATTTCAAATCATGGCTTTATTTCCTTGGCTTTTGTGTCGTTCAAGAAGAAATACTCAGGATTTTTTAACGAGGTATTTTAAAAATTTTCACGAAAGAAAAATTATGGTCTTCGGGCGTCATACAGGGCTCCGAAGGGGTCCATTTTTTGCTTCTAACATGTCAAAAAAATTATTGAGAGCCCGTTTTTATTTTTCAAGGGGCCCCAAAAAGTTGAACGACCCCTAAAAAGTTGTGCTGGGGCCCGCAGAAAATTTAAGGGGCCCCTTAAAAATTCCATGGGACGTTCATAATGATCCGGGAGCCCCTTAAAATTCCAAGAGCCTTTGTAGAAATTTTAGGGAGCCATCTTAATCTTTGGTGTGCCCGTTAATATTTAAAGAGGCCTCTTAAAAATTTAAGGGGACCCCCAAATCTTCTGATAATATTTCAAAAGTGTAAATTTTCTAAAAAAATTGAATTGAGAGAAAATAAGAAATACTCCAAATGATGATTTAAAAAATAAATTTTTTAAACTTAACTACTTTTAAAAATTTTGAATGAAATTTGAGAATTTTTATCAAACGAAAAACCCTTCTGGTTGCTGAGTTTCCCTACCTTTGAGCTCTCTGGTAAGCTGAAAGTTTCTAGTTAATATTTTTCTGATGCTTTCAGACACACAGACAGACATATGAGCCTCATCGAAGAGACACAAAAAGCACGAAAAAAAGCGAGAAATCATGCCATTGAGAGTGGAGCTGCTGTTCAAGTGACAGGCCGTCAATCCGAGTTGTTGAACTCAAGTGGATAACTTGTTGTCGTGTTACAGCAAAAGCACAATAAATATGCGATGATGAGCACCGAGACACTCCACAGTAATCCAAAATAAACGAAAGTTGCTCCTTTGCCCTGCATCGCGCTCATGAAACCAATTAGGATGCCACTCCGGTCCGTGGGAGCCTCCAACGCGATTTATTGTGTTTTCATCAGCGTTCCATCAAACTTTGTTCGAACATGCTCGAGAGGGATTTGGAACAACAAACACATGCGTTGCGCCTATCTCTGTTTGCTTTTTCAGAATCACGCGAGCCAGCCCCCTACCTCCAGTGGCAACAGCCGAGGGTGCGGGAAAGCGTGGATTTAAGCAGGTACAACACTGAGCAGGAGCTGAACCCTGATGAAAAATGAATGAAATAAATTTGATGCAGCATCCTTGGAGCTGGGGCACAAAGAAAAAATGTCGGATTATGCGAAAAAGGGGTGAGATCTGGCATAAAAATTGCGAGTAATTGAATGGGGAAGGGATCAGAGCGGGCTCGCAATTGATGTGATTTTATCAAAGCGGCGCAGGTTCTCCGACCGAGAATTGGGCCGGGATTAAAAGGAATAAAACAACGCTTCAATTTGCACCGAAGAAGGTCTGCGTGGGTGGTAGTCAAACTTCTCGCCAAAGTGGCTGGAATTACGACACTCCAGTCCCTTCCCGCAAATCCATCCGAGCTCATGAATAGCACAAGCGAGCAGAAAAGTAAATATTCCCGCTCCCGAGCCCCGTATTTCTGCAAACTCATATCTGAGAGCAAACGAAAAAGTTCATCCATCATAATCATGGAAATGGGAGATTGCGGCATCCACACATCGCAGGACAAATTTACATACACCTCCACCGAGCTTCCGTTTGTATAACCTCTTTCCCGCCAGCCCGCATTTTTCCGAGAATCACCTTCGCTACCTGATGGCACGCAGATAAAATTTTCCTGTCCATTTGACTTAACAAGATCCCATTTAACTTGAGCTGATTTGATGCGCTCACCGTACAACAGCGAGGCCTCGGCATTTAAGCTTTATGACCCAGAATGAATAGCTTTTATTTATTTCCATCGCTCGTGTATCCCGATTCCCGTCAAACGTCCGCATAATTGATTCTGCAAAAACTTTTCCATCGAATGCAGTTAAACAAATGGCGGCCCTATCAATCCCCATACATCGATCATTAATTGCATTTCCGCCGCTTAACTCGCTTTTTCCGCAGGTGCGGTCTTGCTGGCGTGTCCATGCTAGGAAAATCGATCAAATAAATCCTGAGCCGCCGATTGCCAATTTTGTGATGGCTAGCTCAAGCCACAGAACGCGCTTTTACCAATTGATCGGAGCCACATCTACCTTTTTTGCTGTAAAAATTTTCAATGATGGCCTTTTTGTGTTTTTTTTTTCGAGGAAAAATTCATTCGAGTCTGAGTCACGGATTCTTCAGCTTCAGTTGTTTTCCCAGGAAAAATCGGTTACCTCGGTTATCGATGAAATTCGGGAAAACGAGTCTCGAGAGTGTTTGAAGCACTTTTAGGAAACTTTCTCGAGACAACTTATTCTGAAATTCTCCAACTATTCGAGAAAGCCAATTCCAAAGCAGTTGGTGATTTTTCGTAACATGAATAGTGTAAATTTTCTCCCTTTTTAGTAATCTCCTTTTTTAGAATGAGAACCTCAAAAAGTTCATGGCAAATAGGGTAATTTCTTAAAAGGAAAACCTCTGGAAAATTCTACTCATAACGCCCAGATCATTTAGATTTTTGCCCGCCAAATTGTCAAAATGTGCTCTTTGAACCTCACAATGGTATTCATGGAATAGTTTAACTCCATACTATTTTAAAAAATAAAAAAAAAAATTGAAAATCGAGAAAATCAAAAATTTTTTGCGATGAAAAAAAAGTTGAAAACATAAACTCAGTTTAGCTCGTGAACAAAATTAAGGTCAATTTTTACCAAGAAATGTCAATGGAGAAAAAAGCGTCCGTTTGGCCCCAGAGAGAGAGTCCATGAAGACAAATTGTGCGTTTTGTGCCGAAAAGAGGAACGAATTCAACGAGTTTTTGTCAACTGAAGTGACAAAGCGTCTCGTTTTTCTCAAATTTAAGGAAAAGGGTTTAAATACACCACCAAGAATATTTTTTGAAGCGGCACAAATTATGAAGAAACATCTTTTTCTAGCTGGCAGCAAAGCAAATTGTACTTCCTTTGAGCTTCACGGTCCGCTTTGTAAAGAAATTCGCTAATTAACATCGCAACTTGCTATCCACTAGCAAAGCCAGGCTCTGGCTTTTGCTCGAAATTTATATCCACTCACTCGACTCGGAGCACCGTTGTTTAACTATCTTGCAACGCCAACTATTAATTTTCCGCTCGGAAAATTACCTTTCGAGGATCCCTCCAGCTCGACGGAGGAGGTGGAGGATGAGGAGAAAGTGCGATTATTGCCAAGTATGCGGAGGAGGGTGGCCCTGAAAGTGTTCCATCATGCTTTGTGCTCAATATTTTCATTTTCCATTAAATAAATTTGAATGGGCAGACAAATAGTCTGAGAAGCTTAATGGGGATTGAATAGTTTTGGAATAAATACGCCTCTTCCTCAGCCTCGATGGCTGATGGTTTTCTCCCGGGACGGCGCGAGCACAAAGGAAAAGATAATGGAAAATCGTATGGTTTTCCTTCAATGACTTTAATTTGCTTAATGTACAAAAAACAGCTCAGAGCCTCACAAAAGTTGCGCCATAAAAAAATTTTCCGCCACACATTTAAAATAATGGAATCCACCCGGACACACGACTGTATTTCCTTACATAAATACCAGTTTCCCTGTAAAACATGAAACAGCACGACAAAACTTTCATATCTTTAATTTAATTTTTTTCCTTCCTGCCTCTCGCCCCATTCCGTGCTCTGCTGCCTGCACAAACCCCAAATGCACTAGCGGAAACCGCTGAAAGCCTGCTCGCCTGCTCACTGAAGCTGAACATTTCTGTCCGTCTTTTCAACTCAGGCTCGCTGGAAGTAATGAGAGCTCGTCTACCCCCGGAGGAGCAGAAACTTTCTCGCTTTCCCCCGTGTTGTTTCCTTAGAACAACAGCGTGACATCTGATTCCGTCCCTTGTCCCTAAAGTAGCGCACATTGGACCATTATATCGATATTGATTGCCAAAATTTTAAAAAGAAACTTTTGAAACTGTTTCCAAAAGCTCCAAAACTGTAAGATTACACTTGCATGGAAGGTGTGTGAAAGTTTTTGGTTTTCCCGAAAAAATGTCAGGGGCGTAACCAGGGGAGTTTTTCCATTGTATGAAACTTTCTCATACTTCATCCGATTGAGCTGAAATTTTAGCAAATGGTAGCTTATGCGAAATCCAGCAAATCATTTGACTCTAATCTCTTACCGATTTGGAACTAGGAGCCTTCGAAGTTTGAAGGCTTCAATTTAGCTGAATCTTGGGAGCTTCAAGCTTAGGTCCCCAATTTGGGCAGAATGGTCCAATGTGCAGCGCTGCACTCACGAATTGGAACACAAAGAGAGAGCCCCGAGAACAAGGGAGACGAAAAATGTAATAATTACTTAATGACAAATGATTTCCGGAGCTTTTGGCTGGAACAAGAGAGAGTACGACGATAATGTGCCTCAAGTTAAAACTGCGGAAATTGAGTTTGTTTAACACAAACCGACTTGGGGATGGCGACGACAAAGAGGACGGATGATGGACCCCCATAAATAAATTAATGTCACTTGCTTTGTCTCAATTCACTCCACCGCTTGTTCACTGACCGACTTCGATCCGGGCATCGACTCCAAATCAAATCGATTCTAAATTAGATCACGCAAAAGCGAAACAATTTCGTCTGGTAATGAATCGGAAATTAGTACTCTCTCCCTCCCCTCCCGGTCTCCTCCCTGTTACGGCGTTTGCGGACCGGGAAGATACCTAAGACGAGTCCTTGAAAGCACTCGGATCAGCATCAAAGCCCAGGAACGTGCCCCTAATGCATCTGTCAAGGCTAAAAGTCACGCAGGGAGGCTCTCGTCGGGCTTGGAAGCGAAATTGGGTCGATTGGCAAAGAATGAGGAGCGAAATGTCGATCGGGTATGACTCGTGGCTCGAATGGTGAGATGCAAAACCGGTGCAGGATGAGTTTTTCTGCCATTCGACTTCTGCCGTACGGCTAATTCGTTCCAATGCACATTGTTTGCAGCTCTTTCGTCTGCAGGCCGAGTTCAGATGTGTTTCTTGTCGAATTTCGATCGAAGAGCAGAGTGCGAAACAAAGAGGACGAAAGCGGGGCAACACTCGCATAAAAGTTCAAGGCTGCTCTTCCGGGCATGGAGCAAGTGGTGTCGAACTTTTGTGCGGAAGTAGGCAGGGACGTAGCTGGAGGCTTTTCTAAAAGGGCAGTGAATTTTTCTTCACACATCTTAAAAATTTTTTTGGGAGTTTTTTTGAGCTCAGGGTCGTTTTCTTCAATTTTCAGCTTCTGAAATAGCCTCAAGAAGAATGTTAACCTGCAAGAGAAGGCTCGTAAAAAATATTGATGATAATAGAGGAGTTAACAAGTCCATAAAAGGGCGAAATGTTGGTAAAAATTCACGATTTGTGATTTTTCAGCTCAGAAACTGCCTTAATAGGACATGTGAGTACTCCACAGAGAGCTCTGGAGACCTCAAAAGCGGCTTTTATTTCCCATGCTAAGTTTTTTTGTCGTCTAGTGAGCTCCAAAGTCCTTGAAAATCCCTAATTCTTTTTTAATTTAGACCTACAGACTCCAGAAAAGCAGCTATAATTGTGGGCTCTTCTTCGTGCTTGTTTTCAAGAAGACATTTTCAGCCCTTCACCCAAGCTCCGTCCCTGCTCCAAAAGGAACGTGCTGGATGGGGCAATTGCAGCATGTTCCAGTCCTGAATCCTATTCAATTTCGACTTTTCTCCGACTCATCGCATCTTGGGCGAGGGGGAGACGGCGAAACATTCTGGTTCCACATCGCACTTCAGATCACGATGTCTGCAATAATCCAGCGTTTATTGTCGCCAACGAAGCATGCCTAGAACTCGACTATGTTTGCTTTTCTCGCGTCACCCAACCACATATGCTTATGCTTTTCCTCCCATACATACGGAAAGTGTCACTGGCTCGCTCACATTCTGAACAAACATCACCGCACTAACCTAATTTTGTGGTGTTCGTCGCCAAAGTACATGGCTGTTTCCCTCGCAGCCATATGCTCAATGTGCTTGTTAAATTTTTTCGTGTGCGCCGCCAGTTGAGAACTTGTTCAACTTTTTGCTGCTCAGGTTATCGCTCGCATGGTGCTACTACAGTGATACATAATTTGAATTAGTAATCAAGTCAAAAATGTGCCCGAGCACGACAATGGCGACAACGTGATGTCTTGCACAAATGAGATAAGGGGATTTTTGCCAGCTTTTAGCTGCCGCTCCCGCGTTTCCCGGCGAAACTTTTGTTTTATCACTCGGGCCGCTCCTTTGCCTCTAAAGCTCCCATTCAAATGGCAGTTACGAGCCTTTTTCGTCCTTTTTTAAATTTTTCATGGGGCGTGGGTGGGTTGGAGGCTCTTATTGTAAGATTGAAGGTCTTTTAAATGGCTCTTTTAGCATCTTTAAAGGCATGCTATGTACTTTTTCTTGGATAAGCTTCTTCTTGGACGAATTTTTTTAAAATTCTGTCATTTTGAGTGGCTCGGAAATGAGGCTTTTTGGGAGATAAGAGATGATTTTAGGAAGATTTTTGAATGAAATTAATAATTTTGAACCTAATTTTGCCAAAAAAGGCTCTAAGACTCTTAAGGTGATAATATTTTTCCACCAAGAGATGGTCTATCGTCAAGATTTTGATCTTGAAGGCTGATTTCCGAATAAAATGCATGATTTTCAACCTGGTTTTACCATTAAGAGGCTCTAGGACCGTTAAGGTGATAGTATTTTGCCCTAAGGTGATGGTCCAATCTTCATGATTTTGATGTTAAAAGCTGATTTCCGGATTCCGGAGCCGAAAAACGGCTTAAGGATCCTCAAGGTGATAGTATTTTCCCCCTAAAATATATTCCATCCCCAAAAACCTTATTTTGACGGCTGATTTCCGGATCAAAAATTTTTAGTCAACTAATTTCCCGCCTGCAGCATCAATGACTTTACAAAAGCTGACTCTGATAACTTCAATTTAAATGGTAATCGAATTGAGGGTTCCCTTTCAGCTCAGATACGGGCTCACCAATCAACTCAATTGCTGCAGAACGAACTCACCATTCCCATTTCCAGCATGCTTCGGGCAAACCAGAGCTGAAATTAAGGTTACGAGTTCATTGGGAGCCGCAAATTCATAGAGATTTTTGAATTACTTTATGACGTCCATTTTGTGTTTGTGTGTGCTTTTTGGGCCAGCACCCAGCATCCCCCCGTGCGAATTCCGAATGCATGCAGCTGAATGTTTGAATGCCCATTGAACGACAACGAACGTGAAGGACAAGTTGCACACTCATGTTTGTGTTTTATCGTTAAAATTTCATTTGGCTCTTGTGCGTCATGCATGTTTGAGTTTTTCCAGCAACTAGTACGACTACACACTCGCATATTCCCGGTTCCCCCATATGTGTGACAGCGAAATCGTGTTATTTTTGTACTTCGTTCCTTTTTTGCCCCACTTGCGTGAAATTTCAAATTAAATTTTATTTTATATTTTATACGCGCAAAATGCAGTCCGCGTATCAGGACTTAGGACGAGCGAACGTAACAAAATAAATTTCATTTCACGCGCAACGCGACTTCGGCTCTGGCCCGGCGTTCAAAATTCAGAGAGGTAGAAGGGACACGCTTAAAACAGACGTACACATAAAAGTTTCACATTCCAAGTCATGCCACAGTAATTTATGGCAGTTTTTAGATAGAAACTTGCTCGTTTTCTACCGCCCCACAGATGCAGGCTTATCTCCTTGTTTGTAATCCTGTGTGCACTTTTTATGCACGCAGAGCAGAGGCCGCACGAGGCCCAATATTTGTCCTGTATCTCATCGTCATCATCATCATCCCCCAAAATACGTATTTGCTCATAAAACTTTTCCTTTTGCCCACCTTCAGCTGTCTCACTTTGGCTTACACACGGAACGGAAACCGAGAGAGCGGTCGAGATAACTCGTACCCTTTTCCTCGTGCTGGAACCTCAAGCTTATCGGCGATTCTCTGCGAAAACAAGAGTAATTCAAGGAATTACGTAAACAGGAAGAATGCGATTAGCCAGAGGTCGCGCCAGACGCCTTCTTCTCTCGTAACTCAGCAATTGACGTTCCAGGAAATTTTGAGACGAAGTGTTCCGAGGAGCCCGTTTCCAAGGGGAGAAAAAGTGACCTATTTCGGAACAAAAGTTTCATTGAAGGTGGGATGCAGAGGCGTTCCTGGGGTTTAAATTTTTTAAGGAGCATAAAGGGTAAAGTCGTGAAAATTCGTCATGTTAAATTTAAATTTTGAAAGTTCATAAAAAATACAAATTTTTCTGAACTGTAATTTAGCTAATGGGGATCATCAAAAGGTCCATGACAGCCTCGAAAAAAATTTTCTGATTCGATTTGAGCTTTGAAACCAAATAAATCAGCCTTTTAACCGCCAAAGCTCTCAGAATTAACTTCAGTAGCTGCATTAAAAAATACTTCAGAGGCTCAATGAAGTGTTTTGAAGCGCTTCTTGCAAAACAATTAATTTTCTGGTTAAAGTTTTTGGCAATTTCTAAATTTCTTTTTGTCGTAAATCCCTCCACAAAAATTGTTTTCCCTCATTTTCCACTCCTGGAAGATTCTAAAATTTTCAAATAAATTTTTTAAAGTACGGGGTAGCTCTAAAATGGGATTTCTTCCCTTGCGGAAAATTTGGTTCAGGTACGCCCCCGCTCAGGCACGTCTCTGGTAGGAAGAAAGAAGAAAGAAAGTGTCGAAGAAATAACGTCTCCAAGTCCATCTAACTTCCGAGGAAAAGACAATGCAAACAGAGGAAGAAACTTTTATCACAACGCCAGCAAAACTACGTTTGTTTGTCCTCCTGCCCTGACCTTTGGCGCGATAATAACACTAAATATCCCTTTCTTCCCTCTCCCGCAAAACTTGGAAATCCTCTTTTTCCCCTTAGCTGCGTCTCATTAATCTGACCCACTTTTACCCGCGTTATCGGCCCCACACGCGCCCCTCACCCCCCAACCCCTCCACGAATGACGGTTTAAAAAGGAGCATGAGCCCTTTTGTCCCGTCGATTTGTTGTCAATCTGCTGTCAATTAGGATAAATTAAGATAAATTTGGTGCCTGAGGAAGACGTTTACCCGGTTCAAACGGCAGGCCCCCGAAATTATGCCAAATTAGGACAAACGGCTTTTTTCGCCGCGCACTCAATGAAACTGAAAATCGTTTCAATTTGCGCTAACAAACCCTGGAAATTACCGTAATCACGGCGACGCCCGTATAACGAAGTCGTTAAATTGAGTAGCTTCACGTTCCTGCCTAAGCAAATTTCCTTCTCCGGTGCCACACCGAGCACGTGCTTTGTTATGAAAATATAGAGCCGTTTCATGTTGCCTTCACGCGTCATTTCGAGGTGTGGCATATGCGCGGTGTGTATGTTCTCCAGTGTGTGTGCCGCAAAATACCATATTATTACATTTTAATGGTACCTAATTAGTTGCAAAGCTGTTGAAAGAATGGAAGCAGACCGTGAATTGATTATTTGCAACGCTTTGGGATCGCAATGTACTCCATAAACACTTAATAATAACTAAATGGAACACAAAGGAAAGTAGTGGAGGGACTGAGACCATAGAGAACTGTAGCCTAGAGCTGACAAAAATAATAGGACTTATTTCTTTTTATTTGAAATTTTATTTTTTTTCTCACGTAAAAAAAGTCTAAAGGCCATTTTGAAATTTCCAGAAATTTTCCTTCCTCTTAATTTTTCTGAAATAAAAAAATTTTGTGCACTTTTCCTTCCCATTTTCCAGAAATTTGTTTTTCTCTTAACTTTTCTGAAATAAAAAAAAACAATGGGTCTTATTCCGTCCCATTTCAATATATTTATTTTTGTTGTTGAAATTTAAATTTTGTGCTCACGAAAATAATTCAAAAGACTCTTGGAATTACTTTTTTTAAACTTTTTTTATTTTTCTAAAAATTTTCCTTCCTTTCTATTTTCCAAAATAAAAAATTCCAGAGTTTTCATTCTCAAAGTCCATTATTTAAATTTATCAAAAACTCATTTTTCCCTAAAGCTCTATTGAAAAATTTAATCTGGACTTAATTGGTCTTTGCCTTATTTGCCCTCCTCCGCTCTTCCACTGAAAAGTCTTTGTTTCATTTCCAAAACACCTCTAGGTCTTTTATTCTCATTTTCTGCTGGTTCACTTGTTCCTTTTCTTTCTTTTCAAACTTTCTAACGTAGGACTTCTCATTCAGGTCTTTCATTCTCTGCCTTTCTAGAATAGCCTGACGAGTTTTTTAAGCTTGCAAGTACAATATTTGGAGCAAAAAAATATTTTTCTCCCCCCAGAAATTTCAAGAACACCCAAGTTCTGTTTCGCATATGAAAGTCGCATCGATGAAAACCGCGTCTCGCAACAAATTAATTCCACACGACCTGGCAGTCTTAAAGCACCTAATAAAGCAGAAGCTGCGGCACGAACCTAAACAATGCATGTCTGCTAAAATATTTTCGGATGAGCGCTCCTTTGCACAAATAAATGAAATGCACCGCAGGTACGGGATCACCTGCATGAATGTTGATAAGGTGCAAGAAACGCGAACAAGCGGTGATGAAATTTATATTCAGCAGCGGCGTTCCTGTCGGCATCCGTGAGTTTATTTAGAATTTGCATAAGAAATGACAGCATTTGTAGGTTACACCAGTCGAAATATTTTCTTAGGGAGCAGAACTAGCTGGCGTTGGGCTCGACTGGAATAAATTTCGGGACGAAGGATTCGGAACGCTTAATGTATTTTTATTGGATGTCAGAATGGTGGGTCCCATTTTGGCTCTGTTTCAAACTGACTTGTGTTTACCTAAACTTCTTGGGTAACTGAGGCATTCGTTCGCTTTGAGTCCCTATATGGACCAGCTATCACTTGATTTAATTTGAAGAACCTCTTTTTCACTTCACAGCTCCAGTTTTTAGGCTTCTTTAGAGTCAGTAGAAAAATTATTCAAATTAATTGTACTTGGAGTCCTCTGTTTAAAATTAATATTTATAACTAAAATACAAAGGTAATAAGTTGGCAAATTGCAATTTTTGTCGTCCTTCCCCAATTTTCCAGTAGAAGGCTCTGAGTCTCGGCAAGCAAAAGCTACTTTCCCCTGAATCTCAATTTTACAAGCCTTATCTTTTCACTACGATAAGATTAGTTGTTTATCTATATCTGAATGGCAGGTTTTCAAGTGAGTGAGATCATAAGCTGGCACGTGAGGCCGTCTCCAAGCACTAATCTGCCTCCTCAGTTCCCGTTTTGAGACGTACTGCCTCCTCAGTTCCTGCTTTGAAGTGAACTGCCTCGGGCTCGTTGATACGAAGCTGCTTATTCCATCCCCGCATCCGCCAGACGAGATACCCGACCGCTCCCACCACAGCCAGCGACACGACGACCATCAAGACGATGGTCATGGGCCAGACTACAGCCAGCAGAGCCTCCTGCTGCCTCACGACATCTTCTGTGCGAATCTGGTCAAGCCCCATCAGTGCCTGCTCCCTCTTGAGACCCTGATTTTCCTCCACAAGAGTATTGAAAAGCAACGCAAACCACGGACTATCCCTCAGGCAGTAGACTCCGTTGATCTGCTCCACTCCCGGGAGGGTCTCGTTGACGTCCAGAAGGGCCACTTCCTCGCTGTAGCGCGACCGGATCTCGGATATCCTCGAGCATCGCAGAAAGTTGTTCTGGAGATTCAGGTACTGGATGTTGGGGCAGTTCCGGAAGAGCTCCTCCTGGTCAAAGTCCAGGATCCTGTTGCTCTCCAGCTCCAGGTACTCGAGCCCAGGCACGTGTTTGAGGCCCTTTAGGGGAAAGGAGTCCAGCTGGTTCGCTTCCAAACTGATGGTCTTGAGGCTCGTGAGACCGAGGAAGAAGCTGGGCTCGACTTCCTTGATGAGGTTCTGGCGCAAGTACAGAAGATCCAGGTCCTCGCACTTGAGAAAGGACTCGGGATCGAGAGCTTCTATGCGGTTGTTGAACGCCCAGAAGTCCACGAGATGGGGGAAGACGCCGCAGGTGTCGAGATTCCAGACCTTGATGGAGGACTGGATGACATTCAGCTGCTTCACTTCCTCACTCCGGTTCATCGAGATTTCAAAGACCGGGTGGGACTTGTTGGTGAGGATACTGGACACTTGGCACTGCACTCCACTGGCTATTTTGGAGCCCGAGCCCTCTGTCAGGTTCCCAATGACACACGGGTAGGAGCTCGTTCTGCTTGTAAGGACGTAGCTCAGAGACATTCCTGCGATTAAGAGACGCAGTAACATTTTACCGACCGGTTTATGAAGATGCGCTAGACGACTGAGGTCTAGTGTATGGCTTTGAAGGCGGTCAAGAGTAATAAAGCACTGATACGCGCACTGGCCGTGATTCATAAGTTTGAGTAACAGGTTATTTTTAGAAAACTTTATTTATCTGATTTATTTTCCAGATTTGTTTGTTCAAAGATGTTCTAACTGTCATTTTATACTGGAACAAAAGAATTTTCTCCCATAAAAACTTTGGGGCCCCTATAGTTCCGTCCCTGTACATGGTAAGATCACATGTCCCAACATAATTTGCTAGAATTTACACAGACTACAACATATTAATATTTTAGCTAAATTGGATGTAGTTTAAGGAACTTTCAAACAAAAGTATAATACCCCCTTCCCCCCCCCCCCCCAAGAGAAAATGGGGGTCTAAAATTTCTAGGCTGCATCCTTGAGGAGTATTTTCAACAGAATGAAAAAGACCACAGCTCTCTAGCTTTTCTAGTTCATCGAGTCATAAAATTTCAGACAGACAGACAAAGCCAATTTTTCCAATAAAAATTTTTAGAAGCCCTAAATTTTTAAAATCTACTTTAGCGTTGTGCCTTATCTGCTATCTGGCCCTAGAATTGGCATCTCTCAAACTACACCACTACATCACTATCAAACAACACCAATTGCTGATAACGGCAACAACGTATGCAAGTTTCGATTGATAAGAAGAAAGGCCTCAAATGAGAAATGCCGCTTAACCTCGGCTGCAGACCCCCCCATTTGATCCTTCCATCAGCCCATTTTCTCACGTTTCCTCCATAAACACGCAAGCCGCCGGCTTGTCAATAACGACGTCGACGTCGCCTAATTACGCGACAGTAGGGCAAACATTAATTACAGCCACTCCGAACGCTGTTATGGGGAATGTGGGGTATTGGAGAAAGCGGGCCGAATCGAAGCGTGTGCGGTCATGCGGTGTCAGGCAATGATATTCACCACCTTACTGGTCTCGTGAAAAGCCATTAAGCCATCAATACCGCAGCGAGGGTGCCATCCAACGTCGTTTATCACGCGGGGATCACGGCCTTTTGCGGCCCCATTCGGAACACGGAGGCTGCCTTCACTTTGGCTAATCGAGAGAGAGAATTTCTCTTTCAGTTCCGCGCTTAATTGAAACACTCGCCTTTAAACCAAATACAGTAGGGCTCAAATTCGATTCCAGCACGGGGAATATACGTTTCAGCAACCCTCATTGCCAATGCCACTTGATTCACTAATTAGTAATTTAGCAGATTTTGCGATGATGTTGATTGCGTGGCTGTAGCGTGGTAGGTCTGATGAAAACTCGGTGAATAAAACATGAATCACGAGTTCACGCAATTTATGTGTATTTGTACAAGTGAAATTGAGGCGCAGGCGGACTTCCCACACCTCCCGCTTTAATTTCATTAATCGCTACATTCATTATGACGGCGCTTTTGGCACTCTCATTTCGCCAATCGGGAGGTCCCCAATGGTGTGAATTTTTTTTCCCGTTCAAACTTCGTCCAGGAACTCCCTCATTTTTTTCAGGCTTTCTAAGGTTTTTCTCAGAAATGAAACAAGCTCTCAGGACGACCTTGAGCTGATGATAACTTTCAAACACCCAAACATTTTATTCAGGAAAAAATCACTCCTGGACTCTTTTTAAATGAAAGAAAAAGGCCAACAATGGTATATCACACTAGCCAGCTGAATCCTCAGAACATGAACAAATAGACAACTTTATTGGCCATAGTAAACAAGTAGATGAAGATACATTTTGGAGATAAAAAAAATGTCTGAAAAAGCCTCATATTTAAGAGCCTAAAAATCTGGTTCTAGAGTCATGTGAGAAAATATTTGAACAAAAAAGAATCAGCCTCCTATCTTTTACTGTTATGTCAGGAAAAAATTCCAAATTTAACGGTCAAAAATCCTAGAACCTCCAAAACAATGTTCCGTCTAGGTACTTTTAAAATGCAGGTCTGAGTGTCCATGACCCCACAAACAGTTCCCCCATAAATCTCAGCGCTATTTTCGCGTGGGCGTGGGAAAGGGCTATTTCGCACAAAGAGGTCCATCGATGGGGTTCCACAAGACAAATGACTCCATTGATTGATGTTGCCGCTCCACCGGCTAGCAGCAAAATAACAACGTTGTTGGCATTCCGCAACCACACCGAAGTAATTTTTATCCCTTAATGAATGTCATAGCAAGGTGCGCGCTGTTGCCACATCTGCAGCATTTGCGCAATCGATCATCGCCCATTGAGCATCATTCAAGTTAATAGCTCCGGAAGTGAGCTATTTTTGTCCATTTTCTCGACTCCCTAATGTACTCGAGTTGCCATCCACGAAACGTGCCACCAAATCAAATTTCCCCTGACTTGGCGCCTAATTTTATTCACATGTGGCTGGTGCCTGCTCCCTCTGTCTCCACCGACTTTTTTTTTGCAACTTTAAAGAGGCAAAAGACGAGGCGCCCGAGTACATTAAGTGCCGCGCTAACACCGCCGTTTCGGATTTATTGCAGAGCATCCGGGCCCATGTCAATGAATAAGATGTCGATGGAGAGTGTGTTTCTCCCTTGTAGCTTGTACAGAGAGCTGTTCGTTGCTTCTCAAGACGGATGGATTTATTTTCAGAGATTTATCTTCCTAAACGACATTTAAATTGAGTCAAATAATAAAAATTGAGGTGCTTGTCGGGAAGGAAAAATGCGGCGAGGAAGTGGCGGAAGCCGAAGATATGGCTCCGAGATTTTATTGTGCGTGTATAAGTGCGGCTTGTGCTGGTTTCGCCTCCCAATGCCGTTTTATTGATGACAATTCCGGTTGAGGTAGGGTTTTACGAACTCAAAAATGGGCCGTAAACTAGAGGTTGAGCCGAGGACGCGCTCTCTCTCTACCTATCGTCGTAAAACTCTTCCGTGCAGAGCCGGCTCGGGTCTAGATGGCACCTTGGGCGGTCACTTCTCCATTATGAGTGCGGTGGAGCTCCAAAAAATTCTCCAAAGCGAGAAAACTCAGAGGATCCTTTTGAGATTCTTTCAGATTTCTGGAAAAACGCTTCCAGGCTTCTTCGAGAGTCTTTTGAGAATTCCCTAGGGGTCCTTCAAGAATTTCCTAGGGATTCTTCAACGATTTTCTGATAGCTTCTGAGATTAATCCTAAAAGGATGCTCTGAGAATTCTTTAAGAATTCTTCAAAGATTCTTTAAAGCTTCTTGAAGACTTCTCCGGCCTGGTTACTGATTTTCTAAGAATTTAGTGTCCTCAGAAACAGATATGACTTGCTATAGGAGAGACGGTAGATTCCAGGCTTCTTCAAGAGTCTCTCAAGAATTATTCTGAGAATTCTTAAAGCATTCTTCAAAGCTTCTTAAGGTTTTCTTTAACCTGGTTACTGATTTTCTAAGAATTTTGTGCCCTCAATGCCTCAAAACAGCCGAAAATCAGCTCATTTCTTGGACTGATCCCAAATTGGTAGTCTTGTTTGTCTCTCTAAGACATCAGAGTGCTAACAACTGGGCTTTGAGTATTCAGGACGCCCCCCTAGCTCCGCAACGAGTCGACCCTGCTTCCAAGGAAATTTCCGTGAGCCCGTAGAAACGACTGGCACTTTCCCAAATCCGCCCCGAAATCCTCCAAAGCTTATTAGAGCCGCTCTCGTGTGCTCTCACTTAAAAATTCAATTTACAATTAGATCCTCTTACGCCCTTCCATATTTATCCACACGGCCCGTAGAGAAATAGTTTATATTTTGTGTAATACAATATGCAAATTACGGCAAATCTCCCAACAATGGGACCCCTTTGCCCCACGACACATGTAAGCCCCAACCTGCCACTATTCACAACAATTTCCGTACATTGTTCGGCACCACCAGAATGTGGTTAAATTCAACCTGAACCCCATTAAGCAATTCAATAATTCATTTTCTATTCACAATTCATCATGCTGCCTGCCAGCCTTTTGTGCCGTCGGCCTCCTGGTACTTACGCGAGCTCACAGCAGTGTCACTGCGCGCGTCTTCACCTTCCTTCTGCGGGGGGACGACGACGAGATGGGGGAGCAGGCGGCAGACGGCCAACAAAGGGAATTTAATTCAAAATTTTAAAACATTGTGTCGAAAACAATGTGTCGGTGTAAACAAAAAGGTGCAAACACTCTGGCAATTTCAATTTGGCATGTGGATTCGAGATGGCGTCGCCATTGTCGGAGATAGGATCAGTCATTAAACAGCTACATTTTCCAATTTATTTTACGGTCCTGATATCGGCTCGTCTCGCTGCAAGACACCCGAGAGATGCCTCCGAGTGACACCAAGATATGCTTCTTTTAATCCATTTCGAATCCAATCCAATTTACATAATGAGCAATTCAATTCAATCTTTTTTTTCACGCTCCTCCGTCTGAAAGTTGCTTGTGCAAACTTCCTCGAGAGCCTTACTTTTGTTTAAAACTGGGGAGGAAAAAACATCCAGAGCTCATGAAAATTTCCCTCTATCTGATAAGTTCCCGGACGTATGGAAAGAAGAGGAAGTTTGCAAGTTGTTATTGCAGATTTACATTAGGGAAATATTGCAACGGAATTATAATGGCATTGCCCCACTGGGGGAACTGGGGAGGAGAAGGAGGGAGCTGCATTCATCGATTGATCAAATTTAATTATTAAAATGGAAGGACTCGTGTTCGACAAATGGCTGCATTTATCATTCATGTCTAATGCCGTTCGGGCTCTGGATTATTGAGCAGCGTCTCCTCATCCGATCTCCTGTCGAATTTGCGGTCACACATCTCTCGTCGTAGTAAGCGAATCAAATTGCGGTGTCACTGCGCTATGCATCGGCCCTCAACCCCGATACGCTAGACTGGCCGGAAGGATGAAAAATTCAAATTGATTATGCTCGGTCACAGCTCAATAATTAAGGACCGGTGTGCTCCTTCTCGCACAACCCTCTCGCTGTCCAAGCAGCCGGTGCGAGCTAGCAGCACTTGAAGCTAAGTGCAGTTGACATCAAATCAACTTGTTAAATGAATGGAAAATTGTAGCAGAAATAACGGCAAAGTGAAAGGGTGTGCGGCTAGAGGAGGCAGAGAGGAGGAGAAAAATGTGAAAATTTATTCAGCCGGAAGAAAATAAACTCGGTGAATGCTAATTGGCTTATCAAACTTTTGATCTTGAAGTCTTATTTGGCCTACGGGTGATGCGATGCCGAGCAAGTTTACTTCCCATCGACACGCAGAAGCCTCCTTTTCCCTCAATAGTGCTTCGGGAACTGAAAAAACTCTCCTTTTGAAAGGGGATTTTTTCTGGAGAGTCACGAAACTTGGCACAAAGACAAGGATACATAATACTTTATTGTGTAAAGAGCGACAGTGATCTCGTGGAGAAGGAGTCCAGTTTCCGAGCTTCTTCGAGCACTGAAAGGGGGTTGTTCAAATATCATTTCTCGCTAAAAATTGAGTTCTTAGCCCACAACCCTGCTCTTCAGTTTTTACGGAGCAGCCTAACTCTAACTTCCCCCTTAGACCGTTACGTAATATTTGAAAAGGACCAAAAAGGGATTGAATGGATTTCTAGTGAAGTTCCAACTATCCTGGCCTTCCATCATTGCCAACCAATGGGCCGTTATAGGCAGACTATTCAAAAGAGTTCATAGAACTCCGAGAAATTCATAGAACTCCCACAAAGTATGTAGAGTCATACCAGTGCAGGTACTTCAGGCGACTTTCCTCAACACGAGAGCACTAGAACAAAGAGCTTCCTAGAATTCCCCTTCCAATGGTTGCTGCAGCTCCTGCATGCCACAGCCACATCAAGTGAAGTGCCGATTTCCTTCAACTCGTCCCTAATAGATATTCAAATTATCTTGTCAATTTCCATGTTCGACCGATATCAAGCAGTTCCATAAATTAAATCTCTTCCCCCGCACCCCGATTGATTGACAGCATCATTCCTTTCTACGTTTCGACTCCGAATCACCGTCTAATATCTTCGCACCATTGCAACATGACAGTTTTGATGCTAATCTCTTCCCATATCATTTAGACACTTCAATCATCAATCTCGAGCACTTCCATGCCGTCACATTATATCATAGAGCTTATCTACTAGAGGTACAACTGGCAAAAAGTCAGTTCTTTTGGGCTCCGATTTTCGTGAAACTCATTTTAAAATGAAAATCCAATTGAGGTCACCTTGAAAAACGGCTCAATTGATGTCAAGTTAATTGATGGCCAAATATATTTGTTTATTGAATATCTCCAACACCCAATTTTTTGGACAGTTCAAATTTTGTCATTTTATGTCTTGTTTATTGAAAAACATTCCTACAAAATTTGAAAAATTAACTACTAATAGTTTGGGAGATAGAGCCAACAAAGTAGAGTAGCGTTAACTTTTTCCCATAAAAATTTTTTTCGAATTTTGAAATTTCAAAATTATATTTCTGAGAATTCGTCCCTCAGGTTGTCCCTCTAGTAGATAACCTCTATGCATTGAATCAGTAAATTTGGTGTTTCTTGTCCCTCCCTTGACCTATGGCATTCCTCAGACGCGCTTTAGGCGTGAAAATGGGGGGCTGGGTCCTTTTATTGCCACGCCATTGTCTGCCATCGCCGGAGCGAGCGGATTCCTCGTAGCGAATTGATATGTTACGCAAACACACATCCATATATCTGCCGAAATTGGCTTCGCAGAGAAACAAGGGGGAAAGAGGAAAGAGCAAAGATAAATTTCACCAAATGAATAACACAAAAAGAGAACACAAACCCCTCGCTGACCTTCGCATTCATACTTTTGTTGCCGCTTGATGTCTTTTATTGTCGACATTGATTGTTGAGCCATCAAAAATGGATGAGTGTAAGACTAACAAGGCCCGTACCTTGGAACTTAGCAGGCGACCTACTTTTCGGCACTCGCGACGTAACTCCGGCTGGGTGTCTAGGGTTCGGGGGGAACCAGCATATGCCTGCCAAAACCACATTTAATGCCGGAATATCATGAGAAGTGTGCTTAATATAGCTAAATTAGCAATCGGGTGTTGGCAGGGGCAGATAAGGCCGAAGCCGAACGGAAAAGCGAGACGGAAGCTAGGGATGGAATTCGGAGCCGTAATCTAAAAATATTCAAATTGAAAATCAATTCTTTCTCATTGCTTCTTCTTTGCTGTTTGCTCGGTTTCGCTTTCCCCAAGCGCCTCCTCCCTCCACTACGGGCGGATTCTGTGCCAGTCGGACACATAATAACTAAATGGATGTGCTTCTTCTTCTTCTTCCTCGCCTTTCTCTCGTGCATCACGCATGGGGCAGCAATTGCAGCAGCCGGGTGTATCGCATGCACGATTTTGCCCCGGAGCTGCGCCTCGAACCCCTTTTTGAGCGTTCAAAAGCGTCTTTTCAGATGAGATGTTCTCTTTCTCGTTTAAAGAGCTGTTTTCATTTTGAGAAAATTTTTCTTTTTTCTGTTTGTCTGTTGATTTGATGGCATGGAGTCTTTGGTGGATCTTAAGATGGGTTCCATAAAACAACTTTTTTGGGGACGAATTTTCGCTAGTTTTATTCACTAGCATCTTCAGGTCTAACATTTAAAATTATTCAACATTTAAGTCGTATTAACAGCACACACATCAACAACTATTTATAAGACTTACATGTTGAATAATAATTGAAGATGTTGGACCTGAAGATGCTGGTGAGTAAAACTAGCAAAAATTCGTCCCCAAAAATTGTTTTAATGACAGAAAAAGGCTGATTACAAAATATCTGAAATTTTGGTAGTAAATCTAACAAATCATGGAAGTACTTATGACCCCTATCTCTTCCAAGGACAGAGCTAGGGTTTTCCCAAAGTCTGGTCTTTTCGAAATCTTTAAAAATCCAATTTTGCCTTTCATATATCTTTTAGTATATCAGTCCCAAAAAGCCTAGCAAGTCATGGAGCAAGACTAAGGGCTATTTGGGAAGGGCTATTTCGACAAAAAATTTTTTGGTCTGATTTTAAGCTTCTTGGATCACCTTAAAGCCTCCAAACGCCACTCTCTCCCGAGAATCTCTCCCAAAGTACGACTCTTGCATTCCAAAGTGGCAGAATCCGATTGAATTGTAAAAATATGGAAAATGTGCGGCGACTGATGCTGCGAACATCGTGGCCCGAAGGAGGTTTTTTGCCGCACCACGATGCAACACGAGAATTTTAAATTGATTCTCGCGCGCCTGCGGCAGGCAGTGACTATCGAGAAGGGCTGCTACTGAGGAAAGTGGGAACAAAAAAATCCACATGGCCATAAAAGCTGAGGACATTAATTTTGCATGATGTGGTTTAATTAAATTAATTATGTGGAAGTTTATTTTAATGATTGGCCATTTTTTGTGGCTGACCCATTTTTAGACTCGATTGTCCCCCCGACGACACCATATCGGAATGGGATTTTGATTGTTTCCTCTCACGAAAAAACGCACTGACTGCGGGAAAAGTGATAAATCGCCAGTCATCTGACGGCGCCCAGGGAGATACGCAGGAAGGTGTAAAGGGAGGGAACTTTCTAATTATTTAAATGTTTTTATAAAAAGTCGTTCGCCTCCCCCAAGAGTGTCTGTCCCTTTCGGAGCGGAGAAGGTATTCGGCACCTCCAGACGCGGGACGTTTGACCTTACATTGTGTACCTTAATTAATTTTATTACGCTCCATCTTGATTATTATGAGCCGTAAAAGTATGATAATACAATGATGGGTCTATCTCTCGCCCCAACGGTGGGAAATTCCACTTGTACTTCGTCTGCCGAATTTATGCTCTCTTCGGGTGCGGCTGTAGTCGACATTTTATTATCCGGTCATCAACAATTTTTACCTTAACATGTTACCCGTTCCGTGCATTTTTGAGTCACTCGGAGTGGGGCCAAACGCGGTGTGATGGTGCCAAAGCGAGCATCGATCGCACACCAAAAACATATTATCGCCCGTTTTTACTTGTTTTCGCGTTTTGCTGCGTCGAAAAATAATTTTTATTGCCGCTATAAAACGATTTCTTGTGTAAGAGGGTGGCATAAAACATTAATACATCCCGTACTTTGTTGATTTGGAATGTCGACGATCAAATAAGTTTTTCACGTTTTCCCCGTAAAAGCCGAGAAACACACGCGTGCTGCGGAGATACGGCTCTGGGAGATATAATAACGAATGAGCTGAATTCATCAAGTTGGGCGGGGGAGGAGAGATTCGCAGAAACAAGAGTATTTAGGAGCCGGAGCGGCATGAAAATGAGAAAAAGTTTTTATGTATGGGAAGCATTTCATCAATGTTGGGAAGAATGAAATTTTCAATTTCTTTTATTTCCGTTTGCCGAATCGGAAAAATGGCGACAAGAACACGTAAAACCGAGCCCATACACACTCGGTCGAGTTAAATGATTGACATTGTGTCGAAGGGGCTAGCCTGAGAGTAGTGTTGGGGATTTCGAAAATAGGGAAATGAAGTGGGAGATTGGAATGGAAGCGAGAAGGAGGAAGGAAACAAAAATAAATGAATAGTTTGTCCCCATTCACGGAAAATGGGATTATCAAAAGGGAGGGATTGTTGACGTTATTCACTCAAAGTGGGATATTTCGGTTTCTGCGACGTCTTACGGCCTTTTTATGCGACGGGGGGATTACTGGTAATCACAGCATGGCAAATCAGATCTAATGGACTCGCATGCGACATCAAAGCTGTTGAACCCGGTCCCTGGGCGAGAGGGGGACTTTTAACTTGGCCACTATTCGTGACTTTCTTGCCTTCTTTCTTCAGAAAGTCGATGAAAGGGTTAGCTTTAGGGCGTGGGAAATTTCGTTCTTGAAGATTTTTCGATTTTTGGAATGAACTGAGAGCCTTTTGAGCCCGTTTTGGGCTTAATGAAGGCTATAAAAGGCTCGGAAAAAAATTGAAAGGAACCCCTACATATAACAATTGTGACAATTTAAATTACTCACCTTAATTGCACATCTGTACGCCTCGCCAGTGAATTAATTGTTGCGTATAATTTTACAACAACACAATTAACGTTTTGTGCGCATAAATACCGCGTTACGTTAATTTTTAATGCAGTAATAATTGCCTATTTATTGGTAGTGTATTCGACATAAGCGCGACCACAGTTGTTTTCATCAATATTTGCATTTGTTGCTGTACACACTCACGACAATGGTGTTCATCCTAGGAGGAGATTCCTATTATTGCGGTGCTGTTGATCTTTATCATTATTTCAATTTATACATCGAATTTGAATAATTTTGATTTGCTGCAACTGATACACGGGCTTCGTGAATTTTTGCAAAATTACTGATATTCATAACTCGCGTTTTATTTATTTATGAAAATGACGATTTGCTCTTAACACACAAAAACTCCTGCTACCGTCTGAGCAGAAGTTTTTGTCCCTAATTTTGGGCGAAATGACGAGGAAATGCGGCTGCTGTCTGATCCCAGAAATGGGTCCCAAAAAAATGTGGGTCAGGAACTTTCGTGCCCAGGGGTATCGTTGCAAATGCCATTACCATAGTCACGTGATGGTTTCGCATTGATTTCCCCAGATCCGAATGTATTCCCACCAAATGTATTGAATTTGACGATCTCGAACGAGGATGAGTTTCGATGGAAAGGCCATAAAAGAGAGCACAGGAAGCTGTATTATCATTTCATATTTTTTGTCTGCAATAGTATCATTAGGTATGGAGCGGAATTCGGGAAAATTGGTTTTCGATTTGAATCAAACAATGCGGCAAAAATTTTCATATAAATTCTGTTTTGTTATAACGCGAGGGAAAATTGCCATGATGCCGGGTCCATTATGATTTTCGTACGCTAAATTGTGTTTCTTCGGAAAAGTTGATGGAATGAAAAATAAGCAAACACGATGGAGGAGAAAGGAAAGATGTTTTGTCATCAACTTTGACCACCATTGTGACAGTTGATGGTGGAAATCTTTGATTTATCGTTCTGCTTTCTTCACGTAACGCTTCCCGCCTCGTCTGCTAAATTGATTTCAGTGGGTTATTGGCTCTGGAGTGGGATCCAACGTGTGCTCAACAAAGGACTACCCCTCCCATCCTCCGAAGGTGGCTTTAACCACAGATTTCAGCGTGCCTGACAATGTGAAAAATTAATTACTTGTGAGGAAGCCCCGCAAAACGTCAATTTTCACGTCACTTTCACTTCACTCCTCCGGCTGGGGTACGAGATTCTGGGAAATCAAGTTTTCACTTCTTTCACTCCCGCACCTACTAGGATCAATTTCTCTCGACAAAACGGCTGCTCGGCGAACATACGTTCCTCGCGCACGATAGTCAAATGACAACTGGCCTACATTTCCTTACACACATTTGATTAAAAATATTCCATGCAATGTGTTTTCCGGCGCGGCTCGTGGAGCTGAAGGCAGGATTCCAATCAGATGGAACAATGAGTTACAAATCCTCGTGTTGAGGTAGGCAGACTTCCAGGAGACGTCTGCGCATGCGCCCGCCCCTCGCTGCCACTCACACAGCGTGCCACTCAGAGGCGACATGCAGGATAAAAATAGAGACCGGCAATTGTTTATTTTTGCCTACGTTGCTGATGATGATGACGACTGCCAGCGTTGACTTGCAAAGTCCCCTGCATACCAAATGACACCTCCAGCCCCGTTCCCGAGACCCGGAACCCGTCGACTTGCATCGTCTTTGCAGACTTCGATGATTTATGGTGGCACCGAAAGTGGGGCAGAGTCGCACAATAGGGCTCTTCCTGCCCCTCTTGCCTCGACAGAGACAGCGTGACTCGCAAAAAGGATTGCAAAGGCTCCCTCGAGATCTTGGAGCTCATCAAAACATCACTAATTCAATTTTCCTTCTGGAATCTCGGAGTGGAACGCAAACAACGAGGCTCATCTTCGAGAGACGCGCTTGTTTATCGAGCCAAAGTACAATTAACCTCACCGCTTTGGCACAAAGTTTCCTTTGATGTTGAGCAAAACAAATTTCGGTTTGTGAAGTTGAGATTTATCATTATTTTTGAGCGGATGATGTAAATGGAGCAGCGAGGCAAATCAGTTTCTCTCAGCAGACAATGTGTAGACTGTCTGCCTGCTCGGGGGAGTTATTCTGGGAATTGCTGGGCGGCTCGTTACAATAACTTTGTGGGTATAAGGTAAGGTATATACGACTCGAGCCGGTGAAATTTAACTGTGTGCCAAAAGGAAGGCCATAAAAATTTCAAACATTTTGCGTGTTTTAAATATGAGTGGCATTCTTCGTCATGAAAGTGTTCCAGCAATTTGGGTCAGCCGACGGAAATAACCGTTCATCATGGTGGAGGATCCGACGGAAGGATGGCAGCAAGTGCTCGCGTCCTGCCAAACCCGATGGGGAATAGACATTTCTTCGAATCTTCTCAGCTCGATGCACGTTTTCTCGACTACAAACAGCAATTTTCGGAACAGGAAATCAGAACTAAAAAGGGAGTTAAATTTAAACAAACAACTGAGTTAATTAGGAAACAACCAGACTTTTAGCTTTTCAAACAAGGTTTCTTTGCATAACGGTCCAGGAAATGGGGGATCTGTCTGAATGGTTCTTTAGTTTCAAATTGGCTGAGGAGAGGAGGAAAGGTTATGGAGTCTCCTTGATGAAATTTTTATAGCACCTCTAAAAAATCAAGTGGACCGTTATGTCAGATTTACCTGTCAAACATGTCACAAAAATGACAGATAGCTGTCAATTAAAATGATCGTTACCTGAAGAGATGAGGCCAAAAAACGTGGTCATTGAAAAAATTTAGGAGCTAACGGTTTTTAACTGTTACTTTTTTCAGTTCAGTCTTTTGTTCAAACATTCGTCTTCAAAAAGACGAAAATAGCCCATAAAGTTTCTCCCAACTCTTTTGGTCGAATTGTGAGGAAAACTTTAGTAACGACTAGCTTCCGGTTTAAATCCTCAAACTCGCTTCCTGACGGGCAATTTACTAGCCACTTCTGGCAGATGGATCGCCTCTTCCCAGTAATTTCATGGTTCGCTACTCCCAGAGTTCCCACCGTTTTTTCGGCCACTTCTACATTCATTCCCACTCTGCATTGCGTTTTGTGCACCCCACCAAGGGATGGGGAGAGCAAAGTGGGCTGACCTATGTTATTGGCTTATGTTAACTGTGTCAACATTATGTATCAATCTCAATCCGGATATATATGACAATCAGCCTCAGCAGCTCGAGCCTCAACAAGAGAGCGAGAGACGCGGGAAATGATGACAGCAGTTTGTTCCGCAAACAGCCACAGCTATAATGAATCCCGCTTCTAAGATGACGACGAGTGACTAAGCGAAAGCAAATATTGGCGCAATATTAAGCTGCATCTTGCAGGGTGCTGATTGTCACTCTCTCTCTCTCCGTTTCCCGGGGGACCACAATGGCTCCCAACCATATGTCAAACAATCAGGGACATGTGTCACCACATCACAGCAGAATTAATTGCAGGGAAGATGCCTCTGCCTTCCCTAAGGTTCCGAAAGGGATGGAAACGCTTAACGAACCTCTCTTTCTGTCTACGTTCGGTCCGCCTCAAGACAGGGAACCGACAAAACCTGCTCCCTCATTAGTTTTAATGAAGCTCCAGTGTCCTTTTTCCTGCAGACATCCACTTTGTTTGTTTCTTAATCCAAACAAATGGTAATGACCTGCTTTGCATAACTGTCGTCCTTTCATGGGCGTGGAGGGAGCCAGACTCTTCCAATCGGGGTCAACGAGGGGCAAACTGTGCAACTTGCAGCCGGAACCGCGGGCAACTTTCCCCTCACTCAGCCACTTTAGTCTGTACTCAGTTCATAAACAAGTTGATTAATTATAATTTGCTGAAAAAACAGAGAAAACCTCAACGAAACTCACTTCAAAAGTCAACAACAATCAGAAACTTATCTTAATTTGGTTGCATTTTCCTACCATCTTCACAACAACAACAACAACAACTTTGCGAGCGTAGCTCACGAAACTCTTGCCTGCTATCAAAACTTTTGCACCAGCATATTTAAATATTTTGCTGGGGAATGGCCGTTGCTGTGCAATGTAGTGATGCAACATTTAACTCGAACTCAAACAACGCACAATAATAAGTCAAAGTGGGCAATAAAGCTCTTCTGTCGGGCAAACAATGGCAGGAACCCTTCCCACTTTTCCCGTTCTCCCGGCCTTTTGTCATCTCGGCATTATGCACTGCCTCGTACAAAGCTCATAAAACTACTTTCGTGGAAGTTACAATGGGAAGTGGGACGTTTTTGCGTCTGAGGCTTGCAAGAGTTGCAGAAAGACGTTGGAAGTTTTATTCCAAGTTCGGAAAGGAGCCATCAAAGGTATTTAATGTTCATTTTTCAGATTCCGGGACCGTTTCTGCTGCCTCCAGTTGCACAAAATGAATTAAAAAGAGGTAAAATGAAACAAATTTCCCAGGAAAAAATATATTATGAAATGGCCAGGAGGAGAGACGTTCTGCAATCCATACAGAGGCGTAACTAAATTTTTCCCGATTCAGAGAAGTTTGTAAGGGCCACATTTCTCTGAGTTAAATTTCTTTAGGTTCCTAAATAGTGCCCTGTGCTTAGTCTGATCTCACACCATAGTCCATTGAGTTGGACTTTTTTTTAAGTCAAAAAGAATTTGGTGGGTACATTTTTGTACTGAAAAAAAATAAGCCTCGAAAAGGTCTCATTAAAAAAATTACGAAAGTGGTCAAATTCTTGTTACGTCTCTGCCTCCAATACAGAGGAAAATTGGTTCTTGGGATCCTCAAAACAAATACTTTTATTCAAGCTTCTAAAATGCAAACGAAGACAATATGCTGGCGCTCCAGGTGAAGCCGAGCTACGACATGAACTGGGGTTTCTGCAGGGAGTTGAGGACGTCAAACTTGAGCAATAATAGATCGGAATCGAGCAAGTTGTCTGAAGTTTCAATCAAGTTGGGAATATTGTCCAAGTTCACTTCGAATGCCGTGTCCTCGAGCGCCGAGACGTTGCCAGCCTCCTCTCGTAGCCGAGACAGGGAGTTCTCAATGTCCACGTCAATGTCGTCTTTAAGCAAGTCCGTCTCCCCCATGACCAGGTTCGAGATCTCCTGGCTCCTCGTCCCCAGCTTGCACAGGCTGCACCGGTTGTCCAGCGCCTTTTTCCTCAGCGTCTCCAGCTCCATTCTCTCTCTACTCAGACTCGTCTTGTCGTGAGACAGTTGCACCTCCCGCTCCTTCAGCTCCCGTGCGTGCTTCTGCAGCACATTTAGCTTCACCAGAACGCTTCGCTCCAGCATCTTGGCGCTCTCTAGCGAGTTCTCCGCCTGTCTCTCCTTCGCCCTCGCCATCTTGATGGCTTCCTCCATCTGCGACTCTCTGGTTCGGAGACTGCCCTCCTGGTCCAGCAGCTCCCGTCTTCTCTGCTCAAACTGCTTCTGAACCACGATCAGCCTCTCTCTCTCCGTCTCAGTCTGTCTGCTGGCCTCTTCTGCGACCTTGATGGCAGCCTCGATCTCGGCCCTGGACGCTCCCGAGTCAGAGGGCTTCTGGAGCCTCATGTTTGTCTCGAGTCTCGTCTTCTCCGTGATGAGGTTCATCCGGTCCTCCTCCAGCTGTTTCACCAGACGGTCGTATTCAGTCGTCTGGAGATGTTTATGGTCCTGAAAAACCATGTTTAGTTTAAGTTTAAGCCCTGTAGCCCAAAATCATGAGAAAAATAATAAAAGTAAATAAGACATTAAAACCAAAAATTAAGAGAGCTCCATTTCTTGGTTTCCAGTCTCCAGAAGGCTCCAAAAAGCCAGGAATTTTTTTTCCAACCAAAAATCGTATTTTACCTCGAGACGCCTCTGCTCGCGCTGGATCTGCTCCCTCAGAAAGCTCTTCTCCCGCTCAAAAGCCGCCTTCTCCACTTCCAATGAGTTCTGCTGCTGCTGCAGCTTCCAGGTCTGCTCCGAGTTCACCTACAATGTCAGAATTGCAAGCGTGTCCGTCTGTCTGGAAGTTTCCTACCTGCTCCGAAGTCGAGACCTTCAGCTCCAGCGTCCGCACGAGCTCCAACAGCTGTCGTCGCTCCTCCTCCTGCGCCTCCTTGGACCGACTCAGGTACTGCTCCAGACCCTCCACTTTCCTCTCCCGAGCCGAGATCTGGGCCTCCTTCTGAACATACACGTCGTCGATTTTCGTCCTCAGAAAGTCCCTGATCTCGCTCAAGCCGTCATTGGCGTTCTCCATCGTGTGGAAGGCACTCTTCAGCGTGTCCAGGTACGACGAGCTCTCCTGCACGATCGCAAATTCCGTCAACTTCGACTGCTGGATGCTGCTGACCATCCGCTTGTAGTTCCGCTCCAGCTCCTCGAGGTCCTCCTGGTACCGCTTTTTCATCTCCTCGACCGTTTTCTCGTGACCCTCCTTCAGATCCCGGATTCGAGCCCTGCTCTCGTCCACGACGTGCTGCTTCTCGCTCTCCAGATCCCCAATCTTGGCAAAGTAGAACTCCTGCAGACTCTTGTTCTCGGCCCTCAGACGCTCCTCAGTCTTCGTCAGGTTCTCCTCCAGCAGCCTGATCTGCTTCTTGTGGCTCTGCTCCAGAAACACAATCTCCTGCTCGTGGTTCGAGTTCACGTTGGCCAGCAGGTCCTCCAGTCGCAGCTTCTCCAGCTCCAGCTCCTTCACCTCGGCCCGCAGCTCCACCTCCGTCTTGGCTTCCTCCTCGCTCGCCGACTCCTCCGTCGACTTCTGGGGCTTCAGCTGAGAGCCAACCTGGTGTGGCGGCAGCATCAGGAGCTGGATGTGGGCGTTGATGCGGTCCTGCTGGGCCCTGATTGTCTCCTCCAGCTGCACCTGACGCTGCAGCTGCTTCTGCAGCAGGTCGTTGAACTGCGTCTCCTGCTGCTGCAGCAACTCTTGCTGCTTCTTCTGCATCCCAACCAGCACCGTCTCCTGATTCCTCATCTGGGACGCCATCGCCAGCTGGGACTCTTGCTGCTTCAGGGCGGAAATGGCGCTCTCGGTTTCCGTCGCCGTGAAAGCCAGCATCTGGGCTCGGCTGTCGGTCTCCAGGAGAGACTGAGGAGCCTTCACTTCGGCCCTCGGAGCTGGCAGAGGAGCCTGCTGAGCTTCCATCTGGGGCTCCGGTTTCGGGGCGGGCTTTTCCTCTGGCTTGGAGAAGAGCCCCAGAGGGTCCATGTTGAGCAGGCTGGACTGACGCCGAGTGCCTCGACGAGGAGCTGGGGCGTAGACTGTGGCGTCAGTTGCGTCGGACGTGAACGTGGACTGCCGGGACATCTTGGGGGTCTCTCTCGGGGTGGTTCTGGGGGTGTCTTCCTTGGGAGAAGGGCCCGTGAGCGGTCGGGAGACTGGTGGGTCCTTGGCCGCTGGGGCCGAGGCAGTCTTGGGGCGGGGCTTCGGGGGCTCTGAGGTCAGTCCAAGGATGTCCTCGAGCACGTTGGTCTTGGACTTTGGCTTCTTGGGGTCGAACCCCAGGTCTGAGAACACATCGCCCTCGTCGTCCTTCTCGGGAGTCTGGCTCTTCTTCAGGGGCGTCGTGGGCTTCGACTTTACTGGGGGCGTCTGGGGCTTTGGTTGAGGAGCCACTACCGGCACTGGGGCAGCTTCTACCTTCTCGTCGTTTTTAATGCCGAAAAGCTCGTCCATTTTCTTGCTGCTTGAGGTTTTGGAGGACGACGCTATCTTGGCCTCCTTCGTGGAATTTTTCTTCGGAGCGTCCCCGAAAAAGCTGTCGTTGCTGCCATCGCTGAGGAGGTCCCCAAGCGGATCGTCCAGGTCGAAGCTCATTTTTCGAGGAACTGCAGTAACGCGGTACGATTGCAGTGCAGTATGGATTTGTTGACCTCACGCGTTGCTATGGCAGGTTGAGTAGGTCAGGGTGCTCGCAGTCACGTGGGCGTTGCTAAGCAAAGTTGTTTACGTTTACGCTCATTCACGGATATGCCAGTAAGGAGGGGAAAAATAAGCAAAAGCCGGTCCTTTGCTGGCTAATTGGGGCTCAGGTGGGCTCTTTGAAGATAGGGAATAAAAATTATGACTGGCTTGTTGAACCCAAAAATGCCCTGAAATCATTAAAAATAGGGGAAGACCCCCTGCTCCCATTTGCTTTGTTTGGTGATGACGAAGGATGTGGTGGTGAGCCTATCCATGTACCATATGAATTTAATAATATGAAGAAGTCATCCAGAAGTCAACAACCCAGCAAGTTCATTGGTACTGGTGGGATAGTTCTTTCATACTTGGCCTGAGAGTTCATGCTGGCAGGATCTCTCATATTCCATTTTAATGAAAGTAGAGCCCTAGAGCTTCAGTGAGTAAAAACTTCGAGTTGGACGAATCACGGCACTTAAAAATCCCTTTGAAAGCGGAACGTCAAAATGCTCTCAAGAGTTGCATGAAAAATGATGAGAGAGGTCAATGTCAGCAAATTGAATGTACACAGCTCCGGGGCAATAAATCCACATCATCATTGCTCGACTCCCATCATCAATAAAACCGAATCCCAGTCGTTGAGCACAGTAAAATTCAAATGCGATACTGTTTGATCTGCTGGCATGTGTGCGCCTGCATTGTATTAGCTCGTAGAACATCTCGAGGAGCAACTTAAAGCCCGACAATGTGATAGCAGAGTGCATTCCGGGCGAAATATCTAAACGTACTTGATGATACTCGCTTGAGCCGCCCGGTCGCACAATTGCCATGAGACAAACAATACAATGTGAGTAATGTTTGCCCTCTCCCCCTCCCCCCCGCCGTCGTCCGTACCTCTATGACAAATAATTTAATATATTTGAACGATTTATGGTCACAATAAATCATTTGCAATGCATTATTCGTGCACTTTAATGGAGCCCAAGCACTGCCACTTTGACATTGGTTGCCCGTGTTTTGTGGCCGCTACTCCTTAGCCCTCCTCCACGAGTCCACACTGCTGTAGCTGCGAAGTTAAGTGCCGGAAAAGAATGGGAGTCGGACTCTGTGACCAATTTTTCACTGTAATGGCCTCTAAATGAGACTTAAGCGATGCAGCGATTTATGTGCTATTAAAAAGCGTGGAACACAACAAACAAACAAATAAAAACCGAATGGTCTTCATTCCGGATGCGAGGATGCAGGGAGGCAGGCTCTCACTCAGGGGTTATGTCGGCCGTTAAACTCGCTTTTATGGCAGAGTTTGAAGAGAATTAAATATTAAGGGATCGTGAAAGGAACTGGAAAAGATTCTTGTCCAGATAAGACACGTCTTTGATGTACCGAGGAAAAAAGTCTTCTCAAGGTCCAAGGTCAATTTAATTTCCTTTGGATTTTCCTAAAAAATTGTCTCCTCTGATTTTAGGGCTTCATTCATTTTTTTGGTCTGTTTTTAAAAGATTTTGCCTTTTTAATGGACTTGACAATGCTTTTAAATTTTTTAAAAATTAGAAAACAAGATTTACAAGAATTTAACAGAGCAAAACAGAGCTTTTTTCAGAATTCTCTCATTTGTGGAATCAAGAAGCTTTTTACGAATATAGTTTTAAAATATAGTTTAGAAGCTGTGACAGGGCTTAAGAAATACTATTAAGGTGTAAATCTCCTCCTGGCATCAAAATGGTCATTTTTGAACCAAATTGGCTTATGGCTGAGGTTCCAAAACGCCACTCTCCATCAATCGCCGCGCCCTTTTTCTGTTTCTCTTTAGAGGGCCCAGTCGGAGGAGCGAAATATTTTAGGGCGATTTTTTCTTTCATAATTTCCAGAAAATCTTCAAAAAGCCGCTCTTTTCTAAAATTTTCCGTTAAAATTTTCTATTAAAAACGCCCAAAATATGTCTCAGGGGGAGAAAAGGACACTCGAGATGCAACGAATCCAGTCCTGCAAAACGAAATCCACGAAAGCTTGCTCGTGAGTCGTTATCTGCATCCTCCTCTGCCTCCTTCTTTTATCTCGCAAAAACAGTTTTGTGTGTGTTTATATTTTCAAAAACTAATTTATTTCGCGCTGGCAAACGAATGCATATTCATCGGAGGAGTGGAGAGAATTGGAGCAAAGTCCCGACTATGGTGGCTGGCAACAAGCTGAAGCAAAGTTGTAAAATAATTATCAAGGCTGCTGCTCTGCTCTCGAATGGGACAAATGTTTTTCAGCCTATTCGTGCTAGTTGTTGCTGTAATAATATAATCATTGTGCGCTGCCTCCCCGTCTTCCTCCCCCCATGCCGCTCCCGATACGAATCGCATTCTCGATGAGGAAAGTTAAAATGAGAACAAGACCATTCTATTTCCCATCCCCAGAGTCCGGGCCGGGAGCATGCAGGCAGACAAGTGTTGTTTCATTGCTTTTGTGCTCCGATGCTCGGCACAGAGACTGGGAGAGAGAGACACAAAAAACCATTTCCCCCCGACACAATCAGCTTTTTGTACCCTCTTTGCTCCGTGTCCACTTCTTTGTCTCCGTCTTACGTCGTGAATTATGCACAGTTGCAGCAACTAGGTGCTCGTTTGGGCTCCCATGTCCCACTATTTTTGTCAATGCACCAAGTTTCCGATTCCCCTTTTTATTATGTTTTTGATTGTTTTCCGGTCCACTGTATGCACACTCAATTGTTTATAAACGCAGTGGTAGACGGCAGTGCATCCTTGAATAACTAAACTCGCTAGTTCGCCCGAAACTTTCAACAACAAAGAATTGTTGTTCCAGGAGTGTGTGTGTGCATGTGTGTGGCTAAAAATCAACATTGAAACCGACCGAGAGACGGCAGCGTCGGTGTGTGAATAAAACAAGAACGGGTGGGACAATTGGGACGGAGCAACGAGAGGCAGATGAAAAATAGTATAATGAAAATAATATTTTTATTGCTGAGTCAATAAAAGTGTGACGACTATTTCTAATCTCGGGAGGAAAATTTGAATGTGAGGAAAAAGGGAACGACCGTTTATTCTCTCCGGCTCGGTTGTAGCACATGACAGCTATGAGCCTCTCAAGTGGGAATTAGGGGGATCACCGTGATAGGTTTATGAAGTGTTTTCATCCGGCTCTATTGTGTTTTAGTTGGGGAGTGCTTTGAAATATGGATTTTCTTTGTGATCTCCTGAGCCTGGAACTCGGCAGCCGCAAAAAAGAGTGAGCCAATAAACTTCCCCCGACAATCGCCCTCATTCGGATGCAAAGCCACAACGCAGCTAAAACTGGGATAATTTAGAGTGGTTGCGGGATTCGGGATCATCTGTGGCTGTTTGCACAAATATCGAACCCCGAACGGCCAAAAATGTGTGTTGTTCCACCGCAGTATAAGGCAGAGGTGGGCCTGGAGGGAATTTTAATTAAAAGACCAAACTATTCAAATTCAAAATTTTTGAGGAAATTTTAAAATATTTTTTGCCAATCAATTTTTGAGTAGAGTTTTTTAAATTAATAAATTAAATAATAACTATCAAATTTGAGGTAAGATTAGGGCAAAAACGCCAGAAAAGACATTTTTATTAATTTTTTTCTTGAAATTTAAGAGTTTAAAATTTACCTTAAAATTTTCACAAATTTCTTCAAGCTAAACCAGGATTCCAAAGCAGTAGAAATATTTTAGTTTTTGGCAGATGAATTTGAAAAAAATTTGTTTTAAGGTCAAAAGTAATAGTCCTACACCGAAATAAGCCATAATTAAAATTACCAATTTTAATCCAACTCAAACAATACCAAAAATCCTATGTTGTTATCGAAATTGAAGCCCGGAAGAGCGTTCCCTGAAAAGCCCCCAACGGTATCGCCGTAATCTCTAGACAATCATATTAACATGCCCGAAATATTCAAATTAAACATGCAAGGGGGCGAACAAAGCAAATGTAAAAGTAATAATATGTAATGCCAAACATTTGTTCGCCTCGACAAAAGTTTCCATCGCTCCATGTTCAACATACCTAATTTTGCATGTTTACCAGCACCCGGAAAAGTCAGTGGCTTCCGCAGCTGAAGCGGCACACTCACGGGATAATGTACTTAAAACGCTGCCGTTGTTTTAGTTGTTCCCGCGAAACAAACAATCAATGCAAACTATTTACAAATGTGAAAATTATTACGGAGTTTGCATTCCCTCTGGATGCGATTCTGGCTCACGTGATTTATTTAATGACTTCTAATAGGGGGCAATTAGACAATGGGAGCAGAGAATAATTTAGCCGATTGAAGCTAGGGCTAGCCAAATTTTTTAAAAATATTTTCAGAGCCCTATTGTTAGTCTCGACATCGGCTTAGAAGATTGGGATCTTGCAAAGTCACCTGGAGCTCAAAAGGCGGAAAATCGACTGACACAGTAAATTAAAAACGTGTTTTCCGCCTCCCACGCATTAGCTAGGTCACAAATCAGGTAGCACTTTATTCCCCACACGCACCCGTGAGCAACGACAAGAACGGATTCACGCATAAATTACCCCTTTTCGGCTCCCGCAAAATTGTTTATTTAAAAATTTCATTTTCAAACAGAGAGAGAAAGAGACCAAGTCCCATGGCCGGAGAGCACGGAGGTAGAACAATTTACTCAACTATGAAAAAGGAAAATTGTTTCCATTCGGTGTCTCCCTGCCGCATGCCAACTCGGTTTTGCCGTCAATTACTGGGTCATCCTCAACATCCAAAAATGTGAGCGTGCGTGTCCTGGCGGCGGTTGTAAAACACCACTCTCCTCCACCCACCTCCCATAAATTATTCATGAGGATTTTTGAGGAATTCTAGCGCGCTCTTTTCTAGCTTAACCCTCCTCTAGGCAATTTGGGGAGCATCCAGGATCACGTTTTTCCCTCTTTCTTGGAATACTAGTTGCGTTGAAGCTCTAGGAGTCCGTGACCAACATGAAATTCTACGTGACAAAATTAAAAACCAAAGCCTGTTTTTTTTCCGGGACGTAATTTTTGAATGTGTCCTTAGTAGAGCTCGTAATCAAGTACTTATCAAATATTTGTTAGTTATCAAACAAATATTAAGGAAAATGTTTGATTGAAGCCAACATCAAATATTTTCAAATATTTGCAAATACTTGATAAAAATTTCTCTCATAAAAACTATAATTTATTTTAACACAGAGCACTCTTTTTGAAGTTTATTCGTATTATTATATTAGGATACAATATATGCATACAAATTATTTGTCTAATGCTTCAAACAAATTGTGTATCGCAAGGTTTCACCTGTCAGTGAACAGCGTTTTAAATTTAAGAATTTTTTAACCATCCAAAATTGCCACAAAATCAAAGAATTTTGAAGGCCAAGGGTGGCAAACTTATTTTCTAAATTTATAGTTATGTTCGTTATTAATTTTTATTGAAAAGAAGGCTTAACAATATTTGAACTTATTTGAAAAATTATTTGATTGATATTTGCTAACTTGCAAATATTTGATTGTTTGATTACGAGCTCTAGCCCTAAGTTATTCTGATATTTTAATAATGGTAAATGATTTTTACAGAAATTTACAATACTAGTAAAACTGATACATCTTGAATCAGCCGCCATCATGGATTTTATTTTATAATTTTTTTTCATTTTTATATTTTTAGTCTGTTAAAGTCATATAAGTTAATTTTCAACCCATTTCGCACCAGTGCTCCATTTCACACCAGTTCTTAGGAACCGTTGTTGTTGTTGTTAAAAAATTATTGTTCTTGTAGAGGGTTAATGAACGACCTCTCGCATGCTAGAACGTCGTGTGGGCGCGTCCCTGGGGCAGCATCTTCGTCGCTCAAGCGAGGAGGGACTCAGCACATGTGGCACCTCTCCGTGTGAATGACCTTGCCGATGCCATCTTTGACGCTAATTTCATTCATATTCCATTCGCACGACGTCAATGTTGAGGCGACCCCAACTGACGCTCGGCGATGTTGTTGATGATGATGAGGAGAAAAGGGGCTTCGGGGACAAGCGCCATGTGGCACAAGTTATGAATTCATTTGGCGGATGAACGAGAAAAAACCGAATCTCTTTTGATAAGCTTTTCCCTTTTAATATCCCTAATGCATGTGATCCCTTTCTGGTCATCACGTCACGCCGGCTTTCTCCACAAAGGCCGAGAGGAACGTTATCATTGAAATTGAAATTTCCTCTCCCTTCCCGCCAACTCATTATGTATTGACTGGCCCACTTTCAAACTTTCTCGGCATCTTCGAAAGTGACATTCCTCGGGTTTTGCAAACAACAAAAGCGGACTTCGGGGAGGGAAACTTTGCTCGACTCGAGTGCAGGAAACATCTCTCAAAATACGCACGTCAACTTCAAACATTAATCAACGTGGTGAGGCGTCTAACTTTTCTTCATTTTGTGGGATTCAATTTGAAGACACGGCAGAGAATGCATGCAGAATGAGGGGGGAGGTGGGGAGACCGCAGCCCGCTTTGAGCCACCGCGCCGTAAAAAGCAACTTTGCGAGATGCTAGCTAAGCTAAGGTTGTGTCAACACGGAGCAAATTAATTGGATCGATTTGTAGTTGGAGCTCGACAGTGGAGAGGCATCAAGAAGCGATATACTCTACATAATAAAGCGTGTAATCTTGTTTGTTCAGTTTAATTAACTGTGCTTACGGTTTACCTTAGACTTTTTGCCGGCACCAAACTTGGAGGCGGACCAATTTTCAATTTCCGAGGCAGAGAAGAATGGGCGCCATTAATTGGCTCTAAGTGGCTCTTTATCGCCTGCAAACTAAGGTGCTGCAGCCTGGTATTTTGTGATATCTGAACTGCATCTGTTTCCATTACCTTCTATCACTTTTTAGAGGTCTCCAGGTTTTCCTGGAGTTTCCTTGTTTTCTTCAAACATTGAGAACGGGCTTCTTGGAAGAAAAAATCCTGATTTTCTACCTTCTAATCCTCCAGTTTCTTACGGACATTGGCTTCAAAGTAGTCTTCAGACTGTTTGTCTGTCCAAGGAAGTATGACAAACGAGTTTTATGTTGATTCCCTCAATGATGGAATAAATTGAGAAAAAGCAGGTCTCTTTAAAGCCCGTTAGTGATGCTGAGCCTTCTATAAGCTATCCTGTATTTTGTTTGACGGGCTTATACTCGCTTTGGCAACTTGAATTACAAGCTCTTGACACGTACCAGAGAAGGAAAACTGCCAAGGACTATAAGGATCAGGAGAAGTTTCACGAAAAAGGAAGCTCCTTACTCCTCTTCGTTAACTAACTCCAGAAAATGGCCTTCCCACTTTGAACTTTCCCCATTTCTGATTGAGTGGTCCAATTTTCAAAATTGAGATCTTGTTAGAATTTTCATTACCTCGACTATCGAAAAAGCAAATAAAAATATTGAATAATTGCTAGTATTCTCAAAAAATTAAATTTTAGACTTCCTTCCGGTACCAATAAGGTCACTTCAAAAAAAAAAAATTAAAAACGAGGTCGATTAACTCGATTTCTCAAGTCCAAAAATATGGTCAAACCTGAAGTCAAAGGGTTCACAGGCCACATCGGTGCCCCCTCGTGCCAATCCCCCTAATTGCAACAGTATCGCCCCAATTCGGCAGCAATTAGTGCCGAACAAAGTTTATGGGGCACTAAACGCCTTTGTCCAATGCGCCATAAACGCTATTGGCCATTACATTAAACTTGACTGCGACCCTGAGAGCGTCTTCTGCTCACCATTCGCAAATAACCTTAATAACACCCTCCTCGTGTTGGCGCCACCCAATAACAAAAGAAAATTATTACACTACTGCAAAATTTTATTATGCACAACCATTTCAACGTTTCATTAATCATTATTGCTAGCATTAATTTTAATCATTATTGCTGTTCTTTATATATAAAATCAAAGTTATTATAAAATCCATTCCTAAGCAAGAACGCGCTTGAGCAAATGACTCGTAACCCTAAAAGAGGACCATTTAAATAGTTTAACCTAATCTCTATGTACAGCGCAATCCCCGACCCGCTCAACCCTTCTTGAACTTCATCAAGAACAGACTGCTAATTAAGAAAATCGAAATCCAGATGGAGGTCGAGATGTAGCCCCAGTAGACGGAGGGGTAGTCGAGGTTCCAGCCCCGCTGTAGGATGGACCGCAGCGACTCCGTTGAGAGCGTGAGGGGGAGGAAGGTTGTAAAGTACCGGGGCAGCCAGTGCATGCCCTCGATGGGCCACACGATTCCGCAGAGCATGACGATGGGCAGGAAGCTCCCCATGGCCAAGTACGTTGCGTTCCTCTCGCTGTCCACCAGACACGAGATGACGAAACCTAGGGAGAGAGAGAGAGAGCTGTTATTGGAAAGTCTTCACTAGGGTGACTCGAAATTTCAAGATTTCTGTATTTAAATTTTTAAGGCCATTTTCAAAAGCCAAATCTGGCGAACTAATTATTTTGATTTGAAAAAAATAATCGTGCTCAGATTCCTGAGGGTCTAATCTGGTTCTAGATGAACTGTAGGAGCCCCAAGACTAGAAATCTGCTCTTGGAGCGGCTGAAATCGGTCCACAAATGGCTTTTCTGGAGCAAAATTGAGCAGTTTCTTGGAGGAAGATTTTCTCAGCAACTGACAAAAATTCCTCGGAGCATTTAAAAAACAGACAAAAATTCAGAAAACTTCGGGAAAGGGTTTTTAAAAATTAAAAAAACCCTAATTCTTGGAGAAATTAAAAAAAACCCTTCCCCAACGTCTTTGTCTTCTTTACAAAATGTTACGAAGTATTTTTGTCGGTTTAGCCGTTGCTGAGAAAACCCTCCCACAAGAAACTGCTCAAGTTTGCTCCAAAAAAGACAATTGTGGACCGATTCCAGCCGGTTCTAGAGCAGGTTTCTAGTCTGGGGGCTTCCACTTTTCATCTAGAACCAGATAAGATCCTCATGAAGCCCAAAAACCGGGACCCGGGAAACTTCTAAAATCTGTTGAAATGCAAGACGAATTTTTCCGGGTATTTTCAGTAAAAAAAAAAGTTTTATGGGTCAAATTTTTTAGTGGCCCTCACCCTCATAGGGGTAGGCCGCTCACTCACCGAAACACATTCCGCAGAAGCCCGTCATGATGGTCAACAACACCACTGACCAAATGTCACCACGATTTGTGAGATCGAAGATGGCGAAGCTGAATATGAGCACGAGAACTGATTGCCAAGCCATTATCACAAATTGCGTAAAGACGTGTGAAAACAAAATCTCTGCCCCCGTAATTCCCGACACCAGGCACCTCTCCATGATTCCCTCGTTCTTCTCGATTATCATGGCACCGGATGTAAGGGCGACCGAAAGGAAGAAGATGATCCTGAAAAAATCGTTCGTCAGAGGGGTCTTTTGGATTGCTCAGAAAGAGTAACTCACGTTAGAATCACGCCAGGAGCTGCAAAGTCTGTAAAGTTGGGAGTCCGGTCGCCGTAGATGGGGTCGTTCCACTGGACCGGGATACGGCCCACTAGAGGGTTCACGTCGCAGTCTTTCAGCACGTCCTGGATGAAGTCGAAGAAGGCGTACTGGATGTCCCGCCACAACAGAGTTCCGATCTGCTGGTCTAAGAATAGATTTTAAAATTGTTTACATTAAAACATTAAGGCAAATTTTAAGCCTTACAGTGTGGCTTTGATGACATTTTTAAGGTCTTTAAACTTTTGAGAATTTTCTAAAAAATATTTTTACAAGCTTCAAAGTACTAAATTTGAGAAACCCCTTACACAATCTTAAACTTTTAAAAATTTTAGAGCTTTCAGGGCCTAAATTTTGGTTTTTAAAAATTTATAAACTTTTTAAAAAATCAGATTAAAGTGTTTTGGACTGTTTAAAATTAATTCAAGAATTTAAAAAATTTTATGAGACTCCCCAGTCCCCATTAAAGTCGAGATAAATTGATTACAGCCAGAAAGACAGACAAAGAAAAATGGAGAAAAGTCAATTAAAGCGGACAATCAGACAAAGGCACTCACTCGACATGTCCAGCCTCACGGAAACTGCCGCCGCCTCGACCGTCCACTCCTCGGCAGACTGTCCCGTCTCCACTCGCTCCACCAGAGAGTCAGAATAGTTGGCGGCAAAGACCATGGCACCCCACGCCCAGCCCCTCCTAACCTGCTCGTTCGCCTCCTCTTCCGTCTCGTACAGCGTCTGCAAAAGGGAATCTTATCAGTTCGAGTTCAAATGGAACGACCATGTCGTCTGCACAAATTGAAAATGAGATTGAAAGCGATAAAGAGAAACACTCACCAGAACCATACTCTTATTGTGCTTCAGGTATTCCATATAACGACAACTTAAATACGTATAATTACAGCCTTTGGTTACAGGACACAATTGCTGGACTGCATCTTGACTATCAACTTCGTAATTGGCAACGGCGATTTTGAGTCCCGTTGGATCGTGTCCAACGGCCCAGCAAAACAGTATTATTTGGATAACTGGCAGCCCGATGATGAAGCACATGATCCTAAAAACAACACTCATAGAAACGAGAATTGGGGGCAGTTGGAGGGGCGCTTGTTTGGATTCAATTACACAATTATTTTGGACGATGACAACGATGAACTTTTGCGTGCACTCCAACTTTATGAATTATTGTGACATGATAGCTGCGCGGAAGCGAGAACGAGCGCAAGCCATAGGTTCCTAAGCTGATAGCCACGATTTCGGGTTTGGGAAATGTTTTAATCCTGGTAGAGAAATATCAGCCGAAAATGGTTGAAAAATTTTTTAAAATTTATCCAAAACTTTTAAGAAGCCTGAAAATTTGGTAAATGCTCTCCTTTTGAAAGATTTGGGGAGTTTGGAGCGTTGCAAAAACCTTAAATAATTTTTTTTTAGTTTTAAATAAAATTTTGCAGTTATAATTGTCAGACAATTTGGGTGGAAACCCAACAGGGAACTCAAAAAAATTTTCAAAGTTGACCCAAGAGACAAAATTGCAAAAATTTTCAACTTTGGACTCTCTCAGAGCCACCATCTTATAAGATAGGTGTACTAATGTTATACTTGACGGATTTGGAATTTAATAATAAAGAAAAATATTTAACCCGAGGCCAATCGGATGAACCTCAAGCTCACACGGCCTCCTAGAGTAAAGAAAGTCCGAAAACCCGCTTTTTGCTCCCAAACCTCACGGTAGACTTCCCTAACATTTTAAGATCCCAAGGGATCTCCCAAATTCCCATCGAAAAAAAACCAGCTGAGAGGGTGACCTGATTTTAAAAGCAGTGGGAATTTTATTAGAAAATCGGTCTCAAAAATTATTTCCACCTTACTCGTCAAAGAGATAAAAATTTCGGCTTTAAAACCTCCAGTTGAGGCCTGAGGTGGATTTCAAGGGAATTTCTTAAAGCTCTTCACGGCCAAAAACAACTTTCAAAAATTTGGCTATCAGTTTAGAGAGCTATGGCACAAACATATCGTCCCCATATTGAACGGCAGAGATGAAAAATATTTACCCAAAGTTCCGGGACATCCACAAAAAGTTCTTCCACAGCAACGCGTACATATGGCTCCACTGAACAAAGTGGAAATAGTCTTTGAACGTCATGGGGGTCTCGTCCTCGGGAGGCAAGGGTGGGGCGAATGTGCCGTTCTCCGGTTTTGGGATGGGCGTCACCTGGTGCACCGATACCTCGCCAAACTCGCCTGATATCTCTCCGTGGTCGTCTTCCGGTGACAGGTCTATTGCGGGGTTCTGAAACGAAACTCCATTAGAAAAGTCATTTTTCCACAATTTCAGGTACTCACCGACATGGCTGCTGAATGCCTCATTTGCTCTATCACCTCCGTCGCAATTGACGACCGTCGTCGTTTTCCCATATTCTGCATGACGGCAAGCTTCAGAAATACCTCCTCCAGGGACTCCGACGTGTACTGTCGCAGGAGCTCCGATGGGGATTCTTCCGCCAAAAACCTCCCACCTCGCATTAAACCTATCAAATGTGCCTGCCTCGTCTCGTCTATGTAATGTGTTGTAATGATCACAGTTCTGTTTCCACCTCGGGTGATTTGGACCAAATAATCCCAAATGCTGCAAAAGTTCGCAAAGCGCCAAATTGTAAAATTAAATTCGTATTCATCATCATCTTCCCCATTACTGTTGCGAGGCTATCATAGAGACGTAGGGACTAGAGGGGGGATTCTCTAAAAAAGGGGGGGTATGGTTAAATTCTGGGACCTCTCTAGTCTGTAGGTCTCTATGGAGGCTAGCCTTGGCTTCTTGTTTCAAGTCCAAGGGATTTTTAAGGGTTCAAGTCACCATAAAAATTGATAAAATTTTTTAAACCGCTCTAGTCTGTTGGTCTCTATGAAGCCCAGCCTTGTTACTTTGTTCACGTCGGTTTTGGAAAAGTTTTTTCAACCATCCAAGTAAGAAAACCCTTTATTTTTATGAAAATGTTAAAGAAGAACCTCTCTAGTTTGTAGGTCTCTATGGAGCCTAAGAAGTCTCATTTTCAAAATTTAATTATTTCAAGCCTGAAAAGTTTCATTTGACACTTCATAGGAAAAAATTAAGGGATCACTCTAGTCTGCACGTCTCTATGGAGCCTAGCCACGCGCCTAATTTTCAATGCGGACATTTAAAATTCAAATGAGGGTAGCCCGGCCGTCATGGAGATTTTCACGCGTCGACTGAAATTTATTTTCCCAATTAAGACTTGGAGTTTGCTCCCGAACTTACTTTTGCCGCAGGACCGGGTCGACTCCGACCGTGGGCTCATCCAGAATCAGCAGCTCGGGTTCGTGCAGGAGCGTGGCCGCGAGACTCATCCGTCTCTGTTGCCCGCCACTCAGGTTCTTCACGAAGCTCTCGGCGTGTGGCATCTGGAGCATCTTCAGGAGCTCGTCCACTTTCTCCTCCACGTCGTCCGTCTTCATGCCGTTGATCCACCCAAAGTACAGCAGGGTCTCGCGGATCGTGAACTCGCCGTACAGAGCCACCTCCTGGGGCATGTAGCCGATCCGGGGACCCGGCACTCCCGATCCCCTCGAACCCGGTTTCCCGCCCAGCACCCAAATTTCCCCCGAATTCAGTCTCCGTCGGCCCACGATGCACGACAACAGCGTGGTTTTCCCGCATCCCGATGCTCCCAGCAAGCCATATCTGCAAAAGGGAAATTCACACAGAATTATTAACTGCAGCATCGCATTAAATTCCGAACAGTTTGCACACTTCCTCCGTACCCCCCAACGCAGCCAAACGTCGATGACAAATTTATGTGAGTACGGTCCCCGAATTCCGGAATAAACTAACTTTCCTCTCGCATGACTTCCATTAGAATGATCGTCCTATTTGATGAATATTTCAGAGCCAAAAATGAGCTCGTTGAAAATTAAAAGGCCGAGTTTGGATTTCTCCATCTCGTTGCCGATGTCGAGCAAAAATTGTTTTGGGCATCACAGACCATCCGAAACTTTTTACATGCATTTTGAGTAGGAATTTGTGTGTCGTCGACATAAAAGCCGGGATGAGGAATGACGGGGAGGTTGTGAAAGGGCAGACATTTTTCCCTCGCAGTTCAGTTATTGCAAACACGGCAAACTTTGCTGTTTGAGTTGAACATAGTTGAAACTCGTGGAGTTAGCATAGCAGTAAGGCATTTATGGGAACAATTCTACGACCCAAAGTTTACATATTCAATGGTTGGGCTGAAATGAGGCTTAAACACCTTTTCTCAGAATTTTCTAGGAATAAAATTAATTTGGTTAGAAAATAATTAAGAGCTGCAAGAGTCTTAGAATCACGTCCGAATTGGGCTCAAGCGCTAGGGTTTAACGTCAAGAATAGAGAATTCTCGACATTTTTGAGTCCTCGTTCTCGAAGCACAACTCTCGAGAATTTCGAGAATCATTCTCAAATTTTTATTCGATGATTTTAAATTCGTTTTTTTACGAACTCTTTTTATTTGAATTTTTCTTTGAATTTGAGATTGCTTTTTAAAAATCTATTTCATGAACTTAGTTAAGGTGTCAATTTTAAGCACCCCCGTTCTCCCATGTCAAATATGAACTTAGAGAAAGTTGACAAACATTAAAAAAACTTCTTAATAACCATTGACCACTCACACGATTTGGGGTAGGAGGGTTTGGGATCACGTAAAAATCTCAAGATCTCTACCATTTTCAGATTTCCCAAGACTGTGCTCCTCTTGCTAACGAATCTTTGTATCTTTTGTAGTTTCAGAATTGAAAATATTTATGTCTGAGATTTTAGAGAATTCTCGAGAAATTCTCAAAGCAAAAAAAAAATTATTATCAAATTCTCGAGAATTGAAAAAGTCAAGAATCGTGAAACCCTAGTATTTGCATCAAAAAATATTTGGAGTGGAGGTTTGGTTATTTTTCAAAACTTGGGTAAAAATCTGTTTTTCTTCAAAACCCACTTTTTCGGAGAAAACGCTTCGTCAACATGATTCTAAGTCGATTGAAGTGTTTAGAGGCCATTTTCGTGATAAAAATTTTTGACAAAAATTCTAGATATAATTTTTTAAAAATAATTTCTTCTGTTTGGGGTGAAATCGCGTACCTAGGTAGACGTAGGGGCCTCAGGGGGAAAAGTTTGGGTCCAAAAATATTTCCTGACTAAAAATGAGACAGAATGACCCCCGAAATAATATTTCCTGCTAATTCACTCATCAATGAACTAGACGCTTTTTCTCGCTACGAGGATGTTTGCTCATTCAGAGCTCGTCAAACAACGAGTGTTTGCATGTCGGACCGCAGAACGCGAAGTTTAATGAGAAACCAAATATTGGCCAGAACGCGCGCATTCCTATCAATTAGCATCATCATTGTGTGTCTCATTATATGCGGGAGGAGGGAGCAGAACATGTGTTCGCAGTGGCTACTTACATGGTCCCTTTCGGCACCGTCATACTGAGTCCATCGAGCACTATGTTTGGGTTCTTCTTTGTGCCGTACATCTTGTGGGCGCGTCTCACGCACACGGCCTGCTGTCTCCGGACCGCCACCGTCGAGGGTTGCGTCATGAGCTTGCGCTTCTTCTCACCGATATGTGGCTGCTGCTGGGGGACCGGGGGTCGGACCTCGTCCAGTGGAGGCGTCGGCGGCGTCTCCTCTGTCTGTGTTTCCATTGTTCTGCGGGACTCTGAAATGTCGGAATGCAAGAATGATGGTGAGTATTAGCACAAATTGACTTCCTAATTCCATGCGAGGGGGCAATTATAAGTCATTATCACGCGCTGTTTATCACGATAAAATATTTGATACGATTTTTCTACATGCTCTTGCTCCCTCGTGAAACATGAGTCGATGGCTTAATTGAATTTCATTTGCCTTGTCTCGGCGTTTCGCTTGGGGGCGGAAGCACGAGTCGAAGAAGAATGTTCCGGGGAGGCTTAGGGTGCTTCCAGGACGTTTGGGAGTGAGTAAGAGCTTTCGTTACATGAGCAGGCTCTAGACTTCGTTTCGCTTCGGTAGCTTTGAAAGGAAATTCGTCTTCTCGGGAAATCAAGGTTTTGTTGTGAGTAAAGGCTTATTGATTTCAAACCTGTAATGCGAGAAATTTTGTGCTTTCGAAGAAGTTAAAAGAAAGCATGGTGGCCTGAGTCCTTCTTCTCCTCATGAAGAAGGCTTTGAAGGCCTTGAAGTCGGTTGAGTGTGAAATTTTGCTCTTTTGTTCGCCAGGGGAAGTCTTGGGTTGCCACTTATTGACCCTCCAGGTCCGCTATTTTACATGTTTGAGACCATGGTCCCAAACAAAAATCGCTTTATTAGTAATTTCATATGACCATGCTGAATTTCAACTCAATCGAAGTAACTAAAATTTTCCCCCCTTTGGGGGTCTCTCACCCCACCCCCTTAGGTGATAGGGGCAAACATGTGTTCTATGATTTGCTAGATTTGGCATGATGTGTAACATATCCAAAATTCAGTTCAATCGGATGAAGTATGTGGAACTTTCATACAATGGGAAAACCCCCTTAATTACCCCCCAGGCAGTTTTTCGGAAAAACCAAAGCCTTGCGCCCACTTTATAGACCATACATGACAACATGCAAAAAATCGCAGGTCTCTAGCTCTTGTAGTTTCGGAGTAGTTGAGACTCAGACGGACAGACAGACGGACATATCGGACATATACCAAATTCATAGATTTAGACAGTGGGTTTGAGCTTCTGAAGAAGTAAAGGGATTTTTACAGCACTATGGAGGCTTTGAGGGCTCCATTTCAGCTCTGAGTAAAGCCGATTGAGGTCCAAAGGCACCCAAAGAAACCCATAATCCAGTCCGGGAGGATCCCAATCTCCCTGGTATTTGAAAGAAGCCCAGAAAAGCCAATAAAAATAACCCTGATCTCACTCAACCTCCGAAGAGGCTACGAAGTCCAACACTTCCTAGGTCAGTAATTGAGCCCCTCATCGCCTCAACGCCCCCAGTCATCGCTGCTCATTAAAAAGTACAAGTTGCCACCTTTTCGAGCGCCCACCCCTTTGTTTTGTCTGCGTAATTGGCAGCTCTAAGAACGCTCGGAAGATTGCTTCCGCGTCACGCAAAGCACTTTCATTTTCATTACGTCTACGTACAGCCGCTATTTCGTGTTAATTTCCCGCTTCTTTATTAACCGTAAATGATAATTATTAACGCATCATTCTTTTCAATTAGCGCGTTAAATCATCGGTTTCATAATTGTGGAAGCTCTCTACGATTCTCGGCCGTCCTTGGAACGTCATCCAATACGCTAGTCGTCCCGGGAGAAGGAGCCTGGAGCACCGAGGACGCTGCAGAAAATAATAATTATATCTTTGTTTTGCTTTATTTCTGTTCCGAGCAGTTTTAATTGAGTCGTGTTACGATACGGATGAAACAAGATTAGAGGAGCGATGACACAAAAAAATTATAAAGTTCGTGTCACACATGCGATGACGGTGATGACGATCGAAACAAAAGTGCAGTCAGTTGCAGAAATATTATTTTATTATTGTGTGCCGAGCTCTAATTGTGTGAATGCCATGCCAGAGAACGATTTAATTTAATCATGCTGCAATGTGACTGTGCTCTGGGACGCTCTTGCGACAGAGAGGTCGCTTCTGGTTCCGAGGAATTGCTTAATCGAATTCTCGGGAAAAGTAACAGGTTACTTTTTAATGAGTTGGACTGCTCGAGAATTTTTTATTGCGAGTTCTAATCAAAAAGCAAGACTATGAATTTTAAAAGAGATAAAAAGTTCCAGAGAAACGTCTCTCTTTAGAGCTCTCAAACGGATTTTTCTAGTACTTTCTAAACAGAAGAAAATAAGGGAATTTTTTACAATTTTTAGTGAATTTTCTCCCGGATAGAGTAAAATGCACTATTATATGTGCTATGTCCGTCCGTCTGTCTGTCTTTTTAACCGTCTGAAACTTAATAACTCTAGAACCAGAAGAGATAGAGACCTGCAGTTTTCTGCATCGTATAGAAAATAATTCGTGGGGTAAAAAATTAGACATCTTAGACCCCCATTTTCCCTAGGGGGGGGGGGGGCGAAAGGGGGGTAAACCCGTTTTATGAAAGTTCCTTATACTTCGTCTGCTTGAGCTGGATTTTCGATATGTTATAGTTGACATTAAATCTAGCAAATCATAGAACACATGTATGCCCCTATCATTTAAGGGGGCCCAGAGGGGGACCTCCTAAGTTTGTATGGGGGGAAAATGCACTTCTTATACTTGAACTTCGATTTTGTATTTCTCCTGTAATTAATCTTTCCTGTAAAGCTTCTGGAAAGATTAATTGTGTAGAAGAAGAGAGACCGTCAAATGCCCACTGACCACTTTTGTTATTCTAAGGTTCATGGTCAAGACTTCCGGCTAAACAGTGGCGAGACTTTTTACTCAAAACAGCTCGTACTTGGGGCTTAACCCATAGGCTACCAAGAGGTAGATAGTGACTCATTGACTTTTAAAGAATATGGACCCACTTATTTTTGTTTCAAACGTGAATCTGGCCAGCTTTTGATTATTACAGCAGCCAATGAATCAAGTTATCGCTGGGATTCCAAGCCTTCAAATGACTCAACTTCAAGAGAAGTAAGTTTCCCGTCCCACTTGCTCACTCGCACCGGCGCGGAAAGCCCTGCTAATCTAATCCAGATTTTAATGACACTTCGTAGAACAAAACGCGACCAGTTATTAAATCAACAGCAGCGTCCAAGGCCGCCGGTGTGACGAGGAGAAAAAGACCATGGGCAATCTTGATAGCAACTTTACAATTAATGATGGAACTTACTCGAGCGGAATAATCCACATTTTATTATTTCTGTACACAACCAGGGCCCGGCTCGCTCGACGTACAAAAGAGAGACTGAAACATTTTCGGTGTCAGAAGTAATTTAGCGTCTTTTGAAATATTTTAATAAAGTTGATAAAGCAATTATGACGAAATCAGCGTTTATTCACGGCGATGGCACTAATTAAGCTCCGCTTTCATACACGTCCTAATCCTCCGGCACCTGGTCAGGGGCACGGGAAGCGTCCGAAGAAGCGAAAACAAATCAAATGAATCTCGGGCTAGACAAATAAATGTCACAAAAACAGGCATTTCCGAGGCAGCTAATTAACTTGCAAATATCTGCAAGAGCGTTTCTGCCTGACTCAGAGAGCTGTCGGGGAGAAGTCAGCGGTTATTAAATTATCATCGCGAATCGCGAAAACCCGCAAAGTCATCGTCGGGGTGGAGGCAGCCGAGGCACAGTCTGTTTGTTTTCTGCATGCGCACAAATGCAACTCTGGGCAAATATTTCAATTTACTCGATATGCTTATTTGAAGTAATAAAAGTTTGTAATGTGTGTTTACTGACATATGCACAAACAGAACGCCGCCCCCGAACAAAAATGGAAAATAACGCTGCTGTTATTACTCATTGCATTAGTGGAAGTCGAGGCTGAGTGTGCAATTTTTCACTTGCATCGAACGCCGCATGCGATGTTAGCGGCAGTGGTTTTGGGAGTTGCGAAATTCGCTCGTTTAAGGTCGCAGGCTTGCCCGAAAGAGTGATCATTGACCTAATTTTTGAAAGGGACCAGCGTGAGAGGGACTACCATAACCTTTGGAGCCCTAGGGCTTTCAAAATATATCCATAAATATTTTAACGTTACTAAGCTCTTTCAAAAAGAAAACTTAAATCAAATTCAAATTGGCAACAAAATATTAAACGTTCAAAAAAAAATTTTTGGAATTAAAAAAAAAAGTTTTTAGGTTTTTGCTTGATTTTTTATCGAATGTAAAATATAAAAGCAGCTCAGGAAAGAGCTAAATAACTAACTCATTTGTGGTGTATGGCATTGCATAAAATTTAAAATTCCTCAATAAAAATTCAAAATAGAAATTTAAATTTCCAACAAATTACTAAACCTTATATAAATTTTAAAAAATGTTTTTAATGTTTAAAAAATTTTTGTGGGTTCAGGAAAGAGCTAGATAACTGTTTTGTGGTTTTTGGCATTGCAAAAATATTTGAAACTTCTCCAAAACAATTTAAAATAGACATTTAAACCACTAAATTTAGAGCAAAATATATTTTTGATTTAACAACAAAATATTAAACCTTCGATAAAAAAATTTGTAAGTTTTAAAAAATGCTTTTAAGTGTTTCTTAATTATTTTTATGGGACAGAGAACAGGGAAGAGCAACAGAACTAATTTTTAGTGTTTCAGATTCTAAAAACAATTGAAAGAACTCTTAAAAATTTTTTTGGTAACTTAATAGTTTATGGACGGGCAACCCTGCTCCTAAACTCAATTTTTCGCTGGTTAGGCCGAACATTATTAAGTGCTGCATTCTGTTGCAGGTCTGCTTTGGATGTTAGAACGAGCCCAGCACCCCGAGCAGACTCGCAGAAGTCACTGACCTGCATGGCTAATTTTATCATCATCTAATCATCATAATTGATGTAAATTGCAAGACCTCCAGCCATACTTCCATCGCTATATTTACATTAATCATTAGACTCAACCCCGCAGATGGCGAGACGGCAGTGCGGTGTAAAAATTACGCTCAGCTGCCGCGCTATCTTCGTACCCTGACATGATTTCCGCAATTACTAACGACATACAAAATGAGTAATTACCATGCGAGAATTTCTCGACTGCTCCTCGTGCCTCTTTCCCTCCAACGGGATCTGAGCACGTCGCGCAAACAATGGAAGGTTGCAGTTTTACACTTTGTAAGACAAGACAGAACACTGGTAGCTGCAAGCCTGCGATAAAAAGCCTTTCTGGCTCTGCGCCAGATCTGCATATTCTACGAAGCCCCTGATGAGCGGAAAACTTCTCCCTCGACACGCTCTGTGTGCTAATTTGGGCTGCCAAGGTCGACGCCGCTTGCATCACGCTGATCGATGGGAAGTTGGTGCGGTTTTGCAAGGGAAACCCTGCCGCAGGAAGGTCAAAAACCTTGCTGACAGAACTCGTTTTTTTCCCAAAATCGGAGAATGCGAGAGGTATCGAAAGGTTGACAGACGGAGAGCAAATGTGGGAGGGGAGCGTTTGCAAATGAGCGTCGTTCGAAAGGTTGAGTTCAAGCTTGAAGCAAGTAATTTGCAGCAACAGCCTTGCGAGCTCTGTCTGTAGATGTACGAGCACGAGTTTGCACAGCAATAATTAAAAAAAAAAATGTAAGGTGTAAGGTTGAACTTGAACTAGTAGAACCAGTGAACATTGAATATTAATGCGTGATCGAATGTGACAATTATACGGACGGACCAATGCTGCTAGCCTATTTAGCTCAAATTACTGACTTGTGACACGTGACGAGGAACTGGGTTGGCTCTCGGAAGGACCTAAGGAAGTGACGGCAGTGGTTGGCCTTTCAGTTTTCTTATTTGGGACACGGTATTTACTAACAAGGGGGAAGAAGGCCAATGCTAAGACTTTTAATCGACTCATTCACTCAACTAAAGAGCTAAAAATTGTTTTAACTTCTTTCTTTCTCTAAAAGTGTGGCAGCAATTTCAATTTCGTGCTCTGAAAATTAGTTGGAATTTTTAAAAATTGCTTCTAACCTTAAAAATAAAATTTTAGGCTAAAGTGACCTTTTGGAGACCGGAAGTATTAGATAGTAAAAAGAATTTCTCATAAAAGTCCCCAATCGGGAGTAAAATTTTTTAAAAGAGAACAAATCCTTTAAAATTCCTTAGAAAATTCAAACCATCAAAACTAAACCCCCCTAGCATCTCTAGAGTCAAGAACGTAACTCACTTGGAAACATCTCAGCAAAAGTTCCCCATCCATAAGCCAGAAACTCGTCATTAACGTCATTCAAAAGCCTCAAAACTTGCACAAAGCTGGTTTTCAAGCACCTTTGTTTCAAAACACCCTCTCTTGGGGACGGCGTTTGTTTTTGTAAACATCCAGGTGATTCATGCCCGCAAAATTTCACACAGCGACAGTCAAACTTGCTGACGAATCGTCGCACACTCACACACACTCCAGCACCTTGACCTTGGCCACCAATTTACAGCCGATTGATTCGATGTAAGTTTCACTTTTGGAGCTCACCTGCGGAAACGAGCCCAGCACGACACTCGAGAATGTTTGATTTATACGGGCATGAGAGGGACTCTTCTGGTTCTTGGATCGGAAGATTTATTCCGATGAGAATCCATATCGCACACGTATAATCGCCGATTCACGGTCGTTAGCTGGTGTTGTGACAGATGACGGGGCCCACCCGCTAGTCGGGCCAGAGGTGGACCCTTTGAGCGACCTCTTTGTTCCCGTCATTGATTTTCGCTCAAGTCACACAGGTGTGTGAGAAATCCAAGACTGAGCCGCGATCTTGAACCTGACTTGACACACAGAGTGGTAATTAGCGACGCAGAAAACGCCGAGCTCCATCGTTTTAATAAAAAAAAGACTCGTTGCTAGTAAGCCAGGCAAAAAAATCCGGTTTACATCGCGGTGATAAAAAAGCAAATGTGGAAGACTGACGACTCAGACAGCGACCGGATCGCAGCGCTTCCCGCGCAGCTCAGGAAAAAATGACCAGTGGTTTAGTCATGCCTCTATCATCATTAACGTGCCAATTTTTTCATTGTTTTGGTTCTTCGGAATCAAGTCAACGGCTGCCAGCGTTTTTGTGTGCTTCTGGAGCGGAGATCTCGATCTCGAGAATCACCGGGTTTGTTCACATATTTCGTCACGGTAAAAATCGCGTTTTTTTTTACCGGAAAGGAAGCAGTAGATCTTCCTTTCAATATCCCCCCCCCCCCCCCCCCTCCTCCAGACTACAACGTCATATGGGAACAACCCCTAAGTCTAGTCACTTCTGCCGCTCATGGGAAAATCCCGGTTTTAGAGAGGAAGTCGAGGATGAACTTGAGAGCTCTAAGTGGAGCGTTGAACTTATTTTTGGTAGTTTTTTGTCCGTCTTCAACTCTGACTTTTGAGGTCTTTGAGCTTCTTCTCAGAAATAAACCCTTTAAGCTGGTTTGATGAAGCTATTTTTAACTCTTTCTGTTGTCTTGAGGTAATTGGAAGGAAATGAAGTAAAGAAGGCATCTTGAGAAAGGGGTTTTCTCTACCTAGAATGACCTATGACTCATTTTAAAAAATTATAGGAGTCTTTGGTTGCATTAACCGTCACTGAGAGTAAGGTTTTCCTATCAGATCCCTATCCTTTTTCAGAGGCTTCAGTATGGGCTTCAGTCCCCTCGACTTCTTTTTTTTCCATGTGAAAGTTACTCCTTCTACATGGACTTCAGACTACTTTGTCTTCGAATAGGAGTTCTTTTAGTCGTAGAAAGAAACTTCTATGGCTCTGATGGTCATCAAAATCGGATCCAATTGACAATATGAGTTTAAGCCGTTCCTAAATTTAAGAGAGAGCACTTAAAGACTAGGAATCTGTCTTTGTCATCAAATTGAAAATAAAATCCACTTTCAAATTCGGCAATTCAAAGTCTGTTTTTCTGCAAATAATTGTTTACGATTATTCAGAGGTTATTTTTCGGTCAAAAAGAGCATTACGTCTCTTTGAACAACAAAGACAGGCTCAGAGAAGCTTCAGCAGAACAAAATAGTGGGGGATATTCCTAAGATCGGAATCGCAATACCCGTTTATTAGCTGAATCAGCCAATTTGCCTCTCTGTATCTTCGAATTATTTAATTTATGCAGCGAGTGAAATATCGCACACACGGTGAAACACAACTTTCCGCGCATTTTCAGGAAATAATAAGCGCAAAAACATCACGCGTTTCAAATACATGAATTTATGATGCACTTTTTGGAGTGCGACTGCGGCAACATCGAAAAATGTGCTGCTGGCAAAAACTACTTCATAATGTCCCGCGACCCCACCTATCGCACTATCAATCTACTATCGATTATAATGGCAATAAAATTGCAAATAAATTGCGATCCTCATTTATCATGCAAAGCGCAAGCAATTTAATAAAATCGTATCTGATTTGCCTGTTTTGCATGCCCCGTCTCCCATGCACCTTTCTCCCGAGACTTGGACGGAACAGGGCCTCCTTCCATGTAACATGAAGACATTTGAGCGCATGCCGAGCATCTTGATACCGGAGACACGCCAGGGCATGCCGCCTGACTGCAAATTGGGCTTAAACACTAACGTAATTAAAATATGAGCGGGGTTACTGCTGTTGCCGGACATGTAAATTAGTTGCAGTTAATTACAATATATGCTTCATTTAGAGAATACTAAATGTCGATTGATAGCTCTGGGCTGCGATAGCGCAAAATAGTCGATTTGCGAGCTGGTTCGGGCCTGGCTGCACAAAAGACAGTTTAATGATTTTGTGTAATTTTAATTAGATTAAATTCATATCCCACAGACGGCCTGGCAAGCTCGCTATCATTTCCGATTATCGCCAAACTGATGTGATGTATGCGAGGGTATCAGCGTTCCTATTGATTTCAAATTATGATATTATGGAAATTCTCCCAACCTGGCTGCTGGGACATATTTTAGCGGGGCAAATAGTCGCACTGCTGCTTTCTGTCAAGCACGTGTTTTTTTTAACGACTTGTGGGGCGATAAACAAGCCCAAATGTGAGAGTACCAGGACCATAGAGTCGTTCTTCTAGAGCGATAGCTAAAATTTAAGAACTCTGATTTTGAAAAAGGCCTGTTTCGGAGGCTCGAAATTTTTTATTAGGAACTGATATATTTTATAAGTTTTAAGGAATTTTGTGCAGACTTCAAAAAGTATTCTTTTATCAAAATCGGACGTGTAGTTGAGGAGAAACAATTCAAAAACTAAGTCAATGAATTTTTAAGGTGAATTTGGATTTTTCAATATCCCAGCTTATATGCAAAATTTTTAAGAAAATCATGGGCCAGAAAATTGTTCTCAATTCTTAGCCTAAATTCCCATTTTCCTGGAAACCGGAGACCCAGTTGTCCTTCTAGAAGATTGACTCTTAGCTTAGAACACAAAATCGCATTCTGAACAGCCTTCGGAGAGCTTCCCACCGAGTCTTTGTCTACCTCCGAGCTTCCTCTCGCTATCAATCACCCCGAATCAGCCGCACAAACACCGTGGATCTCCACAACAGATACCGAAAGCGAAGCAGCAAAAAGCGACTCTCGAGAGTGCAAAAAGTCACGTTCTACCCGAGAACCGGATTAATCCTTTCTTCTGGCGTTAATGAGACAGCCTGAAGCACCGCTAAAACCGACCCCAAACTGCATTCTCGTGTCTCTCTCATCTTCAAAAAACCTCCACACGCTTACCGAAATCTCGTACGCCGCAAATTTGCACAAACATCCAGCTTGCATAAATATTATCGTTGCATTACGCAACGAAATGCACTTTAGAGAGAGCCCTTTCGGCACGGCGGCCCAAGCACGAGTTCAGAAAAGCCCAGATTAAGTCCCGTTCAATCAGTCGCCGCCTGTCTACCGAAAGAGCAGGTCTTAATTTATTCGAAGACGTGCGTGAAATCAGGTTATCCGATGTTGACGACTTTTTCTCAGCACCGCCGAATCTCCGGTAAGCCGAGCAGATAATTTTATTGTAATCGCTTGTTCAGCACCACCTGATCTAGGGGAAACCTGTGCTATTCAGCTCATGATCTGTCTGTCTGTCACGAGTCTGCCACTTTTCTCCGCCCGAGGTGTTGGTGACTTGAGAGTCTTAAATTGGTCAGAGGTGTAACGAGAGGTGGTTTTCTTGAGTGAAACATTATAATTAGGACAGTCAGTGACGTAACTACTTCAAAGTAAACCCATTAGAGTAAGCAAAAATAACCAAAACAGTCTCAAGCTTGGATAAAAGAACCAAAATCTAATCAGTGACGTAACCTTAGAAGGGCTTTTTTAAGTGACTTGCCCCAAGGAATGAACCAGAAGCTCTCAAGGTGTCAAAAAGGCCGTTTCTTGAAGCGTTAATAAATAAATGACTCAAACTAAACCAGTGACGTAACCAAAATAGGGCCGTTTATTCAAAGAGAACGAACTGAAGGCCTGAAGGTTTCGAAAATAAATCATGGTAACCTTAGAAAGGCTATCCAGAGGGCTCCAAGCTCTTTCCTTGAATTATAAATAAATATGAGACCCACTCCAAGCCAGTGACGTAACCAGAAAAGAATCAGAAGACTCTAAGACGTCCAGTAAGACAACCAGAAGGCCTCTTAAAAACCAGAAACGACTCAAGTACTCAATGAGGAGACTTGCTTTAGTACGTACCCACTTTTCATCCCCGCACTTTGCTCTTACATCGATACACAATCGATTTGTTCGCAATCAATCAACTGACGAAGGTGAAGAAAAACATCGTTCACTAATGACTTGCACATCCCCGGATCCACGACTCACTCCCATGAAGCAAGAGGTGGGATTCTCTCGCGACTTCACACTTCTGGTGATGCCGATTGTGCAAACAAGAGCTGAAGCGGGATTTCGGTCGATCAACTGTGACTCACCGACTCAGCATTTTGCGTCAGAGCGAGAGAGTCCGGGACGAGATTTGTTTTATTTCGATCACCTCTCGATTCACGGACAAGAACGTTCTGACGTCCAGTGTCGCTCTCGCTGACGTCAACGCGGTCACTGGTGGTGCGGTTTAGTCCCATTGAGCGCCCGAGATGGATGGAGGCAAAGATCAGATCAAAGATCGCGAGCTTGTGCGGTTTAGGCGAATTCGCTAGTCACCGGGAAGATGAGCGGAGTGCTTTGAAGCAAAGTGCTAGTCATCCGAGTGCGAAAAGGGGGTTCAATTGAAAATTACCGCGGTCGCGGAAAAAGATTGCGCTGCAATTGAAAGGTTTGACGGACGTCTCAATCAGTTACGCAAGTCTTGGGCAGCGGAGGTTTCAAGGGCGTCGAATATGCTTTGTTACTCTCCTTCGTGTTGCATGCCAGACGAACATAACGACACAGGGCCGGAGCGGGGTCAGGGGCAGAGCTACTGGGTCTGATTGATTGGCTTGTTTAACTCCCTAATCGGAAATCTTGGACCAAACATTTTTTTGTTTGATTAGGAGTTTCTAAAAAATATTCTTCTAAAAAAATTAGGGGGCACAAGGAATTATTCGCCGGGCAATTTTCGTTTTTTTAATCCGTGTTTTATTCACTTTTTCTTGACGATATTTCGGGACGCTCCTGAGCCCATCATCAGGTCTTGATTGTCGACTGGTTATACATTTTAAGGACTAGTTTACATTATCGTTAAGCGTTGAAAATACATAAATTTTGGCTCCTTTTTCGTCATTTGGCTTGAACAGATTACTTTGCTCCAAAACACCTTTCCACCCAACAATAAAGAAGATAAAAGGAATACAATTTACTTCACTTTTTCGATTTGCTAGAGCTGCCAAAAATTTTTAAAAAATAGTAAAATATGTTCAATTAAATTACAAAACATTTTCAAAACCGAAAACTATCAGAAAATATTTTTGAAAGTACTTAGTAATCTTAATACCCCTCACGGTCAAATCAAAGCAACTGTTAAGAAGTGGGAGTTACAAGGCTGTCTAAATGTCGAAGAAAAAATTCTATGTAGAAACATTTTGAAAATTCTAGGGCCAATTTGAAAACACAATTAATTTGTCACGAGAAAAAATTAAATCTGCAGGAAATATCAAAAGAATTTAAACGTTAAAAATGTGAAATATTTATTTTAGAAAAAACGTCTAAATTATGTAAAAAATGTTTTACAAATTTTGGGAAGCTCTATCGATTCCTAAGAAGTCATTAAAGATCTTTCTTTTTCCGTCCTATATTCAAAATTCCTCTAGACTTCAGTCAGTTTTGAGGAGCCTCATTTTCAATAACAATTTTTTCCAAGAAGAGCCATTGACTCTCAGCCCCGTCTATCCCACCCCTGGCGAGATATTCATAATTACATGATTTTGAAAAGTGAGGTGACAGACTGCACTGCCGACTTGTAATCGTACTCAAAAACCTGTTTGCCCGCAGCGGTCACCTTGCTGCTTGAATCTGCTTGCTTACCGCACACTCTCGAATGGGACTTGAAATTTCCAGCCAGGCTGGGTCGGAAGCGGCCAGCGGACGGACGATAAGGGACATGCTCGATATTTCCATGAACTCTTCTCCTCTAATTGGATCTGTCAGGCATCTAATTGTGCCTCTGATCCCCTCAATTTGCGACTTACATTCGTAATTTCCAGTTCCATTGTACGACTGCACCTGCTATTGCCGTCTTTGATTCGATTTCGCATGCTCACTAACGTTCAATTACGCAATTTGCGTAAAAAGTGTGTGTTTAAAATGTAAATTTAGAGTGTGCACGAGGCTGAACGAGGTGCTGATTTATAGCACTTGAACGCGAGGAGGATAACTCGGGGGTAATTGATACTCTAGATAGATTAAATGGGGTCTCAAGTCCCGAACCTCCTTGAGAACGAGACCCTTACGTAAAAACCTCAGCCCCCGGCAAGGTAGCGGAACACGAAAATTCTTGCTCACTCGGCGTTTCCGGTTCGCTCGAAATCACCGAAACAGGTCTCTGTTATACCCCTTTATTCCACTCGCACGCCGATTTCCTGCTTCCCTTGCTGCTGCTTACACGTATTTCGCAATTTTTGTGTGGCATTGAAACCACTCGGTTACAACACTCATTCTGTAAATCATCTCGCCTCCGCGCGTGGAAATTTATTGTCTCCTCCGCGTCACGAAAGTTGGTCATGGCTCTCCTTGCGTTCCTCGCAGCATTCTCTCCAGTCTCCATTAAATGATGAAAAATGTATATTTCACTTTCATGAAAAGGTTTGTTCGCACGCCAAGGCGAGCTAACTTTTTAAATCTCACGTAGACACACTTGCCCCGCCAAAACCCGGGCCATCTTTTAAAAATGCAAGAAGCTGACAACAAGTCTAGTGCGGAGAACAGGATATGAATAATACACGGGGCTAAAGAATTGTGTGTACGCGAGACGAGGAAAGGTCATCAAACTTAATAAATTATAGGCGACATAAAAACTTTACGCAAGAGGTTGCGAGATTGGCTACGTGCTTGAATGTTCTGAGGCTGATGGATCAACGGGATTGTGGAGTTACGACCTGGCGTGATGCAAACGCGAGCTAATTTTTCCTTTTGGAGGGTCGGGGGATGGCGTCTCCCAAACTTTGTTGCCTCCTTTCGCTCGTAAAAATTGTTTGGGGCTAGTTTTAGCTGACAGAAGAGGAGCAAAAAAATTTTTTGGTGGCTTTTAAAGTTTTAAAAAATGTAAGAGCTGTGTTTAACTCCAGAAAACCCTTTTAAAAATTTTTTTCAGAGCCTTTATTTTGTCCAGAAAATTTCCTTACTTCCTAATAGAAAGAATGTTTACAAGAAAGGGTCTCATATTTTCTATTTTTGTACAAAATTAAGTTGATGGTTCTTAGACAGCTTCCTTAAACACAAAAAGTCAATTTTAAGACAGAAAATAGATTTCAAAGGACTTTTTGACCTTGAAATCAACCCAGTTAATGACGAGAGTGTCTTTTAGAATTTTAAAAAATTTAGAGCCGTGTTTTACTCCAGAAAACCATTTTAAAAATTTTTTAGAGCCGTAAAACTATCTTTATTTTGTCCAGAAACTTCAATTACTTCCTTAATCGAAGGAAATTTAAAAGAAAGGGTCTCTAAATTTTTTTTAAGCACAAAAATAAGATGAAGGTTCTTAGACAACTTCCATAAAACAAAAAGCCAATTTAGAGACAGAATGTTGGTTTAAAAAAACTTTTCGACCTTGAAATTAACCCAGTTTTGCGCGAAAAAAAATTTAGGAGTGACTAAAAAAATCCCTCAACTATGAATCTAGCAGATAAAATTTTCTGTAGGCTCTAAAAGAGCTTTTACTTCCGAAAGAGCAAGAAAAACATTGAAAAAAGGCGGGAAAAAAATCACAGCAACACACTTGACCGAAACGTAGTACTCCAAAACCCATAGCAAAACAGCTGGAAAGCCCAAATCGACATAATTGCCGGGCCAGCGAGCGCAAAAAAGCGGCTGCCCATTAAGAAACCCGATTGCGATCTCCGCCTCCGGCCAACTCATCAGCTCGGAACAATAGAAATCAATTACAGCAGCAGTTCTGGTTCCGCCCGCAAACCCCATCAGAGAACTTCCTCGAAGTGACTCAAACGCCGTCTCCAGGTGAGGGGCAATAACTTCCATCACTCAAACAATGCAATTATTCAAACGAGCGCAAGTTATGGCCCTGCTTGCCACTGCTGAATTGCACTACACTTCAATTATTTACCTCATGCAAATGCAACATATCTTGGGCCACATTCTCGGGCACAATGAATGTTTATATCTCGGCTCTTTTACACAAATATTTGCCAACTCACCTCCACCCAGCAACGTCGTCCAGCGTGTGTGCCAGACATTGCCCAACATATGCAATTTATTCAGTATTCATGATAGGCATATTAAATGCTACAAATTAGTACTGGTTCTCTCTACCTTAATTTCCCAAATGATTTATCTGTTTGTGCATACCGAGAAGACTTGCATGCAAAGTCCATCCTCGTCATCATCGTGCGTGCAAGATAAACATTGTAATTGCGATTTACTACACTCACAGCTGCATTCTGCGATTCGAATAAAAGTGGATTCCAATATCATCTTGGCTGTCTATGATTGCACCGACCAAGGGATAGCTGCAATTTGCGAGTGGATGAGCTGAATGTTCGGTTCAAGGGGCCTCTGCTTGTGCCAATCGAACCACAAATTGATTCGTTCGGGACTTTTGGAAGAGCCAATTTTCTGAAATTCTAGGAAGCAGTGTATCTCGGAGCAAGGTTCTCTGGGCTTCAATTCCAGCCAATTTTATTAGCTGGAATTTTTTAAAAAATCGTAAGCAGGTTTTTGTATAGATTTGGGGGTGGGAATAAGGGTCACAAATTAACCTTTTGGCCTCAAAAGAGCCTAATAGTCTCTTTAAATGTTTTTTAAAAATTCCTTTCTGGAAGAAGATCAAGATTCGTCGCAAATTCCAAGAACCAAAGTGCCAATCAGAGTAACTAATTTCACTTTTATGGCCACTTTGAAATAAAAAAATAAATTCCAGCCCCAGGTCTAATCTCTGGGAGGCAGAAAAGCAGCTTAAAAAATTCCCCCCAACACGTGTTTTATCGTGATAACAGCGGCAATGCCCTCTAGATTGACCGATGATTAGCATAAGACACGTCCGAAGAATCTCTGCAGCCAGCCCACAGCTGCATGAACCGGAGCGAGCGGCGCGAGAAGAAAGAATGTGTACAAACCTGTTCCTCGGCAGCGAATGAATTTTTTAGTCGAAGCAGCCTAAGTCGTCGGACAATGCCACACAAATTCACTTCCTTTACTGTTTGTTTTCGGATTTTTTCGGATTCGGAATCGCTGTGTGTCGCTCAAACACCTCCGAAATCGCGCTCTCTGACGACCTGATGATGCTAATTTTTTTTAAAACGATTTTTCTCTCCCACACTCACATGGGCAGATGACTGGTTCACGTTATGCAACCCAAAATATTTGCATAATAATGATGTTTTTCAGAATCGGTGCACTTTCACCTCCGCCGTCTACCTTCCAGCTCTCTGGGTGACAAATTGTCATTTATTGTTATTAATTGCAATTATGTCCACCCTTTAAATTTTTTAACACCACTCGCCATTTATATTTGGCATCCACAAAGTTTCCATCGGGTAATTGAGGCAGCTATTAGCACATGTTATCGTCGATTAATGTACGAAATTCGCAAACATTTATATTTGCATATCCTTCCAGTGTGCCAGCGACCGATTTTACTGAGGTTGCGAATTTTTCCGCGTCCGAGCACCTCGAAAATGGGCTACTTTTTGCGCAAAAAAACAATAATAATTGAAGTAAGAATCGGCTGATGTTGTTGAATAATGAAGTAACTACAAACAGGTTTTGCGAAACGAGAAAAAACAAATCAATTCACGAGACGATCCGCGCTCAAAATGCGACCGATCGCGGAAAAGTTCTCATCAAGACTGACTACTGAATTGTTGATCGCTAAATAAAATGTTTGTTAATAAGTAACGTGTGTACTCAAAGATGGACCTTAGCGCTGTGTAGTAGACCCAAAACCGGTCAGCTTTCCTGCACAAGTCGCTCGGTCGGTTACTCGTCTCTCGCCCGTCCAAGTCTCTTTTAGCTGCGGCGAAGCGTCGCTGCACCTCGCATGCAATTATCAGTTGGGGCCATCGCCTGTTCCAACTGATCGCCGATTAATCACCTCGTTAGGAGCGCTGAACCGGAGAAGAGTTCATTTTCGCTCAACGGGGATTATTCACGCTTTTGCCTCTGCAACCCTCTAATGCCGTCGAGTCTGCGAAAATTCGACACTCGCCGGTGTCAGACTGTTGAGGGGGCAATTAACCTGCGCTACATCACATTGTCTTTGTCGAGGCGATGGGTGTTATGAGAGAGTGACAACGCGGTGAGCTGCGTTGTTGTGAGAGACGTTGCAAAACATGCATAAGAGCGGAAAATGTGCGATATGTGTATGTAACTCAAGGTCGTTCGGTTCAGACGTTGATGACATGTCATGTCGCGGCTCTAATTCGCTCGAAACGACTCACTTCTCAAACTGGACTGGGGTAGGGTCCTCAAATTTCGTACATCTCTCTGTTCTTTTGGGGTTTAAGAAATCACGAGCTCTGGCCAGGGTCACAGTTACACCTCAGGAGGTTCTACGCTCCCTTTAAAAAAAAATTGTAGCTTATTTTTTAGGCCTTTTTAGAATTTTAAAGTTACTCTGAAGCCATATTGAGCTTTTAAGAGCTCCCTCGAATTTTTAAGGATCCTTTACACTTTTTTAAGTTCCTTGAAATTTTTAGAAGCCACTGTAATTTTTACAGAATTTTTAAAAACTTCTGAACTTTTACGGCTTCTAAATTAAACTTTTAAGAGGTGTCTTTTATTTAAAGACACTAGAATTTAATTTTTTAGAGCCTTTTAAATATTTTTAAAAGTCACTGGAATTTTTAAAAAGCTTTCAATAATGTCTTAAGTCCCCTAAAATTCACTTAAAAGACGGCCCGAAGTATGAAGGCCAAATTCAGACTTCCAATCGACTTCAGAATAAAAGTTTGAATTTTTAAAGTCCTCTTCGGAGACTTGAGGCTTCAAGAAACGTCAGGTCAGCTTCTAGCATGTTCTCATCTACTACTTTTTATGACAAAAAAATCTTGTACATTCTAAAAATGTTGCCCATCATCGGAATGTTCAGTCAGAAGAGTCCAAGGTCGCGAGCTCCAGTGACTTGCACTGAATTCCCACCCGATGGGCGCGCCTCCCATCCAAACATCAGCTCAATTTGCGTCAGCACGACTCTGCAAGAGCGTCGCGAGTGACCCGGGCCATTGATAAACGCGACCATTGTTATGCAACATGCCACTCACTCTCAAGTGGCTCGAAATTCTTCTTGAACCCGAACGTGTCAAATGTTTGCACGCGTTGGATAACGCGATTATCACAACAAAACGGAGCAACTCACATCTCATGGGCGAGTTGGAATGCAAGAGATCTCATGCGAAAACACCTGATCGACCTGCATATGATCGCTAGGGCGCCAAAAATTCAACTTGCTTTTAAAAGGTTATTTTTTAAAATTTAGGAACTGCTCTTCCATCAATTAAAATCAATTTGGTCACGTTAGGTCAAATTTTGGGTTTTAGGTTTTTAAAGGCAACTTTTGGCAATAATGTAAATTTTCAAGGTTAATTAGTCAATTTTTGAAAAATTTTGGCAAGAAAAATGTTGAATAACACATGGAGATTTTGACAAAAAATTGAACATTTTGAATATTTTCTAGAAAATTATTTTGACTGAAGTAGTTTTAGGAACAAAATCTAAATTTAATTAAGGTCTTAAATTGCTAAATTAGATACTCAAAAATGGCGTTTTAATTCATGATTTTCTAGCCTAGAGCATGAAAAAAAAATTCCATGCTCTAGGTTTTCCAGTCGAATCCTAACGTTTGCCAAAGAATGAAGGTTCTGGTACAGTGAGGTTAACAAGGTTAAGTCAACATTTTAAATTTTTGAAGTAATTTTTTGTTTGTTAAGTAAACATTTTATAGGTCAATTTTTGTTTAAAAGGTCATTTCAAAATTTTCAGACCAACTTTATTATTTTTAAGTAAACTTTTATGGCACCCTAATGATCGCGAGTCGCGCTGCGGTTGTCGCTCGGTGGTCGTGGTAAAGTTACACAAGACCCGAGGTAGCTCAGTAGCGTCGAGGTAGCGTTGAAATGTTTTGCGTTTGGCGCGCAGTTCAGTTTTAACTCTTTGTCGGAGCGGACGGAAAACGGCAAGTCGGCAGGACTCTTGGAATTTCAGTGTTTTTTTAGTGCAAATGGTAAAAAATTAGTGGCCACATCTGAGAACCGAAGAGTGCAGAAACTAGTTTTGCTGCAGTGCACGGGAGTTGTGCAACGTTTGCGCGCGCGGTTGCAAAGTGTCGAGGCATATGGAAGGTTCATTTAGTGAGTTGCATGCAGTGCAGGCCATGAAAATCTCGAATTTTGCCAATAACGAATATTGTTGTTGCAATAGGCGATGCAACTTGGTGCAATGGCAATTTAGGCGCACCTCTAATAGTGGAGAGTTACGTGTGAGGAATTCCGCGAAGAGCGAGGCCCCATATTGCGCGCCCGAAGACGGTAATTGTGGGAAAGACTGCACTACTCTCTCGTATGTGCAAAGATAGCAATTATGACGCGAGCTTACATAAGTCCAGCAGCTCATACGTGTACCGGTTTGGCCTCATATAAATGTGAGCTGATTTGCAGAGAGCATAGAGCCTTCATGAGCTGCAAAAAGCGGGATGGATTTCTGCGAAGGACGAATTTTAATGGCTCTGAACTTGAACTTTCTCTCGCTGGAATTGGACTCGGTGTGCGCGAGAAGGGAGGAAGCAAAGTTGCAGGTAGCTCAAGGTGGAAATGGGAGGAATTTCGCGGTTTCTGGCATTCACTTGTGGTTCTGCTTTGTTTCGAGATTCGTCCTTACGAAATAATGGTAGTTGTTCTTAAGTTCTTTTTTATCAACAAGAGGCTTGAAACTTTTATACACTTGAACTTTGAAGGCTGGAAAAAATTGTTTTCATACTCAGGGAAGGCTCTAGTGCGTCCCATAGTTTACAACCAAAGGCACGTTTTTCGGTCCTGAGGCCTACTAAATGGATAATTGGAAGATTTAAGAAGTACCCTTGGAGCCTAAAGTCTCTTTAATCTTCAAACTAGTGGACGTTTTCCGACCCAAAAGCCTGATTTTTCCCAAAGAGACCGAAATTTTGCTAGTTCCTAATTTCATAGGGCTTTCAATTGACAATTTAAGGTTCAAGGGAGGCTTTTGGGTGCCTGAAGACTAGAAAACCTTTGAGCTAGAAATATTTCTTGACTCGTTTTTCATCAAAGAAGCCTCAAAATCCACTCTCAGAGCATCGAAAAATTTCATTTTTCAATCCAAAAGTCGAAAGATCCAGCTCTAAAGTCCAACAGTCTAGTTCTCAGCCATGTGTGGACTCGCAACTAGAATACCTGCCCTCATAACTCTAGAACAAAGACCCACAAAAGCCTTCGTTCCACCTCACGAGCCACGACTCGCTTTACATAAGCGCTTATCGACGGGCTCACCGGGACCCCCTCCCTCATTACCCCCAATATTCCGCCTCTCGATAAGACACGTAACGTTTTTTTCTCTGTCAACCCGCCCGCAATTCCGCGCCGCAGGGTCTGAGCAAGATAAATTGCCCTTAGATATTCTGCACACCTCTCCCGATCCGCAAAAACGGACCGCCAATGAGCTCCTTATCGACGCACTTATGTCACATTTAAACTTGAACTAATGAGTCAGAGCGGAGTGTAAATAATAAGCAGCCAACCCACATATCGCGGCACGACAAGGCACGACTCGGTACGGCAACGCGCCGCAGCGAAAGTTTATGTAAGAAAAAGCAATGGACTCAAACTCGGCCACGCATCCAACTTTGATGTCGAGCCACAGACACTCAGACGGAGTCGTAGATCAAGAGATCAGGTGTCGTAATTAGCTGCGATCACCACGCACTGGGCTTCCAGTGCGTGAATCGGAGTCGGAAAGAATTTGGGCCAACGTCTGACCAAGCTGACGTGCTCTTGGGCTGGGAGAAAGAGAAGTGCCTTAATCGATTTTTTTTTTCTCTCTGTTTACTTTCCCGTTCGGCTCAAGCACAGGTACGCGAGCTTGCGAGAGGAGTCGGCACTCGCGGAAGGTGGTGCTTTTTGATGCATATTACGTATTAAGTAGGGCAGTTTCGGAGCCAATTTATACAATGTCGGGTACATTTTTTTGGCTTCATTCAGGCATTTGAATAACAAATTTTCACGTAATTAAAACGACCAGATTATGATTCAATTGCAATTAAAATGGGACCTACATTCGCGGGTGCCTGGGAGGTGGAAGCTGACTCACCCCGGAAATTGAAGAGATTCGCGGCGCTTTCAAGTTCGCACGTAGGCGGAAAGAGACTTTATCTGTGTGATCTGGAGATTACAGTGACTGTGTCTCTTCGATTTTTTGCACACACAAAAAAGTACCTTCCGAATCCGGTTTCGTCCCTCTTGAGGAATCTTTACGCCCTGATAGTTTTTTTTAAATAAAGCTTTGAAGCAATATCATCTCTCTTGTAGTCATAAAGCTTTCAGAAAAGAGCTAATTTTTGTTTTAGAAGCATCTTCATGGAGTCAAAAAATTCCTGGAAAATTCAAACTGCCATCAAATTCCAGAATAGAAAATTCTAAGGCCTGAATACAGTGTAAAACGGTTCTGGATGACCTGAAGAGCATTTGTCTTCGATAGATCTCTTTTTTGATAGACATACGATGCGAAAATTGGCATATCGGAGATTCAAGAAGAGGTTGTTGGGTTGGATATTAGTGGTGTCATGTTTACTTTCCTCTTTCCCCGGACTTTCATGCCCAGGACTTCCATGAAAGACTATCTGGAAGTTGCCGAATGAGAAGACTCAGAGTGCACAAGTCTGTCCGCGAGGCGAGAATGTTTGTTCGCAAGTCTGTCTGCGCGGACAGACTGGGAAAAACTTGGACAGGCTGGGTTAATTTTTGGCCCGGAAGTAAAAATTTTAAGACAGAAAAGTTTTTTCATTTTCCAAATTTTACTTCCGGACTGCAAATTGGACAGGAAAAAGATGCAAGCAAACGAAACATGGCGGATCGGCAAATTTTTTAGAGTTCTGATTATAGGCCATTAAAATTTTGGCCATTTAATGTTTTTAGATCTGTCTTTCTAAAAAAGGAAAATGAGTTCAAAAGCATGACAGCTGTTTTTGGGGCTCTCGAAGGCAGAAAAACGGTTAATTTTTTTTTGTGGCAAGCTGAAGTGAAAGAAAATATTTGTCCCGTCGAAAACCAGCCAAAAAGAGTTTTTCAAGGCGAAAATACCTTATTCAGAGTGTCTCTCAAAAGTGCCGTTTTCAATTTTAAAAAAACAATTTGGGAGATCAATGGCTTCTACCACTGCAAAGTCGCGCCTTACTGACCCACAAAGCGCGATCAATTATCTTTTAATTGCGCGCGTCGATGAAAACAAAGCATAAGTAGCCCGGCTCGAGCAAAAGGCGCTAAACTATGAGGCAACCACACTTGCGTGAATCATTATCGCACCCAGCCAGCGTCGAAGATGCTCGTTGAGGTGGCAAATTTACCAAATGAATTTCACATTTCATTGCAAGACGTGATGTAATGAAATGACGATTAAGCATTCAAGGTCGGCACCGGTCTTCGACTCGTTTCGAACCAAATCTTCCATATGCATCTCGTACATACGCGCTCGCTCTCATGCAAATGAGGCTCCAAAACTGAAAAAAATATAACTCACCTTAGGCAATCAACTCGAGACGATATGAGTACATGCTAACGGTAGCAAGAGCAGCATCATGAATGTCGACTCTGCAGCGAAAAATTGAATTGAGTTCAAGATCATTCGAGCGCCAAAATTATCATCCATCTGCCTGCCTCCGTCGTTTAATTGAGGTGATACTCCGAGGGAGAAATACGAGTTAACGCAAATATTGACACTTAGACAATCATGAAGCTCATCATCGACGGTAAGTTGATACCTCGAAATTACGCATTTTTGCCTGCGTTGCGCATAAGTTTGCCTCGTGAGTCTCCGCTTCTGCCAAGGCCGCATCTCGCTTGCGAGACTCGTGCGAAAATTGAGCCAATTGGCGCTCACACCAGCTGGCCTGGTGATTAACGACGTGGATCACGTCCAACCGAAATTCAGGGCCCTCCGAAAGTCTACAATTTGGGCAACGCTGAAGGTTCCAGCTCCCACGTCCGACGCTGATCCAGATTTAGTACCAGATTTACATTAATTGGTGTTTCGGTCGGAAGTCACCTCCTCTGGTTTCCATCGAAAAAAGTCGTTTTCCGTGGACGAGGTGCCGGCAAAAAACAGCGGGAAACCCACTCTGGTTTACGAGGCGCTACTTTCTTATCGTTGCGTTCATCAAGTCACGAACGGAACTCGTTTGCCGAAAAACAACCAACTCAGTCGCATTTCCTTGTTGCCAGAAAATTCGAAGACCTTCAAATATTTTGTTACAATCACGTTTCTGTTCAAATTCGACAATCACTTTGGAGCTAAAAAATGCATGAAAAATAATCCAAAAATAAGCTTTGGCCTAAGAGTTCAATTTTTCATCAAAAGTTTCCCCAAGCAACTTTTTGGGGATTTTTTTTTCTTGCCCAAATCTGCGCTGATAAAAAAGTTTTGATTGGTCTTTTATTATCATTTGCGAACCCTTGTCATCTAGTGGGTTAACTGCTTGAACCCATTTCAGACCGGTATGCTCTTTTAAAATTAGATGTTCACCAAAAATATCAAGAAATCGATAAACAGCAAATTAACCCATTTTCTACCAAGCTACCTGAAATAGATTGTTTTGGTTGAACCAAATGAGTAATTCATAAAAATTAAATTTAAAAAAAAAATTGGGAAAGTTAAACACGAAAAATGCTAAATATATATGTCCATAGTTCGGAAATGGGTTAAATTTTTTATTAAAAAAAATAGTTCGGACTTAACTCTAAATATTGTAGAAGAAATATATTTTTAATTATCACGTTAAATATTTTTAACCATTTTTTAAGAGGTAAAATTTAAAATCCAATATGGCGGCTAAACTGAAAAATTTAAGGACTAACTGGCAAAAATGTAGTCAATTTCGAGAGTAAAAGGATGAAATCAATTGAAAATGCGTTCAAAACTTTTCTTTCACCTTTAGTTTGCCTGGAATAAATTTTAAAAGTTGACCCCAGCGACCCCTCGGTAGCCAATGGGTTAAAGAAAATAAAAAGGATAAACTAAAAAAGGGGAAATCGGACTAAAAATTTGTGAGAATATTTTTAGTGACAAACTAAAATTTTTCAAGTAAATTTTTCTCAAAAAATTGCTTCTGGGACGAAGATAAATTTGACGAGACTCGATGACAGTTACAGACAAAACAGTGAGTCGGCACTTCCCTCAAGTTCTAATTGAAAAGTAAAGCCCGGTTTCCGGGTTCTCCCCACTGTTTACAGTACATTTGAAGGGTGATAATTTATGGGAAATTGCGGCTGAGGAGTGAGGTGTTTATTACTCTCCGAAAGGGCAATCGGCATTCATTAGTTCGAGTTCAATGCCGATGAGCTGACAAGTTGTTTGGCCGCTGGGAAAAAAGCTTTCGACCTGCGCATTTAAATTCGGAGGCCGAGCTCGAAAAACACTTGATTGACTTTTAATTAACGCGATATTTGAAACTTACCTTGCAGACCGAGCTCCTTCTGGATGCACCACCATCACGTCGCCCGAGTGGAGATTGAAATTTGAAAGTGCAGAATGCGTGGTTGAAATCAAAAGTGCCTACAAACAGTACGGCCAGGGTCAAAATGCAGAACCGGTGTTGAATGGTTTGAATATGAATGTCCCAAAAGGTGTAATGTAAGTGTCCTTCGCACGAGCACTCGCGACCCACATCGCCTAATTTGCATTTATTTGCGCAGCTACACTCTCATTGGGGCCTCAGGATGCGGCAAAACGACCTTGTTCTCGTGCATCATCGGTCGGCGGAGACTCGACTCGGGCTCCGTGAGTGTCCTGGGCGAGACCCCGGGCACCCGGCACTCCAACATCCCCGGCCCCCGGGTCGGCTTCATGCCGCAGGACGTGTCCCTCTTCAACCAGTTCACGGCCCGCGAGACCCTGCGTTACTACGGAGCCCTCAATGGCGTCGACAGGGACGTCCTGGACGACAAGATCCGGCATCTGCTGGCCTTGCTCGAGCTCCGGGACTCCAGTCAGTACGCCAAGACCCTCAGTGGAGGTCAGCAGAGACGTCTCAGTCTCGCCGCCACGCTCATCCACGACCCCGAGCTCATCATCCTGGACGAGCCCACGGTCGGCATTGACCCGCTGGTGCGGGAACGGATATGGGACTACCTCCGGGACGTGTGCATGTCGGGCCAGAAGACCATCATCATCTCCACGCACTACATCGAGGAGGCTCAGAAGGCTGACTACATTGCCATGATGCGCAAGGGGGTGCTCATTGCGGAGGCCGATAGGAGCTACTTGCAGGGGAAGCACGCCGAGACGAGTCTCGAGAAGATATTCCTAAACTTGTCCAAGGACCAGGATCGCGAGCTGAAGCTCATCTCCAACACCCTAGCGATAGCCAACCACGAGAAATACGAACCAAAGAGTATGACTTATCAGCAGTACAACGAGGAGCCACCTGCCAGGCCGCCCAAGCGGAGACCCCTCGTCAGTCGACGCCATATCGAAGTGCTTCTGCGGAGGAACTTTCTATTTATTCTGCGGAGTTTAGGGTGAGCTTTATTCTATATTCTAAGACCCTTTCGGGAGATCAATTGGGAGCTGCAGACCTTCCTTAGTCGGAGGAAATGGAATGGTGGGAAGAAGTCAACCTCAGGGTCACGATTGGGGCGGGGCCTACCAGGAAGAAGTTATTTAATTTTATTTATTTCCAAAATTAAGGGAACATTTTTGACAGCGATTTTTTTTTATTTTGATGAAACTGGGCAAATTTGTTTATTTATTGAATCTAAATTTTTTGGCGTTTTAAGTTTTTTGAAATTCTAACATGGCCACCATAGAGGTCACCTTTAAAATTCAAGATTTTGGAAAAATGGTCCTCACGTTTTGAAATGTTTCTCTTGACCTACGAGCCCAATTTAGATGAGTGAGCACTTTTAAGAAACGTTTTTTGGATTAAAACATAATTCTAGGACCAGAGATTAAAAGTTGTTCCAATCTTCTATGTACTTTGTGAGCTTAGAAATAAAATTTTCAATAAAGGCCTATCAAAGGATTTTCACTATTTTTAAATTTGATTTATGCAAAGCTCACTCATCTGCCTCTCCTACCCTCCATCTAGATAAGCAACGCATTCCCCTTCAAAGAGATACACTTGAATTTCCTAAGAATCAATAATTTATGATGAACTTTTCGTTTTCAGAGTTATGGGCTTCATTTTAGTAGGTTACACAGCCACAGTCCTCTGTTTCTGCATCGCCATCGGAGGTATACCAAATTACTTAGGATTAGCTGTCGCCAATCTGGAACTCAACGAGACCTACCGCATGCTGGGCGAGTGTCCCGTGAATCCCGTAAACTGCTCATACGACATGCTGAGTTGCAAGTACCTGCAGTACCTCAAGCCCGAGTTCAACCTGGTGAGCTCACGTTCCTCATTAAAGTGCCCTAAAATAAATTTCCAATCTTCTTGCAGTACTACGTTGACTCACAGGAGAAGGCGTGGGATGAGGTGCGGGCTGGACGGGCGTGGGTGGCCATGACATTCACCTCAAACTACTCCCTGGCGTACCTGACGAAGGTGCAGGACCAGCAGTACGTCGACGACTGGACGCTGTCCAACTCTGAAGTGAAGATTCGGTGGGATGGAACAAGTGAGTTTATCTCTCTGAAAAAAAATTTTCTTTATTCGTAAATTTAATAACCTACCGTTACCTGGAGTCAAAGCCCAGTTGCCCCTATACAAACATTCTAAAATTTAATTAATTCCAGGAGCTCCGTTGAACGCCATGATCCGGAAGAAGCTGTACAAGGCGTACGAGAGATTCCTCACCGACATGAAGGTGGAGTGCGACGTCAGCACACGCGTGGAAGGCATTCCCATGCACTACGAAGAGCCCGTTTATGGTTCCTTTAATCACAATTTCCGGGATTATCCTGCCCCAGGATTTATTCTGACGTAAGTAGGATCCGGGCGTGGGACGAATCATTCTTCATTACGCCTGAATTCCAGAAACGTCTTCTTCTTCGCCGTCGCCTCCACAGCGTGCGCCTTTATTTCGGAGAAAGCCACAAACTGCGTGGAGCGGTCCTTTGCGAACGGTATCAGTGCAATGGAGAACCTTTTGGCGCACTTTGTGCCCCAGCTGCTGCTCGTCTCCATCCAAACCCTCTCCATTTTATGGTTCGGCTTTAAAGTGTTCGGGTTGACGCACTTCGGGTCTTTATGGCTCACGGGATGTCTGATGCTGCTGGCTGGTCTTTGTGGCATCGCCTTTGGTAAGTCAGGTGGTGACATTTTTGTCCGTCTGTCTGTTCGTCTAAGCCAGAATAGCTATTTGAAGTACTAAAAACGTGTTCTAGGGAGCAGAAGAACGATTGAGAGTAAACTCCAGCCCCCAGGAAGCCTTAAATTGGCAAATATAACTATTGGCGACAATTTAGCTCCGCCCCCAAAACCATGTTTTTGGAAGCAGGAGCCTCCAGGAAGCCCCGAATAGGCAAATGAAATCAATCGAGAAATCGGCTTCGCCCTGACCTTAAACGATTGAGTCCTTGAAATAAAGCTTGGAAACTTGTGCAATTTTTAGCCATTTTTAGCACAATTTAAGAACAATTTTTGACTTTTTGAGAACAATTTCTCGTGAGCTGAAATTTTATTCCTTGCAGGCGCCTTCATAGCCTACTACTGCACCAACGAGAGGTCGGCCTACTACATCACTGCGGGCAGCTTCGTCACCGTGACCGTGACCTCCGACATCATGTGGACCTCCCTGGGCCTGCCCCCTCTCATGCGGACGGTGTTCTACTGGTTCCCCTTCCTGCGTGCCATCGAGGCCATGCGGGCCATTCTGTACAAGGGGAGCAGCTTCGGGAGCCCCGAGGTCCTGCACGGCTTCCTGCACCTCACGATGTGGATCGGGATCTTCCTTGCCATGGTGTTGATTATGATTAGGGCGCGTTCTAAGTAACTGAGTGTACACGATTCTGTGATAGGATACTTTATTTATAGGCCAGCTCTGGAATAAAAGTCGAAAGTCATCAAATTTGATGCCCCATGAATTTATATCACGCATCAAAGATGCACGAGTTCATCTGCTCGAGCCGTTGGAGAGCCATTAGGCGGTGCTCTTCTTCCCTCACATCTCCCAGATGCCCGGAGGACCCGCATAAATAAATTAGCACCATTAACAAAGCAATTGAGGTCCAATTTGACGACACCCCAGGCTCCTCCTTCCCTGCATAATTGATTATAATCATAATCCACTTTCTGTGACTCTTTAATATTAACGGGCCCGGTCAGGAGGAGTGCTCGCCATTATTGTTACATTTAATTAGTTTAAGCTAGATACCGAGTACCGACCGATGTCCTCGGGCCACCCTCCTTCCAATTTCAATTCCATTCAATAGTTTATCGGGCACTTGGCAAACGATACATGCCATGTGTGAATTCTCATGAATGTGCAAAATTTTCAGTCGCTCTTTTGGGGTGCGGTGCCAGGCTGCAGGAATTTGCAAATTAGCATGCAGTTCGGGCAACTGAAGCACTCGCCTTTCAATAATGCAGCTCACATAATAATTTGAAATTAATACTCTGAGGCCTGTTTGTTAAATTAGCATGTGAAATCACGGATCATTTAACTTTTCAAAATTTAGATTCCTCTCGACTCGAATTCGCCCTTTGTTTCGCTCCTGTTCGGCAAGGATACTTGAATCGGGGTTCCGATGGTCAACTTCGCTCATTATTTTGCCAATTTGGACGCTCCACTTGCTCCTTTGACCATTGTGCTGCACAAAAGCCTGACCTGGGTGCAATTCACTTACTTATTTCGCTCCAGAAACTCTTTATTGTCTCTAACGGAGCCAATGACGCAAGAGAAGGAGCCTCAAAACTGACTGACAGACAGAAGGTGCACTTTGAACAAACAAAAATCGAATTACGGCGGAAATATGCGCTACCGATGCTTGGATGGAGCAGAACCAATTAGGAAAATGTTCATAAATCATAAAGGAGCTCGTGAGAGCCAAGCAGTGCAACGAGGAAAATTGGCGATTTTCAATTTTCATCTCATTTGCCTCGCCAATATTTTCAGAGTGCCAATTGTGTGGGCAATTGGGCCCATAACTCGTCAGCTAAGTGGGCAGAGCTGCCCTTTAGAGAACACCGGAACAGTCATCGGAGCTATTAAAAATGCATTTCTTTCTGCAACGGAAAAACTCGACATTCAAGTTTCCTTTTTAGCGTTTAAAAATGTGTTCAAGGAGCAGACACCTGCTCGAGCGGTAATTTGAGAATTGCAGAACTGCAACACGTACTTCTCCTCAAGCTTGATGAAAACTGCAACTGAGTTTTTACGTTTGAAGTCAGAGGAGTAACCTTGAACTAGGGCGAGACCCCCTGCTCGCACGTGCTACGCTCTCTAACCCTTCATTTTGCCTTTGGCTAATTCTGACTGACGAGGCTGACTTAGGAAGCTGAAACTTGGCGCAAATCACACTCATCTACTCTCAAGTAAGATTATGAAAAGTTTTTAGGGACATCTTAATTTTGGGGATTACTAATGGACCTTATGTGGCCGAAAACAGGTGATTTTCGGTTTTACCCCCATAACTCACCTCTCACAAAAAATATCGAAAAATTGCTATCTAAGTTTCCTTCAAGGAGCTTTAAGACCTTGTCAGATTCAACACTCGTGTGTGGTTTCATAAGTAGTTTTTTTTATACCGAAATTCAAAGTTTTAGCTCCATTTAGTTTGGGAAAATGGACCTTTTGGTTAATAACTTCCCTCCAGGGGGCGTTAAAAATCAATCCTATCACAACTATTCTCATTTTGAGTCAAAAAAGATGTGTGCAAGTTTTCAGGGCTCTATATCAAGTAGTTTAGAAATTAGAGCCGATGAATGTGTCAGCCTGTCAGAAACCCCCTTTTAGGTAACAGAAATAAATTGCCCAGTCAAGATCAAGTCTAGTTCCGTCTCATGAAGGAACTGCACTCACTTTTGATGATGTCAACACTTTCGTTAGCTCGAGAGTTCACGTTTCACTTTAAGAGTCTCCGGCAACATTCCACACGCGATAATGTGCAAATGTGGTTAATTAGAACTCAAGAGAAACGTTTTATTGTACCATTTCTAGTCACAGCTTCTCGAATTTCCTCTGCCCCAAACTCTACTGCTTGACACAGAAGTTGTCGAAGGTCTTGGTGACGGATCCCAGCAAGGTCTGGAACTGCTCGTAGGCGCAGTTGATGCAGCTCTTGAGGGCTGGAAGACGAAGACGGCCACCCCAAGCGTAGATGATTTGGGAAACGCGAGTCCTGAGCCAGTCGCTCTTTAGGTCGATTCCCTCGAGACACTTCTTCAACTCGTCACCGTCCAACTTGGCGCAGTTTTCGAGCTCTACGCAGTTGCGAGACTTCATTTCGAGGAACAGTTTTCCGATTTCAATCAAGTCTCTCTCCACCTGGAACCTGACCAGCTCGACGCACCTGACGACGCTCTCGTGCAAGTTGGTCTCGTACTTCAGGATCAGATCGAGTTGCCACTGGGTCAAGCAGGTGTCGGAGGCGTTCCTGTGGCGGGCAATCTCGGCGTTTCCTTGGTCCGTGCTGTTCTGGAAGACTGGAGCCGAGAGGTTATTGATATCAACTGTGTTGCCGTCCCTGATTGCTTGGAGGATTTTCGTAACATTCTGTCCGTAGCCAGAAAAGTCGTTTTTCCACTGGCTCTCGAACCCATCGATCACGAGCCACTTCTCCCTGTTCCAGAACCACAAAGATGAGATCGAGAAGGAGCATCTGGTGAGGGCTATGTCACTTGCTACAACCGGGAGGGCTGCCTGGGCCGTAACTATCGTGCTATTCATGCTCTTGATGATGGTTTGAACGGCCTGGGATTGAGTGCTCGCAGAGCTGTTCACGGCGGTCGAGGCATTATCGATGTTGTCGGCGGAGCAGCCGAGGGCCATGAGAACAAGACACAAAGTAACTTTCTTCATCCTGAATCAGAATTAGTACTGACTCGGCTGGTCCGAAACTTGTGATTTATACTTAAAACTGAGCAAGCTCTCGCGCGACTCATTTGCGTCAATTGTCTCGAAAACAAAATAATACGGGGAAACTAAAAGTTTGATCAAATGATCTGGAAAGTGCGTCAACGGCTTTGAGATACGAGACACAGGACCTATTGTTCAGACACCTAATATTTACCCAAATGGGTTTAGCTAAACGTTTAAGCAGTGAAGGTCGTTTGAAGGTGACCAGATTGACATTGGGCTTGTGACTAAGGAACCTGTGATTGCTCTGAAAATCTGAATACTTACTGTGCTCCAGCAGATGCGAGATTGGGTTACATCCTGGAAATCTAGACTAAAAGGGAATTTCTTAGAATCAAGGACATCAGAGTCTGAACTAATTACTATGCAGCTGATTGCGTTATCAGTAGATTTGCGAGCTTATCAACCATATCAAGTGACTCATCGGATATACCCCTCTTATCTCAACTCTTGAGTGTGATGTATCGATGCCCGCTGATAACAAACAAAGCAATGGCATTTGGAGCGAATTTGCGGGCAGTCAGTAAAAGCGATCAACAGAATGGGCATCAAATGCGACATCAAGTTCCACCAGAACCCGCTCAAAATATTCCATGCCGGCAGTGCTGTGAGCGGCGTTGCCCTCGTGAACTTTGACAGGTCGAGGAAGATTGTTGGAGTGCGACTTCAGGTGGTGGGTTTTGCGACGTGCGAGTGGAAAGAGACCGAAAAGTACCAGATGGGACGCAAGAAAGTGAGCAGGGCGGTCATATTCAAGGGCCGCGAGGAGTACCTGGAGTCCAACACGAACCTCCTGGGATACACCAGCGGCAGTGTCTTCAAGGTCAACGCCGGGATTCAGACCTTTGACTTCTCCTGCGTCCTTCCACAGTGCGTTCCTTCGTCCTTTGAAGGTAAGGACAGTTCCAGGGATCGTTCAAATATAGTACTTGACTCTGTACCAGCTGTCACGGAGCAGCTGTCCTTCTTAGACCGTGACTCAATATTTGAACAGGCCCTTAATGCCACTCTCCTGCAGGTGGAGTTGGGCACATCCGCTACCTGGTAAAGGTGCTGGTGGACAAGCAGGGCAAGAACGAGCCTGAGGAGTTCTCGAGCGCCTTCACGGTCATCAAAGACACGGACCTCAATGCCTCGAGGTCGCTTCTCAGCATCCCCGTGCGCTCGGAAGCCATGCGACAGTTCTGCTGCTGGCCCTGCAAGACGGGTCCCTTGGCCATCACAGTGACCCTCCCCCGCACCGGCTTCGTCCCCGGAGAGACCATTCCCATCACCGTCTCACTCAACAACGAGACGTCCTACACCATCGACGAGGTCTCTCTCAAGGTGCAGCAGAAAATCCGGTACATCAGCCAAATTCCCTACCAGGCCTTCCGGACGGAGGAGAGGGTGGTAGCGAGGCTCAAGGGTCTGGGAACGGGCAAGAAGGAGAACCGCACCGACACGCACGAGCTGGTGATCCTGTCGGTCCCACCCACGAACGTGGTTCTGTGCTCCGTCATCCAGATCTCGTATCTCCTCATTGTGAGGCCTAAAGTCTCCGGAATCAAGTCTAAGGACCTGACACTAGAGATCCCCATCACCATTGGCACGGTCCCTATCATTGACAGAGCACCGAGACCAGCCCCGTCTGCCCCTTCAGACCTCGATCAGACCAACGAGAGCTTGTTTGACTTGCGTAAGTTTCTGGCCTTCCTTTCAATATCAATCGTTACTGATCAATACCAATTTCCTGTCTTAAAATATTAAATAGAATGACATCCATTCTAGCAAACAAAATTTTTTTCTTCAAAAATAAATTGGTATTGGTCAGTATTTATAGGTATTGGATGTCTCGAATATGAAGTAAGGGCAATAGCGCTATTTTCTGCTATCGAAAAATTGTTCAGTAGAGTTTCCTGTCCAAAAAAGTCTCCTCTTTTAATTTTAAGGGCGTCAATACCGATCAATACTGACCAATACCAGTTTATTTTGTCAAATAATTTAAGAAAAGGGGGTTTGTGATATTTTTACCCGGCATGTATTGGTAATGCTCGGTATTGATTGGTATGGTTGGTCGCATTCATGTGAGTTTCTTTAAGTTTAGAAAACATTTTTCCTTGCAGCTCCTCCGAAGTACGAGGAGGCGATTTTCTTCGAAGGAGGCGAGGTCGAGAGCTCAGAAGGACCCTACTTTGTCCCACGCTACCCCGTTTTCAGCCCCTCGGCGCCTCCGCAGAACCACAACTTCCTCGAAAGCCAGCAAAGTTTAAAGGAAATCGATTAAGAAGCTAAATAAAACCCCCTTATCTGCTATCGTTGTGTAATCAATGGTCTCTTCTCGTCACGAATCTCTCAAAACGCTAAACAAAACATTTGCCAAGTTCCATGACGTCACCCAGCTCCTTATCTCAGCCAATCTTATCAATCAAACAACGAAACACGGCTCGATTTTTCAGTTTACTAGTGACATTCATTCAACTCGCTGCCCCTTGCATGCTTCCGACCCCAAGATGCCAATTAAGTGCAACATAAGCTTCCGAGACAACCCCCACGGCACGTTCTATGCGGGCCAGGAGGTCCAGGGAGTTGTCGAGCTGGAGCTGGAAAAGCCCAAGGCCGTTCAAGGTGAGACTGCTTTACGTAATTTCGGAACGACTTTGCTCATTCTGAGGCTCAGGTGTCGCAGTTACGCTTCGTGGTGGAGCAAAGGTAACCTGGCAGGAGAGCTCGTTCTTGGGCGACAAGAAGGAGTTCAATGGATCGGAGGAGTATATTACGAAGCAGAAATACATTGCGGGACCCTTCGAGGGGGACGCAGAGAGACAGCTAGCGCCCGGAATACACACTTTCGACTTCAGCTTCGAGCTCACGGACAACCTCCCGACGTCCTTTGAGGGTAAGAGCAGACATGGTGACTCGCAATCACGGGCTCCCTTGGATTCCAGGCTCTCACGGGTACATTCGCTACACGCTCCAGGTGCTGCTGGAACGGCCTTGGAAGTACGACCTGAAGTACAAGAAGACCTTCACGGTCCTCAAGCAGCTCGACCTGAACTACGACAGCCCAGACTTGCGACTGCCCCTGCGACTGGACACCGTCAAGCAATTCCAGATCTGGCCTTGCAGGACCGCTCCCTTGAACATCAGCGTCACAGTTCCCATTTCGGGCTTCGTCTCGGGACAGATGATCCCCGTTTCTGTCGTGGCTGACAACAACCTGGCCCATGACATCAGGGGGCTCGTGTTCAGTCTGAAGATGGTAGGTGACTCTTTCGTGTGGTTTGTCTGTCTGTCTCATAGTGCTCCAAACACGGGAGTTTATTCTAGCAACTTTCTAGAAAGCCGATTTCTGGAATGAAAACTGAGAAAAAAAATTTAAAAAATATGCTTTTGGGGGTGCAATTTTTTTAAAATTTTATCTGAAAAAAAAATTTAGTGTTTCTGGAAAAATGAAAAATAAGTATTTAGTTTGTAGTCAAAATAATTTGATTTTCCTCTGGGAATTTTTTTTTCAATGAATTTTTACAAATTTTAAAAAATTTAAATGGCGTACCAAAAGGGAAAATCTGGGGATTTTTTTTATGACCCAATTTTTAAGATTTTCCTTCAGGTGTCTAAAGGAACTCCATTGAGTAAAGGGTCATATTTCGATACAAAATGGCACAAAATACTTTTTGTTAAAAATTATTACAAATCGGAAAAATATTTTAACAATCCTTGACAATTCTTGAACTAAAAAAAAGCCAACCTTGACTTCTTGCGTTCAAAGATCGTCTGTTTTAAAATTGCAGCTTTAAAACGACGCAACCCCTTAAAAAACTCTCTAGATACGCCCCCGCCACCCTCTTAATAAATCAAACGCACTGCTTTATTACTTCCCACAGATAATCACTTATCACGCCGAGCACCCGGAAAGTCGAGTCAGGCGGGAAAAGTGCGTGGTCGTAGGCAAGGAATCAGGCGGAGTTCCGGCACATGAAAAACGATGGTTCCAGCATCACATCGCGATTCCTGCTGTGCCTCCCTCCAACGCAGGGTACTCCAAAGCCATCGAAATTGCGTACCTGCTCGAGGTGAAGGTCATCGCCCCCAAGTACTACAGGGACTTTAAGGTCAAGCTGCCCCTCACCATCGGCACCGTTCCCCTGGCAGCCGAGAACATCTTCAGTCTCAACGTGCTCTCGCGTCTCCCGGAACACGAGAATGCTCGAGCCAGGACCGAGAGCATGCCTCCGGCCTACAGCGAGGTCGTGCCAGTCTCGACGATCGAAAACGTTCAAGGTGAGAACACTTCAGACTCCCGAATCCCAGGTCTCAGACGGAACTTTTCAGAGCCTCCCACTTTTGAGGAATCTCTAAACGTCCAGACTCGGCTGCAGCTAACCCCAGAGGAGCACGAGGACGTGCTTGACGGCAGCAACTACCTGCCCAGGTACCCCGTGTACCACTTTGATATTTCCAAGATCATTCAGGCCAGCAAGAGCGCTCTGAACGAGAGCACGGCCACGATTGAAACGACGGATCTCTAGTCTGTATTGAATTACTTATAATATTAGTCAAAAATTACTGGTTTTATTTGAAAAAGCAGTGTGGTGAGTTTTGTGGTGAATAACTTTTCAAAATGGCCGGTCCTCGTGGCGGCTGTCTTGAGCGACCTTTTCAAATAGCTGTCAGCCCGCCCCTCTGTTGTCGGCCCTGCTCATTTATTCGTTAGTAAACAATGAATGTCGCTACTTGCGCAAATCCAAATTGAATTGTCCCCCAAATTGAACGAGTTTCTTATCAGACACAGCTTTCGAAACCCCTTAAAAAACCACAGGAACTGAACAACGACAGGATTCCGTCAAAAGCCCGCTAAAACCGTAAGTAGGAACCCAGACTCTGGAGTTTTCCTTCGAGTCCCTCGAATTCCTGCGCAGCTTTTCCCCCACAAACATTTCCACTCGACACAATTTTCAATGACAACTATTTCCACTTGATCTTATCGCCAGACTCCCGCCATTACATCACATTTGTTTGGCATTTTAATGAAATCGTCGTCGTCGTCGCTTGGCACGCGCCCAAAAAAGTGCTAGAGTCCAAAGAGAACAAAGACGCAATTCGCTGAATTGCATTTGACGACGGGAATGCTTGTCCCTCAGGGCTCTATATTTAAACTATGCTCTGCAACCTGCCGATGTGGGTCGCGGTTCTAATTTTAAACCGCGGCTCTTCTTACTTGACCTTCTCGTACTCTGTGATTCATGTGTACGGGCAACTCTAATTGGAACGTGCTGTGTTTTATTTGATTTCACTTAATTTCGACGGACGGCCTTGGGATTTTACTACTGAACTTGCTCAAGGTCGCTGGTTTCCATTAATTAGCTCTATCGCGAAATCAATCAAATGATATGAATTAATTGGCGCAAAATCAGCACCTCCCTTTCAAAAGTTAGAGGCCAACTCGGCAGCCTGAAGCTCCCCGAAGCCCCGTCAGATTGCTGATTTATGGCTCGCATGCACAAAGACAATCGAGTATAATTCATTTCTTTGTGCATATGCTCCATGCTTCAAGTAGCCTGCAGTGCTACGCGTCCGCAGATATGCAAGATGCCTAAAAAGGAAACTAGAAGTTGGTGGTCGGTAAACGGTTATGCCCATATCTGCCCACTCCATCTACACACCGAGGTGCATTTCTTTGAGTCTGCAGATCAGGCCAAAGTGCTTCATAGACCGAGAATCCGACGTTTGGGAGTATTCGCTTAACCATCTAATAGATGTTGTTGTGTTTTAGCGGCTTTTTCCGACAAAAAATTGATTGTCAAATATTTAAGTTTTTGGGATTTTGGAGGCTTTTTTTAGCGATTATAGAATTTTTAAAAATAATTTCTTGAACTCCAGAATTGAACCCTGATGTCTCATTCCTATGGACATTGTGTTAAAAATGTGCAAAACATTATGAAAAAACACTTCTATTTTATTTTTTTCCTTTATTCAGACCCGACGAGAAGGGGGAGGAAGGGGGTAAAGCCCTCGGGCCCGTAATTTTTTAGGGGGTCTGGGCCCCAGAATCTCGAAAATTTCCCTTTGATAGTACCGGGTCCAGATTTTCTCTCGACGGCCCTGCCTTTATTTTAAGATATTTTAATGTCTGAAGCGAGAGTTTTTTTTAAGAAAAACTGTTTTTGCCCAGAAAAATGAAATTTTTAAAAAACTTCTCAACAGTTAAATAAGTTCACAAAAAATTGTGAAAAAAATAAACCGTAAAATTGTGAATTTTTCCGAAAATAGGATAAAAATCGGCTAACATGAAACTTAACTAATTCCCTTTTTAGAGAGTGCTCCGTCTATGAAATATTTTGAGTCTGAGGTCTGCAAGCATTTTATCCGCGTCTTCGACTGTTTGAAAAAGAAAGAAATCCTCATCCATAAATCGATAGCCACTTCCTTTTAAAGAGAGAGGCTTCTTTCTCTTATAAGTCCATCATTAGCTTTCTTTCGAGGTAACTCGCCTGCGAGAGAAACTGGCGCCGAACCCGAGCTTCCTAGGAGAAGCCAATGACCGTCTCGAAGGGAAGGGCGGCGAGGGAGATCTGGGTTGGAGCCCACCTCGAAGACTAATGACACGACATCGAGCCGCTCATTACGCGAATTGAACAATAATGGCGACTCCAATTCCTCTAATGGTGTGGAGTGTTAGCGCACAAGGTCCCTCTCAGGCACACGTTGACGACGGATCCGATTGCATGCCGCTGCATTGCCACTTCACGCTTTATTGAACAACAAAAGATTCGTGCAGACCTTTGTCTTGGCTTTTTTCCTCCCATTCGAAAGATTTTTTTCCCCCAAGAATCGAAGGTTCTGTGGCGCACGAGGGGCGGAAAGTGCGCATGCCAAGCCGGTGAAAAAGTCCCCTTTTTATCACAGCTCTCTCGGTTGACTAGCAGAGCACTGCTATCGGGCCTCTTATCTAACATTGGAGCATTCAAACGCACACTCTTTTTCGCAACAAAATCACCCAGCAGATCCATTAACCATGAATCTAATATCGGAAGCCGTTCGCGCGCTTTTTGCAGTACGTAATTGTGTAATATGTTTGGACTATGATAACGCCTTGGCCAAACTCATATTTGATTAACATTGAAACGTATTTGAGCGCGCAAATTGCGTTTTGACCCAGTGGCCATCGAATGCGATCCTCTTCCTCTAGCACCTCGGAACGTCGGAACCGCAAAAGACCCAGAATCGGGGCCAAGGTGAGTTTCGACACCCAAACGTGAGACTCGTACTTGAAATAAGAGCGAGCAGAGATAGTCAAGTTCTTTGTTAGGAAATTCTGACTCCACACGGTCTGTGCAGTGTGTCTTCATAAAGCCCTGATAAAAAACAGCTTAACCCATTTCTTACCCCAGTGAGATCTCCATGAAATTGAGTGGGAAAAAGATGCTGGGAAAATTTTGGAAAAAAACTCCGCTTGTTTAACCCATTTCGTCCCAGTGGCGTATTCAGATTTGGAAAAAATTAAATTACAAAGATTTCGTCTCAAAGATTTTTTAAACTCCATTGAACAAATTTTTATTTGGTCCATTTCATGCCATTAGTGTATTAAAATTTTAAATAAACCTAAAATTTTAAGTGATATTTTTCCGAAGAAATTTTATGAACCTTGAACCAGCCTAAAAATTACATTAAATTTATTTTTATCTAAGTAAAATTTGAAAATTATTAAATTTCACATGATTTTTTCTCAAAGATTTTTGTAAACTGAAATAAGTCAAAAAACTTCCTTATTTTAGTTTCTATTTAACCCCTTTTTTCCATTTGGGAACTAACTTTTAAAAGAAAATCTTAAATTACATATAAACTCTTTCCAAAGACCTTTATGAACCTAAAACCAGCCTGAAAATTCTCTAAAATAAAATTTTATTTAATCCATTTCTTCCCAGTGGTGTTATAAAAATTAAAAAAAATCTAAAAGTGTACGAAGTTTTTTCTAAGACTTTTTTATGAACCTGAAACCACCTGAAAACTCCCTAAAATTAAATTTTATTAAACCCATTCCTTTCCAGTGGTTTACTCAAATTTGAAAAGGCTAACTTACTACCTAAAGATTTTAATGGGCCAAAAACCAGCCAGTAATCAAGCTGAATAATGGTAGGAAATGGGTTAAAATTTCGTGTACCAGAGCATCCCACGTACGTGTATAGAACACATAAATGAATCAGCTGACGGGCCGAAATCTTATTAGAATAACTAATGCGTAAAAAGACTCCCTAGCATTGGGACTCAACTCTGAGCCCCCACAGAGGTCCGACATATGACTCACGCACACACTCAAGCCACGCTGCCACAAGCGAGACGTACAATACCGCGAGTCAGCTCTTGTGTACCTTTGAGTAAGGCACCACCATTCAGTTTGCACTCAATATCTGATCGGAAAAGAAGCAAAACACTGCGCTTATACTATTCGCCCTCTTCTAAACAACATTTATATTTTGAAGCGTGTCGATTCGTGCGGACTTTTGATGTTCCAAGTGTACTCTGCATACTATTTGTTAGAAACAACGCAATTAACGGCACTGGCAGCCGCGAGAACGAGCAGTGAATGTCGCACAGAAGTTTCTTTGTGAGGAGAGTAACTAACAAAGTGAACCTTTTTTGTTCCCGAGACAAGTGAAGTCTAATGCTTTTTGAGTGATCCCCGGTGGTGATGCGAGAGCGGAGACAAAGCTGTGAATTCGAATACTAAAAGCTGGATTACGCGTGAAAGAACTCTTGTGCAAGGTAAGTCCTTTATGCCAGGGCACCAACACAGACGTACGAGGCTGGGTCGCTTGCCCAACTAGTTTCTTGTTGGCTGGTAGCTCCGACATGCTGTTGTAACAACATATCAATGAGCTCAAGCTGCGATACCTACTGGCGCACATTCAGATGATTTGACCATGGCCTTAACCGCGTCACTCCGTTCGGGTAATTGGAGTTTTTATGCCCATTCCTCAAAATTATCGAGCGATGTCTGGCTCCCAGAATCGCTTTGTCACGTCGGCTATTTTTGTTTGTTCACCGTGGAGTCGTTTTTATCATTATCGGGTCGAACCAATTTTCGGTGACTCAGGTCTCAATTTGGGCGAGAAAATGGAGCTAGAAAGAGCCCCAACAATGTCACATGAAGTCATTGTTTTCGCCGTGATGTGGTTCAGTGATCCCAGAGCGGTGTTCACCGACCGTTTTTGCGACATGTGATTTCTTCAATTTCTTCAGTCAAAACACTGCCATTTACGTGCAAATGATGGTGGCTGCTGGTGCAACATAATAGCAATAAAAGGTGCAATTAATCTGTATCATGTATCTCCGTGTCGTGGCAAATCGCCCCAGCATCAAACAAAAATGAGCAAAAAGAGGCACGCAGATCAACGTTGCGGCTACTGTTTGTGGCGACATGCGTGATTAGCATAAAATCATTGCAATTTACTTTCTACTCCTGTGCGTTTTTGCTGCACCTTCTGATGTGAGTCAGATGTCTGTCTGTCCGCTGCACTTTCTCCTCTTACCTTTAAAAATAAAAAAGCGTGAATACTAGAGCTACAACGAATCTTTTTAAAACTAGTAAAAATATAGAGCTTTGAGGACTAGAAATATAATAAAATTTTTTAAAAAATATATAAAAAGCAAAATGGGAGATTTAGCTAAAGGGTGCATTTTCGAGAGACCAAACTTTGAGGGCCCCTAGCTCCGTCCCTGTACATAATAGAGGATACATGTGGTACCATGATTTGCTAGATTTAACACAGACTATAACATACTAAAATTTCAGCTCAATCGGATGTAAAATAAGGAGTTTTCATACAAACGTAAAACACCCCCCATTCCCTCCCCAGGGGGGTTGGGGGTCCAAAATTGATAGCCTGCACCTTAACAGACCATGCCCTACACGATGCAAAAAGCCGCAGATTTCTAGCTCTTCTGGTTCTTGAGTTATAAAATTTCGGACATACAGAGGGCAAAGCGGCCACGAAAGTCCAGTTTTTGCAAAATGTTGAAAGTCCAGTTGAGACCAGAGCCCTTCTGAAAGATCCTTGGAGAGATAAAAGGGCACCCCCTCTAGTACTTATACCCCTATGGTATACAGCAACGGAACACTTGAGAGCCCAAAGGAAGCCCTGCCAAAGCCCATGGAAATGGGTAATCGGCTTTGAGTCCGAGAGACAGTTTCTGAGAAAGTGAGACCGAGCACGTAAATGGACGTTCTGGGGGAGTTAAATTACACATTTCCTGGCATTAGAGGTGAGCGCTTAATTATGACTGTTGTGACTAAATTGCAGCATAAACAAGGCCGAAATGGCTGGCAGCAATCATGAGTCGTGTGGCCTGTCTTCGTACTGAACGTGCGAGATCAATCAAAATGGTAAATGGTAGTGATTGATCAACTGGATGTGAACGAAATAGATCAAATGCAATTAATGCCTTTGACGCAAATTATGGCTGTCTTCGTGTGGAGTGCAATGGAACCAGTCGAATGCGAAAAATACATAGAGCTCGAGCCGTTCCAGGTCATTGACTGCGTTTTGAGAAATACACAGAGTGCAGTTCGAAAAAGGGGTCAGAATATTGATTAAACTTTTGGTGTGTTTGTCGTGACGAGCCTTGTTTCGGGGCACTCAGACAGAAACGGTGGAAACAGAGTGCCAATCTGGATCGAATTGATTCGGCTTGACCCAGTCTTGAACTGCTAAATTATATGTATCTCGTTTTGTGGGGGATTAGGCAGAAAGTGGGTATGCAAATGAGTAGAGAGCTGCTACTGGCGCAATCGTGTTCTGCGACGGAATTTCTTCTGCGTTTGAACACGATGTTTTTATTCGCGCTGACCTTTGAGCTTTGTTTTCTCCACTTCTCAGGACTGTCGGAATCGGTTATGGCCTAGGAAAGTTTTTGTGTCCAATTGCAGGGAACTCCCTGGGAACCCTTAATTGGCAATTCGGGTTGAATAAGCTTTTTTGAAGGTTTTCGAAAAATCTAGAGCTGAAATAACCTCTAATGCCTCAAATCAAATTTTACATTGAACTCTATTTGAGAGCCACAGCGCAGTTCAAGAGGTTCTGCGCAAAAAAACATAAGCTACGACGGACATGTTGGCAGCAAAAACGCGCACAAGGGGCACGATCGCTAGATAAGAAACCCCAACCACTCATTTTGCAATATTATTAATTTCAGACATTTAGCGCAAAACGTGACTTCATTGTTCTCGGCACATGTAGTTTCTAGCATTCACAAATTGATTAAATCAAATTTGAATTAAATTTACGATAATTTCCTGTTCAATAATGACCATCATGAGTTAGTTTACAACCACGAGAACAATGAAGCGGCAACATCCTAGACCCGGTGCACACATAATTCGTCTAACAAATAGCCGTCAAGGATGTTGTACTCGAGCTAACCTTTATTGTCTGGCTCTACGCTCTTCGGCTCCCTTTGTGGCAGAGCTGCAGTCACGAAAGGCAACACTCCTCGATATTTATTGCCTCGCTTCTTTGTTGCTCTTCCCCATTACATTTTCTCTGACGAATGTCGAGCTCTCGGAGGGAATGTGGAACGCATGCATTTCGTACTCTGCCTCAATTGTCACCTAACCAGGTTAAATTCGGTTGGTCACACATCTATTCGTCGTGATCTCTGGCCCCAATCCACCGCATTCACATCGCGTGCATTATGCATTCACATCATTGTTAGCCAGACAGACGCTTGGTTGGAGGAGTGACAACTGCATAGCTCAGAAGCGTGCCTAGAGGGCAGAACCAGAACTTTAAGTGATGTGTTTTGAACCAATTTAGTCGCTGGCAAGAATTATTTATTTTTACTAATTTTACCTTCCAAAAAATTTCTTGTATACTTGTGAGTTTTGAAGAAATTTATTTGGGGATTTTCCATAGACTTTTTTGTCGAGAAAATGGTTCTCACGAAAGGCAATCTCAGAGATTAAGAGTCAAAGAAATAGAAATTGAAAAAAACATGTTTTGAAAAATGGTCAAAAAGACGGTTCCTAAAGGCTTAGAACGGCTAATTTTACCTCGAGAAGAGCATATCCAAAGATTTTGGGACAAAAAAAGCGATGTTGGAGAAACAAAATTTCGCCTAAAATTTATATTTTTGCCAAACCTCAATTTCGGGATTTTTGACGAAAAATTTTTGTCAAGAAAACGGCTCCTGAAGGCCTAGAACGATTAAATTTTCTTCAAGAAATGACTTTCTGGAGAATTTGGGTCGAAAAATTGGAAATTGGAGACGAAAAAATGTCCAAGGTTTTTTTAAAGAATTTTTTTCTTATTTATTTGCTTAAATAAATTTTTACAAAAAATACTACGGTGATAGAAATTTTTATTGCCCTACCCAAGGGTCGCCAATGGGTTAAATCGCCCCAAAAACGCACAACCTAAACCTTGAAACCACATTTGAGGTCCTAAAATGACACTTCCTCTCCCACCTCTGCCCGAAGCGCGACATAAATTGACTCTGCGTAAGTACTTGATGAATCAAGTACGTGGTAAAAATTGCACAACCCATATCTCTGATCTCTAATGTGACAATATGGGTAATTATGTAGATAGCCCCAACTAACGAGCAGCAAGATTAGAGGCAAAAAGTGGGTCAGCAGCGTCAGCGGGTTCCGGGAGGGCAGCAAGCAAAAAAGTTGGTCAAAGGCGTCCCAGGTGTTTTGTTTTAGCTTCAAAATTACTTAGTCAGCTACTTTTTTCTTGTAATGAGTTTTTCAGTATTGGATTCAGTATTGGTGCACGAAGCATGTTTTCATTTGGACGAGCGTAGAGTGCGCGCAACCCTTTCGCACCGTGGAACAGGCAGACCAACCCGGAGGAACTCGTCTCCGCCGTCCTTATATACTGACATCACATTTGTCGACGGTTTAGTGAAATACAAGTTCGCGAGTCTTCTTTCCTCCTTCTTCTTCCCGTGTTTCTTCAAATGCCAAAGCAGAGAAGGGGAGAGAAAGAAATCTTCCCCTGATCTCGAACTACGACGTAATTGCACTCGCATTAAAATATTTTGGCATGAATTCGATAAGCTCTGCTATTAGATCCAGATGCGAAATTCCGATGCAGAAGCACGCAATTCCCAGGAAAATAGCGCTTAAGCGCGGGAAACGATGAGATGTGGCTCATTGTGGGCCCCAACGGTAAACTTGTAGTGCGCAAAAAGTAATGTACGTCTGTCAGCTGTAAAACACTGGTATTATGAAATTTACATAACATATATATTGCAGTCGACGAATTAATTTACATCACGCAGCGCGAACGAACGGACTTACAAGTTTCGAGTGAAGGTCGTCGAAGACGACAGCGTTGTGATTATTATTAGACGGTACATAGCCACTCACCGCAGACTCGTGCGCCTGATGAGACATGTGAGCGATCATGCAAAGTGCTGTTTGGGGTAGCATCGTCGCCAGAGGGCTACGCGAGCCAATTGGGGCCTCAATTGCGTGTTTCCGGTGCGGCTGAACCTGTTTTCGAGCCCCGTTCGGTTTAATTTGGCGGATCAAGTGCATTAGGGGGAGGTCAATTTTGTATGGAAATCCTCTTCAGACTCAGTTTTTAGTAAAAAACTTTCTTCAAACTTGTGGGATCTTGACAATCTGAAGGTCAAGTTTTCAAAGTAGAACAGCCTCATAATTTTTTTTGTAAACCTGTTTTACTACGAAATCGGCAACCCTTTGTGAAATTGGCTTTGTCTCTCACCGAAACTAAAACTCAGACACGCAAGTTTCTCGAAATCCTAAATATTTTTTCAATCCCAAATAACACGCACAGTTTTAAGCAATACCAGATACCTGAAGAGTTATAGATCCTAAAACAACCAGCTTGGCTTTAAGTGAAGTAAAACTCTTATGTTAAATTGAGGAACCCAGAGAACCATAAAATGAACACTGTTTTTGGCCCGGAAATCCATATTTGATCCAATCACTCCAAAACTACGCATTCGAAACCAAAACAAGTTTCATTTTGTGTTTTATTGATGCCTACACCCCGAAGAAAAACCTCTGTTTGAAAAAACGTAAGAAGAATTCTGTTCTAGAGTATCCCCTGAGATCAATCAGCGCCTGTATTCTGATGAAATTCTCACATACTTGGCAAATTTGTTTACACACAAGCTTCTAATTGGGTTAAGGCCGCTCTTCCCACGCGTCGAGGTGTCGTGGCTTTTCTCCAATCATCACACCGAGCGGACAGACTGCACTTCCTGGATTTTCACACGTCCGTTGCATTTTTGACGCCATTCTTTCCCATTGGAAGCGCAATTAGATGAGTCGTAATGCATTTCGTTCATTATTTATTTGCTCAAAGCAATGCAATAATGAGGCATTTTCGTTGTATTTGCTTGCACTAATGCGCGCCGCAACTTCCATCCTCGATTGCATAACTTTGATTGATTATATTGCCAGTGCAACCTCGGTACATAACTTTATTATTGCCGCTACGTGAGAGATTACCTCTCGATCCAGGTCGCACTTGAGAGCCCGTGCCCCGAGACGAGAGACAAGAAAGGGGCAATTAAAAAAGACACTCAAAGCGAAGCACGATTATAAATTTTTCAGAACAAATTGCCGTTAGAGTGACGAAGATTGTGAAGAAATCGAAAGCGGTTTGGAGCGCTAATTTGATTCAGTTTTATTTTCATCGACAGCCGGCTGGTCGTCGACAATGAGTTATGCGCATTCATTTTCTCGGTGTGCAACTTGCTCCCTGGCTCTGCACAATAAAATCGCAAGCTTGATGATTTCAAGCACCTTTTTTGCCGTCTGATGAGAGCAGTATAAAAAGTGCATGTAATACATAATCGCTTTATGCAATTCCAGTAAAAAGATGCGTGTTTGATTACGTTACGAGCCAAGTGTCGAAGGGCTGGCGGAAGTCTCCCCATAAAACTAGGGAAAAATTCTCTTATATATAGAAAAGTAAAGAGTGGAAATACGAGAATTTTCAGCCCGCCCCAGGAACTGCCAAATTCGACAATCTCTGGAGCCTTATCGCCTGAGGCGATATATGGGTATTTCCACTCCATCTATTTTTATCTCTATTGGCCAAGGTATCAGAAGTGTCATTTTGAAGTTATTCTATCTCAAAGAGCAATACATAAATTTTTCGAGTTTGAAAATTTTTTAAATTTTTTTTTAACTTAAAAATGATATAAAATAAATTAAGACAAAAACTATATATAGTACCCTAGCTATGATTTTTTTATTTAATCAAGTAAAGAAGTGATAATCTTGTGAAAAATGCTTATCTGGCCCTAAACGGCTTATCGATAGCTCCAGTGTCTCAATGGCTGATCTCTGACGCCACAACACAGCTTTTCTCGGACTCGAAGATCAAACTTCAAGTTTAACCCCAAATCGATTTAGCGAAGAATCGACCAAAGTCTTCAAGAGAGATCCTGTACTGGGTATTGATAGTTATTATAGCCTCAATCGTCCCGAGGGAAGATTCCAATCAGCTGAATCATAGCTCCGACCATATACCAATGCTACGATTTACATATTCATTTTTGAAAAAATATTACCATAATTACTTCAGCCCCCAACTTTCCACTCAATAGCTTGAAGGCCTTCCCTGTTCTCCCCTCGATCTACAGGGGAGGGAGTGGAAAAAAGAAACCCTTGCCTCGAATGGGAATCGAACCCACGACCTCATGCTTACTAGGCATGCGCTCTGCCACTAAGCTATCAAGGCGCTTGGGAGTCCGGCGCTGCGCAATGCTCAAGACCAGCAGTCAGACGCGACGAAGCGAGATAAGCGAGGAGCAAAAAATGGAGCTCCAACCCCTTTCTCTCTCGCTGCCTCGAATGGGAATCGAACCCACGACCTCATGCTTACTAGGCATGCGCTCTGCCACTAAGCTATCAAGGCTCTTGGGAGCTGCGCTGTCCTGAAATCTGCGGCCACACGACTGCAGTCGGCTCTCGCAGGCCCCCAAAGATGACTCCTTCTCCCGCGAAAAAGCCCCATTTTTGAGGTATTTGGGCGAAAAAAAAATTTTCAAGGGAAGAGCGAGGATCCACTGTCACTTCATCTCGTGATGTTTATTAATAACCGAAAATATCACCTGAAACACTGACACACTTGCGAGGTCGTGAATCGCTATCTCTGACGAAACGTGCGCTTCCGACCTTGGGAAACAGCGAGGGTTTGGCAACAAATAAGAAAAGTCTTCGGTCCACGGTTCATTCACTTTTGGCGCTCATTTGGTTTGGAAACATGCATTATCACATACTAATTACGAATTTACGCTCGATTGGGTAAATATTACACGTTGAGCGAGTTGCTAATTGACACCGGTTGCGACTGGGCTGGGCTAGCTAACTGGAGATTATCTGGGTTGCTGGACACGACTCAGACGTTCAAGGCTGGAGTCACCAAGCCCATTTCCGACCCATTTTTTTTGTCTAGAAACGAGGCTCTTACGGTCGAACTACTGATTTACAAAAACAATAAATCTTCATGTGGTTAAAGCCAAGCTTTCGTCTTCTTATAATTTATTTTAACACAACATTTTATACACAGAATATAAAATTTAGAAAGTTAAGAGGCAGTTGGAGGTCTGTGATATCTCAATTTTGACAAATAATTTTTTTCAGAAAATTCAGAGTGAAATTTATCGAGAGATTTTGGCGTAAAAAGAGGTTGTTGAGAGACATTCAGCATCAGACTAACCAAAGGATTAATTTTATCAAGACCTTCTGTAGCCTTTTTTGAAAAGATTCTTGTCTATTTTTGAAAGTAAAAAATTATGACAAAAAAGTTAAATGTTAGAGTAAATTATTGGCCTCACAGTCGATGTGCATTTCTCAAGGATACTTCAGACAGCAGGGTCAAAATTCGAAAGTCACTCAAATATCAATTTCATTGCTCCAAGCGTCAAAGGCAGGTCAAGCACAGAAACTCCGTATCCATACAAAAAATAATACGAGCTTGAAATCCAGACTCGGTAGCTCGGTTCGCAAGTCAGACAATAAAAGAGCCGTTTATCTGCGCTGTAAAACAATAAGCAATTGCAGAGTCCGACTCTTTTGCCATAAACCTCAATTGCGAACAAAACTTTCGTGTCAATGTGTCAATGTCCTTCCAAGTGCCGTAAATCGCGCGATCGCGAGAAGCAACAAAACGATGACGATGTGAAGTCTCTTGCCAGTCGCCACCAACGCGCGCTAGACTCGTTTCCACCTAAAAGGAGACATTAACGTTTCTCTAATCCGAATCAGCTGCTATATTTGGCTGCCCGATACCTTGCTGTAGGTATTCACGTTTCGCAACTTCACTCCGAGACAGCCATAGGTCGTGAAATGTCACTTCATGAATGTCACCTCGCGAGTGCGCTTCGAGTTCTACACGAGCTCTCCACAGGCCCGGCCTCACGAGTTTGCAGCACGAGCTCTGCAGTGTCTGACTGTCTCCCCGTGCTTTTTCTTTCCAGCAGAACTGTGAACACAAAATATCAAGATGCCAACGTTGCTGGAAGCCATTGAGGAGAAGTACGGGATCGGAGGTCTCACGAGTTTCGATGCAGCCAAAGACGATGAGGCACTCGTGTCCATTTTCGTGCCCAAACTGCCTCCACGAGCTTCGTAAGTGCTCTTTAAATTTTTTTGGTGACCTTCACATTTTTTGTAGACCCTAACACTTATTTATTTGTATCTTACAAAGACAAAAGTAGCCTATTTCCCTCAACATCACTCATAAAAGTCTAAGAATCATTTTAAAAACCTTCAAAAATGCCTTAAAAGGTCATTTTCGGGTATAAAAAGAGCTAGAAAATTTATTTTTGATTTCATTTGTCTAGCCTTAAGTTTTTTTTAGAAATGAAACGAAACTGTAAAAACCTAGAAGATTTATTCATGACCTCAAAAACCTTTAAAGAAGCTTATTTTCCAAGGAAAAGTATCCTAAAATTGTTTTGACAAATTTGTTTTTCTTTAAAAAATTTATCTGAAACCTCAAGTTTTCTACAGTTATTTTTGTCGAAAAATTTTTCCAAACCTTCAATGAAATGAAAATGAAACGAAATGAAAACCTTAAAAGACATTTATTTTTCTAACAAATCCGTTTTTCACTTAAATTTTTTTCTGAGTCTTTTTTTTCTCCAAAATTCCCCCGAGTCTCAAAATCCCTTTGAAAAAACAAGTTTCGCATCAAAGGTATTTGCGACTCTTCCGACGATGTTGCAATGCCCATATCGCAACAGTCGCTTTTTGCCACTCACAAAAGGCATGCGGAACCGTCAAAAACGCGCTTTTTCTGCCTATTTCTCAAGCGCCACTTCGGTCCATTTGGCATCGGATCAAAGGTCGGGGAAGGTTTTGTTCAGTTTTTGTGCCAAATCTTTTGGCCACTCGGAGGTAATTGGAGCAAGACTCCCTCGCATTCAGTGACAATTTGAGTACGTAATTCACACAAAGAGTCGCTTGTGGTGCACGAAAGATTTATTACTGACGGCACTTCCTGTATTTCCATAAAGTCTAGCGAGTATTTTGAAAGTGACGGGATTTCATTTCAGCGTGCCCACCTTGCTCGTGTTGAACGACTGCAATATAGACAGTGCCGGAGAGGCTGAAGACCTCAAGAGGAAGTGCAAGCTCGTGCGGGAGCTCGATCTGGCGCAGAACAAGCTCGAGAACTGGAACGAGGTGAGTATAGAAAATCCGACTTTCAGAGTCCAAAAACGTAGAAAATGTCCCTTGCAGGTCTTCACCATCCTAGCTCACATGCCAAACGTCGAGTTCGTCAACCTGAGCCTTAACCGACTGGGTGGATCGCCGCCACCGATAGAACCACCAGTGCCACTCCCAATGGGCAGCCTACGAAGCTTAGTTCTAAACAACACAAAACTAGACTGGTACAGCGTGGAGAACCTCCTGAGTCTCCTGCCCGCCCTCGAGGAGCTGCACTTGAGCCTCAACGAGTACACGCACGTCCTCATCGACACCGAAAACGTTGATCAGGATGCTGAGGAGAAGCCAGAGTCGGAGGACCCGGAGTGCAAGTGCCAGGAGAACAACTACAAGAGGAGCGACTCGACGAGCTCCATGTACAAGAAGACCGTGGCCCACGACTCGGTGAAGAAGCTGCACTTGACCGGCAACTTGATCGAGGATTGGAACGAAATCTTGAGAGTTGGGCGGGTTTTCCCCAACCTCGAGTCTCTCAATCTAGCAGACTGTCCAATCAAGTGAGTGGAGAATTGAAACCCTTAGAATAAACCCTCAACTGGCTTAATTTAGAAACTTTCTGAGACTTGAAGCCTTGATTCAAAAAGTTTACTAAAAATTTCCAAAATTGTCTCAAAAAATTTCGGACTTTAAAAACTCGTAATCAGTCTTTAAAAAAAATCCAGACTTTTTCTAAGCCTCTGGAAACTCGTAACTAGCCAATAAAAAGCTCAGGACTTATTCTAAAGCCCAAACTATTACTCCCCTTTTCAGATCCTTAAGTCAAACCTGTGATGATAACAATAAAAATAACACCGATTCACAATCCAACAACAACAAGCCCGAGGCACCGCACGAGCCCTTCAAGAAGCTCTCACTGCTGAACCTCCAGAGCGCCAAGCTCAACACGTGGGACGAGATAGACCGGCTGGCGAGATTCCCTGCCCTCATCAACCTCCGCACACAGAACTGGCCGCTGTGGGAGAAGTGTGATAGCACGGAGCACGAGAGACGAATGCTGCTCATAGCCCGTCTTCCGAACGTCCAAATCCTCAACGGGGGAGGCGTCGTGGGTGTCGAGGAGCGCGAGGATGCCGAGAGGGCCTTCATTCGCTACTACCTCGACAGGCCTGAGAGCGACCGTCCCGAGAGGTACAACGAGCTTATCGCGATCCACGGCAAGCTGGACCCCCTCGTCAACATCGACTTGCGGCCAGAGAAGCGCGTCAAGGTCACCTTCACGTTCGGGGACGTCAGTGAGGAGCGGATGGTGGACGTTTACAGGTGAGTTGTGAGGCCAAAAATTCAGACAGAAGGACGGGAGGGCAAAAAAGTCGCCTTTCGACGCTAGCAGAGGATAGTTTCGATCTATCGACCTCTGGGTTATGGGCCCAGCACGCTTCCACTGCGCCACTCTGCTTGTTATCCAGCCGAAATCCAAATATCACGCCAAAAAATCGGATAAAGGGGCGGGAAAAGGGGGTGGGAGGGCAAAAAAGTCGTCTCTCGACGCTAGCAGAGGATAGTTTCGATCTATCGACCTCTGGGTTATGGGCCCAGCACGCTTCCACTGCGCCACTCTGCTTCGAGACAATCTTCTTTTCAAACGCCTACTTGACGCTCGCCGCAGTACTAAATTTTAGTACAAAATCTACGTCATTTTTCCTTCTCTCATTCGCAGAACCGTCATCGACCTCAAGCACCGACTGGAGCGCGTGTTCGGGATTCCAGCGGCCAAGATGCGTCTCTTCTACGTCGACCAGGACTACAGGGACATCCAGGGGGTGGAGGAGATGAAGTACCCCCAGAAGCAATTGTACCGATTCAATATTCGCAATGGTGATGAAATTATTATCGACTTAAAGAAGTAGACGGTTAGACATTTTGCACCTCAATTACCACCTCTCTGGGCCCGGGCTTTCCTAACGCGATGTTTTCTAACAGATAATCTCGGGAAGGAGGAGATGACGCAGCCACAGAAGCAGCTCTATCGTTACAATATTCGTAATGGTGATACGATCATAATCGAAAGGAAACATTTTAACTTTGTTTGACTTGACTAAATGTCTATGGCGGAGGACGCAGTGCGGTCCTCAATAACGATAACTCTTGTAGACCTAATGACTTTAAACTTGTGAAATAAACATTTGTCAAATTTGAACAACCATTTTTATTTCAAAAACTAGCCTTCAGGGCGTTTTTATGACTTCTTCTGAGAGACAACAAATTTTTGATTCAAAAAAGCAGTTCTTTTTCTCAAGGAGCAATTTTAGATTCGAAAAGCTTAAGGTCACTTTTCATACCTTCGCGTTTTCGAAATTAAAAAAAAAAGTTACATCGAATTTGAGTGACAAAAAGCACCATTTCGTATAGCTCTTGAAATTTCAAAGAGACTCTCAGAGCCCTTTTTTCAATTTTTGACCTTTAAGGGGGGTTCTGAATTTTTTTCCCGCGAGGTCGTGTCTCATTGAAACCCGACCTTGCTCCGCTAAAATTGTATCAGGGCTTCCAATTGGGCTTTCTGAGTAACAAAAAGCACCATTTCGGAAAGCCCTTGAAATTTCTGAGCGAGCCTCATACTTTTTTTTCCAATTTTCAACCTTTAAGGAAAGTTTTATTTTTTTTTTTTCCCGCGAGGTCGAGTTTCATCGATACCCGACCTTGCTCCACTAAAATTGTATCAGAGCCTGCCAGAGGGATTTTCATGGGCTGGTTTTTTTATACGGATAGCAAATTGAGTTTCAAAGAGACTACCAGAGCCTTTTTTTCGATTTTCGACCCCTGGGCAGCGTAAAAAATTTTTTTCCCCCAAAAACGATTTTCACAAAACTCAGAGGCCAGAAATTCTAGTTCTGGACCGATTTTGATGCGGTAAAATGCTGGTTCCCTCTTTTGGGGTCCAAATGAAGGATTTGGAACCTATTTAAGCCCTTCGGAAGCCCAAATAGCGAAGTCGAAAAATAGCATGTTTTTTTTTAATTTCGAAAACGCAAAGGTATTGAAAAGTGCTCTTAAGTTTCTTGATTTTTGCTGGTAATAATATTTTTTAGCAGAGACATGAACCAAACAGCGGGCAGCCCTGGCATCAAGTGTACTAAAAGAAACCCCACCTAGACTAGAAGACGTCAATAAATATATCGTTCGTGTGGTTTTATTTTCGTATTTGCTGAAAATCGGAAAATCTGGTCTCAAAGTCGTAAAAAGCCGTCTCAGATGACATAAAACACCACTCCACAGTCCTCGAAACATCACAAGACAGGTAAAAGCTCCACGTGACGCCAAAATCGGCGGCCAGCAGCCAAAGAGAATTTTCTGTGATACCAAAACATGGCAACCCAAAGTGCATTAAAAGCTGTCGCGGCCAGAAGCCACATCCCTCCCATGTTTTACCGCATCCTCTCCAAGTTCCCCCCCAACATTTCCATGTGCTTTGCCTACGGGTCCGGAGTCAAGCAGCAAATCGGCTACGACCAGGCCAAGAAGAAGTCCATGATCGACCTCATATTCTGCGTTGAGAATCCCTACCGGTGGCACGCAGCCAACCTGGAACGCAACCCGGACCACTACTCGGCCATCAAGGTGCTCGGGAGCAAGGCGATTGCCAAGTACCAGGAGGACTTTGGAGCCAGGATCTACTTCAACACGCTGGTCCCGATGGAGGAGGAGGGCATCCTCATAAAGTACGGCGTGATTTCCACGAGCCACTTCATGGAGGACGTCCTGGACTGGCGGGACCTGTATCTGGCGGGGAGACTCCACAAGCCCGTGGACATCATCCGGCCGCCAGCGAACGTGAAGGTCGAGAACGCGCTCCAGCTGAACCTCAAGAGCGCCGTTCACGCTGCCCTGCTGCTGCTCCCGGAGGTCTTCACGGAGTACGAGTTCTACTACATGATCGCGAGCCTCAGCTACTCCGGGGACTTCCGTATGACGTTCGGGGAGAACAAGGACAAGGTTCGGAACATCGTGAGGCCGCAGCTGGAGGACTTCCGCGCCCTCTACGGGCCCACGCTGAAGCTCTTCTCCGAGTACCTCCGCGTGCCCCACCTCAAGCCCCAGGAGGTGGTGGCGTGCGAGCAGGACTGCAGTCCCTCGTCCGTCCTACATCACCTCAACTCGCTCCCAAAGTGGCCCATCCGGCGCATCAACAAGGAGTGGAACCGGGGGAGGTACAAGCAGGACACGGAGGACGTCCTGAGAGCCTGTGCCTACAGCTCCATCTACCGGGACGTGGTGCAGAGGAGCCTGAACGCCATCGTGTTCCAGAGCAGCGCGAAGCAGTCGCTTAAGAACATCCCCACTGCGGGTCTGGCCAAGTCGCTCAAGTACAGCTGGGCCAAGATCCAGAAGATGCTGAACCTGGCTAGCGTCTAAAGAGACACCTTGAGGTGCGCGTCCCGGGAACCCAAATTGGACTAACATTAACTCTTTTCGTTGCAGGCGCCATGGGCTCGTCCACGGACAGCGAGAACTCGGAGGAGCGGCGGCGGAGTAGCAAGAAGAGCCACAAGAAGACCAAGAAGAGGTACCGGAACAAGTCGGATGACGACGAGAGGGGCTACAAGAAGTTCAAGAGGAAGAGGGAGAAGAAGAAGGACCGCAAAAGGGACGACAGGAGTGACGGAGAGTGAGTGCCCTCGTGGCCGAGAGGGCCAGTGCTCGAGCTTTTCGGATTTTCGAGGCTCGGGTTCGGGACTGGCTGGGTCCGGATTTTGCAATGATGATTTGAAATTTGGGTAATTTTCGTCTGACACTGTGCTGACGGATAACAATTTCGGCCTCAGGCCATTGAGCAAATCCTGGACTTCAGCCAGAATTTTTGATGCATCAAAAAAGTTCTGGTTTGTTCGGAAATTTTCAAGGTAGTTACCAGTTTAAAGCCTGCCTGGATCCACATTCTAAAATGTTGAAGAACGACACTTCACCCCTATTGTAGCCAGGGCTCCTAAATTTCTTAGAGTAAAATATTGGATTTTTCCGAACAAGCTAGAAATCCCAAAAATTTCAGTCCAAAGTTGAGCATCGTCTCAAAAGCATCCTATTTTCAGGCCTTCACCATTGGCGACCCCCGAAGCTCCTGTCGTCATTCCAAAGCCTCCTCAAGCCTCTCAGGACTCGGAAACTGACAGCTACGGACCAGCCTTGCCCCCGCACCTGCTTCCAAAGGAACGGAACATCGGCCCTCAGCTCCCTTCGGACGTTGTGCCCAAGGAAGAGTCAGACGAGGAGCTCGTGGGACCCACAATCGGCCCCCTACCGGGCGTCTCAAACCCCCAGCTAGACCAGAGGGCTCTGGAGATCAAGCTGGGCCACACCTCCGAGACACCAGACGCTACTGGTGGAAGAGAGTCCTGGATGACGGAGCTGCCCAAGGTCAAGGGGGTCACGGATCTGGGACTCACGGCGAGGCAGTTCCGGACGCGGGAGAGGCCCGACTTCAGCGATAGGAGCGAATGGACAGATACGCCAGCCGACAAGGAGCGCAAGAAACACACGACAAAGGTCGTGGATCCGAAGGAAGAGGAGGAGAGGGAGCGAGAGAGGAGGCTTCTGGCAGCGAGGGACGCGGAACAGGAGAAGGTCGCGAAGGAGCACAACAAGAAGAAGCCGCGCGAGAAGTCCCTCATAGACCTGCACCAGGAAGAGGTGAAGAAGGCCCGGAAGGAGGGCAAGTCGGACGAGCCCCAGGGACGTCGGCCCTTTGACCGAAACGTCGACTTGCAGGCGAACCGCTTCGACGAGGCCCAGAAGAAGGCCATCGTGAAGAAGGCCCAGCTCCTTGACAGCCGCTTCTCCAGCGGCGCCTCAAAGTATCTCTGAAGAGACGCGTGACAAGAGACTAGAGTAGCCTAGGATCGCTTTTAATTGTTAAATAGTAGAGTGTAATCGGTAATGTGAGGAATAAAGATATAAGAAATCAGCTCAGCGAGGTTTCCGCGTCATCTGCTGAGCGCTGCTTGAATCACCGCTGCTGCGTCGTCTTGGGTTTCGGCATTTTACTCAGCAGCTCCTGGATCTCCTTCGTCTGGTCGAAGCCCTTCCACAGCTCATACAGGTTCGTGATGGACCTCGCGATCTCCTGAATCTTGTCCATGTCGACGTTCAGCTCTGCGAACCACGACTTCAGGTCTTTCTGCAGCACGACACACGCTATTTGCAGGCACCCAATTGCTATCTGAAATTGAAAAATTTACTTCAGAATTTTTTTAATCCGCCAAAAGGAGGCCCAAAGTCCAAGCTCACCTGGAACGGAGGGTACAGCAAGGACACGTCAGTCCTGAGGGAGTCATTCACGATCCTCCAGGTCAGCGTCAGCAGCTGGTCCTCGGAGCTGCCAATGTCCCCAATGAGCTGCAGAAGAGGCCTGTAGGGCTGATATGTGATCAGTGAGCAATCCAGCAGCTCCAGCAGGTAAAACTCGCACTCGAGGATGTGGTTTGTTCGGTAGGGGAACTCCTGGGAGTAGGCGTAGCTGAACTTGTTCTTGATGACAGTCTGGCAGGTGGAGATCAGGCGAGAGTTTGAGATGACTCCGAACTCCTCCACTTTGCTGGCCAGGAAGAGTGCAGGTGGGGGCCAGGAGGAGCGGGTCTATGCACTTTAGCGAGTTCCTGGCGTAGAAGCGTTTAAAGTAGACGGTGGCGGTGGCTATCACTTGCTGCCGGAGCTTCAGTTGCTCGCCCAGGACCTGCAGCAGGTTCGCGAAAAATATGAAGAGCTTCTGGTATTCCTCCTCTGTCAGAATCGTGAGGTCTGCCTGCCGTTCCCTGATCAGGTCCTGCTTGTCCAGTATCCACTGCTGGTAGTGGGAGCTGTGCCAGAAGTTTCCAGCCATTTTTAATTTAGCTTTTTAAGTAGAGTCGGACGTTTGTGTACGTAACTCGGATGGATTGTTTACCATAAATCACTCTTCTTCCAGTCTAGGTGAGGTCGTTTTCGCCCGGCTTTTTCCCGTTTATTTTATGAATGAAATACACGCTACAGATGATTTTTTTTAATCTCTTAAAATTCAAATTTTGGTCTTAAAACAACTCAGGGCATCTCCGAAAATCCGAAAAGTTTAACAGGAATACCTCAAAAATTTTTTTTGAGGATTCTCAAATTTTTCTCCAAGGGTCAGTCCCTTAGGGTTTGTTCACATATTTCGTCACGGTAAAAATCGAGATTTTAGATAACCCCCCCCCCCCCCCCTCTGTCACGGTTTGTTCTATATAACAGTACTTGAGTTTGTACTGACTGTCACGGAGCGGCCAACACCCCCCCCCCCCCCGCACTTGGACCGTGACGTAATACGTGAATAGCTCCTTAAGTCCATGTTCAAAAATTCTTAAAACTCACAGCTTCAAAAACTATCTTTATTTCACTACGATTAATAATTCAATCTTTTACTGTGGAAGGCGGTCCATGAAGCGAAGGTACCTCTGCAGGATCGGCGGTAAGTCCATCGCCTGGATATTTGCCACGAACAGCTTGTTCTTGTAAAACAGCTCCGGGGGGAGACTCAAGCGGTTTCCCTGGACCAGCAGAGCGTCGTAAATTGGAGGCCCGAATGACCTTCCTGGAGAGCTCTCGCAGCGTCGGGAGATACTCCAGGCCCTTCATTTCGAGCGGCAAGTCTGCCTCGTACGTCAGGAGGCGCGTCTCAACGTCCAGCTTCATGTTGAAGGTGAAGCAAAAGGGGGTCAGGCGGATGAAGTTGTCCGTGCAGAAAGCGAGGATAATCTCCAGGTGCTTCACTGTGCGTTTGCTGCCGGTGCTGAGGACGTTGAGAAAGTGCCCGAAAGCGATTCCGTTGAAGTCTATCTTGAAGTCGAGCTCCATGAGTCTCTCGTAGAGTCGCAGGAGTCGACGAACGTCAGCTCCGTTGCAGGGGTTGTAGTCCATCTCGCTGATGTGGGGAAGAATGTACTTGTCGGAGCCGGCCAGCAGCTCCCGAATGATGCCCAGGCAGTCCAGAAACACCTCCAGCTTCTCGTCAGTCTGCAGGGCGGCCTGCAGGACCTCGGGGAAGACGGTTGAGAACTGTCGGAAGTTGAAGCCTCGCACGTCCTTCATGCGGGGACTCAGGACCATGGCGAAGGCGTAGAACATGGGGTTCTCCTCCACCCTGAAGACCCGGATAAAGGCCATGAGGGTGTCGAACTTGGAGTTTTGCTCCTCCTGGTAGAAGTCCCGGATCACGTTTCCGGATGAGCTCGGGTCTGTCGAAGACAACGCAGTGCAGGAAGTAGTTCAGTACGGTGTTGAAGGTGTAGCAGTCGGGACGGGCGAGACAGACGTGGCTCAGCAGGTCCACGCAGCTCAGGTAGGTTTCGGGGTCTCTGACGAGAGTCCATGTGGTGGTGCAGCAGCAGGTCAAAGGCCGTCATGTTGGCCGAGTTCCTGATGGACACGTCGATCTTGGCGCTGTTCACTAGGTAGTCCATGAATTGCCAGGTTCGGCCTCACTTCGGCGCTGAAATTCATGAGAAAAATTTAGTATCTGTTGTCCGTCTGTCTGTCCGTCCTATGAATTGGGATAGCGAACTGCAATTTTCTTTTTGAAGTTAGGTATGGCCCGTAGCGTAAGTATAACTTTTAATAAGCACCCTACTTCGTATCCACATTTTTTAGAAGCCTTCATAACTTTTGATTGGGAAGTCCAATCTTTCTAAAAGGACTAGTACTCTGCGTTGATACCACTGCTTCTTAAAATACTTCTGAAAATGCCTCATTGGTACCGGAAGGAAGTTAGAAAATGAGCGGTCAGCCTAGCCTAAAATTAAATTTTAGAAAACTAGAAGAATTTTTAAAATTCATTTTCTATTTAGCTCTCAAGTTTGAAAATTGTTGTTGTTATACATACAAAATTGGGAGGCCACTTTTTGGAAATACCATCGTTCCGATATTCCTCTAGAAATGTACTTTACGGAGCGAAGGGAGGAAATTTTTTTGTGGGGGAATTGAGAAGCCAGAAAAATTTTGGTTCCTTGACGTCACAGCTCAGGGTCAAGTCACGAGGTCAGCTTTCTCTCACCTGTGATGCAGAGCCGTCCAGCCCTCCGAGTCCGTCCTATTAACCTTGGCATGGCCCTCCTCCACCAGCACCTTCAGCACGTCAATCTGCTCCCATCTCGCGGCTGCCTGGATCGGCGTGAAGCCTCTCGCGTCCGCCATCTCCACCAAGTCGATGTCGTACGTGATCAGTTTTCCGGACCATCTGAGCCGTGTTTCTATCGCAGTAACCCGTGAGGACCAGAAACAGCACCGAGTCCCCCGTCCTGGTCTTCAGTTTCGTGTCCACCTTCATGTACGAGTTGTTGAGCAGCAAAGTCGATGATCTGGAGGTTCTGCAGGACGCAGCTGGCGTGGAAGGCCGAGTAGCCGTCGCCGTTGGGAGCATTTATGTTGGTCTCTTTGTCCAGGTAGTAGCGCACCTTAACGACGTCAAGTACTCTGCGTTGATACCACTGCTTTGAAATCTCCTCAGAAGCCTAGACATCACCGTCACTGGTTCTCGTCTGTGCCCGCAAATTATTCTTCTCATATCAGTCCATCCACGGGATGGAGGTAGTCGGATGAGTAGAAAGTTTCAGCTGCCTCTTTTCGGTCTCGCGAGCTGCCGTGAATGTTTACGTTTTTACAACACTCATTCATTCGAAATGAACGGCAGGTCACACACTGGAGTTCGTCTCGAATCGGCCGAATTCCTCCTGAGACTTTTTGGACTGTTTCACTCAGTTTTGTCAAAAATCTAAGACCTACGAGGTCCGTCTCAGCTGCAGCACTTTGGGTACTGCTGAAGTTTCCTTCGGAGAGCCTTTTCCCGACATAGACTCGAGTCTAACATATTTTTAGAGCGCCGCTCTAAGCTCTACCTAGACTAAACGAATATCTCTCTACCAGAAGTCTAGTGCTGACACTTTTGCTATATAATCTGCATACCAAAACAGGGCCACTTTCTTCGCTGAAAATCGAAATGACTGGACTAAAGGGCCCGTGGTGGACGAAGGAGCGAACGCACAGGCTCATCAAGCTCATCCAAGTTACGCCGCAGCTGTGGGACCTCGCGAACCCTGGCTACAAGGACAAAGACCTGAAGAGATTGTCTATCGAGAAAATCGCACAGGTGCTGCGCCTGAGCCCGAAGGAAGTCAAGCGAAAGTTCCACAACCTCCGGTGCCAGATGAACTGCGAGTTGCGGAAGGTCAGGGAGAAGCGGGACCAGGGCAAGGGAGCGAGTATTCGGTGGGAGTTCTTTGACGCCCTCAAGTTCCTCATCATGAACCGAGAGGTTCGCGTGGAATGTGACGAAATGGCGGCCCACAATAGCTTCCGGAGGTTCTCCATGTTGGAGGCCGACGACGTAGTAAGTTTTTCTGCCAAACTTTTTCCGAGACTCGGAGTGGCTCGTTCACATATTACGTCACGGTACAAAACGAGATTTTAAGCTGTCACGGAGCGGCTCATCCCTCCCCCTCCCCCCAAACTCTCAGACCGTGACGTAATTTTTGAACAGGCCCAAAATCGTAATTTAAAATTTTCCAGATAGAACTTAACGAGGACGACGAAGAAGACGGCGAAGGCCAAGACTTCACAGTGGACCAGGAGCAGTACGAGTACGAGAATGAATCACACAACGAGACCGAGATGACCCAGAATCTTCAGGAGGCAACCTCCTGCCCGCCACTGAAGAAAATAAAGCTGAAAATGACCAACACCCCGACGCAGCTCTCAGACACGGAGGAGAGCATGGGTCCGTTTTTCGAGGGGTCCGAGCTCGTCCCCCACAGCTTGAAGGAGGACTGCGACATCTTCGGGGGCTTTGTGGCCATGGAACTTCGGCAGATCCGGTCGGAGGAGAAGCGGCGGAAACTTAAGAGAATTATCCAGCGAGCCATCATCGAGGTGGGGGAGGAGGACGACGCTGATGATAGTGGCCCTCCGAACGACGAAGCCACCACTAGTTACCAACCAGAAGATTTTGTCAGAGTTAAGCTAGAATAAACGCATAAAGTATTTTTGACTGTTTTCTGATTTGACATCTAACATGGGGGCGTAGCTCAGATGGTAGAGCGCTCGCTTAGCATGCGAGAGGTACGGGGATCGATGCCCCGCGCCTCCAACCTACTTTTTGCTTCTCGTATGGCTTTTTTTCGAGACTCTTTTGTTGAAAGAGGCCTCTGAAGTTTCTGAAAAACCAACCAGACGATAAGAAAAAGCCTTAAGACGCCTTGAAATTGGCGCACTTCGCGCTTCGTCCGCTTAAGTTTCCAACCGTTGAAATTTAAATTTTGAGAGCAGCAAGAGGACATGTATTTCGCGAAATCTAGAACTTGGTGTAGTTAGTATATAAGGAAAGTCAGCATCCACTCTTCCGTCCTGCTTCGGCAGGACGCATACTAAAATTGGAACGATACAGAGAAGATTAGCATGGCCCCTGCGCAAGGATGACACGCAAAATCGTGAAGCGTTCCACATTTTTTTGCAACTTTGGATTTAACTTTTGCTTGAATTACCTCTTTGGATGGCCGTCATTAAGAATAGTCAAGAATATTATGGGGTGTCTTTCTTGCGTTTGATTTCAGCTCCCAGGGCACGTAGAAAGGCGAGTGATGGCTTAAAAGTTTCGCAAACTCTCCTAGACGGGACCAACTTACATTTTGAATCTGGATTCTGCGGGGCCTCAGAGTTTTGGGAGTTCCCCTGGAGGCCCATCAAAATTCCCGTTCTCCATTATTTCCCTCCGGAATCCCGGATATTATATTTTTCTCAGATAGTCCGTGAAAAATAAAGGTAAGTTTGTCATGGAAAGTTCTAGCTCCAGTTAGAACTCTTTCTTATAAATTTTTATATAACTTGGTTAGGTCTTGAAGCTTGTTTTAGCTCTTAAATAAAGGTTATATGTCTTTCGAAGCCCCTACTTCATCTACGATGTGGTGTTCTCCATCAATTGTGAGTCTTTTTCCTTATCTAGAAGTAGCTCATCCAAAATTTATGGATCAGCTCAAATTTGAAAGAACCTTAACATATTCTTGCCCATGCCGTCGATAGAAAAACTACATTACCCGAAAGATTTCTACAGCAGAAAATAAAAATAAATCCAAAAAGAAAATTGGAGGCGCGGGGCATCGATCCCCGTACCTCTCGCATGCTAAGCGAGCGCTCTACCATCTGAGCTACGCCCCCTGATGAAATACCTTCGCTAAACTGCAAACACAACCTATGACTCATACTCTATACTCGTACTCTCTCAAGGTGAGATCTGCTTTAATTTTACTCTCCGAATCATACTCATATAAACTATCAAAGACTTAGATATGTTTGTTGACTATCCATAAATTCTGGAGTGACCCAGGCCTAAACAGACAGAGCCTGACAACAAAATTACGCAATTTCACACCTTTCCATATTCATACATGTTTCCATTCATCCAGATCCACCGGCATTTGAGCTGATAAGATATTGGTCGAATCCAAACACCGCACTCCCGGTTCGAAGTAAAAAGTCTGTGAACCCTACCTACTCCGTACTCATTAGTACCACACACAGAACTCTCTCGCCGTTGCCGGCAAACTCATTTTTATTGCGTCGCGATCATCGTCGAGCAGTAGATTCCGAGCTCTCAAGAAGGTAAGACGTGTTTTCATCTGCTCCCTAAGCTAATTTGTGTCCCCTTTTGTTCCTCTAATTCTATTTGCACTCGTGTTTTTGTCCTCACGAAAAAAATTTGCCACTTTTCCCGAGTTTCGAAGGTCGTATCAAAACAGAGAACTTTTGACCTTGACATTACTTTTCGTTCAACGCAAATGTTTTGATTAGGAACGAACCACTCACGCAGCAAACTGCAATCCGAAACCAGTAGAATTGATACCCCAGCATCAAGCGAATAGACTAGCCTTTTAGCAAATGGAACCACCTGACCAAAGTTCAAACCTATTATCTCAAAGCCTGATTCTCTGATACACCAAATTTTTTATAGACGCTTCATTATGGGCTTCTGCGGACGTGTTCTTTTCGTCGTACTGGCCGTCGTTGCCGGGTACACATTCCAGACCTACAGAAAATACACCAAACCCCTGCCGGTACCTGACTTCGATGTCGAGCGGTACTGGGGACCCGGCAAGGCAGTCAAGGACGACACGAAGATCGTCCCGTTCAAAATCGAGTTCAAGCCCGAGGCTCTGGCGAAGCTGCAGTCGCAGCTCTCTGACACCACCGGACTTGTGCCTCCCTTGGAGGACTCTAGGTTCCACTACGGCTTCAATTCGAACAAACTGGAGCAGGTCATCAAGTACTGGCGAGACACTTATCTTGGAAAGTGGACCGAGCGCCAGAAGTTCCTCAATCAATATCCTCAGTTCACGACTCAGATTCAAGGGTAAGTTATTTTTCTTAAACGCATGAGTCGGTCTGAAATGTTTATTAAGCTTGTGTTTGGTAAAAGTGCGGTTTCAAAAAAGTGCAAGATTATTATTGTTACTAAAAAAATTCACTGAAAAAGGTGAGCTAAAAAACTAATCAAATGTTCCTTTATGAAAAAAACTCCTTTATCATTTTTGTCTATTTCTCTTGCAGACTCAAGATCCACTTCCTCCACGTCGTCCCGAAACCAACCAAGCCCTCAACGAAGGTACTCCCTCTGCTCCTCCTCCACGGATGGCCCGGTTCAGTGCGCGAGTTCTTCGAACTGATCCCGATCCTCACCCAGGAGTCGAACGACCGCGATTTTGTCTTCGAAGTAGTGGTGCCATCCCTTCCCGGCTACGGATTCTCCCAGGCAGCCTCCAAGCAGGGTCTCAACCACGCTGAGATGGGCATCATCTTCCGCAACTTGATGCTGCGTCTGGGCAAGAACCGCTTCTACGTCCAGGGCGGAGACTGGGGGGCAGTCATCGGATCGGCATTAGCCACCTACTTCCCGGACAACGTCATCGGGTTCCACTCCAACATGTGCGGAGTCTTCACCCCCTTCGGACTCGTCAAGAACTTTATCGCCGAGAAGGCGCCCCAGTACTTCATTGACACGCAGTTCTACGACTTCTATTTCCCCGGAAGCAAGAAGTTCGTCGACATCCTGGTCGAAACTGGCTACATGCACATCCAGGCCACGAAGCCCGACACCATCGGCACTGCCCTGTCCAACAACCCCGTCGGCCTCGCCGTCTACATCCTCGAGAAGTTCTCCACCTGGACTAACCGCAACTTCCGCGACTTGGCTGACGGAGGACTTGAGAAGTTCTTCACTCTGGACGCCCTCTTCGACAACCTGATGTTCTACTACATTCCCAACTCCATCACCACGTCCCAGAGACTGTACAAGGAGGTGCTCTCGAACGATCCCTTCAGCCTGGATCGCGTTCCGTCCGAAGTGCCATTCGGATGCTCCAAATTCAAGCACGACATGGCCAACACGATTGATTGGGTGCTCGAGGAGAAGTGGAAGAACATGGTCCAGAGCATCCACCACCTCGATGGAGGACACTTTATCGCCCTGCAACTGCCAAAGGTCCTAGCGAAGGACGTCGTCGAGTTTGTTAAGAAGGTCGAAACGAAATAAAGAACTTGTTTTATAAGAAACCACGTTTGAAACACTTTGAAACATTCTAACTAGCCTATTAAGGACAAAGTTTAGGCAGAAAAAATTTATTCTGTGACTGTGATTATATTAAAAATTTTCAGACTGAAAATTCACTTCATTCACGTCGTCCCAAAGCCCACCAAGCCTTCCACCAGGGTCCTGCCGCTACTGCTTCTCCACGGCTGGCCTGGATCTGTTCGAGAGTTCTATGAAATCATCCCACTGCTCACAAAGGAGGCACCCGACCGAGATTTCGTCTTCGAGATCATCGTCCCAAGTCTTCCAGGCTACGGATTCTCACAAGCAGCCGCCAAGCAGGGCATGGACTGCGCTGAAATGGGCATCATTTTCCGGAACCTCATGCTGCGTCTCGGGAAAACCCGCTTCTACGTCCAGGGAGGAGACTGGGGAGCCCTCGTCGGATCCGCCATCACGACCTACTTCCCTGAGAACGTCCTCGGCTATCACACCAACATGTGCGGGGTCTTCACGCCCTCCGCAATCGTCAAGAACCTCATCGCCGAGGCGGCACCGAAGTACTTCATCGACACGCAGTACTACGATTGGTACTTCCCCGGCAGCAGGTTCTTCAAGGAGATGCTCCTCGAGATGGGGTACAACCACATCCAGGCCACGAAGCCCGACACTATCGGTACCGCCCTGGCCCACAACCCCATTGGATTGGCCGTCTATATCCTGGAGAAATTTTCGACTTGGACCAACCCCAGCTACCGCGACCTGGCCGATGGAGGTCTCGAGAAGTACTTCACTCTGGACTCTCTCTTGGACAACCTCATGTTCTACTACATCCCGAACTCCATCGCTTCGTCTCAGAGACTCTACAAAGAGGCCTGGGCTGGCGGCTTCCTGACCCTTGACAGAGTCCCCTCAGAGACACCTTTTGCCTGCGCCAAGTTCAAATACGAGCTGGCCCATTCGACTGACTGGGTCCTGGAGGAGAAGTGGAAGAACATCTTCCAAACCAACCATTTCGCAGATGGAGGTCACTTTGCTGCCTTCCAGCTGCCAGAAGTATTGTCTAAGGACATTATCCAGTTTGTTAAGAAGGTTGAGAGCAAATAAAATGGGATTTATCTTAGCAAGAATTTTTACCTTAAAATGGCGGCCAAGCACGTTCTTCTTTGGGGTTATATTTCAGTACTTTGAGGGTCTTCTTACTCATCTTTACACTTGCACAAGAGCTACGACACGGTTTATTGCTATTTTGGAAGATTAAACTTTGTATTTAAGCCGAAATTTAATTTATTTCTTGGCTCCGACGCGAAGCTAAACTTCAGTTTAAACTCGGTTATAATTGTCGCCAATGAAACCTAGACTGGCGACACATACCGTTCCGTTATCTAGTCTTATTTGTCGCCAATGAAACCTAGACTGGCGACACATACGGTTCCGTTATCTTGTCTTATTTTAAATTTTCTTTCCAGGTTGAAAATCCACTACATCCACGTGGTTCCAAAGCCAAAGTCTGCTTCCACGAAGGTTCTTCCACTCCTGCTCCTTCATGGCTGGCCAGGATCAGTCCGAGAGTTCTACGAGCTCATCCCACTTCTCACCACGGAGGCCAAGGACCGCGACTTTGTCTTCGAAGTCATCGTCCCGAGCTTGCCGGGGTACGGATTTTCTCAGGCAGCCGCCAAAACTGGGTACAATATGGAGGAAATGGCCATCACCTTCCGAAACTTGATGCTGCGTCTAGGCAAAAACCGCTTCTACGTCCAGGGCGGGGACTGGGGATCCGGAATCGGAGAAGCCCTGGCCACCTACTTCCCCAAAAACGTTATTGGCTTCCACGCTAACATGTGTGCTGCCTTCACACCCATTGGAGTCGTCAAGAATCTGATTGCCGAGACCTTCCCGAGCTACTTCGTGGACCCCAAGTACTACGACTGGTACTTCCCGGGCTCAAAGGTCTTCATAGAGCTCCTTAAGGAGAGCGGCTACATGCACATCCAGGCCACGAAGCCCGACACCATCGGTACCGCCCTGGCCCACAACCCCATTGGCTTGGCCGTTTACATCCTCGAGAAATTTTCGACTTGGACCAACCCCAGTTACCGCGACCTGGCCGATGGAGGACTCGAGAAGTACTTTACCTTGGACTCTCTCTTGGACAACCTCATGTTCTACTACATCCCGAACTCCATTACCACGTCCCAGAGACTGTACAAGGAGTCCCTCTCAGAGAAGCCGGTCTTCGACCTGGAAAGAGTTCCCACAACTGTCCCGTTCGCGTGCGCCAAGTTCAGATACGAGTTGGCTCACTCCGTGAACTGGATCCTGGAGGACAAGTGGAAGAACATCGTGCAGACGAACCACTTCGAGGATGGAGGCCACTTTGCTGCCTTCCAGCTCCCCAAGGTCCTGGCACAGGACGTCTTTGAGTTTGTCGCCAAAGTCGAGCAATTGGCTTGAAATAAAGTTTTCTGAGAGTAATGGCATTTTAAGCTTTATCATGCTGATAGCTGATGGCCTTCACGACATGCTCGTCATCACTCATCACCAAAGCAGATACGTAGCCAAAGGGAGCTATTCGAAGAACGTTTCTACCGCCTTTCAGTTACGTCTCTGCTTTTAACGAGGTGGTTTATAAAAGAGGTAACGAATACAAGGTCACCTGGGAAAGGTCAGATATCCATAAAATTTTTAGAGAGGTCTAATTTTCCACTTTGAGACTTCTTAGGCACCTTAATTTTAACTTTGCACCTTAAAGGGGTGCAAAGTCCTAATTTAAAGTTAGAGGAGATATCAGGAGATAAAAAACGATCTTTGTTTAAAATCTTTATTTCATTAAAATTTTGCTGTTTTAGTTATCATACAGCGTACCCAGCCTGTCGACCCTCGGGGCCAGAGCTGAGCCTGCAATCTCTAAATGGGGGTGTTTTGACGACGCGGCGTAGCGGAACAAGCTAAAAATATCTATTTGTGTTGCCTGAAATGAGGGTCTTCTGCCTATACAAGCTCCTGACACAACGAGAGCTCGTCCTTTCTACGTATTAAAGTAACTTTATTCCTAACTTCAACACTCTAATTTAATAAAGTAGTTAATATACGCGAACTATTTAATAATCTTCTTTTCATTTATATTTACAAGTGAATTTTTTCTACAACGACGCGGGATTCAAAGGTTGTCTTCTTCAACAGGGACTACAAATAATTGTGAACTCAATGTGGGGCTCCTGAACGAGTAACAAAATTTGCATCGCATTAATTGAAATATGGGAGGGTGTTGGGGGAAGTTGAGCTTGGTTGGGGGGACAGATAGTTTCAACCGTAGTACATGTTGTTCTGATATTGAGATTGGTACTGACTTGAAGCGGCGACGGCTTGCTTGTCGGAAGAACGGGCGCTTGAGAAGGAGTACTGCTGCTTGCACCACTCCACGAAGTCGTCTATGAGGACGGGCCAGGCGCCCTCCGCATCGTAGTTGGTCATGTGATCATCGATATGGAGCGCGAAGTCCAGCAGCAAGTTCCACGTGTCTTTTGGGATTGATCGTTTGTGGTTTTCCTGTAAAAAAAGTTTCTTATTTAGAGACTGTCTCGAGCTACAAGGGCCTCGGTCTCGAAAATAGGGTCTCAAGAGAGCCTAAGCTACTTACTGTCAGAAAGCGGCACCAATCGTCCAGAAACTTGAATCTCCCCTGCATCACGATGCGCCAGTAGGCGATTGCCATCTCGAGATCGAGTCCTTTCTGGCCTGAAACACGAACAGGACCTCAAAATCGGAGCTAGGGCCGGGCAGTAGAGCCTTACCTGAGTCCTTGGCGTAGTTGAAGGTGAATTGGTAAAAGTCCTTGAACTTGCTGTTATCTTTCAACTCATTGTCTATGATCTGCAGCTTTTCCTTGAGCTTGTCTGTGCTATCTACCCCTAGGTCCTGAAATCCCCTGAAGAACTCCTCGCGCGAGAACTCACATTGCGTCTCCGCTTGGAACTTCCAGGCTATTATGAGAACGAGCCTCGAGTCGGGTGACAGCTCCAGGTCCCGCAAAAACCTAACTACCCCATCGCTCCCGATCTTCCCATGATCATTCGGATCACGGTACTTGCTGTACAGCTGCTCCACTTTCCTCTTGTCCAGCTCTCGATAGTACAGGTCCGGGTTCTGGAAGTAGTTGTCGCATGCACTATCCAGCTTCCAATCGTTGTGCTGCAGGCAGTAAATGGCCGTTTGCTCGCCCGTATTCGTGAGCTGGACGAACTTCTTGACCTTATCTCTCTGATTCACCTTCAACTTATTCTGAAAATAAAAGGAACACTGCAATTGGCACCTTATAATCGAGTAGTGATGACGACGAATTAACAATGAGCGAAAAATTATTTGGCAATCGCACACGGAAAATTTCAAGGATGCGAGAAACCCGCACCTCGGGCTTCCTCCGCCGCTTTTCCGAAAACTAGCACGGCACACGGGTGTGAGACACCCTGAACTACCTTTTTCTTACCATTTTTGGGGAAAATCATTGAATTTGCGGGCAACAAAGGGGAAAATTTGTAGCCAAAACAGACCAGAGTTTGATGGGGAAGTATCGTGACACTGTAAGCCACTCGTTTGACGTTTGCCTGTCTCCCGCATGACCACCTGGAGGCTCAACTACGACACCATTTCTCTCACAGACCTCCAAAAGCCCGCCAAATCACCCATTTAGTGGTTTTCCGGCGTCAGAGCAGTCTGTGGCACTGAAAACACGCCAGAAACCGAAACACCGCAAGCAGCTGGCGATTTGGGTTACAGTGTTCCAATCGATACTCTGAGAACGCGGCGCTCCGCCCTTGTCTCTGCCATTTTGTCAAAGGTTTCCAACCCGACAACACGCGTTTTGTTTTGGTAAGCTCGAAAAAGCCACTTTTGTCGGTTCAAGCGTGCCATTTCTGGTCTCAAAATGAAAAACTGAGCGCCATGTTTTGGAATATGGTCGAGATTTGCCTCGAAAACCAGAAATGCCGCGATAAAAACGACCTGAAAGCTAACCTCATTGACACGTTTTATTGCAGTTCTTAAATTTCACGGAGAAGTCCTTGCATCTATACCAAAATGGTCAGGGAGAACAAGACAACCTGGAAAGCCAACTATTTCCTGAAAGTAGTCGTAAGTATCAGAGTATTTTCCGCCTCCGTAGCCCGTCCTGATGATTCAAATCGCGTCAGAATATGTGCCGACCCAGGAGCTGTTAGCTAGAAATAGCAGAACCCAACAGAGCCTGGCACTTGCCTGTTGAAAACTCCCCAACTGACTTGTTTTCCCCGAAAATCGTGAAATTTGTTGATTTTCCGGACTAACGTTGATTAAATTTTTCCAGCAACTCTTGGACGAGTACCCCAAGTGCTTCATCGTCGGAGCCGACAATGTGGGCTCGAAGCAGATGCAGCAGATCCGCATGTCGCTCCGAGGCTTGGCCGTCGTTCTCATGGGCAAGAACACCATGATGCGTAAGGCCATCCGCGGGCACGTCGAGAACAACGCCCATCTCGAGAAGATCCTGGCCCACATCAAGGGCAACGTGGGCTTCGTGTTCACCAAGGGAGATCTGGCCGAGGTCCGCGACAAGCTGACCGAGAGCAAGGTGCGAGCCCCCGCTCGTGCTGGAGCCATCGCCCCCTGCGAGGTCGTAATCCCGGCCCAGAACACCGGTCTCGGACCCGAGAAGACCTCCTTCTTCCAGGCCCTCTCGATCCCCACCAAGATTTCCAAGGGAACCATTGAAATCATCAACGACGTCCCCATCTTGCGTCCCGGAGACAAGGTTGGAGCTTCCGAGGCCACCCTCCTCAACATGCTGAACATCTCGCCCTTCTCGTACGGTCTCCTGATCCAGCAGGTCTACGACAGTGGCAGCATCTTCTCGCCCGAGATCCTCGACATCAAGCCCGAGGACTTGCGTGCCAAGTTCCAGGCCGGAGTCGCCAACTTGGCTGCCGTCTCGCTCTCCATCGGGTACCCAACCATTGCTTCTGCTCCCCACAGCATCGCCAATGGGTTCAAGAACCTCCTGGCCCTCGCTGCCGTCTCGGATGTGGACTTCAAGGAGGCCAAGACCATCAAGGAGTTCATCGCCGACCCGAGCAAGTTCTTGGCTGCTGCTGCTGCCGCCGCTCCCGCTGCTGCTGCTGGAGGAGCTGCTCCTGCCAAGAAGGAGGAGAAGAAGGAAGAGTCCGAGGAAGAGGAGGATGACGACATGGGCTTCGGCTTGTTCGACTAAGCTCCTCACGCTGTCGGCCTGGCCCATCGAGATACTCGCTACGAATCTGACAGTTCTATGGCGATCTCGGGAAGGCCGGGACGAAGAAGCCACAAGGTACTTTCCCAATAAAGTATCGATCCAATGGAAAACTGAGTTTTATTGCTCATTTTCTGAATGATGATTTTTCAAGGTCATCTTATTTAAACTTCTAGGGTTTTTTTAATTTACAAATTTCAGGGATAGAACTTAAGTTGATTAAGGTGAACCTAAAAATATGTACAATTGCTGAAAGAACCCTTGCATTCATTTGAGAGCCATCACCTCCTCTTTCTCGTGAGCTGCAGATTTTTCTTCTTCATGTTCTTCGGAGGGTACTTCAAGAAATTCATAGGAAGGTCGCTGCTGCTGCTCTCGTTCGCCTCCTCTGTCGTCTTTCCCACGGCTTCCACTCGAGACTCCTCCCCACTCTTCCTCTTTGATGAGTTATTCAGAAAGGCCGAGAGCGGGAGGTCACTGCTGCTCGTTCCTATCACTCTCTTTTCAGCCTCAATTTCTTCACGAGTCTTTTCCATGAACTCTGAGAAGCTCACACTCCCATCCATCGAGGACTGACCCTCCCAGGGCCTGGAGATGTAGTCCACGGGGAGTTTTTTCTCCTCCGCTCGCATCTCGTTGAACTGCTCCAGGATGTAGTCGAAAATGTTTTCTGGAAACAACGGGGGGTTTGTCACTGAGGCCGGAGGTTCAGGCGCTTCGGGGAGACTCAGAACTCCTTCGTCGATGGAAAACCGTGGAATCGAGACCATGGGCTGGTCCTGGGAGACCTCGACATCTTCAGTAAGGGACATCTGCAGAATGTACTCCTGGAGATTCTCGATTGAGTTCAGGAACAGGTGGTTCCGAGTGGACTCCTGTTGAAGGAATATGTGTCAGAATTTATTATTGACTCTGAAAATACTCACATCAATTTTCTTGTAGATCTCCTCATACATTGTGCACATTTGCTGCTTTCGTCTTCTCCTCGCCTTGTTTCGGTCCTCGATCTCCTGCAGCAACTGGGACAGAAACTTGTTCAGAGCAATTCTGTTTTCCCTGAAACTCCTACAAATACTAAGAAATGACAGAAAAGCTTTGTCACAGTGAACGGCCTACCTTTTGGGGTCCCACCGAAACATCTTTGATCAATCGAGCTGCTTTCACTCCTTCAATTTCGATTAATTTCTGAAGCCGGTCCAATTTTTGCGCTTTCGCCAAAACTCAATTTGTAAACAACTGATGTCTGTCAAATTCAAACAAATCTCCCAGTCTAGGAAATTTGACAAACCGCCAAACTCACCAACGGAATTTCTCGGTTCTTTTTAGCGAAATTACTATTTATTTTAGCCTTGAATCAGTTATAAATTACTAGATTGAGTTTCCAGAGCTTCTAGAAGACTGCAGACCTTGGAGATAAACATGAAAACGCCGAAAAAACTCATAACAAATGACGATTTGTTTACGCCACCGATAAAAACTTCTTTGAGAGACGAGCTGAAGGAGGTCCTGAACAAGCGCAACCTCCTCACAGCGAAGAGCAAGTCAAAGGGTGAGGCTTCACAGGGCTTTATTGCTTGAAAGAGACTAATTTTGGCTAATTTCAGCTCTGGCGATCCTGGATGATGTCTCGTCTCCCGAGTCCACTCCGACAAAGCCGCAAGACTTCCGGAAAAGGGCCGTCAGCGAGATCCTGGAGAGCGAGACGCGGTACATCGAGCAGCTAGACGTCCTCACAAAGTACTTCATTGGCCCACTGCGGGACATTCTGGACTCCAAGAGCCACACCGCTCTCTTTGGCCAAATCGAGATGATCTACAACCTCAACGCAGAGCTCCTAAACGAGCTCCAGCGGGACCTGAACTCCGTAGCAAAGGCCTTCCTGAAGCTGGCGCCCTTCTTCAAGCTCTACTCCGTCTACGCCTTCGACTACAAGAACGCCATGCTGCTGCTGCAGTCGCTGACGACGAAGAACCAGGCATTCAAGCGCTTCCTGGACGACACCGAGACCCGCCCCGAGGTCCAGATGAAGCTCAACTCGCTCCTCATAACGCCCATCCAGCGCGTGCCGAGATACAAGCTGCTGCTGAACCAGGTGCTGCTCTACACGAGTCCCTCCGAGGCCGACTACAAGATCCTTAACGAGTCAGTTCGCGAGATTGAGAACACGGTCCAGCACATCAACTCGGTGGTGGAGGACCAGGAGCACACGCAGTCGCTTATCAACCTCCAGAACTCGCTCGTGAACCGGCAGCCGGCCATCGTGAAGCCCAGCAGGACGCATCATCAGGGAGGAGTGCTCTCGAAGGTCTCCTCCAGCTCGTCCAGCTCGCACCAGAAGTACCTCTGCTTCCTCATGTCCGACATCTTCATGTACTGCCGCATCATCAGGGTTAAGGAGAGCTAGGCTTTTGGGTGCTTGACTCTCATGTGCTTGTTGAGGAAGGTTTTGCGGACAAAGGCCACGTTGCAGACGGAGCAGTTGAAGCACTTGTTGCCGTTGAGATGCGTCATCTCGTGGACCCTCAGGTGGTACTCGGACTGGCACATCTTGCCCGCAGTCCGGGCACTGGCGGTTCGCGAGATGGACCTTCTCGTGCCGCTTGAGGTTCGCGAGGACCCCGAAAGTGGCCTGGCAGAGGACGCACTTGTGCTTCTGGGCCTCCGTCAAGTGGTGGTGGCGCGTGTGATTGCCTGGAAGAATCCAATATTTAGAGCTTTTGGTCTTTTAGGGTTCAATTGATGTGTGAAAAAAAGATCTATCTCCGATTTTGGCATTTTAGGGTCCCAAAAGCTCTCGTAGAGTGTCAAAATCAGCCCGAGTATCCACGAAACCCCACTGCCAGCTTAGACTCTGGACTCAGGAAAATCACTCTGAGGGGTCAGGAAGACTTTCTGGGAAGAAATTTTTAATAAAAAACTGTGAGAAAACCGCCTCAAAATGTTGAAAGAGGCTGCCACAGGGGCCAAAATGTTCAATTTTACGAGACCAAAACCCCTCTATTTTAGCTCCAAAAACTATGAAAGAAAATATTTCGAAGCTTCAGGAGGTCAAATACTTACTGAGTGAAGACTGGAAAACCGAAGAGCTTTGCCGCAAACTGAGCATTGATAGTCCTTGGACTTGCTGTGCTTGGCGTAATGTCGCTCCAGGTCCATCCGGAAGATGAACCTCCCCTCACACTGGTCACATTTGTACTTCCTGCAAAGGACCCTAGATCTAGCAAACTCTCATGAAGCGATTTCTCGACTCACCTGGGTCGATTCTCGTGCGTGTAAATCTTGTGAGTGTGCAGGTTCGTGGAGCACGTAAAAAACCTTCTGGCACACTTCACAGACAAACCCCTCGCTTCTCGCAGACTTGCCCCTACTGACTCCCAGGTCGTTGAGCTTCTCCTCCTCCGACTCGAGATACTTGTCGAGGTAGTGGATCTCCTCCGCTGCCATCGAAAGTGAAGTTGTTGAGCGAGAGAATTTTCGTCGTCGGAGGCAGTCTCCAAGTCAACAATCGGCATGGGGACGTCCTTGAGGCAAACACCATCCTGAGAGTTTGCGAGCAGTCTGTGTTAGTTGTGAGAGCCGGTTGCCAGAGTAACTTACGTTTGAGGGGTAGAAATCACCGTCATCCATGTTTTCTCCTGTTCGAAAGTAGCGACTACTGGAAAATCAATATTCTTGGGGTGATTCTGTGTGCGCTTATGCCGCACGTACGAGACGAAGGTACACCTTTATAGGCTTAATGACGACCGCATTTGACGGCAATTAAACGAAACACTCATCCGGCTTTGAGTTACTGGCCTGTTTACTTATCTTTCATGCTTTATGGCTGATAAAAGTAGGCTTCGGATGGTTGGGCTTTTTTAATAACTAATTGAGTTGATAACTTTAAAATTGAAGGGCGATTTTGGCCTTCAAGAGCATGCTTTTATATATTAATTTAAGACTTTGTTATGTATTTAAAAATTGTCTGTCTGTCTATCTGTTTTGTTTTCCTATGCGGAAAATTTTCTTTTCTTTAAAAATTCTTCCTTGAAAATTTTTCTTATCCTAGAGAATCATCGTTTGAAAATACAGGCATAATATTTGCTGGAAAATTTAGAAATTTAGAAACAAAGTTTGGAAAATTTAGAAAAGCCATGCTTGGGAAATTTTTCATCCTTCAGAAAGTCTTAAAAATATTTTAAAAAATCTTTCAGAAACTTGAAAAAAAGAGCCTGACAATCCGATTGCTAATATTATTATATCTTAGTAACAAAATTGTTTAAAATATTTTCTTTTCACTAAAAATTAATTTTTAAAAAATCTGCAAATTTTTCATGACTATCTGAAGTCTATTTTGATAAGCAAGATAAAGTTTTGGCGCAATACAGTTAAGTTTATGATTGCAGAAGAGGCCAAAGAACAACCGTCGTTGAGGGCTCGCTGCAGTGCTGCTGCATCTACCCCCTCCGCAAGACCAAGGTCAACGAGCTCTTCTCCGCCAACTTCAAGAATCTCCTGCCAGGGCGACGGCAACATCTTCCACGCCGAGACAGATGCCGAGTGTCGAGCCTGGGTGTCTGCCCTCAAGGAGGTCATCGAGCGAAAACGTGGAGTCGCGAAAGACCCTGAGGAAGGAGTCGAGCAAGAAGAGGACGGTCCGAAAGAAGGACCCTCCGGACATTCGGGTCGGAGTACGTGCTGAGTCCGCCGCAGAAGGGCATCAAGTATGACTACGAGAACGTTTTCAGGTGTGAGGAGGAGACGGTCGAGGTGAAGCCTCGCAAGCGGCGGCTTTCGGAGTCACACGTGACTGAGGACTCGCCCAAGGTTAAGAAAAGACGCGGGGCCTTGGAGGTCATCAGGTCCTGGTTCAGCACCAAGTCGATAGAGCAGCCCGACTTGGCCAACTCGAGCGACACGACGACCAGCAGCGACTCCACGTACGGGTTCGCGAACCGCACCTACTTCCGCAACGCCAACGTGGACTCGAGCATCCCCATCAAGGTGGACTTCAAGTCGGCTCTCAAGACGTACCAGCGTGAGCACCGGGGGCCCCTCGGAACGCTGCAGGAGGAGTTTTCTAGTACTCTGCGTTGATACCACTGCTTCCTCAGAGTCCTGGTTCGAGAGTCGGGGCAGGCCGAGCTCCCGTGCCGTTCTGCATCCCCCCGCGCCCTCTCTCAGGAACAGGATCGCCGACTTTCTTCACAAGTACCTCTGATGCACGTTTGAATACTCGAAGCACTATTTTTGAATAAAATACTGTTCCTTTGCTGACAAAAATCTGTTCTTAACCTTAATTTTGCTTCCCCATAAATTTTGGGGGGTCCCAAAAATATTTTGAGGGCCCTTTGAGTTTTAGGAGGCTCCAGAAATATTTTGGGGGCCCCTAGAATTTTCAGGAAACCCGTTAAATTTTGAGGAGCCCCAGATATATTTTGTGGGCCCCTCGAATTTTCGAGACGCAAAAAATGGAGCTCCTACGGGTCCTTTTAAATATCTTAGACGCGGCCTGGGTGTCACAACACCCTATGTCCATCTGAGACCAGCTAGGGCCTTCCAGAACATATCCGAGGCGGCTTTTTGACACTTTCTAAAAATTTTTGAAGCAAAAATCGGTCTATCAAAATAATGGTTCCAAAAGGTTTGGCTTCTAAATTTTATTTCCTGTCAGAATCTCAACAAAAAACAGCAGTCTTCTAAAAATTTGGAACTGAGACCAGTTAAAGTTTTCAAATTGCACTACCCTAGTAAATGTCCTGGAGACTCAGAATCTGGGATGCGAGCAGAAAAGTCCTCACGTAGTCCTTCACGAACCTCTCGTCCGGATACTGGTCCAGGACGATGATGCCCTCGCTATCCTCTTCGCCAGCTTCTTGAACAGACACCGGTTCCCAATAAGTCCGTCTTTCATGGGTCCCATGAGCGCCCTCACGACCCAGTTTGCGATCCTGCGTCGGCAGCTCGACACCAGGACTTCGTCGAGCTCGATCGTTGGCGAGTACGGAGCCAGCACGTTCTCGTCACTATCGTCGTCAAACAGCTCTAGGAACTTTCTCGGATTTTCTCATAGTGGCGGTAGTTTGTCTCCGCTATCTCGCTCAGCACCGACCTCAGCCTCGATCTCTGGTAGTGCAGCTCGCAGGGCCACAGGCTGAGCTTCAGCTTCTCCGTCACACGGCGCTGCTGGGTCTCGGGGTCCGTTCGGCGCTCAAACGGGTGCAGTTCCGGGGACTGGGGTTGCTCTCGAGCTGGAGCTCGGGAGATGGTCACCGAAAATGTCCTCCTCGAGGGAGTCCTTGGGAGGCCTGTTCTTCGTCCTCCCCAAAGAGCTCCTGGAGTTCCTGCATGATTTTGTCGTCGAGAGCGTCGTTGTTGGAGGCATTCGTGCAGGTGGAAGCGGGCGTCAGGAAGGGCGTGGGCTCGGGAAGCGGGACCCTCGGGTGCGGAGTAGCCGGGGTCTGAGGGGGGTGCTCATGGGAGGGCTGAACATGGGCAGCTGGTACATGAACTGCTCGGGCTTCCGCTTCTCCGAGAGACTCCTTTCGAACTCCTGGATCTTCGACTCCAGCGACTTCCGCTTCCTCGACTCCCGCTCCGACGTCTGCGTGCTGGCCTCCTTGGTCGCAGGTCGCTTCTTGTTGAGCCTCGTGTTGATGAGCGTCGTGTTCAGGTGGCTGTCGTTGGTCTCCTTTTGGATGTTCTCTATCTGCAAGCGAGAGAGAGTTCTTCTTGGCCCGTAGAGCGTACGTATAGAGGGAAAAAAGTAGATTTTTCGGATAGAATTAACCGTAGAAGCCATCTTGGAGGTCTGAAGGATTTTTCAGAAAATTTCCAAAATTAAAAACGTTTTGAAAAATTTTAAAATTCAGTCCTAAGATCCCAAACACCGCTGGGTTGCTTCAAAACTCGTCCTTCGACCTTTTGAGTCCCTAAAGCTCGATTCAAGTATTTTCAAAAAATTTCCAATTCCCGAATCTCAAGAAAAAAAAATCTCTCTCTCCTTCTATATGCATGTTCCGAGGTCAAGGGTCTTACGGAGGTGAGAATAGCCTTCCGGTAGAGGGAGACGACCATGCAGGCCCTCACAGCGTCCATTTCTATCTCCAGGGCACACTTGTGAATATCCTCGTCGTCCACCTGAAAGTCATCCCAATTTCAGTCGGTTCATCGACAGGATATTGATTTACCTTCAGGCCCGAGGAAGCCCCGACGTCCGAGTCGGCCCACGAGAGATAGTTCTCCTTCAGGATCCTCTTCGTGAAGCCCAGGTACTGGCTCCGGACGTAGTTCGTGAGACGGTGGTGCAGCTCCTCGGAAGCAACTCGCACCGATGGCCTCTCCTCTTCGATCTCGGGAAGCTCCATTTCGGGCAGCCGCAGGGCTTCGGCACTCGCGATCTCATTCAAGTACTGTTCGATCATTTTCTTTCTGCGGTCGCGGAACCTCGCTCGCCCGCAACTTTCGCTAATTTGGCAATTTTCGAATCTGCCGAGTGCTTTATTTTGGGTAGAAATTTCTGTTTATGTCGTACATTTCGTTCTACGCGTGTGCACGAGCGTGCAATGAGCAAACGGCGCAATTTTCATTCAAAATCTTTATTCAGTGGTCGTCTTTGGTGCTTCCTGGACAGTTCCCTGTCATGTCTGCGGCATCCTCGTACTTCACCCCGCACCAGACGCAGTAGCAGTAGGTGGTCCGGAGGTAGTCTGTGATCATCTCGAGCTTCTGGTAGGTCTCGAACTCGTCCTCCTCTTCTTCTGCCTCTGCTTCCTCCTGCTCCTCCTGGGACAGCCGTCTCGGGGGCCTTCTCTCGGGCCAGAACCACTTGAGCTCCGGCTCCTCGATCCCCTCGTCCTGGTCCATCTTCTCGCAGGCCTTCTGGGACTTCCTCAGGTCGCCCTCCATCTGCTTCTCCTGCGACTTCTGCACCAGCCTCTGTCGGAACTCCTCGGGCGTCACCTCCTCGCCCATGCTTCGGGCCTGCTTTTTCCGCCGCACGTTCTCCCGGTACTCCTGGAGCCTCTTGATGGCTGCTGCCCGTCCCAGCCCCGCTCTGTCTGTCTTGACCTCCAGTGGAATCGGCTCAGTGATGCCCTCAGAGCCCGTCTTGCCCAGGCTCTCCCCCTGCTTGTAGCCCATCTTCGCGAGCATGGCGAAGCCCTTGTTGTCTGACGAGAGCGCCGTGCTGAGTCCCGCCTGAAGCTGCATCTCGGGGAAGTTTTTCCGCTTGCTATCCGCTTCTATCCTGGCCTTCTTCGACTGAACCTCGTACTCCCTCTGTCTCACCCGGCTGTGGACGAGACCCGGCCTCACGTCTTGCTTGGTTCCACTGCCCCCGCACACCTTCTCCAGGAACTTGTCCGACATGTAGTCTTCCTCTTCGGAGGACATTTTTAATTTAGCGGTCGAATTTTGTTTTGTTTACATTTTTCAGGCATCAGCTGACTTTGACAGTTTGTTTTGAAGGAGGGGCTTCGACAGAGCAGGATTAACAAAGTCGCGACAGAATTCTTCGAATTGCACCTCAAATGGCTTCCTAAAGCTCCAAAAGTGGCCTAAAATGAAAATCAACGAGAAGAACTTGGTGTATTTCGCCACGTCGGAGCCCTACGACAAGAGCGGGTATCTGAACAAGCGAGGGGACGTAAACAAGGCTTGGCAAAAGCGATGGTTCGTCCTGAAAGGCAATCTGCTGTTCTATTTCGAGAAGAGACACGACAAGGAGCCCATCGGCATGATTATCCTCGAGGGTAAGTCACCCACTTCCGGGATTCTTCGGCATTCTTGAACGAGGAAGTCTCTTCAAGGTTGCACAGTGGAAATGGCCGAATCCGAGGCTGGCTCGGACCAGTTTTGCTTCAAGGTGATCTTCCACGGACCCCACAACCGTGTCTACATTCTGAGTGCCGAGTCTCAGCCTCTCATGGAGAGCTGGATGAAGGCCTTGACTTGCGCCGGATACGACTACATGAAGCTGATGGTGGCCGAGCTACAGAGACAGCTGAGGGAGCTGGAGGGAAAGGGCGAGCCGACGCCTGTGGCGCCCCCTAGACGAGCGGCCCCGCCTAAACCGGTCCAGCAGCCGGTGGCAGCCCCGAGAGTGGACCACCTGAACGAGGGAGCGCCGCTAGGTAAGAACGACCTTGAATAGCCCGACCGCATTTCATTTCTGTGATTAAAGCATGAGATCAATTATTATTGCCGATTGGTTGCGCCAGTATTAACAATTCTGCATGCAGTTTTTATCCGGAACCGAGACCTTCCTCCTTCTAACCTTCCCCCAACAGACCGACGGACAGTTGTTGGAAACGAGTTTCTTCCCATTGACAGCCCGAAGATTGCAATTTTCTCAAAACCGAATTTTTGGCTCCAATTAACCCTGAAATTTAGACCAGAATTTTTCCCAGTTTTCTTTAAAAAATTTGTAAAAATAAAATCTGTCAGAAACAATCCAGAAAGCTAAATTGCAATTTTAGAGTTGCCTTAAGGAAGAACCTATTATTTTTAAACCTGTGTTTTCGAACCTCCCCAGGAACCTTGTAGAATAGTGTACAAACCTTCGAGCATGGAAATTTTTTTGGTCGGTCGCTCCTCTCATGGAGTAGACAAACAGAGCAAAATTTTCAGCCAATTTCCGTGGTAGTAGGGGTTTCAAACCTACTTTGATCGAAAAAAAAAAATCTCCCAAAGTACTTAAGTCTGGAGGCTCATCTCTTGGTGGTTGTTTCTAGGAGTCCCTCTAAGGATCGTCACAAAAGATGGGAGCTCTAGCCCCCGTACTTTGGGAGCTAGAGAAAATCGAATTTTCGTGAAATTTTGTATGGGAAAACCGAAATTCCACTTTTCTCTTGAAAAAACGTAAATCTTCGAGGCAATTCTTCGTTTGGGGACCTGTGGTCGTCCCCAGAGCTGATTCTGATCCTTCCTGAACCTCGTTGTCAAGTTTTTCGAGAGAAAAGTGGAATTTCGGTTTTCCCATACAAAAATTTCTCGAAAATTCGATTTTCTCTAGCTCCCAAAGTACGGGGGCTAGAGCTCCCATCTTTTGTGACGATCCTTAGAGGGACTCCTAGAAACAACCACCAAGAGATGAGCCTCCAGACTTAAGTACTTTGGGAGATTTTTTTTTTCGATCAAAGTAGGTTTGAAACCCCTACTACCACGGAAATTGGCTGAAAATTTTGCTCTGTTTGTCTACTCCATGAGAGGAGCGACCGACCAAAAAAAATTTCCATGCTCGAAGGTACAAACCCGTCATCATCATCAATTTGATTTTAAGTTGCTGTTAATCGAGCTTTTTGATGTTGATTTTTTGGCATATTTGGCAGCATCTTCACACTTGCCCTCGAACATGTCCTCGTCAAGCTCCTCATCTTCGTCAGAAAACAAGGACCCCAACACTCGCTCAATTGCAGGCTCCCATGCAAATGCTTTCCAACGAATCCACGACAAAATTGGGGCCCCCATAATTCGTGAGATAGAGGAATACACTAAAAAACAATGTAACTCAACTACTGATTTGACGGCAACGGCGGCAGCATCTCCAGGTGATGGTGTGGCTCCACTTATTGTGCTGTGAGGCGGTTAACACACTAACCCCACATAATTCATCGAGAATCCTAACGAGCTTCGAAACTTATCAGTTGCATTTTATTTCGTCCATCGCTGCCATCATTCTTGCCCACGAAAAGCCCGTCACTTAGGTACATGTAAGAACCATGGCAACCTGCACTCATAGCCGGGAATTTGCTAACATCAAGGAGAGTTTAAATATTTTACTTTTTGGACTATTTTTGGTAATTTTTTTATTTTCAAAAATAAATCTTAAGAACTAACCCATGTCTAACCTGTGGGTTTGACATTTATAAGCTTTTTTCGAACAGGTTTTCCGTGTTCTTGGATTTTTTTCAAATTTCTAAATTCCAATTTTTTCTTCTTCTTGTACACCTTTCCACTCTTTTCTACCCTGTAGGCTTTTACTCGAATTTTTTTGTCAGTTTTTGAAAATTTTGAAGAAAAAAATTTATTGAGACTATGAGTGTAGTCGGCTATGACCTAAACATACATTAGGATTAAGGAACCCGCAGGTTTTTAACGAAGAACGTCAAAAAGACAAACTAGTGATATAATACTAAATAAGATGGACTGTTTCTCACCCTCATACTGCACCTTGTTTCGTGCTTGTTCATGTTTTAACACGTTTGCATCGCACCCTCACGCTAATCCGCCTAATAATGGTCTCTTTGTTTCTCCCTCCCTCTCGTGCCGCGCTTCTGTAGCTAAAAGGGGCAAGCGCAGGCCCACGGAGTCACATTTATGAGTGCTTAAAACTGTTTTTTAATCTTGTCTAAACATGTTCGTCCAACTTAAGAAGTTACATTAAGTTTTAGTTTGTATCGAGTCGTTTGAAATAAAGATGAATCCCTTCGGAACCGCCTCTTTCACAGCCCTATCCTGGCCGGCGTGCGTCTGGGCGTCGGCGTGTTGCCCGGCTCCAGGATCTTCTGTCTGCTGGACCTCTCGGAGCTCGGTGCCGTCTCCGAGTCCTTCACCTCGTTCTCCTCCTCCTGCTGCTTCTGCAGGTCATCCAGCTCGGCGGCGGCCTGCTTCTTCTTTGCCAGCAGCGACTTGTCCTTCTCCTTGATCGAGAAGAACATGGGACCCAGCTCGGCCAGCCAGTACCCGTCCACGGCCGTCGCACACTGCATGTACTCCTTGGCCGTCATGATGAGCTCGTGGTAGACGACGTACTCGGGGGTCGTCCCAAGACCGTAGAGCGCCGATGTGGGATGCAGGTGACATGGCATTCCCGTTCGCAGGTTCACGTACTCACCGATTCCCTTGAGACGGGCCGCCTGGGCGAAGTAGGCGGAGCAGATGCACTTCCGGATGATGTCCCAGTTCGTGCCGCAGGAGTTGATGGGGATCTTCTGCTGCACCAGGATGTCCTTGAGCTGCTGCCGGACCTCGCGGACCTTGCGCATGGGCTTCACGTGGATAAAGTGCTCGTTGCACCAGTTGGAGGAGTAGCTGGGGGAGAAACAGGGGTCAACTTTTTGCTTCTTTGTTTCAAAGGCGACTTACTTGTTCATCTTCCACTGCTGGTAGACATTGAGGTAGGTAAGGTGGTCCGACTCGGGCACGCTGAACTTCTCACGCACTCCATCCGCTTCCTCTTCTCGACCCTTCGGACGGTAGAAGATCGAGGGAACCGACAGCATGGAAACTAGAACGAACAAGCAGGTGTTAGCACAGACATGAACCTTTTAGAAATCAGAGACTCACCAATGATCAAGATCTCCGAGCTGCATCCCATCTGACCAGCAACGATCAGCATCTGGCACTGGGGCGGGTCGAGCGGGAACTCGGCCATCTGTCGCCCCAGAGGCGTGAGGGCTCCCGTGCTGTCGAGGGCTCCGAGAATCCAGAGCTGGTAGAGCGAGTTGAGGATGTTGTCCTGCGGTGGGGGGTCCATGAAGTGGAACTGGAGGAGATCCACGACGCCCAGGGACTTAAGGAGCAGTACCGTGTTGGCCAGGTTGGTTCGCTGGATCTCGGGAACCGTGAGTGACAGGAGCTCGTCCTTGTACTGGCGCTCGGTGTAAAGTCGAAAGGCCTGGCCCGGTTTCGTACGGCCTGCTCGTCCTGATCTCTGGTTGGCGTTTGCCTGGGAAGAGAAATGACCGATTATAAATTTTTCATGGCCTGGAAAGGATGAAAAGGAAGCCAAAAAGTTCGAATCTGAGCCCATTTTTATTCAAGGGAATTTTTGAACTTTTTTCCTCAAAAATGACCCCCTTTGAGGTCCTATTCTTGCTACATCCCTGTTACCACAGACTTGAATTTTGACCCAGATATACTTGGAGCATGTCAGCTTCTAAAAAAATTTTTTAAAGTTGACAAAAAACACACCAAAAGCATACCTGAGAGATCGGGTAGATCTGGAGGGCGTCCATACCGATGCGGGGGTTGTAGACCTTGAGCTTGCAGAAGCCGGAGTCGATGACGAAGATGATTCCGTCCACCGTGAGGGACGTCTCGGCGATGTTGGTAGCCACCACGCACTTCCGGAGGCCCTTCTCCGACTTCTTGAAGATCTTGGCCTGCAGATCCGATGGCAGCTGCGAGTAGATCGGCAGAACCGAGAGCTCTGGCGCATTGTCAATGGCCTCCAGACGCTCCGCCATGACCTCGCACGTCACCTCAATGTCCTCCTGTCCCGGCATAAAGATAAGAATGTCACCCTCCGCCTGCTGCAAGTGGATCTGGACCGCCTGCTTTACGGCGGCGTCCACGTAGTCCTCGCACGGATTCTTGGCAAAGAACAGCTCCACTGGGAACGTTCGTCCCGGGATCGTGAAGGTCGGAACGTTGCCGAAGAAGGTGGCAAACTTGCCGGCATCCATCGTGGCAGATGTCACGATGAGCTTGAGGTCGTGTCGACGGGCCACAATTTCTCTCAGGAGGCCGAAAAGGACATCTGTCGAGAGCGACCTCTCGTGGGCCTCGTCCATGATGACGCACGAGTAGTTGTCCAGGTCGCTTTCTCGCAGACTCTCTCGAAGCAGGATACCGTCAGTCATGTACTTGATGACAGTTTTCTCGGACGTGCAGTCCTCGAAACGGATCGCGTAGCCCACCTCCTGGCCCAGCTTGGTCCCCATTTCGTCGCTCACGCGCTTTGCCACCGACATTGCTGCCACTCGACGGGGCTGGGTGCAGCCGATCATGCCGTTCCTGCTGTAGCCGTCTTCGTGTAGATATTGGGTGAGCTGAAGTAGAGAAAGAAAAATTAAACCTTCAGTTTTCAAGAAAAATTCAATTTCGGGATTTTTTTATGAAATTTTTTTTGTCGAGAAAATGATCCCTTATGGTCTTAAATGGCAAGATTTAGCTCAAGAACTGCGTTTTCAGAGATTTTGGGTCGAAAAAGTGGAAATTGGAGATGAAGAAATTTTGATCAAAAAAATGGAAAATGACCAAACCTCCGTTCGTTTAGAAAATCTCAACTTCGGGATTTTTGACGAAAAATTTTGTGTCGAGAAAATGGTTCCTAATGGCCTGAAACGACTAGATTTAGCTCAAAAACTGCGTTTCCGGGGATTTTGGGTCGAAAAATTGGAAATTGGAGACAAATAATTTTTGATCAAAAATCTTGAAAATGACCAAACTTCCGTTTGTTTAAAAAATCTCAATTTTGGCATTTTTGATGAAAAATTTTTTGTCAAGAAAACGACCACTGAACTACCTTAGAACGACCTTAATAAACAAAGTCACAGAGATTTTGGGTCGAAAAAGTTGATTTTGGAGAAAAAAGATTTTTGGCCACAAATTTATATTTTGGGTAAATCTCCACTCAATTTTGGGATTTTTCGGACACTTAAGAGACCCTTAGAAGTACCCTTAGGAAAGAAAGAATCCGATTTCAGTCGACGGTGTAATAGAAGAGAGCTCGAGACTCAATATTTGGTACCTGAGTAGTCTTGCCGCTCCCAGTCTCGCCCACGATGATGACCACCGAGTTCTCCCGGATGACGTTCAGCAGGTCCTGCCTCACCGCAAACACCGGCAGGCTCCTCCGCTGCTCCTGGATCCTGCGGAAGCTCTGCACCTCCTCGTCCTGCATGTGGTCCGCGTACTTCTGGTCCTTCCGGTAGTCCGCCGTGTCCGAGTCCTTGTCGAACTTGCCGTCCTCCTCGTCCTTTGTCTTCTCAATACCCATAATGTTGCCCAGCTTCGTGCCCCCCAGCTCCCAGTTCTTCTTCTGCGCCTTCCGTCGCTCCTTCTGCTCGCGATACACCCGCACAAGGGGGCTTCCCTTGCGAGCAATGAGAGCCATGTCCGAGGAGGGATCTCGCACCGGGATCACGGGCTCAGCCTGCTTCGTGAAGACGATGCGTCCGTCGAGGAACTTGGGCACCGTGTGGTGGACCAGCAGATGCACACGTTCCACGACCTCCTCGTCAAAGTCCTCGTTGTAGTTGGTGGAGAAGACGACGCCGGAGGTCAGCATCCGGTTCTTCTCCCACAGCTCGTTGTCCTTGTTCCGCTGGTGCTGGTGCGCCGAGATCCTCTTCGTGGACTTCTGTTTCATCTGCTCCTCCTTCTGCTTGAAGTACTTCTCGCTGCTTCCCCCAAACGGGTTGTTGTCCTCGTCGTAGCCCTCCCCGATGCTATACCACTCGCGGTCAATGCGGTTCTGCTCGTCCTCCCACATCTCACGTCCCTCCTCGTCGTCCCACGGCTTCTCGCTCCTCTCAGTCCGCGGCGTCGCGCCACTCTGCTTCCTGTCGCTCCCCGCCCACTTGTTGAACTTGTACCCAGGGGTCGCTCGCGGCGTGTCGTCGTAGTAGCGTCTCGTGGAGCGGCTGCTGGTGTCCTCGCGGCCCCTCTTCTCGTAGTCCTTGGGCGTCGGGAAGTCCCAGGACGACTTGCGTGACGTCCCAGCGGCCACCTCGTCCTCCCAGTCCCAGTTCGAGGACGAGTGCTTGTGTCTGGGGGTCCGGGGCTCCCGATCGTCGTCCCTGCCCCGGTGGCTGCTTCTGTGAGACGAGCTCCTGTGTCTCTTGCGGTCCCTCTCCTCGTCCTTGCTCGACACCCGCAGTCCCTTGTGCCGCTTCTCCCTCTCCCGGGCCTTCTCCTTGGCCCGCTCGTTCACTCCCCCCGTGTACGAGGGCGTCTCCACTCGCGGCTCCCGGTAATGCCTCACGGGCTTCGAGGGGGCGGCGAATACGTGGTCGCTGGCGGTCTTTGTGAAGTTCCCCTCTTCCCTATCGTCCTCCTTGAACGAGAGTCGACCTTCCTGCCGGAGTTTGTGAGCGAGCTTGTCGAGCCCCAGAACCGACGTTTTCGGCGCAGTGGCGGAGCTCTTCGATTTCGAGGGCACGAACAGCCCTCCCGGAGACTGCTGGGGGGCTTCGAGCCGATACACGTCCGACTCTTCTTCCATTGTGGCTAAATTAACATTTGATTGAAATGAAACGTTTGAGGGTTTGTTTTCTTTTTGAGAACTGTCACAACTGTCAAAGTCAGCTGATCCGTCACGTAAACAAAAGTGTCCTCCTCAATTTAACCCTTCTTTTGCAGTTAATTTAAGGCTCTTTCCTTGCACAAACGATGACTAAAGGCGGAATACCGGAAGGATGGCTCGACTGCCCCCGGAAGTCGCTTCTGATAGACAAGCTCTTCGTTGCAATGAAAACTCCACTCTCCTCTCGGTACTCGGATCGATTGCCAGAAGCAGCCAGCTGGACTCCACAGAACTTCTTTGAATGGATGAACATCCTGAGGGCAAGTTGACGCTCCTAAGAAGAGACAAAGAGTCTATTTTTTCGAATTGCAGCTCCGGATAGGCCTCTGGGTGGACCTCACGAACACGGATCGCTACTACGACCGCCAGGAGGTCCTGGACGAGGGCATCGAGTACAAGAAACTCCGGCTTCTGGGCCACGGTGTGCCGCCCAAGGGATCTGAGGTACAGGAGTTTATCCAAATGGTTGACAACTTTGTGCACAGTCGGAGAAAGAAGGGGAAGAAAATCGTAGTTCACTGCACCCACGGCTTCAACCGAACGGGCTTCCTGATAGTGTCCTACCTGGTGGAGAAATGCAGATACAAAGTCCTAGATGCCATCGCGGAGTTTGCAGAGTGTCGACCACCAGGAATTTATAGGCAGACTTACGTCGACAAGCTCGTGCAGCTTTATAGTCCGAGAGCCGTGCCGCCAGTAGTAACAGACCCGGAATGGGTTCAGGTGAAGAATAAAAGGAAGAGAGAGAACAGCCATCGTGGGCCAGCGACTCCCAAGAGGGTCTCCAAAGCTCCTGCCACAGCTGGTTCGAGTTCTGAAAAATCGGAAATGAGGGCAGCTTTGGAGGATCCCCTAGAAAGCCCAGCTCTTAAAAAGCCAGTTGAAGACGAGCCTGAAAGAAGCCCAACTCAAAACAGCTTAGAGGAACAGGAGCCTTTGAAGAGTCCGGCCCAAAAAAATTCAGAAGAAGAGGAGGTTCCAGCTCAAGAGTCCTCGGAAAATATTGACGATTTTCTTTTAGTATAGCAGTTTAGCAGCTGGCACAATTGAAAGATTCTGCATAAAATCAACACTTTCTTTAATTTATAAAAATAATCCACGTTGAGTCAGAAAATAAATTTTGCAAGGAATTTTAATGATTCGCCTAAAATTGAATTGGATCGATGCTTCAGTTCAGCAGCTCCTTAACTTAAATTATTTCTACCTCAATAAGACTTCGTCCTCCCAGTGGCTCTTGGCTTTCGTCCACCTGAATGTTTTGATCAACCAGAATGAAGTAGTCCTTCTCCACTGGGGTCTCGTGTGGACCCTCGGCGATGTAAAGCGTGTGGTGGATCTTCCCGAAACGCTCCTCCCCATCCTTCAGCTTGACCCTTCCGACGAAAAGTTTCTCTCCAATCCAGTTCTCGTGCGAGTTCGCCCTTCCTCCCTCCACAGCCTTCCTTCGCAAAGACCTGTTCAGACCATTGTGCTTCTTCCACTCCAGCTTCCCATGACACAGCAGCTCGAACCCCTCGGCAACTTCGTAGGTCCTTCCGCCATGTGTCGAGGTCACTAGGCGCGTCCTGACCGAGAACTCGCCCGGCAGGACGTCCGTCGTGGCCCCAAACTTCTTCGAGAATCGGCCGATTCCCACCGGAAATCCCGAGGACTCGAACCTCATGACATTCATGCCAGGAGGCAGGGGATTTCCAGGCTCGTACTTCACCCACTGGGCGGGCTGCTGCCTGTTCGGGACGTTGTTGGCCAGCTGAAAGGGATGATTCCTGATTTTCTCCAAAAATGAGCTTCAACTTACAAACTCGCAGAGTTCCGTGACGTCCTTGAGGGCGTACATCTCGCCGAACGCCCTCAAATCCTCCAGTTTGGACTTTTGGTAGCTCTTCAAGAGGAACGCTTTGCAGACATTCTCGATGAAACGAACCTCGTACTTGTTTGCTGCGTAAAAGAGCCTCTCGGCGTGCTTCCCGTCCTTCAACTTGACCTCCTCAGTGTAGAGAGCTTGAAGAAAGTCGCTGAAAACTTCCGCTTTGATGTCTGGAATGATCACAGGGTCCTTCTTCTCGCTCAGAGGCCCGAAGAACATCGCGTTGAAGACGGGGCTCATCAGGGCCAGGAGAGTTTTGTTCGCTTGCACTTTTTTCCCGGAGTCTGGGAACCCAAAGGTGATGTCATGGTACTCAGATCGGCCCCAGAAGGAGGATTTCCTATCACGAATTTCACCATCGTCCGGGATCTCCATCTCGTTTGAGCGAGTGACTAAAAATGACTAATATTCAGTTCTCTTCCGAAGGCAGATCTGCAGTGGTTCGTGTCTGAGCTAACCCAGCAGGAAAATTAATCAAAACTCATTCGTTATTTTTATAATTGGGACTTCTCGAGATTTTGGTCCTCAAAGTTGGCCTTATTATCAAGCTGTCAGATTTATTTTGAAAAATCAGATTTTGAGAACCGTTCAAGCTTTTGGGCTGATCTTTTTTTTCCAAGTTTTAAAGGCTATTTTCTTTTGCTAAAAATAGTTTCAGAGTAAAAATTTCGAACCCTGATGAAAAATGAATTTTTTGATATTTTTTATTAAAATTAACTTTTTCATGAAATATTTTTTTCAAGACCCAAAAAACAATATATTAAATTGAAATATTTTAAGAACTTCAGAAAAAACACCACATGGCCGTTTATCGTTGCCGGCTAGGTAACTCAGCCCTCCCTTCCAGTGCGAGTAACTCACGTTGAAACATTGTCGTTAGCAGACCGGTCTTCATATGTTCAGAAGCTTCGTTGGTGTGATTCCCGTTTGAGTCGTGGCCGCGATCAGATGTCTAAGTGGAGCTTTATTACATTGCGGAACGTTTAATAGCGCACAATTCATACACGAGACTCGACATGCAGCAGCAGCAGCAGCAGTTCTTGTTTATTTATCGCATACAATGCACATGGAAGTGACTCGTGTGTGTACGAAAAGTAATGTTTAGGGCACATGAATTGCAGTGACGAGAAAGTGAAAGAGGATTACACGAACTTTCTGTTCATGACGGGATGCTGGGGAGTGAAATGTGAAATGCATGCAGCAATTACGATGTTGCACTCTGGAAAATAATAAAAGTTTCGCCCAAAAAGTGCAGAATGCGAAAGTGTGAGGTGTGAATAATTTGGAGGAAGTGATTTAAATAAGATGCCGACCGACCTGGAGGTGGAGGAGATCCGGAATCTGCTCGCCAGGCATCGGATCCAGATCGGGAGTGACATCTCCGACGCCCACTTGCTGGGCCTGCTCGTGAAGAAGAACGTCCTGACGCTCGTGGACGAGGAGTTCATCAACGGCACGAGCTCAGTGGACGAAAAGTGCGATAAGCTGATCGAGGTGATTTCCCGGAACGGCTACGACAAGTTTCAGGAGTTCTGCTACTCCATCGAGAGCGAGTTCACAAAGCTCATCACGGATTTAATTAATGACGGATTAAACTGCAGTAAGTGTCTTTATTCTCTCGCAATTACACATCTCGCATTGTCTCTTAATTGGATCCCATATCTCGGGACAGTTTGCCGTTCCTCTGCACAGCATTTCCCATCGAGGCTGCAATGCGGAGGCAAAATTGAATGAAAAAGAGCGCCATGGGGACGAAAGAGAGAAAGACGAAACAATAAAAGCCGTTTTCATTTTATTTCGCTTTCCCATTTTTTCCGCAAGTCAGACTTGCATTTCCTCAATTCCAAGTCCCAACACACAAAGCCGAGAGTTGAGTTCTGTTTACATTTCTTCTGGAAGAGTTAAGTAAGCAACTCCAATCTCCATTGAATGTTGAGTCATCTGTATGTACATTAGATTAACCCTCTGAGTAGTGAGTTTTTGGTCCTTCAGTAAATTTTTTTTTTCCAATTCTGTTTTGAGATTTTTTTTTCCAATTCTGTCTAGAGGGTAGATTGTATCAAATCAGGAAAATCCAATCTCTTATTAAAAAGTTTTAAACCATATTTTGCACCTTTTATTTAACGAATATTTTTGTAGAGTCATCTCTTTGTCCATAGAGTCCAATACTTTCTGTCCAGAGGGTTCCTAGAGGCATGAAAATTCTTAAAATATTTTTAGAGGCATCGAGAGTCCATAGAGTCTAAAATTTTCTGTCCAGAGGGTTCACAAAGGCATGAAAATTCTTAAACGTTTTTTAGAGTCATCTCTTTGTCCATAGAGTCCAAAACTTTCTGTCCAGAGGGTCCATGAAAATTCTTAAAAGTCGATCAAAAAGCTAAAATAAAAAATCTATTCCGTAGTTCATAAAAAGTTCAAGAACTTTTAGCTCAGACGGTATGACAAGCACATTAGAATAAGCAGTTGGCCGCCATAATCATCAAAAAGATATCTGCTTTCAATTTATTTGCTAGCATCTGTTCTGTGTCTAAGCAAGAAGGTTTTTTCTCCGTCGTCCAAATAAGGCCCAAGTTCTCGAGAGAAGAAGAAGTGCCAAAATCAGGCCGTAATTGGGTTCCGAGTGGCCACAATACGCGAGATTGTGTCACTTGAGTGTTTCGGCAATCAATTCTTATTTGTTCTCCTCCCATTTGTCAAACTTTCTTGTGCGAAGACGCGGAGTTCAAGAACCCCATGTGGAGCTTGACACTCCTTTGGTTGCTCGCCTTTATCGCCAATATTACGAGTTATCAGCTCATCAACACGGCACTTTACCGTTCCCATGGTTTTTCTTTGATTGCGCGGCCCAATTAGGTTTGTCAGAGCATCAATAGGGCCATAAAGTTTACGATTTTTTGCGCCACTTTACGCGGCATTTGCATGGAAGCGGGCCTCTCGCAGAAGCAGTCGCTCTCGTTCTCACATATACCGAAACAGCAAAATGTGTAATTTATTCAAAAGTTTATAAAAATTTAACACACAGTTCGCATGAGCGTTGATTCCGTATTCAGAACCCGGGGAACTTGAGAATGAAACACAAGCGCACGATCCAGCAAACGTCTGCAAAATAACGCCAAACCGCAGCTCAGACGATAGAGCTTTTGGGAGCATCGACCACACATGCAAATTAGAGGAATGGGAGCCATGAAGGCGGCTCAAAGTCTTTTGGAGGGCGAGTTGAGACCTTGGAATATTCTCAATTTGACTAAAAATGGCTTTCCATCAAAAAAGACTTCTGATAATTTCTCGGCATCCCGGTAACTTTTCTGGCCGCCATTTCTTAGCAGCTTTCCTGCACCTGGACCCTAGAGTCTAGATCTAGGGGTTTATGAATAGAGCTCGTAATTAAACAATCAAATTATTGAAGTAAAAATTAAAAAATTACTAAAACTAAAAATGTTTCTTAATATTTGTTTGATAACTATAAATGTTTGATAAGTGCTTGATAACGAGCTCTATTTATAAACAAGCGCATGCGCAGAACAGACAAACCATAACGGTATCCTGGCTCACTGAGAGTCCGACTTCATCCCTTTCCAATGCTTACTTTTTCTCCAGAGAGCCTCAAAAACGAGTTTTCTGAAGTTATCGTAGTTTTTTAGGTTTTTCTTTGTGCGCATGCGCGACTAAAAAATTTTTTTAAACTGACATGGCAACTTGGGTCTTGGACCTTTGTAAGTTTTGAGTTAAACCGAGTTCTGCAGCAGGTCTCTGGTTTAGGTTTAAGAGCTCTAAGGTCTAGGTAGCACTTTGGGTCTGAGGTCAGGAGCCATAAAGTCTTGCATAAAATGTCTCTGCAGGTCAGATTTGTGCGGTTCCGGAATGCTGCAACTTCGACACCACCCGAGTACTTTGCAGTCTTCTTCTGCCCATCTCTGTGGTCCAGCTTCGGTTTCCTGGATGCTCGCATTTTCCCATAACACCCATCTGCAGTCTGCACTCTGCTGTTCTCGTTCGCATGTAATTGATACGAGCTGGAATTATATAGTATTACGTTTTAATGATGATGTCGAGGGAACGAGGAGAATGATTGAATTAAAGCAGAATCATGTGAAGTTGCACTCCAAATAAACGAAAATCGGCAAGCGGAACGCCAAAGTCACGGAAAGGCGGAGACGAGGAGAGGAAGTGCAGTTTCGCGAGAGATTGCAATCGACCGGCCTTTTTATCGACAAGCTGTCTGTCACCCACCTGGCAGGCGTCCAGCTGCACTAGGATTAGCTCGAAACTCTATCCCGATGGCTACCGTCTCTAGTAGCTGCGCGTTTGCTCCACTTTTCTACGAACATTCGAGCTTGAAAGCTGAAACCTAGCCAAAACGAACACGTTATTTACATCCCCGAGCCGCGACTCGTCTTTGTTTGACATCCATGTCGAGTGCGGTGTCGCAGGCAGGCGGCTCGACATCTGTGCTCGGCAAAAAAGTCAGCAAAATTGGAAACACGATACTTTTTCGGGCAAACATTGGCTCTGACGTTGATGGCAGCGGGGACTCGGGAAGCAGGAAGCGCCCGAAACGGTCTGAAACAATCAAACTTTAATTAGCGCTCGCCATCTACAATCAATATGAGGATAAAGCTCTCAAAAAACCATTAATTTGAGTCAGACCGTCGTCGATTGAGCGGTTTATTCGCTAACGAGTTTAGTTGTGTTTGTTGTGCAAAATAATGGAGCCGAAACGTCAAACAAACATTTAGTTTACGTGATGTGACCTTTAAATGTCTTGAGCCACTCGGTACTGAGGCGTAATTAGAGAAGATACGTGTGTGAGAAATTCAATTTGGGCGGAACGGGTCGAAGTCGGTTTCCGCGTGGCTCTTAATTATCTGCCTTAATTATTTCCCTGGTTTTGGAATCCATGGTCGATTGGAGACTTCACAATTGCTTCAGGGAAATTCTTCAACAGCTGAGATTTTTCCTCCAAGATTTACGGTCTCAAATAGGAGCTCCACGAGGAGCGGAATGAGCACGTTTTCTTCGGAAACAAAAACCGAAATTTTTCTAAGAACTTTTGATTTAGTTTCGAAAATTTTCTGTGGTCTTTTTTAATGGAAAATTGTACCTTACCCTTTGAAAAATTAAATTTCACATCTTGCACGTGGTCACTCTTTGACTTGACTTTTTGATATTTCTCTTCGACTGGATCGCACCCCCTGAAAAACCCCTAGTGACTTATTTTATATTTAATATGTAAGAAATTGCGCCTTCATTGGTATGCTTTAAGTCAATTCCTGTGCTGGTTTCAATAAAAAAGCGATTTTAGAAGTTGGTGAATCGGGTTCTTTCGTCAAATGTGAAGCCTGGACAAATTTTAACAGCCCAAAAAACGAAATCCAAGCAATCTTTGCCACTTTTGTCAGTATTTAGGCGTCCCAGGCCCAATGGTGCACAAATCGAGCCTTCTAGCCACCTCCTTGGTCTACGGATTATTTCAAAATTCGCTATTTCTGGACCTCGGGGGCTGCGGCGCCCTCCCCTACACCAAGTTCCTCGTACTGGCCGGCGTCTTGGCCCTCCTCCACGACAACAGTGTCATCCCAAGCTGCTACAAGGTCGTAGGATGGCCGCTAGCGGAGCTCACCTGCTCCTTCCTCCTCGCTGAGATCGGGCTCTGGATCTGCTGGAGGCAAATGTTTGTAGTCCTTCAAAATTCCCTGTCCTGCATCCAATTCATCGGCGTCCGACACCTGACCCACTTTTCCGTCCCCCTGCACGCCATCTACTGCCTCATGTTCTGCGTGTATTCCTTCCATGCCACTGGGACGCTCGAGCAGTGGTGGAAGGGTGCCAAGGGACTGCGGAAAGCGGCCCCCAAACCTGTGGAATTGCTGACTCCCTGCACGACTGACGGCGAAATTAGGGTCTTCAGGTGCGTGGCGCTGGACGACGAGGAGCGTGACCGCATTCTGGCGCCCCTCAACGAGCCCCAACCCAGACGCCTGATCCGGGGAGTTCGGAAGAAAGCGAGCGAGTAAACAGCTGCAGCGCTTCTTTGTTGCGTCCCAACTCCCAATCGGGTCGATTCGGGTCCGCGACGACGATGATTGTTATTGAATCTCTTTGTGCCAGCGTGCTCTCTCAATGGTTATGGGCTCATGGGCATGGAAGCGAAGCATAATAGCAATAATAACACCCAAAACAAATCAGAACAAATTACAAAACATTACAATGAGATTGAAATGGAAGAAGTTGAGTGGCTGGTGAGGTAATGCGGGTTTGGAGTGACGAGCCGGAGTCTGGGAATGAGCTGTCTTGATGTATTTGAGAGAATAAACACGTTTATTTATTAGACACAATTTAGACTGGAGGTTTAATTATTTTGAGAGTTTTGAGCGCTTGATCTTCTACCCTTTCCTTGGCGATTTTTCTTGCTTAGGGCCTGTTCAAATATTATATCACGGCCTGAGGGGGTGACGGTCTAAAATCCTGGTTTTTGCTGTGACGTAATATTTGAACAGAATCTTAGAGTAGAAGGGGGCAAAACGACCATTGAAATTTCTACTTCAATGGCAACAAAATACCGTTTGAAAAATGTCTGTAATTTTGGACCAAACACCTCTTGAGTGCAACACCAAAATTCGGTTGAAATATTTTTGTGAAAAATTGCTGCTGGATGTATAGAATAAAAAGACAAAATCAAAATTTTTCACTTGCTAAAATATTTTTTTAATTAAAAAAATTAAACTAGAAAAATGTCAAAAATTCTGAGAAGCTCTCTTATCTCCATAAACTTCTTGATACCAGGAGCAAAGAATCCAGTTTCAGAGCTAGTAAATTCCTAAGGCAACACATGGCGAGTTTTTAGCTCGAAAAAGTCTGAGCTGTAGAACATGAGTTGCCTCAAGCGCCCCCTCCACTTATTGAAATTCCTCGAACAAATCATAAAATCAATCAGTCAATTAATATCGGAGCGGAATTGCGCTCGTTCCGCCCACGTGAACTCCAATCCTACGCTTCCGTTGCTGCGTCACCGACTCGACGGTCCCAAATTCGATTCTGCTGCATTTTTCCTCGAGTTTTTAATGTCAGAAAAGGAAAGTGAGCAGCGCCATTTGATTAAAAATGCGACATTTATTTACACGGTTGGCTGACTGTAATGAGGTCTCTGTTTCTGGACCGCACAACAGCGAGCACAAGCCGCCGTCGTCAATGGACTTGCTTCAACAGAGTTTTGCGCGGGGTTTTTGTATTAATTTTATTCATTGATCGTTGCGTTAGACGGCTCGGCTCGCATGCGACATGTGTGAAGCAAATGAATGCACATATATTTAAAATTTATTGGATATTGAGAGAGCTGTCAGTATGAAGTTGCGCAAAATGTGGCTTCTGAGGTGCGAGCTGACGTGAGCAAGGGCAGACGGGCAGCAGGTGAGGGTTAATTCTAGCTCAAGTGGTGAAGGAAGGCAAGTCTCGAACCGTTTAAAAACTAGTGCTAATTTTTGAAACATTTGACTGGAAAATTAAGAAGCGAGAGTTTTCTCAATTGAGCCAAAATATTGGCAAAAGTCCCAGAAAAAAAATTTAATTTTTATTTCAAAAGCTTAATGCAAAAGAAAAGAGATAATTTGAATTCAGAGAGAGTTCTTTTTAATTTGACCCAAGAAACCCGGGAAAAAGGTGAAATATTTTTTTAAAAATTTTTTTACTGAAAAAGATAAAAATATACAGAATTTTGTTCTAAAATTCAAAGAAATTAAAGGTCGTTTTGGTTAAATTATTCATTAAAAAATTTTAACTGGAAATTCTTTTCAATGCCTTTAGTTCATTTTAGTCAAGATATTTAATTTAAAATATTAGTAATTTAATTTTAAAAAACATGGAAATTTTGCTTGTTTGGACCAAAACACAGCCAAAATAACCAAATTAGCTCTGTCTCCGTAATCGCCCAACACTGTATCAATCAACGAGAGTGCAGGATGAGCGCAACAAATCCCCGAGCCGTGCTAAATGCCCCGAACATCCCCACGACAGCTAATCCCCCAGTTTTCGGGTCCCGCAAAAAATACATTTCAAAGGTAATTCGATTTGTTTGCGCCCCTCCACGACTTCCTCGAGTCCGCAATCCAGTGGGCGGATTTTTGCGCTCTCTTTTGCGAATGGTAATGAAAATTTATTCCACAGATAAACATCTCACTCCACTCCGGTCCTAAATTTGCGAGCTCGTCAGTGTTTTTTGCGCCTTTTTTGCACGCCGCCCGGACTCCATGACTCCATTTTCACTCCCTCATCTACATCGAAGCCAGACACAAATGTGTTCAGACTGCATTCAATCCAGTATTAAATTTAATGTGCCCGACTACCGCCGCACCGCCATTTATCGACAGAGAAGTGCGTTGTGAGAGCTTTCCCCCATGTGCATTTGGTGGCAAACACGTGCGTTTGAGGTAGACGAGAGGACAGCCCTCGCTGGTGTGTGTGTGTGAGACCGAAACTTACAAACTACATCCATCCGAGGTATCGTAAATTGAATTCTGTAGGCCCGCGAGTGGAGGGGTGCCGAGCAACATATGTCTATTGTAGTTCGGGAAGGATTAGGATCGTAATCAGACGGCGCCAATTTGCGAACTATGCTGGCCGGTAATTAATGACCTGCAGCCAGGACAGGCTGCTGCTGAAGATTAGAGCTGAGTGGCGAGTCGACCTCGAGAATTACGAGTCTATTTAATGGAGCACTTAATTAGATTTTCCTGAATGGGGCGGGCTTGAGTGGAGGAGTTTGTCCGTCAGCTGGGATTAGAATTTACTCGATTAAATAGATTCACTGGTGGGTTAAACTCCCTGGAAATTGTTAGTGCATTTTCCATCATTTTGGGAAACATGTACTATTGTGGTCTCTTTGTCTGTCTGTCTGAAACGTCATAACTCAAGAACGAAAAGAGCAGTTAGTTCCAAAGGATTTAAAGACCCCTAACTTCCTTAGGGGGAGGTGGGATTGGGGGGTATTTTACGTGTATATGAAAGTTCCTTATATAACCTCCGGTTGATCTGAAATTTTAGTATGTTGTAGTTTGTCCAAAATGTAGCAAATCATGGAAGACAGTAAGACCCCTATCTCTTCCAGGGACGGAGCGAGGGGCCCTCAAAATTTGGCCTTTTCGACTTCTTTGAAAATTTACCCTCAATGTAGCTTTCTCTATTTTCGTATAAGAAGTTGAAAACTCACGGTGGATTCAAAACTCTCAGAAGATTAAAAAAGTTTCAGAGCTAAAGTTCATAAAAAAGCATTATTTTTAAAAACATTTTTTAAGTATTAAAAATGACCAAGCTGGACGAGCAATCAAGTCCTTTACTGCAAGAGCAGTTGAGACGACATTAAACCTGTTCCTCCTTCCGTTGGCACCTTCTCTTCTGCAGACCGTCCGCCTCCATAAACGGTTTTGACGGATGTGACATAAAAAGGCTCATAAAAGCGAGAATTTTATTTCCTCCGTTCTTGCGTTCCCTGTACTATTATGGTCGTTGATAAGCAAAACCAACAAGTTTATGCATGAATTATGTATTGATGAGCTGCAGAGTCAGTCGTGAAGGAAGTAGTTAATTGGTTGGAGACACATGATGAATGTATCGAGGCAAATTGTTTTCGTTGCACAATAACGGCTTGAGGAGGGAATGACACGAAACGATAATGGTGAAAGAAAACCGCAAGTCAGCTACTAATTTGTGCAACACTGCGCGTAATTTTCATTCAAAGTCGTGTTTGGAGGGAGCTGGGGTACAATATGGTTGTTGCTCGGCAAACACTTGCCTCAATGGAGCACTCGAGAGATGCAGAGAAAATATTATGCTTATGCACCCCTTGTTTGTTTCTCGGGGTGGTTCGACTGTTTTCTTTCGGGGTTCGATGAGGGCAATAAACTTGATATAATGATCTCTGAGGTAACGATACTTTCACGATTAGGGGCAGTTTTGATTACTGGAGGACTTTTCACATTTTTACCGCTTTGTCTGTCTGTCTAAAACCTCCTAGGAACAATCAGAAAGTGTTCTACTGTTGCCACATGTTTTATTCAATTGAGCTTAAATTTTAGTATGTTGTAGCTGGCATAAAAACTCACAAACCATGGGTGAAGACTATGGCCCTATCTCCTTAAGGAGAGAAACTAGAGCTTCCCAAAGTCATTAAAAATTTTTTTTGCTCTCTATTTTTTTCATCAATCAAGTCTAGCTTCTTTGCCATACACGGCAAAAAAAATAAACTGCATACCGGGAAAAAGCCAAATAACCAGTCTTCAAGACCCCATAAAAAATTATCCCCGAAAAATTAAAATTTTGATGTTTTTAACCAAAAAAACCTTCATTATACTAAAGTGCAACCGAGTTAATGCATGAAATGTATTCTCCAAGGTCCCAAAGACACATTCTTGGCCTCTAAATATTCCATTGTACGCTCCGAGAGGAAGTGGAAGACGCAAGGCAAACAATGTGCCCAAATTCGTTCCGATTGTCAAAAATTTAATCCGGCACATCTTTTCCCTTATCGCTGGCACGACTCTCTCCCAACTTCCTTCCCTCCCATAGTAGCATTGGCGACAGTGCACTCACGAAATCTAAATTTCAAATGAGCTAGCTCTATTTCCCCCTTCCTGCGGTCCTCACAAACACAAAGGTCGCCTCGGGGACAATGGAGGAAGTCTAATGCATGCAATTTCCTCCTCCTTGCACGTCCATGTGTCTGTCCTTCTCCTTCTCCGCGCGTCTAATCGCTTCCTAAAACAATGTTTTGCGAAACAATAGACTCTAAATGGTAATGCGATTCAAATTTCGAGCAAAAAAACCGACACACAGGAATGCCGGTTCTCAATTGATGAATGGAAGCAATAATAGTATAAAAAGAATGTCTAAAACGTCGGTCTAGCGAGCGGGGAACGACATCGACAAGCAGGAGGAATGTGCGTAATACACTAACACACATTCCGGGTCCTTTTAAAACGTATTTCTCCATTTGTACTTTAAAGTCGTACTGGCAGTCGTTTTGTAGACTAGAACATGCTTCGATGGGACGGGAAACGTGTGTATGGAGAGGCGAAAGATAATCTTTATTAACAGATGTAGCATTTGAGCGTGTGAGTGATGTGTGATTTGGAAGAACGAGTCGAAATCTAGACTCTTGTACGGAGATAAAAGGAACGAAGGCCGTGAGCGCAGCCAGACAAAGTTCGGCTGATGGTTTGGGCAATTGGATGACGGCTTAAAAATCTCTTTCATCAATCAACGCGACGACGATGATTGTTCGGAGGCAGACGCAGCGAAAGTAATTCGTTTTTGGCCGCTAGGGGTTAACACTCGAGACGAGACTCTCGAGAGTCTCGAGACTTTTTCTAAAAAGTCTCGTCTCGAGTCTCGAAGCCAAAGTCTCGAAGTCTCGAGACCATGAAATTGACGAGATTTTGCTTGATTTTCAAGATTTTAACTGACATTTTTTTAATTTTTCGAATTTAGAAATTTGCGCAGTTTTTTGAACTTGCGCAGTTTTTAAAAACTTGCGCTCAAATTTCACTTGAATGGCCTTCTTTTGTTTGTCGAACACGAACACCAACCGGATTCAGATTTGTTTCCCATTTTGCATCGAATTTCAGTTTTTTTGAGACACAAAAAGTGCTACAAGCTACAACTTTGTAAGTTTCTAAGTTTGTGGGTTTATTCTTAGGGAGGCCACAGGTGAACGGACGAAATCCCTCGAGTTTCTTCTGCAAGCTTGCTATACAATAGCCCCAACATCAACCCAAAATGAGAGAAATTTTTCCCTTGCATCTATTTTTTTGCTTTTTAAAAATTTATTCTAATAAATTTGGGTAGCTCAATTTTTTCGTTTCCTAAAAAATAATTTTTGCTCTTTGATGGAAAATTTTAGGGTTCTTTGGCTAAAAGAAAGACTTTAAAATTAGGAATATTTGGTCTGTGCTATAGGGTTAAGTATTTAGCGGGTTAATTAATTATCCTGACAGTCCTGCTGACAGATACTAAAATTTGTCGAGACTCGGGACACAGTAATGAGCACTAATGAAGCTTTTATTCATAAAGTTCGGGGAGAATATGAAAGGTTGCCGGAGAAATGAATATTAATTCGAATCACTGGACTCCCCTTCCTATCGAGTGCCTCGTCTCTCAGCAGGCCAGACATGGCAGCGCTCAAGAGACGCGGGAAAAAAGCGACCTTGAAGCCAACAAAGCCCTTTTTTGTGATATTCTAATTAACCATTCTTTTTCTCTTCCTCTCGAACCATTCTAGGCTCCGACAACTACATAAAGAACACCAGCAGCACCATTGATGAGCCACCCAGCAGCACAAATGAGTGAGTACTGAATATATTAATCATTAAGTGCGAAGAATCGGCCCGTAGCTACAGACTGCCTAATGAACGCCCGCGCCAGTCGACTCATATTGTTCCTCCGTAAGAGAAGGCGCCCAGGGCACGAATGTCGTCGCGAGTCATAGCTCCCCGTGTCGCCTCGCATGTCGACGGAGCTACACGTAACTGCCTCGTGAAAGTACAATTTTTCTTGCCTTTAATTATGATGGATGGGCTGAAGGGGCTACGAGAGAGAAAGAGGGAGCAAAAAGGCAAGTGAGCAGTAAATGGTAGTAACAAGGGCAAAAAAGGTTGCCAACTCGAAACTATTAAGAGCCGGAGGAGGCGGGCAAAAATCAATTAGCAGCGAATGAAATTAGAGGAGCTGCTAAGAGCCACTTTGGAGACAACAAACGGGCTTTTGAGAGGTGCTTCAGCAATTACTTTGAAGCCTTTCACGTTCTAAAGAACTGAGACTTAACCCATTTTTTACCATTGACATTTTTTTGCCAAAAATTTCCTGAAATAATCAATAAAAACTCAAACAAATACTACCTAGACGACGCTTCTCAGGAAATTTGAATTTTATGAAGCGCTGGCATGAAGATTGTCGTGCGTTTCTGAGTCAAACTTACCGAAGAAAACTTAGATTGAGGTCGTTTTCACTCGTTTTTCACCGTAAGAAGTCGCAAAACGAGTGAAAATCGACTCTGGAGGAAGGACCAGGACCAGGAGAGGGCGGTGGCAAGCCTGCAACAAGATAAAAGAGCCTAAAACGGGGACAAGGATGAGTTCAGAAATTTTCTTTCGGGCTGAAAACTCCCATTTGACTGGGTTTTCAGCCCCAAGTGTACTTGTGGAGACTTTCACTAGTCCTTCAAGTGCTCCTAGAGGCTGAAAACCCAATTAAATGAGAGTTTCCAGCCCAAAAGTAAATTTTTAACTCACCTTTGAGCCCGATTTCGGCTTTTTTATGCTTATTGCAGGCTTGCCATCGCCTTCTGCCGGTCTTGGTCCTTCTCCAGAGTCGATTTTTCAGTCTTTTTGCGACTTTCTTCGATGAAAAACGAGAGAAAATGTCCATGAAAAAAATTTTCCACGAAATTTAACTCTCTTTATGCCGTCTAGATACTAAGTATTCGTTTGAGAATCAAAAGAATGGCTCTTTGGCTGGCCCGAAACGGGTTAAGACCATCACACCTTTCCGAGAATCGCTGTAGCGTCGCACACGGCAATAAATCGAAGAAGCTGCCGCCTCTATAAATACAAACTTTTTCTTCCTGAGAAAAAATCTCCCCTGAAAGCGTAATAGGTGGCAAAGTTCAAGCACATAAACATCGTAAAGCGACTTATAATTACCGTCGGTCGAGCTCACAGAACAATTTCCACGTCGCTTAACAAATAATTTTTGAATCGAATTATTTATGAGGTTCTTGAGGTGCCCCACCATAGCAGTTTCAAGTGGCTCGGGAATAGGCGGCAGGTATCGTCTATCGATCTTCCCAAACATTTACATTCCTCCGATAAACATTCCAGGATTCTTTCGCAGCGGTGTGCTGCAGGGAGGTGGAGGATGAAATTCAACATTTTTCCTCGTCGGCGTGTAATCTGAAAATAAAATTAATGTTGGGAGGGAAAATTCAAAGGGGGAGCTGGGATCGATAATGCCGGCAAGAGGAAGACATTTATGAAATGCATTTTCGGAGGAGGCACGAGAGAGCACAGGAAAGTTTGCCAATTTTTTGTCAGCGCCGGGAAAAATTACTCTGTTGACTTTGGCTCGGCTCTTTTTCTCGCTTTTGTGTGCCTGTATCGCAACATAACGAGCGACAATTGTGATTATGACAAAGTGTCTCATGATTAAATTAAATCTCGGTCTTCTCTCGGTCTCTCGAGCACAGAAGCAGCGGCAAAAAGTGCACCGAAAGCAGAAGTTTAATCCAAAATTTATCGCAATCTTGATTTATGATAATTGGCGGTCAACAGAAGAAGCCGTTTTTGCTCGGAACCGGCAGACGAGCCTGCAATTTTAGGAGATGCTTCAAGAATCGATACTAAATTATAGATTTGATTTACGGGTTTTATTTGGAGCATTTTTAAATAGAAAATACTCAAAAATTTAATTTTGAAGGTTGACCATTTATTTCGATTTTGGAAAATGATCGTTCCTCATATGAGAAGTATTTAAAGTGGCTTCAAAAAATAGAAGTATGAAAAAAACCCTTGCAAAACTCTTCGAGCATGGAAATTTTTCAGGTCGGTCGCTCTTCTCATGGAGTGGACAAACAGAGCAAAATTTTCAGCCAGTTTTCGTGGAAGTCTGGATTTGAGATGACTCGGATCTCCCAAAGCTCTTAAGTCCGGAGGCTCATCTCTCGGTGGCTGTTTATATGGGAAAATTTCACCAAGATTTGGTTTTCTCTAGCTCCCAAAGTACGGGAGCTAGAGCTCCCATCTTTGGTGACGATCACAAGAGGGACCCCTAGAAATAGCCACCGGTGCCTCCGGACTTAAGTACTTTGGAGGATTTTTTTTCGATCCAAGCCGGTCTCAAATCCAAACTTCCACGAAAATTGGCTGAAAATTTTGCTCTGTTTGTCCACTCCATAAAAAAAGCGACCGACCTGAAAAATTTCCATGCTCGAAACAAAAACTTCCAGATCAACTCAGAATGAACGGCTGAAAGTTTGGAAAAATGTGTTTTGAAATCGAGTGAAACGTTTGATTAAATACCAGAACAGTTGGATTTCGGTCAACGATATCTGGACACATGCTGGATAAAGAGGAAAAATATTTAGGCCATGCGAAAAGGTGGCTACAAGAAGCGGATTTTTTGGTCTCTAAGAATGAGGTTTTCTTCTACAAGAGTCTCCTCCTCTTGACACCTGCAGGTGTGACAAAAAATAACTGGTCAATAATTCTTGCCCAGAACTCTCGATTACCCATAAATATTCAGAGGACGTCGCGTTTGAGTCTCGCAAATATAATGTATTCCATGTGAATGTTGGCCCCTCGAACCATGCAATGCTCACACTTCATTGTAATTCCTCAGATTCTACCCAGAACCTCAGAGCCCGTAGTCGCGTACTCAAGCTGAGCATTTAATGCAAATGTAAATATTTCATGGAAGCAAACTGAAGAAATAACACTTCATCATATTAGCCCAGACGCTCGATAGCGTATTTACGTTTACGTCTCTTTCAACATTGTCTCTCCGTCTTCCATTCCCACCTCAATTCTAGGCACGATCGGCAACGACGAACGGTTGTCATGGCAGCCGATGATTCATTGGCTGTTCGTCGTTGATGCAATTCGTTAGTGAGTGGTCTCCCCTCCAGCTCTACGTACACTGGAAGGTCGTGGAAGAGGGAGAGGGGGAGAGCAGCTGGCTCAGACATGCACCTGCGAGTAGCTGACTGAGGCCATATGCGAGCAATTAGACGGATGATGGTCCAGCTCAGAGTTGCCAAAACGGCAAAGTTGGGTTGGGAAGAAAGCGCCGTCGAACAAAGAGACAATTTTATTCTCCAATGAAGCATCACGACCCGAACATGTGTCAAGCTGGTACTCGCAATTACAAGTTTTTGATACGCGATTGTGATCGTTGCAACACACAGGCTATTAGCGATACGAATTAGCATCACTTATTTGTGCATGCCAAGCCCTCCGATGCCGAGTAAGCGCGCCAAAAAGCGTGGCTCCTGCCCATTCATTTGCGCTGACAAATGACTTATGTAACGTCGATGATTAGTGATCAAAATATTGGGCTGCGCTACGATTGATTGTCGATTGTTCCCAAATTAATTCGCCGAGGTCGTCGACTCCCACTGCAGTCGTGTACCGCGGAACAGGGACGGATTTTATTGGACTTCAGTTGGGCTTTGAAAATTCGGGGTTTTGAGCTGAAGTTTTGGGAAATTAAATTTAAAGGAAATTTACTCAAAAAAGATGGATAGATTCGTGAGTGAGGCAGAAGGTATTGTGGTCCACTAAAAATACCAAAAGAGAGGAAAAATTATTTCTGAAATTTTTAAAAGTTTTTGGTTCTTTTTTCTGAAATATTGAAGACTCAAAAATCGGGCTAACTTTTTTGAAAGCTGGCTTTGATTTTTAAAATTCGATTTAAATTTTTTTCGAAGCTTTACAGTCTTAAAAAAATCTAGAAACTTGTCTAATTTATTTAAAAAGTAAAAACATAAAAATTGAGCGAAAACAAGAAAAATGTCGCCATTTGGAGCCAAAAGTTTTAAAAATATCTTTTTGAAGCCCAAGAAACTCAAATATAGGACTCTGACTCCCAAAGAGCGGCCCTGAAGGCATGTTTTACCGCACAGTAAACGCCTCGTCTCACCCATTCGACACATATGCAAATAACCCGGCAATTGAATAGGCGAAATTTCCCAGGTTTTTCATGCAGGGCCCAGTACGACTGTTCGCTGAGCTCGAGACAATGAAATAAAAACTGTTTTGTAAACAGACCCGTCCCGGGCACACAAGATACCGCATGATGATATTGAGAGGTGCACTTGTTTTGCGCATCTTCTATAATTAAATTTTCTCAAAACGTTTTTCTTTTCATTCATGTGTAGGAGAAAGACGAGAGACCTGGTACGGGCCATTTGAATGGCCCAGCCGCAGACAGACGAGAGTCTCGGATGATGTACAGTCGCACATCAGCCTCCAAGACGTTACGAACCTGCGGGTTCGAGAAGAGTGTTAATTTTGGAAGAGTATACGCGAGTGATTAATCATCCCGGATCCCGGGAAAATCGTCAAGTGACTCAATTATTTATGCATAAAATTTATTATTGCGGCCGGAACAGTCAGACAGACACATTAAATGGCCATTAATGAATTAAGATTGTAATTGAATTAAAATGTTCATGATTGGGAGACGCAGCGAATGCAGATAATTGTTTGTAAATTTGACGAAGACCGAAGAGCTGGGAGGAAGAGTTGCGAGCCGCACGTCGCGTCGTTGTTGTTATTTTTAGTTGCAGCAGACGGCCACGGAATTTTCGCGGGCGTGTGACGAGTCATAACTTTTCCCGGGGCGACTCACTTAACCCAAAAACTTGACGCAAATCGGTGTAGCTAATTAAGAGGGGTTTTCCTGGGAAATTTTCCCACAAAATAAGTCCTCAAAGGTAAAATGGGTCTCTCATATTTAATTGAGCTTAGTCTGGAAAATTGATGAAAAAGTGTACAGTTAATATTCATGGAACTGGCAGATTCTCTTATTTAATTTGAGATGAAAGATTATTAACATAGTTGTAAGAGATTAAAAAATTCCTGACCCCGACGGTCATGATAAAGCTAAATTTGGAACCAAAATGGTCATCGAGAAGAGAAAGTTTTGGAATTGGATTAGGATAGCGATAGAATTTACCGGAAAAATTCTGGGGTACGTGTGGAAAGCTCCAACTTACGCTGTCAAAAATCAGAAAAGACTGAAAAATTAGCCTCTTAGTTTTAAGATGAGAAACTCCTGAGTCACTCCTGAGTACTTCCTCATCTTCTACCAAAGATTATAAGAAAAACCAAAAACACAAAAAAATGCCCTGACCTTTTATCCCGTTTTCCACATCCAAAAGCGCTAATGGAGCCGTCAACCAATTAAGAGCAACTTTCCCACCGTCCGCGAGGCAGATTAACACCTTCACGTCCAAATCTGTCAAAATCCGGCCTCACAAAGCACCAGTTGTTCTCCGCCAGCCCCTGCCACTCTGTTCCGACGTCACTTAAAAATTCCATAAATGCGAAGCACAGAATGGCTCTCTCTCGACTCGTAGAATATTCAATGAGGAAGACGGCTCGGTGCGCGTTAAAGGTAGAGTCTGTTGCAACTGTCAGCGGCGTAATACACATCTCTTCTTTCATGCTTTTATTATATTTTGATTTGAATACATAAATAATTCCCGTCATGTTGTCACATTAAGTTGGGCATTAATAAACCTCTTACGAACTCACTTCGTAGAGTCTGAAACATGAGAAGCCGGCGAGCAATATTGTGACATCTGTTTTTCCTCCCTGCTCGCTCGACCTTCGAAGTCCGCTCCCGAAGCCAAGTCTGCTCCTAATTAAAGATCAATTAGAGGAGAAATTAGTTATGCTGGTTCGCCCAATTCGGATTTATGGTGCGTTTTTTATTGACCCAATCGAGGGAAGTGGAAGTTATGGTGGTCCCTAAGTGCCAGTGATTTAGCCGTTTCGTCCGAAATAGAACAATAAATGTGTGAACAAATGATGCGGCGCTACACCATGCCGGATGTCTGGTTCGGTGACAGTTGCGATGAATTTCTCGAATCGCTCGACAGCAGCGTTTTCCCCGTCGGCGCCTTCCACGGAGTAAACAGTCGAGTGCCACAGCTGGGGTACTTTGTTCCCATGTCCATGATGCAGCTTCGTCCCAAAAGAAGACGCAGCAGGAAGAGGTAACCATTGATTTTTAACAGCACTTTCAAACGACATCAGTGCTCACGGTAGCGAGTGTTGAGGAGAGGAACTTTCCTCGAGTAAGGCGACGCTTTAAAACTAGAAAGTGGCGATTTGTTCTGGATTGGGAACGTGAACAACTCCTTGGATTTTTGGATCTTTGGGAGTAGAGAAATCTAGGTTCAGAATTCGAGGTTCGTGTAGCACCCACGAATCTTTCTAGAATCAGCAAAAACGTATTTTCAGATCTGGGGAAAAGTTTTCCTTAAAATCGAAATAACGTATTTTTCCCCATTTTGGAGAGGAAAAATTTCATGCTCACGAATCCAAAATTTTGTCTAAAATTATTTTCAGAATCTTTCATTGAGAAACGATCAATTGAGTAAACACTGGCTAATTCTTATCACACCCAAAAACAAACATTTTTCTCCGTTGTCACCTGTTTAGTCAATATTTGATTGATAAGAATTTAAAACAGAAAGAAATGTGGACTCTGAAAGGCTTGGCTAAAGCAGTCTTGATCAATTCGAGATTGAAGGTCGCGCACGTCAATAGGATTTGTTCACATATTACGTCACGGTAAAAATCGAGATTTTAGATCCCCCCCCCTCTATCACGGTTTGTCGTATATAACAGTACTCGAGTTTGTACTGACTGTCACGGAGCGGCCGACACCCCACCCCCTCCTTCCCTTGGACCATGACGTAATATGTGAACAGGGCCATAGTAGAGCCAAGAGTTCAACAAAGTAAAGAAAACACGCCGCAACTTTTCAGGTGCTTTCATCCTGTCCTCTTCTTTGTGAATGTCCTAGTGAAGTAACGCAACGCTTCTCTACTTGAGACAGCATTTCGCAGCGACGTGTAAGAGATCTGTCGTCCACGCTGTTGCAAGTGCTGATGGCTAATCTCAAATTTGTGAGGAAGCTGCCGTGGAAACAAGGCTCTTTAAGCATTCCAAGTTGGTTGCCCAAGGGAGTACCAAGGGCTTCCTATCGATGTCCTGGATGCCCTCCCTCAACCAATTTTTAGAGAGGTCCATGAATCGTGACGCATTACGACCTTCCTGCTACTCATGACCATCTGAGTTTTTCCTTTGATCTGACTCAGTGGTACACGTCAGAGCCTGTAGTTTCAGTGTAGGTACTGAGAAGTTTTTCCACATAAAAAAGTGCATCCTCTTTCCAATTCTAGTCCTCTAGCCTCAGCTGCAAGTGAGATGCTCTAAGCAATGCACTATTGCTGCTTCTCCAGGTGCTTCAACATTGACATCAATTCGATTTCAATTGATTGATTTCCACGTTAGCAAAAGAGCTTCTTCTACTCTAAATCGGGTAACACGTGCGTCACCTACTTGAAGGCTAAATTCAGCAGGCTCAGCAACAACACAGACACAATTTCGGGAATTCAATTTCTTGCCGAAAATATTTGTTTTGTAGGACCGCGGTATTACTTCAGGTGGCGAAAAATTTTAAAAACACTTTTCCAAACACGTCGGTACCTGTGTCGGAATAACCAGTCCGGAGTTCAACTGTGGAGAAAAAGGCAGTGAATTGTACTTGTCTGTCAGTCTATCAGTTTTTAAAAAGAAAAGTCATCAACTTATCTCAGCCCAGAGGCGTCGCGTATGGGTGTTCGACATGTTCGAGTGGAACAGGGCGCAAATGGAAAATTGGCGCAAGGGAGAAAAAATTGGCGCAAGGAAAAAAAACTTGGCGCAAAAAGAAAAAAGCTAGCACAAGAAATAAAAATTGAAGAAGTTAGAATAAAATTGGTGCAGATAAAATAAAAGAAAATTGTAACGGTCATTTGCTAAATTTTAAAAAATCACTACTTTTGATGTGGTCTTTAATAGCTTCCGCGGCGTGTATACAAATCACTCCGTTATGTTTATCAAAATGCGGTAATGTAAAAAAGTTACATGGCTCAGTACCTAAAATAAGGTACAAAAAAAAATTTTTTTTCAACTTAACCCCCCCCCCCCCCCTTGGCGCAAATCGATGAACTCGAACATGGCGCAAAAGGGGTACGCGACGCCTCTGTCTCAGCCTAAGCCTTCCAAAGGTTCGGTGGCACAATACCTTCCCTTGTTAAATTAAAAAAAAAATTTACAAGCCTCCAGATAAAAAATGTCTACACCGGGAAGGCGTTACTCCTATCAGGCCAACTGTAGCGAACGGTAGCGTTCGATTGCGTCAAAACATTTTCGGGAAACAGTCTGTTTGATTTTTCCATATGGCGGGACACTTGGGTAAGGTACTGCGAAAAGCCATTTGCGTCAGTCTTCTGCGTCAGAAACTTAAGAATTCTGTGTATAAATCGAGACACTCCAGTTCCCGAATTCAGTCTGAAACTTTCAGTCACCATGAAACCGTTTCTTTTACTTTTCGTCGTCGCCTCCCTCTGGGGGGCCAGTTTGGCAGAAGATGAACAAGTGTTCAGGACCTACTACAGCCAGAAGTGCAACAGTCAACTCTGGAACAAAAAGGATCAGCTTTACGGTGAACGATTTAATGCGGCATTTTCAAAAGCAGCTATAAGCGGAGTGGGTTTTACTATCCAGCTTGCCTTGGACATGCAATCCGTCGTGCAAAGAAGCTACATCAGCCACTACGAGTCCACCATATACACGCTTCTTTTGTCCCCTTGCTATAACAGTCGATCAATCAAGGACATCTATGCCGAATACGATGACAAGTACAAGAAGGTCACTAAGAAGGGCAAGTGGTTCGCCGAGGACTCTGCAAAATCATGGGATGACAAGCACAAGAAATTCAAGGATCTCTGTGACGAAATCTATCTAGTTCAGAGCGTTTGCCGAAGCAATCCATCATCCCAAAAGTTGATCTTCTACCTCACCAGTGATCAGTCTACCCGTTATTGCGATGCTGACGCCGACTGGAGCTGGGGTTCTGTAACTTATGTCGAGGAGGTTTTCAACATTTTCGCCTACCACAAATACTTCAAAATGGAAGCCCTCGCAGTTAGTTGTGTCGAAGAATCCCCATCATTCATTAGTTTCGTCAAAACCTCATGGACCCAAGCAAACAACGACTACCTTTCCTCGTTCACAAACGCATACTTAATTTACGTGTTACTGGATAAAAGTGACTTCCAAAACACGAACTTAGTTGATGGAATAAACTTTGGTAGTGATTGCGACAGCAACAAGAATGAAATCACCACGACCATTGGTGGTCTCGCTTCCCAGTACAAGGATCAAGCGACTAGCAGCGCCTTCCAAAAGCACTGCAACAACATTGGAAGCCAAGTGGACGGTCACAAGGGTGAATGTGACAACATTATTAAAGAGGCCTCTTCAGACATATTGGAACTCGAATACGGAAGTGCCTCTGACACTAGCGGTTCTCGCAGCTACTTTGGCTTCACTGCTAGAATCACAGAAATTTGTTCATCTTACACCTATAACTGGATAAGCCTCCTCTACTATAGCAGCAAGCACTGCGGCTGCGTAGCCAAGCACATCGGCCGTGTCTATGAGAAGGTCGACATTACGATAACTGGATTGAGATATTGCCAAAAATCAATCAAGGAGAAGTATGTAACCCGTTTCACCAAAGTCAAGAACGACAACAAGTACGCTCTGCAGAAGTTGAAGGATAAGTTGAGAGGATGTGCCCAGGAAAATAAGAGCGGCAGCTCGGCACCAGATTCCGCTTCAGATGAGCGTCCTTGCGAAAACAATTATAATGCTGAATCTTGCTTTAGACACGCAAAGGAACAGTTCGAGGCAGATTCCGAGCTTATCAAGAGTGACTTGAAGGGCATGACATACCGTAGAGAAATGGGACTCGAGTACAGAGACTGCCAAGAGCAGTACTTCATTTCCTTGGAGACGGAGTTCTCAACTATCAGAAGTGACGTTCTCTCGTGCGCCGGAAGTACGGACATGGACATGGCGAGAGTTTGCAAGAAATACTAAATGTTCTTCGAATGATGAGAATAAAGTTTTCCAGACTCCGACTTCTTCGTTGAGTCTGATGTTCCTTGCTCCCTTATGCAAGCTGTTTTACTAGAATTTTTGCCCTGAACTTAGTGTCTTTGAAAACTTCCACTGTCTCTGAGTCTACTCTGAATCGATATCCCACCTGTGTCTACTTGAAGTTTGAACTTAAGTCTGAACACGTGCTCTGAGCGAAGTGGACATTAGAGCATATGTATCACAGAAAGGGAGTTATAATTTCAACTGTCAATTTCGACCTTCCATGGCCTGAAATATTTCTACTGATGTGGTTAAAGCAGCCAAAGGTCAGCTTCAAAAATTTCCCCTTAGAGGCTTAAGGTCGATTCACTTGGACAAAATATCCAACCGGCTCTAGCTCTGCTCCCTTAAGAGCTAGGGCCACAGCGTGAAGTGCTGTTGTGGCCACCGTTAATACGCTTCTGTTGATACCCCTCCCAGCTCCGTAGCTCTCAAAATGGCTGATCTAGAGCGCTTGTCGAGGCTGCCCAGAAGCCCTCAAAATTCTGACCAGATGTTCTATCGCAAAATACGCCCGGCGATTGTCGCGGCGGGTGTCGAATCGTGATCTACATTTGATTTTGAGCTTAGCTTCTTTAGCTTCTTAACTGCTGTTTTGGCCGGGTTTAAAGGGGTCATTTTTTCGATATTTATTTTATCTGAGCAACTCAATGCACTTAAGGGTTGTCAAGTACTATTTTTCAAAAGAACAGCTTATTGTGAGGATACACACAGAAATTTAGCTCGCTAAGTACATTAGTTGCTGTTTTATTAGTGACGGAGTGAAGCTAGAATGGGTCAAAATTGGTGTATTTTTCTGTCCAGGGGGATTACTTCAAACATTTGGGCTTAAACTATTTTTCTGAATAGCCTGGACCATAAAGTATCAGACAAGACTAAAACGAGCCAATCGAGGCTCCATATGTAAACAAACCCGTAGTAACTGGCACTATCCGTTAGATTATGAGCCATAAGCGGAGAATAGCTAAACTACCTCTCAAAGCGCCGCTTTAAATTTTATCTTCATTTTTCTTGCAGAGACACCATCTCCGACTCCAACCTACAAAACCGGCGATCCACGAGCCACTCGTCCCTCACCAATTCCCCCACCCACGACAGCGAGAGCCGCAACGGGTCTCCGACCCTCAGTCGCAGCAACAGCAGCATCAAGACGACGAACCAAAGTGGCAGCAATGCCGAAAGTGAGAACACAACGCAGCCCCTCAACGTCACGAATGACAGCAATACCAGTATCTACAATACGATCTCGTCCACCACCAACCTGGCCCCGCTGAAGGACAGGGAGAAGAAGAGCGCGTCGAAGCCCAAGTTCATCACGACTCTGACGAACACGTTGCCACGTGAGAAGACGTCGAAGGACCGCGTGAAGGAGACGTTCCCGCTGCCGGCTCAGAAGGATGGCATCTTCGGGACGCTCAAGAAGCACGCCAAGAAGCTCAGCTCGCCCTCCTTCTCGGCCGTCAAGTGTGAGACCAACCGGAACAACCGGCCGAAACGGGACAAGTACAACCGCGCTTACTATTCCATGAACGAAACTATAGAAGTATTAGCGGATCAAGTGATTGAGGACGAAACACTGGTAAGTACTGCCTTTTAATTGTGTCACGTCTGATTGCGCTGATTGTGTTCCTACATGCAAACGTCTGTGTGGCCCCCTAATGCCCCTAATTTAATTAATACTCTGGTGTGATTCCACGAGTGCGGCAAACAACGCGTTTGTGGTTGAAAAGTGACAGCGAAAGGCGCAAAAACGGCAGGAAATTGAAATTTTGTTAATCGCCTTTGACTTTTTGTTTCGCTTCTAGCTCTTGTGTGGCTTCTGGTGTAATGCAGCGATTGAGTGTCGGGGCAGGCGGTGACGGTGCCTAAATTTAGAACGAAAGGGGCTTCCAATCAAGGTATTTAGGCGCATAGGGGACGGAAAAACCTGTCGAAATGATAAGCATTTTCTGCATTCAAGGGTTAACATTCCCAATGGCTAGAGAAAGTCTGAAAAAGCCCCAAATCTCCAACAGAGCCCCCAAATCGACACTATGGCCCACTATAGAAAGGAGAAAAATCGAAATAATTAATTCAAGATCAAGGGCATATCCCACGTTTTAATTTTGAGGGAATCCAATATAAAATTTTCTATTTCATGTAAATTTGGTATGTAGATTCCCTCAAAATTTAAGCCTACTTCTTCGTTATATCGTTTTCTTATGAGCCTGTTTTAAATTTCGCTCTCTCAGAGCAACAGTAATTTTTCACCCGACAAACTTCGAAGGTCCCCCCCCTCCGCCCCCTTAGCTGATATGGCCATACATGTGTTCTATGATTTGCTAGATTCAATATGATGTACAACATATCCAAAATTCAGCTCAATCGGATCAACAACGGTTTTACCCCTCTAACACCCCCCATAAGGAAAATGGGAGTCTAAGATTTCTCATCTTCCACTCTACAGACCATATTTAACAGATTGCAAGAAACCACAGTTGTCTATCTCCTCTGGTTCTTGAGTTATTAAGTTTCAGACAGAAAGACAACAACGTCTTTTTCCCCTCAAAATTCTAAACCTGCTAGTCGGCCAGCACACGACGGATTTGCATAATAATTTACGCAGTGCAGCGAAACTACGCGCCGCCACCACATAAATTGCCTCCACTCTTACTCTCGCAGCCATCGCGGGTCTTCAAAGAAAGCGCAGAGCGCGCTGGAGATGCAAATCGGGCAGAGCATGTAAACATATCAGATACATTTTATCTCTCTTTCCCCGCCGATGATACAGAAGAAGATAAAAGCGATGCGGCTCGGCGCTCCCCGACTTGCGCTGCTACCCATGAATGAATGAAACATGAATGAAAGTGAAATTGAACATGCAAATTTCCGTTCAATTTGTAGCCATTAACATCTTCCTCGGGGCATCTTCGTGTGCATAGCCGCAGGCCGAGCGAGTTCGTGAATGATTCCCCAGCCTGAGATCGTGACGGGTTCCACGGGTCTTCCGCTAGCTCTGTGACCCAGCGATCCCACGTGTTTCAGAACCTTGAGTCCCGAAACGGCGTGTCCAATGACGGTGGCTGTGGCATCCAGAGAGTGCAGCTGACTCCTGAGTGTGATTGCAAAGTGGAATTTTTCGTCACTTGCCGGGATGACAGAGAGAGTCCCGAAGCGGTCGTGCGAGAGGTAACCCATGTCGTGCGCTATGAGAGTGCCGTTGAAGGTCAACTCGGGGTTTTCGAAGCGCATGAATAGACCGGGGAATATCCTTTGGACGAGGGGGCTTGTCTCCTGCTGGGCCTCGAAGAAGTCGAAGAAAGACAGGCTGCTGGGGAGCTCGATGTTCAGGGCGAAAACTACGCGTCCCACGGGTCTCTGGTTGACGGAAAACCTCAGGAAAACTCTGAAATCGAACATTTTGGGCCTTTTGAGACATTTTTTTCGAATTAAATTTTCTAGAATTTTTTTTTAGAGAACTGAGGTGGCCTTATGTTCAAAGCTAGGGTGATTTGAATGGCTCAAAGCTCAGAAAACTCTCAAAATTTTAGGAAATGCCCAACATTTGGCCCTGAAAAAAAATCTTAGTGAACTTAGTCTCCTGTAGAACCCTCAAAATCTACTTCTAGCCACAGAAAACGTACCTAGGATGTCCACCGTCGAACTCTGACCCGAACAGAGGAAGCTCCCTGAACCTAATAACGCGAGGCTGCAAGTCCGGAAGGTTCAAGTCGTACCGAGCCTTCAGCCTGATGTCCTCAACGGCCTTCTCCCAGCTTTCCAGATCCTCATGGGCTCGAATCTGGGGCTTCTGAAAAGGGCTTATCTACATTTGAGCTCTCAAAAGTGTCGAAAAGTCTCACGGCTTTGAGAATCCTGAGGAGCATTTGGGTATTTTGGAAGTCTATGAGTCGAAGCTCGTCGATTCTCTTGGGGAGACGAGACACCCTGCAGCCAGCTGAGAAGTTGAAGGAGTCCACTGCACCCCCAGTCCTGTAGATCCGGTCGATTCGACACAGCAGTCGGCGGTTTTGCTCCGTGATCCCCGAAAGCGCCGGTTGTCCTGCATGGCTTTCCCAGAACACGTCACCTTCTCGATCGGGAGCACGGGGGCCTCATTTCGGACCACGTGTCTGGCTTTGGCGAGCTGGAAAACGAGGCTGTCAGCGAATCGGGGTCTTATCTCACCGGTTCAACCTTCTTCAGGTGCATGGCGTAGAGATCCGAGCGCTCTCGACGACACATGGTGGCGTTTTTCGTGCGAGTTTCTCTTTCTTGACAAATTGGTGGTCCACAAATCCCCATTTTTGAATTTAAAGAGCTAGGTTCGTGACATAAGCCCCAATTAATCATAAATTGACGTCAAAAACTCGGCCTTCTTTGGGCTGGAACCGCTCTATTTTACGATCCCCGAGGGACTCTCTCACGCGGGCCTACGCAGTCAACATTATCACTAGGGCTTGTAAAAATTATGCCTTTAAAGGGCCAAAAAAGTACCGAAAAAATTTTTTAAAATGCTAAAAGGGAGACAAATTTTTTTCAACACCTCAGAAAATATGTAAAATTGGAGCACACAAATTGTAAAAAATTTTTAAAAATAATTTTTTACTTATTGGTGGTTTGGAAGTGAAACAGAATAATTTTTTAAATATTCTAGAAGCCCTAATTATCACACAAAAATACACCCACTTTGCCCCCATTTGCATAACGCCGACCAACATGTGGATCAGTTCGGCTCTAGAGCCTCACGTGCGCGTACAAGTAGGTTCTTTCAACGAGTGTTCCGGCCGAGTTTCGTAAATATTTATCATTAGCTCACTCTGGGCTCAATGGAGCCTCTAATAGTGGGTCTAATTTGCGCATGTCAGAGGAAACGGAGAACGAGTAGTGGCCTGGCAGCGAGGAACCGCTAATTTGATTTCAGTATCTGCGATCGCCTTCGCTGAGCGCGACTTAATCGTAGCTGTGAAAAAAAAGAAGAGCCGACAAATTGAGACAAATGTAGTAAAAGTATGCAAATTCGAGACGCAAAGGCTTCACGGTCAATTAAGTGCCGGGTCTCTGCGCGATTCCCGACAATGCGATATCAAGACCGTAATCGCGGTTGCAGCTTTTGTAAAACGGCAAGAAAAAGTGTGATTTATTTATGGCCAATTTAATTTACCTACGAAGTGCGGGGAAGAGACGGAGAAAATTGAGCGTGCGCGAGAGACGGCCAAACATTGTATAAAGCGCGGCTCGTGAAATGGAAAGTGCGAAGAGATTGATGTAATGATCAGGGTTGATGACATTTCTTGGGTCGTAAAACGTTTATTTGCGCGCGATAGAGAAACGATAGGCCGTCCCTAAAAGCTCCGTGATCATCGTTAGCGGCAGCAGCTGTCGTGATGACAAGTGAAAATCGCGGGAGATTGACTTTTTTGGGCTCTATTAGAATTTGGGACGAAATTTCCCAGGTCTTAGGAATGAGAACGAGATGGTCAAAGTGTCGAAAATCAGCCATTTTCTGTTTGGTCTTAAGAAGAGTAAAATCAGCTAACTCTGGTAGCCAGTGACGGATTTGACTTTTGGAGGCCCTAAGCACAAGTTTGGGGGCTCCCCAAAAATCTCTTTAAGGTCGAGAGGGCCCCTTTTCCAGCTGCCAGAAGCCCCCCTTTGAGTTGAAAAAAAAATTTAAGTTTTTGAGGTTGAGGGGGCCCTTTTTTGGCTCAGAGGCCCCTTTTTGGCTCAGAAAGGGCCCCTTTTGAATAAAAATAACTATTTTTAATATTTAGGAAATGAGTAGAGGAGATTTGGCAAATTGAGGATTCAAAAAGATGCCCTAGGCACGTGACTAGTGTGCTTACCTGTAAATCCGTCACTCCTGGTAGCTCTTAAGCCCAAATTTTCCTAAGTAAGAGGTTCTGGTATATCTAAGAAGAGTAATAGTTTGGCCTTTTTGAGGTTTTAAGCCAGTTCAAGAAGTGAGGGCTCCTTTTACTGACCCCAAACTCCAAGAAAAGGACGTCAAATTCAAATCTAATGATCTAATCTCGCCTCTTTCCAAGCTAAAAAGTCCTTGTCCTTCCCACCCTCATAAAAGCCCACTCTGGGGAGTCTCAGGGCACTCTACCCAGCTTAATCAATTGGCCAAAACACAAAAACCTCCTCCATATTAACAAACTTTTTCACGCGGGATTTCAAAATACCCACTTTGACGAATGGCCATTCGCCATATAGTGCTCTCGACGCGCACACTGCGAGCGATAAGCATCATTGAACCTGCATCAAAATCACCCATGTTTGGCCATTAGCCACATATGCCCCCACTAATTACGGAGCTCTTGGGCTCTCGAAGCTATATCATAATTCGAAATCAATCAGTCGACTCCGTTTCTCGTGCGAGCGCGAAAAAATTTTGTCCGGCTCTCATACTTTTTTATTACAATTTTTATTCAATAATAGCTAGTCTAATTAATAACGATCGTGATCGAGTCAGTTCATCTACCCCGCGAGACGCGAGCTCATTAAACAGTGCGGTGCCCACTTCAGTTGCTCAGGTGCGTAGCAGCTTGTGTACTTGACATCCAGTGAAGCGTGTATGCCACGAATGCAGCTCTAAGTCAAAAGAGAAATCGCGGTGCACAAATTATGACATAGAGAGAAATTAAAAGTGCATAGAAAGTGAAAAATGAAATTCCTCCGGTGCATGTGTCGGTCGAGGCCGTCGCGACCGAAGAGCAACGTGACGGTGAAGCGGATCAAGCAGTCCAAGAGGCCCAAGAGAGCCCGCAAGAGGAACTCCTACATCGCGAGCTCCATCAGCAAGAACGTCTACCCAATCGAGCAGTTCCCTCCCCGTCCCTTTAGCTCCTCCATGGACCAGTTCCACTCCAAGACCAAGACACGACGCACGAGGTCTCGGACGGGCGGAGACTGGACCAGTCTCAGAGTTCTGCCTCTCGAGCAGACCCATCCGTATCCGCCCCCGCCAGATAACAACAACAACAGCAGCTTCACCACCGCCAGCTTTTATCTCAATCACATGCAGGGCGGACGCGGCGGCGGTGGCACGAGTCAGGAGCACTTTGAGTCACGACCTCGGCAGAGGGCGCTCCATCGAGGCACCTCCGGCCGGCCCAAGGTAGGCGATTCGACCAAGTAGCATATTTGCATAAATTACCAGCAGCGTTTTGATGCAATTTGGAGTTACATATTCCGATAGGAGGCTCCGTCAGAGGCGTAACTCGGGAAGCTTTTGAGCTCTGGAGCTTCTTAAGCCACGAGGAACGAGTTTTTGGTGTCGAGAAAGTCCTAAATTTCTCTGAAACGTAAATTAAGAAAAAGTCTACAATTATTTTACCCGAGGTTAGACCAACCTAGACAATTTTCCTGGACCCCAGCTCCCTTCTTGGGTCTTCTTCTTTCACGTTAAAAACAGAACCGGTTTTTATTGACCCCCAAGCTCCTTTTTTGAACCTTTTTCTTCATCAGTTGGGGAAGAATAATTTTCCTGGGTCTCCTAGTTCCCTTTTTTGGGACTTTCTCTTCAACAGTTGAGGAAGAATAATTTTCCTGGGTCTCCTAGATCCCTTTTTTGGCCTTATTTTATTGAAATCAAAGGGAGAATAATTTTTTCAAGGCTTCTATCTCCGATTTTATACCCCTTTCTTACACTCAATCTTACTCTGTTCCCTAACGATTGAGGGTAAGCAGGGTTAAGACCTCAAATTTCTCTGAAGGAGGTCTGAAGTTCATTAAATGAGTCAAAAATGAAGCCAAACCCTAAAAAAGTCTCGTGAGTCAAAACCAGGTTACACCTCTGAGTGCGGCACGGAAACGCCACCAGGTCGTGCCGGGAGTGAGAGATAGTGTGAATGGTATTTTTCAAAATTTCACAACATTTATCTTGTCCCTCGCCTCACTTGGCCGATGTTTTGATTTCGTATACACATTCATGCACCTGAATCACTCAAACGAGTAATATTTCTTAAATGGGAGATAAGATGGAGCATGCAGGTATGTGCGGGAGAGACGAGGAACGCGAGACGATGAAAAATGATAGGAGCGGTCGGTCGTCGGTCGACGTAGCTGATTAAGAATGCGATGAAGAATGAGAAACGGTTAGAATATTTATTGTGATGTGCGTGATGACCGAAACATAAACACAACGGAAGCTCGGTGCATTCCGGAGTCCTTGATGGCGTAATTGGAATATGAATGGCGATCCCCGTCACTCAAACACGAGATTCATTATGCTCTGGTCATGTCCGTGCTCCATAAAATATCGATCAAAGTCAATGACGAGCGCGGCCCGGGGCGACTTTGCACTTATTTGTCCCGTTCGAGCGCTCCGTGGCAACAATGTTGCGCTCATAAGAAATGTCAATAAGGCATTTGCATATAAAATGAGAAATATGCATTATGACACACATTGGGAGCTGGGCTCAGGCCAACAAGACTTCCTAGACGGGATACTAACATTTTTGAAAAGTGCTTTTTAGAGTCTCCTCTTGGACTTTTCTTATAGAAAATAATCGAAGTGTGATATCAAACCAAAAAACTCCTAGATGACTCTTCGGCTTAACTTCAAAGAATTTTTCCTTCAATCTCAGACTCCGAGACTCAGGGTATTCTCAGTCTAGACAGTAGTTTTGGTCCGAGAAGCCAAGTCTTATCTCGCATTGTTCGACACGTTGCGATCGACGCGAATGCAAATAACGAAAAATGCTCTCCGCAGGTGTGCCGCATACATATCTTCTGAGAAGTCATTTAGTCAGAGCCAATATGGTGCAGGAAGTCAGCCATCTTTGGTTGCCTCATCAGCAGAATCTTATCTCTCGTGCCTCGCTAGTGAGTCTCTTGTGGGCCGACTTTCTCTTTCGCGAATAGAGCTGCCTCGCATATTTGCGTTCGGAGACGGAGAGAGAGACATTGGGGCCGAGCCTTGGGCTCGAGATTGCGACTAGCGAGACAAAAGCACGAGTTTCCATGCATAATGGGTGCACCTCTAAGGTATGAATATGACCCATATCAAGTACTTTCAATCTTCGTCAAGCGTTGCGTTGCTTGCGAACTCGCACACTTGGCTTTTGCTAATTTTTTCAGCTTCGAGAGGTGCCATTTAGTCGTCTGTTTGTCGGATCATGCTTGTTCACCGACTTGAGAGGCTCAAAGAAGGGGAAAATACACGTTTTTGAGCCTCAGAATGTAAAATTGATTATATTTAAAATTTAGCTGAATATTGTAAGTCAAAGTTTAAATTTAGTAATGCCTAAATTCGCCTTGGAATATTTTTTATCAATTTTTAAAAAATTGATTCCTCGAAAAATTAAGTCCAAACAAATTTTAAACCCCCCAAGCAAAGCCTCCCCCTGAAGCTCCTCCGCCCGTTTCTGCCTCTCTGGCTTCAAATGCAATTTGATACACGAGTGTATTTGAATAGCTTTGTTTAGGTTTAGTAAATGAGTTTCTTTCTGCGCGGTTCCGATTGTTTTTCAGCGAGCTCGCATGTGTTGTGTGTGAGACATCTAATCAGTCAGCAGATTTATTATGAAACGCGATAGCTTCGAGCTGCCTCAAGATGAAGAGGGTGACGCGAAGAAAAGGCAAGGTGAGGGAGGTCAGGGAAATGGCGGAAATCCAGTCTTTCTTCTCCACTTCTAGATGTGCGTTCTCGCTCGTTCCTCGACTTCAGATGTGGCTTTTGTTGGCCTGGTCATCATCTTGACCGACCGTTCCAAGCATGTTTTGTGTGCGATTTAAAAACGAACAACGACGACGGCAAAAAAAACAACACAACACAAAAAGCAAAGAGCAAAAAATTCTGCATCTTTATCTCTCACACATATCGTATGTATGGAAGAAAACAGAAGAGCACGAGGAACCTGTTCGATTGAAGGAACTTGAGTATGCGTGGATTTCTGGTGGTGGTGGTGCCTCAAAGCTCCCCGCAGAAACCTGTCTTGCGGCTAGCGTGTGTAGAGCTTCGGAGTTATGCAGGGTTTTTATTTCACTCGTATCATAAAACGCTGGCTGGTGTCCCAAGTTCCAAGGTGTGTTTGTGTACGGCTTGACAACATGTTGGTGCGACATCGGCTTACCTGAGCGGAGTTTTGAGAAAAAGTGTTGTTTTTTAATCCATTTTACTCATTTTTATGAAACCCCTTATGAAAAATTTGAGGTCAAAAAAATATATCTCATACAGATATATTTTGTATATTTTAACTATATTATACATATATGGTTTTTTTTGAAGCATAGAATTTTGCAATTTTGAAAAATATGATTTTATCAAATATACCATACATATATAAAATATACAAAAAAACCTGTTTTATATAATTGACTTTTCGAGCCTAGTTTAAGCCTTTGAAAAGCCTTATTTGGGAGGAAATTGATTTTTCCCTAAATGTTTGACTATTATTCTTTGTGTTACCAAAATCTCAGACAAAAATTGTAAAAGACGAAATTTCGGGGAATTTTCAAAAAATATGTTCGAAAAAGCCTTAGATGCTAGTTTTAAGAGCCTCGGGAGAAAAATTTTATTCGACGAAAGATAAAATATTTAGACCGTTATTTCAGAAAAAAATTCCAAAGTTCATGGTCGAAATTGCAACCCTTGGCTCGAAATGGGTTGGTTAACCCAAAATTGACCCCAAAAAAACCGTTAAAAAATCGAAACAAATCCCGGAGCTCCGACTAGTCTCTTTCGAGCATTCCTTTTACTTGCCCAACTCACTTTACTTCACTTTATTACACATTCAGCTTAAACACAGAAACACAACTTCACCACTAGCAAAGGCGAAGTCACATGGGTACAAGCGAAGTAATGTTGTGTGTATACGAAACGATTTTCTATCATGCATTGCTTTATTTATTGGCGTCCATTTTAGTTTCTTCTGAGATTCGTTACCTCTAGCACGCACGTTCGCAATGCTGCTCCGCTCCATTCACATTTTCTAGTGTATTTTTTTATTGCGTTATGTTAACATTTTATCATCACCATCGTTGCTACTCCGCTATCATTGTTATGCGTTACGTGTTTGGGGTGTAATAAAAATACAAATAACTCAAAAATTGGAATTGAATCGGGCGTTCGACACTTTCGGATAACACGGCAGTGAATACGTAATTTGGAATACTCGTACGGAGAGGTAGAGCGTCCGCAACAGTGCCATTTTTTGCAAGAGAGCGAGGCAAGAAGTCATGTCCCTATGTACACGCTGGCTCGCAGGAAGGTACGCAAGGAATGTGTAAAGTGAAAAGAAGAAGAAGTAGAAGAGGTCTCGAAAATCCCTGCTCTCAGTGCCCGAGGTAGAAAAGTGTTCACGTTGTACAGCAAAACGAGGCAATTGAGTGTTTTAAATGCGAAATGAAATGCTGAATGGGGCAAAATAGAGGCGCACGAATGTTAATGAAGCTCGCACGGGAGCATGTGAATCACCTAGAAATGACTACTTAGCACTTGGCGACTCAGCACTCAGAGATCAGGTGAAAGTGCGCCAAAATTAAGGAGGAATTTAAGTGCGTGAGAAAATAGTATGCAATAAATTTGTGTAACAGAATCGTAAATAGCAGTTCGAACAATTGGCAATGGATTCGATGAATTCCCCGGCAACAAACGGGTCTCAATTGCCCAACAACCATTTCCACAATGAGTCACAGGTAAATATATATGCTTCGTGCGGGTGCCTTTGTCTCTCTTTGTGCGCTCGAACCGAGATAAGGTGTTGAGTCGACTGGTTTTAATTGATTTTCGCCAATTGCGCAACAGCTTCGGGGGCTGGACCAGTTTTCACCGCTGATATCTTAATTGACGGTTGGAGCTCGTCTGAGAGTTGAAAAGAGAAATTCGCTAACCGTCCAAGTTTAACCCATCTTTATCCAGCCTTCAGGTCTTCTGTTTTTCTTTCAAAGAAAAACATTCCGTGGGAAGAAATGGGTTAAACACCGAAATGACTTGGTCCATTTTGATCCAATTTTTGGAATTTTTCTCATAGTTTGACAGGTTAAAAAATTTGTCAAAATTTCCCTTGTACTCAAAATGGGTTAATTTTCTGTAGTGAGATATTGAGGCCGTTTTCAATTTGTACAAAAAAGTCCCTTAAATAATGGGAGGGAAAAAATCTTTGGGCTGAAAATGAGTTAAAATTTCTCTGGGGTGAAAATGGGTTAAAAAACCTACCTGAAGCTTTGAATCTTAAATTAGATTCAAACGAAAAACTTGAAGTAAATTTTTAGGTATTTTTGAAATTTTTTAAAAACCATTTGAGTAAAAATATTCTTCGGGAGAAAATGGGTTAAAGCAACAGAAAAACCCTAAAGTGCGGCTCAGTGACTCTCAAAAGACTCCTGGGGTAGCCGCACGCCAATCAATCACTCCCGAGACACGGTGCAGCAGAAATTTCAGCATTTTCGCTCGCCAAGTCACGACCCATAAAACACTCGCATGACAATTCGCTCACCAAATCTGGTCTAAATTCAATTAACGACCGGATTATGCTACCACTTGCCAGCACCGCAAACAAGTAACCCGTTTAAGACGATCACGACGCGGCTCTCACTTTTTACCTCTCTTCCATGTGGAGCTGACTCCTAATCTGCGACGGCGATCTCGAGCATTTCTCGTCGTGAGCCACTAACGGCCACATCACTCTCGACTCCGTGTACATATTCGGGAGCCGAAAATCAACATTTACAGATCTTGATTGACCGAGAAAGAATGCCGTCTTGTAACGCTGCCGCTTCGCCTCTAATCGGAGCGACTTTATTGCTCTTTTATTGGAGACGTGTCTGGAGGTGCTTGAGTCTCGACAACTTGTTCGCCTGTTGATGTCATAATACCGATCAATTCGGGTGGCAGAACAAAGCGATGACGCGAGCCCCCAATTTCACCGGAAGATAAAACGATGTGGAGCCCAGTTTATGAGTCATAATTGCAGCCACACGCGGCCAATTGAGTGTGAAATGTGGTTGTGCAGAGATAAATCATTGAGCATAAAGGAATTTCGATTGCGGCTTAAGTGAGGCAGGCAAATGGTCGGACAAAGAAAAGTCTCGGTGCTCCCTGCAATGCGCACGGCAATTAAGTCGGCGATGAATGTCTTTCGTACGTGTTCCCGAGGAATTTAACTGTTTGAAAATGAAACTTTGAGTTATGGAGGTATTGACTCGCAAAGTCGCTGTGAATCGCAGAAGGGCTCCCCTCGGTCGGTTTTATGGCTTCGGAACAATGAAGGCTTTAGCGGAACTCGCTCAAGACCATGAGATATTGCGTTGTGAAGCTGATCTCAGGGCTTTGGTTTTTTGTTTTCTGACTTCTGAGCACCAAAATTTATTAATTTTCCTACTCAAAGGTGTGGGAAGATCCCATTTGGACTTTTCCAGGTGTAGGAAAGAATTTCTGAGCATGTCAGGCTTTGAGAAATTTTTTTTTCGGACGCTTGAAGGCCCAATTCAAGCCACCATAGCAAAACTTTTAAGACAACATTTTCTAGAACCGACGAAGATCCTTGACCTTAGAGAGGAGGACCCAGGATTTGAGCTTCCTTAGAGTGAAAAATCTATAAATTTTTTGATTTTAATTTAAGGAACCTGTAGAGTCTGTAGTCGGTTATGGCCTCAAATGGCAGAATTCCCGCTCTCTCTAAGGTCATTAAGAATTTTTTCACGAGAAGAAATAACCGTCTTCTAGCAGCACAAAAAGGCAATCATATCGAAACTTGACACTGATTATGGCAACACTTCTGAACGCACCGCATTTTTGCAATATTTCCATTTTACGCTTCTACTCATTCCGAGTGTATCGCTACTACTAGCTGTATCTATATTAATCTCCATTAAACATTTAAATACTTGTCTTGCTCAACTTTTTGCATTATGCATTCGCGAGACCCTGAGCCCATGCGGTTTCTGGTCCCGTGCCAGTTGGCCGGGCGATCAGCAACGCGGTTCCAGAGGGTACTCGTTGAGCCACAATGAAAACTAATCGGCTAATGTTTGCCGGAGAAGTGGGTAAGACAAGATTTTTCTCCAGCGCGATCTGCACAAAGTAATGTTCGCCGAGTTTCCTTTTCAACCAACGTGCGAGAGCGAGCTGCATAGGCACAAAAACTAGTCACATTCCACGAGTGAATTGTCAGGCATTTATGCAATTGTAAAACTTGTCGAGTGTGTATTTATGTGAACAATTATAATCGTCGTTATTACGGTTGGAGAGACTGACTTTCTAGGGTCATCTAGCGAGCTTGAGAATAGACGGCAGAACACGGTAATTTAACACGAAATTGCAGGTTCGTCGTCTGTTTTCGTTCAAGTCCAATTTCCTCCTTTCATCGGCTTGTCCATTTTGTTGCCATGGATTCCCATAATTACGTCGTCACGTATGGCTAATTGGGCAGAAAGACGCGATTAGCTCATCGCATAATTAATATCATTTTCGTAGACGCTAATGTGATACCTTTGCTCGCTCGAGGGAGGCAAGGGCCCGGCGAGGCGAGGCGAGAACCAGAGAGATTACAAGATATTTCGTGCTCCGTGGACTGCGCCGACTTTGTGAGCTACTCGAAAAATGCAGCTAAACTGGAATTGTGAAACTAGTTGAAATTTGTAGAAATACTATGTAATCTCCGGAGTTAGTGCAGAGATATTTATTAATGTGGTGTTAAACTTTAATTTGCTCTCCGTGGCGCGAGGCGGGATTTAATATTCATGAGTGCATATTAAAGGAGCGCTCGATGGATTGAATAGCAGCTGGTTTAATGGAGTGTTTCAATTAGTCACAGCCGCCCGCTCTCATTTGAAATGCGCTTTTTATTGGGTTTTTATTGAAATGGGGAACCAACGCCCGAAAATCATCTTTCAAACGTTTTGATCGGCAGTGGTTTCATCTCCTCTTTAACCAATTTTTTACCAGATCTAGTTTGTCCCAAAAAACCAGCTTTTTACGCGAATTTTGGTAGAATTTGCTGGAAAAAATTTAATATAATTTTGGGAACATTTTCAAAAACCATGAAGGTTAAAAAATTTTTTCAGAAGTCACTTTTTCTAAAAGCCTTGAAAAATAGGTAGCAGGGGCTGGAATAAACATCTTTATAGTGTAAAAAATTAAAAATCAAAGAATTTGTTGCTTTTAAAAATTTTAATAACATTTTTCATGAATTCTCTCTTCCAACCATTTTTTCCCAAGTTTATTTTGGTCCCAAAAATCAGATTTTTACGTGAACTCTCATAGAATTTGATGAAAAAAAAATTTAAAGGAATTTTAAAATCTTTTCGAAAAGCATGAAGGTTAAAAAACTGTTCAGAAATCGCTCTTTCTAAAAGCCTTAAAAATGGATCGCAAGAATGCTTCAACAATGACCAAAAAAGCCTCAGAAAAAATTTCGTGTAGAAAATTTTTTGGTTCAAAATGATAAAAAAATCTAAAAGTCTAAAAACACACCCCTGGTCAGAAATGGGTTACATAATCGAGGCCATCTAGTAGCTGCTACTCGAGAGTCGCCAAAAAGTCGCCGATTCCAGCTCAAACGAAGGCCCCAGGGAAGGTCAGGACCCGCTTATCAGCCTGTTCTTGTCCACTTCAGTCGGCTTTGATTTATGCCCAACGAGCCAGCCATTGCCAGTCACGATTGGTGATTAAGTACGTATCAAGTTCGAGTACATAATTTTCTTGTGCCCATTCGTAAGGTCGGGGGTCACCTGCACTGCCAAAAGGGGAGCGTAAGACATCGGGAATTTTGATTCGTCGTGTCAGTCTCTCTCGCGTGCAGTCATGCGTTCGCATACCTCGAGTCCAAAAATCCGCTGAACTTGACCGCGAATTGCACGCGGTAAAAAAGCAATTTAGCAGTCCCAAATTAATGTGTTGCGAGCTGTCTGCTCATTCTCCGTTCCTTCTTCTTCTCCTCTCGCCCCGTTTTCGTCGCTGATGATACACTGCTTCATGCATTGCGATGCACTGAGGTCACGGTTTCGCAACAAGTGACCTTGAGAACGCGCTGAAGGGGCGATACGAATCTTTCCGCGGGCTGACGCGGCAAAAAAGCCGTTGTCTGAAGATGCGGGGGGTTTCGGGGGAGAGGTCAGGGTGCAGCTGTTCCCACACTCGCAGATTCGTGGGCTTATAATTTATGCCAAGTCGATACTTTATGCAAATGGCTCAGGTGTCGGCTCTAAACGACCCAATCAGACTAGCAGAAGCCGATAAAAATCGGAACTTAATGAAGAAATAAGCGGCGACATGCTTTTGGCTAATGACACGAGATTCGGCATCATTGCATACTTTTGGGCGCGTAGCCATTGCATACCTTAGGGGGCTGGGTGGTGGTTTAAAACCTGTTTGGGAAGGACCCGAAATTCTCTTTTATCTATTCTCGTTATGCCGCTTCTCCATCACCCGGACAATGAGCTCAATCTGGTCGGATGAAAAGGAATTTGGAATCCTCCTCGTTCGGTGAAGTTGAGTTACCGTCGAAGCGTCGTCTGAGGAATTTATATGGCTTTGAGATGCCCAGTCACGTTATCCGTTTCGAGTTCTACCGAGTGGAAAAAAGAAATAGGAAGCAATACAAAGTTTCTTGCGATGCTGATGTTCAGTTATTTGGTCTACAAAACAGGGCCATTATTCATCGGACCAAATTGCAATTTCAAACGAAAGATGGCCTGTCCATATCGCATTCCGCGCAAACGAGCGGATCGGTGAATGGCGGGAGAGGCAAAAAATGACATAAAAATGCAGCATAGAGACTTGATGCAAAACAGTGCTTTCTTTTATTCAAAAGACCACATTATAAATTCCCTGAATGATGCGTTTTTTTTTTTTGCGCCAGAACGAGCATTTATTCACCGTTTGTCTGTCGGTCTCGAAAAGCTCTGGGAGAAAAGGGAAACGGACGGGCTTTCCGAGAAATGTGTGGGGAGAGATAGGCGAACAAAAGGAGGTAGAAATGGGAACATTGCTCTCTCAATTATTAATGAACGCCTGCTTTCCGCCGCTTTTCTTCTCCTTTCCTCGCAAGGCGACGGCTCTGATGTAGGTAAATGCCGTGTAAAACATGCAAGTGTGTGACTGACATGATCGATTAGCATAACTTAATCGTCACCCACTCATTCCCAGCACTTGGAAGAATGCCTGTATGCGTGTGTAAGAGAAAGAGAGACGCGAACGTGCCCAGTCACCCAGATGGCATGCGAGATGGCGCAAAAAAACGTAAATAAACCGAGTGTGTCTTCGAGTCTGCGAAAACAGTTGAGGTGTCGCGCCACTTGTCTGGAAAGTTTTCGGCCATTAGGGCTGGCGAGAATGCGGCAGTCCTTGAGGTCGAGATATGGGAACTGTGTGAGTGATGAAGCGGAGGAATTCACTCAGTCATCATCGTCGTGATATGCTAATGTGCTTAGCCCCTAATCAACTCCAGCTCACGTCTATGACTGGTCTCGCTGCCTTCTTTCTTCGTCTCGCCGTTCGCTGCTCCTTCGCTCTCCACACATTATTTACAGTGGAGTTTCTGTAATATGAATGTTAATTGGAATATTTCTTCATTTTCCGATTAAAGAATTTTTAAACTCCCAAAAGTACCTTAAAGCCCTCCCAGGCCGTCTCTGGAACCCCTAAGGTTCATATCTGGTAAGCATTGGAAAAGTTTTGGGCGTTTCTACCAAACTTTCAAGTACAATTAAAGTCTGTAATTAAATATTTGCAAATAAACAAATATCAATCAAATAATTTTCGTTAATATTTGATTGATAATTTTTCAAATATTTGCAAATAATTAGCAAATATTTTTAAATATTTGATATATACTTCAATCAAATATTTTTCCTGAATATTTGTTTGATAACTAACAAACATTTGCAAGTGTTTGATAAGTGCTCGATTACAACCCCGTTCCCAGACTCTTCTCTGAGAAGCTATAACCCTCCGAACTCAAAATATCACAATCTTCTCAAATTTGACTCAATTTGTGACTCAAGGGGGGACTAAATTTCACCTAAAAAGCCCTCCGAGGCCATCTCTGGAATCCCAGATACATCTTGAGGGTTTCTACTAAACTCCTAAATACACTGTTGGCTCCAGAAGCTTCCCTGAGGAGCTTAAGGCTTCCAAGGCAACATCCAAACTACGCGAACCCCACTGTATTCCGGAGTTGGTGCCGCACTCGCGTACGACGTGCGAGGCGAAGTGCGAGGCAAGAGCGATCCGAGTGCCGAGTAGTCTCTTCAGTACTCAGTCGAATGGATGCCGGGTCGGATCGCGGGATTTCATTTATTTTGGGCGAATCAAAGTATTTATTTTAATCGCGCCTTCATCCATCTTGTGTTTCTTCGATTGCTGGAGTGTCTCGTCGGTCGTTGTGTGTCATGAGCTGTTGGGCTCCGAGGCTCGTATTTACGTGTTTACCGAGAACAGGAATTTCAACACCAAATATTTGCTCAACGAGTTCCCAAAAATGTGCTAACTCACAAGCTCGCGGAGTGCAGACTTAAGTGGATATAATATATAAATGTTGTTGAAGCTCGAGACCGCGCCAGACATGAAAATCTACGACTTCGTCCCGAACAACGTTCTGGTAAAGTTTTTCCCGCGAGATCAAAGCCGCGGGAGTTTTTTTGAAAGATTAAACTATTTATTTACTCAACAATAATGCGGCGTTTGAGTGGAGTCGCAGTTCAGGATGATGGAATGAAATATAAAACTCCGGCAAATAGTAGTTTCCGGTTCACATTTGCGTCGGGCGTCAAGCGCGTTGACGTAAACTTCACAAAGACGCGAAGCAAGAGAGGCACAAAATGATGATGTATTTACTCAAATTCACACATGTTTATTTTTAAAACGCGCAGACAAAAGTCCCAAGTGGAGTCAGGTACTCCGACTCCCGACCTTCTGGACGGCTTCTCCGCGCTAATTGCTGGTTTGTGGGCCAGCCAGGGCAGTGTTGGGGCAAAAAAGCGAAAGTGATAAGCGGAGTTGTGTTGATGGATGGCCGGAATCCGAATAAAATGTTTACTAATTGAGTGAAAGATGATTTGTTTTGGCTCTCGGCGTGATGCAAGCGCAGCTAATGGTATGCTGAGAGAGAGATAGGAGGAAGCCATTGACCCAATTTCCCCCATCACTTTGGCGAGTTTGGGCAAAAACATGAGCACTTTTAACATCCATTTATGTGCTGATTGTCGGCAGTAAATCTTTTAATTAATTAAGCTGGTGAATTGGGTATCAAATTACACATCTCAATTGCCAATCGTATCGCCAGTGAGCCATTTAAGGCGCGAAGGAGTGGAGAGTGAGCTCGTGAGGTTGCTGTCAAAATGTCTTACTACCTGCTGAGACTCTCAGAGGCCTTGCTGACTCTGTGCTCTTGTCTTTTTCAGGGTGATAGGACGACATGGGACTATCAGACGGTGACCTTGTCCAGAGTGCCAGGATTCGGCTTTGGGATCGCAGTGTCCGGAGGCAAGGACAACCCGCATTTCGCGAACGGCGACCCCTCGATCGCGGTGAGCGACGTGCTAGCTTCTGGACCAGCTGAGGAAAAGTTGCAGTAAGTAAAAATGTTATTTAATAATTGCTTAACCCTGAGATGGGATTTTTAAGCGATTTTTAAAATTAATTTTAAAATTTTAGAGAAAGATAATTTCGCGTTTTTTGGAATTTTAGAAATTTGTTTAAAGTCCTCTATTTAATATTTTTTAATATTTTAATTTCTCGTTATTTTTATCTCAGAATTTTTCTAAAAATAAAAATTAAATGGATGCGTATTTAAATTTTCAACATCATTAATCCAATAGAGGGTTAACCCCAATTACTCAAAATTGTTTAAAAAAAGTTTTCGCTTCCATTAAAAAATCTCCGATAGCGATTCTGGAAACCCATCCCATTATTGGCCAGTCTCTGAAACAGGTTATCCCGCGACCTTGAAACTGAACCTCAATCTTTCAGGGTCAACGACCGCATTATTTCCGTCAATGGCATCACGCTGGAGAACGTCGAGTACGCCACTGCAGTGCAGGTCCTGAGAGACAGCGGGAACACGGTGACGCTCGTGGTGAAGCGCCGCATCCCGAACCTCATGCCGGCCCACCAGCACTCCCACAGCCTCAGCTCGGCTGGGCTCCTACCCAGCAGCCCAAATCCAGCAGTGACGGTGAACGGATCTCAGACGCCCCAGATCAAGGTCGTCATCACGAAGCAGTCGAAGAAGGAGGACTTTGGCATCGTCCTGGGGTGCCGGCTGTACGTGAAGGAGATCTCCGCGAAAGTCAAGGACCAGCTAACCGCCAACGGGTACACGCTCCAGGAGGGAGACGTGATTTCCCGCATCCACAACACCAACTGCAACGACGCCATGAGCATCAAGGAGGCCAAGAAGATCATGGACGGGTGCAAGGACCGGCTGACGCTGAGCGTCGTGAGGGAGGGCAGTCCGGCGCCCGCCTCGGGCTACTCGCACACGGCCCAGGTCTCGAACTGCAGCAACATCGACGACAATTTCCTCAACGGCGGCTCCTCCTACTCCACCCAGAACCTGTACGTACAGCCGCCCACCCGCGGAGGAGCTCTCCCCCCCGACGACAAGAGCAACCTGACCCCCCGGGGGAGGTCGCGGGGACCCCTCACGGACATCTCGCTCCAGCAGCTGGACCGACCCAGCACGCCCCAGGGAGCGAGTCACTCGCGTTCCAGGAGTGGGATCGAGGCTATGCCGAGAGAGGACCCCTACTACGCCACCAGGAGGCAGATTTACGGCGAGGACAAGCCGTCCGAGCCGCGGTACATCACATTCCAGAAGGAGGGTAGCGTGGGGATCCGGCTAACGGGAGGCAACGAGGTGGGAATCTTCGTGACGGCCGTCCAGCAGGGCAGTCCGGCGTCGCTGCAGGGTCTGGTGCCCGGCGACAAGATTCTGAAGGTCAACGACATGGACATGGGCGGCGTAACTCGCGAGGAGGCCGTGCTGTTTCTTCTCAGCCTGCAGGACCGCATCGACCTCATCGTGCAGTACTGCAAGGAGGAGTACGACAGCGTGGTGGCCAATCAGCGGGGCGACTCGTTCCACATCAAGACCCACTTCCACTACGACGCCCCCTCCAAGGGCGAGACTCCGTTTCGGGCTGGGGATGTCTTCAGGTGAGATTCCTCGATTTTGGGTTTTTGACCAAACATATTTAGTCGCGAAAAACCTTAGAAGTTCGCTAAGTTTAACGTTTTTGGGCAACAAAATTTAAATTGCCGGAACAAAATTTTTCATCTAAAATTTAAATTTCGGGATTTTTTATGAAATTTTTTGTCGAGAAGTCAAGAAAATTTTGGGGCAAAAAATTTTAGGCTGAAGCTAAAATTTTGTAGGACTCTCTTAGCTTCCAGGAAGGTACTGGTTGAAAGCTAGGCTTAAAATTGGAGACCTGGAACTTCGACTAAAACTTGCTAGGGAAAAAAACGTCATAAATTGTTGAGTTCAAGAGCCCTGAGGAGGTCCTCAAACCCTTCAGGGTCAGCCAATTCCCAGATCCCAAAGTAATTTACCGTCTTCCATCTCCAGGGTCGTCGACACGCTCTACAACGGAGTCGTGGGAGCCTGGCAGGTGCTCAAGATCGGCCGCAACGGACAGGAGACACAACGAGGGGTCATCCCGAACAAGGCACGGGCCGAAGAGCTCGCGACGGCTCAGTTCAACGCTACCAAAAAGGAGATCAGCGACTCGCAATCGCGAGTGGGCTTCTTCCGGCGCCGCCGCACCAACCACCGCCGGTCCAAGTCGCTGTCCCGCGAGAACTGGGACGACGTCGTCTTCAGCGACTCCATCTCCAAGTTCCCGGCCTACGAGCGCGTGGTTCTGCGCCATCCCGGCTTCGTTCGACCCGTCTGTCTTTTCGGACCCGTCGCCGACCTCGCCCGAGACCGGCTCATGAAGGAGTACCCCGACAAGTTCACGGCCCCACTGCAGGACGACGACAAGAGCTCCAAGTGCGGCATCGTGCGACTCTCCAACATCCGTGACATCATGGATAGGGGCAAGCACGCCCTCCTGGACATCACCCCGAACGCCGTGGACCGACTGAACTACGCGCAGTTCTACCCCGTGGTGATCTTCATGAAGACGGACCAGAAACACGTCATCAAGCAGCTGCGTCAGGGAATCCCGAAGGCGGCTCACAAGAGCTCCAAGAAGCTCCTCGAGCAGTGTCTCAAGCTCGACCGCGTCTGGTCCCACGTCTTCAGCTCCACGATTATTCTGGGCGAGGGCGAGCAGTGGTACCGCAAGCTGAGGGAGACAATTGACCAGCAGCAGAGCGGCGCAGTGTGGATGTCTGAGACGAAGGTAATTTCGCGAGTTGATAGATGTACGATAGTAGAACAGCACTGTAAAGCCCCGTAAAACACTAGAACTTACAATTGGTGGAGGTCTTGTAAATTAAACCGACCGTCGTCTCAATGTTCGGTGGCAGACCCTCATGGAGCTCTCGGGTGCTTCTGGGAGCTTCATGAGCGGATGAATGATCTTCCTGCTTCTCTGGAAGCTATAGCTTGTACACGAGAAAATCAGTAATAGACCCCCTATGTTTAAATTTATAGACAAAATTGAAAGTCTCAGATAAAAATTGTTTTGAAAGACGTAGAAAAAGTCAAAATTTTTATTTGAAAATCAGCTTAAAATTGAGAAACCGCCACGATAAAAAATAGTCTAGAAGTTGAGCCAAAAATTTTAGAAAATTTTAAAATGAACCAAAAATCAGTAAATTTTTCGTGAACAAGCTATGGACTCTCCCAATCACGGTGATTGTTGTAAGACGTAATAATTAATCTCGTATCTTTTCGACATTCTTTCTTTCTCTCACTCTCTTCCCCTCACCTTCCACCATCTGTGCCCCTCACCATCAATATGTGCCTTTCGATTGCCATCAAAACTAACATTCTAAAATATGTAGCGATTTGAGTTCACATCTGACATCTACTTGCCCTACTACCCCACCCCATGCTCTCTTCCATGCTGTCACCCAGCACCCCCCCTAACCGCATACCCCCGATCATATCCTGCACCCACATATCAAGCTATTCGTCCCCCACCTCCGCTACGCTACTCACTGCCTCCCAACAACAACAACAATAACAGCTTCCATCACTCCAAAGTCGCCTCTCCCGTCTCCCTGAAGCGTCACAGCCAGCTGTCGGACTCGCTTCCGCAGATCTGCGACGTTCCACCCCCCGCAATGCGCACTTTCGGCAAGGTGGGCGGCAGGATGACTCCCCAGGAGCCCATTTACTACTCCAGTGACGTGCCCACGTTGCGAGTTGGGGACTTCCTGACCACCACTGCCTCCTCCAAGGGTCGCAACCTGCAGTACTTTCCCCTCAGCTACGAGTCCGTGAGCTGCAAGCCGGGATACGACTACTAACACCCTCTCTTCCTCATCTGCATGCTCTACATCGCTTGTAAGGTTTGATTTAGACACGCTTGGTTATCTTAACCGACCGGGTAGCTGACGTTTGGGTAAGATAACCAGCGACCCAGAGGCTAGCGCGCTTTTTTGCCAGGCTGAGACCGGACTAAAGCGCGCTAGCTCGCCGTAGAATTAACTATTTTGTGTAGTCTGTGCTGAATTTGACTTAATCTTAATTTTGTGTTCCTCTGTACATTTTTAACCGTGTGATTTTTCTCGTTTTTCTTTATTTTCATAAACACACAAACACAAACAAAAAATTTTTCGTCCTTGCTTCATCCCGAAATTATCTAACCGCATCAATCATTGCGCCCATCATCTGTATGCCAACCCTCTCTATCTCCCCGTTTTCGTTTGATCACCCCGTTCCCCCCCCCCTCCCGAAACAGCCCGTCGAGTCCCTCTCCGACGACTTCCTCTTCCCCATGAACACATCCCGCCTTTCATACGCATCAAGTCCCGAGTCCGACTTGGAACTAAGCCCGGGCCCATCTGGATCATTGTCATTGGGCAACTTACCGGCCTTGGTGAAAGCAAGCTCTGATCCATCGATTGCCACTAACCAGGATAACTTGGATAGGGATAGAGATATTGGTGAAGGAATGCCACCGCCATACACGGTAAGACCAACATACTCTTCCATTACTCCCCCGCTCTTCCCCCCTCCAAAGAGAGCTCCTCGAGACTCACGAATCCATCTCCTAGAACCCCTACGACCACGCCGCCCACCAGCGTCGCATGGCGGTCGAGGGCAAGTACGGCTTCGGAGCCAAGGGCGTCAATGGCAGCACCGACGACTTGGGACCCGCCTACGGGGCCACCCCACGCCAGCCGTCCCAGATGATGAACGGCAGTCAGGGCGTTTATGGTCCAGGTAAATGTGAGAATCCACGTGAATCCATCTCCACAAGACTGACTCGTTTCTCGCGCAGATTTGCCGCCCCGAATCGACCGGGCCTCGAAACCTCCGACGTCTGGAGCTCCCAGCACTCCGGGATCCTCGTTGCCATCCAGAAACTCCCTCGGCCGATCCGCCCACGAGAGACTCTTCGGTCCAAAGGGCGAGGGAGCAGCCGAGCCTCCGGACTACGCAACTCGGAGTCAGATTCTCGGGGAGGCCAGAGATGCCAGGAACTCGTCGCTGGATCGTGTGCAGAAGGGACCGAAGATGGGCAACGGGTCGTACGACAGCGTGTCCAGCTACGACTCGTACAGCACGTCCCAGATGGCCCAGAGCATGCGGCTGGGTCCGAACGCGCCCGACGACCTCAAATCCGTGCCGAAGTAAGTGGAAAGAAAATTTTAAAAATTTGCCCAACCCATTTTCGTCCATTTGAAATTGCTCAGGGAAGGTCAAAAGTGACTTTTTCAGAACAGGAGAAGTGTATCTAAGTGGGGAAATTTTTTTGAAAAACTTCTTTATTTAATTTCTCCGCAATCAAGAACCGTAAACCCAAGGTTAGGGTATTTTAAAAATAAAAAGTTGATTCTCCTTAATTTTCAATAAGAAGACGAGTTATTAAAAACCCAACCTGATCCTGGTCTGAGTCCAGTCATGATTCTGAGACCCATTTTGACCCCTATTTTATTGCAGCAGTCGTGCACAGGCCCCTCAGAGTCAGGAGTACCGGAACTCCCTGGCCAACGACGCCATGGGATCCCCGAGGAACAGCAGCCACCTGCACGACTCGATCGGCAATCGGAACTCTCTGCACGAGAGAAGTGGATACAACGGCGACATCAGCTCGAGGAGTGAGTTTTTTTTCGCCTGAAATCTCTGGAAAGTCTCTAAAAACGATTGATTCCAGGTTTAGGAGGACACGAGCCGCTGACTCCGAGAAACTCCAACGAGCGACAGAACGGGGTCTCGCTGCCCCAACGACCGACGAACCTGGGCTTGGACAGCTCGAGGAAGCACGTCATCGAGACCAAGACGGACTACGGAAAATACAGGTGAGTTTCAGCTTTCGAGCGATCTTCGGGACTCAGGAAAAACTCAACGATTTTTCTTTCTTTGTTTGCTACCCCGATCTCCGTCCAGAGTCATTCGCACTCCCCTCAAAGCTATTCCCGTCAATTTTTGTCGCTCCTCGTCGCACATCCACCTGCTGCACAAGCCCTCCTGTACTCGTAGCCGTAGTCAAATTTTCGTTTCGCAATACGACACCCTCGTTTAGGTCCTGTCCTCTCGCACACCGTTTTGATTTGCATTTCGTTTTTCTCTTTTGTTTTCCCCCACATCATCACCTCGAAGCCGGACGAGCTCTGTAACGCAGGCGGACTACACGAAATCGCCCAAGATGCAGCCGATCCCGGGAGGCGGGGGACCGCCCTTCAAGCCCGTGCCACCGCCCAAGCCCAAGAACTACCGGCCACCTGTTCCGGGAGCGGGCAACGGGAACGGCATGGGAGGCAACCAGTGGGAGAATGGGGTAAGATTTTTCCCTCCTTCGCAAATTTTTTTCTGACCCCTGTTTTTTACAGGACTCGCCTCGATCTCCCAGCAGCTTCTACTACCCACCCAGCTCCCACCACCACTACGGCCAGGGGAACGTCCAGGGCTCCCCGAACGGCAACCACGGGCCCATGCACCATCCCTCGTACGGCCAGTACGGCATGGGGAACGGATATGGGCAGCAGTACCCGCCTCATAGGGGAGACCCCATGGCCACGAATGGCTACAACGGAGGTCACTACGGGCAGAACTACATGTCCAGACCCCCAGTAATGGGTGAGTTGGTTTGTTTCGGTTATTTTGACTCTTTGAAGGGCCAAAATCAGTTCAGGAATTTCGTTGTTTTTCATGGACGTTAAATTTAATTTAAAATTATACAGAGCACCTTCAGGCAAGGTTGACCACTTGACAAACTCACAGTTTAATTATCCTGGGGTTTTCTGTTTTATTTTGGACTCAAAGACGTAACCAGGGGCTCAAATTTAATATTTGCTTGAAATGAATTTTTTAGTTTTTAATTTATCATTAATTCTACAGAGAAAAATTGTTAATATTTATCACATGGGAGCTTTAGTAATTTAATTACAAATCTGCCAAGAGGTCATTCTTGGCTATACGTGTTATCTATGATTTTATAAAGATTTTAGTCTGGAGTAAAATCGGTGTTTTTTACGGTGGTCAATAGAAAATAAGGACTATAAATTTTTCGAAGAAGAATTTTCTACAGGTAATGATGGAAAAAGTTAGGATAAGTCAAGAAAAGGCTTTGCTCAAAATTTGAAGCTAATCTGATCAGTTTTGGGGAACTTTTCCATACATACTAAGATGGATGTTTTTTGGACATTTTTCGAACCGATTTAATAACCTTCGAATAACCTTTAAAAAAATTTCCCTCCAGCTGTTCCACCTCATCCGACCGAGAGACACGCTCTGGACTTGGCTGCGAGTCGCGAGCAGCGCGGATCAGCTTTCGAGCTGTACCGCAAGCCGCAGATCGGTGCCGTGGCTGGACACCATCACAACATGAGGTGAGTGGAGATACGTGTTTGGGAATGCATGATGGGAAACATACAAAGTTCCGGGTGACACTGGGGAGGCAGACATGATGCACTAACTTTATTTTTGTTTGAATAAAATGCAATCGATCTTGGAGGTCACACGCACTCAACATTCAACTAAACAGCTAAGTTTTGGTGGCTAACACTTGCTTTAGAGGTTGAGGCTCTCATTGTGTAGAGTTTAAAGTTTGGTGCATTTGACGAGACCTAAGCGGGCAGAAGGTGCCTTATTTCTGCCTCCTCAAAATTGGGTTTCTCTCCTCTCCTCGATGGACGGGCAGTCGTCTTTTAACCAACCTTGGTGAGCAGGTGGCTTAACTTCTATAGTAGACCTCACGACTTACTTATCTCCCTTCAGTAGAACATCACACTTAGCCACTTTGATCCGCAACTCCCATGAGACCGTATGAATGTGAGTGTGAGCCTTTCCGAGAGATTTGGAAGCAGGAACCGAAAATAAAGTTAGTGCATGTCCGCGCTAAGCAGAGACATGAACCATATCGTCGCTTCTGAGGCTGGTGGGTTACGAATTCTACTGAGCTTTTTTCTCCCAACAGCAGGGTCGTGTTTACTTTGCACTGCCTAGGACTCTTAAAATAAAACCTTGAATTTAATTTTTAATAAAAAATTGGTGAAAAAAAGAAATTCCAGGAAATTGCTTATTGGACTATGAATGGTCTTTTGGGAGTCTAAGAGGTTGTTTTGGGAGTTTTTGGATCATACAAAGCCTTCTAAGGGTCCTAGAAGCCTTCTCAGGGTGTTCAAAAAAATCTCCTTGGGGTTTTAAAAGGCTTTTTGAGAGTCCTATAGGTCTCCTAGGGGTCATAGAGGGCCCCGTCCCCACCAGCTTCAAAAGACTCCCGCTCTGGTCTACTGCAGAGCTGCTGATAAAGTTTCCTCTCACTTCCCGTCTTTAGAGAGGAACCGGCCGCCATAATGTTTGCTCACGACTACGAGGAGCAGTACGTGGGCCGTCGTGGGACCCCCTCGCTCGGTCCCCCTCCACTTCCGGCCAAGCCCAAGAAAAGCAAGCTCCTCCGGTCCCCGCTGGCGGCTCTCAAAAACGCCCTCATAAAATCCACGAAGCCTCTGAGACGCCAGATTAGTCTCTCGGAGGCCGACGAGCCTCGCAAGCTCAAGTCCATCCTCAAGAGACAGAATTCCATGATGGAGCCTCGCATGATGCACCGACCTCTGCCTCCACGAGACCCCTACATGCAGCAGCAGCAGTATTACCCCTCCTCCTATGGGGTCCCGTACCCCCCAGTCCCACCACACGGCCGCCACGAGCCCTTCTACCCGCGAGACCCCCGAGGCTACCCCGCCATGGAACCCGACTACGGCTACGGCTACTACGAGCAGGAGAACATCTACGCAAACAGAGCCAGAATCGAGCTCGAGAGACGGGCCATGTTGCCCCCGGTTCCGCCAGTAGCGGCGCCCAGACTCATGCGCAGACACAGCCTAAGGGACCGAGATAGACGAGGGGCCGGCACCTACACGCCCACCTCCGAGACGGGGGCGTATCCCAAGTCCTTTGCGTACACCGAGGAGCCCATCTACCAGAGCAAGCGAGGCTCCTATCTCCTGCACGAGACCCGGGAGAGCGCCAGACGGTTCGAGGAGTCGCCCTACCAGCACAGACGCGAGCTCCACAGGAGCCACCTGTACCAGAGCAAGGAAGAGATGCAGGAACGCATCAACCAGAGCCGCAAGGAGTTCGAGAAGCTCAGTCCCGGGGACTCCGGCAGCCCTACCACGCCCACAGGGGACGACATTTCCGAGCAGAAGCGCCGGGAGATGAAGGAGAGGGGCTACAGGTCCAAGGTGCAGCTCCGGGAGCAGATCTACCAGAGTCGAAGGGAGGCCATGGAGTCCATGGCGGAGCCCATCTACGTCTCGAAGCGCGAGATCAAGCGAGAGGAGACGATCAAGGAGGAGACCGAGGCTGACTCCAAGTCCTACAAGTTCCCCCCGCTGCCGCCTCCCCCCAAGTCGCCACCCCCTCCGCCCCCAGACTCATCCAACGACTCCACTCTCAAGTCCAGCGACGCCACGGTGGTGAGCAAGAAGGAGGCTCCCCTCGCCAGCATCGACTCGGAGGAGGACGAGGAGACGCTGAAGAAGAACGAGTCGGATCTCGAGAAGGCGGCAGCGGCTGCGGAGAAGATCAAGGTGACCACGCCCCTTCTGCGCCGGGCCCCGCCCACCCACATCTCCAATATCATCAAGAGGACGGCGGCACCTGAGGGGACCCAAATCTACGCCAGCCGGACCTCCATGGACACGCAGTACCAGAGTCAGGTTGGCTCGGTGATGAGTCTCCCCACGGGGCCCCCCAACGCCCAGAGCACGCCCTACGCCAGCGAAATGAGCATCCCACACCAGATCCAGGTGCCTCCCTCGCCGCTCTTCCTGCCCACCGTTCCACGCGAGCCCGTCACGACCCGCGGTGTCTTCGGCTCGGAGGGAGGTCGGCTCGAGGACAAGCTCTGGAACGTCTCGCTGGTGATCCCCAAGGGGGCGCTGCCTGAGGGTGTGCAGCAGGAGGTGTACTTCACCGTCACGGACCCCCGCATGGCCCAGCTGCCCGCCGTGGGGGGACCTCCCCTGGACATGGAAAACGGTTGGTTGCTTTCATAGAGTTTCGACCTCGAGAGGGATAACGAGTTCTAGTTTCGACTTTTTCTGCTAAGGTCATTTTCGTTTCTCCCATAGAGCACATCCTGGTGGGTCTCAAATAAAAATTTTCCGTGATAAAGCTATTGATAAAAATTGAAAAAAAAATTACAAAAATTCGGAATATATTTTTTTCGGTTTGATTTGGTAACAATTTTTTTTACGATGTTAATTTTACATTATAGGTTTGTTATGTTTTTATTCATCTTAAAATATATCCAAGTACAAATTTAAAGTTTAAATTGATTAAATTAAAAAAGCTGATTTTTTAGGGTTCTAGAAAACCTCCCCTTAAAAGGATAAAGAGGGAAGAAAAAAAATTCTTTGAAGTATAAATTTAGAGATTAAATTGATTAAATCAAAAAAGCCGATTTTTCAGGGGAAAAAGAGGGGAGAAAAAATTCTTTGAAGGCCTATTAAATCTCCTTTTAATACTTTGAGCACAAAAAAAGTAAGATGAAAAATTAGTTGGCAGAAAAATGAAAACTCGTTGTCTCTCTCTCGAGGCCAAGCTCCGTGGTTGCTTTCTTGATTGCCTGCTTGTGTTGCACCCGAGCCTCACTTTGCTCGCTCTTCACGTGTGTCCCGAGTGCCTTGAGTGTGTTCTGCATGAATTTCCTCAGTAGCCATTAGGTCCTCCTTGCATGACTCTCACACGCCGCATGGACTGGTTTTGGAGCACGGAATAACCCCCCTTTTGGAAGCTCTCCTCTAACGCTCTCTTGTCTCCCCACAGGTGAAGCCATGCTGTCGCCCCTCGTGATGTGCGGTCCGCAAGGGCTCGAGTTCCGCGTACCAGTAATCTTAAGCATCCCCCACTGCGCCGGACAGACTCCGTCTCTGGGAGTCTCGCTGAAGGCCACGGATTCCGAGAAGAACCTGCGAACTGACTGGGACAACATCGACCTTCCCAGCACCGTGGCCGCTCACACCGTGTCCGTCACCGTCGACCATTTTTAACTTTCTTTTGCGTAATTTAGTTAAATTTAACTGTTGAATTAATCAAACTAGGACCTAAAGGACATTCAATACTTGAGAATACGTAATTTGGAAGCTAGAGTTAGGACGAGAAGAACAATTGTAAGATAAGACGCTAGGGTAGTGTGCCTTTGGACGCATGATTTACGCTAAGATTTCATTTTTACACAATCAGATAGTAGGGCAACATGTAAAAGATCAAATTGCGAATAAAGTTTTGTATATTACGAGAAGGACCTCTCACTTGTGCCGCGTCTGGAAGTAGGAGACCTCGAAGCAGGTAGGTGAGGAGTGGTAGAGCTCGCGGTACATTTTGCTGATCCAAGCGCAGAGAGCCTTGAGGTTTCCGATGCTGGTCTGGCACACGCAGGCTCCGTGCGTGGTGGAGTGGGGGTGGGAGTCGATGAAGGTGGCGGTTCCCGAGATCTGATCGAAGACAATCAGGATGGCTCGGTTGTCGGCGATCACGACGACGAACAGGAAGTGCTTCTTCGCGAGGCTCTTGTGGCTCCAGGCGTGCAGGCCCTCGAGCAGGAAGTTGGCCAGGTTGTCCTTCATCGGAACGACGTACAGAAATGACTTCTACAAAACAGGACTCTTCAGAAGGCTCAAGGCTTTTTTGAGCTTCAATTTTTGACTCAGACAATTATTCAAGAAAAAAATCTATTTCAGCCCTAAATAAGCCTCCCTTTTAGATCAAGAGTCCACCCGAAGAAAAATTACCCATTCGTGGATCCTCACGACCTTCCTCCCCAGAGCCTGATAAGCCTCTGGAATGTTCAAATTAGCAGCCTCTAGTTTGTTCTCGTTCATGAGATTCGCGTAGGTGTCGATCCCCTCGAGGATTCCCTCCGCCAGAGCGACAACCAGGCTATGGCAGGGTTTCCCATCCACGCACTTTGGAGCCATTCGACAGCTCTTCTGGGCAATCTTCGAAGCCGTCAGCAGAGTTATGAGAACACAGGCGTTTTTCCCTCTCTGAGCACACGGGCCGTAGGTAATTTGGGAGAAATCCTTCTCGAACCACCAGACTGCAAGCCCGTTGTGGTCGTCTCGGATGCAGGAGGGGAAGAAGGGCAGCTCCGTTTGCGTCATTGCCACTAAAATTTTGAACAATGGCAGGGAATTTGAGGGGAAATCTAATCTGACCAGCTTTGACACTAGACGGAAGGGTAAATTTCTACCTGTCGTTCGTTCGCCGGTACTTTTCCATTCTTCGGTTCCAGAAAACCAGAACTTGCGCATAAACTTTCCGATTGGAATTTTTTCATTGCTGAGGCAGGCAATTTTTGAGCCAAGAAAACGCAAATGTCTCTTTAGAAAAGGCAGATTTCAATCAAAATTTTAGAATGATACTTTTTCAGACCCCTCTAAAATTCGGGTTAAACAAAACTTATTTTTAAACCGAAAAAAAAATCAGTTTTTTAATTATTCGTAGGCAAAAAACGCATCAAAAATTTCTGAAATTTTTTTTGATAATTTTTCCCAAAAATCCAGGCAAACCTAACACATTGGTGGTTGGGCAGAGTGTCACGCAGGTTCCGAAGATCCTATTGTAACCCATTTTAAATGTGAAATAAATTAAATTTACTTGTTTTTGAGTCAAAAAAATTCTGAAAAAGTAAAGAAGTTTTGTAGATAAATTTCCAAAAAATCCAGGCCCATCATAAATTGACCTTGACCGTAAAAAAATGTAAGGATTTTTTCTATTTTCTTTTTAAACTCGAAAATCTCTGGAAAAGGTAAATTTTAAGGCAATTTCGACTTAAGAAATTATGTAGAGAAATTTCTAGAATGCCCAAAAAATGCGGTCTGAAATGCGGTCATGCCTCAAATAACTCAGTAATGCATAACTCGCGGGAGCAGCGTCAGGGATTTTTGATCGCTTGCACGAATAGCTGACCCAGGGTCTCTGTCGCGGGAGGATCGAGTTTCAGTTTCCAAAATGTGCAGCGTCGCTTGCGGAAGCAATGCAGACTGATTTGCAGCTCCCCGTATCGTGAAATAATCATGATTGATTACCAAATTTTAATTGCACTCAGAATCTCCGAGATAATAATAGCCACAAGCGAAAGTTCGGGCAGCCAGCGTGTGAGTCAGAATCGGGAGGTACACGCGATGTTCACGTGAACGAAGTTTCGCTCTTGGGTCTCGCATATACACATGTGGAAGCTCACATATATTTGGAGATTACAATGAAACGTTCAAGGGAACGACACACGGAGCTCGCAGACGAGTCGGAGCATAATGAAAACAGCTGTGCACGCGCGTACACAGAGAATGTTGGCTCTCCCGGGCCCACCAGTCGTTCCTCAGTCTTCGGTGCTACCAGTCGCATGATCGTTTCACGATCACACTCTGCTACTTACTCCGGCAATTAGTAATTCCGAACCGTACAAGTGCCAATGTGAAACCACTTCCTTATACATCGAATACAGATTTACCAAAAGGTGAGAGGATCCTCCAGATCTACGCACTTGGGTGTCCCAAAATTTATTTTCGGTGGAGCGCCGGGCTATAAAAAGAACTCTGTTTTTTCTATATTTTTGTTTCTCTCAAAAAAGTGATCACCGTGTTTCTGGGACGTGATTCTGATAACATTGTCTTGCCAGAGGTGTCACGCGTCCGGGAGCTGGGCAAATATTGTTTGAGCTTCTGCTACTCCCATAAGATACAATACAGTTACTGTCGGCGTACTTAGGCAATCAAGAGGTCGAGTGTCTGTCAATTGGCGACTGCGATACGACGAGAGTGCATCGCCCCTCTCATTGTGAATTCCACTTCCACCTCTCGTTCTAGTTGGAATCGCAATATCTGATGTAATTTATTTGTCTCTTGCTCTCCTTCAAGTTGAGAGTTGAAAAGGGCCAGTATGAGTTTTTCGTCCCAACTGGTTTCGGATTAATCTGGCATTGGCCAAGTTCCTAGAATCGATTTCGATACACGATTATTTTTTATCTAGCCAGTGTGATTTATTAAATTCCTCTTTGGCAGATTTAAAAATGGTTCTAGTGTGCTTGAGATTTTTAGCTCGAATCAGCTTCATTTTTAAGGCTTAAAGAGCCTGTTTTTCATTAAAATTAATTTACTAGATTTTAGGAAAATGTCTGAAAATTTAATTTTCAGGCCAAAATGAACCCATCTTTAATTATGAAATCCTTTTTGAAGACTAAGACTCATTAAACACTACGTTTAAAGCCCAATTTAGCCTTTTTAAGAACGCCAACAACAACAAGAGGAAAACTAGGCAGCTAGTGAAAGCCTTCGAAAACAGACGAGTTAGGTCAAAACCCAAAAATAGGACCCCTCTAGTAACCTGGGCCAATCGGGAAGTTTTCCGTAAATAAAAATGCCAAATCAGCACTCCGACGTGTTTTGAAGAGCCTCTGCCCGGTTTGAAGCCCGTATCTACGATGTAGAGATTACGAATGTTTTGATTGCGCGCGCAATAACAGAGCTCGAGTTGCACAAAGTGCAGTGAAGGTCAAGCCACTGATTCCTCCCGTTTCTTGCAGACTGAGCCAACATGCCCATCATAGAAACTTCCATAAACAGTCTTCCGGCCGAGCTGCTGTTCAGCATCTTCGAGTACCTCAGCCCCTCGGACCGAGCCGAGGTCTCCCTCGTGTGCCAAAGGTGGTTCGTGATCGCCAACCACCTCAGCTACCTCAAGAACGACACGAAGCTGGTGATTAGGAGACAGAAGGTCAGCAACTCGGAGCTCAGTTTCCTCATTGGGGGCTTCCGGACCATCCGGTGCGTCTCCCTCGACGACGTCCAGTTCGGGGCCAGCAGTGACGACTTCTGGCGCTGCATGGGCGAGACCGTGACGGAGCTGGAACTCGTGAGGTGCAACTTTCTCGACAACGACACGCTCTGTGGGATCCTGAGACACCTCAAGAAGCTCAAGTCGCTCAAGCTCTTTGCTCCCTGCTTCTCCAAATGGAATCTCTTCCGCAAGGACAGCATGCTAGTGACGCGAGGGAACCGCCGGGACATCGAGGGGGCCCTCCACAGCATCACCCATCTCACGCTCAGTGACGCAGGGGTCAACTCGGCCCACTTCCGGAACCTCCTTGGGGCTCTGCCGAATCTCACCTCGCTCAACACCGCCAGTCTCTACTTCCAGCCTCACAGCCCGGAGGACCGCTATCTGTCGCGTCGCTGTCTCCTCGACTGGCTCTCGGATCGGGCCTCCAAGGTGCAGGAGATCCAGCTGAAGCACGTCGACAACGACTTCCTGCACGACATCTCCCAGGTCCGGGGCCTGAAGCTCCAGAGGGTCTCGTTCCAGCTAGAAGGCGTCGACGAGCAGCATCTGCGAGCCTTCGTGGAGAGCCAGAAGCCCAGTCTGAAGCACCTGGAGCTCTTCCTCGCCGACCTGCAGCCCGGAGTCCTCCAGTACTGCTCGCAAATCACCAGTCTCCGGAGCCTGAAGCTGGACTCGGACGTGCCAGCCGACTTCCACCGCCTCCAGCTGCCCCAGAACCTGCAGATCCTGGCTCTAGACTCGTCCCCCGATATGGCAGAGGAGCACAAGATTCAGCCCCACCCGCAGCTCCGGGAGCTGCAACTCAACCGTCCCCTTGCGGCGAAACACGTGGTCAGACTCGAGAGCGTCGTGAGCAGATTCCCGAACCTCACCTCCTTCCGGTACGACGGCGTGCTTCTGAGCGACCAGCAGCTTGAAATTCTGTTCCGGGGCCTTCCGGCTCTCCAGCACCTGCATCTCAAGAGGTGCGAGAACATCTCGGACAACGGAATCCTGGGAATCGGTCAGCTGCAGGGCCTCGTGTCGCTCACCCTCCAGGACGTCTCTCAGCTCTCGGAGGAGGCTGTGAAGGGCTTCAAGTTCCCGCACCTGCGCCACCTCCAGCTCCTGAACCTGCAACATGTATCGGAGGGGACTCTGGAGAAGCTCTGCCAGAAGTGTCCGTGTCTCGAGACGATCCGCATCTGGACCCTCACCCCGACAGCGGTGATATCAGCGGACCTGAGAAGGAGATTCCCGAGACTCGAGCGCGTCGATGTCCAGCACTGCCGGGACCTGCTTCGTATTAAATCTTTTTAGACAATAAATAAATATTTGTAGAGTTAAAAACTGTTTTTATTGTGAGCCCGGACTATCTTTGATCTTCCCTCTAGTTTAAGCCTCTAATCTCCAGACTGAAATACTCAGCGGCTGTCAGAGCGAAGTATTGCCCATCAGAAGCTTTGGAGTGACTTTTTACGAAATTCTAGTGGAATCCCCTCAAGTACATAACTGCTTAGCTAACTTGGACCAAAAGTAAAATCTAGCAAAAGACCCCTAGGGCCAACTTCTTAAGATTAGTAGGAGAATAGAAAAGACCAATTTAAATCTATCTGTTCATTGTTTTTAATTTATGATTAAGTTACAACATAAGTGAAAGGACCTTATTTATGAGAATATTTTATGAAGAATGTTGTGTTTCCCTTTTATCTTTTTCAAGTATCGTATCTAGTAGCAAACGGACGAAAAGCTAAAACGGGAACTTGTTGCTGCTTTGATGAAGTTGGTCAAAATATGAGAAGAAACGCATGAGACATCAATTCCCTCTTTATGTAAAAAGAAAGTATGGTTGGTATAAAATGAACTGCTGACAAAGACGCCGCTTATTGACCCCCGGTTTGCTGCTGGTACACTTCGATGGTATCGCCTTCCTCCATTTCGAGCGTGGTGGGGGTGTCGTTCTCATTGATGGGCTGCCCGTCGAACCTGAATCGCACGACTTGCATCGAAAGTCCCTGGAAGTACACGGCATTTTCGTGAGACTCTGGGGGCCTAGAAGTCTACTGGATTACTTACAGCTCTGTCGCAGTACGCATTCATAAGCTTTCTTAACGGTGTGTGCTTCTTGATCTTGAACTGGACCACTGCGTTGTCCTGACCCAGAACCTTCAAGTTGATGTGCTCGGATTCTCCTCCCTGGAAAATTTGCATGTCAGATGAAGCTGTTTCGCAACCGAAGCCACGCGGTGTCGTGACTCATTTTCGCGTGCCCCGTCCCATGCCCGCTCTCCGGACCCGGCACTGGCGGTGGACTTTGATGCGCCCTTTTGTGCCCCAAGATCCCCCCAAAACGCCCCTTTCGGCCCACATTCCTCGCCCCGGGGCCACTTCCCGTCCCCGGGGCCGTATTTTGAGCGCGAAACCGATCTTTTGGCCGGGAAATTGGAGGAGACAAAAACACGGCGTCGCCATGTTCATTTTCTACTTTTCCCCCATATTTACCTTCTTCTCGTCTGACATTTTGACTTTCAGTTGGTTTTTGTCTGCTTATGGAACGTTTCGGCTGCTTTGACTACAACTTCGGCGGTTTTTCACTCGAATTTGGCTAATTTGAGACGGCTTGGACACACTTCTTACAATCCTCCGTGAGTTTTGCCTCCTTCGAAATCGGCCAAACCAGATGGCGCTGCGAATGGCGCTTACAAGTACCCTGTGGCAGATGCTTGTGGGACGTGTTTGGTACGTATTTGGATGCTCGAAAAAAACTCCAACGGAATTCACTTTGAGTTCATCAGGAGTCGATGAAATGAGCACAAGTTGACGTTCATGGACCTAAGGACTTAAATAATTTTTTTAACAATACAAGTGAAATCTATTGAACCATTGGAAATTTCCTTGAGAATTTTTTTAGAGATCTGATAATATTCTCCTCCTCTATTATTAGTGTTGATTTGTTCAAAAATTCATTTTGAAGTTCAATTTCCCATGGGAACATAAGACTACTCCAATCCTGAACGGCTAAACGGGATATGATACCCTTGAATCGTTCTTGAAGCCCCGTAGCTCCCAAACGAGGGCTCCGATCTCAAAATGGTCCTTAAGAGGTCCCTTCAACTTGTTAAGTCGCTTCAGATGGTGCTCAAGTTTTGACCCCGGAAGCTCCTGGTGAGGAGCTAGAGGGCTTTTTCGGCCGATTTTGGGGGGTCCAAGCAGAGGAAAAATTTTAATTTTTTTTTTAATATTTCAAATTTGAGGCCGAATACATCCGAAAAGAGGCTCTGGACAAGAAAATCAAGTTTTCAAAAAAAAAACAATTTTCACCGAATTTTTCCAATAACTAGACCACCCAAAATTGGCCTTTAAGGCCTTTTTACTCCTTACCAGGTGCTTGCAGATCAAAAAAAAGTTTAGCATCAGAAATACATCTCAAAGAGTTCTAGCTACGGCTAGAACATTATTTTGCCCTCCGACATGCCCTAGATTTAAAATTTTTCTGACGCTGATGACCTCGAAGTTTGGCGTCCATAAACTTCAATAAATAAATAAATAAAATTTTTCTAGCGAGATTTGCCCCTATAAAAATTTTTAAGGAAAATATTTACTGTCAAATTATATATCGATCATGGAAGAGCATGAAAACGTATCTAAATTTGGTTCTCCAATGTGAAAATCGGCCACAATAACAATGCAGAAAATATTTTCTCATTCATTTTCGCCATCCAAATCGGACGGGGAATTGCAGCAATCTTTCAAGAAGAGGGTACATTCCGCTTGGCGGCCTTCGAGCGCTCCAGCGCGAATCGTTCTCTGGAGTTTGTGGTGAAAAACTGTGGTCACCACGAAACTCGAGGGAAATCGCAAAAACTGCTTTCAAAAAATTTTAACGTACATCTCGATCGCTCGTGTGGTGCTCCGCTGGAAATAGCCCATTTTAACTGAATTTATTTGTGAAAACGTGTGTAACCAGTGATTTAAACGAGGCCTACCACCTGTGTTTGTGGAAGTAGTGTAATTCATAGTTGGAGGTGTCTGCAAGCAGGTAAAAATGAGCTCGAGTTTGCGACCGGATGACAAAACCTCGGATATCCCGGAAACTTTGTACGACACAAGCAACAAAAGGACCTACCAGCGGCTCAGATTCTTCGGCAAAGTGAGTATCCAACGTCCGGGAGCCGAATTCCTGGATAAAACGCAAAAACACTTGTAACGGTTTTTCTGGCACAAAAGCCCCCTCATTTGGCTCCGGAGCAGTCCCCTCTTCGTCCTTGTTGGCGAGCACCGTCGCTGCTGCCAGCATCTAACCCTTTTGGGGGCCCGTTTCCGATGAAATTGAGCTGCAGCCATGTTTTTGGCGGTTATCCTTTTGTCCAATCTTCCCTTCTTTCAATTCTCGTTCTTCGCTTTCCGACTCGTTCGTTCAACGTTTGCGAGTCTGTGACTGTGTGCGTTTAAATACCCCGCAGCTCAGACCCAACATTCGATCAGACTTGGAGTCTAGGGGCTCCTGGAGAGAGGAGCTAGTTCAACCATATTTGGGCGTTTTCTGAAACTTTTCTTCTTAGCAAAAAACTGTTTTTGAAACTTTAAAAATATTCTCAGGGCGGATTTGCAAAATGCTACGAAATCAAAGATGTGGTCACGGACCAAAAGTTCGCAGGCAAGATCGTGTCGAAGAAGCTGATGATGAAACACAACCAGAAGGAGAAGATGTCGCAGGAGATCCAGATCCACAAGTCCCTGAACCACAAGAATGTCGTGAAGTTCTACAGCTTCTTCGATGACCCCCAAAATGTCTACATCGTGCTGGAGCTGTGCAAGAGCCGGTCAATGATGGAGCTCCACAAACGCCGGAAGATCATTACAGAGTATGAGTGTCGCTACTTCATGCATCAGGTAAGCCTTTCGTGAACGTTGGTCTCTGTTACTTACTTTGTACCTTCTCTGTACTCATGGTACTTTCTTTGTACCTTGAAGTGGATTTTCTGAAATAAAATCCAATTTTTTGCAAATGAAAAAATTAACTCCTGAACCAAACTTTTGAACATTCTCATTTGTAGACTTTCGTATACATTAGTCCTGTATTTTTCAACCTTGACGTATTTATTTTTGATTAAATTTTAGGGCAATTTTGGTCATGTTAATATCGAAAAAAAATATTAAAATATTTTCAAAGATTTTAAGCCCCTGACTCCATCTCTGTGCATAATAGGGGTCGCATGTGGTACCAGACAGTCAGACAGACAGACAGGTAGACAGACGGACAGATAGACAGACAGACAGACTCTGTTTGTTTATCATTTTGTTTTTGAAATTTTTGAGCCAAAAACGAGTGACTAAAAACCTCTTATCCACCAGGTCGTAGCCGGAGTAAAGTACCTCCACGACAGCCGCATCATCCACCGCGACCTGAAGCTCGGAAACCTCTTCCTCAACGACGAGCTGCACGTGAAGATCGGCGACTTTGGGCTGGCGACACGCATCGAGTACGACGGCGAGCGCAAAAAGACCCTCTGCGGTACCCCGAACTACATCGCCCCCGAGATCCTCAACAAGAAGGGGCACTCCTACGAGGTGGACATCTGGTCCATCGGCTGCGTCATGTACACGCTCCTCGTGGGAACGCCCCCCTTCGAGACAAAGAGCCTCAAGGATACGTACAGCAAGATCCGCAAGTGCGAGTACCGCGTCCCAAACACGCTCCGAAAGAGTGCCGCCGACATGATCATGGCCATGCTGCAGTCAGATCCGGCCAAGAGACCCAACATTACGGCTCTGGCGGCCTTCGAGTTCCTCCGTGGCTACATCCCCTCCTGCCTGCCCCAGTCCTGTCTCACAATGGCCCCACGTCACGACCAAATCGAGCAGACCAGTCGCAAGCCGCTGATGGAGAAGAATGGCATCATTCAGATCGATGACACGCGCATTGACTCCTCGTTCCTCAAGAACAACCTCCACGACCAGATCACGGCGGCCGGAAACACTGCTCGCACGTGCGAGAAGTACAGCGTCGACATCCAGAACCTCTACACGCAGCTGACGCGTCTCATTACCAGCAAACCGAAGAAGCTGGAGGAGAACCTGGGTATCGAGTACTCGGACCCGGGACACCAGCCGCTCTTCTGGGTCTCCAAGTGGGTCGACTACAGCGACAAGTATGGCTTCGGCTACCAGCTCTGTGATGAGGGCATGGGCGTCATGTTCAACGACACCACCAAGCTGATTATGCTGGCAAACGGAATGTAAGAAGTGGCTTTATTTTTTGTGGTTTTGTATTTATCAAGGGGGACCCCCTGCTCGCTGGACTAGATTTTTAGACATATTTAAAACGAGTTTGTTTCCATACACATTTTTCGACCCACACCCCCCAGGATATTTATCAATTAGGGAAAATCCAGACCAAATATGAGCATTTTATCCTCAGAAGTATTTTTAAACAGTATTTCAAAAATTTGAGTGTATTCTGTAGAGAAAAATTGACCTTTCCTAGAAAAGCTCCTCACCAGGTGGCGCTAAAAATCAGTCATTTAGGGGTCTTAAAATTTTTGAATCTCTGTCTAGTAGTTAGGAAATGAGAGAGGTAATGATTTCATGAGCTTTGAATTTAATAATATGATAATAATTTTCCAGAAACGTGCATTTCATCGACAAGGACGGCAAAGAGACCTACATGACCCTCACGCAGTATCCCCCAGGCATGGAGAAGAAAATGAAGCTGCTGTCCTACTTCAAGCGATACATGCAGGAGCACCTTGTGAAGGCGGGCGCCGACGCTGTGATCCACGAGAGCGACTCACTCTCCCGCATCCCGCATCTCCACACCTGGTTCCGAACGAACTGCGCCGTCGTCATGCATCTCACGAACGGAACCGTTCAAGTAAGTAGCAGATTTCTCCTCGCCAGAATGGCTTCTAATGGCTCAAAATTCGCAGCTCAACTTCTCCGACCACATGAAGATCATCCTGTGTCCCCGCATGAACGCCGTCACCTGCATGGATAGCGAAAAGAACTTCTGGACCTACCGGTTCTCTACGATCATAGAAAACGGGTGCTCTGCCGATCTCTACCAGAAGCTGCGTTACGCCCACGAGAAGCTCAGCAACCTGAAGGAGAAGCTGCTGGCGCCGAACTGAGAGCCGGAGCTCGTCCCTACCCGTTCATTGTTTGCCACGTTAGAGCTTTTCTGAGACTCCTTCCTCATATATTTTTATCCCTTTTTTCCCCCGAAGTTCAGCTCTCGAAGCGTTTTTATCTCAACTCTCCATCGCATTTTATGATTAGACACAATGACAGTCAAGACTGACGAGTTAATAAGTTCGAATAGTGGTAGCGAGGATAGAAATTGAAGCAAAAATGTCGTCAGAGTCATTTAGGAAGAGCTTAGAGCAGCGAAATTTCATGAATATCATCTGCAAGTCTTCTTTCGACGGAAGAGCCCATGTACTAGAAGTGTAGGAACGCCAATATTCGTATTCATCAATAAAATTACATATAAAAAAAACCTCAAGAGTCTGCTCCTTTTTCGAAAAAAAATAAAAAAATCGGAGGGGTGCATTTTCAAAGATTTCGAGAAGACCAAACTTTGAGGGCTCCTAGCTCCGTCTCTGTACATGGAAGGGGTCACATGTTGTACCATGATTTGCTAGATTTGACACAGACTACAACATACTAAAATTTCAGCTCGATCGGATGTAGTATAAGGAGTTTTCATACAAAAGTAAAACACCCCCCATTCCTTCCCAAGAGGGGGTAGGGGTCTAAAATTGTTAGCCTGCTCCCCTACAGACCAGGCAGGGCCGTCGAGAGAAAATCTTGGCCCGGTACTATCAAAGGGAAATGTTCGAGATTCTAGGGGCCCGGACGCCGGCCCGGGCCCCCTAAAAAATCACGGGCCCGGGGGGTTTACCCCCTTTCCCCCCCCTCTCGTCGGGTCTGAGACCAGGCCCTACACGATGCAAAAAATCGCAGCTCTCTAGCTATTCTGGTTTTCGAGTTATAAAATTTCCGACAGACAGACAGACGGACAGACAGACGGCAAAGCGGCCACAATAGTGCATTTTTTGCAAAATGCTGAAAACGCACTAAAAAATTTCCCAGAGAAGTTTTTCAAAAGGCTATTCCAAAAGAAAATAATCCTTGGAGACTTTCGCGCGCTTGGAAATTTGAATTTTTTGCGAACGTCAAAAGTCAACCTAGACTGGCAGAACACTCCACGACCTAGATCGGCTGTTTTCAATGGCTCAGACCAACAAATATCCTGTTTTAGCTCGTAAGTACCTCTTTTAAGCCTCTTTTTGCGCCCCAGATCCTCCCTGAACCTCGAGACTCGCCAGTTCAATGGAGATTCCAGAAAATCAGAGCCAGAAGGCCCGAAATCGCGTGTCACGTTTGATCCCATATGTCATTGTTTATTTCCCCGATTTTCTGCATTTAATTGTTTACAAAATTGTGAGACGAGACGCACGAGGTCCAAATGACCCTGGAATGCGGACGACCTCGAGAGTTCGGAGCCTCGTTCTGTGAAATTAGGCGAGATGAGTCTGCGAAAATTCGCAACGAGGTCATCGACACCGAAAAAAGTCATCCGTTCTAACCTGTGCCCGTATTTTATTTTTCAGTGCGCTCCAATACCGGAGTTGAGATATGGAAGACTACGGGGTCCAGGGCTCCGTACGCAGAGGATACCAGCTTCAAGCGGGATGAGGGTAAAAATTGTCGAGCTATTGTCTTCAGCCCGGACGGTCGTTACCTGGCTTGGGCAAACGGAAGCACCGTCCAGCTTGTCGACACGAGCTCGAGCTCGTTCAAGCCCATCGCCTCGCTGCCGCGTCCCAAGACGTTCTTCCTGAAGTTCTCCCCCCTCTCGACTTACATCATGACCTGGGAGCTCTTCACGACGAGTCCCTCTAACCCCGAGGGCTCCCCCAACCTGCACATCTACAAGGCTTCCACGGGCGAGCTCTTCTTCTCGACGGTGCAGAAGCGACAGTCCGACTGGGAGCCACACTGGTCCTCGGACGAAACGGTGCTGGCGATCATGCTGGGCGGTGAGGTTTTCTTCTACGAGCTCAAGGAGGGCAGCGAGGGTTTCTCGAAGGCGGCTCGCAAGCTGGGTGGAGGACGCAACGGGGGAGTCTCCCTATCACCAGGTACGGTGCCGCACATTGGCTTCTATGTTCCTGGTGTCAAAGGGGCCCCGTCCATGTGCAAGGTCTTCCGGTACCCGAATGTCGAGGCAGCGCAGCCCATTGCCTCCAAAAGCTTCTTCCAGGCCGACAAGGTGGAGATGATGTGGAACAAGAGGGGCACCGGCCTTCTCCTGCTCACCTCCACCGACGTGGACCAGACGGGAGTCAGCTACTACGGCAAGAGTGCCTTACACTTCATCAACATCAAGGGAGACTCGTTCGCCGTGCAACTCGACGCCGAGGGGCCGATCCACGCGGTCACCTGGAGTCCCAACTCCACGGACTTCTGTGTCGTTTACGGCTTTATGCCCTCCAAGGCCTGCCTCTACAACCTCAAGTGCGACCGTGTCTTCGATTTCGGTGAGAAAACTACTTATTATCCCATTCAGGTTCAATTTTTTTCTCCACGAAAAAATTTAAGGCTGACTTGTGATACCTAGAAAATTTGTTATCGGTGGTAAGAGGAAAAGTCTGGCTTACTTTTTGGTATGGAGATTTTCCGGAAAACTTTTTTTTATGGTCGGAAAAATCTCGGTAATTTTTGGCTCATTTTTATATGAGAAGAGAAGGTTTTACGCGAATAAAAAAATTGTTAAAGCTTGTGAACCTTCAAAGAAGCTTGATTGATGATGGTTAGGAGGTAAAATAGCCTCCAGTCACCTCAAAACACCTATTAAAACAGTACTAAAGCCCCCATTTAAATTGTTTCAGGGACCGGTCCAAGGAACGCCATCCACTACAACACGTTCGGAAACCTCCTGCTGTTCGGCGGGTTCGGGAACCTGCGCGGCAACATCGAAGTGTGGGACATGACCACGAAGAAGCAGATTTGCACGTCCCAGGCCCCCGACACAACGCTCCTCGAGTGGTCCCCGGTGGGAGACGTCTACTTCACTGCCACGTGCGCGCCCCGACTCCGCATCGGGAACGGCTTTAAGGTCTGGCACTACTCCGGAGCCCTCCTGCACGAGTCCAACTGGCCCGACAAGCAGGAGTTGTGGGAGGTGGCGTGGCAGTCGGCCTCCCCAGGCACCTTCCCTGAGCCAAGCATCTCGGGCGAGAAGGTAGAGGGGATCCAGTCGTCGCAGGCACAGGCTAGCAAGCAGAAGTACGTCCCACCGTGCATCCGGGACAACCTGACTTCAGCTGCGGCGGCCGACAGCGGCGAGAAATACATTCCGGGACTGCCTCCGGGGTACAGGTCGTCGAGCAAGACGACGACGACTCCGGGAGGGAACAAGCAACGCACGAACCAGCGCCGTCCAAACAACCGGTCGGAGGAGAAGAACGGCGAGGCGAACGGCAAGGGACGTCCCAAGACGGCGCCAGCCTCGGCGGAGTCTCAGAAGGCGCCGGGGGGTCTCGACAAGGACCCCAGGATCTCGAAGATCCACAAGAAGCTGCGGGATATCCGCACGCTGAAGGAGAAGCAGGACAAGGGCGAGAAGCTTGACGGCAACCAGCTCGCCAAGCTGCAGACGGAGCTGGAGCTTGTGAAGGAATTGAGCGCCCTCAAGCTGGTCGAGAAGCAGCAGAGGGCCCTGCTGCAGCCCGCTCCCGCGCCCCAGGTAGTGGAGGAATAAGTCACCTATTTCGTTCATTTTCCCCAAATTTTCAAGCTGCCCCATCAATTCCTCCCACTCACTTAGTCCAATTCTCGACAACGACAACCTGAATCACACACTCAAACGTGCATTTCTTTGGCAAAAAACGAATAAATCAACGGACTACCTTCACTTAAATTTGTAAGACTTCGAATGTCATTGAAATGTGGCCATTTTAAGCCATTTTAGCTACAGGAACACTTGTGATCGGTGCAAGATTTGATTCGAACCTCAGAGCAGAGACAGTTTAGACGAAATGATACCAAGCGAATATCAGGAAATTCAAAAGTAAACCAAAAAGTAGTAAATAAATGCGAAATTGGTAGACCTCGTGTTTTTTTGAGCCTCTGGGAAATTCGAGATTTTCAGTATTCAGGACTTCAGTTGTCATCATGAACTAAATTTAGTCCAAGCCTGTCCATGAGAGCTGATTCTCTTGGCGAAACCTTGATTACCAGACTTCATGTAATGTTTAGGCCCCTGCTTTTTCTGTGAACACTTTATGGCGAAGTTAAGGTTTTCAGCCATCTGTTGACTCTCTTAAATCGCTTTGTTAACCGGGAATATCAATTTCCAGAAAATTTAAGACAACTATCTTTCTTTTTGGGTCTCCTAAAAATTATTCCCAGTTCTTGTAAAATTCTTAAAAGTTCAAATTATTTTTCGTCTTTCACATGTAGAAATTGCAGAAAATCTGGAGCCCTTTCCCAGCAATCCACTCGCCTCTGAAGTCTTCCAACGTGAATAAAAGACCTCGGGTAAAATTACTTGAATATATTTTGTCAGTTTCCAAATCTTAGACATAGTAAATGAGCGTGCATATTGCCGATTAACAGAATAACATACAAATGACAATTGATAAAATAATGGCTCGAATGACTGGCTATGTACACGTTTTATTCAACAATTTGCCAATTAACAGACTGTGAGAGCACTTATGGCACGGTTTATTCAACAACTTGCAACATCATGAGTCATAATATTTACAGTCCACTTAATAACTAGCAAGTCCTCTGATAGGTAAATAGTTGCGACTGAATTTGTCTCATTCATAAATCTTCTTATCACTATCAACAAGCTTTATCACGAATTATTTACATATAATTTCTCAGTTAGACTCTCTACTTTTAGGATATTTTGAATCATCGAGCAAACAGTCCACTTTAAGTTCCAATTGATTGGCATAAGGGCGCAAAAATCGCCAGCGAAATTTGCAGCGCGGTTAATTTCAGTTGTCGAAGACTTATTGGATTTAGCTGCCTGTGATCTCCACATTCGTCAGTCTTTTAGTTGCTACAAAGCTTCGCACCTCCGCCTCATCACAAGGCCTCGGTGCGCGGGTATTTTGATTGAGTACGTTTTCAGATCTCTGCCGGGGACTTTAATATAAAGTCTTCTGCTTCTTGATGGAATTTCGAATTGTGTGCTCCATTGGAAGGACTCCTTTCTCTGACATGCTCTTTTTCTTTGTTTTTATTTACGAGTAATTTTGTGACTTACACCTAATTGAAGGTCCGACGGGGTACAGAACAGAATCTTGATTCGTAGAATTTACAAGTTCAAACTTTGAGATCATAAATCATAGAAATCAGGAGAGAATGTTCAAGATCTAAATCGACATGTCAAGGGGTGGTGTCGCCTCTAAAACTCACACATTCTAGTTTGTAAAGTTATACGATAAAATATAAGAAAGGTACTGCTCATATCACGATATTGACTTGTGGCTAAAGTAGATACTCAATTCTTGCTTCTTCGACGACTCTGGGATACTGAAACGAAATTAAAATCGAAATAGAACGAGTTTGACTCATTTTTGTGCGATCGGAAATGACCTTCCTCGCAGTGTAGCGCTGATACGAGCAGGTTAAAGCACGGAGGAGGAAGATCATTGACTTTGGCATTGAAATTCGCGAAGGGGAGCATCCTAGAATGTTAACCCTCTGCTGACCTTTTTAACCCTATTTTTCCTATCGAAATTTCCATTTTAAAAAATAGCTTTTTTAAGGTTTTAAAGGTTTGCTCGATAGAAGGTAAAGTCATTTGTAGGAAAAAAGAAAAATTGTATTTTTTAAATCTCTTTTTACCTATTAAAAATTTTCATTAATCAAAAATAGCTTTTTTTGAATATCAAGATTGATTTTGAAAATTCATAAAGATCGCAAAATTTAACAAAATGCTCCTTTTCAAAGAAACTAAGGAAAAAATTGGTTCCCCAAAAATCAAATCTCGCTGTTTCTGGATGGTCCCCGTCCGAATTTTGACTTTTGAATGTGAAATCCAATTTACCATTCAGTTAAACTGGTGAGCGAGCACGGCAAGGAATCTCTTTTTCAAAGTTGGTTGGGAATTAGAGCAACAGGTTATTTCTATTCACCAGTAGGGCGTGGACTCGTCGCTGTCATCATTCTTCCATGTGAGCTCGGACCATGGCGAGAGCTTCAGGTTGCCGTTCTTCTGTGGGATCCCAATCGGCGGGGACGTTTTCTTGTGTGTGGGAGACAATTTGACGGATCCGCTGTCCGGGAGTGGCGATTGGCGGTTAGTCAAGATGTAGTTCTCGTTCTGTGGAAAGAAAAATCTTAGAGGGACTCCCAAAAGTCGTTAGGGGCTAATCAAATATTACGTCACGGTCTGACCTCGAAATCTCGATTGGACCATCACGTAATACTGTAAGGAGCCCTTTGAGCTACTCACGTTGTTGTTGTCCCAGAACTCGCGTCCGCTGGCGCGGTAGCACACGCAGAACTCGAGCTTGCGGCTGTTGGGGGGAAGGGTCAGTTTGAAGGAGAAGGTGTCGTAGACGGTGTAGTTGCTGTTGCCGATCTTGCTGAAGGTGCAGAAGGAATCCGTCTGGCTCTTCCACTGGTCCCAGGTAGAACGCACGAAGACCTCCTTCTCGAAGCCCACGTTTTTCACCTTCACCGTCCCCACGACGCACGACTCCGACTCCTGGATTATCACATTCTCCAGAGACACGTTGTTCTCCTCAATGCGATCCCGGAACTTCAGGTACTCCGACGCCGGCTGCCTGAACTCGATGGTCCACTGCTCCGTCGGCACGGGACTAATAAGGCCTTGAGTGACGTGAGCAAGAAACTGCAGGCTCCAGATTGGAGGCTCGCAGGACCTCTCATTCATGACCTTGATGTGGGTGAGCTGGAAGCCCTGGTCGTCGGCAAAAATGACCTTCTTCTTGTTGCGTGACTGCGTCTTCTGCAAGACGGCGGAGTCGTCTGAGGTCTCCTCGATCTCTGGACGAACCACGAGGCACGACCTCTTGGGCTGCGGCATTCTGATGGGGAGCGAGAACTGCTTGCGAAGTGGAATTGGGGAGAGCGTGGCGGGTCTGTAGACTCTCGGAGTGTCATAAGATCTGGGGGGAGAGAGGCTGTAGAGGGTACTCATAGAAGCTTAAAATAGAGGGGAAACGTAAATCCACCGTTTGGAGATTTTTGGGCTGTATTTGAAGCTCACATTTATTTTGATTGGAGAAGTTTTAAGAAACCAAAATGAAAGCTTCGAAAGTCTAAAAAATATTTTTTAATAATCTAGAACTAAAAATGAACGAAATTCACAACTTAAATTTTTTTTAAGAACTTAAAAACTTGCCTAAGGTTTAAAAAATATTTAAGACCCCAAAAACTCTTTTTCCGAGCCCGAAATTCTTGTTTATCTAATACTTCAAAAATATCCTGAAACTTTTAACAAAAAATCCCAAAAATAATTTTAAAAAATTAAAGTCTAGAGCCAATAAAATTTTTAAGTCTTAAAACTTCATTTTTCTCAGTCCATTAAAAAATTTCAATGTTCGAAAGAAGCCCATAAAACGTCCCGTTTCCACTCTAGAAATAGGATTTGCAATCTTACCTGTTTGTGAAGTCTGTGAGGTACCCTGTGGGCGGGCTTTGGCCGTAAGCCACTGGCGGGCTATGCGAGACGAGCATTTCCATGTACGCTGGCATCTTTGCTTACACTTGTGTTTCTGAAAAAGCGAGATTTTTTTCATCAGAAAAGGTGCATTGCCTGGCTGACCTTGGGGAGATCTCGACCCCAGTTCTCTTATCACGCGCACACTCAGTGCTCTGTCAGACAGTGACTCTGGCAAAAAAACGTTATCGCTCTAACAGGTGCTGAGACTAATTTTGGGGCTATTTTTGGGGCCGCGAGACAAGCCGTAAAAAACTTGTTTACTGCACCTCCTGATCCCTTCCCCATCTACCCTTTCGGAAGCCCCAAGGTTTCCCCCAAGGTGTCTCCGAAGGTCTCCCCGTTAGAACGCCACCAATTAGCTGATTAGCTACGCAGTAGCTTCCGATCTCCGCCACGTGTCCGGCCGTCATTTGGAGCACAATCGAGGTCGAAGGGTATCAGGTGTTTTGATTGATTGCCCGCAGCTCTCATCTATCCGTAAACAAGCTCCCCTTCGATACTTTCACTAAAAATCACCATTATTCCTCCGATAGTTGGAGCAGATAAGGGCCGAGAACCACTTCCTCATTGGAGAGCTCGTTCCGACGGTCTTCAATGGCTCTTTATCAGCTGGGCGGCGCCAGGAGAGGAAAGAAATTGACCTCTGAGGGCCACCACGATGAGCTCAATTTATTCAATTAGCGCCAAATAGGCGCACAAATCCGTCATTGACCTACACACAGCGCGACAGTCGACTCGAATTCAGCTCAGATCCGCGTCCTTCGAGAGATTATCAATGAAACTGACCCATTTTCCCTCCGCATCTCGAAATTTTTCTTTTATTCAGTCACTGAAACTTCCTCGAACCGTCCGTGAGTCAGCGAAGAGCCGAGGATGACTCTCTTATCGCACCGATTACGGCCACTTAGCCTTGCAACTGCTCGAGTCTAACAGTTTGATTTCGTGCCCGAGGTGAACTGCAGTCAGTCACTTTTCCTTGATTTCAGTCTTGTTCAGAGCCGCTCTAATTTTAGCCCGGATATTTCGGGAACAACGTGTCGTTAATTAATTTCAAGGGGTCTCGCCGATCAACTTACTTTCGTTTCTAGAATATCCAAAATGGGTCCGTGAGTTCACTCTTTGGCACGATATTTTATTTCTTGATTCAAAATTTGGACTTAGAACTTAAATGGCACTTGGCGGTTATTTTTCTTAAAAAACAAATTTCACATTCACATTCAATAGGTACACTAATTCAAGTTTCAACAGGTCGGGCGAAATGTGCAGCTCATTTTAAACTGTAGGTATAAATTTGTGAAAACCAACTGAGAGCCGCGGGACTGCTCGGATTTCGCGTGTGAATCGCTCGACGATCAAGCTGAAACTGATTCGAAAATGTTGAATTAATAATAACAACAAACCGGTGGAGGAGACTGTATACGTAACTACTCGCATACTCTGAGAAGCCGGTCACATGTACATATGCGAGCGTTATCGTGTTTGGATGAGAAATTGTACGGCTTAGACGAGCATACAATGGTCCCAGGTTAGAGTCGAGAGCATAGAAAACTGACCTATCTTATGCTCCAACTGCATAGCACGTGTTGGAGTCGTGATTTGCGCCGACAACGAGGAGGCGATAGCGATTAGACCGATGGACTGGCACAGCGGGGATGATGCAAAATTTTTTACTCAAACATCATTGGAGCGCTCGCGTGCTATTTTTAGGATTGGTCAATTTTAGCGCGGCGCCACAACAAACCTTCATTCATCTTGGCTCCGAATATTGGAGGCTTGCTCTCAGAAGAGAACTTTGTAGCTCTTTTGGGCTGCATTTAGACGAGCTTGGCTAATTTAGCGGTCACACGGGCTTGCTTCCACGAGCCATAATAACTTCCCAAGGCCCTCATTCGTCAATTTTTTTGGTATTCAGGTCCCTTCCAGCTCACAGCTCTTGAAAGGATAATAGGAGCCTAATTTTAGAGGAAAAAATTGAGAGGCTTTTAGAGGGCTTTCAGAGCTAATTTTACCTCAAAAACAGCCCATGAACATGATTGTTAATTCTTTTCAATTTTACTACCAAATATGTCATGGGTCCTAAGGAGATAAGTTTTGGAATTTCAGGGACTTGGAAGGTTTAAATGACCTTGTCATTAGGTGGCCCTTGGACTCTTCTAGCTATCAGTTATCAGCAAATTTAATTTTCCTAAGAATTTTCAGAGAACGTGTAAAAGGTACTTTAGCTCATAGAAGCTCAGACTCTCAGGTAAAAAATCACTGGGTTGAATGTCAGCAAATCCAAATTTTTGCAGCCCAAAATATTCTGATAACAATTGATCAAAAGATTCGCAAGAAACGGCTCTTAATAATGCATTAAGGAAGAAATCCGAGTGTCTGGGTCCTAATGACCTTGCTGCCAAACCTTTGACTTCTCTCTGTTCATCTTTCAACCGCATTCCTTCGTCTCTCAGAGCTCGGTCGGTTCGCTGAAAAATACGAAAAATTTCCAAAACACTTGTTTCAACACACCCACATCGACTCACGATCACGCCACGGCCTTATATCATGTCTTTTTCGGGACAAAAATACCTCTGAGTCCCTGCCAAGTCTTCTGCGAGGGCACGGGCTCCATGTTGGTCAGCCTTTGGTGACTCTCGCGCGCGCCCGGCCCGTCAGCTTGTAAACATTGCATTGTTTCACCGTCTGGCATGTGACGATGAGCGATTTCACTTTCACGAGTCTGGTGCCGACCTGGCCTCAGTCGTGACTTTTCCATTCGAAGTCGTAAAATTGGACCACAGAGAGCCATGTTTGCCCAACGCGGCATCTGCGAGAGTTTATCGACCCCATCGTTCGTTTGTTTTCCGAATTTCGGGCCTTATCAAGGTTTTCCCCCGATAGCCAGAAAAACGTCGCCTTATCGCGGGCTACAAATGTGTCAAAACAACCCAATCAAACAATTAACTCTGTTCCCAGCTCTCGGTGACGCGATACGAGCTCAGATCTACTGACGTCGGTCTATCTCCAGACAATTGAGGGGTATCAAGTGATATCTGCACAAGCCATGTTAGATAATACGATGTGTCTACCCCAGCGGAAAATGACGTGCTGGCTAGAACGCGGGCTTGGGTGAAGGAATGCGAGTGGTGATAAGATTAGCCGCCTCAGTTGCCGAATGGGACGTTTCAGGTGTGCACGAGCTGCAAATAGACGACACGGAAATTCCTGGGTATTTAGAGAACGGACTCTCGTGCCTGTTCTTGTCGCTGAAGGCCAAATTAGGGCGTAGAAGGGAGTCTTCTTCTTCGGGACTAGGATAAGCTTGACGTTTTATCTTCAAGCATTAAAATTATAAACTTGATCGAATTTCTAATTTATAACCGCAAATTTGACAGAATCTATAAAGAATCTTTGGAGGTCTTTTTGATATTTGACGCTCAGTCAGCTGAAATATTTGTCACTTGATCCAAGATAAGAGCCCTATGGAACTCAAATTTTGTTGTTTGTAAGACTCAAATTTTGGAGGAGCTCACCCCATCCTCAAGACACAGGATGGTACCTTTAGATCACCTAACATATGGAAAATTTTAACAAAAGCTATTTTTAGTGCATTTTTATCAATTTGCACTTGTCTGTCCGTCCGTCCAAGTCACAAAGGCTCTGAAACTACAAGAGCTAGAGACCTGCGGTTTTTTGCATGTTGTCATGTATGATCTAGAGGGTGGGCGAAACACTTTGGTTTTTCCGAAAAACCGCCTGGGGGGTAATTAAGGGGGTTTTCCCGTTGTATGGTAGTTCCCTATTCTTCATCCGATTGAGCTGAATCTAGCAAATCATAGAACACATGCATGCCCCTTTCACTTAAGGGGGTTGAGTGAAGCCGCCAAAAAGATTACAAAATAGGATACTACAAGTATCCTGGAAAAATATTCTCCAGTAGAAAATTCCAAAATTTTGTAAGTTCCTCTAGTCTCGACTATCGGCCTTCCTCATCGGCGAAAGTCACGCTTTCAGGTTAATTATGCACTTGGCGCCCCTCACAGACCAGGCAGCTTTTCGACCGTCTTTTTTTTCAGTCTTTAATTATTATATTCGGCTTTGGTGTGCGTCTGCTGATAGCACAGCGGCACCAGAGTCCCAATGTGTACACATAAGCGCCCCGTTCATTGAAACACAGCGAGAGAGAGACACTCGACAGGCTGTCCACGTTCTCGATGCATGATCGAGTCGTCTTGCAATATGAAAATTTTTGGCCGACTTGAGTATGTGGAAATCAGCGTGGCGTGCCCTTAAGCCTATCTTTAGACACGCTGCGTGTTCTTTCGGCTGAATCGAGAAGAAGAATCCGGGGAATGTTGGGCAAGAGTCAAGGGAGTTCCTTGAAGGGACGGCCCCGTTCCAAAAATAGCTCACTTGCGCTTCCAAAACGAGCGACTTATCTGCGATCGTACGATTTTTGTGCAAATGAACAGAGCTCGGAGCCGATAAGGAGAGAGGTGACACGAATTTTGTTGCCGAGACGTGCAATTTGGGGTGAGCATGCCGCTGCAGCATGATCAGGGGCTCGTGGAACTCTCGGGCATTGCTCTGTGCGTTTTTATTGCGACTACGTCAAGGGTGAAATGCACCCAGGTGTGTTTACAAACATCTCGCGGAACAACAAGCGCTCGTGTCTGACTCCTGACCCTTCCTGGACGGGAGGCGCCGGGCTTGACTTTGATCCAGCGTCAAAACAAGAGCATTCGAGATTCGGAAAATTTAACCAATGAAAATCTTTTCTGTTCGTTTCTGTAGAACGTTAAGGGGCCTCTAGCTCCGTCTCATGTGTAGGTACGGGTATACTGTTGAACAATAATTTGCGAGATTTTACAAGACCAACAACATAATAAATTTTCAGCTCAATCGAATCAAGTTAAGAAAATTTCATACAACGGAAAACCCCCCTAGTTACCCCCCTAACGATTTTCAGAGACAACTTAAACGTTTTGGCCACCCTCTAGACACATGACATTATACCGCAGGTCTCTAAGTCTTACAGTTTCGGGGGCCTTTGTGACTCAGAAAGACAGACGGACAAATGAGTCCATCATTTCAAAATGGGTCGATAGTCCTTTTCTGCTTCCGAAGACCCTAACGTGCGTGTGTCAGCATGCAGGAACGTGACACTGATAACCGGAGGAAGCTGATTAGGGGCTATCCTGTCGCATCATGCCGAACCGTAGTGGACAGGAGAGGCCGAGGTTGGGAAGAATAATGTGGGACATGTGAGAATCGATAGTGATAATGGTCCCCACGACTTATTAATCGGTTTCCCTGTCGCAAATGGTGTCACAATTGTCTAGACTGCGGCGATAAGGCTCACAGGAAGCACTCGAGGTACGCGTGATTCCGCAGGACCTTCCCTTTCGGTCTCTCATGAACCGCCCATGAACTAGTTTGGACACTTTCGGCCTGGTTTTGGCAAAACCAGTTGATTACCTGCCCCGAAACCTGATGGAGTTGGATCTTTCGTCACGTGAATGGCTCCTGATTGCGATTAGACCGAGCGTACAAAAAATGACGCCGAGGAAAGTCGCACATTTATCGTAAAAGTAGGCCGATAACGACACATTATAGCTCTTTAGCCGAAGAAGCACCAAAAGAAGGGGAACAAGAACACCTTGAAGTAGTTTGCGTTAGTTCTGTCAACAAAAGACCCCAAATTACCCAATATTGACCGTTATTTTTAGAGAAAAGAGTCATAGATCAGTCGTTTAAGCCAAAATAGTCGCGGTAAAAATAAATTTCCCACGCCAGCAGAGTTCGCCTCGGCGCCTGCTGTTGCGAAAAATCGTCTTTCGGTAGCCAGCTCTTACGCACTTCGGATCTTGTTTTTCCCCCCAACACAACACAGCTGCCACGAATTTTTCTCGGCGCTGACACACGCCATTGACGAAATGCCTGGCTGATGAGAAAAAAAAATCGCCGAGTCCAGATCTTTTTCTTTCACGAAGCGAGATGATATTGAGATTTTCGGAGAAGAAACCAAAACATTTGAACTCAAAGTGGGTCAATGACACAGCGAATGCGATAACTGTTGGAGATTTTCGCTGAACGACGCTTAATTAATTTTCGGGTGGCACGGAAAAACAATAAAATCTACACATCATTGTTTTGGAGCGAGAGATTCGGAGCCAAAGCAGGGGCCAGAGGTTCGGAAATTTGTCAATTTGAGTACTTTGTTATCTCCGGAGCTGCTGAATTAAAATTTTAATAACAATTTCACTTGATGACCTTTCAATTTGTGCCTCTTCATTCATAGTAAATTTTACTACGCCTCAACATTTCGTCTATCTTTGGACGGCTAGAGTCGAGACGACGGGCGACGCAAGGGCATCTTGCCAAACCGCGACCTCTCGGACCTCGAATCTCCGGGGCAGCCTCGTGCACTCTGCACCTTGAGCCCCTGTGGAGTGGAAGGGCGGTTCGGACTGCGACGGAGTTTGCGGGCAAACAAGTTTACGGAGCGGAGATCTGCTTGATACCGTCTAGCCACTATTTTTAGCTCGATCGATAATCATACACTTGCCCTACAAATTGCCTTGCAACCGACAGCTGTAAACAAATTATGTCACTGGCCGTCTATTATCACTCACTCTCGGGAACGTGCTGGCTCTCAGACTCTTGCCTGGCAAGGAGAACCAACGTGACAGGTTCGTCTCATGGCAGCTTTTCACCTTGTCGTCGCCTCTTACCTCCTGTTCAACCTTAATTTGATAACCAAATATTTTATTGGGGAAAGAAATTTGTCTGAAAGCGCAAATAACCGTGAAATTTTGACCCTCAGAGCTTTCTTTTGGCACAGAGTGAGACTCCAGCGTATCCTCGAGACCTCTGAGAAACCCAACTTTGTTCTAAGAACAATAAAATATCCATAAGTGATCGTCTTTTCACCACAAAGCTGATTTAATCCTCTTCCATAAGCTCTCTAACTCTAAGAAGCTTCAAAAATTCTCATCTAAGACTGTTTTGGTCCTCAAAACTGTCTTTTGGACTATTATATGTGTACAGAGTAAAACTCCAGCATATCCACGAGACCTTTGAAACCTCATCTTTGTTCTAAAAACAAGAAAAATATCTTCTTTCCACCTCAAAGCTGATTAAAGCCTTTTCCAGAAGCTCTCTTTCTCTAAGAAGCTTCAAAAAGACCGAAAACGTGTGACTTTATCTCTAGAGACTCAATTGAAATCGCTTTCCTCCGGCTGGAATTATGAAAACCAATCGAACCGCCAAATTGCCCTCTTACGCGGATACCAAATGGTCAGGCAATTTATTTATTACTCGTGTTTAAGCTGCAGGTATGCGTAGACATGGAAACTATCTCTCTGGTTGCTTTTGTTGCTGCAGCAATGGCTACAGAAATTAATATTGAAGTCTGAAATGTGGCTTGAGACTTGAATGGAATGCACAGAGATAGCGCGGACTGCGGAGTACAACATGAGTTATAAGTTGTAGTTGGATCTAAGAAATGGGCTGCCAATTCCGAAGTCGAGGTGGTGTTGAGTTAGCAAAATATTGCGGCAAAGGGGGTATTCCAGGACATTGGAGCTTGTTACAGCCAATATATTTCGAGACAAAAACCTCAAAAAAGGGAAAATTCTAGCCTTCATCTTGTTAAGCTTAGCCCCAACCTTCAGAGCCAAGAAACGGCCTTTAGTCAACTTCTTGAGGGAAAGCCCTAAATTCAGTACTGAAGTAGCCTAATTTTCTCAAACAAGGGTAACTTTTCGAAGACAAAGAGCTCCTTTTTCCTTAAATTTTTCAAGGTTCAAGATTTCCGATGTTTGACTTGAAGTCTTGAAAATCGTTTGAAGAGAGTTGTTTCTGCTGTTAAAGGAATCCTTCATGTCCCCGGAGAACGACCCATTTTCAACCTCTCATGATCTCTTGTAGCATAAATGTGAATGAATTACGGTAACATATTCGCGTTTAAATAAAATATAAATAAAAATACACCCACTTCTATGCCCGCTCGTACCGCAGTCTGTCTCTCGGCCGAAGGAGTAAATGAGTACAGCGAGTAATTTACATCTTTTCCAATTTCTCCTGCTCCACTCGCCGCAACCTCGAGATTAATGCAGTCGTCTAAATGGCGCATTTATCTCATATTCAAGCTGCACACGAAGACTCAAGACACCACATAATCAAGAGAGGCGAACAGGCCAGTTCCCTGACTCCGGAGGTGGGTGGTGACTAATTTATTCCGTGAGCTCTTGCAAGAGTTGTGACTCGCGCTGAACCCACTTCTGCCCGTCAGATTGACACCCGTTTCTCTCAATCGGCTTATGCTAAGACCCCAGAAGCTTTCTCTTCGTTCTATTTTTAACTCCCGAACTCTACCTCGACTACCTGTGTGACAAGTTTGAAAGAAGCGAGGAGAATTTATGTTGAATGAAACATGAGGCACCCACCCGAATTTTTTTTTTTTCTTCGTGGTCATGCTTCCGAGTCGTGATCCGTACCAATACACGTATTTGGAGCTCGGACTGATAACGCAGACACGCACTGACACACACTCACGTGTCACAGCAGCCGGAGATCACACCACAACTTCGTATTCCGACTCTCAATTAACTAAATTTCGAGAGACGGGTCTCGCAGCGTAGTAGAAGCGATTTACGCGGTGAGCTGAACCTCGGCTCGGGATCAATGAACTGGCGCACAATCTATTTTCGAGCATGTTATCGTCGTTTACGAATTTGCATGCAAAAAGTCCAAAACAACCGAGAGTTATCGCATGCAAGAAGCCGGTGAGAGGCGGGACGAGAAGCAGTCGGGGGCCGAGTGACCCTCACGGTCTTTTCCGGATGAAAGTTGCTCTTTTTCTGTTTTGAATTTTTTTGTTTTCCTTCTCAACATCATTTTTCAAGTCAGTGAACTTAAAAACCCCTCTCTACTTCCTCATAAAACGAGACGTTTCTAAATTCATATTCTTTCAAATTTCAGACTCGTTTGTTTAGAGTTTAGGGTCCTTCAAATATTTCTTTAATGCTCTGGGAGCTTCTACAATTCGAGGAGGACCCATTTGAGTCGCCAAATCGACAAAAAATTGTCCTTAAAAAATTTACCAATACAGCTGTCAAAGGAGGGGGCATTATACTCTTAATTTAGCTAAGAAAAAATTTAATACTCATTTTCTTTTGATTCTTGGATGAACAATTGATTCTGAAAGTTTTTTAAAATAAAAATCACATTCGAAGACAAAAATAACGATGGCTTATGGCTTTTTCCCTTTCTCATAATTCCTCTTGAACCAATGGTATGTTAGTGAATCTTTCATGCAAGGAAAACTCATTAATTTTTTCCTTAAAAATTAGTTCCTTGCGAAGTTTTAAAAACAACATTCTACGAGTCAAGGACGTTCATGGGTTAACCTCACGAAAGAATGACACAAGAAGGTGCCGAAGACAAAATTTATGGACGAATGTTGCGAGAGAAGGCAAGTCATCCGCTAATCTGAAACAAGACAAGCCTGCTGAAGGTTCCCCGCAAGGTTACCCGGAGAAAACAAACAACAACATTGCTATCGGTACAATTAATGTGAAAGTGTGCGAGCAAAGTCCCCATCCGCGAGTTATCAATTTTGCCATTTAAAGGAAGTTTTGAATTTCGCTAGGCGAGGTGATATTTGTCCAGACACAGAACAAACATGCGGTAATAATTGGTTCTTGATGTCGATGCAGGAAAAGTCTACCGCCTGAAAAAAATTGAATCACGCTCAGCGACGGTGATCGGCCCCTCATGATGTTTTCGTATGTTAATTTTAGCTTATGCAATCCGAAAATAAGTTTTAATGCTGAGCCAGAGGCATGCCGGGGCCGCGTGATCGGGATTCTGGTGAAAATTTTGATCTTATGTCAAAGTTTATTTATTGTGGGCCTGACCTGCGTCACAATCGGCTCTAGTCTCTGGCAGATGCCTGTTTTGAGGGGAAATGGGTGCGTCTGGAAATAGCGGGATCACGTCATGCGTGTATCTTTTGTAAGACAATTTGGATCAGTGAAAGGCGCCCCCACATTTTCATGACATTGCAGAAATTCTTTTGGGGGTCGGAAATAGTGACGGATTCCGACATGAGTCAGTGCCAAACCTTGCTACTTTTAGAGGTTTCGTGTGGATTTGAAGTAATCCTCAATTTTCTTGATCCAGGTATTTTTCAAATGTTTGAACTTTGATTTTTTTTTCTTCGCAAAAACACGGATTAGGACTCGCCGAGCTCAATTTCTTTCACCTTAATTATAAAGATAGCAATGTTGTTGTTTGTTTCTTTGGGTAACCTTGCGGGGAATTTTCAGTATTCTTGTCTCGGTCAGATTAGCAGGCGCCCCACCTGTTCTGTCAATCTTGAAAGTGTTCTATTTTGGTATTGAAATTGAAAGGAAGCTTGAATAATTGAGTTATCAAATTTGGGAGTTCCAGAGTGCTGAAATATTCTTAACAGAGGTTCTACTAAGCCAAAAATCTGGCATTGCAATCCCGAAATGTCGTCAATTTCCTGGTTCTCGATACAGCTCCCCAACCCTTTCTGGCTCTAAAAAAACCCTCGCTAGTCAGCTTCCAAGATTCGATCACCTCCAAGACCTTAAGCCTCTCTGGCAAGTCTCAATCTTGAGTCTTCATAACCTGATGAATTCGATAAAAAAATTACCTTTGATCCATTCAATTACTCTTTAGGTTGCCAAATTTGTTTTTCTCCCAGACTCTCGGAGGCACGTGCGGCTCATTGAGTCAATTAGTGCCAAGATGAAATTATTTTGTTGCAGCGCCCAAAGGTCTCTCAGCGTCATGTGGAAGGTGTGTACGAGCTGACCTCTAACTAGCACCTCTGCTACTGATTGCGAAACAGGGATCGAGTTCCGCAGTCACTCAGCTATGGACAGACGAGAAATTGGAGAAGCGCCAAGCGGAGGCGCATTTTCACGCCTGGCTAGAGGTCGCGTAGAGTTTCGCCTTCGAGACCCCTCGAGACAAGAGATGCACCGAATGTTCTGGAAGGACGCACGGGGGTCAGTCATCAGTTAAGTCATAATTCATCCAATCACAGCAGATTAAGAGGACGGCTCTTTGTGTCTCAATCAATGCGAGAACATTTTATTTATTTACTTTTTCAGTTGTGTTTACATAAAAAGTTATCAATAAGTTTCCATTCGAATGCGATTACCACTGTTACAGCACAAGACTGAGCGCTTGAAGGACAAATAAAAACGCCTCTCATCGCGTCGCTTAGTCCGAGTCACTCTCGCTTTCGGACTGGAAGTCACCCACGTTTATCTTGAAGCTATACTCCTGGTCGCACCCCATGTAGGCGTCGCTCATGTAGTAGAGCTTGTACTCGTGGATGCCGGGGCTGGGAGCCACGAAGTCCAGCTTCACCTTGGCCTTCTGCTGCAGCGTCAGTCGCTTGATGGAGAGCAGGGAGTTGGCGGCGGGGTCTCCGATCACCACCCACCAGCCTTCCTCTCGTTTCTGGAAGCACATGAAATTTTTTAGGAACCCTTTTTTAATTTTTAAAAATTTTGGACCCCATTTTTAGACCAAATTTTGCTTCAAAACCCTTTCAAAAAATATTTGACTTCTTAGATTTTTTTGAAAATCGACTCTAGAGGCTCCAATAACCTTCCAGGAGTTATTCAAAGCTTATTTAGACACCCCTTTAAGGACCAAAGTTGCGTTTTCGGACCTTAAATTGCTTTTTGGAACTCTAAAAATGGTCAGAATATTTTTAAATTCACCTTCAAAGCCCATAGAAGAAACCCCTTAAAAGCTCAAAGTCCACCAAAAACCTACCTGAGGGAAGAAGGGGGCTACCACAGGCCCGGTGATCTCGTCCTCGCGCTCCAGCTCCACCACGACGTTAACGGTCGACCCAGAGTGGATCTTTTCCTTGTCCACGACCTCGAAGCTCATCTCGATGTTCGGGTAGCGGTTGCAGAAGCGCGCCACGTCCGCCATCTGGGCATCCGAGAGCTGCAGCAGCCTCGTCCTGTCGTTGTCCTCGAGCTCCATGATGTCAAAGACCGTCTCGACGCTCTTCTCCTGGCATCTCTTGATGATGTCCGCCGTAAAGTGCGGCAGCTGCTTGAGCGGCGAGTCCTTGTTCCACATCGACTGTGTCACCATCTGGGCCAGCTCCATGGCGGCCATGGCGGGCGTGAGCCACCCGTTGGAGCTCAGCACGTCCACGCAGGCCTGGATGAGACGGATGGACTTGCCGAGAATGAGCTCGGTGTCTCCGTGCAGCTCGGCTCCCAGCTGGATGCGGGACAGGTGCGCCTGGAGGAGAAGGTTGGTCTTGATGTGGGGGTCGTTGTACTTGGGACTGGAGCCATTGGGGCCCGTGAGCTTGTTAGGGAGTCTGTTGGAGAGCTGCTTGAGAATGTTGTCCTCGTGGTGGCGCACCACGATGTCCTCGTACTCGGCGGCGGACGAGATGATCTCGAGGAGACCTCGGATCTTGGTTTTGGCGTTCAGTGACAGACTGAAGAGCTCGATCGTGGTGTAGTTTATGTAGTAGTAGGCCGCAATCATGCCCAGGTTGAGAGGCAGCGTGTCCATGTCGTCCTCCACGCTGATGCACTTGGACTGCTCGAGGTCGGAGAGGGTGTTTTCGACGAGCTCTGACAGGTGATCCGAGAGGTGTCTGGAAACGAGTGATTTATTAAATTTTTTAGAAGCGGCCAAAAAAATCCAAAAAGTCGGTTGGAGGCGCGGGGCATCGATCCCCGTACCTCTCGCATGCTAAGCGAGCGCTCTACCATCTGAGCTACGCCCCCCATATACACACACACCGCTCACTACTGCCCTCAACCCGCCCGTCGCCTCCGGTTCCTATTTTTAGTCCACTCACTCTCCAAAAACCAGTTCCAGCTTCAAAATTAGCCCAAAAAGTCCCCTTGCCAGGAGAATTCCCGCAGTATAACAGTTTGTATAACACTCACCGGTGCGTCACGCCCTGCAGGTTGTAGTAGTTGGGGTTCTGGGTGAGACGGCGGTACAGGAAGGTCCAGGTGAGGTAGTCGACGGCGTCCTGCTTGTTCTCGATAGTCTTTGTCACGATCTCGGCGTTGAAGTGGTCGTGGAGGCGGTGGTCGAGGTGACTCTCAACGGGCAGACTCTCGGTGAGGAACTTTTTGTAAAAGTCCTTCTTCGACGTCTGACACATTAGCACGCACTTGGCGTCGCTGTCCTCAAGCGGTCTGTTGGCCCTTCCAACCATCTGCATCACATCCGTCACGGGATAGTCCTCGTATGAGTGATTCTTGCCGTTGTAGAACTGCGTGTCCATGATCACGACGAGGTACGCGCTGGCCTCGAGGCTCCAGCATAGGTCGCGAGTCACGACTGCGATCTGAACGACGCCGGAGTCAAAGAGCTGCTCCACGAGATGCGTGTCTTGCTGCGTGAGACCCTCGTGGATATACGCGACGCCCTGCAAATGGGCTAGAGGTTAATTCTGAGGCTCAGGAATTTTTAAATGTCTTCAGATATAGAATTTTTTAAGACAATGGTCTCGTAAATTTTTTCGGTTCCCGAAATTCGGAAAATGAGTTACGTCTCCCTCTGCAAAATTCAATTTCAGGTTCAAAATGCCCTCAATTTTAGCTGTAGGTTTTTTTCTCTGCACCAAGTCCGTCAAAATTCGCATTTAAAAAGTCAACAAGTCTCTTGAGAGATCAAACTTTGGTTTGGAATCAATTTCAACCCCCTGAAGCCTTAAATCGTGGTTTGGAATGTGGTGAATAGAGAAGAACAAAGGGGCCTTGGACCTTACCTGCGAGAGGGTTTCCTTGAGAGTCTTGTCGCTCATCCGGTCCAGGAAGGGCTTGATATCCCCCTCATCAGCGTGGAAGAAGCGATTGGGCTGCTGCTCGGCCGCGCAGTAGGTGAGGATATCAATGGCCGTGAGACGAGCCAGCTTCCGGGACGACACGAACACGATGACGGGCTTGTGGAGACTGTACTTGATGATGGCATTGTACACCGGTTTGGACATCGAAGCCACCCTAGAAGCGTTGTGGGTCATGTTGAAGCCCTGAATGTGTAGCTCCAAGGGAATCGGACGTACGCTGGGGTGGAAGTTGAAGGTGGCGTTGGCGTTGCAGCCCAACCACTGGGCGACGTCTCGGTAGTCGGAGAGGGAGGAGGAGAGCGCGACAATGCGGATCTGCTTCTCGATTTGGGACGAGATATACCGCATGCGCGAGCACACGACCTCCAGAACGGGACCGTCCTCGCCCCCGATGAGCTGCAGCTCGTCCACGACGAAGAGCTGCACGTTCTGGACGTTCTTGCGCTGCTTCCAGCGGCGCGACAGGATGTCCCATTTGTCGGCCGTCGTGAGGATTATCTGCCCCTTTGCCAGCAGCTTGAGATCTGTTCCAGTCTCGCCTGTGAGCCGGACGATCTTGAGTCCCATCATCTGGCCGAACTTGGCGTGCCACTCCTGGTAGATGAGGTCCAGGGACGCCTCTCGGGTGGTCAAGTAGACGCACCTGCCCTCGGGGTTTTGGTTCAGGAGTCGCAGGAGGGCAAACTCGGCGATTGTGGTCTTGCCACTGCCCGTTGGGGCACCGATGAGGACGTTGTCGTCGCTGCTGTAGACGGCGTTGAAGACCTGCGTCTGCACGGGGTTGAACTGCGGGAAGGCCTCGTTGTAGAGCTCCTCGTACTTGGGGTTTCGCAGCGCCGAGATGGGCAGGGGCTGGAGGTCCAGGAGCTCCGTTGGGGGCAGCGTCTTCTCGGGCAAGATGAGGTGTCTGAAGGAGACCGGGAGCTGGGTCTCGGAGCCGATCCAGCGGTCGGAGATGACGCGCAAGAAGTACTGGGGCGGCAGAGGCTCGAAAACCGGCACGAAGAACTTGACGAGGTGCTCGTCAGCGCAGTACTTGGCTTTCAGGAGGAAGTACTCGTGGTGCAAGATGACCTCCGAGTCGACGTCCTCGACGAGGATCCAGAAGGCCTCGGACTGTCCGTGAACCTGAAAGGAGACATAGAAGACATTTTAAGCAAAATTAAGAGTAAAAGGAAACAAAAAGGATTTTCTAAGAATTCTCCAGAAACCTTTAGGAATTATTTAGATATCTAAAGGAAAACTTCAAAGACCTTTTAAGGCTCTTCAAGGACCTTCTGAAGGAGTTTTGAAGGAAAAATTTTGAAGGAAAATTTTTGTAATGAAAGGACACAAAGGATCATTAAAGGATTCTTAAGGAGTCTCCAAAAAGCTTCAGAAATTTTTCCAAAGTATTTTTGATAATTCTTCTGGGATCATCCAAGGTTTTTTTTAGGATCCTTTAAGGTAATCCATCAAGAATGTTTGTTAAGGCTTAGTCCTGAAAGTGTAATTTACCTTCTCGTCCCACTGAAAATCAGGCGTAATCGTGAGCTCGACCCTCAACGTGGCCCTCGTGATGGGCTGAATGTGCGTCGAGAGCTCCAGCTTTGGGAACTGGTGTACAAACTTGTGAATCGTCTTGCCCAGCTTCGGCGCGCGGATCAGCTCCCCGATCTCGTTGGGCTCGAGGTCGTACATGCGCTCCCACGGGAACCCCTTCTTTTCGATCTTCTTCACAATCTCCTCCGGCATCTTGCGGAACTGCCTTAGCGGCGACATCGACTGCCACATCCGGCGATCGATCATCTTGCACAGGGTCAGCGACTTGTCCGCCAGCTGAGCCCACCCGCGGTGCAGGACGATCTCGAAGATGGCTCGCAGGAGCCGGGCCGCCGACTGGGTTACGTAGACCATGTCAGCCATGAGCGCGAACCCCTCGAGCTTGAGCTGCGAGATGAAGGCCTGCAGCAGCACGTTGACCTTGGCGCTGGGCTCCTCAATGCTCTCCTTGATCGGGATCGGCACTCTCTCCATGAGCTTCTGCAGCTCCAGCTTCTCCTCCTCCCGCACCGTGATGTGCCGGAACTCGCCCGACAGCGAGAACACGCGGAACAGCTCGATCTCGCTCAGGGTTGGCTTCAGCAGCTGGTGGTACGTCATCATGGTCTGGTGGGTGCAGTAGAAGTGGGAGGCGATTCGACCCAGCTCCGTGGCCTGGAACTGCCCTAGACGCCGGTCGTACTTGACGAGTCCACTACGGTCGAGATGAAGGGCCGCTGTGTGGATCAGATCAGCTCTGTGCTGCTCCAGAAGAGGGTCCTCCTTGATGGCGTCGAAGGAGACCCCGTAGAGGGTGGGGGCCTGCATCATGCGGATATAGAGGTAGGTGTAGCCGAGCCAGGTGACGGCGTCCTTCACGTTCTGGATGGTCCCGAGGACGATCTCGGCGTTCAGCATGTCGGGCAGCTTGGAGATCATCTGGGACTCGATGGGGAGCTGCTGGTTCAGGAGCGACAGGTAGTACTGCAGCTCGCTGTGGTTCGTGATGAGGATGCCCTCGCCCTTTGTGTCGTACTGCGGGCGACCGGCTCGACCCAGCATCTGCAGGACGTCCAGGGCACTCAGCTCCACCCAACGGCCTTTTTCGGGGTTGTAGACCTGCGTGCCCTTGATGATGACGGTGTGGGCGGGCAAGTTGACACCTGACAGAGGGTTGATAGTTTAGTGAGGGAATTTGGAGCAGCTACGAGTTTCAAATATCCATTTAAGCCTTCCCAAAATTGGGTTTTGACTCTTCAAGTCTCTTTTGAAAGCCTTGAGTCCAAAATCTTCTATGAAAAGATAATGAAAACCTTCTGACCTCAAACATTTTTGATCCTAGAAGCTCCTGGTGGGGAGCTAGAAGGCTTTTTCGGCTTCTTTTAACTCACCGAAGAGAGGCTTTGAGCTCCAAAGATTTCAGATTTAAAAAAACTCACCCCAAGCCAGAGTGGCAGTAGATACCAGGACCTGGATGTGCCTGTCAGCAAAGAGGTCCTCCACCAGAGTCCTGTCCACGCGGCTCATTCCGGCGTGATGGATGGCGAACCCGTACGGCAGCAGGTCCTTGAGCTCCATGTTCTTCACCTGCTCGGCCTCGGACCTCAGGATCTCCATGCTGGCACCTCCCTCCCTTAGGAAGCCACCCAGCGTATCCTTCTCCAGACAAATGTCCCGGATGGCGCGAGCCGTCTTGCCCGTCTCCTTTCGTGAGTGCACAAATACCAGCACCTGATTCTTGCCCGCGTGCTCCATGATCTTCTCGTACACGATCTCATTCATCACCTGGAACCTCTTGAGCGCCTTCTTCTCCGTCACTCCAATGTACTGCTGCTCCAGCGCCACCGGACGGAAGCTGTTGTCGAAGTAGAAGAGCCCGGACGCCTTCACTCGCAGGAACGTCGCCACGTCTTGGTAGTTGGGCAGAGTAGCCGAGAGTCCCACGAGTCTCACGTCTTCCTGCGTTGTCTCAATGTTCCGAATCGTACGTGCCACGAGAGCCTCCAGCACGGGTCCACGCTCGTCGTGCAGCAGGTGGATCTCGTCGATGATGACGAGACGCACGAGCTGGGTGTAGGTTCGCTCACCACCCTTTCGAGTGATAATGTCCCACTTTTCGGGAGTGCACACGATGATCTGGGTGGCGGCAATCTGCTCACGACTCAGCTGGTGGTCACCCGTCAGCTCGGAGACGGTGATGTTGTAGGAAGCGAGGCGCTTCCCAAAGTTTCCCACCATCTCCTGGACCAGCGAGCGCATGGGGGCCACGTAGATGATCTTGAACTCGTCCGCGTTTATTGTTCCGTCCTCGTTGATGTGCTTCCCGATCTCCCTCATCATGCACAGCAGCGCCACGTTCGTCTTTCCGGCACCTGTTGGGAAAAACCTTGCTTAGAAACTGCCAAAAATATTTATTCCTCCAAAAACCTATCCTAGTTCGAACCTGGAGGCTTTGGAGTAGTATCACAACTTTAAAAGTAGACCCTACCTGTGGGAGCGCACAGAAGCAGGTTCTCGTCGCTCTCGAGGGCCGACTTGTAGATCCTTGACTGAATGCGGTTGAGGGTCTTGAAGCCGGTGAAGACTGGCTGCACGTACTTCGGGACCTTGTCGACGCCCACGAGCTCCTCCTCGTCGTCAAACGGCTTGGGCTTGAGCGACGGCACGTGCACCTCCTCGTACCCCTTCCGCTGTCTCCGGAACGACCCGTCTGGGAGCTGACAGCGCTTGTTGGCCATGAAGTGCGACCCCTGCGTGAACGACATCTCGTCCAGCTCCAGCACCTTGCGGTTGCTGTACTTCTCCTCGATCTCCACGCCGTCTTCGTCCTCCATCTTGCGCTTCTTGGCGCGTGCCTTCTCCTCCTCCGCGTCGTCGTCGTCCTTGCCGGTGTCGATGGCCTTGAGGATCTTCGCGAGCGCCGGGTCGTCCTTCATCTTGTTCCGGATCTTCTGTCTCTCCGTCTCGCTTTGGGACGAGGCCAGCATGGTGCAGTAGAGGATCATCTGCCGGTTCTTCTTCAGCTGCTTGATGAAGTCGAAGCAGTCGTAGCCGAGCAGGAACACGAGCTGGTTCTCGCACTCTCGGTCGTCGCTGGAGTCCTTCAGGACCTTCAGCACCTCCGCTGCCTTCGCCTGCGAGATCATGGCGTCGTTGTAGTACTTGCTGAGACACCGCTGGAGCCAGTAAGCATCGATGTCGAGGGGATGGAGCGGCTTCTCCTTCTTTCGCTGCTCCTCCGTGTCGATCAGGTTCTCCGAGTGCAGGACTCCGTCGATCTTCGCCTCCTCCCCCTCCTCATTCCCGTCGTCCTCGTTTACTTCCCCGTACATGTCCTCATCGCTCTCCTCCTCGGACTCGCCGAACTGCACGTTGATTCCGGTCTCGTCGAGGTGCTTGTCCCCCGCCCCCACGGCCGTCAGGGTCGCCGCCGTGTCTGACCCAAAGTCCGTTATCTTCTTGCCCAGGTTCACGAGCAGAGCGTAGCGCTCGTCCGGCATCTGGCCGCCAAGCAGCTCGTCGATTTCACGCTTCTTCTCGCGCTCCTTCATCTTCTCGTTCTTCAGGACCGTCAGGATCTCGTCCGCGGCACCGCACAGGATGTCCCTCGGCTGGTCTCCCAGCGCTCCTTGAATAAAACTCAGCAGAACTTCGTACGTCTGGCGGGTCTCGTGCGTCTTGGGACGGTACACGATGCCCACCAGCTCGTCGATTCCCTCACTGAGGAGCGTGGCCCCCTTCATGGCGTTCGAGTCGTGCTGGAGCTCGTCTCGCTTCTGGCGTCTATGGAGAAACAAAAACTCATCAACATGAACCCCAGGGAACCATTTGACCTTACTTCTGCTTCCGTTCCTCCGCCTTCTCCGGTCGGCTTCTCTGGGCCCGGTCGCCCATTTTGGTGCCGTCGAGCTTCCCCACCAGCGACATGACCTCGCCGGTCGCCTCATCCTTGCGTGGTCTCTCGATCAGCCTCACATCCGCTTGCAGCACAAGATTGGAGTTCTGTCGGAAAAACAGGAATTTTCACTATTTTTGCAAACGTTTGGGAACGGCATTCTGCAGCTGCAACTTACCGCCTTGTACTCGTACTGCAGCGACCTCGCCGCCGCATCCGCCATGATTTCCTCGTTATTCGGTCGTCAAAGGTTATGAAAAACACAAATTCAGCTAGCTCTGAGCGTTCTTTAATGGAGCTTTTAGTTTTTCCGATTTTCTTCCGTGTTTTCGAGCTGTTTATATTGGTTTGTTTATAGGTCTTGTCGCCAGTGTCTCCAATGCTTGTCGCCGGTTGAATTTGAAAATATTTTCAGGTAGGATTTTCGTCTGATCGGAAGTATTCCAGTTGGATTTATTAAGTGAAGCCAAAGACTTGAGACTTTCCCTACAGAATCAATTTTTTATTTCTTGAGGAAAATAAAAAAAGATGGCCACCAAAATCTCCAAATGGACTCTTAAGGACTGTTATGGGTCACCATAGGACATTCGAGACCTCTGTGACCTTTGACTCTCACCACAATCAAATCTAAGTGAAAGACTTGGTTCCATTATTTCGAAGGTTGTTCTTTCTTTATTTAAGATCCTCGCAGAATAATGTAACAGGTTACTTGCATAATTTCAGTTATTCTTAGCTAGGGTCCGAGTAGGTCTCGGAATTACGTTTTCGTCTACGAATCTGAATTAAACCTTGCATTAATAAATAAAATATACCGTTGACAGAGAAAAGATATAGAAAAATAGAGATTATAGGCGACTACTCATTGCTACGCTCAAAATGGAATTGACGATACAACGCAAGAAATACATAAGAGAAATGCTTGGTCAAAGAATGTGTAGTAATGGTGGTTATATCGAAAGAACGGGGGGTATGCAGAACGTAACTTAGTTAGCAGCGTCTCCGAGCTTGGCCCTGAGGGAGGCTGGCATCTCTGGGGGTGGCGGACGGGGGATGCTGAGAGCGACCTTGACGCCATCGTAGATGAACCACTGGAGGGCAGTGAGAGTACCGATCATGATAATACGAGGGGTGAGTCCCTGCCACATGCCTCCGAAGCCCAGTTTCTTGGCCACATCGATGGCACTGAGGTCCTTTGCCTGGTTCAGCTTGGAAACGACGACGTCAGCGGGATGCGAGACGATGGCGCAGAACACTCCAGCGATGTAACCGGCAGCGAAGGTGACCACGAGCTGCTCTCCCTTGGTGCAGTCGGCGCGTGGCTTGGGCACCACGTGCTTGTAGAGCAGCTCGACGGTGCGCTCGAAGCAGGCGAACTTCATCATGGTGTAGGGAATCTGCCGCATCCAGAGAGGGACGAGGCCCTTGTAGAAGGCCGAGACTCCCTCCTGGGCCACCATCTTGGGGATGGCCTGACGCAGGTTGCTGGCGAACCCGGCGGTCGTCTGGATCTTGACCTTGGCGGCCTCCATGGGAGCCAGGGCGATGTCGGCGAAGAACTCGGCGGAGGCGGAAGCGGCCAAGTAGAGGGTGGTGCGGTACAAGTACGAGTTCTCGGGTCCAGCCAGGTCAGCGTAGTACACCTTGAACACCTCGTAGAGCCCGAACTTGAAGAGACCCTGGGCGGAGTAGCCGAATAGGGTGGGGGCCCAGCCCTTGGCGAGACCTCGAGCTCCCTCCTCGGCGATCGTTACTTTGAAGCCGTGGAACAGGTTCTTGTACTTTGCGGGGTCGACCTGCAGGCGGCACTTTACCAAGTCCAAGGGGACCACCATGGTGTGGGTTGAACCTGAAATGATGGGAATTTAGTCTCTTAAATTTAAATAAAGACTAAGTATAAAATCAGAAGCTCTAAAAAATTACTGATGGCTCCAAAGATGTTTAAGATACCACTGGGGAGCTACGAGACCTTTGATTGACCTCAGCAGAAGCAAATCAAGAGTTAGGGAGGAATTCTAGGAGAAGTCAAGTTAATGGAAAATTTTGAATTTATGTATTTTTTTCAATTTGAATTTCTAAACTTGAGTTGAGAATATTTTCCATAAATCTGGCAAATTGAGGCACCCAATGATTGCTAAATAGATGAAGCCAGACGATTTATGTAATCAAAGTCAAACAGCTTTTTTCTGGCCAACAGAACCTGAGCTTTGAGAACCCATAGAGTCAATACAAGGTGGGGCTTTTCCGGACTCGAATTTCACATCCTTGAAAACGTTTCTGCAAGTCCAAGGTCGTATTTTATCGGCGATACCGTGATAATCACGTGCAGCCCTCACACTCAGGTACACGGTGCGTGTAGACAGGGAGACTCACCGCATGAAATAATTCCACCGAGGCCGCAGAGGGCGAAATAGTGAGTACTTCCGAACTCCACCGTCTCTCCAGCACTGGCATCAGCTGCAGCGATGTTTCTGCTGGGAACGAGAGATTGCTCAGAGCCGCTAGTTGCTTCGCACTGAACTTTGCTTGGGCCGCCCGGGAACTTGAAGGGCGAGTTTCGGGCCACATCCATCATTGAAGCGAACATTTTGACGTCTTTTCGTGAATCACAATCTCGAGGGTTCCTTAGTCTGCTAGAAGCGAAGAGAAATGCACCAGAGATTAGGTTTCCGCGTTTTCAAGGACTTTTCACAGGTCGATCGTGGCGCTGGAGGTTATGTAACATAGATTTTTCCAGTTTTCTCCAGTCGATTGGAATTTTTCGAGTTTCCTTCTCGACTGGAGCGGAGAAGCACTCGTTTGGAGGTAGTTTTTGGAAAAACTTTTCTCAAATTTAAAATTTAAGAGCTAAAAAACTGACCTTAGCACACGCTCGGCCTTTTTTCCCGATCTGGTTAATTTTTGCCTTCGTCGCCAGTCTTGACGTGTCGCCTACTTTTGACAGCTCCCAGAAGTAAACAAACAAGATCTCAAGAGTCGCAAAGTATTAAAATGTTAAAAGCCGCGGTTCAAGAAGACCCGAGCCCTGAGAAAGCCCAAGAGAGGAGCTATGTGTGCATCAACTGCGGGGCTCCAATCGATAAGCTGTACAAGAAATACAGTCCCACCATCCTGAAGATTCTCCATTGCGTGAGTCACGAAGTCTCCGAGCCAGCAGAGCTCTTGAACTGTTCCATATTGCAGGAGGAGTGCGGGGAGGTGGCGGACAAGTACATTGAGTTCGAGGTCATAATCATCCTGATAGACCTGGTGCTGCTCTCGAAGCCGGCCTACAGACACATTTTCAACATAGACCCCAAGGTGAGAGAAAAACCTCTGTTTTCCCGGTGGAAACTCAGTGAAATATTGCAGACCCTGTGGAAGCTGGCGGTGATTCTGGTGCTCCTGGAGTCCTACTGCATCTGGAAGGAACGCTTCAACAACGGCTCTGAGCAGCACAGGATCTTCGAGCTGGAAAAGGCCTTCTACTTCTCGGCCCTCGAGGCTCTCATCGCCAACGTCCTTCTCTACCTCTGGATCGGGGCTCTGGGGACCACCAGCAAGTGCTTTCGTGGAGACACGGGCAGCTCTGAGAGATCAGGGTTCACTCTGAACCTCCTGAAGGCGCTGATTTTGGCTTCGATCGGGAACTTTCTGTTCCTGCCCATCTTGATTTGGAAGGAAAACACGACGTCACTGCAGGTCGCGATCCACCTGGCCCTCGTGGTCTCGTACTTCCTGCTCTCCCTCGTCCGGGGCCACTCAGTGGTGAGCCACGGGACGCCCCAGTCTAGTCTCTTCATCGTCCTAGTGGCTTTTGCCGCCACCGCCTTGACCGTCAGTAGCTTGGACCCGGCTCTGAAAAGCCTCTTCTTCGACGACTGCGACAGTTCGAAGATTCCCGAATGAAGAAAAAACCAAAGAATTTTTTAAAGTCTAAGTAATCTTTTATTTAGCCTTTTTCTTATTTTCTACCTCGGGGGTTTCGGAAGATTTGTCGTCCTCCTTCGAGGTCTCGGCTGCATCCTGGCCCTTAGAGTCCTTCTCCTCCTTCTCTATCAGCTTCTCCCGCTCCCTCAAGTACAGGGACAGGATATTCTGCATTGTCTCGTCCTGGAAGTCCTCGTCCTCGGACTCCTCGTCGCTCTCAGAGCTCAGGTCCTCGAGTCCCGTCCAGACGGCCCCTCTCATCTTTTTCGCTGCCTTCGGGTCCTCCTTGGCCTTCCTCTTCTGCGCCTCCTCCTGTATTCTCTTCAAGCCCTGCTCCACTGCGTCGTCCATGTTGGCCGTCAGCTCGTCCCGCTGCTTCTCGTACTGCTCGTCCTTGAACTCGTGCTTGGGCTTGGCCAGGAGCTTCGAGATCTTCTTCTGGAACTTCTCTGACGGGTCTTCTGGCTCCGCATTCTGCTTCTCCAGCCACTCTCTCAGCCGCTTCTCCTCGTTGATGTCCTTGAGTCGGCGCCCGCTGAGATCCCGGCAAGCCTCCCGGTTCGTGGTCTTCTCAATCTGGGCCCCGATAGCTCTGAGCATGGACCCGAAGCCCCCCTTGCCTCCCAGAAGCCGCAACTGCACCCGAATGCAGCTCTCGGATGTGGGGTCTTTCTGGAGAATCCTTCCATCTTGCGTCAAGTACGAGTTTGCTGGGGTCAGGCCGATGGAGGAGGCTTCCTTCCAGATCTCGCTGAGCGTGAGGCTCTCAAAAGACTTTAGGAGAGTTAGGCCATCAAAAGACACACTGTATTCTTTCATTTTTCAGCTCGGGGACTCGATACACGAAATATATGACTTGACTATTTTGCGGTTCGTTTTGTTGTGGCGAGTTGGCGACATTGGCGACTCCAAGCTTTCCAATATTCCATTCGACGATTTTTGACTCAAAAAAGCATGAACAAGGTGTCCCGGATATTCCAGCCCCTCCTCATCACCCCCAAGAATGCCACAGTCAAAACCACAGAGCTCTCGTCCAAGAGTCACAAGGTAAGGACGAACTCGAGTGACAACCTCGCTAACCGGCTTTTTCCAGCTCATGCTCGAGATGGGGCTCATCAGACCCGCAGCCAACGGAATGTACCACATTTTGCCGCTATTCCAGAGGTCACTGGAGAAGGCCGTGAGGCTGATAGACGAGACCATGAGGGAAATCGGGGGCCAGAAGCTCACCATGCCCGTTCTGACGCCAGTCGACCAGTGGAAGAAGTCCGGGAGGTTCACGAAGACCGCCACAGACCTCATGACTACCAGGGACCGGCACGACAAGGAGTTCATTCTCAGCCCCACGCACGAGGAGGCCATTACCTCGCTCCTGGCGTCCATCTCTCCCCTCTCCTACAGATCTCTGCCCCTGAAGCTCTATCAGATCACCTCGAAGTTCCGAGATGAGCTGAAGCCGAGGTCGGGACTGCTCCGTACCCGAGAGTTCCTGATGAAGGACCTCTACACGTTCGACTCGTGTCTCGAGGACGCCAAGAAGACATACGAGGAAGTGAACGAGGGCTACGAGAGGCTCTTCCGTCGGATCGGAGTGGAGGCCGTGAAGGTCCAGGCGGACTCGGGGATGATGGGCGGGACTCTGAGCCACGAGTATCACCTTATTTCTGATGCAGGAGAGGACGTCATCCTGAACTGCCCAAAGTGTGCCTTCCAGGTAAGAGCCTGACGTAGAGTAGGTTTTTTATGGGGGAGAGAGAGGTCAGTGACCTCCGTCAGACCATGAAAAATATTTTAATCGAACAACTCTACTTCCAGGGCAATCAAGAGACCTTCGGAGGCTGCGAGAAGTGCGACGCAAAGAGCCTCATCCGCAATCCCAGCATCGAGGTCGCCCACGCCTTCCTTCTGGGGGACCGATACACCAAGGCCCTGGGCGCCACGTGTCTCCAGAAGAACGGGAAGCCGTCCCCAATGGTCATGGGTTGCTTTGGAGTCGGAGTCACGCGCCTCATCGCCGCCTCCCTCGAGGTCCGGAGCTCAGAGACAGAGCTCCGGTGGCCGCCAGCTCTGGCCCCCTTCCGGATATGCTTCATTCCCCCGAAGCAGGGGAGTCACGAGGAGGCCAAGGCTGGTGACCTGATATCCCAGACGCTCCAGAAACTCGAGGACTTTGTGGTCGACGATCGGCCCCTGACGGTGGGGAAGAGGCTCCTGGAGGCCAAGCGGGTCGGATATCCCCTGATAGTCATCGCTGGAAGCAGAGTCGTCGAGGAACCTCCTCAGTTCGAGGTGCATGACCTGGAAACGGGTCACGTGACGCTGCTCGGGCCAGACAGCTTGCTCGAGTTCTTATCAATAAAGTAGCTGCATTCATATATATTTTATTTTATCCTGGAATCATCAATTTTTATGTACAACTCAGCTCAAAATCAACATAAATTTGGTGGATACTGATGTAGTCACTTAGCCCGTGATCTCGTTGCCCCACTCCCTGGCCATGATGAGGATCGTGTTGCGGTGCAGTTTGGGGCCAATGAGGGGGTTCATCTGGGCCATGTAGCAGCAGAGCCAGCTGAAACAGATTCGTCAACATTTCTCGAGACCTCAAGGGGGAATACTTACAAGAGCCAGCACGTAACTCCCGTCAGCATCAGCACGCACTGGACGATTCTGTGCGGAAGGAAGAAAGACCTTGAGATTCCACAAACGCAGGTGATCGGGATTACTCACCCTCTGTTGGGTCCTTTGGGAGCCACGATGGGCAACGCGATACCGATGACGCCGAAGATGGCGCTGAAGATGATAATTGGCATGATAGCTGCTCCCATTTTGATGCAGGAGCTTTGCAAAACACGACTGTTCTCAAGAAACTTTTGTGAAATCGATTTTTCCAGTCATATGATTGCAAGTTCCCCGACACTCCGCTAGAGGGGAACGCAAGTCGTCGGCGACATCGGCGACAGCCGCAAACCAGCTTCATTTGCAATTCAGTGGAATCGTCATTAGTTAAAAGTTCGTGCTAAACTCTTGTAAAACCTCAGAAACTCATCCGAATCGTACGAAATGGGAAAGCCTACAAACGGAATTCGTCGCGGCATGTTTGTGAACCGACGCGGGAAGCCCAAGATGGACGGAAACTTCAGGGGAAAAAAGGGTACGCTCATAATCAAAATGGCTTCGCAAGCTGGATTCTCGAACTTTTTCCTTTGTTTCGCGCAGTTGATGGAAACCGCAAAATGCCCAAAACCACGCGTACGGAGATCAGTACGCACGACCTGATCAACCTCTTCCACGGGAAATGCGATCCCAAGATGGTGGGCGACCGGATTAAGAAAATCAATAACTTTCATAAGAACGACAAGCCCCACACCTACGAGAGCTACGGGTTGACGAACTTCGTCGACAAGACTGGCCCCCGCGTCATCGGGGAAATCATTTCCAAGTAACCGGCTCCATCTTGTTTCCAATAGGGCGGCTCGAAATAATAATTTTTTCCAATTCCAGGCGTCCCGACATGCGCGCTGTCGAGATCTCGCTCTCTGGCGAAGAGGCCAACGCCGTTTCGTACGACATTCCGGTCCACGCGGTCCAGAAGCAGGCCCACGAGGAGCTGGAGGTCGTGAAGGAGGGCCTCATCACGGTCCCGAAGCTCGTGGAGTTCATCGAGTTCCCGAAAGCCAACGCCGACCAGTTCAACTCGTTCCAGGTGAAGGACTCCGACATTCCAGAGGGGACCTCTGAGGAGGCCAAGACCAAGCTGCGGGACGTGGTTCAGCTTCTGGCAGGAGTCCATACTCACGTCTACCTCGAGGGCAACAAGCTGAAGGCTCGCAAGTTCAACCTGGGCAAGGACAAGCGCCAGGTGTCGTGGCTCTGGCCCAAGCGGTACGTCCGTTTCGTGCTCCAGCGTAACGCCCGCTTCCCGAACGTGCTGGAGAAGGCTGCCAGACGCATCGGGGTCAACAACCACGGCATGTTCCAGCGCACGAATCTCGAGTGCGGTGTCGGATACACCCACCAGTTTGTCCAGATCGAGAAGGTGGAGCCCGACCTGATCCGCGAGTCGTTCGAGAAAGAGTCCTGCAACGTCTCCAACTTCGACTTCTCCGACACGCCCATCGAGAAGAACAAGTTCCGGGGCTTCCGGTTCAAGTTCTCGGTGCGCAAGTTCAAGAACTCGAAGGAGGAGACGGAGGCCATCATGGACAAGTTCGGAGACACGGGCTACATCAACTACTTCAACGTAGTCCCCTCCGTGCTCGGACGCACCTCCATCACGGACGTGGGCAAGGCTCTCATCAAGAGTGACTGCATGGGAGCTGCCAAGCTCATAATCAGACCCAGACCCTGCGACCGCAACCCCTACGAGGAGCTGAAGGAGCTCACGTTCATCACGCAGGATGCCACCGTGGTCGCGCCCGTCATCAAGCGGCAGATCAACATGAAGGACAACAGCGGAATCCTCGCCCGCATCTTCCAGACGATGCTGAAGGACGCCCAGGGTCGCATCGGGCCCAAGAACGCCGACTCTGCGTTCCAGAAGTCCAGCGTGCACCAGATAATCGAGTACACCGACCTCTTCCTGTACGGCGTCTGGAACCAGACCGTCAACCTCATGATCGAGCGACGTGGCTTGAAGCTGGCAGCCGGGGATCTCGTCTTCATCGACGAAGGGGTTGAGCAGAAGATCCTGTACGAGAACCCACATGGGCCGTCGGTTCCGCGAGACCTCACCACCAAGGAGGACCGCGAGTCTCTCAAGGGAGCCGTCAAGCCCCTCACTCAGGCCGATCTCGATAGTGGCGAGTACAGCATCCACGATCTCGTGATCCCGGTCTGCGGCTATGACGTCGCCTGGCCCGACAATGACATCAGCAAGTACATCGACGAGATCCTGAAGAAGCACGGGATCGATAACAAGGAGTGGTTCCAGGAGAAGTGCGCCCAATTGACTGTGTAAGTGTCCTTTCCGCAGAGAATCGTTCTAGAGTGGTGTTCCTGTAAATAATTGGTCATTTGAAAGGTCCCAAATTTATAAATTGAGGAGGGCTGATATTCAAGACATTTTTTGACGAGAATACTTACGCAAAAAGCCCTTCTCAACATTCTGAAAACTCACCCAAGTTCACCCTTTTCCATAATGTTTGAAAATGCACTGAACCCCCTCTAGTCTTCGTCTCTATCGTAAGAAAATGTCCTGACATAAATATACTTGCAGGTTACCAGTAGCATTCCCAGGATACTACCGCAAGGTCGTCCTTCTGCCCGACAATCTGAAGTGGAACATCCGTGAGTATTTCGAGGACAAGATCCCACTCATCCTGGACGATGTCCCACGCAACCACCGCAAGCGATCCGAGGCGTACGCGGCGAAGAAGGCCGCTGGGAACGGAAACGGAGAGCAGGCCGAGGGAGACGCCAAGATGGAGGTCGAAGAGGAAGCGGAGAAGAAGGCGGAGGAGGAGAAGAAGGCCGAGGAGGAGAAGAAGAACGCGAACCGTAAGTTGACTCTTGAGCTCGGTTGATATTTTAGATACTCTGGAACAGACTCTAGGAGTTTCTGTAGCGTCCCAGTCGAGGCTTCTGAAGAGCCCGGCTGCGGCTGAGGAAGAGGAGCAGAAATTAACGCTGAGTTGTATAAATCCTTTGCAGTTGAGCCCCAGAACGCATTAGTTGTGGAATTCTTCGTTCCGCGAGGCACGTCATTCATGACACCTCTGCGCGAATTGTTCAAGAAAAATGACTTTGGCGACTTAGCATCGCCATTCTATGAACGTCTCATGGATCCCAATCGGATTGAGGCATTCAAGAAGAAGCTGCAGCAGCTGCAAGTGTCTCTAATCGAGCGCGCCCGGGCTCCGTTCGGTGTCAGGGGTCCCCCTCCGATGGGACCTCCGCACCCCATTCCGCCATTTGACGTCCCTCGTGCCCCTCCCATGCCGCAAATGCCGCCGTTCCGAGGCCCCCCTAACCCACCCGACTTTGCAATGCAACGCATTCAAATGCTGGAACGGGAGCTGGCGGCGATGCGCAATGAGAAAGCGCAGCTTATCATGAACTCGCTGAGCAACAGCGGTCCCACGAGGGGCCGCGACGAGCCGCGACCGTTCAGTGACTTCGGAAGTGGCGGCGGCAATAGCGGCGGCGGCGGTGGCGGCATCGGTCGCAATAGCAATAGCTCGGGACTCGGCGGGGGCTCGTTTGGCGGAAGCAGCGATAACGGCAGCTTCTTTGAGTCCGCCCGAGGCGGAGCTGGCAACAACAGCTTCCGCGCTGGCAATCAGCCCTTTGAACGCACCTCACGTGGCAGCTTCGGCAGCGACAGTTACACTGAGCAGCCCCTCAAGCGCATGAGACCCGATTTCGGGCGCAATGACGAACAGTATAACCCCTTTGCCGATGACGATTTCAACGAAGAGTTCGGGACACGAAGATCCGGTGGAGTTCTCAGTGGCAGTGGCGGCGGCTTGTCCCGCTTTAACACTGACCTGCCGTCACTTTTCGATTCACCACCCGCCCGCAGTTTCGGGAGCAACAGCAGTTTCGGAGGCAGTGGCGGCGGTGCCGGGAACAGATTCCAGCAAAATAATAATAGCAGTGGCAGCGGCTACAATATCCTAGCCAACCGCACGAACCGCTCCTACGGAGGAAACAATAACCGCAGGTTCTAGGCTACCCTGGCCTCGTGCCAGAGTACTTAAGAAAGTACGATTGTCTCGCAAAAGCTTAGTAGTAGTGCAGTGGAACGGGGACTTCCCCTGTTGTTAGGATTAAGGATTCCTGTCTTGCAATTTTACACCTATCCATATATACAATATTTAACTATACTCAACCTTGACCTTTCAGTGTCTGACTTAGACATTCGTAATTTGAAAATAAAGTAACAAAAACATGCGAGTGGTGTTTTTCTGGTAACTTGATTGATTTCAGACCCGACGGCCGGAATGGGCCTTGATTAATATTGGCACGCCGCTTGACTGACAAGAGTAACTTAATCAATATCCGCCGCCACCGAGGGAGTTGAGGTGCCAAAGCCAATTCAACTTGCTCGTATCAGGCGCTTGATGGGATTTAGAGCTTGTTATCCTTAAGAGCCCAGAAAAAGGACTTCAAAATTTTATGGTTCGACTTCATTTTTACGAAATTAGACTTCAAGCGACCCTCCGGGCTTCTGAAAATATTTTTCTGATTTCCTCACAACCAGCACTATTGGTAAGCCCGAATTCGAAAACGATTCGAGCTCCAATAATTTTTGAGAAACTCAAGAAATTTTCTTTAATCCATAAACTGATTTCTGACCATAAACTTTGGAATTTTTTTCTGACAAAACAGTATTGGATAGAAAGCTGATTCATTTTTTGTCTCTATATTTCATCTTTCGTCTTTACCTCATAGAAGATAATTTTTCTCTCGAGGCTCCTAAAACTAGTTTCTAAGGCTTTTGAAAAATAGGCTTTTTCGAACATATTTTTTGAAAATTCCCTTAAATTTCGTCTTTTCCAATTTTTGACTGAGATTTTAATGACTCAAAGATTAAAAGTCAAACATCACGGAAAAAATCAAATATTTGGTAAAAATATGTTTTTAAAAATTGAGATCAAAATTTAATTGCCATCAAAATTAAATTTTCGAGACTAAAAATTTATTTCCATTGAAATTAAGGAGACAGAAGATTTTTCAGTAAGAAAAAGCGTATCACCCTGGGTACACATCTGTTCATTAGACCGAGAAAGTTTTCCTAGCCTCAGTAGACCGACTTCAAAGGCTTTCATTCCTTCTTCTGAGAATTGCGTCCACCATATAATTGATGTAATCCCTGAATATTATTTCCTGAACCCGAGATCGCCAAGGGATTAGGTTGTTGCAAATCCCCATTCTGGAATGGGCTTTGGAGCCCCGCCAAATCCACAAAATAAACAAGTCCTTTGCCATCTGAGCTGTGGAGCTATCAAATGTCATACACACACGCATCCCGGGGAGCCGGTCTAATCAAATGCATGACAACCAAAGCCATATTAATCACCGTCAATCCATCTTTTTGCGGCGCTTTTTCACTGTTCTCTCTCCCTCCCCATATCCTGTTCTCTGTCTCTCCGAACATCGTGTTTGATATGCTGCAAATCCAGGATATTAGGTCATCCATGGGCTGGACGGCGAGGTGGTGTGACAGTATCGGGGCACGTTCATGGGAAAATGTGGCACTGGAACCACTCAGGTCTGTCAATTAGGTAAATTGGTATCCACATCGATGCACTTTTTGTTTACCCTCGTTTCATACGTGATGTTGTGAATTGATCTCCTGATGGGTAATTACAGACCAGTGACATAAAGAGCGTAATTATAAATGAAGGTTGGCTGTCCTGGCACTGGCTCTTGAATTAACTGGCTTTCAAATGTATGTGCATAATTGAAGACACTTCTACGGACGGAAAAGCACAACCCTGTTAAAAGTTGATTAAAAAAGTTTCAGCCAATTTTCAATTTCCACAAAATCTCACTTAGGACTTTGGATTGGTCTGTCAGTCCAGAACTGAGAGAACATTTCCTGTCAGTTCTGGGAGATCCCAAAATAGTTTGTGTCAGTTGGAAATAGCAACTTTTCGGGAATACACTTGAAACACAATTTTCATTCCACCACTCCCCTTTTTGATGCATTTAAAGCAGCCCGTAGCCACGTAATTAAAAAGGTTGGTTAGCAACCTCCCTCCCTCTCCCTCTGCGATTTTCATCCAGCTCTGAGAGGAACGTTATTTTTCAAGTTCAAAAGTATGAAACGATGTTTTCAATACCCATAAAAGTTAACGTAAAAGAAACTCAGGGGAGTTATCAAAGACTTCAATATATGTATTTGGATCGTCATTTTAACCCATTTTCTTCATGGCCCTCAATTCAACGTCTGATGGTTTGAGGTGCAAAATTCTACAAGACGTTTTGCATCAAAATCAAAATTTTGACAAAAAATCTTTTCTGAAAGTTTCATCCAAAAATATGTAATCCAGAAATTTTCTTCTCGAAATTCAATTTTTAGCTAAATAAGGAGCTGAATTTTCCGGGACTTTGGTGAAAATCGGCCATTTCCAGCCCTTAGAATTTTTTGTAGAATTTTTGTCTGAATATTTGACCTTCAGAGAAGAAAATTTTCCTTCAGGGTTCTTGAAATCGGTCATGGGAAGGAAATGGGCGGTAAATCTGACACTGAAATAGTTCCACACACATGCATGTTCCACCCCTGGCAATCCTCTTAGCCATTTAAACCCCCTGTGCCACCTGTTCATTAAAAAGCTCCATTGCAAAACGCAACACGGACGCTTTTTGCAATAAATGAATGGAATAGCGAAGAGCGGAGCACAAAGGACTTCCCGCCGACACCGACGTGACTGCACTCGTGAGCCAGGTCGTGATGAAAGCCGCCCCGAATCGATATTTTTTGTCTGAGCCTTGTTTCAGCCGCTTGCCACTGTGCCTGGCTCTCGCTCGTTTAAAAATAAATGTATTCAATTATGATTTGACCAGAAAACGAGCTGTTTTCCGTGCCATTGTGCGGAATTACATCCACCGAGGCCGTTTCGCGAGCTAATGCCGGCTTTACTCCAATTAATATTTGATTTAGCGGAGGATTTATGGGCGATCGCATCCTCTGGTGCGGCCAGCAAACGCAGTGGCAAACTCGACTCCGGTAAATTTTCATTAAGTTATTATGCCTCGGTCTCCTCCTTTCTGCCACCTCGTGTGCTTCTTCCCATGTCCCACTTCCGTATTTATTATTCGCAGCGAGTACATTTATGGAACAAGAAAGCATGGCTTGCAGTTCAAAGCAGAGCCTGCGGCGGATAAATAAATTATTCAGAGCTTACTTGCGAGAGAGAGAGCGAGAGTCGTCTTTCCTGCATGTTTGTGCAAATTAAGGACGGTGGTTTCCCCTCACACGCTCATTTATGGCTCCCCTTAATTAACAATAAATGCTTGCTAACGACGTCATAAGTAGGGTAGCCGCAATTCAATAAAGATTATTTTATTTTCCTTTCGTTTAAAGAAAACTCGATTTTTTGGTGAATTCTTGCCAAAATTGTTGTCTTGGCAAAAGTCCTAATTCGACTAAATTTACCCAAAGAAACAAGTTTCTGGGATTTTTGGGCTGAAAAACTTGATAATGGAGACAATAAAAATTTCACCTAAAATTCATAAATTGACCAAAGTTTATTTGCCAAAAACTAGATGTCCCAAAAATGGTCCCTAAAGCCTTGAATAGATTAAAGAATCACCTTTACGGGGTTTTCGGGCCGAAAAAAATAATTTAGAGGAAACAAATGTTTCATCTAAAATTTAATGATAATTTTGGCCAAAATTTGATATCACGAAAATGGTCCCTGAAGTCAAGTAACAACTATGTTTGCCCATTAAAACTCGTTTCCGAGGCTTTTGGGCTGAAAAAGTACAATTGAACAAAAGTTTACCTAAAATTCGCACTTTTCCCAAAATATTTAAAAAGAATGAGCAAGAAATCTTTTACCTAGAGGACTGAAGTTGGACCAAGGAACATGCTGAATGCATAGATGATGGGTCTCCAAGTTCCAGAGTCCTTCCCCCAGTATTTTGGGGGCCCTACAGTCGTCAGTCTCTCCGGGAGGGCGAAGCTGATTTGCTCGAGCTAAACTCCCAGAATTGTTTTTCTGCCGACGCAACGCCGCTCCGAAACCCAATCCTGACCTTTCTGATTCATGTTCCCCCGGAGACGGGTACTTTTGCTAAAATATGGTGAGCGCGAAGCCGCAAATTGAGCAAAACTCGCAAGCTCAAGCCATAAAACACCGAAACCACACGTCGTTGCGTTGCGGATCCGGAGGGTGGCTGTTTTCGCTCCATGCTCACCTGTTTACGACCCGCAATGTAGCGCGATGGTGTTAAATGCGAGCCCGGCATCCCCCAGAGACACCGATAATCATGATAATTAAACTCGGAGTCACGAAAATGTATTCAAATCACGTGTGGCTTATCTACTTTCTTGTATCCTCACGATCCCTGGGTCGACGACCGGGTTCTTGCACTCCAGTGTTCCGGACATTTTTACATTTTGATTTGTTTCAGGCGCACAAAAACATCCCATGGCGACAGACGAGATGCCACACGTAATAATGAAAAAGAGTCGGGTGCTGCGTCATCAGTCGAAGAGTAAGACGGTAGATGCAGCAGATGGAAAGACTCAAGAGCTGCAGCGAGCCAAGGACGTGGGAAATGTGTTGTGTTTACTCTCAGTTCATAGACTCCAACTCACTTGGCGTTCGCTGTGGTTAACTCTGTCCTCGGTAAGAGCGTTTGTTATGCGACCTGGGGATGGGTCGGCTACTCTCTAGCCGCAAATGGAAGAAAAACATATTGTCAGCGGAGTTAGGTTTCCTGTGTGTGGCTTTGGAATTCGTTTTTGCTCGACTCTTGGCAGAACCGTGACTTGAAAGGAAAATTATGTAAATTTAACAAGCCTTTTCAATTTTCTTACGATTTTCCTTCTTTTGGATCCACCAAGGAAAGTTTGTGGAAGAAAAAACAATTTTTTACCCACATTTGAAGCCATTTTTGAAGTTTATTTTTACAAACCTGACTTTCTCAAATCCAATATTTCATGAAAAAAAAAATCTTAAATTACTCAGGGACTCTTAAATTCAAGGAAACCTATAAAGAAGACGAAAAACCGGCCAATTGGAAGAAAACCTTGTGATGATGGAGACGACCGGTTTCCCGTAAATCAGCCCCCAGCTCGGTTTATTTGTTTTCCTGCGATAAAGCTTGCCAACACAGGGAGCCTAAAGCAATACAGTGTCAATAGACATTGTCTGAATGTAGGTCAGTGAAACCTATCCCGAATCAACGTCAGCTGAGAGTTGAGGCACGAGAGGAAAAATGCAGCTCACTCGTGTTTTGGCACTGCGCCAAAATTGATGCAGCACCGCTCTCCTTGAACTTGTGAAAGCCAATGTCACCTGCCCCCTCCTCCTCCTCCTTCCCCGAATCCTGCAACACGAGCATGCTGCCACTTGTTAGCCTGCTTACTCGCCCGAAATGCGCCATTCCCTTCATTTCCAATTTGTTTTTGTCCACTTGCAGCTGCTTTTGGGCCCTTATCTCGCCCCAAATCCCGCCTTAATGCCATTCATATCGTGTAGAACGATCGTTATGTACGTGTCAGCGGGGCAAATGAAATTTCTAACAAAATAGGAGACGAAATATAGTTATGAATATGATAATAAAAGGAGAATAATAAAGCAGCTGCAGAGGCACCTCAAAAGAACTGAATTTTATCAACTTTTTCTCCCTTTTTTTCCTTCAACAGCCAGCTTGATGGTGTAGCGATGAATGAAGTGTATTATAGTACGCGTGGAATGTGGCTGTTTATCTGCCATGCCGCCACCACTCAGTAACTCACCTATGGCGCTATCTCGGCGTTCATGCGGTGTATTGTGTGGGCTATGGAGGGAATATTGCAGGGTTTGAGATAGCCCTTCATCCATTTCAAACCCCATTTTACAACATTTTTGACCTTCCTGAATACGGCTGTGTAGCAAAATTAAAACAGGGGTTTGAATCAAGGGAAAAGGGGCTGAATTTTCTAAAAGACTTTTTTCACGGTCAAAATCGAGATTTTTAACCCCCACCTCCCTCATATTTATCATGGCTTTCCAAGACTGCCAAGCAGTAGACTCCTTTCCTCTCTGAACCGTGAAATAATACTTGAGCGAAGTGCTAGACCCTGGAGTTGCCAATCTCATTTATTAGACGAGAAAAATCCGAATAAAGAACCCCAAAATGGATTTAAAAAATTAAATATGTAAACCAATTGGACCAACATTGGACTCTCCCAGAGCCGCCATTTTGGAAGAAAATTACACCAATGGTATATTTGACGGAGCAAGCTTTTACTAAAATAGACACAGATTAATATTCAAGGCCAATAGGATTTACCTCAAGCTCACATGGCCTCGTAGAGTGAAGAAAGTCCGAAAAACCACTTTTTGCTTTAAAACTCCCAAACCCTACGGTAGACTTCCCTAATAACTTGTCGTCATCACTCCACAAAAAAATACAACCAAAATCTTTTGTCATTTAAAACGTTTAAGAAGCGGCAAATTATGTTAATTTACATTTAAAAATTAACAAGGTATATTTGAAAAATCTTTTTTTTTAATTGTGTTAAAATTCCGGGAAAGAAAAGAAGGGTGGCCGTTTTGCCGCCTTCTACCCTATAGTTAACCTCAAAAAACCTCTAAAAAAAGTTTTTAAAAATTTTTGATGGTTAAAAGAGGGTTAATTTTCCTAGAAAAAATCTACAAGGCCCTAAAGTTTCTAACGCCTAGAATAATCCCTTGTATCACATTCAGGCACGTAGAAGCACTTCGGTGATTGTGCCGTGTGCTGCCTTCTCGGAATGAGCGCCAGTCGTGAATCAGACTTTCGTCATGTCAAACGTGCGGTTCCCTTTGTCGACCGTACCATCAGTTTTGTCAGACACCACTCTTGTGATAGCAGCAGCTGAACTATAACACCGTCTAGCCGAGTCGTGCCGTGTGCCGCGAGTGTTGGAATCTGCATTGCGCATACAATTGTTGCAACTCGCTAATTGAGTGAGCCCCAGGCTTGTGCTCTGTGATATATATGCAATTTTATGCAACGGCGGCAAAACAAAAGGACTCTCGAGTAGGACTCTGTAACAAAGGAAGTGAATAGAAGAAAAGAGGGAAAGAAAAATGAAACTGCCGATCACGCGACTTTGCAACGTTTTGTCAATTATTTTGGCTACGGCGGTCGCGAGTGCTGGGGCCGAGAGTTTCTGTGATTTGTGTGGCTGCTCGGAGGACCTGGTTGCCAGCAAGCTTGTCATCGAGTGCAATGGGGCCAGACGAGATAGCAACTTCAGTAGCACGGCGCACGAAATGCAGTACCTGGAGTGGCCCGAAACGGACGTCGACACTATCGTGGGCTACTTCAACCACCTTAATCTGACGGTCCTGCCGAGGTGAGTCACTACGTTTCTTAATTGCTTTACAGATAATCAAGAAAGTGCGTGTCCTGTACTTTGCTGACGCATTCAACTGAGTGTCCATTCCCTAGCCTTTTATCGGCTCTTCTTATCGCATCAGTTTGAGCTTTGCTTATCAGCTGAATCGAATGACGAACTACGAACGTTGCGTAGAGTTCACTTCTTTTATCCGTGTGCTTGCTTTTACGATGTTTACAGAAATTCTTTGGCCCCTTTTCGAAAAATAGTTGCTTGATTATCTTCAAAACTAACTTTGACTTTTTCGTTCTTCTTCATGAAGTTTTGTGGCCTTCACATTTCTTTTCTGGAAAATTTTAATACCGATGGACGGACCTCAGAACCAATTTATTTAGGCCAAACATGTGTTTTCTTGTTCTTTGTCTGATACGATGACTTTTCTCTAAAATTTGATGTCCAGGAAACTTCCATCCTGACCGGACAAATTTTAAAACCACGTTTTTAAGGGCAAAACAAATTTTTTTAGTCTCATTTTTCCAACCTATTTGCCACTTTTCTGTCTTTCTTTTAAATTTATTCCCAGAAAACTTCAGTACAGACGGACAAACCTAAAAATTACCATCTTTAAGACACAAATAAATTTTTGAGCCATCATTTCTGTCTGATTTGAAGCTATTTTCTAACTCCTGGGCCCCTTTTTCCAAAAGTCTTTCTCTAAAACCATCATTCCGACGGACAACTTCCATGCAGACTTCAAACCTTATCTTAATAGTCTCACAAATTTATTAACACACATTCTTCCAACCTTACCATTACTTTTCTGTCTAAAAGGAAATCGTTTTGGGTCTTCTTTCACTAAAATTTCAAATTCTTCCCAGAAACGTCTATACCGACGGACAAAGGCCCCTCCTAAATCCATCCCCCAAGGCCGTAACCAGGTCATGGGACTATCCAGGTTCTAACTGCCATGACGCCCGGCCACTAATGAATTTTATCAATACGACGAAGCACAGAAGGCTGATAAGCGGCCCTGTTTACATTTCCGAGCGTTGCTCTAAATTCCGTTGCCGCCGAGTGCGTCATTGGTGCGATGCGTCTAGGCAAGCGGGTCCCGCGGCAGCTCATTTATCATAAATCCTCTTTGATGATGCCATGTTCGTGCGCCACTTTGCCTATATTTGCCCATCCAATCCGCCGCCCTCAGCATATTCCGTCCTTTCGCCGTTTCCGTACGAGCTCGCATTAAAAATGCTGACCCAATCCTTGTTCGGAACAAATGAATATTAATAAATGATTGAGGTGGGTATGTTGTGCATTATTTATTGCGCGACTGGTGCTTGGCCCGAGGACTATTTCAAAAGGCTCCTTGATTGATTTCCTCACAACCACTCGTAATAATCCCCCCCACGTTTTCGACTCTCTCAAACATAATGAGAACCAGTCAATCGGCCTATTGCACAACACTTGCCGGCTCGGGCGTCATTGACACGGCCCCAATGACTATCCACATCCTCCCCTTTCTGTGGGCCGTTGTGGCGCGCTTTGTTGACTGACAGGAGGGAAAACACAAGACACATAATGAACGGAAACACGCTTTCTGAGTGACGTCAGCGCTCTTTTGCACCTTCGTCTAGCAGGGCCAGATGGGTGTCTTGGCATTCAGTACCAGTTTCTAGCAAGGATGAGTGATGACCGGCTCTTGGTAGTTTTGAAAAATGATCGGGGATTTGGGCTCTTTTGCGGGAGGCAAATGATAAAACGATTTGCTCGTGACGAATTTCTCTATAATAAGGAAATAATGAAGAAAAAAGCGAATATAATGCGGCTGCAGAGAAAAATGGGAATCTCGGTCAGTGGAGTAGTCGGGAGGGGTTTCGAACCTTTTCGACCTTTTCCAGTTGGCTACCGAGATTTTCAAACTGCGTCAAGCTTCCTGAAATCGATTGTTTTGGTTGAAAATAATTTTTCATGTGAATAATTGGTAAAAATTAAATATTTTGGAGAAGTTATACTCTAAAAATGTTAAACAAAATTATGATCAGAAATAAGAAATGGGTTAAATTTTTTAAAATAAAAAAATATTTTTGACTCAACTCTAAATATTAATGCAAAAATTAATTAGAATAATAATTTGATTCAAACGTTCCAACTCACGGTCTCTCTTCCCCTGTGCCCTTTTGAGTGAGTAAAAGCTACAATTTCAATCATTCCTTCCTCGTGCTCGAACCATGCGACGACCTCTAACCACGTGGGTTCTAAAATAAAAAAACCACGTGTGGTCTTTGAGCCACTAAATCTGCTCCTTTCACGATCTTTGATCAATTTCGATTGATCCTCAATATTTTTTCCAGTCGCAATGACACCTCGATTGGGCCCTATACATCAAAGTATCGGATGAATCACGTACGCAGGGCCCTCCAACTGAGCTATAATACTACTCTACTTTCTGTACACTCTAATTTTCTATTCTCTTCTTCTACTAATCTACTCTTACATATCTCCTGCATTCTTTTCAACAAGCATCCTAATTGAAACTCCCCAGAAAATGATTTTCCAGAGACTTCTTTGCGAACAATTCCTGATTGATTTATTTTTTCAAAAACCGTTCAAAAGACTTCTTCTGTAAGCCATATCATCAAAACTTCAAAAGTCAATTGAAAATTCCCTCCCTCCAGCCTCATTCATCCTTTTTAAGCAATTTTCCCTCGATTTTCCTAAAATACCATTCTTCAATTTCACTTTTCCACAAGATTTTCTAAGAAAAAATAAGTGTTAAGATCGAAAATTCCTTAAATTTTCCCAGAATTTTCCAAGAGATTTTGGTGTATTTTTCCCCTCCAATCGAGCTATTTTCCATAAATTTCGTTCGCCCGCCAGCTGTTCCAAGAAGCCATATCCATTCATTGAAGCCTTCAGCCAAGCGATTCAACCGAGGTTTTCCAAGAACAGCTAAGTTGTTTCCACGAAGCTTTTAGATACTTCCTCCTCTCCTCCCAAAGCACCTAGAGTCGTTACCTTGCCTGCAACTTTTCCAAGAGACACCCGTCAGCTCCTCCACTGCCTATTGTTCCATTCTTCTCGCTAGCTTGCGTCGATGCCGCCAAAAAAGCATTTCGATTTGTCAAGTCATCAGCTCTCATTCTGCGGCAGAACGAGAGGAGCACACACACACGTCAGATAAACAAAAAGTATCATCAAATAAAGTGCTCCAAATTGAGGTGGCGCTCGTATTTGCTGATCCAAAGAGAAAGAAACGGGACAAGATGGGGGTTGGGAGGTGAAAATCCGTTAATTGTCGCGAAAGTTGGGTCGAGTGGGAGATGGAGGGGGGAAATGAAAACAACAGAAGTCGATTCAAGCGCAAAGAAAACAGAAGGAAGCACTCGAGGACGGTTGAATGGCTCGATGCATGTCTGACTGCTCATACGTGAGCCCATTAAGTCTTTTCCCGGAGCTCTCTGCATCACTCTAACGGAGTTTGACGGGGTGGAAGATCAATTTGGCTTTCATTTTTATGCAAAGAACCGGCCTCACGTCTCTCTCCCCATTTTCCTACTTGCAGGCTCCAAGGAAATCCCAAAGTGGCAATACTGAACTTCGACAACAACTTAATCCGCACACTTGGACCGAAGTCGTTCCAGTACTTCGAGCAGCTGGACGAAATTTCCATGCGGAACAATTTCATTTCGGATGTGCCGAGAGGTATGTGAATGTTTATCCGTAATCTGGCTCAATATCACGGCAACGCGCGTGGAAGCGACTGGCTGATTATGATAATGCCTCCGCGAATCCTTGAATATCAATTTGAATGGAGACTCGCACAAAGAAGGCTACGCGTAATCTCCTCGCCGCAAATCATCTTTGAGCGCTCGAGTCTTGATTTCCCACAGCTTTCCACTAGCTCATTTATAATTTTCAGGAAATACGGCTCATTTCCAGCTCTACTTTTCTCTTTTCTACTTGCGCTTGCCTTGAACTTTTTCAAGTTAAAGGGGTACTCTAGAGCTCTTTAAACTTAATCGGTTGGGTTTTTAGTGCATTTTCCCTCAAATGGAGAAAAAATGCACTATTGCATCTGCTATGTCCGTCCGTCCGTCCGTCCGTCCGTCCGAAACTTTATAACTCAAGAACCAGAAGAGATAGAGACCTGCGGTTTTCTGTGTCGTGTAGGACATGGTCTGTAGGGTGGAAGGTTAGACATCTTAGACCCCCATTACCCCTAGGGGGGGAGTGAGGGGGGTAAACCCGTTGTATGAAAGTTCCTTATACTTCGTTCGATTGAGCTGAATTTTGGATATGTTATAGTTCACATCAAATCTAGCAAATCATAGAACACATGTATGCCCCTATCACTTAAGGGGGTGGGGTGAGAGGCCTCCGAAGGGGGGAAAAATTTAGTTGCTCCGATTGAGCTGAAATTCAAAATAGGCACGTAAAATTACATTATTAGAAACATTTGCTTCAAAACATGGTCTCAGAAACGTAAAACAATCCATCAGGAAACCTTTGAATATAATCTTGTGGCTCCCCTTGGAAGACAAATGGCCGAATTTTCAAGATCGTTCGATTAAGCTCAAACTTTGGAAACTCTTAGAGGGCTTTTATTTGAGCAAAAAACATTTCTATAGAATGCTTCTATCAACTAAGGGGGCGGAGAGGGGAACTCCCGAAATTTCTTTGGGAAGCAAGTCATGTGGATTTGCCTTTTAGGCTGAAATTTAAATTATTTATATAAATTACCGAAAAAGGTTGGTAAAGTTTATAGAAGTAAAAATGTTTGAGTAGAACTTAAGAGTAAAAAAATTAAATTTAATTAAATTAAATCAAATCAAATTAAATTAAATTAAATTAAATCAAATCAAAATACAAAATCGAAGATCAAGTATAAGAAGTGCATTTTCCCGGGTTTATATTTTGAGGGAATCTTATTTGAATTCATAATACATTTTCTGAATAAATTTCTGAATTCTTGAACCATTTACAATTAGATTCCCTCAAAATATAAACCCGGGAAAATGCACTTCTTATACTTGATCTTCGATTTTGTATTTTGATTTGATTTAATTTAATTTAATTTAATTTGATTTGATTTAATTTAATTTAATTTAATTTTTATTTTTTTTTCATAAATGTGCTGTTTTTCTAGGTCTCTTTTCTTTGAGCTAATTGTTTTACAAAAGTTCTGAAAAGGTCATCTCGTGGGAGTTTTTTCTTTTGAAGCAACAACTGAGGGAAAAGTTTCAGTTACATAAATAATTGGATTGATTATTCAAATAAAAATTTTGCTATATAAATCGAGCTGAAAAAATCATGCCTGGAGGAAATTTTATTTAGATACTTGGGAAATATTCTAAGGAAGATTTTTCTAGACCAGTGAAAAATTATTTCCTGAGGCTAAATTAAGCCTCTAACCGCTTCAAATTACACCAGAAAGAAACAACAAAAATCGAAAATTAATTTTAGGAGTAATCATTTTGTCCCAATTTTCCAAACCAAACCTCCTGGATTGTTCCATTTGCTAATGGATGAATTACCCTAAAATCCAAGCCCTAAAATATTCAGATTTCCTCCTCCTTCTCAAGCTCACTCAAATATGCAAACCGGATTTCGGCAACCACAAACGGATAATTGGCCCGCAAACGACTGCCAATAAGCAGTCAATTTGAGCCACCAGCCAGGGTCCATCGCGTGCTCAGCGTCAGACTCAATCACCCTTTCAGTTTTATTGTTTGGGATTACCATCGCTGAACTGAATATTGAATGCCGCTTATCAAATATGCACAATATTCTCTACTGCATATTTTCCAATTTGTCCCATCCCCCCGGCTCCCCGCGTCCCCCAGCAGCTCATACGTGTATACGTGGCTCAGTCAGGCGTTTCCATTCCGTTCCAATCGCAATCAATATTCAATATAAATCCGTAATGAAGACGTGCCGTGTTTTGCTCCAATCACACCAATCACACATTTCAGATTTCCTCTTCGGTCTCTCCTCCCTGGGCCGCCTCGTTCTCGCCAACAACTCCATTGCCAGCATCAACGTGGCTTTCGTGTCCGACCTGCAGGGTCTCAGGCTCCTGGACCTCAGCCACAACCAGCTCACCACGGTCGCTCCTGAGCTCGCTGCAGCCCTCGGACGCGCCGAAACCGTCGACCTGAGCTTCAACCAGATCGCCTCCCTGGACAGCGGTGACTCTGAGCCGCAGTGGCAGCACCTCAACGTGTCCTACAACGACCTGCACTACCTGCTTCCAACCTCCTTCAAGACCGGCTCCCGTCTGAGGTCCCTCAGTGTCGCTGAAAACTTCCTCACAACCCTCGAGGACAAGACCTTCGAGCTGCTTCCGAGTCTCGTGTCCCTGGACCTCTCGAGCAACCAGCTCCATGGTCTCAACCTGATGCTCCCGGACTCGCTGGAGTGCGTGCGGCTCGGGAACAACTCGCTACGGCTTTGGCCTCTGCAGAACGTCCCGGCGAATTTGACACACCTGGATGTGCACGGTAACGAGCTGAGTGAGATTTTTCCGGGTCACGATGCAGTACAAAATCTGCAGGTACGTTGCCAGTCTGCTGTTAATACCATAGAGCTTGAGGTTCGAGAGATAACAAGCCTTTTCTTGCTACAATGACTCCTGGAAAATTCAGCCTTAAAATGGACTTTAAAGTCAGAGCATTTTTCTCCCAGAAAAGCCTGTTACCCTCTACTATTAAACTCTATGGTTGCTTCAATACAATTCCCTCCCATTTTCATTGTGTTACTTGCAGTTTTTCAACGCTTCCCGTAATCTGATCGACTCGTTCCCCGAGATTCAATTTACGCACTTGAGAGTACTTGACTTGTCATACAACTCCTTCATCTCGATACCACCCCAGCTGGCTCGATACACGCTCCAGCTGGAGGAGCTGGTCATGGATAATAATCCGATTGCAATAATCAGTTTTGGTGAAAAACTTCGATTGAATAAATTGTCGTTGAGGAATATGCCGCTCGTCACGGCCATTCCAGCCTTCTCTTTCAGCAATATCGGTAAGTTGTTGGATATGTTTGCAATTAGTTCCGGTCCACTGGCTTAATGGGATCAAAACGTCCTTTTTTGCGGCACGACCGTTGTTTCCGATACTGCGGTTCTTCCTTGGAAGCCGTGTCTGTTCGTCTGAGCCTTCTTAGCCAAAATAGCTTTACTTTTTATCTTAATAAAAAAAATATTTAGGATTAAAATCACAAAGGAGCCCTCTGAATCCTTGAACAGGTCCTTGAATTAAATTATTGAAATACAAGCTAATTTAAAAATGATCTGAAAGGAGCTTAAAAAGCAAAAATAGCCTCGAAAAAAATTACCCTTCGTCTTTAAGCCTTTTGAAAACTTAATCAGGCTCTTAAATCTAAGCCTTAAAATACCAGCTAATTTTTAAATCAACCAAAGAGCCCCAAAACATAGAGAGCAAAAATGAAAGCTTCAAAATTCCATTTCCCCCCAGTAATAGGTCACCGCTTGTAAAATTGGGCAACTTTGTTGACGTGAAGCAACATGCAGGCTCATTCCGGAAGCCATTCAATCTGCAGGCTTTTGTACATTTTATGTGGCCATATAAACCGTTTTCTGGGATTTAGGGCTTTGAATGGCGCCAATCTCGTGAATTGGAACGAAATTCAATGAAAGAGAAAATTTAAGTGCGTGCGAATCCAAGCTCAGATTCATCTCAATCATTCATTAGTTAGCCCGAATTGAACTCTGATTTCACCCTCTCTCTCTATGTGATTCCAGAGGGAACGAAAGTACGCAAGGATCAGTCGTCCACCTGCCTCGACATCATCGTCTCTCACTGCGACAACCTGGAGCACGTGTCGGAGGACGCATTCCTGGGGGTTCGACTCTGCTACGTAAGTGAAACAAGGCTGTCATAATTAATGTCCTTATTTACCCAAAATACCGGAATTTGTATGCGCGCTTTGAAGAGAGGGAAGGCGTTTTAATTAATGTGTCTCCTTTCGTCCCTCATTAAGAGGCTTGTTTGGCGTGTATACAAATTAAAAATCCCCGCTTCCGGCAAACTTTTCTTCGAAACTTTCAATCCGCTCCCCTTTCCAGCTTGACTTGAGCTACAACAGGATAACGAAGCTTCCAAGTAACCTGACGGACTGGCAGCTACTCGAGGACGGCGTCAACCTGCAGGGAAACCCTCTGCACTGCGACTGCGACTCGCAGTGGATGCTGGACCACATTTTAATCACGCTGTACCAGGACTCGCAGCACCAGCACCTGCTGGCCGATTTGAGGTGAGACCACAGAGCTCTTTTTCTAGAGGGAGAACGCCATTGTTTTACTCGTAGACCTTTGGGTTTAGTTGCTTTTTTCGACTCTCTCGCTTCTCAGACTCAAAGGAAAATTTACGCTTGACTTTTTCGATTTTTAAGCTTAGTTTTTCCTTTGAAAACATCGAGGAAGGACGAATGGTTGGATAGGAACCTTGATTGGCTTTTAAATTTTACATATGAAAATTATTTTCTCTCCCCTCTTTTTGCATTTTAAGGAGGTTTCCTAAAACCTTTTAGAATTGGACAAAACTCTTTTGAGAGAAATGAGGATTATCCCTCTTAACTTTCTCAAGCCACACCTTCTTTAAAAAATAATAATAATAAAAATACCTAATATTAAAGACTCCACTCCCCTAAACCCAATTTTTTTTTTTGCAGGCCACACTCCTCATTTTAATAGCCATTAAAAAATTCAAACTCCACCCCTCGAATGCTTAGGCCTCATTAAAGGTTCTAAGTCTCTACCTTTTCGAAATTTATAAGCCCCTCCCTCTACAATTTTTTTAGGCTCCTCCCATTTTTAATCAAGACTCCACCTCTTCCAAAATTTTGTCTTTTATATATTTTCAAACCAACAATAAATAAATAAAAATTTAAGAATTATTAAAAATGGAAAAAACACAAAAAAGTTCCTTACAAAGCCCTGGAAGCTTTTTTTCAGTTTCATTTTCAATAAGGTTTCAAAAAAATTTTGGTAGTCCTTACCCCCCTCTAGCAAACACAAGTGTCTACGACTGGTACGCTCGCTGATTGTCTTTTAATTATTCCCATTTAATTTGCGATTGTAATTCTGTTCGCAGATGCGGCGGCGGGACCGAGGCCGTGTTCAAGAACCAGCGGTTCGTGCGCTTCTACAAGCGCGAGAACGTCTTCTGCGACCCGGACCCAGCCTTCCTGCGGTCCATCAAGTACGACACGCTGAGTGAGCTCGACGACGAGGTCCCCGAGATTCAGCTGGGCAACGTTCGCGTCCGACTCACGGGGGGAATGCCGAGTTACGTCATCATCATCATAGTGTCAGCGGTTGTCCTCATCCTCATCGTCATTTCGGGCGTGTATCTGACGCGGGTGCAGAACAGGAAGCTGAACGCGAGAAACAGGCGGTACCAGAGCTAAAATGGGCGACGACGAAACCACATAAGTTAAGAGCTTTAATTCCTTATCAAATGAGTACGAGAGACTTTAGGGAGAACATCAATTTAATTAGCCGTAAGGAGATTCAAGGTATTAATAAAAACGACAAATTGAAATGGTTCGCTTGTATGGGCACCGAAACAATCAATAATGGGGATGGATGGCAAACACAAAGGATCGAGGTGGGGAGTTCACATTCTGGTCACGAACTTTGCGCATTAGCTGGTACCTTTGGCATCTTTGTCCCCTCGTGTCACTTCGCATTCACCCGGCAGCACTCAGTGATGGCACGAAAATTAGATTATAAAATGTAAACTGACTGACAGAGTCTCGTTAAACTTTCGACCATTATATGCGAGATAGATGCTGGCGGTTGAGGCTGATTAAATGTAACGAGATGCCTTGGGGTTCGGGTTCTCGCTTTAATTTGATATCGGGTTCCCTAATAAAATACGACTTGGAGCCGTTGATTTTGCCAGCTTCGGGCCAGAAAGGTAGACGCCGACTTCCTCCAGTCATCGAGAACACATAGGAAAGTTTTGATTTTGTCGGAAATAAAATTATCCACACTTCATCAATGGGAGCAGGGATGAGTTGCGCTTGTTTCCGAGAAAATACATTGTTTGTGAAGGAGTGGGAGAACACGAGATACGGATGGAAAACCAGGGATGGACCGAGGGCAGGGGCAGCAATTTTGGAAGTCCAAAATATTTTATTCAGATATTTTAATTATATATTTTCTGTGACTTGATTTGTCTTCCATTTTAACTACTCGCTTGATTGAAGTGGTTTTGGTATCACTGGACTAGAAGTCTACAAAAGTGAGTGAGATTCAGATTGACGGACACGTTTTTAACCCCGAAATTCAAGCTTCTAGGAGGTTTCTTAAATTTTTAGGGAACCCATTTTATGAATTTTTGGCTCCTAAAATTTTTGAAGGACCTCCTGAGCTCTTCCCTACACACCTCTAAAATTTTAAGAGGTGCCAGAAAATTTTCAGAAGTCACTAAAATTTTTGAAACATGTTTGGTAAATTTTGTTTTCGTAAAAATTCTCTAAAGGTTCTGAAGAAACCTCCCCGTGGACTACAGAAAGACCCCTTCACCTGTATAATTTGCTAATCTCATCCCAAAAAAAAATTCTTCAACATGAAGTTGGGAAAAAATTTCTGCCCCTGCAAAAACTCTCTTTCCGCCACTGAGGGAAACACAGTCTGGTTGTTTCAGATTCAATTTTACTTCTCTCGCTCATAAATGCAGGACGGCAGGTACTTCGTGCGCCACTGCCGCCTTTGTTCGACGTTTCTTTGTTCCCAAAGCACTTAATAAGTAATTCGCGTACTAAATATACGATTAATTGCGTCGTGAAATTTGATGCGCTGTCTAGATAATTGATTGCAGTAATTAGTTTTCAGAATAAATGGTGTCTCGACTCTGTTACTGCTGCCTGCCAACTTGCGCCAAACTACACATACACACAATCCATTAAGCTCAATTTTATAGCTAATAAAATGTTCAATAAGGCACTAGTTTCATCGTCCAACAACTTTCTCTTTTACTTTTCTTTGCTCTTCACTTTCCTACTCGCTTCCACGCGACTGATCCACTCTCCCAAGTTGTACACGGAGTAGCAGACGAGCATAACGACTGCATAAAACTTGATTCCACTCGAGTAGGTCTTCTTGAAGAACTCCCGTCCCACCTCCACGTCAGCGAAGAACACGAAGTTGGACAGAATCGAGGGCAGCATCACGTTGGCGCCCAGCAACGCGTTGAGTCTCAGCTCGCCTGCGGGACTCAGGAACTGTCCCACGAAGCTCCTGTATTTCTGCGACGAAGTGAGAACAGCCAGGAAGTTCTCAGCCGTGACGCAGACAAAGTTTAGAGCTGCCCACACGAGGATGGAGTACAGGAGTCCGTGCCAGAGGTAGATGAAGGTGAAGGTTGCCAGCGTGGCCCCGAGACGACGCACGTAGCTGGAGGTTCTGGAGCAGAGCTCGGCGTAGATGTACTTGAAGAGGAATTCGTAGAGTCCCCGGTCAAAGTGCTTCCACATGTCGGTGTATCTGTGGGTCCGGGAGATGCAGCGGGGTCTGGCCGGCATGGAGATGCTGTCAAAGGTCCCCATGGCCGAGCCGATTCCGTAGTAGATGACGTACTTGATGTGGAAGAACGTACCCATCAGGTAGCCGTATCCGTAGATGCCCCACGAGTTCAACATCGGCAGGATCTATGGAAAGAAAAACACTGTCTGGTTAGGACTATGGAATAAAAGAGCTCATTAAAAGCTCAAACAAATAATAAATCTTGGTTTAAGAATTTATATTCGATTTTTGAAAATTTTTGAGTATCTCCAAGTCTATGACAATGGCCATTTTTGACCGTATTCGTACCCAAAATTTTTTTCTAAGACATGAAACCAGGAAGCTCAGAAGCAAAGTGCGGGAAAATTTCAAGAAATACGGGAGATATGGCCATGAAATCAAAATCAATAAGGCGCCGCTTCGACTTACCTCCTTGTGTTGAAACCGGAAGTGATTGATGTACAAGAAGTGGAGGCAAAACTGGGTAAACAAGAAAAGTGCCCAGCAGTACAGCACGCTCTTGACGAGCTGCCAAGTGCGACGTGCCACCTGCAACTCACGCTTGCCAAAGGTCAGGAGCATTTCTCGGTGGCGCCCAAACAGCACCACTGGCCCGATAAAAAGTGTGGGTGGGTAGAAGACGTAGCCCAGAAAGTCGATCAGAGTAAAGTGCAGACTTCTGCCGTCGTCAGCTATCTTGTCCACCGTGAAGCTCACGCACTTTAGCGTGTTCCAGCCCATGGCGACGTACAGAAAGTAGAGAGTCTCGCCGTACTGGCCCTTGGTCGTCAGGCTCTCGAAGAAATGCTCGACGCTGCTGACGTTCATGAGAAACATCCACACGAACACATTGACCCAGATGAGGCTCTTTTTCTTCAAGTTTCCCACGTAGAAGGCCGTCAGGGACTTGGCGAGCAGCAGACATACCGCTCCGAAGCCGCAGATGTGGTTCACGACCAGCAGCCCGAAGACAACCGACACGTAGGAAAAAGCCTGAAATGAGCCTTCAGAGAGCGACTTAGATGAAAGCTAGAAGCCATTACCTTCAATCTGAACCAACGACAAAGCTCTGAGATCGCCAAGTAGACCACGTAGAGCAGAACAGTGCTGAGCAAGAAGTCCCGCCAAGCCTCCCACTCGAAGTCCGCGTTATCGCGACGTCGCTTGAGAAAGTCCCAGCCCAGGTCGTGATAAATGTACCCCGGAATTTTCTCTGGAAGCTATCCACTATCAGTTGACCTTGGGAATTTCACCGAAATTCTTACCATCGCAAATCCGGAGAACATCCGTGACCGAAAAGAACAAAATCGCAGCGTAAACTGAGAAGTACAAGGCTATTTCGTAGACTGGCAGGTACAGGGCCATTGTAGGAACTAACTTTAAGTCATGACAAGCTCGGAGAGAGGCTTAAGTGCTACTAAAACGCTGAGCAAACACCCGGAGTCAAATCCACATTTTGGAAAACAATTTAGTGGAGGGTTCACCCAGTCTAGATCAGTCAACTTTGACAGCTGCCAGCTGTTTTCTGTTTTTCAACGCAGATTCGGAAATTTCTGATTAAATTCGTCGACTTTGAGTACTTCAAGCTGAAATAAGACCTTTCACGGATTTCCAAGCATGAACTGTACCAACGTGGTTCTTCTGATTGGTAAAAATTGGCAGGAAAAGAGGAAAAACGTGAAATACGAGCGAATTTACTTTCAGTGGCAGTTTTCTCCTCCTCGGCCAGGGGACTGGAGCTGAAGGGTCTGCAGTTCTGGATCCAGATGATCACTGGCGAGCTGCTGGAGGCAAAACCAGGACCCACAGATGCCGTAGAGAAGAGTTCTAGAGACGTAACGGGGGGATTTTCGCACCTCAACTTCATCGACCACGTCTCGCTGGCCGACAAGCAAATATGTCTGATTGACGACGACCTGCTGAACCTGAGCGAGCCCGAGAAGACGCCCGAGCGCAAGATCGTCAAGTGTCTGCCGTACAAGGGGAACGGGACGTTGGTGATGGTTGAGAGCGTGAAGGACCTCGTGAGTCTCCTCATGCCGCACGGCAATTTTACGAAGCAGAACCGAAACAACCCCGGGAACTGCGTGCTGGTGCTCTTCTACACCAAGTCGTGTCCCGGGAGCGCGCTCCTGGCCCCACACTTCAACGCCCTGCCTCGACAGTTCACCAACCTGAAGATTGCCGCCATCGACGCCTTCGCGAATTCGGCCCTGAACTCCGACTTCGGCATCATCGGGCTTCCCACTATCCTCCTGTTCCACCAGAGTCGTCCAATAGGTACTTTTTGCTTCCCCAAAAAGTTTCATGAGTCGTTAAGTTTAACAATTTCCCTTCCAGTGAAATACAACGAGACGACTTACTCAGTGAAGAACTTCATCAAGTTCGTCCACCGCCACACGAACCTCCTTTCGCACTCCAGCTCCTCCGCCTACGTCACCTCGGAGGACTTCAATGGGCCCCTCTCCAACAAGGTCGTGTACGAGCGGGACTTTTGGCTCTACGTCGCCTGGATATTCATCGTCGTCTGCTCCTGCTACTACTTTTCCAAGTCACGGCTCTACATTCAGATCGTGGAGATGATTAAGAGAACGTGGAGGGAGTCGGAGGCGCAGCACGAGCACTAGAGGTTGCGGGAAGTTTGAGACTGGATTGTGATACAAAATATTAAGAATAAATAAATAGCATAGTTTTCGTGTAAGCAGAACGGTTGTTTACTGAAGAGCACTTCAAAGAAGGAATAATAAACAGGCGGTTGAGGTTTTAACGAATTTCAGAGACGTAACTCAGCAGGTCTCAATTTTTTTCTTAAAACGATTTCTGACGAGCTAAAAATTTTTTTTATAAAAAACCTCTTATCCCTAATTTTTACCGTAAAATTGATACCCTCCCAGATTCGAGAGAGCCCCTCCGGAGGTTCTAAATATCCTATTGTGACCAGGGCCGTCGAGAGAAAATCTGGGCCCGGTACTATCAAAGGGAAATGTTCGAGATTCTAGGGGCCCGGACGCCGGCCCGGGCCCCTTAAAAAATCACGGGCCCGGGGGGTTTACCCCCTATCCCCCCCCCCCTCTCGTCGGGCCTAATTGTGATCCACTACTCCACTAGTCGTACTAAACTAATTAGAACGACACATTGTAGTCTCCACGCTTAAAAAATGTATAAGCTCTCTCTTTAGTTACACCTCTGCTTGGACCCCTAAAAATCCAAGGGAAAACCCCTAAAAATCCCAGGGAAAACCCCTAATCAGTCGGGCACTGAATAGGACTCCTCCGAGACAAAGTTGCCGCTTTGCATACTCGAGTTCCCTCCCTTCCTCCCTCTCAGTAATTGTGGGCAGTTTCATTATTTCCACCCCGTCAATTTAAATACTTGAGCTACGATTTTCTCTCAATCGTGCGAACACAAAGCCGCCCAAAGCGTACGAACTCATGCGCAAAACGGGTTCTATATTGATTGAGAACTCAAACTCAGTCGCGGTGGGGACTTGCGATGATTTGGCGCGCGCGGTGAGGTGTGTAAATTACAATTTGCACAATTACGAGACCTGACATTTGACGGTGAATTGTCCATGCCAGACCTTTGACCTGGCCACCGCATGAGCACACGTGACCTTGGTCGAGATAATTGGGTCCTTTGTCTCGGGCGACGTGGGGTGACCTTGGGGCCATTTAGCACCGCAGAGAAGTGAATCCGAGAACCTAAACAAATTCCGACGATATTTATTCCCGCACACAGAAAAACGCGAAACGCGAGAAGAGGAGTGTTCTCCTCCCCCTCGACCCCCCCCCTGTGCTGCGTTCGCATCAACAGCTGCTGTATGTAAGTCGCTCTCCTCTCTCTTTCTCTCTCGCTCACACAAGCCCGAATGCCGAGTCGTCGTCGCGAGGCTGGCTTTTGGGAGTGCTGTGTAGTCTACGGGCCGTCAGTGTAGAATCAATTTTGCACAAATAAATTGCCATTTGCTGGTGAAAAAAAGAGATTTTGTTGTGTGCAAAAAACCATTGTGTAATAATGTGAAAATCGCATCCCAGCCCGACAGACATTTTGCACCAGTGCTAGAAGTCACACCGAGGGTTCACTGAGTCGGATTACGTCAAATTTGCGAGTGCCAGTGCAAAATTATAATTTACAACGCCAGCCATTTTAATCTTTCTGCCGAGTGCGTACAGTCTTTACTTTGTCTCCTCCGCAACTCGCAGTCTCGGAGTCGCGAAGTCGTCATTAGTCGGTGAACAAGTGATAAGTTTATTGTGATTTTGTAATTTATATACCATACATGCGACACATATGCAGTTCCCATATGTATGAGGCTGGTCAGTGAAACAATATAAAATATAAAGCAGAACATGACTAGGTGTAGCTAAGCAGCTCTAGTCTCGACTCTCGACGACGTAAGTACGCCTGTATACGGGGAGTATTTATTTTGAATTACGGCAAATGTGGCGTTGCACAATTCGAGAATGTCACGGCTGCGATTATCTTGAACTTGAAATTCCTCGTCAATGGGTTGATTCGCGGACCGCGGCCGGCCAAACAGGTTTCTTCGCGGGAACCGGGAATGGGAATCTGGTCGCAATCAAATTAATCTGGCCGAGCGCTAAAATTAATCATATGCCTTAATGGCAACCCATAGAGCTCGCCTACTAGAGGGATAACTCAAAAACGTAATTTTGGTGTTTTAAGATTTTCCTAAAGCCAACATGGCCGCCATTCAAGTCATTGTAATTTTATGTTTTTTTTTTAACTTTCCATAATTTGATTTTACACTACAAGTCTGGTTTGAATGAATGAGCGTATTTTAAAAACTGCTTACCTAATATTTGCAAAATAAAAAATATTTTATCCAAAATTTATCTTTCAATATCTCAAACATCAATTTTTTTCGATCCCAAATTTTATCATTTTGTGTGTGAATCATTCAATTTAAGTTTTAAAAATTGTAAACGTAATTTTTGTAAATTAACGATTTTTGCCAGAAAATATTTTGTTATTATTTTTGCCACAGAAAACTTTTTAAAGTCTCAGGAGATTAAAAATTACAACACGAACATGCTTACACTCTTTGAAGTTTTTCTCCTCAACCACAAGTACGATTTAGAAGAATGAACGCAATTTAGAACCTGCTTAAAATTTACAACAACTTGAAGTCACAAAATAATTTAATCAAAATGGGCAATATGTTGAAGTTTTGTGCTTAGTTTAGTGGCGAAAATTCACTGAAAAATTCAAATGGTTTTATTTTGAGAGAAAATATCCCTCTAGTAAATAGACTCTATGTGGCAACGATTCGCAAAGTCCGCGGATTGTCTGTCTCTGTCATTATGCGTAAATCAAGCGGCAAAATGACATAACCAATTCTCGCGTCTCCTTTTTGTGCTGCTTCAATTCTCATCGAAAAACCCGAGTTTTTGGGCAGGTTTGGTCTCTCGCTGAGGCCTTGACTTTGCTTTCCGATCTGGAAGCCGCTGGCAAGTGATGGAGTTTCCGCACGACAGCATCCAATTTAATCGCGAAAATTAGCAAATTTTAATCCAATTTTTCCATTGCCCAAAATTACATCAAGATCCAAAAGTGCCACCACCAGTTTTCATCGATTATAAAATTGGCGATGATGACGCTGTCTGTCGTCACATACGCGCGTCTGTACGGGAACGCGGCGGTGGAGGAGAGAGAAGGAGAGTGCGAGAGAGAGCCGTAAAATTTTTCGCGCAACACATCGAAACGCGAGCATGTCGGCAATCTCCGTGGGATGAATCGCGAAATTCGGGTATGTGCTAAAAGTTACTGCAGCAGATACGCGAGAGTGACGACGGTCTGTTGTAAGTGGCGAGCGGCGAACAGTGTAGTCGGAGGAACCAGGGAAGTGTATCAATCGAGCGCGCGACCATCAAAGAATGTGAAGGCGAAGGAGGAGAAGAAGAAGAGTGGAGCAGAACCTGCGAAAGTTTGTATTTATTTAGTGCAATTTTCGAACCTCCAAGCCGCGTCATCGTCATCGGATGCAATTCAATTCAATTCGGGCTTAATAGGGGGAGACGTGAACGTGCTTGATTGCGAGCGGGGATTACGTAATACGTGGCGCAATAAATTTGATAGGCTGGCAATTGTGATGCTAAAAAAGGAACACGGAACTAGGCTCCGAGGTGTCTTTTATCTCCAGAACGTCTTTGTTCGCGCCGTTAGGGCCTGTTCACATATTACGTAACGGTGAAAATCGAGATTTTCGACCCCCACCCCCCCCTCTGTCACGGTTTGTCCTATATAACAGTACTTAAGTTTGTACTGACTGTCACGGAGCGGCCGACACCCCCCCCCCCCCCCCCCCTTGGACCGTGACGTAATATGTGAACAGACCCTTATCTCGGAACGCAGCCAACGCCTCTGAGCCTGAAGTTGTGATTTACGGGACTTTTCTCATTTGAGGAAGAATTTCAATTGCTTTGGGACTTTCTAGACTCATTTTTCGGCTTTTTTTCGGATGATGCTAAGTTCGGAGGCACTTTGGAGTCTTCTGAGAACTTATGAGGACCCATTTTTGAACAGTTCTTTTTTTCCAAATCGAGAAAGACATTGACTTAAGGGGCTGTCTGTTTATTGAAGGGTTCCTCGGCTCCACAAAACATCTCAAGGTCGAAAGGGCCAAGGAAGTATATGTACGACTCTGGAAGGTGCCTGCAAAAAAAGGGTTTCTCTATTCTTGGCTTAAGAAATTTGTTTTTCAAAGAAAATGGAGTTTTAAGTTACCTCATTGGTAAACCCAGAAAATACCTGCTTAGGTGTCAAAGACTTTAGTTCCTGTACTTTTGTGTTAAAAAATGATTTCATTTTTATCAGTTTAGGGGAGCTACTAGCCCAGTGTGAAAAAATTCTCCGATCCACAATTTTTCGTTTGTTTGTCCTGTCCAATTTATATTCCGGAAATAAAAATTGGAAAAAGAAAAGGCAATTCTGTCTAAAAATTTTTACTTCCGGGCATCGGCCAGTCAAGTTTTTTCAAGTCTGTCCGCATGGACAGACTTGCCAACAAACATTCTCGCCTCGCGGACAGACTTTTACTCCAGCGCGGACAGACTTGAGTCTGTCTGCAGTCTTTCCGTTCCATACTGGCCGAGGACGGACTTGTTCAAACTGGGAGGGTTCCTTTCTGATCCAAATCCCAGTAAAGTTCGGTAAAATTGTCTCGAAGAAACAGGCCAGAAGAAAATGTTTATACAGGCAAGAAATGGGGTGAACAAAGCCCCGTCAAGGCCCAACTTTACGAGTAATTGCCTCAGCAAATCAAGGCTCAACTTTGCCCGCACATACCGAAAGGCTCACGGAGGAAAACAAATAGTGTCCTATTTGATATGAAATCATGCAAATGAAGTGACCTTTTTCCCGTACTCTCAGCTCTCTCTCCCCGCACGAAGCTAGACACAGCAGCAGCGACACAGGAAAGTGCTCGTAGTAGTTTTGACAAATTTAACAAGTCTAAGCTCTCGCACGACATTTAGTTAGCTCGGCAGAGTGCTGAACCGGATAGGAAGTTACGATACGAGTCGTGGAAAGCGAAGGAGCGCACTTAATTTACGTGCCAGAATGTAAGAGGTGGGGTGAAGGGGTGAGGGAGAGATACAGCAGTTACACGAAATGCTAGATTCGATGTAGCAGTGCACATCAACTTTACCTGATGGAGTGTATCAAGGGACAGCTTTGTTTTTGTGCGCTCGCAGATTGGCGTGGGCTCGTGTTGGGGTCGTAAAACAACGGAACGAAAGTTTTTGAGCGTGCTGGTAACGTGATGGTGGATATGTCAAAAGGAGGATAAAAGGTGAATGTAGATTTATGGGTTTTGTCGAATGTAAAGTAATACAATTGGGCCAGATGTTGCGCGGAGGTATCGATTTTCTAGGCTCTCGTTTCAGCTATAGGCCGGCAATTTCGTTTGATTGGCAGGCAAATTAAGAGGAGAGAAAGAGCGTATCTTTTTTCCAATTCGGCTGTCAACTCTATTTTGACGAACTCAAGAGTTTTCATGGAGCTCTGCTTTATCGAAATATCGTTGGCGAGAGATTTTCAAATGGTTAAAACTTTTGTATGGCTCATCCGATTGAGCTACAATTTTAGTATGTTGTAGATGACAGTCAACACAACAAATCATAGAACAACACCATGACCCTATCACCTACGTGGGAGGAGCTAGGGCTCACCAAAGTTGATAAAACCGTTTTTTACTCACGATTTTTTTCCTTCCGGCAGCTGTAACTTTTCTATGGATCACGACAAACACATGGCTTGGAGACCGTTAGAAATCCAAATTACCTCATAAAAATTTTTTACCAAAAAACTTGAATTTTCGTACTTTTTATCAAAAATTAGAGGGTTAAATTTCCTTCTCTCAAACCGAAGGTACTTGGACCAATCGATACCGTATCGGTTAACCAACAGCTCCCCAAACGAGGCAGACGCCTGGTTATCCCGTCGAGTAGTGAGCCGAATCCCGAAAACAAATACGGCGGGGGATAAAAATGACGAAGGGGAAGGGTTAATCGGGTCATTGGATACCTGCCAAGCGGCAGATCAATTACTTCGATATATTTTACTGTGATTGATTGAATGGGGATGACATGATAAATGTCGAGTGAAGTGTCGTTTGCGCAGTAATTCCCCGTCATTTGATCGATAATTTTTCCATCACCCCCCTCACGCTCGCTCGGAATCCTGAGGGCATCGCAGAAGAGCGACAAAACGAAATATTCACTTATAATTCCACATGTAAATCATCAGAAGCTTCCTTCTGTCATTACGATTACACTTGGCCAGAGTTATTTATTCAGCAACGCCGTGACACAAACACAGTCTTGCCATTTAATTACGATTATGTGTCCCCTGATGAGTTATAATTTTGACATTAATTTGAAATAATTTTAAATGCGCTCACCGAGGTTTGCTACAGCACTCATCGTAGAAGTGGGAGCGAGACAGCTTGAATAATGAATGCAGCTGCGGTGGGCTTCAGGGGCCTAATTACATTCATTAGTTGCACACAATGTAAAGCAGCGCGATCTGAAATTCAAATTTCATTTACTAAATTTCGAGCTCCCCGCCGTCATTGTCGTTTTCACGCGCGCTGCGATGAAAAATGCACGAGATAAAGAGCACGCGAAAATCGATCGTTACACGATTTCCATCGGACTAGCACAGTGGGACGCAATCACTTCGGGATTTTTAGTCGACTAACTTTACTCAAAGCAATTCGTTTCCGGGGTTTTGAGCCAAAAAAAAATTAATTTGGAGAAAAATACATTTTTCGTCAAAAATTCAAATTTTGCCCAAACCTTATCTTTCTTAGGAAAACTCGATTTCAGGATTTTTGAATGAAAAGTTTTTGTTGAGAAAATGGTCCCTGGAGGTGTAACATAGTAACTTTTGGCTTAATGAACATATTTCCAAGGTTTTTGGGTCAAAAAGAGGAAATTAGAAAAATAAAATTTTTGACATAAAATTTTGAAAACTGACCAAACCACGACCGGTTAAGAAAATCTCACTTTCGGGATTTTTCATGATAAATTTTTTATCCCAAAAATGATCTCTGAAGCGACTAGTTTTCGCTTAAAAAGCATGTTTCCGGAGTTTTTGGGTAAAAAAAGTGGAAATTGGAGAAAAAACAATTTTTCAGTTCAAATTTCGAAAAATTACCAGACCAGAGGCTGTACTTGGCTCGTTAACGAAAACTCAATTTTGGGATTTTTGGCCAGAATTTTTTGTCACGAAAATGACTCCTAAAGCCTTTATACGACCAAGTTTACTCAAAACATCACGTTTCTTGAGTTTTTGGGGCGAAAAATGGGAATTTAAGAAAAAAAAAATTCAGTCAAAATTTTGAAAAATTATCAGACCTTGGCTGGTTATCGAAACCTCGATTTCTGCATTTTTACCTGAAAATTTGTTGCCACATAAATGTACCTAAAGGCTTTGAAAAACCAAGTTTTCCCAAAAACTCACGTTTCTGAAGTTTTTGGGGCAAAAAATGGAAAATTTCCATTGGAAAATTTTTCATCGGCTTCTAAAAATTTTCTGGAACGTCCAAAAATCGAACCCACCCTCTGTGCATGAGACCAATGGGACGGGGTAGGTGTTTGAGGGTGATAAATCCGCGGCAACTCGGAAGTGGAGCATGTCGCTGAAATATTCAAGCGGGATGAAGGGTGCTCCAGAGGGGTCAAAAGCCTCGAAGCCCACCTTCGAAGCATCGACCGAGTCAGCTGATGCTCGGAAAAGGGTATCTCTTGCCGGCAATCGCGCGTTTCGCCAGAGGCACGTCCGCTCTTGTTTCTCTCTCTCTTGCGAGCGCACTCACCGTCGCAGTACATGTGGTGCGGAAAACAATGGTGCGGTGGGGAAGCGATTTGTCGGCAGCGCGAGAGCCGGAGAACGGTTTTACATCGAAGCTACCTAGGCTGTCCTCAGGCAGCATTGGAATGGTTGAGGCATGGCGTGGGGTAGGTTACTGGCATAGAGTGGGGTAGGCTGTACGAGGTCGTGTGTGTGTGAACGGGGGGGGGGAGGGAGGTTGGGAAAACGGAAGGAAAACTCTCTCTCTCGCTTACTTCCCTCACTTCGGGATCGTGTGCGTGTGGTTGTGTGAAAAAAGCAGCTTTCGGGATTGAACGGAATAATTTTTCTCTTTTTTCGCACACAGCTCCAGCCGTTTCCTTAACAAAGTGGCTAGACTGCAGCTGTATTTGAGGTGCTTCAGAAGTCAGTGCATTTGGGCGTTCGCGAGTGAGGAAAATTTTCCCCCGAAAAAAGGACTAATTGGGCGGTGTTGGGGCTCTCTAATGGGTCGTGAAATGGGACAAGAGTGAAGAGTGACTTTAGTAGTGGCGTTACATCATCCGCCTCCAACCACCCCCCGCAATTACTTCCCACCCCGCCGCAGTGCACATAATGTGAATTTAACGTAAATAAATCATCTGAAATATACGAGTTCGAGCGAAAATGAGTGCCTCCGAGATTGATGATGCTAGTCGCGGAGTCACGAAGTAGAGTGAGATCATCATTTGCGTTTGCGAGGCAAAAGAAACGAGAATCGGCACCTGGCTGGAGACACCGTCTTAATTAATCAGGTTAGGCCACCACCAACTTCTCCAATTATATACAGTTTTGTGCCGAGTGCCGCCCATTTCAGCCACCACCGCACCACTTCCTCCCCCGGCAATCCTTTGGAGAGCAGGAGGAAAGAGTGTGTGGCAAGAAAAGGAAAAATCGATAAAGTTTTCCGTAAAACAGTGGAACTTGCGAAGTTAAATGTAAAGAGTAACGAGCAAAGAGGAGATTGCGATGCATAAAAGATAAGTTGCAATTGCGAATTCCGGCTGACATCAGGATTTGCATATCTGAGGGAAGATGGTAAATTGAATAGGAGTCTGGACCGTGCCGTTTTAATAATTCAGCGTTTTCGGGATCGCAGACGCTGGAAAGCGCCCGTCAATGTCTTAGCTGACGGACGTAATTCCGTCCTTTGCCATACTTTTTCAAGAGCCGCTTTGATCTGCTCATAAGAGGCGCTCTTACCGCAATTTGCAGCCCAGTAGCTAGCGTTAACCAGGCCCAACTTTTTCTTCCAACATCGTAGCAGAATCGCGAAGTTCAGGAGAGACGTAAATGGACGTGTTCAAGTAGTTTTGGAGGTTTTGGGGAAGCGTTAAAAATTAACCCATTTCATGCCAAGAAACTTTGGAATTTTTTCTGACATAAGGGTAATAGGTAGGAAGCTAATTCTTTTTTGTCTAAATATTTCATCTTTCGTCTTTACCTCATAGAAGAAAATTTTTCTCCTAAGGCTCTTAAAACGAGCCTCTAAGGCTTTTAAAAAATAGGCTTTTTCGATCATATTTTTTTGAGAATTCCCCAAAATTTCGTATTTTGTAATTTTTGTCTGAGATTTTAATGACTAAAAGAATAATAGTCAAACATCACGGAAAAAATCGAGTTCTTCCCAAATAAGGCTTTTCATAGGTTAAAATTAGGCTTCAAAAGTCAATGATGAAAAAAGCACGTTTTTATTGTACATTTCATATATGTATGGTATATTTGATGAAAACATATTTTTAAAATTTGAGAAACTCTATGCTGCATATGATGTGGATGAAGAAAAACCATATATGTATAATATAGTTATATATGCGAAATATACAATAAATAAATGTAGGAGATTTGTTTTTACCTAAAATTTTTTATACGGGGGCAAAAAGGAGCTATCATTTTAAAAATGAGCAAAATCGTACAAGCGAAGTACAGTACAGTATAAGGGTTTCTGACATTTCAAAGCCGAATGAAGTCTTTCAAAAACTTTTGGTGTAGTTTTACTGTAACTTTGGAGCCAAATGAAGCTTTTTCCGTGCCATAATATTTTTTTTAGAGCTTCTTTGAGCAGTTCTTAGGTCTGAAACTCGGCTTTAAAGTCTGAAGATAAAAGACTAATAAACTTGGAGATAAATGGAGTCCTTCAGGAGTCGTTAGAGTTTTGTGTGTGTCCTTAAATCAGCTTGGAAAATGTTTATAAGCTTGAGTAACGTCAATAAATAAGGCATTTTGATTGTGAGCCGAAAATAAGCCAGCGAGGAACGCCACAAAGCCATCATAGCGATGATTTAGTAACCGAGTCGTAATCCGCGGAGGCAAGAGTCTTCCGCGACCCCAAACCACATCGTTAATGAGCGAGCATGCAGTCGGAGCGCACAAACATTCCTCCCAAGGTCGTCTGTTAAAACATGCTCTATAGAAGCAGGGGCATGGCAGAAGCTAAACATATATTTGTATATTTTATCATCACAGAGCATGCGGTGGCTGGTCATGTACATGTAGATTGTGATATTATTATCATCCGTCGAAGCTTAGTGTGTCAGTCTGTTGCTCTGCCTAGCTCGTGTGTATCAGCAAAAGGAGCTACGAAACACAAATCGCGTACGTATGCGCGTCTCTAGGTCGCTCGCGAGTGAACTCGCATGTCGATAGATATGTGGGGGATGGCGAACGGGAGGTACATTTTTTGCTCTCATTGATTCACCTAGTTTTGTCTATTTCAGTATTTCGAATTCGATGTTGCGCCGCTCCGGGACATCGGAGGGGTGCGTCGGGCGTCGAGAAGAGTGAAAGTTTGTCTGTGTCGCCAAGACTGGGACTCGAGTTGTGTCGAGTCACGGAGTCCGGATTCTGATATTGATCGTCGCTGGGGTCATCGACCTCTGGGACGTATGCGTGTGGTTACTGAGGGAAAGGGCATTCTGGGTCGCACTTTAAACGTCTATTTGTTAGTTCTCGGGCTTATACTAGAGGGATTATTCTAGACTGCACTTTATGGACTATTTCACTATTCCACTTTTGAACGGAAAATTGCGGAAATTTTGTCCTAAATTTGATCATCATAATTTTAGAAATAATCTCTAATTATTCTTCAGAAGCTAGGACAGCTCTCAAAGGCTTCACAGTTCTACGAGATGGGTTTTTGCTGTTTTTCCCTGAAATTCAGTTTCATTATGCTCGTAGTACCCAGTTAATTTCTCAGTGACTCGTGAGAAATCCCAAGATTAATTTAGCTTACTTCCTGAGCAGTCTCAAGAATTCTTTATTCCTCTTAAGGTGAAACCACACTATCCTGCGTCTAATCTGATATCCAATTTTTCTTCCAACATTTATTTCTCAGCTTTCAGAGCAGCTAGAAGGCTGATTTTTGTGTTTTTGGTAAGCTCATGAAAGCCACAACAATGTTGGCCCAAAAAAAATTTTTTCCCAAAAAAATTCCAAGGGGCAGGGTGGAAAACTTGCATACCTATATTTTTAAGTTTTTTAGGCCTACAGACCTACCACAATCCCCGCTGGGTCCTTTTTTACCGGTTTAAAGTAAAAACAGCCCAAAACATCTCGAATGAACCCCATTAAGGTCCCAAAATACCCGCTTCAATGACCAACTTATCTGTTTTGCAGATTTTGGAGAGGCCAGGCCCCGGATCATGAGGCACAAAAGCAGCGTGAAAGCATTGAAAGTCTGGCCGAAGTTCACTCAGCTCCAAAATTAGTTTTCCCGCACACTGGGGGGTCGGGCGGATGCCTGTGCCCCCGTCTACAGACCTCCTAGCCACGATAAGCATGTTCGAGCAAATCAAGTCGGAGCCCATTGGGTTCTATTCGGCGTGTCCACCCCCCGGGGGCATGCCTCCGGGACAGCAAGTTCCGCCACGCGCCGATTCCGTACAATCACAGCAGTCCGTCATTACGAGCATCAATGAGGACAACAAAGAGTTGCAGCAACAATCAATTGTGGGGGTGAGTAGACGGCTCGTTTCACTGAGCAGGTTAGTAATTCGCGAATTCCGTGACAGGTGCATCCTCCAGGCACCCCAATGTCCCAGCAGATGTCGGCCGTTCCGAAGCAGGAAGTCATGGGGGGAAACGCGGTTCATCAAATCCAGACACCGTCGTCGAGTGGATCTAGTCGAAGCAAGCCACAGGCCTGCAAGGTTTGTGGGAAGATGCTGTCCTCCGCCAGCAGCTACTACGTTCACATGAAGCTCCACAGCGGGACGAAGCCCTTTGCGTGCACTGTGAGTTATTTTTGCTTCCATATACTCTTGCCTCTTCTGACGCTAGCAATTCCCTCCCCAGGTTTGCGAGGCAGCCTTTTGTCGGTGAGTTCAATTATGAAGACAGCTTAATCCGTTCTGATTGAACTTTCACTCAACTGCTCCGGATGAACGTCGTCCCCTTTTGACCCAGAAAACTATAGCAGCAAGTCTCGAGAATCAATTAAAACGCCTCTTGATTTCCAGGGAAAATTGCCTTCTGGTCGGTTTAATTGAAAATTCCAAAGCGTGAAAAGTAACTGAGATTTTCAAGCCGATAAGCGATAGTTTTGTTTTTAGACTTAACAAGATTTTTAAACCAATAATTTTTTCAAAATGTTTTCTGATTCTTTGTTGAAATTTTTGGCTACTTTTTGACTACTTTTCGAGACTAAAACCATCTTTCGAGACTCAAAATTTATAAATTTATTAAATTCTAAAAATTCCTTCCCCAGAAAACCATATCTGGAAGTTCACATGAGAACCCACACGTAAGTTTCCTCCTGCAAAAAAAATCCTGTACTCCTCCTGACACTCCCATTTCCCTTGCAGCGGAGAGAGGCCCTTCCAGTGCGACCTCTGCCTCAAGCGGTTCTCCCAGAAGTCGTCCCTCAACACCCACAAGCGAATCCACACCGGTGAGTACCTTTCGCCCGCTTTCACCATCGCATTCCGTGCGCTTCCTTCACTCTCAACCTTCACCTCATGATTTAAAGGATTTTCTGCATTCTCGAGCGAATGACCAGAAGACGAATAATGAACAAAATTTTAGGCTCCCGACCATTCCAGTGTCCGACGTGCTTAAAGACATTCACCCAAAAGTGCGCTTTAACGTTACATTCGAGGGTTCACTCGGGTTGGTGCAAACATTTTATATTCGTACTTCCTTTCCTTTTTCTCTACTCGTTCTCGTATCAATTTGGAAATTGTTCCTTTCCGTTTTGGCGTTTTTACATTTTACATTTTCGTTAACCTTTTCAACTTCTACATGTTTGTTTGTTTTATCAATGTTCGTGTGCCATATTTTCCATAACCACTCTGCAGACTGCGGCCTGGGCTGCGAGCCTGCGAGCTGTGAGCTGTCATATTAACACACACACACCCACACTCGTTCCAGCTCCAACTCACTATGTCATGTAATTTACAGCAATTTCGCTGTTCTCTCTTTTGGCTATTTTAATTATTATTACGTTTTTTATAGCTGTGTCAATGTGCATTTTCCGAATTTTACATTTCCAATTTTTCATACAAATTCATTTTCCTGCGATCTCATTTATAAAATTATTTGCATTTTACAACGTCGCATCGGAGAACAGAAAAACTATCAACATGAGTGGCAACATTGCGCGTTTCTGCCGAACAGAAATCGAATTAAACTCGCGGATTCGCGCGCAATTACGTAACTCGCAGCCCGATTTTTCCCAATTTCCCGGCTGATTGGATGTCTTTGTGTGTTTTTCCCTCAGACGCCCCTTTCCCACCCCCGGGGCCGTTGTTTTTCGAAGGTACTCTGGGCCAATTTACTTGTGCTTGACGATTCCGGTACCTGAGGGAGGATACCGGTTACTTTTTCTACTGTCTTTGATCGAATATAGGCACATGTGCTTATGTGTCAGAACTTCCATCAGAAGAGAGATCTAAAAAAAATAGAGGCACATGTGCTTGTAATACCAATCGGAAGCAGGATCCAAATAAAGGCGCATGTGCTTATATAAATTAGACGTGGTACGTAAGAAAAGAATTTTTACCCAAAGACTTCAGAGAAAATAGCAAAATTTTACAAGCTCATGCGCTTTTATTCAAATCCAAGACGGCCAAAGACAGTAGAAAGCTACCGGTACCAGGTTCCACGAGCCCTACTGCTGGGACGGACGCCAACTTGGGGGAAGCGGGTGGCTAGAAAAACAGCGGCCATTCTGCATGGTGACTCTTTTGGAACATAATGCAATTTTAATGTTTTACCTTTGTATTTTTCGCTTTGGAAAGTAAATTAAAATTGATACAATTCATGTCACTTTTTATGTATGGTACTTTTCTCTTTGTAACTCTTTTGCACATTTCAAATTCAACTCTAATGGCCGCCGTTTTTCTTTTTCTTTCCTTTCTAGGGTACTGGAGCGTTAATAAGCCTTTCCAATGCCCAGAGTGCCAGCAGTCTTTTGTTAGGAAGCCCTACCTTGACATTCACCTGCGGACCCACTCTGGCGAGCGCCCTTTTCAGTGCGATTTTCCAATGTGCTTGAAGCGCTTCACCCAAAAATCCACCCTGAATATTCACAAGAAAACACACAATCGTAAGACAATTTTTTAATTTTTTCTCTCTCTCTCTCTCTCTATTTTCCTCCGTCTACAACCTTCTTTCCGTACAAAAGCCATCCAGGATCGCCCCTACCGGTGCAGTCAGTGTGCGAGCGCCTTTAGTCGCAAGCCGTACCTTGACATTCACATGAGAACGCACACGTAAGTGAGACGGGGGCTGCCGAGTCCCGCTCGAGACTAATGACTTTCTGACATTCTAGTGGGGAGCGCCCATTCCAATGCGACTTTCCAATGTGCATGAAGAGATTTACCCAAAAGTCCTCACTGAACATACACAAGACCATCCACAATGGCAAGTCGAACTTTATTGACCCTCATTTTGTTGCTTTTTCTGTTCCATCCACACATTTTATTCACCCCCCATTTTACGTGACATTTTTGATTCAACTCAATTTCAACTCATGTAGCTCAATCCCGACCATATCAGTGTCCACACTGTAGCAAAGCGTTCGCTCGCAAGCCCTATCTGGTTATTCACTTAAGGACGCATTCCGGAGCTCGTCCGTACGAATGCGATCAGTGCTTTCGGCGGTTCTCGCAAAGATCAACTTTGAATGTGCACCAAAAGGTCCATCAAGGTCGGTGTCAACAATTCATTTTTGCTCATCCATTTGCCATTTTCATGCGTTCATTAATGACTGTTTAGGAGACCCATTCAAAATTTATTTAACATCAAAATTGAGCCTAGAAATAAACCCTAATTTTGGTGTACCAATAGTTTGGCCTACCAATTTTCCCTAAATTATTTTGTGAGCCCCGAAAAGGCCAAAATTAGAAACAAGACAACTTACGAGCTTAGACGGTTTTCCGTATTTCAGATTGAATCAGAGACGTAACTAGGATTTGAAACCGGGGACCCCTTTCCTATCCCCCTTTGATTCAAAAAGTGGGCCCCTACGAATTTATGTTAAAAGTGAGCCCCTTGAATCGAAAATGGGGGCTCCCTCAAAAGACAAAATTGGCTCTTTAAAATAATAATAAAGTTCGGGGTTCCTACGGGGCCCTCTGAAAAAGCTCGGGGGGGGGGGGGCTAAGCCTACCCTTGTCTCCCCCCCCCCCCCACCTAGTTACGTCTTTGGACTGAAGTCCAAATGACAACTTGAAGTCTCCATTTAAGACAGAGTTTTCTTGAAGCTCGAAGCTAGCTTTCAGAGCTACAGAGGAAGCTGGAAGTGGCTCTCCAGGGTTAGGAACCTGGAAAAACGAAGCTGTCGATTCCATGGTTTTTTGTGCAATTTTCTCCTGAAATTCAACTCTGACTACAAAAGCTCGCATTTTTCAAAAATCTGCCGGCTTTTAAAAACATTTTAACCAGTATTTGGTCTGTCATCCCAGGTGTCCCATAAGCCTTTTGGACACCTGGGATGACATCAGGAAGAAAATTTGAGAATAGAAAATTTTTTTGAGAGGACTCAAAGTTGCCTTTCAGGGTCGAATCCACCGACCCCACATCCCGCCAGAGCCTTCTTCCAGAGATATCGGGCTTCAAAGTAAGATTTTCCCATACAAAATTTTACACCAAAAATTTTGCCTATGCTTAGACCCCCCAAAATCGGCCTAAAAAGCCCTCTAGCTCCTCACTAGGAGCTTCCGGGGTCAAAATTTGAGCGCCATCCAAAGGGTCTTAAAAAGTTGAGGGGACCTCCCCAAGACCATTTTGGGATCGGAGCTCCCCTTAAGGAGCTACGGGGCTAAAACCCCAAATCGAAACCGCAAAAAATTTTGGTGGAGATTCTCCACCTGTCAAATTCAATTTGGCTGAATTTTTTTCGAAAAAATCGCAGAAATCGCTAACCCCTTAATTAACCGACTATAACTAAAGTTATGCATTAACAGAGAACGCGCCAAAGAAAATTGGAAACGAACAGTGACGTCACGGATAGTCAGCGCAAAAGTGACGTTTGCGAGGTAGAGACTTGACGTTTGCGAACAAGACTCAGTTGAGTCGCGAAAACAAACTCCTGGCATTTTAATTTCGAAATTTAGGTCCGGTTCGTCTCGATTGCGAGCTCTCGTCACTTTTCCTCCCCCCATCTGTAAATTCCAGTGAATAATGTGAATGTGTACATAATAATGCAGTCGATAAATCCTTTAAATTTACTTGCTCGGACGCCAGTTTGTAATTCTCGTTTCAATATTTTTCATTCCTCCGCACTTGCATTGAAATATATGTGTTTTGTAAATGTTTGATAGCAAGAAGAAGCTACTGGAGTGGTGTTTTGAGACGCAGAGAAGTCCATTAATGCGAATCGCAAACAGCTCGTACTGAGTAAATAAATAATAAACAAAGAAAATCTGCGTAGCCCACGCGCTCAATACGGGGCTCGTAGTGAAATGTGTGGAGCTGATTCGGCATAAAGTTTTGTGGGAATTCACTTGCTATCAAACCAATGAAGTGAAATTTTCTTTCCAACCCGGAGTGGGACATACTCCGTTCTTATCAGACCATGCGTTCTTATCAGCTTATCGCGCATTCCATTTGGGTGTGAAAGCCCGCGGATACATTCCGTGTTGACGGAAGCGCCGTACGACAATCCAATAAGACGCGGGAACCAGTTTCTTTTGCGACTCGCGCCTTTGATTTTCTCGTGATTCATAAAATTTGGGGGGGAATTTAACCCACTTTCTTCCAAATTAAAATTTTTATGACAATTTTTCTTTTTAAATGAACTCAAAAATGTTTCAAAGAAGCGCGGACTGAAGAAAAGGAAAAAATTTTAAAGGGCTACTGGGTTATTCTAGTTACCTTCATAGCTGATCCAGAGGGTTAAATCTTTTGACTTTAAATCCTCAAATAAATTCAACCTAAAAAATGTTAGTACTTTTCATCGACTTTCTTAATTTCAGGGTCAAAAATTGACATTCATTTCACGATCAACAAACAGATTTTATGGGAAATCTTTAACACTCATCGAGAAGAATTTTTGCTCAAAAACTTGGGTTAAGTAAAAAAAGCCAAAAATTTGGAAATGAGCGGGACTCAAACCCACACCCCTAAGTCCCGCTCATTTCCAAATTTTTGGCTTTTTTTTAACTCTTTCTGAGCTCACTTATATTTTCTCTAAAGTCTTTGGGCGAAAATTCTCCTCGAAAATTGACCCTCAAAAATTTTAAGCTGCTAGAAAATGGGTTAAGCCGGCCTATCTGAGTTAATAATGAGGAACGTTATAGCGGCGCTTTCTCATGTAAATATTACGAATCTGAGCAAAAGAGATTAAAAGCGAAGACCAAAATAGACCCCCTCCTTAGTCATCTCGCTTACTCCATATATTTTAATCTATTTTTTCACAATTCAGCTAATTCAGCGGCCGCGGAATTGTGAAAAATACTGTACATGCACGGCTGAATTCACTCGGACTTGCGGAAAGTAGGTCTATATTGCCTTCCCTCGCTCGCAAGCTCGCTCAGGCGCAATTATAGCCCTTCTTTCCTCACTTTCCGAGTGAATTCAGCAGTGCTGTAAAATACTATTGTTTGCGGTCGCGGCAGAAAAATACTTTGTTTTTATGATCTTTGACGGCAGGAGAGTCGATCAGATGACCTTGAACGGGTCAGGTTGGAAAGAAAATTTATACACTTTTGTACGAATTTTTTGAATATCAATTTTGTGTTGGACATCCAAGAACATACGAGTGCCCTTCTAACTTGCTCTTTCTTTCGTTCCGCACAGTGCAAGGCCGGCCCTTCGCATGCCCGCATTGCCCAGCGAGCTTCGTGCGGAAGCCCTACCTGGTGATCCATCTGCGAATGCACACTGGCGAGCGACCTTTTGAGTGCGGAGTCTGCTTGAAAAGGTAACTATTTTCTTCCAAATTTGTTTGTGTCTGTCTGTCTATCACTTAATTACTCTAGAACCAGAAGAGCTAGAGAGCTGAAGTTTTTTCAACCTGCTAGGAATTGTCTGTAGGGAGGTAGCCTAAGCATTTCAGACCCCCAATTTCTCTTGGGGGAGGAATAGGGGGTGTTTTACGTTTGTATGAAAGTTCCTTATTATATGTTATAGTCTGTCCAAAATGTAGGAAATCATGGAAGTTCATATGACCCCTATCTCTTCCAAGAACGGAGCTAGGGGCCCCCAAAGTTTGGTCGTCTCGAAATTTTTGAATCCCTTGAGCTTTTTGGTTTATATTTTTGTAAAAATTATAACAAAAATATTTTGCAGGTTCGCACAGAAGTCGACGCTGAACATCCACAAGCGAATTCACACAGGCAAGTACCTCCCTCCCCCAACCCCCGAGACCCACCCGTTCCCAGTTAAACTGACATCAAATTTTAGAGCAAAAGAGAAATTTTCAATGCCCACATTGCGAAGCGGCGTTTGTCCGAAGACCGTATCTCGAAATTCACCTCCGGATCCATACCGGATCGCGACCCTACGAATGTAACGTGTGTCAGAAGAGGTTCAATCAAAGGTCTTCGCTCAATACCCATCTCCGCATTCACTCAGGTTCTGGTTTTTAATTTTGTACTTTCTGTGTTTTTCTGCTGTTCTTCCATATTTTCTCTTTCTCTTCTCACGTCTGTTTGCCGCCGCCAGGGCGCATCCTCTCCGGCAAGGGAGGCCCTGGCAGCGCCATTTTCTAACCATATTTGGATCCGAAACGTATTTGTTTAGAAATTTTTTGACGCACGAACTTTGATGCCGTTTTTCTGGGAATTTTCAGTCGACTCTGAATATGATTAGAAGTGCATGTGGACTGTCTTACCCCCTTTTGGTGTTCCCCCCACCTCCCCCCTCGACTCTGCCCTGACCTCCGCATCTTTTCCAGGTGAGAGACCCTACGCCTGCGACATCTGCAACAAGACGTTTGCCGTCAAGAGCTACGTTACTGCCCACAGGTGAGTCTCTTCCACACCCGTCTCAAAGTGTTCCATAGCGAGATATTCCATAGATGGTCTCACGTCTCGGAAAAGCCCCTGAGCTGTGATCGGTGTTCCATGACCTTCACGAGCAAGTCGCAGTTTGCGATCCACATACGGACCCACAGCGCTGGACAGAACTACGAGTGCAACATCTGCGGGAGGACGTTCATCCGGGACTCGTACTTGATCAGGCATCACAATCGTGTGCACCGGGACAACCGCGGGAACTCAAACAACATCACGCAGACCATCAACTCGGTGGTGCAGAACGCTGCTGCTGGACACCACGGCAATCACGAGATGTACGAAGGCAATAATACCCAAGTTTGTGATCTGAGGTGGGTGAATTTCCCTACTTTTCTTCCAGATTTTGAAGCCAAAAAAAATTAAAGGGACTCTTAACCAGTTGACCAACAAAAATTGCTAAAAAAATTTACGTTCTAATTTTGTTAATGCCCAAAAACCCATAAGTTCTCTCGCTTCTATTTTTTTAAAATTTTTTTATAAGTATTAATCTCTTGTGGTTAAAGTAAAAATATTTTGAGGTAAAAATTCAAAGTTGAGACCAAAAATAAAAATTAGTTAAAAATGGTTGGCTTGAAGGGCTTTTAGAAAACCCCCTCAAAATAGGAAAAGGAGGAAGGGAAAAATTTTTCATGCAGATAATTTAAAAGGCAATTAAATTTCCTTTTCAATCGTATATAATACTTGATACTTTAAACGCAAGAACGAAGCTTAAAAATTCACCAAAGTCGGTTGGTCGGTGGTCAATGGGTTAAGCTTCCTCTAGACTCTCAGACTCTCAATAGACGTGTTTCTGATGATTTTCTGACCCCTCTCTCGACTCTTCCAGATACGTCTCCGACCTCCAGAACGCGGTTTCACAACTCTCGTCCCCCCAAATGCAGCATCGCGGAGGCCAATCCACAATCTTAGCCCAGCGCCACGATGCCCAAACACCCCAGCCGCCCCCCAATCAGACAACCATTAACATCAATGATCGCAACCGCATCGGCCTGAGCAACCTGAGTGGCGTGGATCTGAATGAGCGCCTGATGCAAGAGAGAGCAGCCCACAACCGTCTCGTGCAGGAGAGGGTGCTGCAGGAGCGAGCACTGCAGGAGAGAGCTATTCAGGAGCGAGCTTTGCAGGAACGAGCCCTTCAGGAGAGTCACCGGTCTGGCGGCTTGCACGCCCCTCCCCTGATTATTCCGGCGTCGCACGTGATCGCGACGCACGACAGGGTGGACATCAAGCCGCCCACCACCCCCACGTCGATACAGAACAACATTGCTAGTCCGGGCCCGGTCTGATTGGCTGCCCCGAGGCTCGACTCTGACCATTACTAGCCACTTTTTTGCCGGATTTTAATTTTTTAAATCAAACTTTTGTTCGTGGAGCTGCTTTTTAGATCCGTATGGAGGTCTCAGGGTGTTGAAATTTTTTATGGGCATGGTTTCTTTCTAATTAAGGGATGAATAATTTTTCTAGCCTCCAATTTTTCATATTAGGGTCCCTTTTGTCCCAAAATAGAGTAAGAATAATTTTTCTGGGCTCCTTATTTCCATCATTGGGCTCATTTTCTCCCAAATTAGGGGAAGAATAATTTTTCTAGACATTTAATCTCATTTGTGGCCCCTAAAAAACCTCTCTTGCGGTCTCTGAGGAGCAGCTCCACCTCAACTGTACATAAGGGGGCAGTCCCGAACGCCGTTATCCAAGCAAAGCATCCTTTGATCACTGCTGTCAGTGATAAAAGTGATAAAACTTGTACAAACCGTAGGATTAGGGTACTGTACTAACATAGGCAATAGCAAGATTAAACTTAAAGCTTCATTGTAGTCGTAGGAGTAAGCTGTAATCAAAAGTTTGCATAGCAAAGCCTCACTGGAGAGGAGTTTCGATAACCAAAAGCCATATTTGAATTTGCCATACCTTTGCTGGTTCGAGGGGGCTCCAAGAGCTCCCCGGGTGAGAAAATGTCCAGAACCAGTTTCTTTGTGATGAAGATGCAGTAGCAGTTGGGGGCACGGAAGCACAATCAGGAAGCGAAACGCAAGCAATTTTGCCGAGTCTTTCCCTTGCTTCGGTCGGAGAAACAGCGAGCCGATGGTCAAAGAGTAGTGCGTAAGGATTAGGAAGTAGGGTCGAGTAGAGACGAAAAAGTAGTCAAAAAGCGAGAATTGCGATCGAGTCCCAAACATTTTTATACGGAAAGAACTGACTGTTAGGATTAAGAGAGCGCAGTAGAGGGTAAGGCGGAGTCAGGAGTTTTGATTTGACATTTTGCGTTTCGGATTTACTGCTGGCAGTGAAAATTGAATTAGTCGGGCAACGGGAGAACACGAGAACGCCATAGTTAAGTTTAGTTTCCCCAATCGAAAACACAATGTACACCTTAGACATGAACCGAACGATATATCTCGCGTAAATAGGTACCTTCTGGCCCGCCCTCCCGCGTCCATCCCCCAGCTCAGCCGTTAATTTTTGCACACTTTCAATGTTAATTCCTTATACCTAGCTGTTATTCAATAGGACAATAACCAAGCCACGGAGCGAGGGGGATGGGCGTGGGAGGGGGCCAACGACATACAATTATGAAAAAATAAACCAGAGAAATATTAGAACATATAGAGTCAGTCTGCCATATCTCCTTTGTACCATAAGTAAGTGAAACGTATGTAGAGATCAGTAGAGTCAGCGCAAATCAGTTTTCCAGGAGCCAGATATCTAGTTCGTGGTGAGGAATCATAGACCAGAGGTACATAACTATTTATATGATGATGAAAACATATAATATGATATACACATGAATCAAGTAATACAGATAATAACTTCACGAACATGCATAACACAGAAGTAATGGATAAAGTAAAATATTAATTGCTAGTGATTACTAAAATTGATAAAACATCAATAAAGTAAATTAACAAGAGTCCTGTTTTTTTTTCAAAAATTCTTCTGAGAAAATTCCTCATAAGCGTTTTTTCTCATCAAAACTTAGCCCTACTTGAACCTTGGAAATCTCCGACTTTTTCCTGATTTTTGTTATTTCTTTGAATTTAAAAAATTTTATACCTAGAAGTAGAATATAGACACCCTCTAAAGCTCGAGATAATCCCTCATTTTGTGTCGGAACCTAGGATTTAATTTTCATTCAGCTTCAAACTCAAACTATTTTAATTTAAGGGAAAGTAACTAATTCTTGAGATCCCATCTATAAGTCTATTAGCTTAGCTGTCTTTTTGGCGGTTTTTGTGACAACTGGATGATTTTTGAAGTGAAGCCACGCTTTGTATTTTAATGAAAATAAGGCGCCACTTTAGTTCGTCTCCTTTTCATATAAGCCGTAGTCACTTCATATACACATCTACCAAAGCAGCTTATAAGCAAAATTTTTGATTCTAAACCTCAAGTTCATGTTTTTCCTGGACCAAGGAGGAACCAGAGTGGTCAGAGTATATGAGTTTTGGGGTCTGAGGAATTGGAAAAACTTTTGACACTCAGAGATAGTTTACTAATTTTCTCAAGAGTTGACAGGCGAATAAAATACGACGAATATGCTCTCTAGAAATTTTCCCAGGGTTTCCATTCCACCCCAACGATACTGCGAGACCTCCTGAACCCATAAAACACATCACCTCGCAATCATTGTAAACTCAAAAGTGGAAAAGGAAATAATTACTTCCTGTTTACTTGCATCAAACAAAACATCGATGGTCAACCCTTATCGTTGGCGACGATGAACCAAAGAAGTTGTTTGGGTGATTAATGAGAAGCGCTTAATCACCGCAGCAATGAACGTTTGCAGCAGTTGTTCTTCATTTCATGCTTAATTTAAAGCCATTAGAGGAAGTGCGAAGCAGCGGTGGCACATTATTGCTTTCACGCCTCGCGGGGAGGTGCGAGACCATATGTACCCCAGGACCTAGATTCCCGAGCCAACTTTCGATTTCTGTTCCGTGCTGGATGCGTTCTTGACATTGGCATGAGAATGGCTTATTTAATCGATAGTCGCGTTCTGGTGCTCGACTAGGCTACAAAAAAGTTTATTGAATTCTGCAAATCCCCCGGAATACTTTCATCCCTTTTATTGGCTCCTCTCGCTTATTAAATAAAATTATCACAAATTATGAGACAGCTTATTACTGGGATTACTGACGCAACAGAAGATGCAGCGAGAGTCGCTCCCGGGCAGTGAAATAAAATCATTCAATTATCTGCTAATCCCGCTGCCTACTCCTCCATTGCCACTAGCGAATTATTCTTTCACGCTTGCTTGATCCCATTTTGTAGTTTATGCAACGTTTGAGATGTTGACACCATAATTGTATCATCCCCTTTCGAGCGCCGTATCATGACAAGTTGTCAAGGTCTGTCTTAGAGCCGAAAGTGTCCCCCTGGTCGCACAATCGAAGCTAAGAGAAACGTCATGCAAGGATATTTCGGGTGTCTCAATTGCCCTGGACGCAGTCGATTACGATTTGTATGCACCCTCGCACACTATTTCCTTCGTATTAGCGACGAAAAAATAAATTTTCGGCCAAATTCAATCGGAAGAATTTATTTCGGTTAATTTTGTCTGTTTTTCTCAAGCCTCCTTGGCGTCTTGGGTTTAGGAGGAACTCGGTTCAGCTTTTGGGCCGCCTCTCCCAGCTCTAAGGGCACCTATTTCAGCTCTAAGCGATCCCAGTTCAACTCTAGGGCGTCTATCTTGGCTCTAAAGGCGCCCAGCTTAGCCAACAGGGTGAAAACTTTATCTATGAAGCGTCCCTTTTAGCTTAGAAGCGCTAATTTTGTCTCTGGAAGCGCTCATTTCAGCGCTCAGGGGTGCTTATTTCGGTCTGAGGACGCCTAGATTAGCTTTGGAGGCATGAACTTCAATTCTAGAGGTAAAAGGGAAGCACTCATGGGCACACATTCCAGCCAAAAGGGCGCCAGATTCTAGGAATTGCTTCTAATCGAAGAAAGACACCCCAATAAGGCCCTTCCCAAGTTTTTGAGTCTCTTTGTCAGTAACTCAGCCGAAACTTTATCCTGTCATTGGTTTGTATATGCTGTTATTCAAGGTCCTGATTTGAGGGTGCAATGAATCCTCTGTGCACACAAAAATACGGAAAAACATTGGGCATCGGTGAAACAGGGAGAAAGAAAGGGAGACAGATGGTCACAAATAATTTCATTGTAAGTGCACTGTTTACAATCGCATATCCATTAGAATTTTTTTCTCGCTGGTTTCACTTGAAATTGTTTCACGGCGATCATCATGAGTGAGTTCTTTTAATGCACTCGCTTGTATCGAGTTACACGAGATTGACCAACTGTTGTGGGTACTTTTTACCGTGTCGAGGAGCGAGAGCGTAAGAAAGGAGCTGCGCATCGAGAGGCGTTTCACGTCGAAGGAAACATAAAAAGTGACTTACGACGAGGGTGAAAATTGCTTCAGAGTTTTCGGGTAATAAATTTCTGTGAATGGAAAAAGTGCTACATTGACGACTGTGGAGTCGAAAAGCACTTGTGATTCCGGCAATTTGATCCTCAATTGGGTTCTTTGTGTCTGAATTTAGCAATTTCCCCGGCAATTAGCGGAGTCAAGAGGGTTTTATATTTTCTTCTGTCCCGAAACTTTATCAACAATTGAGCTCTCAGATTTTTTGATTGATTGTTATGACTTGGGTAACTAAAAAATTAGTAATAAATCGTAAAATAAACTCACGGAGCTGGTTTTGGACTTTCTGGAGAGATAAAACTAAAGGCGATTTATTAAAAATTATTTAAAAATAAAATTGTTATTTTTAATATTTTATTTTAATTTTTAATTTTTCCAGTCTAAATTTTTACCCAAAAAATCAGCCCCAGAGCCTCAAAAATGTCTATAGAAGAGCCAGGAAACAGCAATTCCACACGATTACGTCATGCAACTCAACCGTGGAATTTCCACATCCCGCCGAAACCGCACCTAGAGCAGCCATCTGTGCGTATTTTCCGGCGAGCTCAGCGTCGTATCCGATGTCACAGAGAGCGCTCCCGAATTCCCTTCCAATTACAAACACACAACGGCAGCTCTGGAAGATTTTATGCGTTTATAATGAAAAGCGTCCATCAACATTCCCTGATAATAAACGAAACAGAGCCATTCCTCCTCGACTCGCAAACATATGCACAATCAAAATCGTCACCCCACCGACGACGACGACTGGCACCGAGGGAAAATAAAATAATATTGATACGAAACTGTTAAACAGTTTAAATGCGTGGTGAAGAAGGAAAATGAAGTGGAGGAAAATAGATTATAATTACGCGCGGCAAACATCCCTCCATGCGCCACTCTGGCCCGCTTCCGAGACGCAATAAATGTTACGGCGGCCCCCGGGGGTACTTACTCTGCAATTAAGGCATTCAATCGGAGATTGAGTCTTGAGTGGCTAATCTCGCGATAGCGGCAATTACGACGAATTCAGGTGACGAGCCCGCATCTTGAGGGGAACTCGACACGCCTCTCCACATGCCCCGTCGACGATGAGGTGAGTGTGTGTAAAAGAATTTCGGAAGTAGGGGTCAACAATGTGCCGGCATACCTCGACGCTAGATTTGCATACTCGATGACTTATCCCCGGGTAATTGATACTGTTAATTCAGTATTTCCACTTCTACTCGTCGGTCGTGTCCCGGCATACCCATGCAAGTGACACTCTCAATGTACCAGCATTTCTACCTCACCTCTCGGCCGCTTTTTTTGGGTTTCAGTTGAACGAACTGCTTTGTTCCATTGATCGCGATAATGGTCGGTTCATGGCGGCTCTTGAAGGTGCGTTCTCATGTTCGTGTTTTACTTGTCCAAATAGCTCTAGAGGCTCCAGGACCTTTCTAGGCTATTCTAGAATTAGAGAAAAGGAAATGGAGAGACCATTAACTTCTCTGATTTGTTTTTTAATAAAATTAATCCAGGATAATTGAGCTCATAGAGCACGAACAGATAACAAATTGGGAAGAATCTGGTTCTTTCTACTCCAGGAAAGCTCAAACAGGCAACCAGGAGTCCTGGCAATCCTCACAGCTTCCGTTTTGGTTCCAAAAGTCTGAAGAAAAAATTCGTCTCCTGAAATGAGATGAAGTAAATTTGGCTCAAAATGAGATTTAGCTCGAAATTCGGCCTTGAGAGGGACTTTAGAGTATGTAAAAGCCGAGCAAATCCTTCTAAATTCTATAGAGAGTGTCCAAAAGTGAGAGTTCCCCTCTTGAAGACAACAATAGCAAGCCGTTAAACCAATAAACACCTCAAAAACAGAAAGTTGGAACACCTTTCCTTAAAATAGGTCAGTGAATCCCTAAAAGAACAAGAACCACATCTCACCGGCACTCCGTAACTCAATAATCAGGCGTAAAATGGTGTGAAAGCGGCCAGATGTTGCCGATACACCTTTTCACGATTAAATTCTAAATATCATTATTGTTCCCTGCACTTCCCTCGCATCTGTGTTCTGAACTTTACTGCCGTGGCATGTAGCGCTGGTCAACCACCTCGTGCTCACGCATCCCGACATCGCAGGAGTCCTAATTAATTGATGGAATGTGAAAACATCATCCCAGAGCGCTACCACATAATTAATAGCTTCCATTAAATTGATCAAATTAGGCGAATTACGGCATCAGGATGCGTGAAGCTCGATCACGAAACTGCCCCTTGATTAATCGTCCTCCGGCTGCCTCCACGGAACAGGACCGGTCGATGAACTGGAGTCCCGTTCGGCATCGATCAATTGAGTCAATAAAAAGATCCGTTGGCGCAGCTGAAGGCATGTTTGTCGCGTCTCCCAGGCAACGCAACGACCCGATGTCCAGATCCTCGGCGACGAGTTGGTGGGACGAGAGACGAGAGGACACCCTCCGATCAAATACTGAATTGACTTGACAATACCGCCATCAATGTCGTATATAGCGGGGCTTCTAAGCAAACAGACAAACATAGAGAGAGAGAAAGAGGCAGGCTGCAAAAGACACACAAAAATATGAGAACCGTAATTTGATATTTATGTTTACGCGTTGTATTGAGGCGAGCTCTGACGAGGACGTCTTGAAGCGAACAGTCACCCCTTTGGCAGGATGATGCATTACAAATAATTAACATTATCTCATTATCTCATCTCTCTCAATTAACATAGTTTGGGAGTTCTCGTGTTTATTTAGCTTGGATGGAGAAGGACATTAAAGACCTTAAAATGATGAATAGAGCTCCCAAAAACTGTTAAAAATATTTTTTAAACATTTTTTGGACGATTTAGTAAAATTTAACATTTTTAGCATTTCAACAATTTTTGGCTCTTTTAGAAATTTTTTAACAAAAATGCTCTTTTTAACCGAGGTCTGGAAAATTCTCTTTGAAGTATATCAATTAAAATACTCGTCTAGAATCACAAAGAAAAACTGTTCAGAAGCAAAGAAGAACTTATAACGAGTTTCTCTAAAAGACCTGGAGCTAACTTTAGGGAATAATTCCGACCATAACTCTTTTGAAGATCGAGTTCCTATGACAACCGTAGACGTCGAACGATCTCTTTCTATTTTAGGTATATTTTATTCAATGGACGTCAGTATAAAGTCTACGTCCAATTTACCAAAACTGAAAGTTGTCCAATACACAAAGATTAAAACATTCAAAAAATTGAAGTACAATCATTAAAAATGTTGTTATAATTTTTGAACAATTTTAAAAACATTTTTTTAGCATTTTCCGTCCAATATTTTTAAAAAATTTTGAGAGCTCTAATGATGAAGAAGGGCCCTATTCAGGTGATTTTTGAAGACCCAAAAAAATTGAAAAGTTAACCTGAGACTCAGATTTTTTATTTTAATCTCGAGATTGCTCGGCCCAGAGACCTCTAATAGGGTTGAAGGGGGTTCCGACGGGTTCCTGACTTCATTACAAATCCACCTACCTCCCATTTACCCCCTTTAAAGTCCCTTGAAGACCGCACGATTTGAGCAACAGAAGTGTGGTCTCGAGGAAGCAAAATAACCGGGATGAAAAATCAGAGGATTGACTGATTTTCAGTCTGAAGAACTACTTAAATAATCCTTGAAAGGCATAAAAGGTCTTGATTTTTCAATTTTATCAAAAAGAATAGGAATTTTCTATGCCCAAAATTCAAGACAAACAGACTCCTTAGTAACCCTTTCCTGTTCTCAACTAGAGACACCACAAGTCATCCACTCCTGACGAGGTTGGCATGGGTGGAAATCCCGTAATGATGGGGAAAATCGCTCGTGACATTTTAATTCCGCAAACAATGGCCATGGAGATGGATCACCGCGTATTCATTTGAATATCCAAATACGTGGTTTGCCCGGGACAAACAAATTTTCAAATAGATTAGAATCGGAATGGTAATCCGAAGTTTATTGAATAATTTCGCTGTGAGAGACGTGTGCGTGCCTTAATTGAGCGACAATCACACTCGGGGTCGCCAATTGCACTTCATCGAAATTTTTCGATCTCGGGAAAGGCACACCTGGAGCCGAAAGAGCGACAGCTGGATTTAAATCGGGGCCAAAGACCCCTTTTGTGCGCTCGATCTATCATTGTTTCAACCATCATCGTGTTTCGTGATCAGACACCTCGTCCACAGACCCTTCGCACCAAACACACGCACGCACACAGACGCGAACTCGAGATTTATTGATCGTTTGCGATTCCAGCTAGCGGAGGGTTGCAACCGTTGGTGTGCATTCTGCAACTGCCGATGCCGTGCCCTAAATAAAATCCAGCCGGTTTGATCTCCTCGCGTTATATCAGGTTTTTGTGCTGCAATTCCGTTCGTCGTTCGTTTTGATGTCGTGAGGGTGCATAAAAAGTGCACACAGCTCTCCGCTTTCTCGACAGATTATTTAAACTCGAGGGTGCGATTTAAAATCATACCGAAACCTGGCACGTGGCTTTTACATTTTATTAGCGCACTCTCGCACAGCAAAAAGAGGAATGAAAAGCTTTAATGAAACACGTTAAGCCAAGCGTGACAAAGGTTGGTGAATAATTTTTCGGAAACGAGAACATGCCATGACCCGGGAACGTAAGGAAAACGTCACGCTTCCAGTGTCTGTTCCTGTGACAGATGCAGACACGCACTGATATGCAGCTTTTGGAGGACATTTGAATAAATTAGGCTAGCAGGGACCGGACACGTGGCACTTTGAATATTCATGAGACGTCAGGCGAGCCCAAATTGGAGCTGTAGATATCCTTCGGATAAGCTCGGGTGAGGGGAAACGAAAGACTGCCTTGGAGTCATAGGAGAGGAACCTGGTCCTGGAGTCTGTGTTTTCCGAGCTCAGAGGGGATTTTTCGAGTCAAAGTAGCGGGAAAACAAAGGGGATTTGCATGTGGAAAAAATTAAGGTTTCCTTCTTTTCCTCAAAGAATTTACTTTCGTCCAAAGTGGCTGAATTCTTGCTCATCCTTGAGCCCAAAAAATTTACCAATTTTGGAGGTAAAACAAGCGAGGTTATTGTAGAAAATTTAAGGTTTTTTCCCGGCTTGACTTTCGTCCAAAAGGATTAATCCTAGATCTTTGAGTGTTGGGAAAATGAATTTCCAAGCTTAGAAGGGAAGTTTTTGAGCGAATTTCTTTCAGAAATTGAAACATTTTTTGAGTGCATAAAAACCCATCAGCTTAAAAAGACTCAATTAAAAATTCTTGAGTGTTGGGAAAACACATTTCTGATAATTTTTGGAGCCAAAAATTGGAAAAAAAAACAGCTACTGGGGACTGTGGACTGTGGAAAAAGTCTAGGTTTCGTTCTTTTCCTCAAGTAGCTTAATTCTGGATCCTTGAGTCCCTGAAAAAATAATTTCCAAGAATTTGTGAAGTCAAAAAAAGTCTAAATCTTCTCTTCTTTCTACTTTCGTCTAAGAACAGCCCTAAGTGTTCCTGAAGTCCCCTCCTCAAAATCTCAACCTGCTTCCCTCCGTTCTGACGCACCTCATCACTATTCCACTCACACCGACCTCTTTCTTACAAGAATCTTACAGCTGTCGGGAGACCTACGACGACAAAAGAACCGTGTCAAGGTTGCGCCGCCACTTGTTACGTCCTTGAATGCAAACACCACAAACGCAACTTGTCGTCATGCTTCCTCCTTTGCCGCGTCTTACGATATTCGCCTTCCCAAAACACATATACCGTACACTGCACCGCCTCGGGTATGCGTAAGTGATAAAGAAAACAAACACGGCAATCTTCGGCTGCGAGCAAACCCACAGCTGCACGTTACATTTTTATGTGCAGCTGGTTCGAATTACATGCAGAATGTACCTTTTGAATAGTTGTTGTTAGGGGGAACCCTCATTTTTTCGTGTTCCCGTGTTCATTTTATTTTTTGTGCGCGAGCCGAGCTCCGAACTATATGGATAAATTTGTAGTGGTGCCGCAAACCGGTGCTGTTCCGCTGCCTGTTCCGACGACGACAATGCGAGATGGAGTTTATCAGACAAATTTGATAATAGCGCCTTGATCCTCCGATAAAACATGAGCAGGGGATGTTTCCTATGGGACTTGGGTGGGCGAAAATACTCAGTTGAGCATAGAGACGAGTTCTAGAGGAAACCGTTTTTGTGGCTTTCTTGAAATTTTTAACGCCGTCTTTTTGGACTTCAGACATTACGAGGCAAGGCGCGGAGCCGAAAAATGAGGGCTACTCCAGACCGAAGGTCTTTAATCGGTAATCCCATTGCTTAACCCATTGGCTACCGAGGTGACACATCAAATTTTAAAAATTTATTCCGGGCAAACTAAAAGTTAAGGACAAGTTTTGAATATATTTTCAATTAATTTCATCCTTCTACTCTCGAAATTGGTTACATAGATTTCGACTTATAAAGCAGCTAGTCGTTAGATTTTTCCGTTTGGCCGCCATATTGAATTTTAAATTTTCCCTTTTAAAAATCATTAAAAATACTGAACGTGATAGTTTTAAAAATCTTTCTTGTACACTATTTAAAGTTGAGCCCAAACTATTTTTGTTTTAGAAAATTTTTCAAAAAATTTAACCCATTTCTAAACTAAGGGCATATTTTTGTTTTACGTTTCTCCAAAAAAATTTTTAAAAAATTTAATTTTTATGAATTATTCATACGGAATATTTGTTTCAACCAAATAATCGATTTCAGGAAGCTTGAAGCAGTTTGAAAATCTTAGTAGCCAATGAGTTACGTTCCAAAATACGTATTGTGTGACACACGAAGATCTCAGAGACGTACCTAGGATTTGAAACCGGGGGGGCTGAACCTGGAGCGGGGGCCCCCTTCCTATCGAGTGCCGCGTTTACCTACTTGGGGGCCCCTGGGCACTTTTAATGACGCCCCCCCCCCTTAGCCCAATAAAAATTTAATTTCTACATCAAATAGGTTTTTTCAGTTATTGACCGAAATTTTAGATGGGTTACAATTTAAATTCATAAATAAACAAAAAATTTTATATAAATACAAATTCTGTACAGAATATTCCTGCAAATTTTTTATATTGATAAAAATATTATGTCACGTGTTTTAAATGAATAACCGAGGCCGTTTTTATTTCGGGGCCACCCAGCTCTACACAAATTTTCTAACATTTTTGTAAGACCATATATGTCAAAAATGTATCTTAAATTATTTACATAAATTTGGAGCGGTTTTGGAATTTATTTTTAAAAAGGCCCGCCGCAGGCGCGAAAATTTTTAGGAGTATGCAATAATTGAGAATAAGAAAACCATGTTTAAAGCTCCTTTAAGAATCGAAAAATCAAAAGCAATGACTAAAATCCCTATCCAGCTTCAAATTGTTGAAAAAGTCACAGTTGTGTTGGGTCATAAGCAATTTATGTATTTCAAAGGACTGAGATGTAAAAAGTGAAAGTAAAACAGCGCGCCGCAGGCGCAAAATTTTTAAAGCCTTTTTAAGTTTTGAAGAATTTAGAGCCTCCTTAATAAAATGGGGCCCCTACAGACATGAATGTGGGGCCCCCTGCTAAATAAAATGGGGCGGAAAGTGCTAAGTTTCTGACCAAAATTTTACCGAATTTTTCAAGATTTGGGGGCCTCTGGGCAGTGTCCAATTTGTCCATATGATAAACGCGGCACTGTTCCTATCCCTCTTGATTCAAAAGGGGGCCCCCTCGCATAAGCTGGTGGGCCCCCTGATTCAATAAGTGGGCCCTCTTGATTCAAAAATGGGGGCCCCTTGAATCAAAAACGGGGGCCCCCTCGAATAAGATGGTGGGCCCCTTGATTCAAAAAGTGGGCCCCCTTGATTAAAAAAAGGGGGCCCCCTCGAATAAGATGGTGGGCCCCTTGATTCAAAAATGGGGGCCCCCTCGAATAAGCTGGTGGGCCCCCTGATTCAATAAGTGGGCCCCCTTGATTCAAAAGTGGGGGCCCCCTCGAATAAGCTGGTGGGCCCCCTGATTCAATAAGTGGGCCCCCTTGATTCAAAAATGCGGGCCCCCTCGAATAAGCTGGTGGGCCCCCTGATTCAATAAGTGGGCCCCCTTGATTCAAAAGTGGGGGCCCCCTCGAATAAGCTGGTGGGCCCCCTTGATTCAAAAATGCGGGCCCCCTCGAATAAGCTGGTGGGCCCCCTAATTCAATAAGTGGGCCCTCTTGATTAAAAAATGGGGGCCCCTTGAATCAAAAACGGGGGCCCTCTCGAATAAAACGGTGGGCCCCTTGATTCAAAAATAGGGGCCCCCTCAAATTAAAATATGGGCCCTTTAAAGGCCTTATTTTAGTATTTATTTTTTTAAATCGGGCCCCTTCGGGGCCTTTAAAATAATAATAAAATTTCGGGGCCCCTACGGGGCTCTTCTGAAAAAGCTCGGGGGGGCTAAGCCTACCCTAGCCCCCCCCTAGTTACGTCTCTGGAAGATCTGCTTAAAATTACGGAAACCAGTTAACCAGTCGAATATCCGGGACAGTGTGAACGCGCCTTAAAGCCCATCCCGGTCTCTATTCTGTTCTCCTCCCGACTTAACACCCTTTTAGAAAAATTATCTACCCCATAATTCGCTGATGTCTTAATCAATCATCCGGTTATCAATTGAATCGATTAGTCCCTCGAACAAACACGAAATAGCTCTGGAGCTCAGAAAGCACGAAGATGAATTTTTCAGGTGCCCAGAACTGTCCTCATGGCAACTCCGAGCGGCCTGGAAAAGTCGTGCTGAGAGGCATCGCGGCAACAATAAAATGCTCAGACATATATAATTCTAGGGGTGAGATGAATTCATCTGCACATTATCCTGTTTCCATTTGTACTTTATGTGAAGTCGATGCCAGCTGAATTGTTGAACTTTGACAAACAGTTCTTTGTGTTCGTGACAATTTTTTCTCTCTCCACCCATCATGAAAACTCGCCTCGATTATTGAAATTCACGGAACAAAAGGAATTAAGGCGAATCGGGAAATGAGCCTCGATATGGCGTGCGATTTAAATATTTGGCCCGAAGGAAAGTGAAATCCGAATGCCGAAAGTTTTGGTTTCAGGTGTTCCCCTCCGTTTTTGTACTTCCTTTTGTGCCGACGTGCTGCTCAAGAAATTGCAGGGACGCATTAATTCATGAATGAAATAACCGTAAAACGAGTAAATGGAAACCTTAACCTTTGAAACCATGACTAATGTGCTTTCCTTATCTCCTTAAAGGTCTTCGGAAGTATATTCCGTCCCCCTCCGTTCACAAGGGTCGTCTCGCAAGGAGGTGGTTCGTATATGGGAAGTGGATTCGTAAAAAGGGGTGCCGCTGCAATTATGGTATCAGATACGTCGTACACGAATAAAAAGTCTGCAGACAAGGTGGATTTTTACGTCACTTGCGTCGGGATTTCTTATGAGGAATGGGTTCACTTACGAGGGTCCCAGAGACAGAAGCAAGTGCGGCATTGTTGGCCGATTCATTTCAGTTTAAAGGGCTGAGTTGAGGAATCCGAATTCGTAGAAAACATGGAAATTCCGCCATATTAAAAAACCCTCTTGAAAAATTACGGATAACTTTCCTTCGAATTTCCGTCTGTCTGTCTGTCTGAAGTTTTATAACTCAAGAACCAGAAGAGCTAGAGAGCTGCGGTTTTTTGCATCCTGTAGGACATGGTCTGTAAGAGTGCAGGCTAACAATTTAAGACCCCTATCCTCTCATGGGGGGGAATGGGGGGTGTTTTACGTTTGTATGAAAACTCCTTATATTACATCCGATTGAGCTGAAATTTTAGTATGTTGTAGTCTGTGTCAAATCTAGCAAATCATGGTACCACATGTATCCCCTGTCATGTACAGGGACGGAGCTAGGGGCCCTCAAAGTTTGGTCTCTCAAAATCTTTTAAAATGCACCCTTAAGCTTAATCTCCGATTTTGCTTTTTATATATTTTTTTCATACCTCCCTTGTGCAAGTCCTTGGAACTCTGGGGGTCTTCGTTTGAATCCTTAAAAGCCAAGATCTAGAACTTTTTAAACGATTTAATTTGATTCAAATAAAAATAACAGTCTGCTCTAGATAGTTGGAGTACTAGAGTTCTGGAAGTCTAGGAAAGCTATTTAATTGTGAAAATTGTGCAGGGTCACAAACTCTAACCAAATAGAGTTCCCGAATATGTTGTTTTAAATTCATCAAAGAGGCGTAGAAATTGTGGTCTGGTTTGAGTTTTAGACTAAAATGGGTCGTTACTATGGAGTCCCGAACAAAGGAAGTCCTAGAAGGACTAGAAGCTCAGCTCGCGTTGAATCAGCAACCAGCTTGTCGACATTGAGGAGATGCTTAAGAAGTTCCGATACAACACCATTGGAAGATGCCCTTCCTTCGATTTGCAAGCCTGTCAAAATTGTCAAGATAGTCAAAGAAGACGGAGAAGAAGTATCCGAAAATAAGAAAGCTCTAAAAAACGCAAAGAAGGTTCCCCCGGCTACGTCCTTGCAACAGCAGAGACGCTCATCGCGTTTGCTCAGCGCGATCTCCTTCTCAGTCCTAGCTGAGGCTACAGTGCCACCAAGTCAAAGTCAGTCTTCTTTGCAGATCCAAAAGAAGCATGAAAATGATGCCAATAAGCGTCCAAAAAGGGACTCGAAAAAACCCCACAAGAAGAAGCCAGAGCCTCCCATGCTTTCAGTTGTTGATGAAGTAGAATCTGAAGAGGAGACTTCATCGAAATCAAGTGCTTCAAAAAATAGACCAGCAAAGAAGAAAATAATGAGTGACTCCCAGAGTAACCACAGTATCGAGCCTCCAAAAGACAAAACTCCTGTTCAAGCAAATACTGTGAAATTATCTCATTCGCAGTATTCGCAGTCCTCGTCTCAGAGGCCTCCATCCTCGTTTTCGGTTCCTCTGTTCACATCTACGCCAAATGATCATCAAGTAGAATCTCTTATCGAAAAAAATCCAGAGGAGCTCGAAGCAACACCAAGACCTCAATCGACCCAGGAGGTTTGAAAAAGTCGTGTCTCGAATTTCACTTAAACTTACCTTAAATTTCTAGGAAAAAGGAGATCCAGAACCGGCTCCTGGAAAAGGTTTTTACATCGCAGAGCTTCTGAATCCAGAATTCAAACCAGTGGTAGGCCCCGTTCCTCCGAGCGATTCCAACCACCAAGGTCAAGTTGTAAGATCCGAAAACTTGACACAAAGGCAAGTCAGGGGTCTCGTGCACCTGGAGTATCCAGGAGAATTCTTCCAGGGCACTGGATTCATTAGAATCGGCCCCTACATGGCCAAGACGCGCTTACTCAATGAATCGAATACTGTCGTGAGTTCCCTGACCGACTCCTTAGTAGCCATTTTTTGTAGAAATTTACTTTTAGTCGTTCGTTGTGATTGCCGGAGACATTCAAGTTGTCATGGATGACCAAAAAGTTTTCTGGGCCTCTGGAGGAGATTCATTCTTCGTACTACCAGGTGAGATTTTTTTATCTGGGAAAAATCCTCAAACTAGGAATGTTGGTTTCAGGGCAAAGTTACTCGTTCATTAGCGAAAGCGACTCCACAAGTCTTATATTTTACATCACCAAACAAAACTCCACCGACTCATCTCGTAGCATGTCCAGTATTTCTTAAATATGATTTATAAAAACTTGTCTAGCTCCTTGTAGAAGTGTTCGAGCAGGCAGGAAAGGAGTCATAAATAATTTAAAGGCTCTTTTTTTACTATGAGGAAATTGAGGAAATAAATGTTTTGAAGTATTTGAATTTTTATCTCAGGAACACGGACCAAGGAACAAGAGGACTTCCACCAGCTTTAGATGTGAGTGACAGAATTTTCCTTCGTGCACTTGAGGAAGACGTTCGACTCCAGTTCATGTGGCGACATCCAACCTGCGAGTTTCCCTCGTCGACGGAACGAAGGAATTCACGTGAAAAAAGGGAAAATTGCTTTGTATTGCGCAGCCCACGAAGGCATGTTACCGGGGGAGAGATTCCGGGAAAAGTGGCGGCAAAAGGGACCATTACCTGGCTCCATACGCCGCAAAATGGACACAGACACGTCATTGTTGCGTTTCGTGACTCATGCATAATTGATTCCTTCGTGTGCTCGGCTCCTCGGTAGGAATTTCCAGTGTCTCGGGCGATTTTCCCCCGCACCACCTTCCTGGTCAGGGAACGGGGGAGGTTTTAGCGAAATTACAGGCCATTGGACTTTGTTTCCTTCAAAAAGAATTAAATTTGCCTTGCCGATTAGGGAATCAATGACGGAGAAGCGGCGAAATCTAACAGTTGCAAATGAATGGTAATTTATTCATAGCGAAATTTACCTGCGGCAACTCGGATGAAGCGAGCTGGAAGGAAATTACCGGCATAATTCATCAAAAGTACACAGATGGCTTCTTTTCCGGAAGCCCAACGCGAGTCGCAAGTCGCGAGTTGAACGCACGCTGGGTCATTGGCCGGAGTAGGGCTTCTGCCGTAGAGGATTACGGACTAATTCTAATTTTTGTTGTCCTTCTCTGGCCTTAGGAAGATTTTAGCACCTCTCTAGTCTATAAATCTCTATGGTGGTAAATTTTGTGCCATTTTGAGGCCCCTCTGGTCCATGAAAATAAAGAAGTTGTCTTCCTAAAAAAAATATTTTTAAATCTAAAGAGTGATGAAGGCCCTCTAGAGTTCTATTTTTGCACCCCCTCTAGTCCAAACAATCCTGTGGCATCAGCTCATCGTAAATTGATGATCCCCGGACGCTTATTACTGTAAATTGACATCGCTTCCAGGTGAATCGCTGCACGTCCCGAGCTGAGATTCGACATGCAAGTGCGGAAAGGCGACAAACAGGCTATTCCACTTCCATAAAGTCGGTCATGGGAATCCGAGGGAACAATGCACTGCCATCAACGCTTGTATCTGATTCAATTAGGATGATTTTTCATTTAATCCGCAGCTGCATATGGCCGAGAAACCCTCTCCATTCTAATGAGCTTTTGTTGATGATTTTGATGAAAATTAAAATTCAAAATAATCAAATAATGCAGATCATCTCTCGCGACTACTGTGTGACTGTAATTCGGGTAAGAGCATCAGCAGCATGATGAAGACTGATGGAGATTCGGAGGACGATTATTCCTCAGCATTATTTATTAACATTATTTATGTCCCTCGCTATGCCACCGCAAAGTGCATAACAGCAATAATCGAGTGCATTAATCTTTATTTGTAATACGATCTTGAAATTCCCATGTGACTCTCGCGTAGCGTCTCCTTTGTTTCTCCATCAGCGCGCAGAGTCTCTCGGATTTTCCCAGCGTTTTTCCCGATTTTATTGATGTGTCGAGGGTGGCTTCGAGTGCTCAAATTGAAAAGTTTCCCTATTGTACGACGGGGGAGGGAGACGATGGGACAGCGCTTGCAAGCTAATATGACGCAATTCAGACTTTTGTTCGGATTGAATGGGAATTCCTCCTTCTCTCCGTAGGTTTCCGCGGATTCGGAGAGACGCGCGCAGTCGAACGACGTCCGATGTAATTTTAGGAGCGCCGTTGGGTCACGTGGCCCCGGAATACGTTAAATAGAAATGCGCCGATTGTCTTCATTCGAAACGGGGTGTAATGAGCAAATAATTTTTTATCACAGTCTTCAAACAAGAGATAAAGTTCGATACCATCTTCGCTTCCTGGATCACCCAATTAAGGCCTCGTACATCAAAAGTGACAATTTTAATTTGAATAGATTCATTCCGCCTTACGAAGATCAAAAAGGACCAAGAAATTAAATAAAAATCGGTGATAAAAAATTACTTTCCACACAAACTTTGAGGGCCTCTAGCTCCGTCCCTGAAATAGATAGGGGTCACATGTAGTTCCATGATTTGCTAGAATTTGGACAGGCTACAAAATACTAAAATTTCAGCCCAATCAGATGTAATGTAAGAAATTTTCATATAAACGTTAAGCACCCCCTACACCCCCCCCCCTCCTCCCCCCCTAAAGGAGGTGAGGGTCTAATATTCTTAACCTTCGACCTTGCAAACTATTCTCAACACGATGAAAAAAACCGCATCTCTCTAGCTCTTCTGGTTCTTAAGTTATAAATTTTCAGACAGACAGACAAATGCCCAAAATGTTGAAAAATTCACTAAGAAGATATCACCTTTCTCAAGAAAAAAAAAAAAATACTCGTGATCAAGTCGAGATCGGCGCCAGTTTTGTTCCATCACGTTCCAAGCCACCATCACGCAATTCTCACGACGCGGGAATCCCACGGAAGAATCCAGCGATGTAATTAAAATGTCAGTAGCATTTTAAGAAATTCATCAAGCGTGAAAACGTAAATAAATCGGGGGTCGCTGCAGATCGATCAAACATCTCCCCTTTCGAGTTTGTTCGCTGTTTTTCCAGAACTTGTTTGCTCGCCCTTTTGTGAACGAGTCCGCCACTGGAACGAAGAGCAAACATTTTGAATTTAATTATCTCGTGAAGTTTGATTTGAGCCACTTTGTTATCCTCCAGTGCAATCGAAATCGTGTTTTTGTTGCGGGATAAGTTCAGGGCAAATATTGATGGCAGTGATTGATCCTCTAGGAGCCACTACTGCGGAAAATAGGGAATTGAGTGTCCAGCATCCCTTGTTTGCTTCAGGTTTCGGAGTACTCTGGCTTTCTCACGAGCTTTTATCCTCTTTTGGTCTGTCTGTCTGTCCTTGAAAAAAAACATGTTTAAAGCTTAGTCGGGGACGAAACGCATTTGAGTGCATTTTCAATTCGCTTTGTTGCAAAAGTTGGGTCGAAGTGAAAATATTTTGTCCCGAATTCCGACACTGCAGGAACTTATTGGACCCCTGACTTCGATCCCACAGGCCAAAGAGCCTTAACATAGAAGGGTATTTTGCTAAATTTAGTGTCATTTAACATTTGCCCAAGTTTCAGTTCGCTTGGAGTTACAAAATTTTCGCCTCATACTAACTTTGGGAGCCCTCAGCTCCACACTCTTAGGTCATAAAGACTTACTGTAGAACTGTTTTTGCTGGATTTAATATCATCTAACAGTTGCCAAAGTTTCAGCTCAATCGGTTGAATTTGAAATTTTGCCACACTGTTCGCCAAGGGAAGTCTTGGGTGGCCACTTATTGACCCCCAGAGTCCGTTATTTGACATTTTTGAGACCATAACCCGAAACAAAAGTTGCTTATTTTGTCATTTTACATGACCATTCTGAATTTCAGCTCAATCGGAGCAACTAAATTTTTCCCCCCTTCGGAGACCTCTCACCCCACCCCCTTAAGTAATAGGGGCAAATATGTGTTCTATGATTTGCTAGATTTGACATGATGTATAACATATCCAAAATTCAGCTCAATCGGACGAAGTATATGGAACTTTCATACAACAGGAAAACCCCCTTAATTACCCCCCAGGCAGTTTTTCGGAAAAACCAAAACCTTTCGCCCACCCTCCAGACCATACATGACATCATGCAAAAAACCGCAGGTCTCTAGCTCTTGTAGTTTCGGAGCCTTTGCGACTCGGACGGACGGACGGACAGACAGACATATCGGACACATAAGTGCATTTTTTTCAAAATTGATGAAAATGCACTAAAAAGACATTTGCCCGTCGTTCTCGAATTCAAAATTGTCATTTTGGAAGAAAAAAATCCGCTCAAAAAATTTCCTTTTCTTGTGATTTTTGGAAGAAAAAACTCCTGAACTCCAAAGGTTTCAAAAGATCAGGAAATTCCATCGCTCATTTGTGACTCAAAAGCTGCCCCAGATCCGATGTCTCACGCAGTTTACTCAGCTGTTTTGCCCAGTCTGGGGCTCTGGGCCGGTGACTCGCTACCTGAATCAGTCTCGAATCAGCCACCAACATGAGCTTTCGTATTCTCCTCCTCGTAGCCTTTCTCGTAGCCCTGGAAGCCGACGCCGTTCCCAGAAACTCCCAGTCCTTCTTCTCGGAAATCCTGGACCCCCTCATCGCCTTTTTCAGCGGCTCCTCGAAGAGCTTCGAGTACCTGGAAATGGGCATACAGGAAGACGCCCTACAGTGCGACGACCGGCTCTGCTTCTACGACTGCCGTCGGGACCAGGAAAGCCGGTCCGGGTCGTGCACCAACAACGAATGTAAATGCGAAGATTGATAGGACGTGGATAATAAAGTTTGGAAAATCTGAGCATTTGTTGCAGTGCCGTAATGTTCGGGCGAACTCAAGCGTGGATGGTAATTTAGTCACCGCGACACCCTTCATTTCGGAGAGACCAGGATTTTTATAGCGCATTTGAACTGCACCAAATTATACATCGTGAGCTTAGCGGCAGGATATTAAAAAATGAATATTTCCATATACACTGAAAGAGGAAGGGGTTGCGTGAAACAATGCAAGCGTTATTAGGTTTCAAACGAGTGCATGAAGGATGGAAGAGGATAATAATTGTCCGTATGCCAGTCTTTTGAGTCGCTCGGTCTTCGTGTGTACTTTTGAATCTTGCATGGGCGTCCGCCACTCTGGAATTATTACTTTTGGTGAATAATTTACATGTTGCAATCGCACGCACCGAGAATGAGGGGCGAAGTGTCGGTGCATGTGGTCAAGGGCAGGAGGAACCTTAAGGAGATGGATTCTAGTGTTCATCTAAGGCGCTGCTTCTTCCATCAGCTTCCCTCAGATGCACCTATTTTGGCTCTGACAGAGCTCTCCTTAACTATAGGAGGTACCTACTCTAGCTTGAAGGGTCTAAAGCTGGTTTTTACAAAGAAGGTTGGCTGACTCATATCTGTGATTTAAATTCATGTTTGGTTCCGACTGAGTTCCCAGAAGCTCTTAAAACTGACAGCCCTAATCAGCCTTTTAAGTACCCCGAACAGAGAACGAGGGGAAACTTCCTTCCTGAGGTCACCCACCACGGCCCTTTGGACGCGTAATAGGACGGCCCATGGCAACCAAAAGCAGGTGGCTCGCAGTAAAAAATTTAATCAATATAATTTAAAAAGTGAGGGTGAAAAATAATCATATGTCACTCATGAAATGTTTCGTTTACATGCTTTACTCACTCGCATTTATTATCAAACAAATTTCCCGACAACCACGTTCGAATAATCGGCCCCTTCTCCACTATCGCATAGTTTGGTTTCTTTTGCAGTTTGCACTCCCTCACACAACACAATATAATTACCCGATTCCGAGGAAAGGAGCGACGACAACCAAGTGCGTAGCAACGACCTACACAACACAATATCCTGACCGCAGTGCACAGTACGAGTAAGGCACCTTTTGGCTGGAAGGATACTCGTGTACTCGAAATATCTGCATCATCATCGTGGCCGCAGAAAATATCGTTACACGCTTGATAATGCATGTAAACGGAAGTGAAATTGAATGAAAGGCTGCAATTGAAGTGGTGAGTCGGGAATGGGGCCAGGTGCTGCCGTTTCCGGGATCGCCGGGGTCCTTTTGTGACACGTCCTTAGACAATGAAATGCATGAGATATCATTTATTTTCAGTCGACGAATTTTTCAGTTTTTTTTAAAGAAATTCTTTTGACGAAACTATGGGATTGAAGGTTTCTTGGATCCAGGGCCGTCGAGAGAAAATCTGGGCCCGGTACTATCAAAGGAAATGTTCGAGATTCTAGGGGCCCAGACGCCGGCCCGGGCCCCCTAAAAAATCACGGGCCCGGGGGGTTTACCCCCTTCTCCCCCCCCCCCTCTCGTCGGGCCTGCTTGGATCAAGGAAAAGTGAGAAAAATAAATTTCTAAGGGACAAAAACCCCAGACCAAATAGGGTTTTCGAGATTTTCAGAGATCCATAAAACATTTCAGTAGGCTTAAATTTTTCCAGAGATTTTTTTCTAGAGATAAAATTTTTGTGAGCGAAATATGGGCTAGAGTTGAATGTGAAGGAAAAAGAATTGTCCAAAAGTTTCATTTTTTTGCCTGTTATTTTTCTAGTTTTAAATAGGATGATTTTATTCATTTTCTAGGATCTTGTAATATGATTTTCTGAGCTGTTAAAAACCCCCAAATTTGTTCGCTCTAAAAATGTCAGAGCTGTAAGGTTTTCCGGAATTATTGTAGGGAAAAAGAGTTTTCCGGAATCATCTGTTCGACCCAAAAACTCGTTAAATGTAATCAATCTCTTTTTCAAACGCATCTAGTAAAACAAACTTGCTAAAAATTTTGGAGAGAGAAATTAAATTTTAAGGAAAAAGAACTACCCAAAAATTTAGTTTTTCTCGCCTGATTTTTGAAAGGTTTTTTACTTAATTTTTAAAAAACAAATCTGACTTTCTGAGCCCAAAAGAGTCAACAATTTTTTTTTTGCCGAAAAGGTTTTTCCGAATTATTTTGAGGAAAAAGAGTTTTCCAGAATTTTCATTTCAACTCAAAAACTCGTAAAACTTAATCAACCCCTTTTTATCAAAAGCATCAAATCAAACAAACTTCCGAATGCCGCAACAATCAATGGGCGATTTGATGAATCAACAATAGCGCGCGGAGAAGATTACGACATCCACGCTCACAAACACACATCCACGACACTTTCGCCGACAACATGAAATTTCCCGATGCCTCAACGTCTTCCAGCCATTTTCAGTTTTCCCCGTGACCGAACAGCATATCGCAACTGGGGTGGCATGACTCATATGTGAATAGTTTCGTTGTGCTTCGGAAAAACGCACCCCGTATACTCGGGAGTTCGGGACTCCGGGAGGGAAGGGACGGAATAGTAACGCACAACAAAAAATTTCAACACGTGCTGGATGCCAGGTCGCGTGTCGGAGGAGGAGAAACGAAACGATGAATGAGCGAGGAGTCTGTTGGTGTTGGTGTGTACAAATTCAGCCAATGGACGAGTTACGCTTGCGCTTACGTACACGTACTCCGCACCGCCAATATAAATATTAGGGTCCTGATTTCGTGCCTCTCATTCGCAACCTGGCCTTGGCCGGCGTTAGACATATCCTGTAAAAAGTTTACTCTCGAACTAAGTAGTTTTAGCGTTAGTCTTAAATTTACAAACTTTTTATACATCGAGTGTTTTTTTACAACAACAAAAATAATCAAGTGTGGGAGTGAGAAACAAAACCATGACATGGATACCCAACCATATCGCCCCCAGTCCTACGGAATAGGGCTCCTAGCCACAGTAACGTCACTGCCCTCATTCAGGTTCAACGTAGCCTCGGAGATCCCGCTCGATCTGTCGAAGAAGGTCTCCAGCTCGCCTCCGCCCACGCCGTCGCCGCTCAAGAAGAGGTACCGCGAGACCTTCACCGACGAGAATGTCGAGAAAGCCAAGGTGCCGAGGGCCGAGACGACGCCTCCGAATCCCGTTCCAAAGCCTGAGACGGCCAAGAAGAGCGTAAAGGCGAGCGCAACTCAGAAGGAGCCGAAGCGCACGAAGGTGACGAGGAAGCTGAAGTTCGACGAGGAGACGTCGTCGCCGGTCTCGGGCACCATAATCCGGCCCCTGGAGGAGATAAGCGGGAACGTGGAGCACGAGTCGGGTGACATAGATCCGCAGTACAACATCGTGGAGGCGACGGACGAGGCGCGCGCCGAAATAGCCTCCATCCCCAACGTCATCGGCGACTACAAGTGCAAGCTGTGTCGCATCGACTTCGAGGACGTCTTCGAGCTGGCCCGACACCGGTGCTCCTGCATCGTCCTCCTCGAGTACCGGTGCCCAGAGTGCGGGAAAAAGTTCAACTGTCCCGCGAACCTGGCGTCCCACAGACGCTGGCACAAGCCCCGGGACCAGATGGCAAGTGCTAAGCGGGACTCGGCGAGCGACGAGAACAGCCAGTTCCCGTGCTCCGAGTGTGGGAAGGCCTTTAAGCGGATGGCGTATCTGAAGAAGCACCAGGCCACGCACGCCAAGAAGGCGACATCGGCGACAGTGGCGACACCTTCGTCCAGCAGCGAGGACTCCAAGGACTCGCACTACAGCACCCTCAACAACAACGTGTATCACCACAACTCCAAAAGCCAAAGCAGCACAGCAAGTTCAATGTCAGACATTGTGTTCAACTTCACCCAGAATCACGCCATCGACGATGACAGCAGCTGCGACTCGACCGACTCCCAGAGACTGCAGATCGTGGCGGACCAGCGGTTCACGGAGGACGAGAACATTGCGGCAGCGGCTCTGGCCCACCTCAGGCACGGATCCACGTCCGTCATCAAGCACACGACTGCCCTCGCGGTGTGATTGGAGGTAACTTTTGACTTTTGAGAGGTGAATTATTGAGCGCGCGCTTTTTGGTCGGACTCCCGTCTCTGCGAGCCTAGCTGTAAGTCCAGACCTCCAGTTACTCGCGAGATTCTCTTTGCCCAGTACCTGACGTTTTTAGTTCCGCTTTTGGAATTTTCACAAACTTCTAAATCTCGTTTTTTTCATCGCCAATTTTTTCACTCCTAAAAATTATTTTTAAGTCCCAAAAGCATTCAGTTATTCTCGGGATTTACCGAGTTCTTTAAATTCCATTTTAGGAATTTTCATAAACTTCTAAAACTCGTTTTCTTCATTTTCGTCCCTCATTTTCGCCATCATTAAGTTTCGTTGATCATAAAAAATTATTTTTCAATTAACTCACTCTCTTATTTCTATTTGAAGAATTTTCACAAACTTCTAAAATACGTTTTTTTCGTCCGTTTTTAAATTGTTCCGAAATATTTTTAACACTTTCGATTACCAATTATTCGTTTTCATTCTCACTTTTAAAGTTCATAAAATCATCTGGTTAATTTTTAGAGTCCGTTCATACTAATTTTTTCTGGTTGAAAATGGGTTAAGTTGTTCCACAAAAAACCTTATGTTCAGTTCTGAATCTGTTGGATTTTTATGAAAACAAAATATTATTTAACTTTTAGTGACATTTTTAATGCCCCTCTATTGTTAAAAAAAGGGTTAAGTTGTGTCATAAAAATTTCTCCAGAAAATTTCTGGCAGCCGTTAAAAATGGGTTAATAATATTTTTTCAAGGTTCCTGTTGGGTCTCTATTGTTTTAGAAACCGCTTACAAATTTACTTTCAAAGTTCCTATCATTTTCAGTTCACAAACGGGTTAATTTCTAGTCGCGTTTTAAGTTCCTATTTTTCCGGAGGTCGGTTTTCTAGTCGTATAGTCCCTAGTGTAGGCTGTAAATGTACATATAGGATGCAGTTCTGTATAACAAGTCCCAATGAAGATGAGTAAAAGTCTAGTCAGGATATAAGTCAGCTTGAAATTGGGAACAAAGTCGGTTTCTTTGAGCATTTCAATCGCGTAGTCGTAGTGTATTTTGTTAGTTTTGGAAAAATTAACGCAATCAAAAGACTTGTAGTGTAACGAGAGCAAAATTGTGTCCGAGACAATAATAAAAGGCGGCAGGCAAAGGGGTTCAGTAGCAATTCAACCATTGGGTTTCCTTCTCGTGTCGTGCTTCGTCACGTTCTGGGGGCATTTGCGTTAACTCTCAAATGATTTTGCCGTGTTCACATGATCCCTCTTCTAGTCATTTTCCCACAGTCAGTGTGTGCGTTTTGTGCATCCCAACATCATCGTTTTGCGTCTAGTCATGCATTTAGTCATTTTTTAATTAGAGATAAGGACGAAGGACCGCTAGTGAAAAGTCACAGGGATTAATCTAAGTCATTTCGAAGGAGGTCCTTGTGACAAACGTAGTCGTAAGTTAGCGTGTAGGGGAGGTGTCAAGGGACCAACATACTCAGCGAATTTTCGTGTGCCATAGATTTGAGAGCAATCTTTCACTTTTCATTTCACCTCATTTTCTTCAGCCGCGGATCTGCCGCGGCTCATGAGTCATCTAGTCATTGTCATTAGTCATCTAGGTTAGGGTTGGAAAGGAACTCATAATTTCGCACTTAGTCTAGTCGGTTTGATCTCTCTTGTAATTTTTTTCTCTCGAATCACGAATCCTTCCTCTTCTTTTGGACCTTTTTCGCGCGTTTTTCTCGCCTTCATCAATCACCAAATTCATTCCATCGTGCTTCAGCACTTGTACATTCAAATTGCACCTAAAGCTGGACAAACCAAAGATTAGCTGTAAGTTTACGTTTAGAAACATGGCAGAAACTGGAGCCTCGTCCGAGAACCTCGCACTCAACAATTCACCCGATCAGACAATCGCACTCAGAAACCATCAGAACCATAATCATCGACTTTGATATTCTAAACTTCGCCTTAGATTCGTTTTACACGAGAATAGCTTGACGATCTGTTTTGTAAAATTGTTAAGACGTTTTTGAATTTTAACAATTTTCTAATCGCGGTTTAATGTCACCCACACAAATGAACAATGTTGCTTATCTATACAATTTTAATAATTCTTAATTCAATCGTGGCTTTCTATGATCTCAAAAGTAAATACCTAGCATGTAGCCCCAAAGAGTAGTCCTAAGTCTAGCGAGTAAGTTAATAAGTAATGTCGATGGTCTATTTTTGTATCAGAGAAAAAATCAAGTCAGCAGGAGAACCCAAAATCAGCACAATAGCAGAAAGTTTGCTTTGGAAGCTTCGTACTTATATCTTTAATTTATTTACAACAGAATAAAGTGACTATTTAAGAAATTAAGCGTCTTTTACTAAACCCCGCCCGGAAGCTCGCTGAAGGTGCTCCTCAGATCACAGTACTCCCGCATGGTGCACGCCTGGTCCACGCTCTCCAGGAAGTCGTCGTCGTCCCCGAAATCCTGGGGAATGCTGATCTCCTCGGTCATGTAAGGCTCCTTGTGGAGTCGAGCCCATCTCTGCGTCACCATCGGGTGGACGGCTTTCCTGAAGGCCATGCAGGTCACGTGCTCTAGCTTCTCGAACTTTATCCGGTTGAACCCCATGAGGGCCAAGGTGTATCGCCAGTTCTTTAAAGAAAATTTGAGTTGAATTAGGTAAGTCCGAATGGCTCTATTCTTCAGCTTTTGAGAATCTGGCCTCTGTTTCTCTCTATCATGTCAAGTTTTTTTCTGGAATTTTTTGTTTTCCCTTGAAAACATACCCCCCTTTGAGACCCTCCCATAGCTACACCACTGACATCAAGGACTCGAGATTTGGCACAAACAAACAAAACCTATTTCTGCTTCTAACAAGACCTCAATTTTGTTTCTAACACATCGTGTCCCTGAGTTATAGGTGTTCAAAGTTTGCCAAAATCGCATTTTAAAATTTACTCAAAAAAGTTAAGGGTTTCATTCAAAGCCTCTAGTCCTACCTTCATAAGCTTCGCATTAGCCCCCACGTGCTTCGAGTCCGGAGTAATCACGACCAGAATCCCCTCATTGTCCAAAACATCGAGCGCCTTCCGGACGCACTGGATTCTCTGCTGCGAGGTCGGTAGGTACTCCAGCAACAGACTGAACACGACGACATCGAAGTAGTTGCGCGGGAGGTTCCTCAGACGCCCGTGGCAGCTCTGCATCTCCTCCGAGTCCGAGATCCTGGCATTCAGGAAGTCCATCTTGAACACGCCCGAGTCCTTGCAGGGCGCAATGTCGACCGCCGTGACCTCAAAGTGCTCCTTGTACTTCTGGAAGGGGTTGAAGCAGCTGCCGACGTCCAGGAGCCTGGCTTTTTCGGCGCCCATGCGTCTCTCCAGCGGAACTGCCTCCGGAATCTCGGGATGTTCCTCGAGCTCCTGGTGCAGAATTCGGGTCTCCTTTTCCCGGAGTCTCTGGAGGTGATTTTTGAAGTAGTCCAGGGCAAAGGTCACGGTCCAGGAGATTCTGTTCTGGGAGTCGCTCTTCTTCGTCCAGTGGTTCTCAGCTAAATCCTTCATGGCCTGGGAGTACTTCTCGAGAACCTCAGTTTTCTCCAGGTGCTTGCTCCACGCACTTTCCCCCTTCCGTCGGTATTCCACCCTCAGGTCCTGGTGCGTCAGCTTTATGAGGTTGGCCAAGGTCTTGTGTTCTTCCGAAGCCATCCTGGCCCTTGCAATTCCATCAAACTCCCGGCCACATCCGAAACACAGAATGGCCGTGGTGAATAACGTGTACTCACCACGAGGTGAATTCTATTGTTTACAAAATTACTCCGCACGAGGTTGCTCATTGATTTCTTGAAATTCAGGCCAAAATGTCGAACCTAACGTGCCTCAACTGCAGCGTGAGGTTCCAGGATGCCGACATGCAGCGGGATCACTACAAGACGGACTGGCACAGGTACAATTTGAAGCGTAAGATCGCAAGTCTGCCCCCTGTGTCAGCTGAGGGGTTTGAGAAGCTGCTGAACGAGCAGCGAAACGCCGAGAAGTTTGCGTTGGAGGACAAAAGCCTCTACTGCAGGGCCTGTGGGAAGCTCTTCAAGACCATCAACGCCCACGACAACCATCTAAACAGCAAGAAGCACAAGGTGAGTTGAGAAATGTTGCGAAATTCGCAATCTCAAGGTCATTGTCCGATACAGGATGCCCTGAGGAAGTTCGAAGACGGCGACGAGGTCACCGTGAAGGCCACGGGGGTCTCCAAGTTCGAGCAGGCGAAGCGAGACGAGTACTGGGAGAAGCACGGGGAGGACGAGGACGACTCGGATGTGGAGGAAGTCGACTCGGACGAGTGGGACGAGGACTCGGAGAACCCGATAGCCGGCAACAACTGCCTCTTCTGCGACCACCACAGCGCCAGCATGGTCAAGAACATCCGACACATGTCGCTGGAGCATTCCTTCTTCATCCCCGACGCCGAGTTTTGCACCGACATCACCGGGCTTCTCTCGTACCTCGCGGAGAAGATCTTCAAGGACTTTATCTGCATCTGGTGCAACGACCGCGGAAAGACCTTCTACACGATCGAGGGCGTCCGGAAGCACATGATAGACAAGTGTCACTGCCGGATGCTGTACGAGGGAGTGGCTCTGGCCGAGTATACCGACTTCTACGACTACAGCAGCAGTTACCCGGACCACCAGGAGGGCATGGACATTGATCAGGAGCTGGAGCAGAACGAGCTGGACGGAGAGGACTACCAGCTCGTCCTTCCTTCGGGCATTACGATCGGCCACCGGTCGCTACTGCGATACTACAGGCAGAGGCTGAACCCGGAGAGAGCTGTGGTGATCAAGAAGCAGGACAGACGCATGCATCGGGTGCTGGCGGAGTACAGGTCGATCGGGTGGACCGCGACTCAGCAGGAGATGGCCGCCAGACACGCCAGGGACATACACCAGATGAAGAGGGTGCAGGCCAAGTTGATCCAGCAGGTCGGGTGCAAGGCCAACAAGCTCCAGAAGCACTTCCGGGACCAGAACGGCCAGAGATAAGCTGTTTTCCCCACAATTTTCCAATAAAATCTTTATTTAGAAAGGTTGATTTTTCTCTGGGGAAAATCTGCGTTTGGGAAAATTGTGTTGCTTCCAAAAGCTCTTGGAAACTGCTAGGGGATTTTTCCAGTTTAAATGAATTGAAGCGCCAAATTTTGTCTTCGAAAATTTTCCTCCAAAAAATATAATTTTTTTCAGTTTTCCCCGTCCAATAAATAATTTACGATCGAACAGAATAATCACTCCCTTTTCTCATTAAAAACATTGTCTGAGAAAAATCGGGAAAAAGCCGATCAGCTGTTTGGTGCCTTCTTCTCCTAGTCTAGGCACTTTCACCTTCTACATTTCACAACAAAAATAAGGATTGTCTCGTTGTCTTGCAAAAACCGGCATGAAATTAGTTTCTTCTGGCCTCATTCAAGTGATAGTTCGAGACTCGTTACTCAAGGCACAAGTGAGCTCCTCGAAAAGTGTCAAAATCCCCTTAAAAACTCGCATCTTCTCTAGCGGCGACTTTTCTGCGTCGAAAGTGAGAACATCCGGAGGCGCAGGATGGAGATCAAGCAGCTCAAGACGCGCGAGGACCCGCTGGTGGTGAAGCTGGACACGCCAGAGTTCAAGGCCATCTTCACAGAGGACCTGCACACCATCATTGGGCTGTTCAAGAAGTACAACTACGAGCTGAGGCTCGCAGGAGGTCCCGTGAGGTAAGACTCAGTGGCTCTACTCAAGATTATTTCTCTGATGGCGATTTTCCAGGGACTTGCTGATGAAGAAGGTGCCTTCCGACCTGGACTTTGCCACCACTGCGACGCCCGCCCAGATGAAGGAGCTGTTCACGAGGGAGGGGGTCCGGATGATCAACGCGAACGGAGAGAAGCACGGAACCATCACGCCCCGCATCAACGACGCCGTCAACTACGAAGTCACGACGCTGAGAATCGACGTGAAGACCGACGGAAGACACGCGGAGGTCGAGTTCACCACGGACTGGCTCCTGGACGCCAACAGACGCGATCTCACCATCAACTCGATGTTCCTGGGCTTCGACGGCTCCGTCTACGACTACTTTTTCGGCTACGAGGACCTCCAGGAGCGCAAGCTGAGGTTCGTGGGGCACGCGGAGAAGCGAATCCAGGAGGACTACCTCAGGATCCTCCGCTACTTCCGATTCTACGGACGGATAGCGAGGACTCCGGACGACCACGACCCCCAGACGCTCGAGACAATCCGCGAAAACGCCGAAGGACTCGCCCGGATCAGCGGCGAGAGGATCTGGGTGGAGCTGAAGAAGATCCTGTCCGGGAACTTTGCCGGCCAGCTGGTCCTGGAGATGCTCAAGGTCGGAATTGGGAACTACATCGGGCTTCCAGAGAGCCCCAAGACCAACGAGTTCCAGAGGCTGTGGGAGAGCAAGGCCGATTACGGGGAGTACAACGTGATGACACTGCTGTCGGCTCTCCTTGAGACCCCGGAGGATGCCATCAGGCTCCACGACCGACTCAAGCTCAGCGCCTTCGAGCGGGACCTCATGTACTTCATTGTGGCCAACAAGGAACAGATGCGGGCCGTGGACTCGCTGCTCCCGTTCCAGCAGATGGTGTGCATCCAGACGACCATCGGGAAGCCCTCTGACATCAAGGGGTACGTGGAGGAGCTGCTCAAGTACCTGGGGAAGAAGGAGCTGTACGAGCAGATGAGGAGCTGGCAGATTCCTCAGTTTCCGGTGAACGGGTATCTCCTAAAGGAGGCGGGGTGTCCCAAGGGCAAGAAGATGGGGGTCGTGATGGCCAAGCTGAAGCAGATCTGGGCGATGGAGGAGTTCGGGGCGACGCAGGAGGAGCTGATGGAACGCGTGCCGGAGGTGCTGCGGGAGCTGAACATTGAGGACGGGAAGGAGGTCAAGAAACCGAAGCTTCAGCAGCAATAAATTTTTTTTCTGCGAAATGGACTTGAAATGGCTAAACAGAGCTGAATCTGAAAGTGGACCCTAGTCTGGGGTGATTTTGGGATCCAAATTTCGACTCTGAAATTTTCAGGGTCTCAAAAAAGTGCCCAGAAAAGCCCAAATTTCTCTGATAAAAATTTGTGAGATAAATTCCTGAAACCTTGAAAAATTCTGCGTCCCATTATAAGCCTTGAGCTCGGTTTTTGAGCCCCTACAATAATATGGAGATGGATTCTCGTACTTATTTTTGGACATGTCCTCTTTATTGAGGCTCTAAAACAGGCGCGGCTGCCGGAGTCGGACAGAACTTGTTGCTGGCGAAGAACTCCTTCAGGTACTCTGGGCCTTTTTCTGCGTACTCTGATCGCGTTATCGACCCCTTCTTGAGCTGAGCGCTACTGGCTGCAAACTCCCTCGCTCCGTACCACGCGTCCAGTGACGGGGATTTGGCCGTGGTGATTTTGTGGGTCGTCTTGAAGGGCCGCATCTCCAGCAGTTCCCTCGAGAGCCGGTCTTTTAGGCCTGAAAAGTCACTTTTAGCTTCCAAAACTCCAAAAATAGGGGCTTACCTGGGAATCGGGAGCATCCTCCGGTGAGAAAAACGTTGTTGGCGAGGAGAAGCTGCTCCTCTGGGGTGAACATTTTGAGGACGAAGTCGATGAGCTCGGCTAGACCTGCTTCTGAGCAGCCGATCATGGAGGGCTGGAAGAGGATCTCTGGGGCTCGGATGGCTTCGACTCCCACGTGGAGCTGGAAATCGCCGGAATATTACTCTTGAGTTCTCTTAAACGCAGATTCAAAAGAAAAACTCGAAATTTGACTCAAAAAATCTATTCTTTATTTTTAACTTCGAACGCCTTTTCCCCGATTTTCCACTTCTCCTTTAGCGGATCCTCTATTGTCAGGTAGTTCTGCCTTGTCGTTCGCTGCATCAGGTCGTCCTCGTTCACCTTGATCTGCACTGGGGGGATCAGGAGGGCCGCCACCATCCGGCTCTCGGCGTTCAGGAAGTTGAAAGTGGCGCAGGCAGCCTCGGTCCGGAGCACCTCGACGTTGATTCTGTGCTTCTTCATGAACAGCAGGACCTTCTTCGAGAACTCCCGCGACACCTCGACGTCCCCGACTCCGAGAATAAGGATGTCGACTTTAGGGTCGAGCAAGGGGACGAGAGCCAGCGAGTCCTCCGTGATGTCGTCCATGCTCTCGACGTTCCACGACAAGACGGTTCTGGAAGGTGACAGAGTTACGAGATTGGCCAGCTCAAGACCTCTCTTACTTTGAGAATATCGCCATGGGACCCAGCACAAACATGTTGTTGTTGAGCCGAAACCCGTACTGGCTGTAGGTGTTGATCATGAGTCCCGAGTCGTGCTCCTGGTTCAGCAGAGTCACCGAAGTCTTGCCGTCTCCCTCGTAAGCCCCCTGTCCCGGGTGGATGTTGTGGATCAGGCGGTAGCTGAAAGACTCCTCGTTAGTTTTGACCGTCCGAGATACTCGGCACGAACTCACGTCGGGGAGATTCTGGCTGGAACCGGGTTGCATAACACGTTTTCTGCCCAGATTCAGCAGTCTCCGGCTGATGAACTGCGACATGGCTCTTTGGTTTGGGCTCCTTTCTGTCACTTGCACTCTTCTTGTCACTAAATTTCAAAGATTTTCGAGCTTTTCACTGCGAATTCTCGTTTTCACTATTATTTTTGCATGCTTGTATTTATCTTCCAGTCTAGTACAAACACATAAACACATGTCGCCAATCGAGTCGCCGATGGCTCAAAATTTTTCTGGCGCGAGGAAATTGTGCGAGTTATATTCGCGATATAAAGGAAGAGTTTTAGCTCACCTGGTGAAGCTCGGCCGTGTTTCCCTCTTCCACAACAGGCTCAAAGAACTCGGGCTCGTGGTGACGCAGCACCTCGTCGAACTCCATGAGCTTCTCGTTCTCCAGCTCGCTGTCACTATCGCCACCCTCCCGACTGATGGCCTTGTAGATGTCCCAGTCCTCGTCGCGGCTCCCGAAGTCGTCCGTTCCCTTCTCCTTTCTCGCCAGCTGCGAGATGATCCGCATCCTCTCCTGAGCCGCCACGGTCCTCCTCTTCGCCAGGTCCAGCTTCCGCTGCTTGCGTGCCTGCTTCTTGTCCAGGATCGTGCGTCTCTTCTGCTTCGTGTCCTCCAGCCACACCTGCAGGCTCAGGTTCGGTGGTGGCTTCGGTACCTGCAAAAAAGAGCTCGATAGTACTCGACTTTCAAGAGGGGGTTTTTGTCTCCTACCAGCACTGGCTTCTCCTCCGGCGTGTGGGTCCCGGACTACGCTCGCCGCCATCTTCTGCTTGGTTCTTTCAATACGAGAGTTCGTGCTGTTGATGAGCTTCTCCAACTCGTCAAAGTTGCTGATGTCTGCCTCCCGAAGCGTCTGCGAGAACTCCTCCTCGTCCTGCTCAAAATACATTTCTCTTATGGAGATCAGCTTCTGCAGCGTCTCCTCGTCCTCAATGAGCTTCTCTTCCCTCCTACGAGCATTTATCTCCACCAGCCGCTTCGCCAGCTCCCTCTTCTTCTCAATCTTCTGCTCGTTCGTGAGGGTCGGAGCCACCACGGCCACCGTGAAGGGCAGCTGGATGATCTTCACCTGCTTCTCGTAGAAATCCATGTGTGCCCACTTCTTCAGCTCCTCCTGGTAGTCCACGGCAATGGAGCAGTGTCCGTTCAGGAGCTCCTCCACGCGACTCACGGTGATGGCGTTGATGTGAACCGGGTACTTGAGTTGCAGCAGACGGTGCAGGTAGCTAATCATGTGACTCCCCCCGAGGTTAATTCGACGAGCTTTTCCTCCGATGGCCGTGTTGTTGAGCACCGGGATGACGTGGGTTGTGTTGAAGCCGCAGCTGATGATGAGCCCGTCCTTGGCTCCGTTGCTGAAGCGGTAGCTGAAGAGCCCGTCCACTCCGTAGGCCACTGACGGGACGCTGTAGCACTCGAAGAGTAACTCTGACATCACTGAAATGGAATTTTTTATGAAATGTAGCAGGGATTTCTTAAGGAAATTTTTCCTGGGAAAACTTTTCTGAAAGAACTTGAATATATGTTTTAGCTGGTTCTTTTTCAAATCCACCGATACCAAAATTAGCCTTATTTGACGAAGTTTAGTATTTTTCCCCCAAAAGCATCCCTTACAACATTTGGTCCTTGAACTTTGACCTCAGATTTCTCTTCTAAAAGGTAAAGATTTCGTAGTAATTTATTTTGTCCAAAATCCTCAAAAAATTCCCGGTTCACTGGTAAGCCTTTAACTTGGCTCTGTTAAGGAATAAGGCTGTCACAAGAACATCCACATCGTGGAGATGGATTCTCGTACTTATTTTTGTGTATTATAGAAGCTGTGGCTGCTTATGCGAAATCAAGGGTCAATGTACGCAATCAAATCATTATAGACTCACGAGCTCGGCAGCAGTTGGGATTCCCAAAAGCCTCAGTGATAACCACGGGATGTGGAACTCCCACCTGGTTGAGTCCCAGGTGTCTGAACGTATAGTCAAATATCTGCTCCTGGATCTGCCCGTGCGTCACAACATTCCGATCAAACTGCGTCTTCAGCTGGCACCGGAGAGCCTCGATGTTCACGAGCTCATTCCCGATTTGAGTTGGGGGCTGAAAAGCTGCCGCCTCGTCCTTCTTGTTGCGGTCCTTGCGGGGCTTGGCAATGAGATTACGGAATATCAGGCTCGGCTCCTTGTGGCAGGCCCATCCGACCCGGCACTGGAAGCTTCCTGCAACTTTCAAGTCAGTTCGCCGGCCTTTCGTGTTTTTCAAGGAACTCACCATTATCTATGACGATGGGGACCGCTCCGTTGCGTATTTTTGGCGTGTACTCGTGCACGACGTCTGGGACAATCTTCTCGTCCTTCAATTGGAACACATTCTCCATTTTTCACTCAAAAATTCACTATCAAAAAATTGGGTTCAGTTTGTTGTGGAATAATGTGGTGAGTTTTGATGTGTTGATGATCCGATGGGCGACATTGGCGACAGATACGGCGACTAAGAGTTTCGATAAAAAAGCCAAGTTCCGTATGGAAATAATCAGCTTTAGCGCATTATTCCAGCAAAATAAGGACTAAAATCACCTCTAACACAAGGTGCGACCTTCACTCCCCGGAAATAAAGCAGTAGTTTGACGGAAAACGCGTTCGTTTCTGAAAAATTACGAAATCAGTTTGAGTGACGTTTTGCATCCATCTTGATTAGAAGCTAACTCGTATCACCGTGTCATATTGCAGCAATCAGGATGTCTGATTCAGAAGCGAGCAACATGTCTGACAGCGGATCGGACGCCTCCAACCGCTCCCGACGAAGCGGGTCCGGTCGCTCATCGGGCTCGGGCTCGGACAACGAGCGTGGCAGACGCCAAGTGGACGAAGAGGATGTGGACTCTGAGGAGTACGAGGATGACGAGGACGATCACGTGCGGAAGAAGAAGAAGAAGGAGCGATACAGCGGCTTCATCATTGACGAGGCCGAAGTCGATGATGAGGTGGAGGACGACGAGGAGTGGGAAGAGGGCGCTGACATCGGCATAGTGGCGAACGAGATCGAGGAGTTCGGTCAGACGGCACGGGAGATCGAGAATCGTCGACGTGGGGCGCTCTGGGACTCCCACAAAGAGGACGAGATCGAAGAGTACCTGAGGAAGAAGTACGCCGACGAATCAGCCCCACGGCGACACTTTGGCGATGGAGGTGAGGAGATGTCGGATGAGATCACGCAGCAGACGCTGTTGCCCGGCATCAAGGACCCCAACTTGTGGATGGTGAAGTGCCGCATCGGGGAGGAGAAGGCGACTGCTCTGCTGCTCATGAGGAAGTTCTTGACGTACGCCAACACGGACGAGCCGCTCCAGATCAAGTCGGTGGTGGCTCCAGAGGGCGTCAAAGGGTAAGGAAAATTATTTATCCTTTTTATCTAAATTCTATCCAAACTTTCTCTAATTTTAAAAATTAAATTAAATTAAATCAAATTAAATTAAATTAAATTAAATCAAATCAAAATACAAAATCGAAGATCAAGTATAAGAAGTGCATTTTCCCGGGTTTATACTTTGAGGGAATCTTATTGTTAATTGATCAAGAGTTCAGAAATTGATTATTATGAATTCAAATAAGATTCCCTCAAAATATAATCCCGGGAAAATGCACTTCTTATACTTGATCTTCGCTTTTGTATTTTGATTTGATTTAATTTAATTTAATTTAATTTGATTTAATTTAATTTAATTTAATTTATTTTTTTAACTCTTAAGTTCTACTTATAAATTTTTACTTCTAAACTTTACCAACATTTTTCGGTAATTTAAATAAATAATTTAAATTTCAGCCCAAGAGTCAAATCCACATGAATTTGCTTCCCATACAAATTTCGGGAATTCTCCTCTCCGCCCCCTTAGTTGATAGGAGCATACTATACGAATGTTTTTTGCTCAAATAAAAGCCCTCTAAGAGTTACCAAAGTTTGAGCTCAATCGGACGATCTTGAAAATTCGCCCATTTGTTTTCCAAGGGGAGCCACAAGGTTATATTCAAAAGTATCCTGATGCCTTGTTTTACGTTTTTGAGACCATGTGTTGAAGCAAATGTTTCTAATAATGTAATTTTACGTGCCTATTTTGAATTTCAGCTCAATCGGAGCAACTAAAGTTTTCCCCGATACAAACTTCGGGGGTCTCTCACTCAGCCCCCTTAAGTGATAGGGGCATACATGTGTTCTATGATTTGCTTGATTTGATGTGAACTACAACATATCCAAAATTCAGCTCAATCGGACAAAGTATAAGGAACTTTCATACAACGGGTTTACCCCCCTCACTCCCCCCCCTAGGGGTAATGGGGGTCTAAGATGTCTAACCTTCCACCCTACAAACCATGTCCTACAGGATACAGAAAACCGCAGGTCTCTATCTCTTCTGGTTCTTGAGTTATAAAGTTTCGGACGGACGGACAGACAGACATAGCAGATGCAATAGTGCATTTTTCTCCATTTGAGGGAAAATGCACTAAAAACTAGAAATTGAGCACTTTTTAAACTCAGAACTAAATTATGCAGCTTTCCACGAAGCCTTATTTTTTGTTTTGGACCCACAGACGTAACTAGGGTCATTTCAAAAAATTTATTTAGTTCCAAAATCTCATAAAAGTCTCTCCTTCTTCTTCCAGGTACATTTACATCGAGGCATACAAGCAAACGCACGTGAAAGCAGCCATCCAGAACGTTGGAAACCTCCGAATGGGCATCTGGAAGCAGGAGATGGTGCCCATCAAGGAGATGACGGACGTGCTGAAGGTCGTGAAGGAGCAGACGGGGTTGCGTCCGAAGCAGTGGGTGCGTCTCAAGCGAGGTCTCTACAAGGACGACATAGCTCAGGTCGACTACGTGGACTTGGCCCAGAACCAGGTCCATCTCAAGCTCCTGCCCCGCATCGACTACACGCGTCTCAGAGGTGCTCTCCGGACGACCCAGAGCGAGGCTGACGACGCGAAGCGCAAGAAGAAACGCCGACCCCCAGCGAAGCCCTTCGACCCTGAGGGCATTCGAGCCATTGGCGGTGAAGTGACGTCCGACGGAGACTTCCTGATCTTCGAGGGCAACCGATACAGTCGCAAGGGGTTCCTCTACAAGAACTTTACGATGTCGGCGATCCTCGCTGACGGCGTCAAGCCCACACTTTCGGAGCTGGAGCGGTTCGAGGAACAGCCGGAGGAGATCAACATCGAGCTGTCGCTGGCCTCCAAGAGCGATCCGTCGACCGTTCACTCGTTCTCGATGGGAGACAACGTGGAGGTGGCTTCTGGGGATCTGGAGAACCTGCAGGCCAAGATCATTGCCATAGACGGGTCCATGATCACGGTTCAGCCGAAGCACGAGGACCTCAAGGACGCGCTTATTTTCAAGGCGAACGAGCTGCGAAAGTACTTCAAGGCTGGGGATCACGCCAAGGTCCTTGCGGGCCGCTACGAGGGAGAGACGGGTCTTATCGTGCGCGTGGAGCCATCCAGAGTCGTCCTGGTCTCGGATCTGACGATGCACGAGCTCGAGGTGCTGCCAAGGGACCTGCAGCTCTGCTCTGACATGGCCACTGGAGTCGACTCTCTCGGACAGTACCAGTGGGGAGACTTGGTTCAGCTTGAGTGAGTACATTTTTGAACCATTTTCTTTCCATAAAAAGTCACTTTTCTGGGTGGTTTGGGGACTAACTTGAGGGTCAAATTTGTAATCAAAAGTTAGGTTTTAGAGCTCTAGAAGCTCCTCCCGAAATTCCAGAAATTTCCGAAAAAAAGGTCTTATTATGTTATGTCCTTGTTATTTTTTTCAGTGCCGCAAACGTCGGCGTAATCGTCCGTCTGGAACGCGAGAACTTCCACATTCTCAGCATGCACGGAAAGGTCATCGAGGCCAAGCCAGCAGCGCTCCAGAAGCGACGTGAGAACCGCAACACGATCGCCATCGACAACGAGCACAACCAAATCAGACGCAAAGACATCGTGAAGGTCGTGGACGGGCCCCACGTCGGTCGTGACGGCGAGATCAAGCACATCTACAGGAACCTGGCTTTCCTGCACTCTCGCATGTACACCGAGAACGGTGGAATTTTCGTGTGCAAGGCACGCCATCTGCAGCTGGCGGGTGGAAACAAGAACAACATGAATAACTTGCCACCCATGGGTCTGTTCAGTGGGCTCATGTCACCCCGCATTCACTCGCCCATGCACCCTTCTGGAGGCCGAGGAGGTCGCGGGGGCGGCGGTGGTGGACGTGGGGGTCGAGGGGGCTTTGGTCGCGGAGGCATCAGTCGAGACCGGGAGATCCTCGGAAAGAGTATCAAAATCACGGGTGGGCCGTACAAGGGGGCCGTGGGGATCGTCAAGGACGCCACAGAGTCCACGGCCCGAGTCGAGCTGCACTCCTCGTGCCAGACCATCTCGGTGGACCGCAACCACATTGCCGTGGTGGGAACGGGGGCAAAGGACGGAAGCGTCTCGACCTACGGAAGAACTCCTGGACGCACTCCGGCCTCCATGCACGGAGCCCAGACGCCCATCTACACTGGCTCGAAGACGCCTCTTCACGGTGAGTTTTTTGAAGCCTTAGAAAACGGGCTTCTTTTGCCCTTTTATTTACTAGAGGGACTCCGATTTTTCGTCAAATTTACCAGTATGCTTATTTACGGCATTTTAATTATTTAAAATTCAATATGGCCGCCATAAAGGTCACTTTGAGAAATGGTAACTTTTAAGCGCGTGGCTCAAACATTTTGGATCTTTTTCTCCTCAGTCATATGGGTTATTTCAATGATTTAATGAATTTTAGAATCTACATAAAATTTTGAGTCAATTTTTAGCCAAAAATATTTTTTCAGAAAAATTATGCATATACATATAGTTCTTGAAAATTATGTTTGAATTTTCAATTTCGAAATTGTTCATCCGTGAATCTTTTCTGACTCAAAACTAGCTCTTTTCTCATATTTTTCAACGAAAATTCCAATAAAAACCCCAATGTCATTTCAGGAAGCGCCACCCCGCTGTACGACGGGTCTCGCACGCCATTCGGAGGAGCCACGCCATCGCACGACGGCAGCCAGACGCCGCGTCACGGAGTCTGGGACCCCACGGGAACTCCTGCCCGCATCACAGAGTACGAGTTCGGTATGGAGGACGCCAACCCAAGTCCCGGCTACAACCCCAGCACCCCAGGGTTCCAGGGCACCTCCTTCGCGCCCCAGACTCCGGGATCTTCGCACGGCCTCTACGGCTCCGACTACAGTCCCTACCCGGCCAGCTCGAGCCCCTCTCCGTCGCCATACGCGCCCGGGTTCATGAGCACCCCGTCGCCCACCGGCTACTCTCCCGCTGGTCCCCAGACCCCCGGAGCCGGATTGGAGACGCAGATCAGCGACTGGTGCACGACCGAGATCTACGTCAAAATTGGACGCATTGGACAGGACTCGCGGGAGTCGCGAGGTCTCACGGGCCAGATTGGCATCATCCGGACCGTCAACTCGGGAGACTGCTCCGTGTTTCTGCCGGACGAGGACCGTGTGGTCACGGTGCCGTCGTCGTCAAACCTGGAGCCCGTCGTTCCGGCCGAGAAGGACTTTGTGAAGGTCATCGTGGGCGAGAACCGGGACCAGATCGGGCAGCTCGTGAAGATGACGGGCCCGAACGAGGCTCTGGTGAAGCTGAACCAGGGAACGGATCTGCAAATCATGCAGCTGTCGTGGCTCTGCAAGATGAAACACGACTAAGGAGACTCCTTTTATTCGACTTAAGCGTTACACTATTCCGAAGCTCGCAGAAAGAGCCAATAAAGCACATTACTCTCAGAATTAAGCTCTAAGTTTGACTATCAGAAAGGAGATGGATTCTCGTTTCTCACGACGTCTAAAAATGGGAGGGAAGCCCTCTTACTTCAGCAGCACATCAAGCCACTTCTGCATGTGCTCCTTGGACTCTGCCTCGCGGACTGGAGTGGTGCCTCGTCTGTGGCCCGTCGGCTCCACGATGCTGAAGGACTTTGTTCCGTCCAGAATGTCGTCCAGCTCGTCTCTGGCGGAGTCGGAAGTCGCGTCGTAGCACTCGATCTTGACCTTCTTCTGGATCTCCGGCAGCTTCTTCGCGGACTTGCCTCTAATCTTGTTGATTATGATGTCTCTTCCGCGGTTCTCGCAGAGTCTCCGATACGTCTCCTCGTGCTTCGCTGCCGTCTTCTCCTGCTCCTCAATCTCGTCCGGAGTGAAGTGGGTCTGGTCGTAGTCCTGTCTCTCGTAGAATGGAATCGTCGATAGGGCGTGCTGGAGGAGCTTCCCGTCGATGTAGAACAGTGAAGACTTTAGGCTCTCCTCCTTGTTGGCTGCCTGTTCCATCGCGGCCTTCTCGTCCTTGAAGTAAAAGTGACCCCCCACATTTGAGGTGCTGGCGTTGACTAGCTGGTTGAAATCGGGGGCCGAGGAGTGCTCCGAGGTCTCCTCTTCCGAGCTAGGTTCGTCCGCATAGAAGCCCCAGTTGGAGTTCAGAGTGACCTTCGTTGGGTGGACCGGAACCTGGGCCTTCTTGGGCTTGTGTTTCTGCTTCTGCTTGCGGCTCTCGGCGTGCTTGCTGGAGAACAGCGACTTTTCATGGTACTCGCTCATTATTTTCAGGAAGAATTTTGTGTTTACTTCTCCTTGGCAACATTCAAACAGCTGAGATGTGTCGCCAATGTCGCTGATCTTTTTTGAAGTCGACTTTAACCGCCATTCTCGAGAAGGTGAAATACGTGCCCTCGTTTATCCAAGTAAATGCGCAAGATACTTAACGCTTTCCTCACTACTTAACGAATATTTGTGCAAAAATGTTGCGAGGTCCTCTGGCACGCGAAGATAGCAAGGAAAACAGTTGCAATACCGGAAACACAGACAAGGCAGCAAAACCCTCCACAACGGACAAAAGCAAACCCCCATCGCAGTCAAGTAATAATGCTCTAGTGCAGCCAAAGAGAGAACCACAGCCGGCCTCGGCCCATCTGAACGCGGCAGGGGCGGCGTCTAAGCCAGAGGTCAAGCAGGAGTCGAAGCGAAAGGCATGGACGTTGCAGGATTTTGACATTGGGCGCGGACTCGGTCGTGGCAAGTTCGGCAACGTCTACTTGGCTCGCGAGAAAGAGACCAAGTTCGTGATCGCGCTGAAGGTGCTGTTTAAGAAGAATATCCAGGAGCAGGGAATCGAGCACCAGGTAAGACGCGAGATCGAGATCCAGAGCCACTTGAGACACCCCAACATTTTACGGATGTACGGGTACTTCCACGACGACGCAAGAATCTACCTCATCCTGGAGTACGCTGCCGGGGACACGCTTTACAAGGCTCTCCAGAACCAGAAGGAGAAGCGCTTTGACGAGAAAACCAGTGCCATTCATATCAAGTCTCTCATTTCGGCCCTCATGTACTTGCACGAGAGAAATGTGATCCATAGGTATTTAGACATTTTTCTTATAGTTTGTACTCTTGGGGGTTCTAGAAGAAGACTTGGAAATTGCTTTTAGTAGCCTCTTAGAATCTTTGGAGAGGACTTCGAAATTCCTCGAAAACCTTTGAGGGTTCTCAAAGAATCTTTTAGAGGTTCTATCTTGAGTGATTCTCTAAGAATTCTTGGAAAAGACTTAGAGAGTACTTAAAGAAGGCTTCGAGAATTTTCGAAGAACAAGTGAGGGTTTCTTCGAGAAGCATTTTAAAATTCTAAAAAATTTCCACAGAATCTAAAATCCCAAATTTCTTCTCCAGAGACATCAAGCCCGAGAACCTGCTCCTTGGCCACAAAAATGTCCTCAAGATAGCGGACTTCGGCTGGAGCGTCCACGAGCCGAACTCCAAGAGAACCACTTTATGCGGGACCCTGGACTACTTGTCCCCCGAGATGGTCCAGGGCAAGCCCCACACGAAGACTGTCGACCTCTGGAGCCTCGGAGTGCTCGCCTACGAGCTCGTGTCCGGCATGGCGCCCTTCCACGCCGTCGACTACGACAAAACGTACCGCAAGATCATGAAAGTCGAGTACAAGCTGCCCTCTTTCGTGAGCAAGGCCGCCGGGCACTTCATTGCAAGACTGCTGATCCTCAACCCAGACGCCCGCATGCCCCTCGACGAGGCCATGGTCCATCCCTGGATCCTGACGCACTCCAATTAGATGCCTTTTACCCCTTTTACCCTTGTTCTGCCCGTTAAATGATCCAAATTCCCCGTGTAAACTATCAAAGTCATTCGAATAAATCGTAGAAAATAATTTATTTAAGTCTTAACATGATTCATTCGGAACAGGCCAGATGAAAGGGTGAGTAGCAACTGAAATGAACCCTCAGGAGATCAAAAACAAGTATTTCGGTTGTGCTTTTGCTTGCAAGTGTCGAATATTGGCACGTTTCGGGTCGAACTACTGGCGCACGTTGTTCATAAGCTCATTTCGAGGGTTTGTACGGTTCGAACGAAAACGGGGACAGTGAGTGTAAGTGTGGGTAAATCACAGTATACCTAAACTTCGAAAATGGGGACCTAAAACTTAGCTTAGAGGCTAGAACTAACGAGAAACTTAGCAGCTACTTAAAACACGAATTGTCTTGCACCTCACTTCTTTCGGTTTCTGACCGCTGGCTCGGCGTTGCCACGTTCATCGGCGTAGTCGTCGGTGTCTCCGCCCTCCTCTTGCTGGAAAATATAAAAAAAATGAAAATCTTTTGTCCAAAAATTCCGTTCCTAGCTATGAACCCTCAGCACATGGGGGCTTACTGTAGATGTATTTGTAGAGTTTCAGCTAAATCAAAGCAACTCACATTTTCCCTCTGCACAAAATTCTAGAGCCCTTAGCTCCATCCCTGTTAAAAGAGGGGTAACGTGGGCTACTATAGAAGTTGGTACCCTTTGGTTACGTCCCTGGTGGGTTTTTTTGGTTACCAAAAAATCTTTCCCACCCTACAGACCCTAAAGACCACACGCCTCTAGCCCTTAAAGTTTCGGAGCCTTCACGACGCGGACAGACAGACGGACAACAACCTCTTTCCAAATTATTGAAAAAAAAGTCTACTCACGTTATCCAGATGAACGTCCTCCCCGTTGTGGTACTCCACCTCGCCCTCCTTGCCCTGGTCGTCGATGACCTCGTGCCGCAGCTTCATGTCCGCGTTCTTGGCGTGACCCCCCTCCACCTTCTCCTTCACGAAGATCCCCTTGTTGCCCTCATAGAGGTTCGTGTCTTCCTCTGCGTTGTTCTCGCCCCCATCGTGGTTCCCCATCTCCCGCTTCTTCGCCTCGTCGATGTTGAGGTCGTTGTCGGGCACCTCGTTCGCCATGTTGTCCTCATCCTGCCCGTTGAAGAAGTTCAGGTCGTCGTTCTTGCCGCCAACCCCGCCATTCTTCGCCTCCGCCTCCTCCACGGCGTTCCCGTACCGGCTGTTCTCCGCTTCCACCAGCAGGGACTGCTCCGGGATCGGCACCACGCCGTCTGGGATCTGGATCTTCTTGGTGGTCGTCGTGCTGCTGAACTTCAGCAGACTAGGGGCCTGCAGGTTGGGAGCCCCCAGCTTCTCCTTTCCGTCCTTGGAGGCGGGTGTCATGGTGGAAGTGGTGGTTGTGGTGGAGACCTTGGAGTCTTGCGCCTGCGGCTGCTGGAGGACCCCCCGTCCCTCCTCCTCCGCGGGGATTTGCTTCGGAATGATCTGAAAGTTTTCCACAGAATTTATTATTCCGTTGTCACTCCGATGACCGACACCAGCACCGGGCTTATTGTTAGTACGGGCAAGAGCGACTTCGGGACGTTTGGACAGATCGATAGTGGAGGCAGACAGCACAGGATTCGACGAGTTTGCGATAATTAGTTTATAAACATCGGGACTCACGGGAACCTGCTGGTTGAAGCTAGTTTCGACGGCAGCTGGGGACTTTCTGGAGACTCCCGAGGGCGTCTCGTAGTGAGACGGAGCTCCTCCCGTGCTGCATTGCTTTCTGACACGCTCCAGCTCGTCTTCTAGTCGCATGTTCTGCTGCTTGAGCGACCTTACGGTCTCTATGTCGTTTTCTTGAGCAAGTTGGGCCTGCAAGAGATAATATTTTTAGCTTAAAGATTACCGACTAAAGGTTTGGAATATTATAGGAAAAATTGGGCCAAAAAGGCCTATAGCTTATTTAAAAATTTTATCGCAGATTTAGTACGCCCTTATATCCCTAAAATTAAAATGGCCCCCAATTGGAAATATCTATTTACCACTATCACTCTAGAAGATATGCTTTATGGCTTAGAATCAAAGTTGAATCGGAAATTACCTCGAATTTCGCCCTGTCTTTATCTCTTTCCTTGTTCAGCGCGTCGATTTTGTCCTTCAAGCCCTTGATTTCCTGCTTGGACTTCTCACTCTCGTCCGACTTGTGCGTCTTTGATATTTTAAACTCTTGGTCCAAAGTTTCATACTTCCGCTTCTCCTCGTCCAGGTCAGACTTGGCCTTTTCCAGCTCCTTCGTCAGCTCCTTCAGCTCGTCATTTTTGCTCTTCAAGTCGATATTCAGCTTGTCGTACTCCATCGAGTTGCGGGTGTTTTGAGCCTGCATTCCTGCAAAACACGGAAGCACCAAAAATTGCAATGTTGTCAACTCTGCGGTCATTGACCCCTCTCTTACCTCCGAGCCGCTGCTCACACCTGATCTGCATTTCTCGCAATTCGTCATTCTCCTGTTGATTGCTTTGGAAGATTGCAACGAAACACAACACCAGCAGCAAGGCAACCACCCCTGGAATTGGAGTCGTGTGTGTGAGAAAATTGAGGGCTATTGTTGGGCCAGGAGGAGCAATTCTCCCACATTTGCCACTTACCCACAATAAACTTGGTTTTGCCTCTGTTCAACCGAGCTACGGTCATCTTGCTCCTACAGATGCACACTTTGTTTCACTTTATGCGATATTTTTCATAGCTTTCGCGATATTTTTCGTAAATTTGTTCTATTTAGTTGAAGTTTCCTCGGATGTCGCCGTCGTCGCCAATGTTTGACAGCTCTCGGTTTGTTTACTCTTTTCTCACAAACAATAAATAAAAATACTACAAATTTTTAAATAATCAGAATGTGCAGTGGTGATTCACCTGAGGCTTATCTGTGAAATCGAGCAGGTGCTCTGAACAAACAAATACTCATTCTTGGACAATGGATCTCTACAGCAAAGTGGCAGAGCGAAAGGCCTCGTTCTGGCGAGCGCCAGAATACAACGACGTTTCTTTCGTCTTCAGCGACTCCGACAGAATCCTGAGCGCCAACAAAACTGTCCTGGCCCTCATGAGTCCCGTTCTGAACGCCATGTTCTTCGGGACCCTGAGCGAGAAGGCCAACCCCGTCACCATTTCGGACATCGAGGCAGACACCTTCGAGCAGTTTCTCCAGAGTCTGTACACGGACGAGGTGCGTCTGGAGACTGTGGAGCAGACCCAGAAGTTATTTTACGCAGCCAACAAGTATGAGGTGCCCTTCATCGAGGACGAGTGCAAAAAGTTCCTCCTGAGAGTCTGTCACACCTCCGATCTCCCGCAAATGAAGTACTTCGCTGAGCTCTTTTCCATCAAGGAAATCGTCGACCTCTGCGATTTGGTAAGTAATAAGGTCTGGATTCACTTCACCACTAACTCAGAATCTTCCAGCTCATCTCAAACTCTCCAAACAGAGGAATTCCTGCCGAGTGGGTTCCCTACAAGCGAGGGTCCCCTCTGCCCACCACGATGAATATAGTGGGCTTCGACTCCCGAGGATATCCACTGGGCATTGGGAGGTTCGAGAAACGCTTCAATCTGGAAACTGACGTGTTGCCGGGAGAGTTCTCGGTGGCCACGGGCCTCGTCACGTCAACGTGGGGCGGGAAATCCTACCAAGTTCCGGACGACATCGAGCTGCTCTGCAACGGTGATCTGGACTGGATACCGTCGAAGCGGGGAGAGTGGCTGGAGAAAGCTGTGATCGGGGGCGAGGGATATCTGCCCAAGTACCCGCCCGAGTTCCAGAAGCTGGGAGTCGGGAGAGTCGAGCTGGACGGGAAAATCAGCTTCGGGAAAATTGTCCAGGAGTACCAATGTCTTTTCATCTCAAGAGACGGCCAGGAAGTCGGGATCCCAACGGGCTACTTCATGCTGGTGGACCACAACTTTGACCCCAAGAAAGCCCCGAAGCCGAAGCAGGTCAAGATGGACTACTCGTCCGGGGGCCGCGTTTTCCGAGTCTCGGGTTTCCAGGGAGGACAGAAGCGGAAGTAAAGTTCACATGTTTTTTATTAAACATTTAATAACTACATTCTCCGAAAGTTTAACGACTGACTCTAAACAGTTTATTCAGTATTTTATATAATTTTCGAGTAAAATGTGATGATTATGTTTAAAACATGGCACAAAAGTTCGCTAAAATCCTTATCAAAAATAAACATCTCATTGTGGGCACAAACGAGGATGGGGCAGTTTTGATATATGCTGTATATATGAGAGTTAACCTAGAGAAGCATTGCACAGAGTTTCAGGCTTTAGGGTGACTTGTACTGGGAAAAAGCTGCCTAAGGTAAAATAAAGCTGAATGTTCAAAAATTTAAAATTTACGACTTTGCTGCTGGGAGTTACTTGATAGAGAGCTCCTTCAGCTCGGTTTCCTCGTCGACCTCATCTTCTTCGTCCGAGGGAGCTGGCGTAGTGTGGCCTGGAATGGGAGATTTGAGAGTTTTTAGGGGGTATTTCAGATTTATTACTAGCACATGCGCTTCTATGCACGTATGAGAACCACTGATGTATAGATAAATATCATGACGGCCTTCCATCGCATATTAGGGGCAAAATGCTTTGGTTTCAGAATAAAATATTATAAGCACATGCGCTTTTATCTAAATAGTGGACCGAAGACCCCAAGAAAGGCTCAAAAAGCTACTTACGAGAGGAGTTGGGGCTGGGAGGTGCACTTGGGGGAGCACTTAGAGGCCTGGGGTAGTTGAAGTTGGAGCCAGTGAGGGCCCACCGCGACCCCTCGTCAACGTAATCCGGATAGACGGCCTGCAGAGCCTGAACACGCGCCTGTCTGTAGTAGATGCCGAGGTTGCGCCAGTCCAGGAGGTCACTGAGTCGCTCCGTACGGTTTCGCTGGATGATTCGCTGGCGTCGGTTCAGCTTGGAGAAGTCGAACATAAAGGAGGCGAGCTGCTGGATACTCTGCTCCAGCCCAATGTAGCGGCGATCGACGATGTAAATGCCGTACGACTTGGGATCGGCCACGTGGTCCTGCATGAAGCACCCGAACCCAGACAGGTTGGTGGTTATCGAGGGAATCCCCATGACGGTGCACTCGGCGGGCGTGTATCCCCACGGTTCGTAGTAGGAGGGGAAGACGCCAAGATGGCAGCCACGTACAAACTCCTCGTAGTCGAGGCCAAAGAGGGGGTTCGTCTGGGACAGGAACTCCGGGTGGAAGATGATCTTGACGCGGTCGTTGACTGTGTTGAAGAGGTGGCAGCGCCGGATGTTGTTGAGGACGGGGTCTGTGGCGTCATCGATGACGTTGTGGGTCGTGATTGGGGGCAGACCATCGCGTTGCAGGGCGAACAGACAGCGCTTGATCTTCACCTGGAGGAAGAAATTTTGTTTCAGTACATTTTTCAACAACTACTCCTTTTCCACTTGTAATTCAGAAAGGATCAACTGCAATTCAGATGTACGAAATGCATTTCAGAAAGCACCAATTGCAATTCAGATATACTAAATGCTTTTCAGAAAGCACCAATTGCAATTCAGATATTCTAAATGCAATTCAGAAAATGTAAAATTGAATCAAGATATCGTCAATTGAAATTTTTTGTGCATTCGTCAGTTCCCTCCTCCAGTTTACTTGGAAATTTTGTGGTCTTAAAAATTACAGTCTTAAAAAACCTCCTTTTAAAAACACATTGAATAAAGCCAATGTTATCCCATGGAGATGGATTCTCGTCTAATTTTTGATGTAGTAAATCCTAACCCTAGGAGCATAAAGGAGGCTTTGACCTTGTTAGCCTTTTGAACGCTTAAGTGACCTTCACAGTTGGTCGGTTAAAATTTTTCCTAAGAGCCCTAAAGGTTAGAGTTTCAAGGCTTTTTTCGGGTCAAATGTCAAGCCTCTTTACTTTCTGACCTCAGTTAAGCACGAGCTTGTCACAGACAGTCTAAGCAATGGCCTTGAACGAGTACGCTACAATTAGAAAACAAACGCTAATCACCTGGTCGTCTTTCGTGAGCAGTTCCTGCGGATTTGGCATCCTGCCAGTCAGACATGTGTCGTACATTCGCTTCCCAATGACGCTCTGCACGCTCTGAATTGTGTCTCGCAGCTGCTTCGTGACCGCGTGCCCGCGCAGACTCTCGACGTTGAAGTTGTTGGTTTTGGCGGGGAAGATGAGGAAGGCCACGACCGTGACGTCGGGCAGGGACTCTTTCAGCAGGTGATTGAGACGAGCCAGAGCCTCGATGAAGATGTCGGCTCCCTTGTTGCTGAACTCGTAGCGACCCGCAATGAAGAAGTACAGCGTCTTGTCAAGGTTGAAGTCAAAGTGCCCGTAGAAGTGACCGCGCGTGAACTCGTGGATTTTGTCCTTGGCCATGGCGTGCAGGTTCTGGAACTCGTGCAGGGCCGAGAACTTCTTCACGTTCAGCCCGTTCGGGGTGATGATGTCAGGCTTGCGCTTCAGCAGGTGCTCGGCCTCCAGTCCCGTGATCTCGGAGACGGTCGTGAAGACGTGAGCGAGGTGGCAGCAGGCCCTCTCAAGACAGTACCGGTGGTAGATCTGCCGCTTACCCGCTTCCTCGTCCACCGAGAAAGTCTGCAGGTTGTTGTAAAAGTCCATCTTGCCGGCGCACAGGAAGCGTCCCAGGAGGGTGGCGTGGGTGGTGAAGACGGTCGCCACCTCGACGTGTCTCGTCCTCAGGGCAATGAGACCGACACCTGCCTGCCACTCGTGAAAGTGGGCGACGACTCGGGGTACTCCGAGGTCATTGACCTGCGAGAAATGCTCGGCACAGCGCTTGAACTCGGCAATGAAGGTCGCCACCATGTAGCCCAGGATGATGGAGTCGTTGCACTCGATATCCAGGTGTGGGATCCCGATGTGTGACGTCTCCCACAACTCTCGCTTGTACTCGTCCAGCTTCCAGGCTCCCGACCCGATGTCGAAGAGCACGATCTGGGGATTCCCGTCCACGAGCCATCGGCCGATGTGCAGCTTGAAGCCCTGCGACCTCATCGCGTTCACGGCTCCCTGGAGCGGCGACACGCTGGGCAGCTCCACGTCCTCCACTTCCACTCGGGCGCAGTGCTCCTTGTACGGACCCAGGAGGCAGTACTGCTCTCCCATCTCCTCCGCTGACACGAAAGCCTTGGATCTGATGACGGTGTAGATTCCACCGACTGAAAATTAACAGACTTTTAGGTTTTACTCCTTCAACATTTTCAAGTCTTCCTAGGGTGGTTTTTGGAAAGAAAATTCAAGAAAAGCAACGTTCTTGAATCAAACAGAAATTCAAAGAGCTCTCAAAAGACTCCAAAGGTCAGAAGATTTCAAAAATCGACTTTCAAGTTTCGAAAGTGGCTTTTGGACAAACCTTGCCTTTTTTAAAGTTTCGAAGCTTTCAAGGTCAACTGAGCAATTAAAAGCATCCAGGAACTGACTACTGTTTCACAGAAATGGAGAATTCGACTTGCCATGGGTCAGATTCTTATCAATTGGAGCCAGTGTTTCACGCGAAAAATATCTCTTGGAAAATACTCAACGACCTTGACCCCAATTTGGAGTTTTTGGTCGATAGAGCTTTAAAACTTCCCCAGTTTTGCATGAAATAGCAACGCTTTGAAGAACTTTCCCACAAAATGACTGAAAAGGGCGAAGAAAGTTCCTTAGAGAAGATTTATCCAACGACCTTGACCCCAATCTGGAACTTTTGAGACCCTCAGAGGATATCAATGTCCTGAGAAGGACCTAGAAAGCACCTTTTCCAGCGCTGACAGACAGACAGACAAAACACTCCTAAAAAAGAAATTCAAGGTCACCTTTGTTTGCAGCCTCCCATGCCACCTCGAACGTCCATCGGTTCTCGGTCCTCGCCGAGTGGCCACGGTCAAGGAACTCGGACAGGTCGAGCCCCGACTCGACACGGGATATGCGTCTGCTCATCTCTGTAACATAGACACACTTTTTTAATCACTAATGCTTTTATTGCGGGCCACGGCGCGATAAGGTGCTGACTATTGACGACACGACACTGAGCGACTTTTACGCAAGACGAAGGTGCCTTTCTATATTTACTCGCGATCTGATGTCAGTGGAGCAGGTCCAGTTTCCGGAAGTGGGAGCATTCCGACGTCCTGACCTCGCTACGTGCTCGCTTTTCCCCAAAAATTGTCCATCTCTTGGCACGAGACCGGCTCTCGCAGTCTCTCAATGTCAGGTCAAAGTCATTTTTGGTGTTCTTGAGAATTTACCTTTTGGAATTTCTCGCGATTCCTCACGACTTTCTGTTGGCTTTTCGTGACCAAGGACAGACTGGGTAGTTGAGACACTGATTGGCGCTAAGCTTGAGCAGCAATGGACCGATTTAGCGCTGAATCTGGGTTGAAATGGTGGAGGAGGAAGGAATAATACCGTGCCGATTTAGCTGACGAGCAACGACTGCGGATTATTTTGTCGCGAGAAACGCAGAGAGAACGGAAAGACGGCGCCGTATAGACAGGCACGCTCAATACGGGAGGCAGGAGATTGTTGGCAAACTTTGAATTTCAGCGGGAGGCTTTTGAGTCTTCAGAAGGGTCTTTTTAACGACAAGTACCAGTTGAGATTTCGTCGGGGGTCCACAAAAGAGAGCAGCCAAGTCCGCAGATCTGCTGAGACCTGAGAGGATTCTAAAATTAGCCGCAGATCGCGACTTGAATGAGAGATCGCACTATCGAGAATTCATGGGCAAGGTCGAGTGATGTCTGTGATTGGGCTTATCGGCGTTTTTACTACCAACGAGATCACCACACATGTTCTGGTCTGTCGTCATGGACCCTACTCCCGAGTCTCGTGCGATTATTATGTAACTGGAAACTTTCACTTTTGAATCAATTTCGTTCAGTTCATTCAAGACGAGTGAAGGACATCGACGTAGAAAGAGTTTCATAAGGGAACTTTTCGGTGCCGGTTTTCATATGACCCAGACAGTTGAGCGCAGTGTGTGCGCAGTTTTCCGGGCCTCTGATTGGTCACGCGCAGTTTCGCCCGAAAACGCTAAGTCGTTTGAAATATTTGCCGTTGTGATTTTTCATCAAACACGTGATTGTGTCCTCAAGCTTGGACTTTTGAAGGCGACTTTCATTAGCGGTCTGAATTTTAGTAGGCGTGTCTGGTGAGGAAACTTCTCATAGAAAATGGCCTCAAACTTTCAAAATTTCGTACTCAAAAAATACTGATCAGAAAGTGTCTAAAATTGGCATGAATATTGGAGGTACCTATGGTATTGATTCTCCAGAAAGAAGTTTGAAATCCAACCACTGGAAGGAAAGTTAAAGTCAGCCAAAAGCCAACGGCAAACCCTTTGAAGTTCCAAAAGATTCATTTCATTTCATTTTCATTTCATTTCATTTTCATTTTATTTGCAAATCGCCTCTGTATCCATTCCTACTATCTCCAAACAATCTTGCGACCTGCTGCCGCTCCAGTGGCTGTTGCCCTTTAAGGAGTCGGCTATCTCAATTATAATCTGTAACACTAACTTAAAAAAAAAAAATATCTCAACAATAGAAAAATAGAAAAATGTGCAGTGATGTGAAGTGAATAAAAGGAGCCAATTGAGAGGTGATGAATGGAGTATGGAGAGGGGGGTTCGCCATCAGTCTCTCACTCTGCCGCAGTCAAGAGCCTCCTCAAAAACAAAATAAATAAAAACAAAAAAACACATCCCCAGGAAAGCATCGCAGGCAACATAGTCAGCCCAAGCAGGTCACGAAAGTTGGTGAGGCCCAGTTGGGTTACGGAAGCCCAGCTGATTGTCCTCTCATCCATTGTTTTGTCCGTCGGTCAGAGTCTTCAGCATCCACTCTCAACTGTCCTTACACCGTCTATAGGTGCTCGGTTTTCCTCCATTCATTCTCCAACGTCTTTACACCGTCTATAGGTGCTCGGTTTCCCTCCATTCATTCTCCAACGTCTTTACACCGTCTATAGGTGCTCGGTTTTCCCCTCAACGTCCACTCTCAACTGTCTTCACACCGTCTATAGGTGCTCGGTCTTGTCACATGCTTGCAACATGAGATTGGTCGTGAAAGTGGAATGGAATCCGAGAGAACGAATCGAAACCTGAACCTCACCGTAACAATTCCGCAACCTGCTGTGGGCTTGACAAATGCTCCCTCACCTTCCCCAAGAACCCACGCGAGTCCCACACCCTTCGCACCCCGATTCACTTCAGTGGTCAGCTGAAAACTGCAATTACGCCTCAATGAAGACTTTCCCTCTCACCCAGCGACAAGACCATCGTTTTTCAATCAAACTCGCCTCAATTATTAGCTGCCAGAGAAATTAGAGACATTCATCACGCCTCTTACAACGACAATTGTTTCAAAGTGCCTTTGTAATTACCCAACGATAGGTTTCCGGTAAGCTGTGCACAGTCGTATAATTTTCATTGGCTTGTAACGTTTTCTTATGCACTTTTCGTGAATATTTTACCCGCTCGACAATATGCGTTGACTATGGGGGGATTTATGTGTGTGCCCAAAGAGCCATAGAAGGAGAATTAAAAATTAAAATATCACAACAATAAACTACATAATTTCTTTCCTATACATGCTCGAATGTTACAAAGGCCGAGCCGTCGAGCGCAAGAAACAATCAACTGTAAAGTTCCAATTAGGGCTCACTGATACATTTTATGGCTGCAGCTTAATAAGCCATATTGAAGCACGATAGCTTGCTAGTTTCTCTTTGCCGCACGCCCGATTGATGTAAGAGATCGGATAATATGTGAGTCAATGGGACCAAAGCGGCTCGCGGATGCGTGGGAGGAGAGAAGTGGTACACGAAACTCACGTTCGGCCATTGACCCCGTTTCAGATTCGAGTTCTGATGTGCTTTGACTGAGACAGGTTAGATAGGCCTAGTTTGTATCAGTCTGACTTCTTGAAAGAAGAGGACCTGGGAATTATTTTTCTGATCTAGGACTTTTGGCAAAGAGACGCAAAGCACGAGAAAGGTAAATTTTTCAAAAAAAACTTCGAGATCGCCTTAAATCAGATTGTCAGGCTTTGAGAGCTGAGCCTAAGCTGTTAAGCCCTAAGCTGAAAGTATGATCTCTTCTGAAGCCGCAACAAGAGACTTGCCTGACTTGAGACTCGATAAGACAGCTCTGAGCCATTGACATTTTTGAGCGATAGAAAGATTTTCACTTGCCCCAAATATGCTCCAAATATGCTCAAAATCAAATCACAGGACCTTAAGGACTTTCTTGAGCTATTGAGGTAATAATGATCCAAGCCAGATCATTAGATCACAAATTCGATTTCGAGACCTCAAATTTTTCCCCAAGCTATATCTGCTATTTTTATCCGATTTTACTTTCAGCAATTATGAGGGACGAAATGACCTCTATCCATCGTCAATTAACCATCTGATCGAGTCGTCAATAACCGCCAAATTGGCTTATAAACGGTTTGCAAGGGCTCCACAGCTCTAATTTGACGCCTGACTGAGCAACCACAATTGCAGCAGAGTGACTCGGGGGAAGGAAGCGAACGCAATTAAAACCCACTGAAACGCATATTTATTATATTATTTTTATGCTGCTTCCGAGGCACATCTCCCCTCACCTGTTGCGTAACAGCACGCTCATAATTCGGAATAGAACGGCAGCCAACATACCTTCAAAGTGTGTATGTGCATTTGCAGCCATGAGCTGAATACTCGGGGGGATTGCGATTTGCGGCAGTGGGTTACAATAACACACAACCCAATTGAAAACAATCAACCTGCAGATTTGAATTTAGTTATTATTACGAATCATTTCACGGAGCGCGAGCGGTGGTGGTGGCCCTAGGCCATCGTTTGTGCGTGTGAGAAGAGGCAGGCAGCGATCAAACGCTTATTCAAAGTTAATTGAGCACATTCTTGAGAACGCTTCAATAAATTGCGGTGGACGTGATACATGTGTGAGACTCCGGAGTGGTGCAATTCTCACAGAGGCTCAATTCGATGCAGAACTGGCCGATGAGGGGTCTTTCAGGGATTGTTGGACTCTGGTTTTGGTCCTCTAGAAAAAATCTTGAGCTACTAAAATTTTTTTGAGGGTCTCTAGGGCTCTCAGGAGGCTTTATAGCTTTTTGAGGTTCTCTGGAAAAAATCTTGAGCTCCTCAAAAATTATTTGAGAGTCTCTAGGGCTCTCAGGAGGCTCTAGATTAGGCTTTCTAGCTCTTGGAGGTTCTCTGGAAAAAATCTAAAGCTCCTTAAAAATAATTTGAGGGTCTCTAGGGCTCTCAGGAGGCTCTAGATGAGGCTCTATTAAGCTTGTTAGAGCTCTTAGGGACCCTTGAAAGATCAACACTCTTAAGGTTTTCTTTTAATCTTGTTCTAAGGCCTTTAAACTAGCCTTAAAAGGCGTTACTGAGCCCTCAGAGCCAAACATATGGAAGAAAGCTTGTGTCTAGCTTGTTTTAATTCCTTCTAATAAGCCTTTACCTGTTCTAATGTTTCTCTGAGAGACCTTCTTGAGCCTTTCAAGGCCTGAACACGAACGACTTTGTCTCTAAAAACGTCCTGAGACCTGCAAGAGACCCCAGAAATGCCAACCACCTGAGCACAATGGCTCAGGTCTCAATACGAGCCAGTCCAAATTCGACTTGACCGCTTTGTTCTCCTTTCAGCAGTCGCAAACTTTACTCGCAAGAATGTCAGTGTCTTTTTGTGCGAGATATCCAGCAAAACGGCACGGCATGGAGAGCAAAAACGGTAAATGACATGACACGACTACTAAAATAATGAGGCTCTTGCTTGTATATGACCGAGCAAAGCTGCAACTCCAGCGCCAGCAGCACATTCGCGATCATTGCCTCAATTGCTTAGCAAAACGTGAATTCGACAGCCTGATTTGGTTTCATCATTTCTAGCCATAGAGTTTCTCTAGTCGAAGTAGCCGTAAGTTCTCTTGTTCGCAGGAATATTAGCCAAAATTGTCGTCGCACGTTCTTCATCATCGCAGAATTGGCTCGGATGACAACAATGACAAAACGCCAGGTACTTAGCCTACACGTTGGTGCGCGAGATGATTGCGCGAGCGGTCGTTGGTACCTTCTGCGACGATGACTTTGAGGTGTGCTGAGGCGCGGAGAGGTCAAAGTCAATGTCACGAAAAAATGAGCTACGCCCATGAATGAGAAATTTACATCGGATGGTGATTCACTGAAGCAGCGATGGAGCCTGAAAATGAGCTTTGTCCGTCTGTCTCGCTGTGGAAATTGAAAAACTTCCCCCAAAAATATTCAAAAATTTTTTTTGAACTTAAAAATGACGTTCCCTTAAGTCAGAAATGTAACCATAACGCCTGAAGATGAAACCAAAAGTCGATTTAATGGGAACTAAAAAATTTCTAAATATTCAAAGGAAGGCCATATTATTTTTCTGATGTTACTTGAGTACTTCTATTTGGTATCCAACACACTATCAAGAACTCCAAAATTTCCAGAAATCAAAAAAATGTCCATTTACGTCCAGAGAAGTAACCAAACAGCCTAAAGACCCCTGGAGATTGAATGACAAGAAAATATCCAAGTAGAAGGTCCTCTTGAAGTTTTTTGAAAGCTCATGACCCCAAATCAAAGTTCCATTCAAATTAAAAAATTTTATTCAAGCTAGAGGCTTTTTTAGCCTGCCTATTCCGAGTTCCACCGCTTCTCAGAGAAGCTGATTTTGATAAATTGTTCTTTCTTATGATTATGCAGAGTGCTACGAGTAGATTGAGGTCGATGGCGTGGAGAATTTGCCTAATTTTTTGCCTCCCAGTCGAACAATCAAAATTATCAGGCAAGTGGGAACCTATCTGACAAAACGTTTTGGCTCAAGCACCAATGTGAATTCCGGACTTTCTACTTGAGAGCCGAGGTGGAGACCTTTCATTTGTTTTCGCAGCCCAGCCACTTGCCACGCTCTCTCACATGGTGGATATTTCAGTGCGGTAATTAAGGTTCACTCCATCACGAGCTAAGTGGTCAGTTAAATGAACACGCACGAACACTTGTCAAGTACACCCCCCAATTATCATTTGTGCGAACCTCAACGAGCATCATCGGGCGCATTTTCCAATTTATTAGCACTAAACGCTCACTCGAGTTGCTTTGTGGGCCGAAAGCTACCACTACGTCAGCCGTCAGGTGTGGTTGCGATTCAGAGAGCTTGCTTAGAAGAGAAATTCGGCATAGTTTGAAACCAAGATCCTATGCAGTTGACTGGCTGAGCTTTCGCTCGGAAATTTTAACACGCAATTCGGCGATTTTTATTTTGTACTAATTAGTTTTGACATGCGCTGAGCACAAGCGATTTTCGGCTCTGGTCTGGGGCGTTTCTGACGCAGTGGAAGGTTACTTTGTAGGTTCATTTTTGTCCACGACCTTTGGGCTTCGAGCTCTCATGTTTCTTTTGGGTTTCATGGCCAGGAAATCCTTAATTCTGACTGAAATCCGAAGCTAGGAGCCCCATAATCAAAGATAGAATTCCTCAAGTAAAATATCAGGGTCCATATTTGAATAACTAGGGTCATAGGGTCCTAAAGATTTATCAAAGATATCTTAAATCCACATTTAGGAGCCAAAAATTCAAAGCCAGAGATCTGAAACCTAAGACAAAGGCTTTATAGTCAAATATTAGGGTCTCAGGGAACTTCAAAAGGGCCCCAAATTCAGAAAAGGTGCTCTAAATCGAAAGCTAGAGACCCGAAATCCAAAGCCAGAAGCCCCAACGTAAAACTAAGAGCTCCACAGTTGAAGCTAAGAGCCTTAACTTCAATCTAGGGGCCTTAAATTCCAAGCTAGAGGTCGGCAGCTGAAGACAAAGGCCTCTTAGTCAAATATTAGGGCCTAGGGAACTTTGAATTTAGAGCACGGGCCCCGAATTCAGTAGAGGAATCAGTAAATCCAAAGTTGGGAACACAACATCCAAAGCCAGAACCCCCAATGCAAAGACAAGGGACCCACAATTAAAGCTAAGGGCCTTAAATTCAAACTCAAAGCTAGAGAACGAAAAATCAAATATTGTGGTCGAAATCTGAAGAAAATTGAATTCAAATTAGTGCAAAATTTCACACATCAAAATCCATAGCCGCAAACACAAAGCCAAGGAAGTAGCCTCCGTGTGACAACTCCAAGTTTGAACGACTTATGGACAAAAGCCCACCCTACATGGTTTAACGCAGCGCTACCGTATCTGGGTTACGCGATGAATCAACCTTGCTGCAGCCCGACGTTTGTTTACGTCTGTTTGTTTATAGCCCGGGACGCCGAAAACGGCCCGTCACGTTTTCCCCGTTCTGGCCACCGACGGTCTCGCTTCACTGACCGACCGAGGTGCGCGAATAGAAAATGGAAAGTGCTATTGCTCGGACCTAATTGGGGGAAGAGACTAGCGAGCTCCTTCGTGAATACCAATGGGCTCCAACAATGTTGATATGCGGTTCCACCAAACCACGAGCGTTTAATAAAGACACGCTTTGATGAACTTGCTCAATGAGAACTGCAACAATGTCGACCAGAAAGTTGATTGAGAGTATTGAGACCGCAAATGAGTGTGTCTAAGGTGGTTCTTTCGTTTCCTCATCTCTTCATGGCACGATGGTGAGTTTTTCAAGACCTCAAGAAAGCGTGATAATCAAGTCTCTGTGTGCCATTTAACTCGTGGTCGGCGTCTCGGCGCAATTAAAAAGTTCCAAGCTGCCTCTGATGATGATCGAGTCGCGAGTCGAACAAGTGTGGCCAGCTTGAAAGCGAGGTGTTCTTCGAATGTTATTGCTCCACTCGCAAGTCGTATGTGTGCTATTGCGAATGAAACGAGTTATGTTTATGTGCAAGCGCGAAATGTGTGTTTGAAAATAAATAATTCAGGAAAATGTTTTCAGATACACACTCGTATTCAGGCCAATCTCGGAATTTTCTGCAAATATCACCCGTCAGCTGCTGAGTCTTCCGCGTTGGGGCTCGGCTGAGGAAGCAGGAAACTTTTTTGCTTCGACTTCAGTCAGCAGAAAACTTCAGGAAACAGTCTTGTTTGAGACTTGGGAGTGACATGAATTTTAATCGAGGCTCCAGCGGCTAGCATGGGTCGTGAGAAAGGCCAGACAGCTGGTTTGACCTATGAGGCTTTCACCTTTGAGATTAAAAAGTATATTGTTTCTAAGCTGTTTTTTGCCACCATCTTGGATTTTGAGCTTTCTTATTTAGAAGATACAAATTTTCTGATGAACCACCATTTTGGACTTTGGCTTACGATTATTTTTAGACACGGTTTATTAAGGACACTTTTCATATCATTGACTTTTTCAAATTCAAAAAAATGGACCAAAAAATTTTTATCGAATTTGAGCGACAAAAAGCATCATTTCGGATAGCTCTTGAAATTTCAATGAGACTGCCAGAGTCAGTTTTTCGATTTTTGACCCTTAAGGGGAGTTCTGGGCTCTTCTTCCCCAAGGTCCAGTTTCAGTGAAACCCGACCTTGCTCCACTTAATTTGTATCAGGGCTTCCAATTGGGCTTTTTGAGTGACAAAAAGCACCATTTCGGATAGCTCTTGAAATTTTAAAGCGAATCTCAGAGCTCTTTTTTCGATTTTTGACCTTTAAGGGGAGTTCTGAATTTTTTTCCCGCGAGGTCGTGTCTCATTGAAACCCGACCTTGCTCCATTCAAATTGTATCAGGGCTTCCAACAGGGCTTTCTGAGTAACAAAAAGCACCATTTCGGATAGCTCTTAAAATTTCAAAGAGACGCTCAGAGCCCTTTTTTCGATTTTTGACCTTTAAGGCGAGTTATGAATTTTTATCCCGCCAGGTCAATTTTCAATGAAACCCCACTTTGCCGCACTAAAATCTAATCAGGGCTTCCAATTGGACTTTTTACACCACAAATTGCACCATTTCGGAAAGCCCTTGAAATTTCTAAGCAAGCCCTATACTTCTTTTTCCGAATTTCAACCTTTATGGAAAGTTTAATTTTTTTTCCCGCGAGGTCGAGTTTCATCGATACTCGACCTTGCTCCACTAAAATTGTATCAGGGCCTTCCAGGGGAATTTTCAAGGGCTGGTTTTTTTTTATACGGATAGCCAATTAAATTTCAAAGAGACGCTCAGAGCTCTTTTTTCGATTTTCGACCCCTGGGTGGCGTAAAAAATTTTTTTCCCCAAAAACCGATTTTCGCAAAACTCAGAGGCACGATCTGTCAAAACTAAAATTGGCCAGAAATGCTATTTCTGGACCGATTTTGATGCGGTAAAATGCTGGTTTCCTCTTTTGGGGCCCAAATGAAGGATTTGGAACCTATTTAAGCCCCTCGGAAGCCCAAATAGCAAAGTCGAAAAAACGCTTATTTTTTTTGAATTTCAAAAAGGCAATGATATGAAAAGTGCTCTTAACTGAGGAATTTTAATTAAGACAATCCGGCAAAAATAAAAACTTAATTTTTTTTTATTATTTTTATCAAAACTTCAAATTTAACCCGAGTGATCTCGGTAGGCCATGAGGGCAAGGATGCTAAAGCAAACTTCTCCAGAAACCCTACTTCTTCTAGTTGAAACATTTCGAAACAAAGTGCATTTTCAGACCAAGAAAAAATCAAGTTCAACTAATTTGAGCCCTTTTGATGGAAAACTACCTTAAAAGAGCCTCAGGAAGCGAGTACATTCGACTTAACATTCTGCGCATGCGCAAGTCAAAAATTTTTTACTGGCCCTTTAGGTCCCTTTCTTCTACGTTGAAGACCCTAGAAAGCAATTTAGAGCCTGAAGCATCTGAAAGAAATCGTGAGAAACGCTGAATGTCCGATCAAATTGGTCTCAATCAGCCTCAAAGTGCTTTCTAGCCCGTTTTTGCGATCACTTGCCCGCTTAGCAAATCTCTCTCATTACCGTTTTTACATTCTTAATGCGGCCTAAACTCCCAAAACGCAATGAGCCATCAAATCCGGGGCAAGATTCAATAAAAATCTCACACCGACTATCGACTTCAAAGAACGCTTTCTATTACGTGCCCCGAACGGCGGACTTTTGGGTCAACAGAAGCGCGATCCAACAACGGTCACACGTAAGCCTCGAACACTCGATTTTCCACGCCTCATCGATCATTGACTGTATATATTCGTTATTCGTGGAGTTTAATAGTATAATAACCAAAAGTCCATTACATTCGTGCTTCTTTTGTAAACACCACATATATACGAGTGAAGAATTTCGACTCAGCGCCGTACGGTCGTGTACGCTCAACACGCTCCAAAGGCAAATAAACAAGAAATGTTTCGCGTACCTCAAAACGAGTAATCAGAGCCAGTCTCGCGAGTGCTGTCGAAGGAAACGGACGTGGTGGTGTTTTAAAAAATACGATAAAAGTGACAAAAAATTCCGTACGCGCGCTTTTTTATCTCCATTACAAAGTGCTTTATTGACTTTACCTACATCTCCTGGGCTCGGCCACACTATCGTGCTTTGGAGCTGAAACTCAGAGACTCTAAAATACCAGATTCGAGTGATTTATTTGGTGGATTTAAAATGGTAATAAAATACAAAGAGATACTCAATCAGATCATTATCGCGATTATTATTGAATAGAAAAAAATTGAAAAGTTTGTAAATGGATGTGTGAATGTGCATTCGTGATGGCCACAAATTAAAAGTCGGCGGTATTTTCGTGAGGAAGCAGTGGAGTTTGGAAAGTTGCATTAAATTATGGCTAATGATGAAAAATCGGTAGCACACCAGTGGAAAGCGAAGAGTGACGGAACTGGATCAAACGCGAACGCTGTTTCTCGGAAATCGAGAGTGTTTTGGATTACTTGGATCGTTAACTTTGGTACTGGTTTCGAATTGATGGGCCTTGAGGGAACTACAAGCCCGTAACTTACATCAATTCGGCTGTCTGTCCGGCAGTCATAAAACTGACGCTTACTTGAAGCCTCATTTCAAGGGCCCCTTCCCCATGGAGATGGACTCCATAAGAGTTTGGGTTTTAATCTCAAAATTATAGATAGATTTGGGGTGGCGCAAAGGGTCATGCAGGTCCCGAAGATCCTATTGTGACCCATTCTCAAAATTATCCTTGAGAATAGAACTTTTCTGCTTTGAGGAGTTTTCTTTCTTTTACTATGGTAGAAGGCAAAAATTGTCCCCTAATTTTAAATAGATGGATTCTAAAAAAAACTCCAGAAAATTCAAGGAAAGCCTTGTGTTAAACCCCAAAATTAAATTTTCAAATTCTTTAAAACAGATTTTACCTTATTAGATTAGTTCTAATGGAGCTATGATTCTCAAACTACAAAATGTCTAAGGAGATGGATTCAAAAGGCAGTTTCTAAAATATTATACTTTTTAATGGGAAAAAATCTGAGCTTAAATCTTTTTGTAAATCAAGAACTTTTTCGAATTCTGAAAAGGATTTTACAAATTCTGAGCTGGTCTGAAAATGTTTCTCAGGAGATGGATTCAAGAGACCCCATAACTTTAATTGAACCCAATGAAGGAAACCCACCTCTCACGAGCTGAATTGTTATGGTTAGGCTTTTAAGTAAGTGGCCCCACTTGTGAGACGTGAGAGGCTCTGGTCAGTCGCAGCAGCTCTGAAACCAATTAACTCCAAAAAGGAGAGAGAGAAATCGTCGATTCATGGCAGCGTCACAAAGCCCATAAAAACTAATGTAATATAATAAATTGCATACACAATTTCACTCTAATTGAACCTCATGCTACTTTACAAACGACATTTCATGCGTGGATTACTTTTACCTCGACGAGCTCCCCCGGCCCCATCCGACAAGAAAACAACATCACCGCAACAAATGGAATACTAATTTATCGCTAATACATCGCATAAGTATACATTGACTTTCGAATAAATCGCTTATTATTGTGTCACTCAGACTCGGGCCCCGGCCGTTTGAAGGCCAGAATCAGCATCTCGCGTTTTCATTCACCTGTCCTCAGCAAAAATGTGCAAGGGAATTACAGTCATTCGTCTTGGTAGCTACAAAATTTCCACTTTATATGTTTACTCAGCGATCACCTGCTTAATTGTTCTGGAGCTCAGTGACGGAGCTCTGGCTAGAATTTTTGGGGTCTCAACAGAAAGGAAATATAGACGTTTTTAAGACCAAATTTAATATGGGCCTTAATTTAAGATTCAGAGGAGTCTTTGAGTCTTTAAAATTCAAGACTCAGGCTTGTATAGTCATCAAGACCTCCGTGGAAGCCCAATTTAGCCTTTAAAAAATTGAAAACAAACATGATTGGAATTTTTATTCACTAAGAAGCCCTCTAGAGCCTCAAAAGACTAATTTACCCGCATTTCCACCCTCCTCCAAGTCCCAAACACGCCCCAGAGTCCGTCTCTGCCCACCCTGAGTCACCTCTCGATCGAGCACGCGCACCAAGGACGCCCAAGAAGTGACGGGACTCGTTATCAAGCCGAGCTTTAACGTCTTACGGGCACTCACGAGGCAAGACAACCATAAAATACCACAAAAATCCGAGAAATATTGGAATCTTGATTCCAGAACTGGTTTCTTGCTCCACAGCATCGGGCTTAAGTGCGTTGCTATGCGTGTCGAGTGCCCCAGCACGCATAACCGTTTCTAGGCCGCTCTCTAGAGGTGTAGAGGATTACTGAAGATCAATGGCGGACTGCAAATAGCAACAATAAATTATTTTTGATTGCGCTATTGTAATGAAACGGGCACAATAGATATCTTAAGAGGCGAAATTAAAATACCCCGCACCGGCCGAAGCGAATTTTGAAAGATAAATCTCCCTCGAAGCGGTCGTTGAAAAGCCTTCTAGCCTCCTCGACGCGCGGTCAGCCTAATTGCCTTGCCCGCATCTAGCTGGGAGGTGGTGGTAAAAAATTGGGCCTCTTTTTGCGTCCCCCGATTTCGACAGCCAATTCCGTCTCCACGTTTACTTAACCCTCCAATAACTTTTGATTGAGAAGTCCAATCATAAAGGTTGAGGATTTTTTAGAAAGTCCTGGAAATAACGCTTCTTAAATTATTTCTGGAAGTGACCTCATTGGTACCGGAAGGGAGTTAGAAAATGAGGGTTCACCATAGCCCAAAATTTCGTTGAAATTGAAATATTTTATTTGTAAGACTGCCCTTAATTTCGAAAATTGTACCACCCAATGAGAAGGCCAAAAGGGGGAGGAAAATACCTCTTTTGCGTTTCGACAGGCTTCGCGTTTCTCCCACACATAAAGCTGCCAGTCTCGCGCGCCTCAGCCATGCTTCAGTTGCGCCCTTCGAAACCCGATTCTCGAAACGGAGTCGATTTCTAATAAGATCATCCGCGATGCAGCGATAAGTTGCAGGCTGGCAACAATATGAAGAAGGAGTTATTGGACCGTTAAACGAGTTACTTTCAAATATGTGAATTTCCAACATGTTTCATGTCTCGCTGAACGGGCACATGTACAAGAAAACACTTTATGGGTGCGCGCAATTGCCAACGTAATTGCAGCTTGCGAGCCTACTTCCTATCGAGTGGGAGCTGCACATCAGTCGAGTTAGAAAATTCAATTAACGTTGCAGCTTTTCACTCCGGAGTCCGACAATTACTTAAGTTGTTCGAGCCGGACTCAAGCTTGGACGGCCTGGAGGAGTAGTAGCATGTGAGAACCGCGAATCTGGGTTACATGAATATGAAGTCATTATGCACTTGCCTTCGTCGATTGACTGCGATGATTAATGCACTTTGTTCGCGTTGCAAAACTTCGTTTGCTTAACCCTTGCGTGCCAGTTGGCAGCTTTTGGGACCTGAACATGCAATTGGGGGTTGAATAACTTCCTTCCTTTAATTTAACTAATTAAATTTACAAAGCTTACATTTAAATTTTGTCAAGTGACTTAAAATGAAATTTTTCAAAGCTGATTTTTATTTTTAAAATTAGGGTAAGGTTCGAATTATGGAACAGTCAAATTGTGGAACACCTTTAGCAATTTGGCTCCTACGCCCTCCGGACAATGTTTTTCCCCCCTTGAGTTATATTTCTAAACTTGTAATTTTTGTCCTTATTTTTTCCAATTGAAAAAAAGTTTCTATCTCAAAGGTTACATGAATGAAAAATTTTTTTCTAAAAATAATTCAAATTTCTTAAGAAATGGCGAATTTTAGATTATTTTTCTTAAGGTTTTTAGGTATCTTACACTAAGTGTAAAGTAACAAATGTGGTATCGTCGTTTAAGTTAGAGTCTGAGCTTTCGATTAAACTAACTTTCAAAAGAATCGAGCCGATATTAAGGGAGTAACGAATGTTCAAAAAATTCTTCATAATTTCGAATTGTGGAACATGGAGGATCGAATTGTGGAACAAGGGAATTGATCCTTCGGGAATAGCTGAAAAGCAAGGGATTTGGAAGAAACTTTAAACCTCTCTAACTCCCTTAATATTAAGGGGATCCATCTAGGATTTTTTATGGATATGAGTGGGGGGTTGAAGAAGCCCTCCACCAAACCGGAAGTTGGCCCGCCGCCATCTTGGATTTTTATTCCTGAAAAAATAAATGCATGGGAGTTGCCTCAGAAAATCATTTATTGACGCCTTACCTTACGAGATAGGACACTACTTGCTACACAGCCTTTTTAGAAAAAACTCCAATCAATTTTTTGATATGCTTAGACTAGTTATAGCTCTTAAGGTACTAGCGTGAGAGTCGTGCAAAGTTGAAAAACGAACAAAAAATTTTTCTTTATTTTCTGGTGGTGCCCTTTTTTGAGATAAAAAATTGTTGCTTGCACCAAAATTGCACGCTAACAATTCCTTTTGAAAATGCTATCAAACATTTAAAACAAATGCTTATTGAGGCCAGGAAAAATCAAAAACTAAAATTTAGAGATTTGTTCTTGAAATTTCGAAAAATTCCTGTGGGCTTATTAGAGAGTAAATTTCCAAAACTTTATATGTTTTGTTAATGACTAGAAAAGGACTACCTACACAAAAAAAATCAATGGCCTATCTAAAGGGAGAGCTGAGTTAGAGCTTAGTCAATATTTGCTCTTCTCTCAGGCATACCTGGGTACGACTTTCTTGACATAATGCCCAATTTCTTCGTCCCCTCAAAAGATAGTACTCTGCGTTGATACCACTGCTTAAAGGACTTTTGAAAAATCCTAAAACTATATTTGGAACTAAAAGTGTACTTCCGGTTCAGTCAGCGTAGTTGATTTCCTGTGAGATTTGGGTGCAAATATTGACTGAGCTCTAATTCAGCTTTCCCTTTAGATAAGCAATTGATTTTTTTTGTGTAGGTAGTCCTTTTCTAGTTATCAACAAAATATATAAAGTTTTGGAAATTTACTCTCTACTAAGCCCACAGGAATTTTTTGAAATTTCAAGAAAAAATCTCTTTAATTTAGTTTTTGATTTTTTCCTGGCCTCAATAAGCATTTGTTCTAAACAATTGATAGCATTTTCAAAAGAGATTGTTAGCGTGCAATTTTGGTGCAAGTAACAATTTTTTATCTCAAAAGAGGGCGCCACCCAGAAAATAAAGAAAAATTTTTTTGTTCGTTTTTCAACTTTGCACGACTCTCACGCTAGTACCTTAAGAGCTATAACTAGTCTAAGCATATCAAAAAATTGATTGGAGTTTTTTCTAAAAAGGCTGTGTAGCAAGTAGTGTCCTATCTCGTAAGGTAAGGCGTCAATAAATGATTTTTCTGAGGCAACTCCCATGCATTTATTTTTTCAGGAATAAAAATCCAAGATGGCGGCGGGCCAACTTCCGGTTTGGTGGAGGGCTTCTTCAACCCCCCACTCATATCCATAAAAAATCCTAGATGGATCCCCTTATATTAGGGAGTTAGACTGGTTTGGATTTCCTTGCAATTCCCTTGTTCCATAATTCGACCACCCCTGTTCCACAAATGACACTCTGTTCCACAATTCGACCAAAACCCAAAAACTTAAAAATTCAATAAAAACTCTTGAAAAAATTTTAGGGCCCTAAATTTTTTTTTCCATGATCTTTGTTAAATTATCTATCCACTGAGACCAAATTTGACCCTTTGGAATTCCGGAAAGCCAAGATATAAAATAATGAAAATCAATAAATAAAATAAGGCCTTAAGTGTTCCACAAACGAACTTTACCCTAAAATTGTTATAAAAAGCTACGAAAGTCTCTTAAAAGAATTTTTAAAATTAGTTTCTACTCCGAAGATTCTTTTGAAAGGAGCTAAAAATGTTCTCGAGGATAGGGGATTTTAATTATAACGTTAAAAATTCGCACCTTAATCCTAATATTAAAGAATTTATTTTTAAAAAATTCTATATTATTTATTTTTTAAAAAAAGTTTTTGACATCCTAAATGGTTTAAAAAAATTGTCGATCCGCCATTTTGCGTTTGCTTATATCTTTGTCCCGTTCAATTTGTAGTCCGGAAGTAAAAATTGGAAAAAGAAAAGGCAGTTCTGCCTGCAAATTTTTACTTCCGGGCATCGGCCAGTAACAAGTGTTTCCCAGTCTGTCTGCGCGGACAGACTTGCGAACAAACATTCTCGCCTCACGGACAGACTTTTGCTCCAACGTTGACAAGAGTTGAGTCTGTCCGCAGTCTGTCTGTTCCATACTGGCCATGGACAGACTTGTTCACACTGAAAAATTAGACGAATTATGAAGAAAAAAGAATTTCCAAGAATTTTAAACCACCGAAAAATATTACAAAAGGTCCAGAGAGGGTTAAATCATTAATAAACGTGAAGCTCGGTGTCACACTTGTAATTATTATCCAACTTTGACAATCAAACGCCTTTTTTGCCTTTTTCTCTCCGTAATTACTGTTTGCCTCTCGAGCTGTGCCAAATCCACCGGCAGAAGCGCGACAACGGTTCCGAAACTCAATTCAGGCTGCTAATTAAATGTCCCATTCAAGCCACTTTGTAGCGAAACTAAATGTGCGTGGTGTTTTGGAGCCGTTTGTACCAATGTTGCTAAAGTCATTATCGTTGCATAATAATATCGCATATTAACATCAGCGAAAACAAAAACAAGCAAAAAACACATGAATAAATGCATTTGATGTGACGGGCCTGGTGCTCGTGTGTGCGTAAAACCTTTTCAATATTCATTCACTCGTCAAACGTTTATTATATCGAGTGGAATTGGTGTCACTTGGAGCTGCGAGAGGCTGCCAAGTGGAAACGATACGACCTAGGCACACACGGAGCAGTTTGAGTATTTGCACATTTTGTTACCGAGTCGCGAATTCGCGACTTTGTTGGGGGCTCACTCAATCACATGCGAAAAATTGCGAGATCTTCCGAACGCGATAATTAAACGGTGGACCTTCGAGTAAGCTCTCGAGAAAAAACATGATTTTAACCCTGTAGCAGGACGAGTCTCTCTCAGACCTAGAGTACTACATAGACCAAGTATTCAAAATTCACAGGACTAGAAAAGGTACTTTGGATCCTTTGAAAAATTTTCCCCATTTTTCAAAACTTTTCAGGCTAAGTTCAGGTCCATATTTCAGCCCTTTGAATGAAAATGAGCCTTTTTTAATTTTTAAAACAAAAACCCAAAAGAAAAAATCAAAAAACCAAGTTTTTGAAAATTAAAATCCAAGATGGTCAAGTCATGTTGGATCAATTTTTACTTTTCCTTTTTCTAAGCTCATTAGAATGCAAAATAACGAGAGAAATGAGACATGAGCTCCAACAAAGCTTCCAAAAAATTGGAACAAAACCAAGCCTCGTCTGGTAGAGGGTTAGACTCTCAAAAGTCCCCGTCTTCCAAAACCGAGTCAAGACTCGTGATCTTCAATTTTTTACGTAGCTCATTAGGCGTTCCAGCTCCAACGTACATGACATATCGGTTGCGAGTTGCGACACGAAAGAATTTTAATGAAAATTTTTGGAATTCAGCGTTGGGCGAACGAACGGAAGGCGCAGCTCGAGCTAATTGATCGCTTGAATTTCTGGAATAGCAGAGCTAATGAGCACCATAAAAGCTGCAGCTTATCGACTTGTTACATCACAGATACCGTTGCTGCTTCTCGAAGAATCGACGAGAGTTCGAGTTACGGTTAAAATCTCGCGAGTCTAGCGAATTTGCATGTTCTGCAGTAAAACGAGTTTCGGCTATTTGAGAACTCGCACGCCCAAAAATGCTGATTTTCCAGTCGCCTCTTCAGTTTCCTGCCCAAGATATCTAGTTCACGGCTTGTTGTCGCGTTCGGAATGCAAATTCTCGGGCCTGACTCAAAAATGATGTAATCCCCGCTTGTGTATGCATGTCAGATCACTTTTTAACATTCAAGCCTAACCTCGCGAGTGTCGAGAGAGATATTGACGACATTTGGCTTTGCCTTGTTCGACTCAAAAGATGCTAACGTGAGTAAAACTCGTCGCATGTGGGTACTGTGACTTTAATTTCCACCTCAAAATGCATTGAAATGGCTTAAACGGCACTTAAGCAGACATGAAGGTGGATTTGGGGTCTCGTTCGGAGGTCGGAGATTGGGGGCACCGAGAATCAATAAAATATCGCAGCCGGACTCTGATGAAGGCCCCTGTTTGGTCTTTTGTAGCTACAAAGTAGTTAAATAATTTCTTGAGTGCCTCTTAATGACATAACGACTCTGTAATTTTACACCTCTTGCGAGTCTCGCGAGCATTTTCAATCACAGTAATAATTTTGTGGTCAAAATAATGACGGCAACTTGCAATTTCGGGAGGAAAAAGGCCGATATAATTTGGTTAAGATAAGACGTGCGGACACTCTGGTCATCAAGGTTCCTAACTTTTTAGTCTGAGATTTTTTTAAGGCCAATTAAAACAATTTCGATGCTTCAATTAAGCTAATTGGGATTCATTAAGGCAGTTGGTCTCTCAAGGGGATTTTTGGGAAACACGTGATTTGAAAATGATTTTTTTATCGAAAATATTTTAATGTTTTAAAATACGAAGGTTTTTGGTCTTTTAAGAATGGAATTTCAGCTTCAAAAGAGTGAGTTTTTTGTTTGTTTTCAAAAGAATAAAATATATAAAAAGGAAAATCGGAGATTGAAACCAAACTTTGAGGGCCCCTAGCTCCGTCCCTGTTCACGGTAGGGGTCACATGTGGTACCATGGTTTACTAGATTTTGCACAGACTACTAAAATTACAGAATACTAAAATTTCAGCTCAATCGGATGTAATATAAGGAGTTTTCATACAAACGTAAAACACCCCCCATTCTCCCCCAGAGGGGGTAGGGGTCTAAAATTGTTAGCCTGCACTCTTACAGACCAGGCCCTACACGATGCAAGAAACCACAGCTCTCTAGCTTTTCTGGTTCTCGAGTTAAAAAATTTCAGACAGACAGACAGACGGACAGACAGACGGCACAGCGGCCACAATAGTGCAGTTTTTTCAAAATGCTGAAAATGCACTTAAAATTGTTTAGTCCAATTTGGTACCAAAACTCCTTCTTCAGACGGTAGCCAGCTCGAAATTCACACGCTGCAGCAGCTTCGTTCGGGGAATCCTCGAGCAAATCAAATGATCACTCAAATAGATCAATCACGCGCGGTAGCAGAGAGCAACGCGCTTATTCGGACCATTCAATTACCCAATAACTGTGACTCTCGACCGACCACATTCCGAGCAATCGTCAAAAACATTCACACAGTGTCAAAAGCACGCGGTAGATCTCACGAAAATCTGCGTGATCGATCTACTTTCGATCGAATCTCACGTATTTTGATGGTTTGATGGCGCAAAAACGCGCCTCGAGGGCATGGAGCTGAAGAAATGGCAATTGCTCTGTGATTGAAGTCAAGAAATGGTGATTCTGGTTGGCGAGAGTGCAGCTAGCTGCAACTTCAAAAGACGCAATTACAGCAAATTACATTCCGCGGCATATTTATATTGTTGCGGCATAATTTCACGTCGTCGTGCAAGTCGTTGCATTGCGTTGCTGCAGAAAAGACATGACGAAAATGTAGCAGGAGAAATTTTTTGCCTACGCTTATGACAGCAAACGTGATGGAGGGCTCGGGACAAGCCCAGCTGTCGTCTCGTCGGTTTTTGTTGAGGCCTTTTGAGGGCTGCTTTACGCAAAAACGCAGTCAACAGTTTTCGTTTGTACTTAATCCCTGACAAAGGCCCGGTTGTTAGCCAGCTCGTTTTATTTCACAGTTGTCATTCCAGATCAACATTTGGGTGGATTCCTTGATCAACTGAGAAGCTGATTTGGTCTTTTTGGAGCATTTTCTCTCAGATAAAAAATGCACTATGTCCGTCTGTCCGTCCGTCTGTCTGTTAATACAAAACTTTATAACTCGAGAACCAGAAGAGTTAGAGGCCTGTGGTTTTGTGCATTGTGAAAGACATGGTCCGTAGTATAGGAAGTTAGACATCTTAGACCCCCATTACCCCTAGGGGAGAGCGAGGGGGGTAAATCCATTGTATGAAAGTTCCTTATACTTAATCCGATGGAGCTGAATTTTGGATAATTTGTAGTTTACATCAAATCTAGAAAATTATAGAACAAATGTATTCCCCTTTCCCTTAAGGAGGCCGAGTGTAGGACCCCCAAAATTTGAATCGGGGAAAACTTTAATCGATTTAATTTAATTTTTTTTTTGCTCATTCTAACTTTTTTCGGGGGCTCCCCTGTTTCAATTTACCAACTTACAGAAAAAATTTAATAGTTAACTTTTGGCTGGGTCAGGTTCTGAAGTGACCTCTAATTCTTTCCTTTGCCAAAATGAGACAGAAATCCCTTTTTCAGAAGCTTCAAAAATCTCCAATAGACTCATTAAGATAGGTAGCTCAAGATTTTACCCCAAAAAATGAATACCATTTCCTATGAAACCCTAATTAAAATAAAACTCTTCCTCAGTCCAAAACCCGAAATTAAATATTCCACATCTGCACGAACCCCAGTTCAAAATGACGCAACTGGCCCACACCCAAAAAGCCGAAACCACCTGCCTGACTGCCTCAGAGTCCAAAACACCTTTTCTGGCCGGGTTACGGAAGCACAACATGTACACGACCGCGAAGCCCGACATAACCAAGCCTTCCGAGTTTTACTCAAACGCAACTCTTTCTTCGGCCCGACAATTCAATTTGCACATTTTGTTAAAAACACATTGTCAGATTTATTTTTACGCGCTTTGTTATACAGCATATTCCGCAACAATTACGGCTGGTGAATAACCTTTTGATCAGCAATTTCGTGCGCAAGCTTTAACACATGCTATAATTGCATACAATTTCCATCTCCAATTTGTACGCTGTGCAAGAGAAAAATGCAAAAAAAAAATACACCTTTGACATCGGATAGCGAGGTTTCGCGGGAGATTGGAAAGGAAGCCCTAATGATAGTATGTTGCAAATTGTTGTTGTAATTATCATTGAAACGTGGTTAAGCCCCTTTTACATCATAAATTGGCGGGTGGGCGGGACTGATAGCCGGTTCAGAGCCCGCTGCGACGAAAGGTACAAAGTGCGAGGGAAAATGAGCAACAGGTCCGGTTTGAGTACCTTGACGAAGAGCTCGTTTCTGACCAATTTTCGACCAATGGTTGGTTTTTCTTTGACGGGTCTTTATTTGAAAGGGAAAAGAGATGGGACTAAGTCGTAAATGGCCGCCATCTTGAATTTTTACATCATTTTTAAACCCCATAATGGACTTTTGATTTTGGCTGAACCGTATTTTCAGGGCATTTAAGGACGTTTTCAATTTTAAAAGTTCACATAAAAAAATTTAAAAAATTGCCTTACTCCCTAAAAAGGGACCAAGTCGTAAATGGCCACCATCTTGAATTTTTATGTCATTTTTAAACCGTAGAATGAACTCTTGATTTTGGCTGTACCGTATTTTTAGGGCATTTCGATTTTAAAAGTTATTTAAAAAATTGCCTAAGTACCCAATTTTTCCGTCTGTCTGTCTGTAAGTTCGTTGGTCAGGGTTTCTGAGTCTCAAAGGCTGAGAAGACCGAAAAAAGTTGGTCCAAAAATGACCAAACAGACTGATAAGAGCCGGTGATTTTTCCAGAAACTCCCGTTCACCTCTCTGGCGAGCCATGAGAACTGGACGGTGCATAAAACTGGTTTGCGGAGGAATTCCATGCTCCATGCTGCGTATCGAAGAGCTCGGAATGCCGCTCATGTGCAAAAAACGCCTCACTAAAACGGTTTTTGACCTCTCCGATTGTTTTGGTATCGTTCATCATCTTCATTATGGTTATTAGACTTTTTGCACTCGCCCGAGACTCGAGAGTGCATCGTCGTGGCGGCGCTGATGATGATGATGGGAATCGTAACAAAATGCTACAACCTCTCATTGCATAATAATCAGTTTGGCTGCAGCTGGAGCGTGCTTGAGATAATTGGGCGTTTGAGGTACATGAGAAGATCATGAACTTGAATTTGAGAAGCAAACTATTTGCCAGCAAAAAACGTGAGTCGGAAAAGAGGCACAACAAAGGCGGCTCGAGTTACGGCAGCTCTCGTGCAATGAACGTGATGACGGGCTACGAGTGGTCCAATTATTTTCGTGTACTCGGAGTATTAAATTGTTTACATTGTTGTCTGAGGTTCGGTGCAGTTCGGTGCTGAGGTGCGTGAAATAACTCCGCCTAATAAGTGGCAAATTAATCTCCTCCAAGATGTCATAAATGATGTGTGGCGGCCTCGAAGCCAGTTAATAACCAATACTGGGGTGATTCGGCCCCTCACAAACTCACGGGGTGATGGAGTGCGTTTTTAATGAAATAAAACCGCGCAAAACCTTCCGGTTCCGAGGTGCTCTGCATTTATACCCAACATGTCAATTAGCCGGACAAAATATTTCATTAAAAGAACAAGATAAAAACCCCGAGGTTTCACCTGCTTCTGACGACCTTCGTTATCGTCAACACGAATTACCTGTTTCGTCTCTCGACTTGGAACATGCATGACAAAGAGAACTTTTGATCCACGACTCCCAAAGCGGCTTTTTCATGAGATCATAAGGCAAATTTCAGTCGCGTTTTATTTGTTTGTTTTGCGGTTTCTCTGGTGGGTTTGCTCACCTCTGAACACCGACGAAGCTCGGAAAATTCCTTTCTTTCAAAAGAACCTCTTTTGTTGGAGGAAAATCCAATTGAGTAAGACATCAATATGAAAGAATCCATCTCCACTTTCCAACATCTCTACTTGGTAGGTTAAGGGCCGTATTGTTTATTCCTGGTTATTTTACACAAGCAGGCAGAACCCAGTTATGCAACTTGCGTGAATCCATCTCCGTATTAAAAATGTATTTTTTCAATTTTAAAATTTACTATTTATCTTTTTTTTCAACCGTTTTATTCTCTTTAGGCTTCCGAGAAATTGCTCTGGGTTAAAGAAAACTAGCTCTTGGAAATATGTAAGCCTTCGAGTTAAACTGATTGATCCATCTCCATGCTAAAATATGTTTAGATCATACTCAGTTTTTAAAATTGAAATTTTAAAAAATAGCCACCAGTGGAGTTAGTTCCCTTTTTTGAGCTCCACTCCTGCTCTCTCGGATCCCACTTTCTCACGTCACGTCGTAAAGTCGGGCAAAAGGTCTTTCACACCTCCGTCGATACACTTCGCCTCCCACGTAGCCATGAGCGAGGTGACTCAAGGGTGTCAGGCAACTTTTCATCGACTTTTTACCTTTCTTCTCTCGTTAATCGCAATCGACCGGCCCAAAAAAATATCTCAAACGCGCAGTAAAAAAATCCAAAGTTAATCACCTCCAATAGTAGTCAGCTATCTCCAGATCACGTTTACATATCAAATTTGTGTCGCACGCCACTTTGTATATTTTAAGAGGCTTGCAGGTAGGCAGTCGGTGAAATGAGATTGCCTTGAATCACAAGTATGCAAGTCTCGCGTTCGTCGGCCATTCAAATTTTTTAGAGGTTTTTTGCTCGCGCATCGAACTCTCTCCTCGCGTTCACCGGAGCCTGCTTATTGGCTCATCAGCTGCACGAAAATTGATTCTCTGCCATCAATCTGAGTCGAGTGTCAGCACACGACCGCAAATAGCTTGCACATGTTCATTAGCAGAGACGACCGATGTTGCGAAAGAGCCCGAATAGCCGCTGCGCATGATCATTTGGAGTCGTTTAGAAGCACAAGACACATGTGTAATGCATGCTAATTAAATGTTGCATGATCTACAAGCCGTCGTGAGTCTCACACGAGCGACTAGGCACCAAATACGGCGGCCCGAGCCCAATCAGTGCCGGTTCCAGAGCTTTCCGACTCTCTGGCCATTTCTAGGTGCTCGACTGCGGCGATGGCGCACGCTTGATGACATAATAATGTTCCATAAATCACACCTACTGACTCTGGGTCGCTGCAATATACAAACACGGCCTTTTGGGCTTTATTGCGCGAATAAAACCGCCGTTCATGTCTCCATAAATCATCCCGAATTCAATTTTCGTGTATTATCTCATTTTTTGCGTCACTTGTGGGTGCCCACGAGTCATTTATCTCTTGGAAAACACTCTCTGGAGACTTGGAAAATCCTGACTTGGACACACGACTCCCTTATCTGTCCTCTCGTGAAGGAAAGCCCGCTCTTTTCGCTATCTCAAGAGCCCTCTCGGGCACTTCAGGCTACTATAAAATCAGATTCGACGACTCAGAAGCCATCAGTAAGCAGTTTCGAACCTAAGGAACATGAAGAACCTCGCAGTATTCGCTCTGGCTGGACTGGCCACCCTCAGCCTCTCTTTGGCTCGTCCTGAGCCTCGAGAATCCCAAATCAGGATCCAGGAAGTAGAAGTAATGCTTGAGCAGTTTGAGGAACTCGGATGGATTGGAGAGCCTCAGGAGCCTCGAAAACCTCAGAAACCCGACGGACAGCAGGAGAGACCTTCCAAAGAAAGACCACCGCAGCAAGGACCTCCCCAGGAGAGACCTTCTAAACAGGGACCGTCTCAACAGAAACCTGGCCAAGAGAAGCCTTCTCAGCAAGCCCCTGGTCAAGAAGAGCCTCCTCAACAAGGACCTGCCCAAGATAAGCCTTCTCAGCAGGGACCCAAGGAACAGGAAATTGACCAAGGAAAACCTCCCCAACAACAGAGACCTTCCCACGAGAAGCCCCCTCACTCTCGTCCTCCTCATCACCAAACTCGCCCTCCTCGTCCTCCCAGGCCCACCTCCGAGGCTCCATCCACCACTGAGGAAGCAACTACTGTGGCTTCAGAGGAGTAATTTATGGATTCAATCGAGTGAAATACAATAAAAGCTTGGTTTCGATGAACTTTAGTGTTTCAAAAAAATTTTAAGACGTTCATAGAGTTCGAAAACTGCGTCAGAGGAGTGATTTATGTGAAGACTATAAAGGCTTGGTTTCGACAAAACTTTTAAGGCTTTTAGAGAGTCCGAAGGCTTGCAACTTTTTAGCACGTCGAAGAGAAGAAAAAGCTCCCTTTCAACACGTTGCTGGTTTTTGCCCCTCCTCTCTCAACAACCGCTCTCAAGGTCCTGCGCCTTCAGCAGTTTAGCAACAACTCCGGCAGCAAGACAAAAAGTGTCAAAAGCTGATGATTAGCTGAACCAGCACCAGTAGAGGTCACCCACTGAAGGTTTCGGAGCAGCTATCACGCTCTACCTGATAAGTGAGGCACCTCAAACTCGTTAGTGCCTAGCTTAAGCTGCAATGCAAATTGATGGTAATTGGGTCTGAGCAGGGACTCGGTTGGCCGGGGAGAAAAGCTAGCAATTTGGTGTCTCGCATAAATTAATTAGGCTCGTAAACTGCCATTTGCCGAACCGGTCTCCGTCACCTGCTCTCAAACATGCTGAGAAGTGGTGCAGTGCCGCAGTCGCCGGAAACAAGAAAGGTGTCTGCTGATAATGAAATCGAAAGCGGTATTTTGACGAGACTGGCCGTCGGATTTGGGTTTTAGTTCGGGGCGGGTCCTTCCTGTACTTTCTACGAATTAATGTCAGTTTTTTGTGAGGCTTAATAGGTGGCTTCAAATTTCATTTAAGAGCAGGGTTTGGCTTGTTTTTTTTGCAAGCAGTTTTCGGACTTTATGAACGTCTTAAAATATTTTTGAAACACTAAAGTTCATCGAAACCAAGTCTTTATTGTCTTACACTCGATTGAATCCACAAATTACTCCTATGAAGCCACAGTCGTTGCTTCCTCAGTGGTGGATGGAGCCTCGGAGGTGGGCCTTGGAGGACGAGGAGGGTGAGTTTGGGGGTGAGGAGGACGAGAGTGAGGGGGCTTCTCGTGAGAAGGTCTCTGTTGTTGGGATGGTTTTCCTTGGTCAAGTTCCTGTTCCTTGGGTCCCTGCTGAGAAGGCTTATCTTGGGCAGGTCCTTGTTGAGGAGGCTCTTCTTGACCAGGGGCTTGCTGAGGAGGCTTATCTTGGGCAGGTCCTTGCTGAGGAGGCTCTTCTTGACCAGGGGCTTGCTGAGAAGGGTTCTCTTGGCCAGGTTTCTGTTGAGACGGTCCCTGTTTAGGAGGTCTCTCCTGGGGAGGTCCTTGCTGCGGTGGTCTCTCATTGGAAGGTCTCTCCTGCTGTCCGTCGGGTTTCTGAGGTTTTCGAGGCTCCTGAGGCTCCCCAATCCATCCGAGTTCCTCGAACTGCTCAAGCATCACTTCTACTTCCTGGATCCTGATTCGGGATTCCCGAGGCTCAGGACGAGCCAAAGCGAGGCTGAGGGTGGCCAGTCCAGCCAGAGCGAATACTGCGAGGTTCTTCATGTTCCTAAGCTTCAAAACTGCTAACTGATGGCTTCTGAGTCGTCGAATCTGATTTTATAGTAGCCTGAAGTGCCCGAGAGGGCTCTTGAGATAGCGAAAAGAGCGGGCTTTCCTAAACGAGAGGACAGATAAGGGAGTCGTGTGTCAATGAAGCGCAATATGAGAATTTCCCAAAGCCTTCAAACTGGGCATTTTGAGTAGGAAGTGGGTCTGAGCTCGACTCAAAAAGGTCAAAACTCTCTGAATAAAAATGGAATCTATGAATACTGATTTAAGAGTTAACAATCGGGCTCTCGAAGACAACAAAGAGCTATTTATCCCCCACATTCATGCAACATCTGCGCCGCATTCGTCGCTTCTCCAATCTTCTGTTTATCTCCGCACGTCTTTCGATAAACAGCTTCCTGGGACATTCATCTTCTTTCTCCATCTCCCGCAATCTCTTTCCTCCAATCTCATCCATGCTCATCGAGAGCGTCGTAACGTGTGCAGTCTCTAACTACCTCGTTATATGTTCACTCGCCAAAGAGTCATGTAGATGCCCGGAGATACACGTCTTTCACTTTGTAAGCAGCTTTGTACAAATTTGCCGTTGCATGCACATTTTGCATTAGACACTAAATGCAGATTTAGAGGCTTGCATCGGGGCAACTTTCTTTTCTCCGGTAAGCCTCCTCTAGCGTCGTCTTTCGCGCGAAATCACGGAGCCACAGAGACATGAGCTTCGTTGCAGCAGAGCTCGCACCGGAAGGTGAACGAACTGATGTTTTGATATAGCGATTGCGACAGGTACTTAGACTGTGGTGCGATAAAAAAGGTCTCGTTACATCATGTGTGGCTGCTTTGGAACAATTAGCTGCTCTCACGAGGTGTCTCGAGTGCCATTACAAGCTCTAATGTGACTTATGCAAAGCATGGAAAAAGCGTTTAGTCTCGTTGAGTGTGAGAAAGAGACTACATAATTAGGGCTCAGACTTGTAGGAAGACAAAAAGCGGAAACTGAAAGTGAGCTTATTGAATCTTAATTAGCGGCTTCGAGGTACGCTCGAGCGTCAACTGGGCTCCGAATTGAGCCCACTTTTATTGATTTTAATGAGCTGAAAGCAGTTTTTTTGCGTTTACTCAAGTAGTCATCTTTAATGATTTATATAATTTGGCCCACTTTCGGGATGGACAGAGGTGTAGTCGGGGCTCGTCAAGAGAAACAGCATAGTAGGCTTCCAGGAGACTCTGTTGAGGTGTCATTTTTGGGACCCAGAAGTTAAGTTTTTAACATTCTTGAGGTTCATTTTTAAGACCGTGATTTTAAGAATTTTTTAAAAGAAATTTTTAAACGTTTTATTTTTTTTAATTTTTAATTAAATTTAGGGCCAAAAAATCGACGCTTCTGCCCTTTTCCCCTGCTTAAAATCCGACTTAAGCCTCTCGGTTCAAGTGTTAGTGAGTGAGTTTCGAGTGAAAAAAAATTTCATAAGATAAAAAATTTGAATTAAAAATATTTTTCCTTTTCGTTCCAGATTTAAAGCCTGCGCTCCAAAAATAGCGCAAAATGGAAGCACAAACAGCTCTCGTCCTAGCCATCCAGTTGTTGGCTCTCTTCTCAATCGCCGGAGCCCTTCTGCTATACCTGCTATGCAAGGTCAGGGGAGCCCAACCCACGGGTGGCCCCCAGCTCGGGTCCATCCTCATCACCAGTGCTGACACCGCCCTCGGACTCCAGCTCTCCACCTTCTTCGCCAGTCGCGGCCTCCGAGTGTTTGCCGGCATGAAGGATCCCACTGACTCACTGCCAGCCAAGCTTCTGCGGGGCTGGATGAAGGAGCGAGAGAGCGCTGCTGAGCCGGTTTCCGGGACCGTCGTGCCTCTGAAGATTGACGTCACGCGTGAGGATATCCTGCGAGAGGCGGCAGAGTCCATGGGAGCCTACATGAGCGCCAATGAACGAGGAGTTTTGGCGGTCATCAACAACGCGGGGTCCGTCCACAAGGGACGTATTGACCTGCAGGACTCGGCTCAGTGGGAGAACATGTTCAAGAACAACGTCATGGGTTGCCTGAGGATCGCCAGAGCCTTCATTGGACTTCTGAGACCGACGAGGTGAGGAGTCTTTGGTTTGAAAGTTCCACATACTTGATCCGATTGAGCTGAAATTTTAGTATGTTATACCTGACGCCTAATTTAGCAAATCATGCAACCACATGTGACCCTTATATTCAACAGGGACGGAGCTAGGGGAGCCCAAAGTTTAACCATGTTCTATTTCAGAGGTCGCCTCATTTTCTTGGGATCCGGCAACGCAGGAGACGGCTTGGTTGCTTTCGCTGCCTCCCGGAACGCCGTTGAAGGATGCGCGGACGCTCTTCGAGAGGAACTCAAGCCCTTCGGGGTCAGTGTCATCACCCTGGACTCCCACGGCGTCTCCGCAGAGTCTCTCTTCAAAGCACCAGTCCCATTCAGTAAGCCCATTTTCCCTTTAGAGTCCTTCCAGAGCTCTAAGCTGTCCCTTTCAGTTGCGTCTTCGGAGAGAGAGAGCATGCCTACTCAGTATTCTGCCCAAATCCTCACCACCGGCCAGTTGAATACCATCGAGAAGGCGTTATGGGACGTGCGACCACAGAAGTCATATTGTCTAGCAGTGCCAAACAATAAGTTCCAACTGAATTTGCCATGTAGAGGCTCGTTTAGGTTCAGCAAGCAGCAGCAACCAAAGCTCACTGATGCAGCCCAACACGTTCAGACCGTCTGAGGAGGGCGGGGAACTGAACTGACGCCCGTTTTAAGTATTGTACTTTTTGTATGTTTAGGTTTTAACTTTAACCCTAATCTTAACGTACTAATATTTAATTATTTCTACAGTGTAAGCTTCAATAAAATTTTACATCCAACTCGAGTCATCGCTCGCCTTTCGAAACGACTTCAATGGCTTCGATTCATGCCTGGCTGCCCCGAATAGATACAGATAAGATAGTCTTTCTCTTGCTCAAGGCCGTCTGATGGCTTCTTTTCTCGCATTCAATGACCTTGAGGGTTGAGAAAGAGGTTCAGGTCTCTTGTTGAAGCTAACAAGCAACTTTTAAACGGGTTTCGGACCGGAAAAGAAGGAATTAAAATTTTATTTAGGATTTTTTGACAAACATTTTAGTCGAAAAAATGGTCCTTTAAGTCTCAAAACGGCTAAATTTTGAAAAGAAAAAAAATTTTTGGGAAAAATCCGTACCCTTGGCCGAAAATGGGTTTAATTAGCCTTCTAGACTTTGTCAAGAAGTAAGATCTGCTGAGTTATTTGGCGCTTATTCATGAAAGATTTGTATTTCTTCGTTAAATTAAGTGGAAACGACAGCAGCAATTCTGAATGCATTTAAGTTTTGGTTTCAGCTGGATTAGGCTAGTCTCTAGAAGGTAGTTCTGGCCAGTCGGACCAGTTCTAACTCAGTTTAGTCTCCAACGAGCAGTCAAGTGCTTGCGTTAACAAAATTTCCCTATTTTATTTCTCATCTTCAAAAGTAAAGCGTCACAAAGTAAAATTCCATTTCACAGCTTTTGTACTACTTCTCGATTTGTGCGTTGAAAATGTGGTACTTTTTCTTCAGGATCTGGTGCACGTCCTCCCTGCAGATAATCTTCATCCCGTGCTCCTTGTAATTCAGGTACGTCCTGACGAAGCTCCGGTTCGTCTCGTGGACATTCGGGTGCTGCAAGTACTCGGAAATGGGCATCCACTCGCACTTGGCGATTTCCCTCTCGCACTTGGTGATTTCGCTGGAGACGGGATTTAGAGCCACCACTATGTAGAGGTCGGAGCACCCGAATCCGGCTCCGTGGGCGTGTCGAATCGCGATGACCGTCTCGAACTTGGTCTTGATGCTGGTCTCCTCCAGGACCTCACGAACTCCCGCGTCGATGATGTCCTCGTCTACAAAAAAAACAAGGTGTTAGAAGCCCCACGGGTGATTATTTCAAGGGAAACACTCACTGGGCTCCAAGTAACCCCCAGGAAGCTTCCAGCTGTTCCGGATCAGGGCGTTCTTCTCACTCACGACCAGAATCTCGTTCTTTTCGTTCACCACAACGGCTCCCACGCCCACCATGCAGTGGGCAAATGGCGGTATGTTGAAGGGCTCGTCCTGGGGAAGCCACCGGCACATCATCACGAAGCCACTCTTCGCGTGGTGGAAGTTGAAGTCGTACTAAAACGGGAGAATTGAAGTTTCTGGGTCTGAAAATTGGGACAAGTACCTTCGCGAGGGTCGGAACCCACGCAGAGTGGGCCTTGTGCACCTTGAACCAGATCCCGCGCCGCTTGCAGTTCGTCCAAAAGTCCAAGGAAGCTTGCAGCGTCGACTCGAATTGATCGTCTTGGCAGCTTTCCATCCCCGAATCTACTGTGATGCCGTTAAATCTGTCCTTGACCCCCTTGAAGAGGCCTTCCGGAGTGTCTTCTACATTCTGATATCTGCGTGAAATTTTGATTGACCGTGAGATTGCCTCTTCCAGGGTCAAAGATCAGTGATCTGCGATACTCACTTATTGAACCAGCTATCGCTGGCGTTCAGCAGAGTGTTGGGCTTATCAGCCATCGGGAGGCACGTGGATAGTCTGATGAACCTTCTGGGCTGGCACTGGGTGAGGAATTTAGATTGATTGCTGCAGATCGCCAAAACTCGAAAACTTCTGCCCAAATTATTCATTTAATTCTCCTGTTTCTGCTCACCGTCACACAACTTCCCTGTGTTAGCTTCGCATACTGACTTGCTCTCTCCTTAAATACTCCCTCGATTGATGACTACTTTATCAGACAACGGAGAAATTGCAGAATATTCTCTGACGAAATTGATTCCACTTTATTTTAACTCTTTCGAATACATCAGCTGATATTTGAGAGTGATCCGAGCTCCGTGATTGGCTGCGCGTAGTGAGCGCAGTGTGGCCAGAGAACTGCGCACTAGTCAATGTTTATATTTATGAGGAAAATATTTGCAAGTTATTTAAATCGCTTCTGGTGTCTGATTCAGCAGGAAAAAATATCCGTGACTCAAACTTGGCATAAAGCTCGACTCCACAAGCCGAGCCGCGATGAAATCTCGGTAAAATTATGAGAAAAATGAAGAAATATGTGGCGATTTTAGTTTCCTTCATAATCGGTGAGTTTGTTTTCCTCCGTCTCCAACGAAGCCTGTCCCGATAACTCTGCTATCTGCAGTTATCTGCTTGTACCGGTCGCTGGCAAATCCTGAGGCGAACGTCATAGGCCGCATAGAGACCGTGGAGGCCCACAAGGAGGAGTCGGAGGACGAGCCGTTCTTCGCAGAGAAGCCCTACTCGAGCCTGGAGCAGGCGAACCGGAGGATCCTCGAGCTGGAGACGAAGGTGAAGGAGCTGTACGCGATGGTGACTGAAATCAAGAGCTCCGAGATCAAGAAGTTTCCCGACGTGACGTTCCTCAACTACAAAAACCGGAAGCGCATTTTGGTGAGCAGCTTGACCTTCAAACGACATCTAAGTCTTTTGTCCTCTAGGTCACGGGAGGTGCGGGCTTTGTGGGCTCCCACCTCGTGGACACGCTCATGATGCAGGGTCACGAAGTCATCGTGGCGGACAACTTCTACACCGGACGCAAGCGGAACGTCGAGCACTGGCTGGGACACGAAAACTTTGAGCTCATCCACCACGACATAGTGAACCCACTGTTCATTGAGGTGGACGAAATCTACCACCTGGCGTCTCCGGCCAGTCCACCGCATTACATGGAGAATCCCGTGAAGACAATCAAGGTGAACACGCTCGGGACCATCAACGTTCTGGGTCTGGCGAAGCGAGTGGGGGCGAAGGTTCTGATAGCGAGCACGTCCGAGGTGTACGGAGACCCCTCGGTGCACCCGCAGCCAGAAACGTACTGGGGGAACGTGAACCCGATCGGACCCAGGGCGTGCTATGACGAGGGGAAGCGTGTCTCCGAGACGCTCTCGTACGCCTACGCGAAGCAGGAGAAGGTCAAGGTGAGGGTCGCGAGGATCTTCAACACGTACGGGCCCCGAATGCACCTCAACGACGGCAGGGTCGTGTCCAACTTCATCCTGCAGGCGCTCCAGAACCAGTCCATTACGGTAAGAATGTGGGTTGCAGGTGTTTTTTTTTCAGGGGCAGACCTCAGGCCCATTAACCCATTTCATACCAGATTTGACTTAATCCATTTAAACCACATAGTAATAAAAGTCGAAATTTTGGACTAAATGCACAGTCTGTTTGAAATCTTGCAAACATATGACCTCTATCTCTTCCAGGGACGGAGCTAGGGGCCCCCAAAGCGTCGTCTTTTTGAATTTTTTTTTCTAATTTTAGATATACGGAAATGGCAAGCAAACCCGGTCCTTCCAGTACGTCTCCGATCTCGTAGACGGGATGGTAGCTCTCATGGCTTCCAACTACACGCAGCCCGTGAACCTTGGGAACCCCATCGAGAGGACAATCGAGGAGTTCGCAGAGGTGATTCTGAAGCGCGTGGGCGGCAAGAGCAAGGTTCTCCACATGCATTCCATGGAAGATGACCCACAGCGGAGGAAGCCAGATATCACGAGAGCTCGAACCTACCTGGGCTGGGAGCCCCGCGTGACCCTGGAGGAGGGGTTGAAACACACCATCGAGTACTTTCGGAAAGAACTGCAACGCGTCAATCACTCGCAGAGGAACCTGTACCTTCCGAACAACTCCGAGGTCGTCAGCTAGCTGCGAGCGAGCCGGGGGCTTCTCTAACTCTTAGACTTGTTTCGATCGAATCCAAAGATATTTGTCGTTCCTAAGGAATTTTGAAGAGAAATTGAAATTTTATTGTGGTAATTGAAGGTTCAAACGGCGCAGTTGAAGGCGTTAATTATCTAGTCCCTAGACTTTTTCATGATGATGACTTGTAGGTGATATATTTTAGGAAATAAGAGATTAACATAAGTGTAAGTGATGAAAATAAAAGAGAGCAGAACAAACTTATTTTTTTGCCGTCTGTCTGTCTGTCTGTCTGAAATTTTATAACTCACGAACCAGAAGAGCTAGAGAGCTGTGGTTTTTTGCATCGTGTAGGGCATGGTCTGTAGAGGTGCAGGCTAACAATTTTAGACCCCCATCCCCTCTTGGAGTGGAATGGGGGGTGTTTTTCGTTTGTATGAAAACTCCTTATATTACATCCGATTGAGCTGAAATTTTAGTATGTTGTAGTTTGTGTCAAATCTAGCAAATCATGGTACCACATGTATCCCCTGTCATGTACAGGGACGGAGCTAGGGGCCCTCAAAGTTTGGTCTCTTGAAATCTTTGAAAATGCACCCTTAAGCTTAATCTCCGATTTTACTTTTTGTATATTTTTATCTGATTTGACCCCTTCAATTTTGACCCCTCCAGTTCAAAAACGGCACATTTGAAACATGAGCCGTGATATTAATTTTGACAGTTGACAGATGAGGCAATCCGAATTGCATCAAGAGGATTCGCGAAAAGGTGGATTTATCAAACAAAATCGCACTAGTAAGACATGAAAAGGGTATTCATGGTCGCGGAGAAGCCCATGCTGGCCGGCAGCATAGCGGATATCCTGAGCAATGGCAAGAAAGTGACGAGGAAAGGTAAAATGTGTTTGTTTGCGTTCGCCTCAAAACTCCCACTCTTCCGATCCAGGCACATCTGCGGTGCATGAGTGGACCGGCGACTTTTACGGCGAGTCCGTCAAGTTCAAGATGAGCTCCGTGTTCGGACACGTGATGTCTTTGGACTTTCCAGGTGAGTTTCTCAACTGTCTGAAAAAACTCGATATACGAGAATCCATCTCCACAGGTCACTTCAACGCATGGGACAAGGTGGACCCTTACGAGCTGTTCACGTGTCCAACGGAGAAGAAGGAGGCAAACCCGAAAGTCAAGATGGTGTCTTTTCTCAACTACGAGGCTCGAGGCTGCGACTACCTGGTGCTGTGGCTGGATTGCGACAAGGAGGGGGAGAATATCTGCTTCGAGGTCATGGACGCCTGCGATGGGGCGATCCGGAACGTCTACTCGGATAGAGTGACTTACAGGTCGGTCTTCTGTCCCCTCCCACGCTTGGGACTCAAGAGTATCGTTTCAGGGCAAAGTTCTCGGCCATCACTGACAAGGACATAAAGTACGCCATGGCCCATCTCATCCACCCGAACGAGAAGGAGGCCAAGAGCGTGGACGCTCGACAGGAGCTGGATCTGCGGATCGGGTGTGCCTTCACGAGGTTCCAGACGAAGTTTTTCCAGGGCAAGTACGGCGATCTCGACGCCTCCCTCATCTCCTACGGGCCCTGCCAGACGCCCACGCTCGGCTTCTGCGTCCAGAGACACGACGAGATCCAGACCTTCAAGCCCGAAAGCTACTGGTACATCCAGGTTTCAGTGGGTGACCCCGAGCTCAAGCTCAGCTGGAGTCGGAACAGGATTTTCGACAAGGAAATCGCCCTGATGTTCCTCACCTTCGTGAAGGACGCCAAGGAGGCGCGAGTCCTGAGCGTGTCGTCCAAGAACCACACCAAGGGCAGGCCCTGCGCTCTCAACACGGTCGAGCTGCTGAAGGCTTGCAGTTCTGGGCTGGGTCTGAGTCCCCACACCGCCATGCAGATCGCCGAAAAGCTGTACACGCAGGGGTATGTGAGCTACCCACGCACGGAAACGACTTCCTATCCCGAGAACTTTGACCTGCGGTCGGTGGTGAGGACGCTGGGAAAGGTGCACGACTACGCCGAGACCAGCCAGAAGATCCTGAGTCACTTCCATGCCCCCAAGTCCGGGTCAGATAAGGGAGACCATCCTCCTCTGACCCCCACGGCGGCCGCCAGCAGGGAGCAGTTTGACTCAGACACGTGGAAGGTCTACGACTACATTTGTCGGCACTTTCTGGGGACGGTTTCGAAGGACATGGTCTACAAGGTCACCACGTACGAGTTCAAGGTGGGGGAGGAGTACTTTACCACCAGCTCGAGCCAGCTGGTGGATCCGGGGTTCACGGAAATCATGACCTGGCAGGCGCTCAACAAAAACGAGATGTCGCAGGTCTTCACGGAGGGCCAGATGGTGAAGGTGAGCATCAAAGTTATTGACAAAAAATCATACTCCAAATTTTTAGATCAAAAACCTCTAGAATTTAAAAAATTTTAGCCAAAAATATTTTAAAATGTCTTAGAAAAATTCGCTGAACACGAAATCAAAGTTATTTGTCTGTAAAAAATGCATATTTGACCTTAGTACCATTCTCCTGAAGGCAGCTGCCTTTAGAGACCTATATCTCGTTAACTACAACACCGATTTCTGTGATTTTTATTTTAAAATGACAAATATGCGCACAATTTTAAGAAAATAATACATTATCGAGGTTTGAAATCCGAAAAGGTAGCGGAAGTTGGTCAAAAAGCCGACGATCGACTGAATTTCCTCACATTTTTGACGTTATATTTTTCAAATCTCTTTAAGGTCAACGAAGTGAAGCTGCAAGAAGGTCAGACAGAGCCGCCAGACTACCTCTCAGAGTCCGAGCTGATCGGTCTGATGGAGAAGCACGGAATAGGGACGGATGCCAGCATCCCGGTGCACATCAACAACATCTGCCAGAGAAACTACGTGACGATCGAGAACAAGAGAAAGCTGGTCCCGTCGACGCTGGGCATCGTGCTGGTCCACGGATACCAGAAGATAGACCCGGAGCTGGTGCTCCCGACGATGAGAGCCGCGGTGGAGAAGCAGCTCGAGCTCATCGCTCACGGGGCCGCCACCTACAAGTCAGTATTGCAACACGCCTTAAACATCTTCAGACTGAAATACAAGTACTTTGTCCGCGCCATCACTAACATGGACTCGCTGTTCGAGGTCTCGTTCACGCCTCTCGCCGCCTCCGGGAAAGCCTACTCGCGTTGCGGCAAGTGCCGACGCTACATGAAGTACATCCAGACGAAGCCGGCCCGGCTCTACTGCACGCAGTGCGACGAGACCTACTCGCTCCCCCGAGGCGGCCTGGTTCGCGTCTACCGGGAACTCAAGTGTCCCCTCGACGACTTTGAGCTGCTCGCGTGGTCCGGGGGAGCCAAGGCCAAGTCGTACTCCTTCTGTCCCTACTGCTACAACTATCCGCCCTTCGAGGACATGCCAAAGAACTCGGGCTGCAACACCTGCCGGCACCCCACGTGTCCGCACTCCCTCGACAACCTCGGCGTCTCGAACTGCGACGAGTGCAGCCACGGTATTCTCGTCCTGGACTGCACCTCGAGTCCCAAGAACTGGAAACTCGGCTGCAACGCCTGCGACGTCATCGTCAACTGCTTCGACGATGCGGTAAAGGTTTCTGTGGACGGTGAGTTTACTACCTTCACAATTTTATTCAGACACCATAAGCTCATTTTTGTATTTTTCAGCCGCTGTGTGTGAGCAGTGCGAGGCCCAGCTTGTGACGGTACTCTACAAGGAGGGAAAGACCCCGTTCAAGGATGAGGAGACCGAGAAAACGGGGTGCATTTTCTGTTGTTCCGAGTTCCAGCCCCTCGTGGAGAAGCACAAGGCGGTGCAAAATCGGCAGCTGTTCGTGACGAACCGAAAGGCGCGAGGGGGCGGACGAGGCAGGGGACGGGGAAAGCCCAAGGTCATCAAGGACAAGATGGCCAAATTGGACGCCTATTTTGTCTAATTTCCCCAATCTCAGGAGCAATTTTCGTCAATTACCGCATTTACCGTATTTATTTCATTGCCAAGGGCATCGTAGGAGTAAGTCTAATCTCTGTTCCTCGAACTGTGGAATTCTGACAAATCCTTCTATAAATAAATCTTTGAATGTGAAACATGAATTTTATGTATGCCAGCATCAGGCTCAATTTGTAATGATTAGAAACTAATTTAGAGGCGGAAGGCATGAAACAAAATTAATTATAAATTCATTTCTCATTAAAAGTTGACATTCTTGACTCTCTGTCACAATAATGACTCCCAGTAAAATTCACACCTTGACATCATATTATCACCAGAGTTGTGCACTGGCAACCCGCCCGGGGCGGGCGGGTTAGGGTTGGGTTATTTTAGGGCGGGCGGGTTTCGTAAATTTCGTTTTTGCACATTTCTTTATTATCACCACGTCTCTTTTCGCCTTTTACGACTCAGACGGACAGACAAATCAGACACATAAGGGCATTTTTCGAAAATGTTGAAAATATGCTCTACAAAGAGCAAATATTGAATGAAATCCCAAACTGGACCTTTGTAGTAGCTTTTCATCGAATTGATAATTTAAATAGCCGGGCTTAAATTAGTTTGGGAAGTGGGCGGGTGTGTCATCAATTAAGTTATCAATTTCGAGGGAAATTTTAAACTGAGAGTTTAGTTCGATTGAAGCCTTCGCTAACGATGGTCGACCCGGACAGACCTCTGAAAATCATTGTCAAAGTTTACAAGTTCTACGGATTGTGGCACGATGGACCCTGGAAGCGATTCAACGAGACTCTGGGGTTCGTCGTTCACTTCTTCATCACGACTCCCTTCATCTTCGCTCTGGTCTTGAACATCTTTCTCGTCGACAACCTGGCAGAAATGATCCAGCTGATGTACATTTCGTTCTGCGAGATCGCCTTGTGGGCCAAAGTCATGACGGTGTACTGGAAGAACGCCAAGGTCGTGAGTCTGAAGCGACGACTGGAAGAGAACTTTTTCCTCGTAAGAAAACTTTCCGAAAAGAAACTCATCAAAAGTCTCAAATTTAGCCCAGGAACGTTGAGGAGGAGGAAATCACGTGGGAGGTGGCTCGAAGCATTTTTCCCATTTCGTACTTCTACTACGGAGTGTCCTTGAGCTCGGTCTGTGTGACCACCTATGTCTGGCCCGCCATGGTTCTCGCGAGCGGTCTTCAGCGGTGTCCCTTCAACCAGTGGTTCTTCGGGTTCCAGTGCCACCAGGGAGGCTGGTTCTTCTGGTTCTTGTACTGCTACCAAGTCTGGGCCTTGACCATGCACTGCCTGTTGAACATAACGACGGACATTCTGCTTCCCTTCTTTGTCAACAGAATAGTGGGACAGTTGAAAGTTCTTCGAGCAAGGATTGAAGGTATCGGAGAAGTCAAGGAGTTTCTAGAGTGCGTCAAAGTTCACCAAGAAATCACGACGTTCACGAAGGAGGTCGAGGAGGTTTTCTCACTGCCAGTTTTCGTCCAGGTCATGATGAGTTCCATGACCCTCTGTGTCACTGCTTTCCAGCTCATGACGGTAATTTTCGAAACCTTGGAACCTTTCGTTTGAGGATTTTTTTTTTGCAGTTCAATCCTCTGCAAGACCCGAGTAGCTTCCTGGGCTTCACTTTGTTCATGATCTGCATGTTTTTCCAAATTTTCATCCCGTGTCACTACGGAAGCTTGCTCCATTCCGAGAGCTCCGTGCTGAGTTTCAGTGTCTACAGCTCCAACTGGCTCGAAACTACCCCAAAGTTTCGAAAACTAATGCTGTTCTTCATGCTGAAGACCTCAAGGCCACTCGTCATCATAGCGACGCACTTTTTTCCGATCGAATTGAGGACTTTTGTCTCGGTAAGCCTGAGGAGTGTCAGCTTAAGTTCTATGAAATACTTTTCAGGTCATGAATTCGTCGTACTCGTGGTTTGCTTTTCTGAAAAACTCGCAAAAGTGAATGTTAGCAAAGACATGAACCATTGAATGAATAGAGGAAAAAACGACAAAGGAACTCCCCATATTTCTTAAGTCTCGTCATGGATAACGTAAATATTCATAAGAAGCTTAAATTCAATAGCTGTCTCAGGTTCGGACAGAAAGAAAAAAGCCAGTCACGTTCTGAATGAAAACCGGCGACACAAACTCAGAACTTCATTGATGAATCTCAGCTCAGCCACTTGCAATAAAGACTCTCAAGACCTCAATTCTCAGAACAATCCTTCACCTGCTTCACTCCCGGTAGCCCCTGGAGCAATCGGAACTCTGTTAGAGATCCATTGATCAACTTGACCTCTTCGAGTGGGACTTGCTGTGTATCAATCAGAGAGATAACCGTCATCGATTAGGCTGGTGGTGGAGTGGGGCGTACTTGAATGTCAACCGACTCGGCACGGTGCTCTCATGACGTTGCATGACGTATCCAGTGGCCCCCTGCGACGGACTCTGGGGACCTTGAACCGTCAGACAGCTTGATTGGTTGCATTGTAGAAGGTCTTGGCTTTTTTCGCGAAGGTCGTTTTAATTCTCTCTTCTGGTCTAACTGTTTTGTTGATTTACAGGAAATATCTCATTTCACGGCTCTTTAAGCTATCCGTGATAAGTTTTACTGAGCCTTTTGAGGCTTGGTTTCGAAAAAAAAAATTGGAAAATTTCAAAGACTTTTAATTTTTTTTATACTCAGCTTATCTAACCGAGGTCACTCAGCAGGTCCATGAGGGAGGAAAGAAAACGGCAGACGAACAGAAGGAAGGCCTCAGGGCTACTCTAAGACTTCCTCTCCACCATCAACTGGGTCACTGGTGGGCCGCACTTTTCGCTTCACTGACCTGCTTATCTTCTTGCTGATGGCAGGTTTTGCTTAAAAGCTCGCTAAAAGGTATAATTTTCAGACATTGAAAGTCCCATTAGGCTAGCTGTGGTATCCGGAAGTCTCGTGGTGATGCAAGTCGCTACCTGAGTCCGGTGGTGAAGTGGAGCAAGGATGCACAGGGGAGGGAAAGGAGGAGCATGGTGTCATTGGCATGGGGAACTTGGGGAGGGTCGTTGGCTAATGAAATTAGGTGTGGAAGATAGCGCAAGGTGGCATTAGCGTTAATTTGATTTTGATTGTGAGAAGAAGAAGTCGAGGTATGAAGTAACGAAACTCGTTTGTCTCGGGTATGAATAGCACTGAGCACGTGCGGCGCGCGGCTGAGAGCCGGGTATGACACCATAAGGGCCAAAAAAATGCTGTTCGGTGTTCTTCAAAAGTTACGGGGTCAAAACGGAAGTTCATTTGCATTTCGGCTTTTTCTCCGGTTAATCTTGACTAGTAGTTACTAGAAGCCCTAATTGTGGGTCTCTACTTAGCTGATCAGCTCTTGAAGGGACCAGAGGCGTAACTAAAGGGTTTGAAGTTGAACTTTAAAAGTCTTAAAATGTGGTTTAAAAATAAAATTGAACAATGAATCCAAAGAAAATAATTAAATAGAAGAAATATTGTTCTGCTCTTCAAGCCATCAAAGGCCTTTTAAAATAGCCTAAAGCTCTATTAGAGATGTTAAACCTTAAAATTAGCTTCAAAAACTTCGCCAAAATGAGTCTCTGTCCTGACAATTCTGCTGTTAGGGCGATCATTGCTGTATTTGAAAAATTTGTACATTTTAAAAACCTTGAAAATTCGCTTCAAAAATAGAAGAAGCACCATTCTACTAATAAAATAACAGTAATGTTTCCCTAAAAGGTTTAAGGTTGCTCAAATTAACTATTTCAAGCTCCATGAAAAAATTTGAAGCATAAAAGAGACCCCTCCTTCTTCTTAAAAGAGGTCTAAAATCCCAAATATGCCTCTTTAAAAATATCAAGCTCTCAAAAACCTTCAAAATTCGCTCTAAAAACCAGAAACACAGAGAGACTGAGACCGGACCCAAATAGGAAACCATCAGACGGAGATTCCCGGCCTCTGTGTGACTCAGCAATGAGCAATTGCGGTGTTTTTTAGTCGTGACTCTTGCTCGCTCCAGTATGTAATAATCTTCCCGCGACTGGGCGTCCCAGCTCTTTCTCTGCCTTTTGTGTTCGCCAAACCGGCAATCGTCTTTCGATTATGCATGGTCTCGTCGTGCGTTTCTCCCTCTCTCCAAACACCTCCAAAGCCTCTTTTGTGAGCCGTGGGTTTTGCATCAGGTTCGGCGGTTTCACGATTTATTAAACTTTAGCACTTGTCGTCATGACCAAAGAAGTCTGCCCACAAAAAAGGCCTTCCCAAAAGTAGGGTGTGCTGCTAACCTTCAGAGACTTCAATGCCGGCTGTGGCTTGGGATCTGGGGAAATTCAAGACTAGAAGGCTCGTCACGAGGACCGGCTCGAACCAGATGAGCCGTAACGAAGGTGTAATTTCCCACATAAATAGAAAGAGAAAGTAAGGCATTTAGATTCAATAAATCACCGCCAATTTGGTAGCCAGGTTGCGACTGCTGAGACAAAAAGCGCAAACTGCGGGATGGGAGACTTAACATCTCAGTTGATGCTCATCTAGGGGATTTTGATCGCGATCACCGAAACGCTTGAAAACAATTTTTTTGCGGCTTTGACTTCGCAGTGTGAACGCCCTTAGCGAGCTGTTGCGTCACGTAACAAGTTGGAGTGTATGATATGTAAACAATCAAGGATGAATGGCTGCTGAAAGCGCTACTGATGTCGATCAAATTACTGGTTTTTAGCCGTCGATCAAAGCTACTTTCGAAGTCCTCTGTTTGCCTCGTGGCCGGGTTCTGGCTTAATCTGCTTTAATTGCCCTGTTCCGGTTTTGACATTCTAAATATTTGTGAATTGGAAATGGATGTTTCTTCTGGCTCCATTTGTCTGATTTTTGGTGCCTCAAGGTCCCGCCAAGCCGTACTAAGTGGAATAAATTCTATGTCAGTTGAAAAAAATGCAAGTAATCAGGTCCTCTTTAGCGTCTGAGATCTCATGAATAAGACAAATGGGCTGAATCAGGGATGGATCTCGAGACTTGCTTCTTTTGGCATAGACAATGTTTGCTTTTCCAATGAATTTGATTCTCTTTTGATTCCAAAAATGCCTCTTTCATTTAAAAATTCATCAATGGCTCTTTTTGATAAAATGTTGCTTCGTTAAAAATGACCATTGCTTTGTTGGTGAATAAACGACTACTATTAAGAGTTCATTACGGCCTGAGTTGACCTTTGGGACCCCTTTATTCAAGCCCTTCAGTTTAGGAAAGACCATAAAATTTTAAAAAACCTCAAAAAATCCCCTTCTTGTGGGCCCACCACTGAATAATTCACCACGAATAGAGCCATTTTCGCAAGTACTCAAGTCGCATGCTAATTAAAATAAAATCACGTAATGGTAATTACCGCCGGATTCTCGCTCCTGTACCTACCGTTCTAGTTCTTGTCTCCGAAGGATAGAAGTGGTCCGGCCTTCGATTTCTGATGCATATTTATTCAGAAATCGGCCCAAAAAGAACTTCCTGCAGCTCATAAATAAGCGAATTATTAATCACTACTTAACCTACGCGTCGTCGCGTTCTCGATTCGAAGTTCTTGCGTTTTTATGCGCGCGCGACACGAGCTAATTCGGGCGAGTGGCGACAAAAACATATCTGGGTTTCATAACTAATAGCCATTCCTAATGCGTGTGACTCAATTTTCTACTGCCCGCATCTTCCGGGTACATCATTGACCCGTTAGTAGCAATGAAATTTTTGGACTTTTTGCTCACCGGCTTAACCTTCCCGAAACGACGACAGAGAGACAAAAGAATATCCTATTAAGAAATTTCCGGAATCACCGAGTTGGGAAATTTTAGGCGGATCTCCGTGACTGACGAGCCATTCCCGCTTCAAGTACTGCCGTTTTTTTCCTCTGGGTAAGTCAGACACGTCATATTTAAGCGGATTCATTTGTGGAGCACGCTGTAACCGACCAACACTGGGGCTACTTCTACAGTCAGAAGTAGTCAAGATATAATAGTTATAAATTTTCAAAGGAATTTTTTTAAAGAAAATTAATTAAGGAAATTTTTTTGATACATAAAACTCAAGTTAACACATCCAAATTATTTTTAAAAATTAGTTCCAAATCTTGGCTCAAAAAAGTTGGGATATTTCAAAATAATTATTTTTCTTCGGCCACATGTTTTAAACTCAAGTTTGCCCACTTAAAATATTATTCATAAGGCTCCAAAATTATTGTTTTCGAGGTCAAAAATTTTAAATTAGTTTCTCAAGAAATTAAATTCAAAAACTCAAAATCCAAGATGGTGGACGTTCCAAAATGGCGGTATTTATGTTTCAAAAGAGGAATTGTTTAACGACTTCGGTACAACAAGCCCCACTGTGCGCCAGATCTCGATAAGACTCGCGATTGGGGAAAATTGGGGAGCCCCGGAAGGAGGTCTGATACGTGTAAATTGATACATAATGCTGCAAAAACGATTTAATGGCCAAAATTGCAGTCATCAATCGCTGGCAGATCACGTTGACCCACTCTCTGCGGAGGAACAGCGGTTGGATTGTGTGTCAGTGAGACGTAAGATGTAACGACTGCTGCGAAAGATTATCTCCAAACATGCCCAACAGTCGCTGATAGGGCGTGGGATCCGATAACCACCTATTCACGCGTTACAATTAAAATTCCATTTGACTTTTCCTTCCCCATCTCGAGACCCGAGACTTGCACGGGAGGAATATGTGGCAAATATAATAAACACAGTCGAGACCTATCATAACAATAGTCCACCACTTGGAACTTATGTAAGTCTGCCAATGAACTTTTGCTCGTGTACCGGCTTTTTTGGGCCTGGGCTTCCCGAAGCGAGCACACACACGCGCGCTCAGACACAGCTATGTCGTTTCTGGGCAGCATCACCGGGTCCAGACGATATTATTAGGTGCATTGAGAAACATATTGTGGTCACTTGTCTCGCGATCGTCGAAGCGTTCGGTCACAGAATCCCCATATCGAGTCTCAGATAGGATTATTTTGGAAGAAACCATGAACGCCTTAGAGGTGAGGAACGAAACACGAACTTAGAAACAATAGAACACCTGATGACATGTCTTTTGTGTGCCCAGGTGACGATTATCGCGGCAATCTTGTCGCTGAGCCAGGTGATGTCAGCCCCCCAGAGCAACCAGGACGTCCGCACTATTCGCTACCAGAACGACCGATCCCAGGATGGCCTAGGCTACTCGTTCGAGTAAGTCTCACTCTGCTAATTGAACGCGTGTGACATTGAAAATGTGCCAAAAGTGTTAGAATGTTGGAGTGGAAAAAAATAAGTGACTCGACAGCCATCGGAGGTGCTAACGAATCCTTGCTCGAGGTTCCCAGTGAAAGCCCGCTCTTGCGTAACAGGGATCATTATTCATAATTACTTAATACACTCGAGCTATCGGATGAAGTCGTGGCTCACGGGAAGCCTAAAAAAATATGTTAAAGAGTCATTAATAATGGCAAGAGATAATTGAAGCATGTAAAAAATGAATATTAAGAGGAGCATCTGTAATACGATTATGACACCTCATGGATTAAGAGCTGAAATAATAAGAGCTAATGAAGCGAGTCGAGTTACGAGGGCTTTACTAGATCAGGTTTTAGGACCGTGAAGTTCTCGAAGCCCAAAAATTTTCTAGTGATGTTTAAAAATTTTCCGGAATTAATTTTCGCGAAAATTGCTTTTCATAGCCTTAAATAGTTTCAGGCTCTTTTCTGTCCTGAGAGAAGCCTTCAAAATTTTTATGCTGAGTTAAAAAGAGTTAAGAGAAAATTTAAAGCTTTTTTCTCTAGAAGAACTTCTAAAACTTCATGGAAGTTTCCACATTTTCTATTTTTAAAAGTCCCTAAAAATTCCATTATTAAGAAAACTTAACCTTAGATAGGTCAAAAGTGAAGCAAAGGGACACTCAGGCCCTCTAAAAATTAGCCTTTAAATTTTTAAAAATGTTTTGAGAGAATTTTTCTAAATTTCACTGGGAAATTTTCGAAAAAAAGTTTGTAAAAAATCCTAAACAAAATTTGAGCTTCTTCATTTCGAGCTCTGAGACCGGCTTCTTACTTCCCTGCCAGTAAAAAAGCCCTTGACCGCCCTTGGGGTGGATCAGAAACCCGTTAGCCTTGACGTTTCCGCAAATTCGCCGCACTTTCCGATCGAACTTTCAAATGAATATCACCAAGGTTGGAGGTCGATGAACGAAAACCCCCGTCGGTCTCCCTTTGAGACGTGAGAGCCCACCGAAATTGGCCCAGAACCTGGGAACTGGCCCGAGAGACACAACAAAGGGAATCTCTTCGTATAATTTGCAGTTCGTTAATCCGAGTGGCTCGGCTGGGAGCAAAAAAGCGAATATATAAATTTTTATGCAAATGCAGACGCCAATTAACATGTTTACCGTTGCCGTCCGGTAGAATGTCCAACCTCTTCCGCGTCGTCGAGAATGACAACGTGACACCAGCCACTTCCGAATGGCCTGACCTTGCGTGGAAAATGGTCAACTGAGGGCTCGCAGAAGGGCCTGATCTTGAAACGCAATCGCACATCGGAATCTCGAAATGAGACAGAGTTGCGCAACGACGAGCCTCGACAGCTCCATTTCGAGTGCGTGGCTTAATTTTCCGCGCGATGGTACGGCCATAAACGAACCTCTCAAGTTCAGAGCGCGTATACGACAAAGCTCACACTTATAATCGATTTTCAAGTACTTTGCGTCGTTACATAAATTTTCACTGGACCTACTGACACAAAGGCCGGACAAATTGCGCCATTTCATTCATCATTTTTACATAATTTTTGACATTCTGGTACTCGACGCACGCAAATGCGCCGCCTTTCTCATCGTTTTCTTTTTTTTTCTCTCTATCATCGCAAACACCAGCTACGAGACGTCCGACGGCACAAAGCGAGAGGAGACCGGTTCATTCCAAGGGAACAACATTTGGACAGTTCGCGGCTCATACAGTTGGTTCGGTGAGTACACTTGTCCAGGGTCGTATTTGCATATTTTGGGGTCCTGGGAATCTTACTGGGGTCTCCTCAAGTCCTAGTGGGCCTCTTATAGTCGTTAAAATGGGCTCATTGGTTCATGAAAATAGGATTCTTAAGTCAAAGAAAATGCACCCTAAAATGCTTAAGGCAGCAAACAATTTTAAAAACTTTCTGGTCTCAAATTTTTTCTGGCAAATTTTTCGTTCATGAAAACGAGGTCTTTTGCCTTTGAAAAAGTTGACCCTTAAAGCCTTGAAAGCAACAAATTGAGCCCTTTTCATATCTTAAAATAGGGTCTCAAAGTTGGACCTCTCTCTCATTAGTTTGGAGTTCGTTTTAGCTTGGAAATGGCAAAATTATTTCGAGCCAAAAAACCAGCTTAATTTTGTAAAAAATGTTGTTGGGGCCCTAGTCAGTTACCCATTAGCTAAATGCGGCCCTGCTCTGTCCGCATTGTTGGCATCTTATTAACGTGCCTGCCACCTAATTAACGACTCTGATCGCGGGTCTCTGTCATGGCAAAAGGCAATTATCCCCCTTTGACGTACCTTTTTTGTGCTCGCGCTTCAATAGTTTCTTCGTACCATCCCATTTAGCGCCGGATGGAGTCGAATACATAATCGAGTTCATCGCCGACGACCGAGGCTTCCGGCCTATTGGAAAGCACCTGCCACGTCAGGGCTCCTTCGACGCTCAGCCCCCCCGCTTCACCAACGCCGCTCCTGCCCCAGTGAACGCCCTTCCGAGTGGAAATCGGTTCGCTCCCCAGCCCCCTACTACGGTCCTGACTCCCGTTCCCAGTCCACCCGGAAGCAACGTTCTCAGCGACTCCACACGCCCTCGTCAGCCCAGCACCCAGGTGCACTCCAGTGCCCCCCAGGACAGCCTCTATCCGAACCTCTATACCGAGACCTCGCGAGTGAACCAGTTTGGAGTGAACCAGGGCTATCCCGAGGACCCCAGGACCTTCGAGGACGCCAACCCCGTCTTCCCCACGCAGCCTCCTCCCACGCAGCCTCGCCCAGTGCCCATGCAGCCACCTCAGACCCGCCCTCCCACGACCTACGCCACAAGGCCACCCACTCAGCCACCCACGCAGCCTCCCACTCAGCCTCCCACTCAGCCACCCACGCAGCCCCCTCCAGCGCCCGAGTTCACACCCCAGGAGCCTCAGCCCTTCCAGCCCCCGAAGCAGGTCATCGACGAGGTGAAGATCACCGCTCCTGCACGAAAACCCGAGCGACCAACGGAGAACGACGACTACGATGACGACGAGGACGGCGACCTCCCTCCCCCTGCCGCCCTTCCGCCTTCCGCCGTACTCTCCCTCGTAGGTTAAGGTCACACCTTCGGCCTCTATTTAACTCCCCTCACCTCATCACGGGCCCTGTACAATGTATGGGGACGCGAATCGCGAGCATCTTCATCCTGAACTAGGCTAAGCGTAATTGTATATTAAAGAAGACAAAGAGACAAACCTAATGTTAGAGACTCTTGTTTCATTTCTCGCCGGAGAGCGCTGAGCGACTTCAACAAGGTCGTCGATGTTAATGAGTTTCAATTGAGGCCAAATTTCCTGCAATTTGGAGATCCCATCGTGATTCATAGAAAAGCCCGGCTCGGAAATTAAGTCCAAATTATTATTTTAGGTCGTGTGATTTAATTTACCGTACTCGTGCTTGTTTTTCTAATGAATTGGCGTAACAATACTCTGATTGGCCCAGAAACTTGTGGAAAAACAGCCAAAAGCACTTAAGCTTAAAACAGTGCTTCAACTTTCATAATGTCAGAAGAATAAAACGAAAGACTTGAGCAAAATTAAGCGACGAACCCGATCTTCGTTCAAGTTGTTCTTTGAAGGACTGGATGAAGACAAGATTTCTGAATAAAATTTCTTCTTGAAGTTTTTTAGGTAATTTTTGAAGCAAAAAACACCTGAAAAAAGGGAGCCCAAACAAGTTCTTAGGGGTCTAAAAAATTATTTTGGCCATAAAAGTCACAGAAAATGGATTGAAAGGCCTAAAATATATTAACAAAAATCAGGGTTGGCCTTAACCCTGCTCCAAAACCTATAGAGCCTACAAGCCCAAATTCTAGAGAACGAAAGATCAAGAAAAACAGGTAGAAAACACGAAACTTTGAGAAAAAATGTCCAAATTTTATTTCAAAATTGACATCCACGTATTCTGGTGATTGTGTCTTTCGACTGCTTTGGTGAGGCAAAAAATTTAGAGTCCATTAATCAAGCGTTCAACCGCCTTCTATACGAGTATTTAATTTTATCATAAGGAATCGTTTCAAAGCAAGTAGTTAGTGCAGCTCAAAAGCCTAATCAATGGTTGCAATGCACATTTTGTGGTCGTAGAAGGAACACGTCGCAAAGGTCATCTCCTCCTTGAAGCACCAGTCGGCTCCATAGCAGATGCTCTTGTGCTCAAAGTACTCCGCCTCGATCTCGAAGGTACCAGCATTGAGATTTACGACAGCGAAATTGTGGTGCATGTTAGCGGTGAGAAGTAGGTTTGGCTTCTGAGGGTGCTGCTTAATACGCCAGATACCTCCACCCAGCTTCAGTCCAGCGACCTCAGACTTGGGTTGTCGCACGTCAAAGAGCCGCAGACGTTCGTCGTAGCTTCCGGTTACGAGGAAATGCTCCTCAAGAGAGTTTGGAGTGAGGAGAGAAGTCACTCCAGCTGTGTAAGACTTGTTCTTCCACGAGGGCTTCGAGGGGTCTCTGAGATCAAAGCAGTTGAGGACCGAGTCGTCTGCACCTGTTGGAACAGAATTCCTATTAGATTAGCACAGACACGAACCACGTTAGTCACTGTACCTGTGTAGACGACCTGATCTCGGTGTTTGTCGAAAATCGAGACCCACATCTCAAACTCGTGAGCCTTCGCCCCCATCTCCTTACTCATCCCGGACTCCTCGACCCCCACGACGCTGAAGTTCCCCTTGGAGTCCGACACCACAATTTTCCGACCGTCCTTGCTCCAATCCAGAGACAGCGCCAGAAGCTCATCCGCCCCCTTCTCAAGCTCCAGCTTTGAAACCTCCTCCAACTTTGCGTCCTTCATCTCGAACAGCGAGATGAACCCCTTGGAGTCTGCCACTGCCAGGGTGGAGCCTCTCCACTTCTGATCCAAGACGGCGTTCGTCTCGATTTGGTCCACTTTCTCGAGTCCGTCGCTTGGGTTGTACCGGAAGAGGTAGATTCTGCCGGTTCTGTTGCACTTGGCGGATTCGTCTTCATTTTCCTGGAAATTTTAATGAGAGCTTGAAACTCACAGGCTTTTAAGGGAGCCTACCTGAAGCTGGTAGGTTCCGCAAACGAAGAAATCCGAGTCCGGGAGCCACTCGATGGAATCAGCAGAGTACTCGGTGTCGAAGCGCTCGACGGTCCGCGGCGTCTTCGTCGTCATCCTCACTGAAACGAACAGGAACAACGTTCTGAATCAACCCGACTCGTGGATTTTCGCATATAGGGCTTTGGCACGGGCTTCTATCTTGACCTTCCCCTCGATCGTAAACTCCCGCTTCCGTCGCATCCGAGCATACTCAGCCTGCTTCGCCAGACGCTCCCGACGCTCCTCCTCAGTCTCCGTGGCCCGCTGTAGAGCCCTTCGTTTCCGGGCTCTCTCGACCAGCTGCTTCAGGCGACTCGAGCGCTGCTCTGGCGTCTCCTTGGCTCGTTTTTCCCTCATCGCCTTCGCCATCTTCTCCAGCCGAGCCACCCGTCGAGTCTCACTTTCCTGCTTCCGCATGTCCTGCTGGCTTTTCTTGTGCTCGTTGCTCATACTTTGAAGCTGAGGGAGTGCGACGGAATAAATCGGAACCTGTTGTCATAAAAGTGCGATAGTTGCCCATTTTCCAAGCTTTTCGAGGCTCACTTACAAATGATTACGTGGGTGAGGATCTGGAATGGTACTGCAGTCTATCAGCGGTGGTTTTTGATGAAAATATGGGAGCAGCAAATCTTTTTCTTGGGAGTTGTTTACTTTGTTGCGCAACTTGCGTCCCGCTTACGGAACGCAGGCCAATATTTTTGAACTTCAAAATGGCCAGTAAAACTCTGTCACGTGATTTCGTTATCAAAAAATTACTTTAGAAAAAGTCCTTGTGTTCATTTTCAATTTTTCAGCCGAGAAAAATTCTGGGAAAATTTGAAAATGAAAAATAACATTTTCCCGCGGTAATTCCAGATTTCAATTGACTTCATTTAATTACCATAACACGCGGTTGGACAGTAATTAAAACGATCGTTTCCGGCGGAATGAGAGCCGCAGTTAAATGAACTCTCTCAGAAGTCAGTTTAGGGTTAAGTTTACGGGCAACCGTAAAATCTGGAAACCTTGCATTGTCCCTGCATGCAAGTCACGAGCCACATCAACTGGAATCGAGAAATTGAAGAAGACCGGCAAAGATTTCCGCTCTCCCGCGATTCACGCATTTGGTCTAAAAATAGCCCGTTTTCATTCATTTTCAGGAAAAAACATCGTGTGTACGCGCCTCTTACGATCCGGGAGCGAGCGCGAGAAATGCTGGTAATTTAATGTGTTGTTGACTGTCGCGGGCGAGCTTCTGAAATATCGTTAGTTTATTATCAGAAATTGAGGCGAAATAAGCACCCATCATTATGGCGGTGAAATTCCCCAAGATATCAAAATTCCTCTGCTGCATAAATCTCGACACTGGCTCGCTAATCGTCGGATTACTGACGCTGCTCGGAGCCTGGACGGTGTTTCTGGGACTGGCGCTGCTAGAATTCAAATTTGGTGAGTCAGAATACGGTGAGTTATAAATTTAGTTTCTAATGAGTCTAGAGCTTCTCGAAATTGTGAAAAATTGGGTGAATAATTTTTCCTTAATTTTTGAATGTTACAATTTTTAACAGTTTTTTCACGGTTTCAAACACTCGAAAGTTGTAAAATATCAACTTACCGAAGTTAAAATAAATTCTATGTCCTTTTAAAAGCAAAATTAAATATTTCACAAAAATTAAACAGAACAGACATTTCTAAGTTTTTAATTTTTTCGGTCAATTTAATAACAATTTTTAGAAGCTCTATTCAAATAAGTTTTATTACATCTTTCTAAGCATTACACTTCCCTCTATTTCTGATGAAAATGAAATTCTCCCACACGGAATCCCAAGAATGCTCTTTTCAGACGACGAAACCCGCCTCATAGCGCTGAGCATCGGCCTGCTACTGGTCCCCATCGCCTCAGCAGCCCTCATTCTGCTCTTCGGAACCATGAAGCGCAACCCCACAATGGTCTGCTGCTACCTCTGGGTCGACGGCATCATCACGCTCCTCACTGGCGCCACCATGATCTGCTTCATCGTGCTCTCCGCCCTCCACGGTCCCACCGCCTATCGAACTGGACTCTTGATTTTCATAATCGCTTTCGGTAAACAATTTGTCATCACTTTATTCCCTCAATTAATCGCCGCTTTTCGCCAGTTTTCAAAGTTTACTTCTTCATATCTGTCAACTCCCATTACCTCGATCTCGTGGACCATCGTGATCATCCGATGTTCAGCGCTCGTTTCAGCAATGCCTCGGCGCCTCCGCAACCCATCGTGCCCCAGTCTTACCTGTATCCGCACATTTACTACTCCCAACCGGAATGACACGCAGAGTCTCGGGCGGTGATGAAAAAAGTGCAATCCAGAGCTTATGATTTATAAATAAAAGTTTGTACACATTTATAATTTATTATAAACATGGACTTTTTGTGCCCGCCAGAATTTCTTCCAACTGTGTCGCAGCATCTATAATTTGTAATTTTCACTTCTTGTGTACATTAGCGAAGACTTTGAGAGAGTCCATAAATCGTGAGCGACGCCAGAGCCAATAATTTGCCCTACTTAACAAAGTACGCAATGACGTGGTCTCATGGGCTTTTCCTGGCACCGAATCGTTCCTGTCGGTCTGTAAGTCTTCATTTTTAGACTAGAATTAAAACATTATGGGTTTTAGAACCTTTGAACTTTTCAGACTTTCCAGTTTAAATTTTATTTAATAATTTTAAATGAACTAAAATTTAATTTTAAAAAATTAAACGGCCCTGAATAAAAATTTTAGAATCAAATTTTAGCTTTGTTTTGAGGAAAAGTTGCCTTTGAGGCTCAGAACTATTTTTAAAAACAGCTTCAGTATATTAAATAAAAATTAAAAATAAAATTCTAGCTTTGATCTGAACAGAACTTGCCTTTGAGGCTCTAAATTATTTTTTAAAAACAACTTCAGTGTCTTAAATAAAAATTTAAAATAAAATTCTAGCTTCGTTTTGAGGAAATGTTGCCTTTGAGGCTCTGAACTTTTTTTAAAAACAACTTCAGTATCTTAAATAAAAATTAAAAAACATAATTCTAACTAGTCTTTCATGCTCTTAATTATTTTTTAACAATTTAACAATTTAGAAGCTGAAATTAAATTTTAAGATTAAATTTTAAGCTTAAAATTCCTTAATTTTTTATAATTTTTGATTGACAACAGCCCTAAAATATCTTCAACTTAAAACATGACATTTATGCTCTAAAACCCCAACAAGCATAAAAATAGAAAGATCTATTTTCTTAAATTATAATTTTAGTTTTGAACAAAAGCACACATTTTTAAAACCTTTTATTCAATTAAAATGCCAATAAAATGTTATTTCAGATGGCGACTCACTCTTTGGACTTTCTCAGGTTTTCCAGCTATTTACCTTTCTTCTCGCCACAGACAGCCTCGGGCTCCCCCAGACACCCCTCGAAGCCCCTCACGACGAACTTGATCACGAGCACGGCGGAAATGGCGCCGATAAAAGTCCCCACAAGGACGTCTCCCACGTGATGTTGATTGTCGAAAATGCGACTCACGGGACAGAAGAAGCCGTAGAGGAGAGCCAAGTACTGCAGAGCTTGCTTCGGGAGCTGCAAATCCGGCCGCTTAATCTTGGCCTCGAGGTAAGCCAGCACATAAATCACCGCAAATGCCGAGACCGTCGAGTGTCCGCTGGGGAAAGTGCGGTAAATTCTTTGCGGGTAGTCGGTGCGGGAGCACGTGTAGTCCTCAATGAACCTCCCGAGATTTATGGGATCCCGGCAGGTCGTGCCGTCTGCCATCACGGGCTGACACAGGTCGAAGAAGTGGGGTCTGAGGCCGCCAGCGCCGTCAAAGAATTTCGGGATCCACATGAGAGAGACGGCCACCAAGTAGCCGACGGTGTAGTTGACAATGTTTGTGTATGCTTTTCCAATCAGGCACCCACGCAGCTTGGGGTCGGTCGTTTTATGAATGAAAAATTCCACCAACACAAACACGCAAATCGGCGCAATGGTGGTGTGGAGCAGAACAGCTGAGGAACTGATTGTCTGGCCCTTGTACGGGAACATGAGGGACTTGTCGTCACAGAAGAAGCCTCCCTTGTGGCGGTGGTGGAAGAGTACCTTGCGGGCGTAGTAGACGATGAAGGGGAAGCCAGCGAAGAGAATTCGGAAGGCGTCTACCGCGAACCGCCGTAGTATGCTCCGAGCTTCCAGCATTTTACGACCTACAGCGACCAATTTACTGCACTCGGGGGCTAATGACAGAGCACTAAATTAGATCAGACGACGGAGATCTGTTTTGCGGCACAGACGTGTCCGCAAGCTCGACTTTTGATGCAGTTTGCGGTCGCGAGAGCTCTCACACGGTCACGTACGCTGATCAGCCGGTGTCTCGCCATCCTGCTCACTCTTTATTACGGCTGTTCTCGTGCCGCATAATAGAATTATTAGGGCTAGTCGAAAAACACAATTTATTTATATCTCAAAAATGGTCTTTTGGTCAAGAAAAAATATATAAAAAGCAAAATCGGAGATTAAGCTTAAGGGTGCATTTTCAAAGATTTCGAGAGACCAAACTTTGAGGGCCCCTAGCTCCGTCCCTGTACATGATAGGGGATACATGTGGTACCATGATTTGCTAGATTTGACACAAACTATAACATACTAAAATTTCAGCTCAATCGGATGTAAAATAAGGAGTTTTCATACACAAGTAAAACACCCCCTATTCCGCCCCAAGAGGAGGTAGGGGTCTAAAATTGTTAGCCTACACCTCTACAGACCAGGTCCTACACGATGCAAAAAACCGCAGCTCTCTAGCTATTCTGGTTGTCGAGTTATAAAATTTCGAACAGACAGACAGACAGACGGCAAAGCGACCACAATAGTGAATTTTTTGCAATATTGAAAATGCACTAAAAAGTGGCCTTTGGAGAAAAAAAAATTTTCCCTTGAAATTCCTAAAATGGCCAAACCTTTTTAACCAACAATTTGTATTTCTAAAACTGGTCTCTGAAGCTTTCAACCGACATAACACATTTTTGGGAATTTTTTTGGGATAAAAAAATATGAAAATTGGAGAAAAATATCTGGCCCAAAACTCCGTTAGAGCCTCTATGAGGCTGAAGGGTTATGGTCAACCCCTCAATATGAAGCTCAATTTACGACCGGAAGCTGATCATCTGCCACTAATAAAGCCCGATCAAGCCGACATTCGCCTCAGTCAGCTCAAGAAATTCGATCTGAAATCATGAACTCGATAGTAAAAGTCGCCCTCCAGCTACTCCGAGATAGCCTCCTGCTGGGTCTCTCGGGCTCCCTCATGCTCTACAACCTCTTGAACCACAACCACGAGGCCGGTTTCTTCTGCAACGACCAGTCCCTTATGTATCCTTTCAAGCCCTCGACCATCAGCAGCACCGCCGTCGTCGTCATCTCGATCCTACTGCCTCTCGTGACCTTCTCCTTCCTCGAGACTCTCCACTCCAAAACAAACTCTGGTCTCGTCTCGAGGATTTACAGCACCTTCTTCCACTACTACCTCGGCCTGAGCGGCTGCTCGTCCCTCATGTGGATCCCCAAGTACTTCAATGGGGGTTTGCGTCCGTACTTCTTCGAGGCCTGTCGTCCCGTGATGCCCGACAACACGACCTGCGACGACCCCGTCAACCACCACCGGTTCATCGAGGACTACTCGTGCTCTGCGACCGACAACCTCTCCCACAACGTCTACCGGACCTTCCCGAGCGGCCACGCGACCATCACGACCTTCGCCATGACGTACCTCGTGGTCTTCATTCACCGCCAGACTCCCCCTCGAGCTTCCACCGTCATGGCTCGGACTCTGGTGCAGTTCTTCTGCATCTGTTTCGCGCTCTACGTCGGCCTCAGCCGCATCCACGACCACCACCATCACCCCGTGGACGTTCTGGCTGGTTTCTTCCTGGGTGCCAGCTGCTCGGTTCTCTTCCAGCTAAAGGTCGCTGTGGTCTTGCGGGACGTCAGGGATAATGAAAAAGACGTTATTTAAAAAGCTCAGAAAATTTATAAATTTCTAAAAAATTTCTGAAGAATCGTAAAAACTGTTTGAAGCCCAAAATAAAAATTCCAGCTTAGTTTTATGAGTTTATTTATGTCTCCATATTATGAATTTTGAAGTTTATAAGCCGAAAATTGATCACTTTCGTTCAGAAGAGGCCTTATCCAAATATGTATGTGCCAGAATCCTCACTCTTTCGTTAAAATATCTCTTTTAGCAATTTGCTGATTATGATTTCTTTTAATCCGTAACAAATAATTACAACTACTACATATTTTATCATGATACGCATATAAATAAATAGTTCTGTAACCTAAAACGATTTTTTTTCGGGCCATCTGAGCCCCCAAATTGTCCATGATTGTACACGAAATACAATAAACTACTCGCTAACGATGATTTTTCTCATTTTCCTCCCAGCTTCCACTGATGAACTAATATAAAAAATTACTATTATTGTATGCAGTTCCCTTGTTTGTTTGTTCGTTGATTCTTCACCTAATTTCCTATATTTTTCACATTTTATCAGTCATCAAATCTCTTTTAGAACGCAGTATATGTGTCAAGTCGATAAAACTGTTTTCTCGTGTCCCGTCGCTATCCTCTAATCTCTACACAACTAAGTCGTCATTAGAATAAAATAAGGTAATGATTTTGAATCATTTTAAGCACACAAATATTTCGAATATTTTACGTTTGTTTGGGGTCTAGGAAATCATGGAATATTTTATGTCTGTCCTGCGATTCTAAAACTCTTACTCGTACTCTAATACTTTCTTGTGGTAAAATAGCAAATATCTGAAATGAGAAAGACTGGTTAGTGGTGATCTTTTCGATTTTATGGATGGGGAGAATCGTGATTTATAGGGTATCAACTTGAAATATACTTTTGGGCGGAAATGGGTTAAACTTTTCTTCTACAACCTGAACATATGTGATAGCTGGTTCTTTTCCAAATCTGCCGATACCAAATTCAGCCTAATCCAACGAGATTTAGTATTTTTAAGCAATTTTCTCCCAAAAGCTTCCCTAACAAAATTTAGTCAAAATGGCTGTTGTGAGTTTTGAGCCCATATTTCTTTGCTTAAAAATAAATCTCCCCATTCATAGAAAAGGCTGGTTATCTCGAGATTAGCACTTACCCTTCACTATCTAATACTTGTTTAAGCGTAGCGGTCGTGATGATGTGGTCGTCGCACTTCACCCAGATGTTCTTGTGGTGGCGAACGTAGGCAGTGTAGTGTCCGGCGTCCAGGGTTCCCACGTGGTTGATGACGGCGTACAGGGAATACCGGTAGTCGCTGCACGTCAGCTTGGGTCTCTTTGCCTCACTCTCGCTCCTCTCTTTGGAATTGGATGACTTTGGGGTGCCCTCGGGATGCTTCCGGTACGCCGACATGAAGGGCGTCATATCGAGCTCCGGGGGGAACGATATCGACTTCTTCAGCTTGTCCTGGCCCTGAAAGATGGGAAATGCCAGTCACAACAAACACGACAGCTGATACTTTCTGGGAACGCGACACGCGACTTTCTTATCACCCCTTGATTCGTGGAAAGCCCGCTCTCTGTTTGCCCAATGCAGTTTTTCCTTATCTCGAGAGGCTGTCTGATGCACTTTGGCAGCTATAAAACTAGACTCGGAGGCTCGAAGGGTATCAGTTGGCAAGTTTGAAGCTAGCAGACATGAAGAACCTTGCAGTATTCGCTCTGGTGGGACTCACAACCCTCAGCCTTGCTCTGGCTCGACCCGAACGTCCTCAGGAAGAGCTTGAAGTTCCCCAGGAAGTCCAAGGATTTGGAGAAATTGAGGAGTTCCATCGTGGACCCCAGCGACCTGAGAGACCTCCGAAGTCCCAGGACAGCTCGGAGGAGAGCTCAGAAGAAAGCTCGGAAGAAGATCCTCGTCCCAGGCCTCCTCATCACCGCCCACCTCACCAGCGTCCTCCTCACCATCGTCCACCCCACCACAAGCCACCTCACCACAAGCCCCCTCACCACAAGCCCCCTCACTCCCGTCCCCCACACCCACCGACTCGCCCTTCTCGTCCCCCAAGGCCCACCACTGAAGCCCCAACGACTACTGAGGAGGCCACGACTTTGGGCCCGGATTCACAGGAGGAATAAACTTTGATTTACTAAATAAAAATTGGTTTCGGTGAAATCCAGTCTTTCGGTTTGGTAATCACAAAAGATTTCGCGAGATAAGAAACGGCTTCAGTCACATCACGACTTCCAGGGCGTTAAGATGAAGAGGCTCACTGCAACTCTCATTATAGGCTTGGCAGTCACAAGCCTGGTTCTCGCGAGTTCGGTGAGTGCCGATAAGGAGAAGAAGCCAAGCTTCATTATGGAGCTGATAAAGGGCGTCTTCTCGGGACTGAGCAAAAAGGTGAGGAAGAACAAGAATAAGAACAACAACAACAAAGAGGAGCCAGTCAACTGCGAGGAGCTGCTGGGACCTCGGAAGCCCGACGAAAATTTAGAGGACTTTATCGTCAGAACTCACGTAAATGTGCCCAAGGAATGCGAGAGGCAAAACCCCCTGCCAATTTAAGAATTACAGCCATAAAGCCCAAATCTCTCAGCAAACTACCAGTCGACCTTATCTTCCCAACTCGTCTCCCAACTGAAGCAGTTTGGACCAAAAGCTCGAGCAATGGACATGAAGTCCTCCCTTCTTCTTCTCGTGACGGTGCTCACGATCTTCCAGTACGTCTCAGCCAGACCGAGAGCCCAGGAGCGACGCGACCAGAAGACGAATCTGCTCCCAGAAAGTCCCTACCGTCACCCTTCGAGGTATTTTATTCCATTGAGTTCCAACAGACGCCCTCCCCGACCGAGACCTAGCTTTCCGAAGCAAGTTTCCGAAGAAAAGAGGTCTTCCAGCTCGAGCTCTAGTTCCAGTTCCAGCTCTAGCTCCAGCTCAGAAGAAAGAACAGAGACCGAGGGCTCAGACGAAATTCCTTTGACTCGAAAAAAATAAGATTGACTTTTGACTTTTTACTTCAACCTTTTTCCAAGCCAAGTCTCTGATTAATTTGTAGTTCAATTAAATGAAATAAAACATCTTTGGTTACGTCCCTGGAAGTTTTCTCTTGACCTACCCGACGGACGGACAACTGGGACTCAGTATCCCGTCTAAATTCTAAGCCTTTCAGCTCTGAATTCCATGAAACTCATGAAATTTAAATTTCAAAGGGGTCGTCCACAACATCCTTGGTCCCAAAAACTTGTACGAAGACCCCCTCCCTACCCCTAAGCTGTAACATAATATGTGAACGACCCCAACAGTCTGTAACGTCCACTTACCAGACTAGAGTGCTCGAACCGCTTGAGATGAAAGCTGGCCACGATGGGAAGTGTGCGCATGGAGAGCTGTTTCGTCGACTCCTGGTAACTTTTGCAAGTGGAGCACTTGATTTTGGCCCCCGACCCCAAGTACTCGGCCCTCGTGAACCTCTCGAGGCAGTCGATCAGCGACTTTGGCGGCGGTAACCCTGTATGATGCGTCTCCCCCAGGTCCAGCGAGATGTCCCAGAAGGGATCGATGGTGGTCGAGACGCCCTTGCAAGCCTGGCAAACCACGTCGCTTTGGAGGCCTCCCGTGAATATTTGATCTATGATACAGTTGCACTGCGAGTGAACGGCCCTCCCGTCGTCCTGCTGCATCTGTCTGTCGTCCTCGGCAATGGAGCTGCTTGCTCCCGAGGACCCCTTTTCGGTCTGGGAGTTCTTGCAGTGTCGATGGAGGACATCTAGGGTTGCAATGAAGAACTCGTGAGCGTCCTGCTGCTCGTACCCCGCCAGGTGTCTAGCGTGATTCCAGATCAGGTGCAGCAGTCGGTGCAGCGAGAGGGGACCTTTGGCACCGGAGTAAAATTCCTGGAACACGCGAGCCACTTCGCACACGAGACACTTGGCCGTGAGCTTGAGGTTGCACTCGTGCTGTTCCGAGAGAAAGTAGTCCCTGAGCAGCGGCGTGTGGATGAGAGCCTGCACGATGCAGTTCATGAAGCAGGTGGAGCCGAGGTTCAGGAGGCCCCGGAGCCCGATGCTGGACATGGAGGTCACGACCCGGCGCTTCGGGTGCTTCATGAGGAGATCCACTTCCATCCGAGTCGGCGACCATGGTCTCCACGAGAGGCTTTTGTTCAGAGACCTGGAATACAGTGGGGTTCAGTAATATGGATTATCGGATTTTATGAGCTCTACTGTAATACGGATTATACGATACTTACCTCGCCTCCTTCTGCAGATGCTTCTTGGCGATTTCTTGGCAGTCTGGGTCGTAAATGTAGTCCTTGCATATTCCGCAGTAAATCATTCCGTAACTCAGCTCCAAGGCGATGAAGTGCTTGTGCATTTTCATGTGTTCCAGAATATGGGGTCCCTTGCATCCGAAATAAATGCACTGGAGGCATGAGAACAGCTGTGGGCCCGAGCCCCCACATTCGTAGCACAAGCACGTTAGCGCCTGCAAAAAAAACATGTTTAGAGCTTAGTCGGGGACGAACACATTTGAGTGCATTTTCAATTCGCTTTGTTGCAAAAATTGGGTCGAAGTGAAAATATTTTGTCCCAAATTCCGTCGCTGCAGAAACTTATTGGACCCCTGATTTCGATCCCACAGGTCATAGAGCCTTAATGTACAAGGATATTTTGCTAAATTTAATGTCATCTGCCCAAGTTTAAGCTCAATTGGAGTTGGAAAATTTTCGCCACATACTAACTTTGGGAGGCCTTAGCTCCTCACCCTTAGGTCATAGAGGCTTACTGTAGAACTGTTTTTTGCTGGATTTAGTGCAATCTAACAGTTGCCAAAGTTTCAGCTCAATCGGTTGAATATGAAATTTCGCCCTTCTGTTCGCCAGGAGAAGTCTGGGGTAGCCACTTATTGACCCCCAGAGTCCGTTATTCTACATTTTTGAGACCATGATCCGAAAAAAAAGTTGCTTGATTTGTCATTTTACATGACCATTCTGAATTTCAGCTCAATCGGAGCAACTAAATTTCCCCCCCCCCCCTTGGAGACCTCTCACCCCACCCCCTTAAGTGATAGAGGCAAACATGTGTTCTATGATTTGCTAGGTTTGACATGGTGTATAACATATTCAAAATTCAGCTCAATCGGACAAAGTATATGGAACTTTCATACAACGGGAAAACCCCCTTAATTACCCCCCAGGCAGTTTTCCGGAAATCCAAAGTGGTTCCACCACCCTCCAGACCATACATGAAAACATGCAAAAAACCGCAGGTCTCTAGCTCTTGTAGTTTCGGAGCCTTTGCGACTCAGACGGACGGACGGATGGACGGACGGACGGACAGACGGACATATCGGACAGACGGACATATCGGACACATAAGTGCATTTTTTTCAAAATTGATGAAAATGCACTAAAAATGGGGGCCCCCTCGAATAAGATGGTGGGCCCCTTGATTTAAACATGTTTAAAGCTTAGTCGGGGATGAACGCATTTGAGTGCATTTTCAATTCGCTTTGTTGCAAAAGTTGGGTTGAAGTGAAAATATTTTATTCCCAATTCCGTCACTGCAGAAACTTATTGGACCCCTGACTTTGATCCCACAGGTCATAGAGCCTTAATGTAGAAGGATATTTTGCTAAATTTAATGTCATCTGACATTTGCCCAAGTTCAAGCTCAATTGGAGTTAGAAAATTTTCGCCTCATACAAACTTTGGGAGCTCACAGCTCCTCCCCCTTAGGTCATAGAGACTTACTGTAGAACTGTTTTTTGCTGGATTTAATGCTATCTAACAGTTGCCAAATTTTTAGCTCAATCGGTTGAATTTGAAATTTTGCCCTTCAGTTCGCCAAGGGGAAGTCTTGGGTGGCCACTTATTGACCCCCAGAGTAAGTTTTTTAACAGTTTTAAGACCATGACTCGAAACAAAAGTTGCTTATTTTGTCACTTTACATGACCATTCTGAATTTCAGCTCAATCAGAGCAACTAAATTTTTTCCCCCCCCTTGGAGACCTCTCACCCCTCCCCCTTAAGTGATAGAGGCAAACATGTGTTCTATGACTTGCTAGATTTGATATGATGTATAGCATATCCAAAATTCAGCTCAATCGGACGAAGTATATGGAACTTTCATACAACGGGAAAACCCCCTTAACTACCCCCAAGGCAGTGTTCCGGAAAAACCAAAACCTTTCGCCCACCCTCCAGACCATACATGACAACATGCAAAAAGCCGCAGGTCTCTAACTCTTGTAGTTTCGGGGCCTTGCGACTCAGACGGACGGACGGATGGACGGACGTACGGACGGACGGACAGACGGACACATCGGACACATAAGTGCATTTTTTTCAAAATTGATGAAAATGCACTGAAAATCGTTTACGCCGACTCAGAACGTTTTTCGCTACCAAAATACGTGGTGTCCGCTCCATTGTCTGCACTGTGATTTTCATGCCGGCTTATTGATTTTGCCCTATCCCCCCTTACCTTCTGTTTCCTCGCCTTCTTTGAGATACAGGCACTGAAGAAAGCATGCACGACACTGAACGAGTCCTTCCCATATTCCTTGATGTATGCGTTGAAGTGCGAACAGGACAAACCCGAGCTCTCATTGTCAGACATTCTCACGCAACACGCACTCGATTTTAGCTGATTTGGGCTGTTGTGTGGAGGCTGTCGTTAATTGTGCGACTTTCGGGGCAGTGCGGGGCAGCAGCTTTATCGAAACTCGGATCGGCTCTATTTTGAAACGCCTGCAATTCCGATTCTTTCTGCGATCAAAAACGACGACATAAAATTATTCAAGAGCGAAATGTAAACAATGGTCACTTTTTCTCCCACGTGACTGCAGAGTTGCGCGTGACCGTGGTGATGCCGTGACCGTCACTTTTGCAGGCAACATAAAAGTCACCGACCAAGAACGTGACAGCTGTCAAAACATAGGCTTCGAAGTTCGCAGTAAAAATTCTGCCCATTTTGAGCGAAAATTCACTGATACGGCGCTAAATAACGAACGAGATCGAATGGCAATATTCTACCGGACACCAAGCCTATAGTCTACGAGTGTTTCTGTGGCCCCTCGCCGAATGCCAGCCCTGAATAAAATTTGGTTGAGAGATGGGATCGAGGATGAACAGCACCTTTCTGTTTCTAACGAAGGTGAGTCGCCGGGACCCAAGGCCTCCTCAAGGTCATCTCTGTTTGTCGTTTCAGCTCGCCTGGGAGAACCGCAAGACGCTTCCGATGCTCATCACGGCCGCTTTCATGGCGCTCAACTTCCACTGGGAGATCGAGATAAACATCCACACCGAGCGAATAGTGTTCCAGGAGGACCTGGACTACGAGTCGGCCTCCGACGAGTCGTGGACCAGCGTCGAAGAGGAGTCCGACGACGAGGACGACATGCCGCCCGGCTTCCAGATCGAGTACACGCTTTAATTATTTATTTCTAGTAATGTACCTCCTAGATCGAACTGAAATAACTACTTTTATAGCAAAAACCGCTCCACGAAATGAACTATCTCGAACCCGACTTCCACCATGATGAGGATGATGATCATCCACTCGAGCCTCACGTGGTGGTTGTCGTTGAGGTGGGAGCTGCAGAGGTCCGCCAGCTCCGCGCAGTGGTTGATCTTCTCGTTCATGACCCTCGTTCGCTTCGAGATCGAAAAGTAGCCGCACGTCTGCTGGTACAGCGACTCAAGCTCCTCCCGGTCCCAGTAGAAGTCGGGCGTGTCGAGTAGGTCGGAGCTCAGGTTGATGAGGTGACGAAGGGCAAAGAGCTCCCCGGTCCTCCGGAGCATCTCCTCCCGCGATATCTTGATAGGCCGGCCCCGCTTGAGGTCCTCCGTCACGAACTCCATGGACTCGATGTACTTTTCCAGCGACGCCTCCCATATCCCGAGCTTCACGGATAGCGACAGCGCGTTCGAGTAGGTGTACTTCTCCAGCTTCGTGGCCGGCGAGGTTTTCTTGCTGAGGTAGAAGCGGTTGCTCTTCAGGTGGGCCGCCGAGTCCGCCTTGGAGTACGCGAAGAGCATCTGCTCGACTTCCTCTAGGACTGTGTTTTCCTCGTACCTGTGGGATAATTATTTCCTGAATTTCTCCTGAACATTTTTCCAAGACTTTCATGGAAAATCTGGGAAAAACAGACCTACTAGACCTCGTAATCAAACAATCAAATATTTGAAACGTGCTTGATTACGAGCTTCGAGCATGGAAATTTTTCAGGTCGGTCGCTCTTTTTATAGAGTGGACAAACAGAGCAAAATTTTCAGTCAATTTTCGTGGAAGTAGGGGTTTGAGACCTACTTGGATCGAAAAAAAAAAATCTCCCAAAGTACTTAAGTCCGGAGGTTCGGTGGCTGTTTCTAGGGCTCCCAATAGTGATTGTCACCAAAGATGGGAGCTCTAGCCCCCGTACTTTGGGAGCTAGAGAAAATCAAATCTTGGTAAAATTTTCCCATACAAAAATTTCACAAAAATTCGATTTTCTCTAGCTCCCAAAGTACGGGGGCTAGAGCTCCCATCTTTGGTGACGATCACTAAAGGGATCCCTAGAAATAGCCACCAAGAGATGAGCCTCCGGACTTAAGTACTTAGGGAGATCCAAGACGTCTCAAATCCAAACTTCCTGACCTGAAAAATTTCCATGCTCGAAGATTACGAGCCCTTAAACCCACGAACCTGTCGATCTCGAAGAGCTTCAGGTACGCCAGGATGTTGCTGCACTCAAGGTCATTGCAGTTCCACATAACGACCGTCCCCTCGCGGAAAAAGTAGATTTCCCGCGCCTCGCTATCGATCTGGTACTTGGCCTTGACATGCAGCACGTCCTTGGGCTCCTCCTCCCCCTCGGTCTCCGCGAAGAACTTCTGGGGCTCGTACAGCTCCTGCTTCACCAGTGACCTCGCCAGAGTCTCCAGGTCGTACTCTTCGGCTGTAGCATATGCCGTAACGTTAAAGTACCCGGCAGCTGTCTCCTCAAGCCGACGTTTCCGGATCGGCCGCTTCTTGACCAGACTACTCTGGACACTGTCCTGCACCGAGAACCCCTTGAAGCGCTGGATCACACTGGGGAAGGTGCTGAAGGGTTCTGGAGAGAGCTTCATCCGGTGCAAGTCTCGTGCGAATTGCGAAACGCCCGAACTGGCGGGTCTGAGGGGCGTCTTGGCCTTGACATTCAGCGAGAAGCACCTGAACAGAAAGGTCCTGGTCGAGTTCATGATTTTCCGTGCCAATGGTGGCGTATTTCATTTAAAATTGGCCAAAATTTTCACTCGAAATTCCGATGGAACTTGTGCTGCTTGCGTTACGCATGTTTGTTGACATGCGGAACGCAGGTCTCTTGACAGCAATACGCAAAAGAGAAAAATTCGTCGGAAAAAGTGGACTCCCTCTCGTTTTTGGCCTTTTTATCAAAGAATTTTTGATACTTTTCTAGTGAAAATGATATAAATTGATAAAGTAACCCCAAGTGAACCCAACGAAGCTACTCAATTCGAATCTGATGTGAGATTCACCCGAAAGAACGCAAAAACATCACCTGGCAGGAGTTCCAACAGCGAAATGGCAGCGAAGGAGATGCTCATTGTGTTCCTGTACGACGTGGAAAGCTGCACGAAAGAGGACGATGACCCCATGTCGGCTCTGCTGTTCTTCGCTCCTTCCTGGGTGAGTTCAGGAGCCCAATTTTCTTCGCCTGGATCTGAATTTTCGTTCTCTCGCAGGTGGGTGAAGCCCAGAAGCTCTCGCTCGTCGGCCAGCTGATGGGCACTAGTCACTTCTTCAAGGAGACCTTCTGTCGCCCTCACAGCATAACCCTCCAGAGCGGCAAGTTCGCCCTCCGGTACTTTGGCCGCTACATCCTGGCCGTGGGAACGGACCGCAACGTTGTCGACAGCATCTTGGTTCACCGCGCCGACCTGTTATCAGCCCTCATTCAACTCTACCACTGTGACATTGAGAGCATCAAGTCGTCATTTTTGTCAACAACAACAGCAGCTGGGACATCTTCGGTGGCCGAGAATGAGTCACTTTTGCAGGTCCGCAAAAACTTTACTGATAAGCTGTACCACATCTTCGACACCTATCTGCCTATGCTGCAATACAATGGGCACGTCTTTTACAACGTCAGCAGGCTGAGCCTCCCAAAGTCGGCCAGCAACGTCTACCTCGAAACCATGCAAGTACTAGAGAGTTGCCAGCAGGAACCGAACGTGCTGGGGGGTCAAGTGATGTACCACAACAAGGTCATCGCGACCCAACTCTCGTCCGATCTAGCGAAGATTATTGTCATCTCTGACCCTCTGCGCATCAAGACTGCGGATGGTCTGGCGAACTTGCAGTTCCACGTGCCAGTTGGAGTTCACTTGGTGAGTCAGAGAATTATTTTTGAAAATTACTGTTTCATTTCAAAGGTCAGGAAATATTTTTTTGCTGAAAGCGATTTGTTTTTTTGCCTAATCGCCACCGCAAATTAGTGTTGAAATGTACAAAAATATATTAGCTTTAAGTCTGATAAGGAAATCAATTACTCAAAAATGTACCGTCTTTGAAGACCGGAACTTCCCGTCTGTAAGGTGAAAGGTTCTCTAAACTGCCATAAAGATGAGGAATTTGCTTGAAAACGGGAGCAAAGTCGGTTACTTACAAAATCACGTTCTTGAAGCCCGATTGAAGAGCAAAAGTGTGCCGCAGCTGCCGAAGAAGGCTCAAAAGAACGTAATACGAAATGAGGGTCAGCAGCAGGGAAAAAATCTCGAAGGCTGTCTGGAATCGCATCCAGGTCTGGGTCTCGAGAGCTGCAATATAAAAGAACGCAGGCTGAGAGTAAGCTCATAGTTACCCGAGCTTCTGCTGAAAATGAAACTCGGCCTGCTAGCTGTGATCTGTCTGGGATGTGCGGTGTTCCAAGATGTCGAGGCGACCTACAAGAAGAAGAAAAAACTGCCCACGACGTGCGATCAGGAGTTTCTGAACATTATGCTGCGTCACAACTGGCATTCGAATCCTCACAAGGAGTGGAACGATTTCTGCAAGTCGCCCCTGCTGGACGAGAGGAAATACGGCGTGAGTCTGTGATCTGACTAGGGTGACCACAAAACTGACTGATTTTTTTAAAACTAAAAATGACCCTAGAAACCACCGGTTTCTCGAAATTCGAAAGCTGATCCTTTTTAGACCCATTTTAGCCTTCCTAAACTCAGAAAACCGACTCAGATTTGACTTTATTGATTTTTGGTCGCCCTATGATCCGCCCTTTCGCCGCTCAGCGAGTCTCTTTCAGGGCTCCACCATCTTCAAGACCAAAATCGCCCCCCTGCTCGACTGCCACAAGCACGGACTGCTCATCAAGCGCGGAGAAATCGGTACCCTCTTCGAAGCCACCTTCCTGGAGCAGACCGGCCTCCTCTTCAACTTCCTCTACTACTCGGGCGACCTCAAGAACCTCTTCCGCAACATCATCTGGGCCCGCGAGAACTGCAACGAGCTCATGTTCATCCACGTCCTGCACCTGCTCGTCTTCCACCGGGCGGACCTGAACAAGTTCACCCTCACGCCCCTGTTCGAGGTCCTCCCCCATCACTTTTTCACCTTCGACGTCGTCCAGAAGGGGTCCAGCTACAGAAAATCCGGCTCCTGGCGGGTCAGCAAGGACTGCGACTTCTACGCCGACTACACCTCTCGCTACAACTCGGACCGCCTGAACGAGCAGAGAATGGCCTACTTTACCGAGGACGTGCGACTCAACAGCTTCTACTACTACTTCAACCTCCGGAACCCGCACTTCTTGGGCCCCCGCACGAACCTGGGCCCGTACGTGGAGCCCGTGGGAGACCGGTGGTTCTACTGGCACCACCAGATCCTCGCCAGATACCGCATGGAGAGGCTCTGCCACGACCTGGGAGACATTGAGGAATTCAGCTGGGGCGACCAGGTCCGGGACGGGTATCGGCCGATGCTTCAGTATAAGAACGGCGTCGATTTCGGGTTCCGTCCGAACTCCTACAGCTGCGGGAACGACGGATCTGACGTGTCGGAGCTCGTGAGGCAGTACGAGGACAAGATACGCGAGATGATCGACGTCGGGGAGATCTCACACGGGGACGAGCGCTACTTTGTGGACGAGCCCGGGTTCGGGAACTTCCTCGGGAAGGTCGTGCTGGGCATCCCGACGCAGTACCGCTACTGCCTGACGTTCTACCACCTGCTGGCCGAGGGACATCCCGCAAATCCGAGCGTCTGGCACCACTACGAGACAGTCATGCGAGACAGCTTCTTCTACCAAGTCTACCAGCGCGTCCTGAGCTTCTACTACTTCCGCTACAAGGACCGTTTGCCCCCCTACACGCACCAGGAGCTCCTCGTCCCCGTCACAGTCGTAGCAGTCGACGTTACTCCCCTCAGGACGCGCTTCCGGTACGCCCGCTGCGACGCTAGCAACCTGGTCGACCTGGACGCCAGCGACTACGGCAGCTCGAGCGAATCCTACGAGCGAGACGGCGAACACAAGTTTTACATCCACCAGAAGCGGCTGAGTTGCGACCCCTTCGAGATCCAGGTCAACCTGGAGGTCGAGGTGACCGGCCAGTACGTGATCCAGATCTTCCTGGGCCCCAAGTGCGCCACCTACGACCTCGACGGGACCCGTCGTGGCTTCCTTGAGATCGACAGCTTCGAGACAAAGCTCCATCGGGGTCATGCCAAGGTCACGCGCAAGTCTAGCGACCTCCAGCACTCTCTAAGGGACCCCAAGAAGCCCGAGTACAGCTTCCCAGACCTCCTTTTGCTCCCCAGAGGCAAGCCCGAGGGCATGGCGTTCACTCTTTTGGTGGTGGTCCGCCGGAAGGAGGACAACAAGTGCCTCGGGTTCCCCCTGGACCGCCAAATCGACCATAGCGTCTTCTTCGTGCCCAACATTTTCTTCAGGGACGTCGATATCAGCCACGACCAGGATATTTCAGAGTCCAAGTTCTTCAAGTTCTACAGCTTCTTCGACAACATGAAGAGTTTCCGTCACTAGGTCGAACTGGAGACATCGCTTTAAGATTTTTCAAATTTTAGGAACCTATTTTTGGCATTTAAAAATTTTTCGTAAATAAATTGAAGGTTCTGTCAAGATGTTTTTTCAACCCTCTACGATTCAAATTAATACTAACTACTCTAAGTTCTGAATGTTCCGTTTTTCATTCCAGATGACCGTCTACATATCGTCCAGAGACCTACGTGAATTAAAGAAAGCGTCCGAAAAGGCACAAAGTGCCTTCACAAATTCCAACCCGAATCTGTTGCCGTTCACTTTGAAGAAAAAGTCCGCGCCAGCGGTCGCCAAGGAGCCCACTTTGTCGGGCATGAAGCGCGATCGCAGCCTCATTTTCACCCACATTCCGGAGGAAGAGTGCGTGAACGGGTCCGAGGCCACGAACGGGACCCGCAAGCCGTCTCTCAAAAGTCGTCCAACGCATTTGCCGCTGAAACTGAAAAACATGACGTCCAAGGAGCTGCCCGAGAGTGGCTTCAGCTCCATAAACTTCGACGAGAACGACAGCTACCCCGACTTCATCGGGAAGACGAGTGTCTGCTCGACCCCCATGACGGAGAACAAGATCCTCCATCACGGGAACATCCTGTCAATTTGCGCCAACACATGCGCCGAGTTCGAGAACATCGACTCGAAGACACCCCCCAGGGACAGTCCCCTCCCGCCGCCCAAGGGGTTCGACTCGCCCAAGAAGAGCCCGAAGAAGGACTTCCAGCTACCCGTCGACACCATCAACTACGTCAACAACCCGTACAAGAGCCACAAGCGACGGAACTCGTGGGGCTCCATGGGCAAGTCCCTCCAGAAGATCGCGTCGAAGCTGAAGAGCAGGTCCGGCGAGGACTCGGAGGAGGAGGACTTTGTCGACGACCTCGAGAAGCCCGTCAAGTCCATCACAGACCCCACATTCCCCATCGTGACGGCCGAGGGCGAGCCCATCTCGAGGTACCTGTTCGAGGAGTTTCTCGACTTCCACTACTCGAGCATGTGCAAGGCTCGCAACGGGGTCACCAAGCCTCCAACTCCCCCTGTAACGAATGGGAAGCCCAAAACGGAGCCCGAACCGAAGCCTCAAAAGCCCCAGCCCGAAGAGATTCCCCCAAAGAAGACGGAGAAGCGCAACAGGAAGGCCCTCTCTCTGCCCCTGAAGTCGAGGAACCAGCCGGCAGACAGAAAGGTCCCGCTCGAGATCACGGCCCAGAAGATCAAGGGTCTCCCCCTCACTCCTCTCATGGCCAAACTCACGATCCTCGCCATGAGCGAGGAGCGCGCCATGGACTCGCTGACCCCGGGGTCCGAGCTCGCCCCTCCCATCCGTCGGCCCTCCGTCACCAAGGCCCCCATCGTCGAGGAAGCTCCCGTCTCCAGGGAGCTCGTGAAGGTCGACCTGTTTGTCTGCGGGCAGCAGAACATGACGATGGTGATGCTGCTGGAGGAGGGGGCGGGACGCAAGGCGGAGGTCGTCCAGAATCTGTTCGAGGTGTGCGTGTCGAAGCTGACGAAGATCGAGGCGAATCTGCACCAGGTCCTGAACATGAACGTGGAGGGAAACGGGGTGGGGGACAAGGGAGAGGGCAGCTACAGCTTCATGGCGATTGACAGCAAGAAGTGGGACTTGATGGAGAAGACGGGACCCTGGTCGGCGCAGGACCTGGCCGCCGTCGAGTGCATGCACGCCGACATGAGGAGGAACTGCAAGTTCACTGACATGATTCTGAGGTGAGTCTGAGGTGTATTTTTTAGGCTCCAGTTTTCAAGCTTTTGATTCCAGAAACGACGAGAGCCTGCTCTACGGATACCAGTGCGGCAACGTGGAGCTCTTCTACCAGCAGTCCCACAACGCCACCGCCGGATTGCCTCCGCCCTCGGACATCATGGGGTTCGTAAACTCCGTCTCCAAGCGCCGCCTCGAGCGAGACCACTCAGTTGTTCTTTTGTAAAGCAGCAGCTTCTTACTCACCACACACCTAATCCTTCCTCTAAAGTAGCTCTAGACGTAGTTGGCATGCTTGTTAGCTTCCATTTTTAGCCAATTGAGAAGTTTTCAAAATTATGATTTTGAGATCTGATGTTGAAGCCAAATTTTGTTGAACCAAAATGAGATAAAGCCAGATGTTCCAGTAGAATGTGCAATATAGACTTGTGATTTTAATAAATGTACTAAAAATTCACGCATTCTCGTGGTTTTTGCTTGAAAAAGGTGGGGCCAAAAATTCCAAATTTTGGAGAAAAAATCCCCCAAAAATATCTAAGGGGAGAAAAGAACTCTGAAGAGGGAGCTAGAGGACTCAAAAATAGGGACCCAGAAAATTTTTTATACCGCTAATTTGGAGGGAAAGGACCCCAAAGAGGAAGCTGGGAATCCTAGAGCCCACAGCAAGAAGCTCATCAGAGCTTTTGGGGTCAAACGTTAGGGGATTTGTAGTGTGAAGGAGGAAGTTCGGGCCCAAAAATCAGGCTTGATATTTTTCTAAAGCTTCTTTATTCAACGAATGTACCCGTAAAACTTAAACCAATGATTGAGCGGCAAAACGTAAAAACTAGGTCGAAGAGGGCGACGAGCTGGCATAGTTCTCGGCATCCCGGACCTTCGGAGGCAGCAGTGTCACCCTGTTGAGTTGGTCCCTCTCGTCGCTACTCTTCACGGAACTCATCTGACTCTCGGCGGAAAACAGAGAGCCACTCTTGGAGCTACAGGGCCCGCTAGAGTCCGAAGACCTCATTCCATGGACGGGCGTCGAGGTCCTCTTGAACTTGCTCTGCTGCTTCTCCGACGATCCACTGCTCATCTCCAGAAGCGACCGCAAAAAACGATTCGAAAGACTGTCATTCGTGACGGTCGAGTCGAGGGACTTGGGGTCCAGCTGCTTCTGCAGAAACTCTCGCAAGTTTAGGGGTTTTCGGCGTTCAGCCACCTCCAGACCCTCCACACACTGCCGGAGGAGCTGACTCTCATCCTCGAGACCCGACGACGAGGATGTGGGCAGAGCATTGGCTGCTTCGGTTCTCCGGACTGCCGACGCCCCCCAGCTGATACCAAGGCCCTCCATTTCCGAGGCGAGGTTCTCTTTCGGCTCGAAGCTGAGCTCCAGGTTCTTCTTGGCCGGGGAAGTTTTCTTGCGAGGGGACTTCTTTGGGCTCTTCGATTTGCGTGGGCTCGCTTGGAGAGGCCTGCCAAGGTCCGGCTGCAGATTCGCCACCGTCTTAGCCACCTCCCGTCTGATGTTGAAGAGCGAGCTGGAGTCACTCCCGCTGGACTCGCTGCGGCTTCGATGAGCAAACTGGTACGACTTGTCCACGATGTTGCGCCGCTTCAGCTCCTCCCCGAGGTTCTCGAAGATGTCCTCGGGCTGCTCTTCGGGCTCCTTGAAGCTCGGGAACTTCTGGTACTGCAGCTGGTTCAGGTCACAGCTCTCGAGAAGGATCTCTCGCAGTATCTTGGTCTGCTCCAGGTCCAGCTCGTAGCTCAGACAGAGAGCCTTCAGGTACTCTTCGAAGCTCGGGAAGTTCTCGATCTGCAGGTCGAAGGACTCCATGAGTTTCAGCGAGATCTCCTTCAGCTCCCTGTCGCGCTCTCGGCTCATGTTGAGCTTCGAAGCCGACGTTTCGACCTCCGCGATCGTGGAGAGCTCGTGGGTCGGCTTGTCCGGAAGGGTAGGGGAGTACCTGGAAGAAAAGGCATGTCACTCAAGATTCTTTGAAACTTTGACAAATTTGGCTTAAAATAGACCTACCTGGCAATAGCAGGAGGAGGCTTCTTCTTGGCACTCATGGCCATCTTGGCAGTCAGGTCACTTAGGCACTTGCCAAACTTCTGCAGGTCATCCTCCAGCTGCTCGGCCTCCCTCGCTGGCTCCGAGATCTGCTCCACGCTTCCCCGCATCTCCGTGGACGTCACTGGCCTCGAGACTCCGATCCCACTGTCTTTGCTCTTCCCGATCGCCTTCATCTCCTCATTCTGCTCGAAAATCTTGCCAGCTGACGCTGGATCCTGGTAACTCAGGGTGTCGGGAGTCGTGCGGTCGTCGTGGTGGAGCTCTGGAAGGTCCAGGTACTCTGTCGAGTGTGGCTCCGTGAGACTCACCTCCAGCACCAACTTCCTCTCCGCCTGAGTCTTCTGCAGAAGCTTGTGTAGGTTGGCGATATTCTCGCTGCAGGTCTTCGTAAGCTCCGAGTACTTGCTGAGGATCTTCTCCTCCTGCTTTCCGGTCACTCGGAGGAGCTCCACCTCCCCGATGATTTGGCCGATGTTGGGCTTTTTCTGCGCAATTTTCTTGCTCGGAGAAGGAGCCGAAGTCTTCTTCATTGGAGATGGAACCGATGACTTCTTGATTGGAGATGGAGCTGAAGACTTTTTAGTCGGTCCTGGAGGCTTCTTAATGGGAGAAGTAGGTTTCTTACTGGTAGAAGAAGGCTTTTTAATGGCTGAAGTAGGCCTTTTGACAGGAGAAAGAGGCTTTCTGATGGGAGAAGGAGCACTTGAAGCCTTCTGGGGCCTCGAAGTCTTCAAGGGCTTCGGGGGCATGTCTTTGGGGGACGAAGGAGGAACCTTGGGGGCACTTTTCCCGTGCTCCTTCATGAGCAGGTCGAGCCATATCTCCTCCACAATGCTCACGTTTTGCTCCTGAGTCTTCGAGTGAGACTCCTCGAGCTTCCTGTTGACCTCCGAGACGAAACTCCGGTTCTCAGCGATGAACTCCCGGACCTTCTGGACGTGCTCGGGGCTGATGGAGGCTCCGGACATCGACGAGAAGTTCTCGGGCACGTTCACCAGCGTGTCGTCAGGCGTCTCGATCTCCGTCCCCGTCGATACTCCCAGCTCCTTCACCTGCTTCCGGGACATGCTGAGGAGCTTCTCGATGCACGACTGCAGGGCTGGGTCTCCCTTCTTCCGACCCGTCATGGGCTGTGGGACGCCAGGATTCGCTCTCATCCGGTCCAGGTACCTCGAGAACTCCGTTTTAATGGTCAGCGGAGGGCTACGGTACATCGTGGAGGCGGACTCAGCCGAGACCTCCTGCGGAGACTTGCGACTTCTCTCGTTCACCAGGATCATGTCCACGTCCGTCATCTTGGGGGCGGTTTGCTTAGTCTTGAGGATCGACTGGGGCTTCTTGGCGGGGGTCTTCGGGTAGCTCTTGCCCACAGCATCCGAAACTGGCTCCTTCTGAGGCTTTTTGGGGTTCTCAGACACCTTAATCACGATCTTCACTGGGGCATTGGCTTGTAGAGTGTGGACCTCCCCGCTCTCGTTGCTGTCTATGGAGTCTGAATTCTGCACCTTTGCCTTTTGCTGCTTCGTTTTCTCGTACAGCTCCCGCATCTGGCCCTCGATTTTCTTCTCCAGCTTCAGCAGTTGGGCCCGGCGTTTTTCCAAATGGGCCCTCTCTTCCTGAATCTTGATTCTCTCGCTGCTCTCCGAGGTCCTGGCCTTCGTCTCTGGCACTGGAATGGCTTCGGTTCTGTCGATTTCCTGTACCAACTGCTGCTTCTCGTAGTTTATGCGGTCCAGAAGAATCTTCAGCTTGTCGAGATAGTCCGATTTCCCTCCCTCTTCCTGTCTCTGCGGAAGAGAAGGGGCTTGGGTTGTCGATGTGCGAGGATTCAGGAAATCCCCGACGTTCAGGGAGGGCATGGGACGTTCCTTTTCCGGCTCCATGGACCGAAGCTTGGGACAGGTGATGATCGTCGACTTGCTAGCGATTTTTTCGAAGGCCTCTTCCATCCGTTTCTGCTTTTTCTTCAAGTCATTGGCGACTTTGTCCATCGAAAAATTGTACTCGGCCTGGAAAAATCAATTTTAAAGCCATGATTCAGGAAATAGCAATGAAACTCACCGTCCCGAACGCTTTGGCGTGTCTCTCCTGCTGAGTGAGCTTCTCCAGTCGCGCCAGGAGGTCGTCATAGTCACGTCTTATCTGCTCTTTCTCCAGAGCTTCGTCATCTGCGGCACTCTTCTGGGGTCTGAAAGAGAAAAGGATTAAGTTTTTGCTGAAAAAATCTTTGAGAGCTCACTTTTGAACGCCTTTTCCGAGCTCCCGTCGCTTCTTCGAGTCGGCGAGTATCCGTTGGGTCGTGGGCTGGAACTTTGGGGTGGCTATTTGGGGTCTCTGAGGTGGCAGAGTCACCCTCTTCTGCTGGGAAGCGTGCAAGTAGCCCAGCTTTGCCTTGTCAGAGATCGATCTGGATCTCCCTAGAATGGGAGGCGGTCTCAGCTCGGTCAGCACAGGAGGCTCCACTCTCGTCCGTCTCTGGAGGAGCTCCGATATTTGGCTGAAGGGCCCGTGGTAGAGGTTCGTGTAGTCCGACTTGGGCTGGTCGTACGACGGCTCAGCGGCTCTCTTCTTGTCACTCTCCTCGCTCGTCATGTCCGAGATGATCTTCAGCTCGTCCTCATCGTCGCTGGAGAGGATCTTCTTGGCCGGCAGCGACATTTCCTCCTCGTCTGGTGACTCTTCGGCGCTCGACTCCTCACTCGAAAGCGAGCCTCTGGCGTCCGTTTGAATCGAGACTGTCTTCTGCTTCAGTGCGTTGATGGTCTTTTTCTTCTTCTTGGCTTCCTGCTGCTTCTTGAGGTTCTCTGCCGCTTCGATTCCCCGCCGAACTGCGGTCTTTCTCTGCGCCATTCGCTTGGCACTCGCGATGTTCTCCTTCTCCTCGTAGTCCTGAGCCGCCCTGTGAGCCTGCCCGACCTCCTTGAGGCACTTGTTGTAGTCCTGTTTCAGCTTCTCGGCGTGCTCCTGTCTCCAGTGCTTCATCTCCTGAGCTTTCCGGCGGTCAAAGCACTGCTGCTGCCACTTCATTTCGGTCTTCACTCTATCCCTGACGTTTTTGGACATCATGTTGGCTTGCTCCCGGACCTTGAACCACCCTTCTTAGCACAAAAATTCCATCACACGAGCCAGACTCACCTGTATCAGCCTCTGCTTCCGTCTCTTGTCAAGCTCTTCCTTCTTCCGCGACTCGAAGTCCCCAAACATTCCGCATTTCTTGTAAACTGTCACATTGACGGCCATTTCCAGGTCATGCTTTTGTAAAATGCTATCGATTTAGCAGTAATTCAATATTCCATAAAATATACGAGACACTGCAGACAATAAAAATCAATTTTTGGGGGACAAACAAAAAGCAGCCGTTAAAATTCTTGTAAACAAACCGGCCTCTCTAGACTGGGAGATCATTGGACGTAGACTAGGAGACTCCCGAAGTAAACAAAAATTAGCGAGCTCGAAATTTCCACTTCCACAGGAAGATCAGAGCTGTAAAGTTGCAATAAAAACCAGATAAAATGTCTAATCTCCGCTTTGATGGCCGAGTGGCTGTAGTGACGGGCGCAGGAGCCGGACTAGGTGAGAGATGGCGCCACAACGAGGTTCAAAAGCCTGACTCGGAGTTCAATTTCAGGTCGCGAATACGCCTTGCTGTTCGCTTCTCGCGGGGCAAAGGTCATTGTAAGTGTTTTCATTATCTCGATGGACCTTGTTCGATAACTGATGTGCATTTAACTCGCCAGGTCAACGATCTCGGGGGGAACTTCCATGGAGAGGGCAAAAGCAGACAAGCTGACGTCGTGGTCAACGAAATCAGGGCCCTCGGTGGCGAAGGTGACTTTCTCTTATTTTTTTGTGTCGCGATCGGCCTCATTACTGCGTCTTTGAAGCGTCGAACTCATTAAGTTGATGTGAAATTTCGGGAGCTCTCCTAAAATTGTCCTCTTTGTAGCAACGGCCGACTACAACTCCGTGACTGATGGCGACAAGATCATCGAGACCGCCCTGAAAGCCTACGGGAAGGTCGACATCCTCGTGAACAACGCTGGCATCTTGCGAGACAAGAGCTTTGCCAACATGACGGACGACGAATGGAACATCATCTACGACGTGCACGTTCGAGGTGCCTACAAGACCACCCGGGCAGCCTGGGGGGTCTTCCGGAAGCAAAAGTTCGGGCGAGTTATTCTAACGAGCAGCAATTCGGGTGTCTACGGGAACTTCGGCCAGGTGAGACTTGCTTGGAAAAATTCAGATTTTCGTTAAATGAGTCTAAAGGTTTATTTCCACTGGTGACTTTCATGACCTTGGCTCAAGATCTCAATCTTTTTGGTCACCAGAGAAAATGCGGCTCAAGAGGCTAAAAATGGTCTCAGAGCTAATTTTGGTTTGTTTCTCCCACAGGCCAACTACTCTATGGCCAAGCTGGGTCTCGTAGGCTTCGCCAACAGCCTCGCCATCGAAGGGGCCAAGTACAACATCTACACAAACGTCATCGTTCCCACGGCAGCATCTCGCATGACGGAGGGAATTCTGCCTGAGGACTTCTTCAAGCAGCTCAAGCCCAAGCTCATCGCCCCCGTTGTCGTCTATCTGTGCCACGACAGCTGCGAGGACAACGGCTCCGTGATCGAGAGTGCCGCTGGCTGGGCCACAAAGCTCCAGATCGTGCGAGGAAAGGGGTCTCTTCTTCGCTCTTCCATCGAGGCCGACGTGACTCCCGAGAACGTTCGCGAGGCCTGGAGCAAGGTGACGGACTTGTCCACGACTGAGCGGTGCGAGAGCATAGCCGAGGCCAGTGGAAGCCTCATGGGGGTCCTGGAAGCCCTCCAGAAGGGTCCAGCGAGTCCAGCTCAGGGAGGAGTCAAGTACTCGGACAGCTTCAGATTTGGGAGCAAGGACTTGATCCTCTACGCTCTGGGAGTCGGCGCTAACGTCCGAGAGGACGGCGATTTGAGGTACTTGTACGAGAACCACCAGGACTTCAGCGCTCTCCCGACCTTCTTCATCCAGCCTAGCCTTCTGCTGAGTCTCCAGAGCGACATTGTGACCTCCGCCATCAAGCACAAGGAGGTGGAGCTCTCCCAGACCTTCCACGGCGAGCAGTTCCTCGAGGTGCTGGCCCCACTCCCGACCGAAGGGACGCTCCGGACCGAGGCTCGACTCGTGGAGGTCCTCGACAAGAGATCCGGGGCTGTGGTGGTCACTGAGTCCAGCACGTTCGACGCTTCCGGGAACCTCCTTGTCAGAACCCAGATGAGCACCTTCATCGTGGGATGTGGCAACTTCGGAGGCAAGGGGAAGCCCAGCGCTGCAGTCGTGCCTGCCGTGAACACCCCAGATCGGGCACCAGACGCCAGCATTGTGGTCAAGACGAACACCAACATCGCAGCCCTGTTCCGTCTGTCGGGAGATGTGAACCCCATGCACATCGACCCCAACTTCTCCATCATCGCAGGCCACAAGATCCCCATCATGCACGGTCTCTGCACGCTGGGTCTCTCAGTGGTAGCCATCATCCGTCAATATGCTGGAAACGACCCCGAGCAGTTCAGGGCGGTTAAGGCGAGGTTCACAAAGCCCACGATCCCTGGCCAGACGCTGAAGGTGCAGACGTGGCGTAATGGCACTCGCATCCACTTCAAGACGACGGTCATTGAGACCAACACGGACGTCATCACGGGCGCGTATGTGGACCTGAAGTCTGTGTCGCAGAACCGCACGTCGGCATCCAAGCTCAGCAGTGATGCCATTTTCGAGGGCATTCAAACGAAGATCGACGCCAATCCGGAGAAGGCGAGGACCGTGAACGCCATTTTCCTCTACAAGATTCTCGAGGGAGGCAAGGTGGCGAAGGAGTGGACGCTGGACCTGAAGAACGGGAAGGTCTACGAGGGCCAGCCGAAGGCCGGGAAGGCGGATACCACTCTGACGGTGACGGACGGCGACTTTGTGGACATTGCCCTGGGCAAGCTGAACCCCCAGAGCGCCTTCATGAAGGGCAAGCTGAAGATCTCCGGGAACGTCATGCTCACCCAGAAGCTCGTGCCTCTGCTCAAGAACGAGGCCAAGTTGTAAGGAGACGGAAACTTGCATTTTATCGGATATCGGGGTCAGGGATCACATACTGTACTATTGCTCTTTTCACTGAAACTTTTGGAACTTCGTATTGTCACATTATGGAGATGGATTCTCATCTTCTTGTTTTAAGAAGTTTCAAACGCTTCATTGAAGAGAGCAACTTAAAGGAGCTTTCACAAGAAGCCGGAAATTTCGTGGAAAATTTCTGGATTGCAAGCTGGACATGGATTCTGCTTGACGAAAAATTCTTCAGAGCTTTATAGCTTTTTCATAAGCCTGAAATTGCATCAAAGTTGGAATTCTGAGACGTAAAATCTCTATGGCATAATCTGGCTTCAACGAAAGTCCTGGTTTTCAAAGCAAATCGAAGAGTAGAATCCATCTCCAAACTACATTTTTCCACGGGTTTTTCAGCTTCGAGTAAACGCTCAAGTAGGATTGGGCTAGTCCGGGTTCTCATTCCACTCAATAGATTACTTCTTATCAAATTCTGGATCCATATTAGCCCTATCCCGTGTAGTCAATGTTAAGTTTTGTACACGATTTAATAATACACAAACATGGTTCGAGGTCACGCAAATAAAATGTTGTCTAGAACGAAAATCGCTACGTCCTTTCCCGGTCAAATTCCTCCAGAGCCTGAAGAAAGGCACCTATCAGGTGTAGCGATCCCGTCACCAGAATGTCGCACTCGTCTGAGCCCTGGCACCTCAGCATTTCCAGGACGCTCTCAAACACCCTGGTCTCGGAAGCTGTGCTGGAAATCACTTTCTCAGCCTCACTCCTCCAGATCGCTTCGTTCTTCCGGCACATCTCCATCTGCTCCTGGACCGTCACGGAGCTGTTGAGGCTGTCTTTGAGGCTCCTGTCCACCACGGCGATGTTTGGCACGAAGTAGACGGATTTGAACTCGGCCTTCTGCAGCTCCTGGATCATCGTTTGCGCGTTTCGGTTGCCAGTCAGGTTAAAAACGAGGATCTTCGGGCACTTTGAGTCTCGGGTGCTGTCTCTGAACCACTTGGAGCAGACTTGGATGCTTTCCACGGTGTGAGCTCCGTCCAGATAGAGACTAAAAAGCTCCTATTAGTCGATTTTTGAGCAAAAAAGTTCAACAACTTACTTCTTGTTCGCGTACCTGAGGTGCTGGCATCTTCCGGGCCAGAAGGAGGTCTCTATGGCTTTCGAGACCTTTTCTGAGATGTTCTTCTGCACCACGTACGGAGATTCGTTGGGGCTTCTGTCTTCGAGGTGGTGGAACATCCAGTTGTGGGAGAGCTGAATGGCGAGGGATATGTTGAGCTTCTGGACGTCGATGTCGTACTTCAGGTTGGGCTTCCGGACCCACGTGTAGGAGGAATAGGCAGGCACTTGGTGCAAAAAGGCCTGAAATCGAACCTTCAACTTTGTTTTCGATTTTGAGAAAAACTCACATTTTTTTCCCGAGATCTCTTTTCCAGGACTTCCAGAGCCCCATTCGGCTGAGCCACTGTGAACACGTCGGACCCCTCCTTGATGATTCCAGCCTTCTGCCAGGCGATCTTGTCTATCGTGTCGCCCAGAATCTGCGTGTGGTCCAAGCCCAGCGACGTGATTCCCACAGTCCTCGTGTTTCTCACGATGTTCGTGCAGTCATACTCGCCTCCAATCCCCACTTCCATGATCGCCACGTCGACGGCCTCGTTGAGAAACACGTAGAAGGACAGGACTGTCAGGAACTGAAAGTACGGAGGGAGGTCCTCGGGGTCGTCGGCTCGTTCATTGAGACGTCCGTAGACCTCCCAGAAGTACTTGGCGAAAGACTCCCGTGAGATCGGGAGTCCCGATAGTCTGATTCTCTCCGTGACGCTGACGAGATGGGGCGAGCTGAAGAAACCCGTCCGGATCCCGTGGTGCCGCAGAATTGACTCCACCAGGGCGCATGTCGAGCCCTGAGAAAAACATGTTTAAAGCTTAGTCGGGGACGAACGCATTTGAGTGCATTTTCAATTCGCTTGTTGCAAAAGTTGGGTCGAAGTTAAAATATTTTATTCCCAATTTCGTCACTGCAGAAACTTATTGGACCCCTGACTTTGATCCCACAGGTCATAGAGCCTTAATGTAGAAGGATATTTTGCTAAATTTAATGTCATCTAACATTTGCCCAAGTTCAAGCTCAATTGAAGTTAGAAAATTTTCGCCTCATACAAACTTTGGGAGCTCACAGCTCCTCCCCCTTAGGTCATAGAGACTTACTGTAGAACTGTTTTTTGCTGGATTTAATGCTATCTAACAGTTGACAAAGTTTCAGCTCAATCGGTAGAATTTGAAATTTTGCCCTTCAATTCTCCAAGGGGAAGTCTTGGGTGGCCACTTATTGACCCCCAGAGTCCGTTGTTTTACATTTTTGAGACCCTGACCCGAAACAAAAGTTGCTTGGTTTGTCATTTTACATAACCATTCTGAATTTCAGCTCAATCGGAGCAACTAAATTTTTCCCCCCTTTGGAGGCCTCCCACCCCACCCCCTTAAGTGATAGGGTCATATATGTGTTCTATGATTTGCTAGATTTGACATGATGTATATCATATCCAAAATTCAGCTCAATCGGACGAAGTATATAGAACTTTCATACAACGGGAAAACCCCCCAGGTTACGTCCCTGGGGGGTTTTTTGGGAAACCAACCAAAATGGCCCACCCTATAGACCATACCTTACATCATGCAAAAAACCGCAGGTCTCTAGCTCTTCTAGTTTCTGAGCATTTGCGACTCGGACGGACGGACAGACGGACATATCGGACACATAAGTGCATTTTTTTCAAAATTGATGAAAATGCACTAAAAACCTGAATTGGCGCCATTTTTTCCCACAAAAAAACTTTGTTTTTGCTGATAAGCAGACATACCTTGCCTTTGGTACCGGAAACATGAATGACCTTGAGCTGGTCCAGGTCCTCCAGCTCCACTCCGGCCCGCTGGAGGTACTTGACGGTCTCCGACTTGTTGACGTTCTTGACGTCGCCGCCCCGAGTCAGAGTTCGCTGGAGGAACACCGAGTTCGTGGCGAGTCCGTTCAAGGCCGCGATAGCATCCTGGAACGACTACCTCGTGATTACCTTGCTAGACGAAAGGAGATTAGGCTCACCTCGTAGGTGCTGGAGCGGTCCTTTGATGCGATCTGGGAGCACCCTCGCTGGCTAATTGAGTTCATGGCTCCCAATATTTTTCTAAAACGAGACTCAAAACAGGTTCGGAGGCATCGAAAATGCATAATCTACTGCGATGAGAACAAAATACGCCGTCAGTCGTCGAAAAGAACGTGGGGGTCAGACTCGGGGTCGACGCGACGTTGATAAGCCGGCTTGTTCGATTACCGATAGTTTTACGTCGCGGCTGGCGAGAACTTTGATTGCTTGCTTCCGTGTAGCGCAACAGGGAGTTGACTCATCACTTTTCATTCAACTTTTTGCTTATTTTGCAATTATCTGCTTTTCTCTCGCGCGGTTCATTTGTTTACATCGGAGACGTCAAAAGTGACGTTTGCGTCTGACAGCACTTTGACATTTAGACTTTCTATTAGTGAGTTGGCAAGACGGAGTCTTTTGCGTAAAACATTTCGTTGTAATATTCGTATATTCCGTCTAATTTTGTGTATTTAACGTGTCAAATTGCTAACGATTCCTTCTTAAATCAATAAAATAGTGTAAGTAAGTGTAGAGAATAAGTTTGGAGGCGCTCTGATACGATCCAAAAAGTCATAACAAAGTCAGGAAAAAGTGCAATGCTCTAGAAAAGATCCGATAAAGAGGAGAAATCTCGCTAAAATGACCTGGCCATCGTCTCGCTCGCAGCAGCAGCAACAGACTCAAAAGAACCCACTGCACGAAAGTGCGACCCAGCCTCAGGTAACACAATCAGGCGTACAAGATGATGTGTCTTTTCTATGCCGTTTGTGTGTGATAATCCAGTAGTTGCTCAAAAATCAATATGATTGTTAAAACTCATTATTTCGTCCCGTAGAAGTCCCACAAGTAGATCGTGGTCGAGAAGGCCGCTTTTGGGCGATTTTAGAACCTGCACGTCCAGTCCACCGTAGATCTGTGTATTCCATATGGGCCACCTTCGGCCCTCGAGCTCAGGCGTGTTTCTCGCCGCTCAGTAGGTCAGTGACTGCGAATCGACCTTCAAAACAGCATTCCAGTCGCTTCAAGGTGGCTGATAAAAGGCTCCTCTTCAGAGCAGAACTTTATGTGTTGACTTTTTGCACGTACCAGTAGTCAATGTTCGCCAGAAGCCCTCCGTTCAAGGTCCTAATCCACCCCGCTTTCCCATTCCAGACATCTCAGAACTGGAATCGTCGGAGCAACAACTCATCAGCCAATTTGCAACGCCAATATTCCCAAGACCTCCACCAACAGCACAACTCGGTTGCCTCATACTTCACTGCATCTAATGCCCATAACATGACTTCTCAGTTCAACGCCGCTCAGGCCTTCGGAACGCCCAGCAACAACAACGGCGATGGCTGGGACGACTGGGGCTGGAATGAGGACCAGCAGGCAGCCAACTCGATGCCCAACAACAACAACAAATACGTGTATCAGGGCAATCCTTTTCCAGCTCAGAACCCGCCGCCCCAGCAGTTCCAGGGTCAGTTCCAGCAGCCTCCTGCAAACCAAGCGGACGCCCAAAACTACAACTGGAATAGCTGGGCTGCGTCGCCTGCCGCTCCGAGTCAGGCTCCCCCCAGCAGCGTTCCTCCCCCAATGCTGAACGACTACTACGCGGCCCAGAGGCCCAAGCCCAACCCTCAGCTAGCTAGGGTCATCAAGACGGATCCGTCTTTGACGCCTCAATGGTCTGTTGACAGCCAGGTGTCCCAAACATCGAGCGAGAGGTCGAACGAGAGCGAAAACTCCCGCAGCTCGGCAACGGTGACCTCGGATGAGGGTGGAACGGGCTTCTATGCACACCAGTTTGCGGAGAAGAAGGCCAACGTCGTCCAGAATGTCCAGACGGTGTCGGAGTCCGCAGTGAAGCCCTCCTCCGACATGGACAAGCTGGACCAGGCGCTGTTCGAGATGAACGTGATGACGAACAACAACCAGCCCCACAACAGCTGGCTTCTGCAGTCCTCGACGACGCCCAAACCGCCCTCTCCAATGCAGCAGCCTGTCCAGGCTACGCCCCCTCCTCCCCAAGGTGTCCAGGCCACGCCTCCGGTGCAACAAAACTTTCAGGTGCCTCCTCCGGTTCACCAAAACTATCAAGCCCCGCCTCCGGTTCATCAAAACTACCAGGCCCCGCCCCCTCAGCAGCAGAATTTTCAGACTCCGCCTCCTCAACAGCAAAACTTTCAGGCCACGCCCCCTCAACAGCAAAATTTTCAAGGCGCGCCCCCTCAACAGCAGAACTTTCAAGCTCCACCTCCTCCACAGCAAAATTTTCAGACCACGCCTCCTCCGCAACAAACTTACCAAGCCACGCCCCCTCCTCCGCAGCAGAATTTTCAACAACCACCAAGTCAACAAAATTTCCAAGGCCCACCCCCGCCCCAGAGCGTTCAGGCTCCGCCCCAAAGCGTGCAAGCCCCGCCTCCTCGACCCAGCGTCCAGGCCACGCCTCCCCCGACATCGCAAGCGCTGCCACCCCCAGCATTTTCCAACATGTCCAAGAGCTCGGGCAACCCCTTCAAGCGCAGTGGCCAGATGCAGCACCACGCCCTCAACTTCCAAGCCCCGACCTCCAAGCTGCCTTCTTTCATGCCAAACAACTTCAACAACCACCACCCGGAACCCCCTGCGGCGTCTCAAAACCAGGAGAGCTACTTTCAGCCGCCCCAGAACAACTTCCAGGGCTTTAATCCGGAGTTTCAGCAGAACCTCCAGTACCAGGGGTACGAGAGTCACAACCCGCAGGTCAGGGAGATCCCCAAGCCCGAGTTTCCTCCCGAGCCTCAGGCTAACAGCTTCGTAGAGCCTCCGGCTCCAGCTCCTGCTTTCAATCAAGAAGAACCTCCAGCCGTCACGGAACCCGTGGAGCACCTGAACCAGGAGGTGGTTCCTCAGGAGCAGCCCGACCCCTACAGGCCCATCAACGTCGTTCAGAACGTCGAGAACCAGTCGGTGCAGCAATCTGACAACGCCAGGAGCCGCGTGGAGTCGGAGAGGAGCGAGAACAGCGGAAGCTGGGGAGCCTGGGGAGACTCTCCGAGGAACTCGCCGGCCCCCGTGGCGACAGTGGCACCCGTTCAGCACCCAGCAGCTCCGGGGCCCCCCGTTCAGCACGTGATGCCTCTTCAGCAACAGGTGAGTCGGGTTGGTGTGGTGCTGGTTTATGTTTTGGGGGTTCATAAGTGGAGTCAGAGGTGGAACTCGGAACAAAAATTTTTTTTTGATATCCATGATTTTTAAGTCAAACAGAGCCCGCCTCTGACTCCCAGTAGTCTGTCAATTGTTTTGTGCTCCGTTCATTTGTGCTCGTCGTTCATTCCCCCAGGTATCCGCATCCCAAATCATCGCTCACAACTTGCACAGCTCCCCCCACGCACTGGCGGTGGGCAGCAGCAAGCCACATCATCATTCACCGCGAGTGGTAGCGCCCCAAAACTCGCCACAGCGCAGCAACGCTCTCCACTTGTCTCCCAACTCATCTCAATCGCCCCTCTATCACCCCTCAATGCCCCCCCAAAACCACTCAACCCCCTTGTCGCTCTTCCAGGGAACTTCTACTTCCTTCACGCACCCACCATCCCCAGACCCAACGCCCGTCCCTGACTTCAGCAGCCAGGAGACGGTGCATCCCAACAACGACCGAAACGAGTACCTCCAGACGGGTCATCTGTCGGAGGACAACTACAACATCCCCACTGCCAGCTCGTCAGACAGACGCAGTGTGGAAGCGAACGACAGCTTGCCGCCCCCCGGACTCTCCAGGTACGTTCCTGGTCAGCCCGAGAGCGAGCCGACTCAGTCTACGCAGGAGCCACCCCCGGGACTGGACCGCATGATCCCGGGAACCGAGCTGGAGAACTCAACGGAGCTGAACATGGCGAGGGAAGCGGACGGGCAGGTGTCGAATCTGCCGCCTCCGGTGAGGAGACAGGCGCCCAACATCGAGATCACCGACAGGAACCTCTACACGGTGCCCGGGGAGAACCTCGCCGAGCCCAGAGTGGTGCCTGGAGTGGAGGACGACCGCAGTGCCGCGGCTCCAGTGCCTTCAATCGAGCCCCCAGTGCCCGAGCAGGAGCGAGAGGTGGCCGTGGAGGGCGAGAACCTCCAGGACCACCGTCCAGGCGACCCGATAGAGGGCGCTGACACGTTCGATGAGGGTCCAGCGAGAGGCGAGAGCGAGTCCCAGCTCACGCAGGAGACGACGGGTCGCAAGGAGACATCCACGAACGACGACAGCGACCGCGATAGGAGCTACTTCCGCAACAAGGAGGGCGCCAGGAAGCTGCCAGGAGGTGGAACCAAGAAGGAGCGCTACGTGAGCGACGAGTCGGACTTTAGCGAGGGCGAGAAGAAGCGATACACTCGTGAGGGAAGCGTAAAGCAGGACAGAGCCCGTGGGAGAGGAGAGTACCGGGAGGAGAGACGTCGTGAGGAGAAGGAGGCTAGGAGGCCACGTGAGGAGCGCGACAGACGAGACCGATATGACAGGGATCGCAAGAGATACGACCAGGACGAGTCTCGGTACGACCGGGACCGCAAGTCCGGGAGGAGACACAGACGCGATGACGAAGAGGAGGAGCTGGAGCGGCTCGAGAAGGAGCGCCGTCACCGCCGCAAGGAGGAGGACGAGTACGTGAGAGGAGCTGACCGGGACAGGCGTCACAGGAGACACCGGGACGAGCGAGACAGGGACGACAGGCGTCGAAAAGGTGGGTGAAATTGCCTACATCTTAATTTTTAGCTTCTATGGAATGGAATTCGATAGCTGTCCTTTCCAGTAGAAAGAAAATCGCTAAAACCTCCATTTACCTTATTTCTAGATGACCGGGACAGGGATGATCGCAGACGAGACAGGCGAGATCGCTACGACTACGACTACGAGTTCGAACGAGGAGCTGGCACTCGGAGCGAGAGGAGTCACCGAGACGAGAAAAAGTACTCCAGCTACTACCAGCAACCAAGTAAGGCTCTCGTCTGATTTTCCAGGACCATTTGAATTTTTTTGGACAATCAGTCTAAAATTTTAGCAAGATGTTGTACCTTTTGAACCCTGTGAAAGCTTTGGTAGCCCCCATTATAATCTCAGATTTTATTGGCCATAATTTTTGCGACCTTGGATTTAGCCAGGTGGATAAAATTCACAGCAAAGTACAGGAAGTGCTTCCTGCAATATGTCAGGTGTCGAGTCAGGAATTTTTGTGCAACCAGAAGCTTTTTGTTTGCTTCATAAACTTGTTCAAACACTTCTGCGACTTCTGAGCTGGACATGAAAGAAAAAATTAATCAGCCTTTCCTAATTTTCCAGCTTACCCAGGCTACGACCCCTACACTTACTACCAGCAAAACCAGGCGTACTTTGAGCACCTGCGAGTCACGAACCCGCAGGCCTACGCAGAGTGGTACCGCAGCTTCTGCGCCCAGTACCAGGCCCAGATGTCCCGGGACGTGACCACGGATGGCCGCGAGTCCGTCCACTCGGGTCGCAGCTCCGTGCACGGGGAGAAAGACAGGTGAGTTGCTGCCGATAGCCGACTGGTTTGTGGTGAAACGTCCCTCGTCCGGTGTGTGGTGTCTTGATTAAGTTAATTTTTCCTAGAGCTCTATGGTGTGACGTGATTTTTGAATTTAATTTTTCAGTGAAAGAGAAACACCTGCACTCACACAAACAAGCTTGAGTTTTGCACGACACTTTGATTTTTGAAATTCAAGTTCTATCTTTGTTCATTCATTTCATTCTGTTATTAATTTTACGATCCTTCCTTCGACCATAACGATATACTGCACACATGCCCACAGACACCAGAGAGGGGCTTGTCTGGAGTGACTTTTGTTTAAAAGAGAGCCAGTCTTTGAACTCCCAGACAAGCCCCATCCAAGTGGAAATCGCCTCGCCCGACAGTTTCAACACTTCGCGCCTCTAAATTTGATATGTAATCACACGAATAGGTACAAAATGCCCATTCAGCAATTTTACGATCCCAATTATCATCGGTTGAATCAGTCACATTCGGGTCATTACATGTTGGACCAAAGTTTGCCAGTTGGAACCGGTGGCGGATATGTAGATGCGTATTTAGCAGGTGGCGGATGGGCGCCAAGTGGTCCAACCTCTCTCATAGCCGACGCATACCCGACTTTCAACAACAACGGTTCTACTAACAGTTACTTCCAGCCCAGGTGCATATCCAAATTTTTTGTTTTCATTCAAAAAACCTATCAACATCATCCTCAATCACAAGAACATGCAAAAATGGCGCGAATTCTCATGCATTCTGGGGCCGGGCTGAGTCCGCAGAATGCATATACGCGAAACTGTCGCCGATTATCATGCTACCATGAGACCTTTCGAGCCTCTCGCATCTCACCTCATTCATTGCAACCGAATTGGAAGCGAAATAAAAACAAAATTTGCTTTTTGTTATCATTTTCCTGTTCTCTCTATGCCAACTTTTGATTTTTTACGAGTTTCAATGTTCCGATGAAGATGATAAGTTGTTGCCTTTTATTTTTGCATGCACTTAAGAACAATATTTAGTCTGTAAGTAGCTTCCAGCGGCTCTTAATGGCCCCCACTGACCTCCTCCACCCCGTTTAGGATGGATCCGAACACGTCTCTTCCCCCGCTGAGCCTCAATCAGACGGTCGAGGAGAACCTGCCGCCCGCCAGGACGAGCCCCGTCAAGTTCGGGACCTCTCACTGCACTGCCAGTCTGTCCCACGGCCTGCTGGTCTCAGTGAAGCCTCGGTACTCAAGCAACGGCTTCAGTGACGTCGTCAAAATCTTCAGCTTGAGTGAGTTTCTTTGATCTCCATAGAGTCTAGACCCCCCTGGAATTTCCATCTTAGCTGAAAAGGCTCTGCTAGCTGGAAAGGAATTTTCCAGCTAGAAAATCTCAGTCTAGACCCTATGCTCAGCTCTCCTTGTCCGTTCTCTAACCTTGCTTCCCTTAAAGGCATCAACGACTCAACGAAACGCCTGTTCCAAGTGTTCCCGGGCCCCCTAGTGCGTCCCTCGACCCACAAGAAGTCCGTGATCGAGTTCTGCGAGGAGCAGATCCGACTTGGGCCCTTCGGAGCCGCCATAAAGTCGCGTGGAAACTCCACCAGCAGCATCTTCTCCGCTTCGTCGCAGGCCAGCAAGGCCTCCTTCAGCCTCATCTGGAGCTACTTGATCCTGCTGCTGCGCCAGAACGGAACTTTCGTCGGAACCGACATCTCCGAGCTGCTGATGCAAAACAAGAAAGAGTTCCCGTGCGACTCGCCGGCCCAGGTCGTCCCCAAGTCGCTCAGTAGCGGCCGGGAGTCGACCCTCTCTGACGTCCGAGAGTCCCGAGAGCCCTCTCCTGCTCCCAGAAGCGAGGAGGACTCGCGTCGCAGGTCCTTTGACGAGGAAGACGAGGACGAGAAGAGCAAGAAGGTCGCTCTGACGGAGACGGAGGTGACTGAGAAGTTCCGCAACTACCTCATCTACGGCAATCTGGCGGAGGCGCTTGAGTGGGCGACCGAGAACAACTTGTGGGGCCACGCTCTGTTCCTCGCCTCCAAGGTCGATCGTCGTCAGCACGCCAACGTCATGATGAAGTTTGCCAACAAGCTACTCCTCAACGACCCGCTCCAGACTCTGTACCAGCTCATGAGTGGACGCACACCCTCCTCCGTAACGATGGTGGCTGCCGACGACAAGTTCGGGGACTGGAGACCCCATCTGGCCATGATTCTGTCGAACGCATCGGACCGGCCAGAGCTGAACCGGAAGTCGATTGCGGTGCTCGGGGACTCGCTGTACAACAAGGGAGACCTCTTTGGAGCCCAGTTCTGCTGGCTCCTGGCCGACATCCCTTTCAGCAAGTACGCGGACGTGAACAGGGAGTCCAACTTGATTTCCAACAGCCCGAGTGCCGTGCGACTGGTGCTTCTGGGATCTTCGCAGCACAAGGCGTTCAAGGAGTTCGCCACCAACGAGGCCATCATCATGACTGAGATCTACGAGTACGCTAGGACCTTGAATGGGGAGGAGTTTTCCATTGCGGAACTTCAGGTGAGTCTTACTTTTCTTTGGCTTTTGAAAACCGAGTCAAAAATTGAGGGTCGGGAAAAACACCGTTTTCATGAGGCTTCCCAGGGTTATTTTGTTCTATTTACTCATATTTACTTCATTATTTTCTTATAAAAAAATGCGTAAAGGATGCAGTTAAAACATGTATTTTTTTGTGGAAGAAAAATCTAGCCGTTTTCCCAGGAAAAATCGAAAACCTTGATTTTTATCGCTATTGAGAAATTTTCTATCAGAAAATTTGAACTTTGGACAAGTCTAGGAGTTAAAATAATTTTTTTCAGCTCTACAAGTACCTCCTGGCCACCAGAATCCTGGACTACGGCATGCAGCTCAAGACTCTGCTGTACATGGAGCAAATCGCGTGCCAGATCATCAAGAACCCGTCGAAGTTCGAGCACAATTTCATCGAAAAGGTAAGAATCCAAGTCCTTTTGAGACCCAGGGACTCAAGTTTCCTTCCAGGTTTACGTGCTGGGCGAGCGTCTAAAGTACTCCGACCCCGTCATCGAGAAGGCCGTGGACGAGGCAGGAAGCCCCAGCTCCGTGGAGGACCAGAAGTGGCTGCAAGACCTGCGGGAAGTGCTGAACCAGTACAACGTAAGACCATCCCCAATTTCTCCCCACCAAAACCCCACTAACCCAACTCTCTGATCCCCAGGCTGGCGCTCTCACCTATGAGCGTTCCCAATCACGGGACTTCTCGTACATGGCGAGTACTCCTCAACCGAGCGCCAACAACTCCCACTACCAGCAACCCTCGGTCCCACCCGCCATCCCCGAATCCGAGTCCCTGTCCCACGAGTTTACCCAAATCACGCAGGGCATCAACCAGCTGAACCTCCAGTACCAGCCGCAGCAGGAGGAGCAGCCCTCCTCGTTCGTTCCTCAGCCCTCGGATCAGAGTCAGCTGGATGGAACGCAGTACCAGTGGAACCAGCAGCCCGAGTCGTACGCCCAGCAGCCACCGCAGCAGCAGGAGGAGCAGTACCAGCAGCAGACCAGTGAGCAGCAGCAGGGCGAGCAGTTTCAGAGCAACTACAACTACGGGGGGCAGATCTATGACCCCATGAGTCAGGGCCAGGCGTACAGCTCGGGGTTCGAGTCGCAGCAGAACAGCTACGACTACTGGGGACAGCAGCAGCAGCAACAGCAGGGGAACGAGGAGGTGAGTTCCGGCCAGGTGTAGAGTAGCTTTCCTCAATGACGTCTTTGAAGCTTTTTTTGGGTTCGGTTAACATTTTTCTTAATTCTTAAAAACTGATACTGGCTTTATTTATCATCTTGGGCCAAATTTCTCCATTCAATAAAAAATTTCATTCAAGAAAAATGCCGAAAGCCTGTTCCAAGCTTTAAAAAAAATTCTTAGACAGAAACTAAATGAAATCCCCAGTATTAAAGTCTAGAGAAGTATTTATGGAGTCCCTCTAGGTCCTAAAAAATAAAAAAAATGGATGTAAAAATTTTTGGAAAAATAATTGGCTTATGAAGAACCCTGTAGTTGGTGTTTTTGAGTTGATTAAATTTTCCGTTGACTAAATTCCGAAACTTTGCCCCTGGAATGCAGCCAAAAGCGGCGTCCAAGGAGGAAGAGCCGAAGGAGAGCGAGGCAAGCCCCGTCTCAAGCGCGGTTCAGCCCCACCAGTCGACCTTTAACGCTTTCCAGGAAGTAAGTGTGAGTAGTAGCAATTTCGGGTTACGCAAGCGTGTGAATTTCAAGCTGAATAGCGAGCAAGAGTGCGTGGAGGAGCAGGCAGTAGCCATGCGAAAAGTGTATCGCAAAAAGACGCGCAAAAAGAGGTGCAACTACGAGCTCAGGAGGTACAACTCTCTCGGGAGGGACACGCGGGTCAAGAATGTCGTCTACAACGGCACATATCCCATAGACCTACCGCTCAAGAGCAGGTTCGAGGGGTCGAGTTCGGAGGGGAGTGAGGAGGAGCAGGGGGAGGGGGAGGCGCTCCAGACTCTGTCAATGCAGGAGCTAGTTGAGGACCGAAGTGTCAAGTTTAACCTGGCCAAGATCCGCAAGGAGTTCCAGAGTAGCTTGTCTGAGTTCGAGAAAATCCTCGCCAAGAACGGGGCCCGAGCTAGGTTCGTCCAGACGTACGCCATAGATGAGCCCCTCAAGTAGACTCTATGCCTTATCTAGAGACCAATATTATGAACCTTTCTTCCCGCTAGTCGATAAAATGTACTAAAAAGTCTAGCACAATAAAGTAGAGATTCAAAATCGAAAGCTGGCTTTTACTGGAGTGGGAGACCCCCCTTTATGCCTAACACAGACGCTAGAAACTGAGAGTCCTTGAATTCCAGGCGCCTCTTCCGACCATTTCCATGCCTGGCACCAAAAACACAAAATCCTACTTTGACGAGGACTCGCACGCGCCCGAGGGCGGCAAGTCCCAGACGGGCACCAGCAAAACGGAAGGACAAGCGAAGAAGATGAGCCCCAAGGACGCTGGAAAGCAGGCGAGGTGAGTCTCAGCACCCTTTTCTGGGTCTTTTTTCTAACGATTTGCGTCTTTTTCAGCTCGGGCTGGCTCGGCGGCATCTTTAGCAAAATTACTATGAAGCCCAAGAATCAAATGATCCTGCCGGAAGACAAGAACCCAGCCGTAAGTGGATGTAGATTATTCTGTATCCCTTTTCTCACCCGAAAACTCTTCTACAGATCGTTTGGGACCCAGAAAAGAAACGCTGGATCAACACTGAGGACGGAGAAGACGAGCAGGCTTCGTTCAAGCCTCCCCCCAAGATGGCCGACCTGATGGGAAAGACGGCCCAGCCCCAGCCCGTCATGATGGCCCCGGTTCCGCAACAGCAGGTGGCCCCAGCGCCAGCTCCAGTGGCAGAGCCGACCCCAGTGGTGCCAATGATGGCTGCTCCCGAGGCAGCAGCTCCGAACGGGCAGGACGCCAACCCAACCCCGAGGCTTCAGTCGAACATGTTCAAGCTTCAACGAAACCGAAGTAGGTTCTTTTCACTCGGCAGAGGGAAATTTAGCTAAAGTGTACTTTTGCAGCTCTGAAAAAGTCGTACGTGGACGTCTTTAACCCATCGGGGGCTCCCATGTCCAAGCCGGCTGAGACGATCATGGCTCCAGCTCAGCCCTCGGGCCCCACTCCTCAGACTGGCTTCTTTGTTCCTGGTCAGGTGCCGCAGTCGAACGGCCAAGCAGAAGTAAGTGTCGTGTGTGCTTCAGGTTTTATCCGCCAGTGACGTAGCTTGGGGGCTCTGGGGCAAGTTTTTGGCTCTAAAGATCCAAAAAGAAAATTTAGAAAAATTTTAAAAATCCAACCTGGTCTGAAAAATCCTAAAAACCCCTCCAGCTACGTCACTGCTCTCCTCATCATCGCTAATCCCCTCTCTGCAACCCCCGTAACCCCGTAACTCGTGTGATTTTTGACAAACGTGAGGCTAACCAGCTAACCCAGTGTGCTTCCACTGATAGTCGCCGGTTTCCATGGCCCTCATTTTTCTCTTCTAGGCGTTGCCAAATCACACTTGTCATGTCTGCCGCAAGGTCGCAAAGATCCTTGCCGCTCTCGAGTATTTTGCCGAAATCTTGCTCTCTCGCGTCCTGGGAATCTGGTTTCCGTCCTACTTCCCCACATTCTCATCACTCTGATCGCCATGCATTTCAATGACCGCTTTTCTTTCGCAGGGTGCTCCGCAATTTTACGACCCCAATCAGTTTACGAGCTATCAGCAGTAAACAAGTGAGAGAGAGACAAACATGTAAATAGTGAAAAGTTTTTATAAAGCATAAAATGTAATCAGAAGAGCTACCAGCTTCGTAGATAGGAAGTTATGAAAATTGATTGTGAAGGGAATGAAGTATTAATGTTAGGCCTTGATTTTCACAGTGGCTTTATCTTGTATCCTTTGTACGTATATTTAAGTCCCGCGTCGCCTGGGAGCGGCATCCATGAGGACAAGGAAAGTTTCCACATGGCACTACTGACGATAAATGATAACTGTTGCAATTACGAATCATCTAATGACATCATGGATTTCAGATTTTATGTTTATGCAAATATTATGTTATGTATTATGTAGATGATTTTGTTGAAACTGATAAGCTTTTGTTGGAACTTGAAGCAGGAACCTACTAAGATAGTCAAATGGGGGAATAAATAGAGCAGAGGTTTTGTATATTTTATCACTTATATATATTGTTTTAGTTTTCTTAGCAAAACGTGCATTACAATGAATTGACTGTGTTCGGCACTTGCATTTGGGTGACCCTGGACTCACTCACTGTAGTCTAAAAGTATTCGAAGCTACCCCTTTTCTTAAACTAGGACCCCCATATTTAGCTAAAAGACATATAACAGGCAAATTTAGTTCATTGGAATGAAAAGTTGTGGGCTGTTTAAAAATATTGCGTTACGATTCATCAAAAGAAACCTTAAACTATACCGGAAATATATATCAGGTTTACTCAAAAATAAGAGGGCTTTTTACTGATGCAAGAAAGACTTCAGAAGGTGAGTTTTATTGATTGAAAAAGACATTGACATTGTGGTCCAAAAATCCAAGAAGTTTTGAGCTTAAAAATGACTCATTTTCAATAGAAAGAATTCAAACTGTTGGGCTACTTGAAAGCTTCTTTAGCACGTGGCGTCATTTATCCACTCGTGTTTTGAATTCCACAGACGCCTATTTCCAGCCATTGAACGTCTCTTGATAAAATTTTCACGCGTCTAAAATCGAAACTACCGTATTTCTCCGAACTCAACGCCACTAAATTGTTTAATTGGCCTAATGAGTCCAGCAATTTGAGCCTCATTACGGGTCACAACCACTTTCGTCAGTCCAGCTCCTTGCAGTTTTGTTCAAGCAGCCAAGAAAGATGGTCGACTTAGAAAAGCCTTTGAGGTTTATCATGAGGGTCTACAAGTACTACGGCTTGTGGCACGACGGGCCCTGGAAGAGATTCAACCAAGCTCTCGGGTTCGCCCTGCACCTCCTTATCACCACCCCTCTGATCCTCGCCATGGTCATGAACATTTTCATGGTCGAGAACCTGGCAGAAATGATCCAGCTGATGTACATTTCGTTCTGCGAGATCGCCCTGTGGGTCAAAGTCATGACGGTCTACTGGAAGAACGCAAGGGTTGTGGGTCTGAAGCGACGACTGGAAGAGAAGTTTTTCCTCGTAAGAAAATCCACTGAAAATGAGCCAATAAAAAGCTTTGAATTTAGCCCAGAAATTTCGAGGAGGAGGAGCTAGCCTGGAGAGCCGTGAAGGAGGTTGTGCCAGTCTCGTACGCCTACTACGGAGTCTCGCAGTTCACAAACGTCGCCATCACCTTCGGGAAGCCCCTCATCGCGCTGATGGGTGGGGCAAATCAGTGTCCCTTCAACCAGTGGTTCTTTGGGCTCCAGTGCACGCAAGGGGGCTGGGTCTTCTGGTTCCTGTGGGCCTACCAGGCCTTCGGGATGACCATGCACTGCTGGCTGAACATCACGACGGACATCCTGCTGCCCTACTTCATGACCAGACTGGCGGGTCAGGTGGCCATCATTCGCAGGAGACTCGAAGCCATCGAGGGGGAGGAGAGCAAGGCAACGGAGGAGCTCAGGGAGTGCATTGAAGTGCACCAGAAGGTGACGACGTTCATGGCGGACGTGCAGGACCTCTTTTCTCTGCCGGTCTTCGTGCAGCTTCTCATGAGCTCCATTGTCCTCTGCTCCACTGCGTACCAGCTAACGACCGTACGTTGAGGGTTTTTTGTAGTGAAACTTTTCTTTACTTTCGACTCTTCTGCAGGTGAATCCTCTGGACGACTTCAACAACTTCCTGGGATTCCTCCTCTTCATAGTCAGCATGCTTTCCCAGATATTCCTCCCCTGCTACTACGGGAGCCTGCTCCACTCCGAGAGCTCCAAACTGGGATTCAGCGCCTACAGCTCCGGCTGGATAGCCTTCTCGAGACGTTTCAAGAAGAACCTGATGTTTTTCCTCATGAGGACCAGGGAGCCCCTCACGTTCATGGCCATGCACTTCTTTCAGCTCAACCTCAACACTTTTACTTCGGTAAGATTCAGGAAATTTTGGAATAATTCAGGAAGATTATGGTTCACCTTTGGGACTTGTTAATTTATTTTTGGTTCTGTGGGTTTTTCGTTAACCCTAAATTAGCGACACCCAAGGGTCTCTTAGAGCTTTAAAAACGACACCTTGAAAACATAGCTACTCGACGTTCTCCAAAACCTAACATGAGTCATTTTTCAGGTACTGAACTCGTCATACTCGTGGTTCGCCCTGTTGAAGAAAACGCAGTCCTAAAACGTTTTGTAATCTTGTGTAAAAGAGGTGAATAAATTCTTTCTGTGAAATACGACAAGCGACTACTTACTTCCACCCATTCGTCACTTCCCTCGAACCCTCTCCTATCAGTCAAAGCCTCGCAGCTCTCCTCACTTATGAGACGCGAATTTGAGTGTCAAGTCTCAGTGCAAAATGAGCTGCTGTGGAGGCGACATCCCTCCCACTCCTGAGGGGGGTTTCCGGAGACAACCAGTCCAGAGTAATCCCATTGCTAGTTTCCCCAGTCCTCTAAAGCCCCATTCTAGGTGAACCCCTGCGAAAGAAGCAGTGCACGGACGTCCTATGCCTGTTCTTCTTCGTCACCTGCATCGTGGCTTGGGGCGTTGTTGGAAAAATTGGTACGTTTTTTCGCCCTCTCGTGACTTTTTTTTCGTGAAGAGGAGAAATTTTCCAGCGATAAAAAACGGAGACTTGCAAAAGGTCATCTTGGTCGCCGACTCCGAGAACCGAAGATGTGGCCTCGACAGCGAGGTCTTAGACAAACCCTTCTTGCTGTCTGCCAATTTCTCGCAGTGCCTCAACGTCCTCACACCCCTCAACGGCTGCAAGACCTCGTTCTTTTGCGTGCACCAGTGTCCCACTGAGAACTTTTCCTTTTCCCTGAAAAACTGCACCCACGAAAAAGGCATAGATTTCTATCGGGAGAACCTAGTTTGCCGCAGGAAGGACCTTCATGAGTCTCACACGTACTCGTGCGAGGAAATGGATGCCATGGTGGAGAAGGGAGAGTGCATCAAGACGTACAACGCCTCCAAAATCAGTAAGTCACTCCTGTTTTCTCCAGATCTGACTATTTGCTTCCTTAGTTTCGAACTACTGCGTCCCCAAACACCTCAAGTTCAACCCGGCAATTTTCATGGACGGAATCGACAACTTCCAGAAGTACTTTGAGTTTGCTTCGGGCGTCCGGGAGGTGATAGCTGGCTCTCTTGTTGCCCTTTCTGAACAATTTATGGTTTCAGCTGGGAGTGAGATTCATTGTGGAAATTCAGTTAAAGTGGAAATCGTCCCTAGTGATGGTCCTGATTGCGCTTTTCCTGTGTTTCCTGTACATTTACCTGCTTCGGTGGGTCGTGGACGTGACTGTGTGGGTCACAATCTTCGGAACCCTGATTCTCCTCGGTGTGGGGACCTACTACTCGTACGAGAGGTGGGAGTACCTCAAGGAGCACCCAGCCGACAGACCTATCGTGACTCACAACGTCAAAGACCGAATCCGAAGTTTCTTGGGACAAGAGGTGAGTAGTGATCCTAATTGGAGGTACATAACACCGGAATGACAATAGGGTCAATGATAAGGTCATCAATAGGGTTAACAATGGGACCTTGATGGGGTCAAATTTGGGTCTGAAAATGGGATGAACCCAGGGAACACCAAAAGTATGAAACTAGGTTTAATGATAAGGTAACATCACGATTTAAAATGTCGGGGCTTACCATTGAGTCAAAAGAGAGTCAACAAAAAAGTCTTTCAACTTGAAACTTTTAGAGCACCTGGAAGTACATCCTTATCGGTTCCTCGGCCTTGCTGGGAGTTCTACTGGTTCTCACACTCACTTTCTGTAGAAGAATCTGTCTCGGAGTGAGCGTTATCAAGGAAGGAAGCCGGTGAGTAAGATCCTATTTAGTCGGCATTCGAAGCCACTTCCGTTTCAGAATTATCACCGACACAAAGTGCGCCGTATTCTGGCCCTTCATTCCGTGGGTCCTACAAGCCTCCATCTTGGCCCTCGGCGTCTTCATCTTTGCCAACCAGGTCACGCTGAGCTCCAATCAGTTCGAGATAGGCGGCATGTCCAAAAGCTGCGTCTGTCGTATCCCCAACACGACTGACCAGTACTACCTCAACAAGACAGCCTGCGACCCTCAATCGTTTCTGAAGGCCTGCTCCAACATCCCCGACTGCAAGACCGCCAACTGCCACTTCAAGGAACGCGTTGACCCACCCGAGCTTGTCTTCCAGAAGGGTCTGAACTTCTTCACCTGCCTCTGGTGTCTCTTCTTCGTGTCGGCCTTCAGTCAGCTGGTCCTCGCCTCTTCCTTCTCCAAGTGGTACTGGACTTATGACAAAGAGCATTTGCCCTTCTGCTTAGTGCTCTCGATGGTGCAGAGAGTCTTGATGTGAGAAGTCCACGATTTTTATTCTCAAAAGTCTTGAGGAAGTTTTTTCTAGCTATCACATTGGCACTCTGGCGTTCGGGTCCCTGATCATTACCGTTATCCGAATCCTGCGTCTGATGCTCGAGTATGTTGCGGTTCAGTGTAACAAGTACGAGAACGCATTCACGAGGGCCATCATGTGGGTCTTCCGGTGCTTCTTCTGGTGCCTCGAGACCTTCATGAAGTTTGTCTCGAAGAAGGCCTACATCATGACCGCCATTCACGGGACCAACTTCTGCGTGAGTGCCAAGGACGCCTTTGCCTTGCTAACCAACAACTTTTTGAGGGAAGTCACTTATGGAACGGTGAGTCATCAGCTCTACTCCATTTTATCCGGATTCCTAAAAGAAAAAGGGTTAATTATGGGGTCAACAATAGGCTCATAGTTGTATTGGCTATGGGATTAAAAACTGGGTGTTCAATGGGGTCAAAAGTGGGGTTAAAAAAAGGTTCAATAATTGGCCTTGACATGGGGTCAATGATGGTGTTAAAATTGGATCATCAATGGGGTTAATAATTAGGTCATCTCTTTTAGATCCGGTCCTACATCTTTTTTATTTCGAGGGTCTTCATCAGCCTCGCAGTAGCCCTGTTCACTTACTTCGTCGTGCACCGAACAGACTTTATCTTCCCCGCCGTGCTCGTGGGAATGGCCTCCTACCTCATCACGGACATTTTCTTCGAGGTCTACGGAATGGCCATTGACACCTACTTCATGTGCGCCAGTAAGTTTCTCGCCCTCAAACCCCTAAAATCCTCAAAATCCTCTTCTAGTGGTTGATGCCGCGGAGAACGACGGAACCGTGAGGAAGCCCTACTTTATGTCGAGGAGAATGAGCAAGCAGCTCGTCTCCAACAAGGATAACGCCGCACTCCAGGATGTCGATGAGGTCGATGGTAACCAGAGATTCCTGAGAGCCGAGGCTCCAGAGAAATTCCAGGGCTAATAAAGGACTTGCTTTATTGAACTCAGTTTTTACAAGACACTCCCCTGACGCTCGGGTCATCCGTCTCCTGTGCCTTGGCAGGGGCCATGAGAGACACGTTCCGGCTTCCCAGACCCTCGAGGATCCTCTCGAGCGTGCTGCACTTCCACTTGTTGTCCCGAATGTCGATCTCCACCAGGCCCGGGAACTGCACGAGGAGTCTGTCGATGTCTAGGTCCCTCAAACTGTTGCTGGCGACGCTGAACTTGAAGAGGTTTTGGAGAGGAGCCCTGAAGACCACCTGCGTCGCCGATTCCAGGAGGTTGTGGGACATGTCGAGCTCCTCCAGGTTGGCAAAGGCCGAGAAGCTCGAGTCGATGCCGGTGAGAGTAAGGTTCTGGAGCACCAGGGACCTCAGGATCTTCGCGGACTGGATCTTGGCGAGTTCCTTGATGGCACTCTGCTTCAGTGGGTTGCTGGAGAGGTACAACTTCCGAAGACCGTGGACGTTGGCGAGGCCCGAGACGTCAATCAGGAGGTTGTCGTCGAGGAAGAGCTGCGGCACCAGGAAGCCCTCGGTGACGTAGAACGTGTTAATGTTGTTGTGGGAGGCGTGGATCCCGCTCACCTCGCACCCCTCGTTGGCTTCTCCGACCTTGAGGTACACGGAAAAAAATTTACTGGACATGATTGAGTGATCTGTACCCTACCTGGTGAATGTGGTGCACCTTCAACTGGAAGAGACTTATCGAGTTGTTGTCGACGTTCAGGTAGCAGAGCGTGTCGTGGGAGAGCTGGATGTCGAGCTCCATGAGGCTGTTCCTGTTGAACTTCAGACTCTTGATGCGCTCATTTCGGAGAAAAATCTTGGTCGGGATCCGCTCGAGCCAGTTGTTGTCGAGGTACAGGGTCTCAAGTAGCGGCGAGAACTGAAACAGGTCGGGACTCAGCTCCTTGATGAGGTTCCCGCTCAGCTTCAGCTCCTTCAGGTTCACCAGATCCGCAAAGGCCAGCGGGTCCACGTCCGAAATGTTGTTGTTGGACAGCCAGATGGTCTCGAGCTTGGAGGTGCCGTTAAAGTTGTGCTCTGCCAGCGTCTTGATGTGGTTCCGGCCCAAGCTGATGAAACGGAGGTTCCCAGCGCTCTCCAGAGACCCCACCGGGATGACTTCGAGACCTACATTTTCCGCCACAAACTCCTTGAGACCCACGAAGTGGTCGAAGATCTGGCTGGGGAGGAACTTCAAGGTCGAGTTGCGGTGGAATTTGAGGTACTTGATGTTGGGATCGACGCCCTCGAGGTTGAGGGAGTCGACGTCTGTCTCGACGTTGCAGCCGTAAGCGTGGTATTTGACGACGTTCTTGGACGTCTTGATGACGCAGTCGGCCGAAGCGTGTCCGAGGAAGACAGCGAAGAGTCTAGAAAGGGGGAATGTAGGACGCGAGAGGGGGCACAAGCGAGACTTACATGGAAAGTAACGCTGCCAGAGACATCTCAAATGCGCGAGATCCGGACCAGACTTAGATTGAGACTGCGAGAACGAGATGTTTGTTTTAGAGGAGGCTTGCGCGTACTACAAAGTGATCAATAAATTTTGATTGAGGTTAATTGAGGGATACGAGCTCGTCTAGTCACCTGAGAGCGCTCAGAATGTGCGTGTGATTTCGAGGTTCAGCTGAAGTAAAAGTCGTTTTTCGTGTTTCAAGCGGTTGTAGTTTCTTTCGGGCAACTTTCGGGTCTGCTCCCCGTGCTGATGAGATCGTTGAGTGATTCAGTCTCGAAGTACCTCCTCTGCTCGTCCAGCCCTCTCTCGCCTATCTCGTCCACTGAAAAAGGTCCCACTTAGCTCTCAGTGCTCCAATCTCGGAAGAATACTCACGGGCCACCACCAGCTTGGTGCTGAAGACCACGACCGTCCATCCCATGACCTGCACGAAGGCGTCGAGGGGGATGTAGAGCCCGTTGAGGCCCTGGTTGGGGAGGAATTCGGCGCACAGGAGAGCCGTTGCCACCACCACCGGGGCTCCTATGAGGGCCAGAACTATCCGGGTTTTCTGGAAGCGGGAAATCGGGAATTCTAAGAGCTCTCCAGGTTAAAAGAGAGATGGGAACTCACAATAACACTCCTGCTTATCTCCGATGACATCAATGAAGATGACATTCGCGCGCTCTTCATGTAATCAGTGCCTTTGATGGCGCAAACTACGAAGAGGTTGGGAGTGAAGTAGGGCAGTCTCTGTATGCAGAACGCGATCTTGAGGAGGTTCAGCAGAAACGCCGGAACCAGCATGTACGCGCCCAAGGCCGCTGTGCCCATGTGAAACCTAAACGAGACCCTTGAGTGAGTGGATCTCGGCCCTTAGTCTTACCTTATGACCGTCACGAACGAGAACAGCGCGACCTTCCACTGGGAAACCTTCGAGTCCGCTCCCAACTCCCTCATCTGGTTCAAGGTCGCGTGGTACAGTGCGAAGATCATGTCGAAGAGTAGCTGGGTCCAGAGCAGAGCGGCCGCCTCCACGAGCAGCAGGACTCTCATGAGGATGGTCTCGAAGACGTTGACGCTCTGGTCGTACTTTACCTCTCGCACAAAGATCAGGTACATGAGTCGCATGTGGGAGTACAGGAGCAGTCGGATGGAGAGCAGCAGAGCCATGAGAAACACGTCCTGAAAGGTCAAGGCTCTGAACGACGCTTAGTCTGGCTCAGGGGGCCAAGGTACCGGCTCACCTCAGTCCCTCCTGGATGAGGGCTCGCGAGTACTTGAGCAGCTTGAGCACGAAGGTCAGCAGAAATATCGCGGTCAAGAGCAAGGCCGCCGCCAAGGCCGATACTGCGATAAGGACTGCGGTGTTGGCGATGATGTTTTGGTGGAAAAAGTCTAGCACGTCGGCCCGCGACTCGGTGGTGGACCACAAGTCGATGGGGAAGATGACCAGGATGCAGAGGTTGCTGACGGCGAGGCAGAAGCTGATGTTGTTGGTCCCGTAGCGCTTGATGGCGGGGATTCCGTCGAAGAAGTGCTCTGGAAAGGCGAATCTATGAAGTCCACGAATTCCCAGACCCCCAAAATCTCACTCCGTTTCTCCTGGGTTTCTTTGGTCATATCGGCCTTTTCCAGTAGCTGAGGTATTTCTGAAGAAGCTAGCTATTTCCGCTTCGGAACTCTAGACACGACTGATAGCGATAATATTGCGATTATTACAGCAACCTTCGCCTACTCATTCCGCTAAATATTCCTTTATGCGAGCTCGTTGGCATCAATATCAGCTGACGTTGCACATTAGCACAAGATTGTCAATATTGGCGCCTTTCTTGGAGTATTCCGATCAGTCAGCAGTCGCACTCCAGACGGCAGACTGGAGAGACCTTTTTTAGTCGAAAAAATATTTTTTAAAACCCCTCAAAGTCACATGAAATATATTTATTTCCGTCTTCAGAGAATTTCATTCGAGTTCCTTAAATTAAATTAACCAAAATACAAAATCCAACATTGCTTCTCCGTAACTTCAGTATTCAGATTCTGTCAAATCTCCAACAATCTTCATGTCTTTTGGCTGCACGGAGCTCCGATATCCTTAATTGCTTACGATAAACGGTAATATTTAAATCACAATAAATTATTCAACATCCAAGAAAGTGAAAAAAGTTGGCTCCTAACGCTATAAATTCGATTGATCGTCCTTTTAACGAGCCTCTGTGTCATTGAAGTTGTTGTGTTTTCCCAGTATTCGCTTCAGCTGCTTCGACATGTAGTATGGCTTCTCTGGGGTACCGTCATTGCGTTCAGAGTCCTCAACTGCAAAAATAACCATGTTATTAGAGGGGCTCAGAAAGAGGTGATTTCAGTTAGGGGTCTCTCAGTCAGAAAAAGAAGGCCTCAGGTTTGTTTTTGGACCACTAGCTTCAAATTTGAGACCCCCAGCGTAAAATTTGGAATTTCTAGCTTCGATTGAAGAGTCCTTAGCTTGGAATTTGGGTTCTTTGGCTTTGGATTGAGACCCTTGGCTCTGAATGTGAGGCTCCTAGCTCAAATTTAGAGCCTTAATCTTGGAGTCTGAGCCCTTAAAACTTAATTTTGAGACCCTAGCTTAGAGTTTGGGATCCCTATCTTGGAAATAGGGTCCCCCAGTTTAGAATTTGGGGCCTTTTCAGGTCCTTCTAAAAAGAATAGACTAGCATAATACGAAAACGACGCTTAAAAATACTCACGGAAGCAGAGGAAGAGCGTGTCAACAGCCATGGAGTAGACGCTGAAGAAGACGCTCGCGATAAAGTACGTGCCAATAACGACGATCGTGATGGGCACCTGGATGTAGTGAAGGTCGTGGTGGCTGTAGTTCGAGGTGAGGAAGATGAACATGGTGGCTCCCATGCCGAGAGCAATGACGGCCTTGCTGAGGACGAAGAGGAAGTCGGCGACCTTGTCCAGAGCCAGCACCCTCAGGAAGTTCCGCATGAGCAGGTTGAAGGCGTCCTTGGCGCTCCCACAAAAGTTCTTGCCGTGAATCGCGCACATGATGTAGGCGTTCTTGTTCAGGAAGCGGAGGAACTTCTCGAGCAGCCAGAAGAAGCACCGGAAGAGACAGAAGATGGCTCGGGTTATCTCGTTGTCCCACTTCTTGCACTTTCGCTCGACGTACTCCAGGATGACTCTGATGATTCGGCAAACGGCTATGATGAGGGACCCGAAGGCGATGGTGCCGAGGTGGTAGCGAACCGTGCGTCCAATTCCGCGAGTGAGGGTGAAGAAGGGAAGCTGGGATTTCTTGAAGGTCCAGTACCAGGTTGCGAAGGTGGCTGCCAGCACCATTTCCTCGAAGGCGGAGATGAAAAAGACCGTCCAGAAGAGACCCAAGATGTTCACCATCTGTAATAGGTGCTAAACGTTAAACTGGGCTCGTTCACTAACTACGTCACGGTCCTCCTTCCCTCCTAGGGAGAGTTTAATTTTACGGAACACGCAAGTCAGAGGAGGAGGGGGTCAAAAAGTGTGATTTTATTGTTATAAAATTTTTGAACAACCCCTAAGCTTCCCCTAGGTTACCTTTTTACTCCTTTAAGGCCCTAAGAATGACCAAATTTGGTTGAAGATTGCCATAAATAGCTCTCAAGGTCATTAAAAAATTCTCAAGGTCATTAAAAAAAATTTCAAGGTCATTATAAAAAATTCTCAAGGATATTCGCCAACTTACGTGGAAGTACCGCACGACTCCTGGATTCTCAATGGTGATAAAGTGGCAAGCAGCATCGGAGCACGGGTCCTGGGAGCCAATCTTGTGACAGAGCCTGTTGAACTCGTTTGGGACGCAGACCTCGCCGTCCAGGAAGGGCGTGGAGCAGATGCAGGAGGTCGTAGTATTCATGCCGCTCACCTTGAAGACCTGCTCGCCGATGGAGGCCAAATACAGCCCAACCACGATGGCCACAGCGATGACCCCCACCTGCATGATCCAGGGGAAGATGGGGAAGAAGTAGGTGGAGGTGATGGCGCTCACAGCCTTGCTGCCCTCCTTGATGAGGGCGATTGCAATGACGATTCTTTTCCGGAGGAGTATGAGGACGAGGACCATGATGACCAGAACGACGCTCAGGCCGATGAGGAAGTACATCCAGGTCTCGCTCATGATGAGATACTTCTCGAAGAAGGCGCTGATGTTGGTGGCCAGTGGAGGTCTCTCAACGGGATGAGCCTTGAGGTCCACGAAGCGCAAGTAACAGTAGTAAATGCCACCTCCCAGGAGCCCGATTAGCCCGAAGATGGAGAACCAGATCACGGGTCCAGCCACCCACCTCATCATGGCGATGAAGATGAGGCAGATGAAGGCTGCCAGGACGAGGGAAGCGACCATCGTGGGCCACGTCTCAACGATGTCCTCGACCACCATTTGGCCCACCTAAAGAGGAGGATCAAGGTTAGAGGGCTAGAAACAGACAGGAGCTTCGAGTTCCTGGAAAATTAACCTTTAAAATATTTTATGAGGGGTGAAACTGAAGGATTTTGGGACTGACATTTTTTTAATATTTTTTTGTTTGTAAAAAAATTTCAAATCCAGCAAAGTTTTAGAATTTATAATTTTTGAAAAATCAATTGGAATGGAAGACATTTTCATATAAAAAACCTTAAAACCTTGATATTTTGTTGGCCGAAAAAACCAGAGGCGTAGGTAAGAAGGGGCTCTAGAAACTCAATTAAGACCCTTTCTCCATTTTCATCCTCAGGAAATTTCCAGATTTTCTAGCAAAATTATGTCAGTTCCAAAACCCCTAAAATTCACTTAAATTAAAATTCAAGCATGCAAAATATTTTGAAAATTTTTTATCCTGTTAAATGACTTATTTTTGTATATCTTAATTCAAAATCCACAAGATTCGGCATTCAAGCCCGTCACCGGTGCATTAATTCAGCTCTGTTAATTTCAGGCATTCCTTACCCCAAACAAAAGATGCAAATTCTCAAGGGCCTGATACAGTTCGGCCGAGGTTATGACCTTGCTGACGTCATTTATATCATTGGGCAAGCACCTCTTCGAAGCTAGGGGAGAAGTGTCAGATAGAAAGATCGTTCGCCAATTCCCAGAGTGGCCCCAAAGCGTAGCTTTTGTTAGTCAGTTAGTTTCTACGTTCAACCAGCGTTAGGACGAGAATTTAGACCCCACAGAACACGCCACAGAAAGACGCCAAAAGTATACCTACCATGACAGAGTCCGAGATGTTGGCCATCACGAAGACGTTCTCGAAGGCCCGGCCTATGAAGGTGTCCAGGGTGGCCATTTTATCCACGATTATCTGCTTCCCGAGTCGCCGATTGTCCTCGCACTTTTTACTCATCTTGGGCTCCCGGGCCAGCGATCGGTCCTCGGGGAAGACGATCTTGCTGGCCGTGCTCCCGAAACCCGTCGTCGTGCTGAAGGAGTCCGGGAGCATCAGACTCGTCTTGTACTTGCGGCTCTTGATTAGTGGACACTCTGATGGGAGCAGGTCCGAGATGCACCTCCTCAGAACTAAATATTCGTTTTCACGAGGTTAGACCTTTTGTCGGTTGTTTGGATTTCTTTGGTTCCCTTCTTCTTTTGGGGTTTTTAAAAGCCTTTTTAATTTGAATAAAACTCGAAGGTTTTGCCCTCTTTGGAAGTGAAATCTGGGTTTAAAGCTCAAAACAGCCATTTTGAATGAATTTTGTTAGGAAAGCTTTTGGGAGAAAATGAGTTAAAAATACTTAATATCGTTGGATTGATCTGAACTTAGTATCAGTAGATTTAAAAAAGAACCAGGCAAAACATATGTTCAAGTCGTCGAAGAAAAGATTAACCCATTTCCACCTGGGGGCCGAAAATTGATTTTCAGGTCAAAATCTTGGAAATTCTTTCTGAGAGTTTCTTATGACCAATTGAACGTGAAATTTAGGGAACCAAAGCATCACGAAAATCGCCAAGAAAGTCCGTGATCTAGGAGTTACACCAACAAAGCTACACACTTAAAGCACATTGAAAGCTCCCAAGCTCCTCCACCAGATACTTACACGACTCCGCCTTCAGGTAGTACCTGGCACACCGATCCTGGTCTATGAGCTTGTCCATGTCATCGCAGCTGCGGATGTCCCGCTCCTTGTTTACTTTAATATCACAAATCAGCTTATCCCTAATTTGGCTGAATGTTGCTTGGCTCTTGCGGCACTCGGCCACGTGGTAAATGAAAGTCTCGTTGGGACAGTTGCTTACACAGACCTGCACATGGAAGCCTCTTAGCCTCAGATACATCCTGAAGTAGATTTTGAGACTCACCTGCGGCGTGTTGCATCCTGTGAGTGGCACTCGGGGATCGGCGCACTTGGCCAGGTCGAAGAAGACTACGTAGGGTTTGTCGAGGACCTCGCTGTCGACTCCGCATCGGAGTCCGTTGGAGTCCGAGGGCACCAGAATCCGGTCCAGCTCGCCATTGTGGTAGGCTTTGGAGGCTCAGGTTAGCAATTTAGACTGAGAGAAGAAGAGTAGCTTACCGAAGTAGCCTACGAAGCCCCAGCATCCGAGGAAGGCTAGGTAGAGGAGCAGGCAGAGGACGTCGGTGCAGGACCGGTTCTCGAGGGGTCCCTTGAATCGGGGATCAAATCGAAGGGGTTCACCTGGGAATGATTGTTGAGTTAAAAGGGCTTCCAAAATATTTTTTTGCTTCTGGATTTTTTTATGGCAGTGGTGTAGACTTTTTGAGCTCTCCTTGAATTTCGAAATGGTTTATTTTTGAAGAAAATAGGCTTCTTAGGGTAGTTACACCACTGTTTTAAGTCTCTTTAAAATCTTACTTTCACGTGGATTTAGTTCGAGATCCCCCTTGCTTCCGTGACGTTCTTCTGGCTTTCCACCACAACACCCCATTTTAGCACAACTTTCTCAAAACTTCCAGAACGACTGTCTATCTCATTTTTTTTTCTCTGTCAGAACGAAACGCATGAAGGTCGTTATCACACTGCGTCCCAGGGTCGTAGTCTGGCTCAAAACTGCGCCCCTGCACCAGCAACTAGTTTGGGGATTTCTATTGTTGACTTTACTCTCGAGTGAAGTACCGCGAAGGCAAGCAAAACACAACAAATAATATGTAAACATTCGGCCCGGTCTTGAACACGTCGATTTCAGGCTGAGATCGACACATAATTAATGGAAAGCTATGGTGTCTTGGGGCGGTCAATCAAGTGCGATACATTCACTGCCATTGTTGTCTCGCAGCCCTTTTCGACACGACAAAGAGCGCATCTAGCTAATTGAAATGATTAATCTAATTTAATATATGCGATTCCCGCGTCACAGAGGCGCTTCTGGCTGATTCACCGCGGTGCAATTTAGATCTGTGCTGAGTGGTCCCCAGTTCAAGCGCAACTTGGGGCTATGGCTAGCGAGAGAGGCATGTGCTTTCGATAATGAGCGTGAAGAGGTCAATCACCGCACTGTGACTGCTCTGTGCGATATTTATTGGGTTGTAAAGCTACGATTTTAAGCGGATTCGAGTGATTTGGGAGCTTAATTTGGGCCGAAATCGATGACAAGTTTCTTTTTCGGCTATGAACTTTTGTCTACAGACGGTCTTAATTCATTTTAACATAAGCTGGAACGGAATTTGAGGGCCAGAAATGCTCTTTTCTGGATAAAGAAGTTCCCATAAAAATCCAGGGTCGTGTAGAAAAATCTGGGATAAGGAAAATGCATGGGGGTTCCAATTAAAAATTTGGCCTCAGGAAAAATTGAAGTTTGAGCATAGGATAAGAGTCGCAATCAGGGACTTAAATCTTAAACGAGACCAAAATATAGATTTTCCATTAAAAAATTACTGAAATAATCAAAACTTGGCTCCAAAATATTTTTGATTTTTTAAGCTCAAAAATCGAAAAATTTGGTAATCTTTGGGAATTGTAAAAGACCCTTAAACCCAATCTAAAGCGTTGATTCTGGACTGATTGCCTAAAAATTTTTAACTCTGTGAGACCAAATAATCCCATTGAAAAATCCTCAGTCACTCAAAAACCGATGATTTTGCTTCAAAACGCGCTAAAGCTACTCTCAAAGGCGATCACCTCATTTGGCAATCAATCATAGCCCGATAGAGCTACGGCGTCGAGCCCTAAAAGGAAATTCCAGCGACCTTGCGCAACTCAGAGTCTCGCGAGGCCTCCGCTTTTCCACGTTTTTGTCTCAAATTTATGCGAGAAATGCTGCTTCACCTCAAAACGTCAGCATTCCACCCGTAACGAGTTGCAATTATGCCCCTATTTGCAGCAAAGTGTGTCACAGCAGTCATTAGAACCACCCGGCCCGAAAAATAGAGACCAATTTTCGGACACGGAACTCGCGGGCTAATCTAAAGCACTAATATTGACACGGTAATCTTCTTATCGAGCTGTAATTGCGCTTGTGTGCGACAAATTGGGCGATCCCGAGAGCTGATAGGTAGCCCCTCCTGTTGACAAAGAGAGAGAGCTCTGCATTTCCGGGTTCTTCGCTTTGATGTTTTGTAAATGAAAGGGCCTATTGTTCTGGAGCTGGCGGCAGCTTTAATATCGCGAAACACATAATCTACAGAGTGAGTCACGACGGGAACAAAGGGCACTGTTGCTCTCTGGAACGGTTTTATCGCCTTTTCTTCGAGATTGGGTGCGACATTCACCTGTTGGACGGTCAATTAACTGCTTTATGGCCATTTTAGGACTTGAACTAGCTCTAAAATTAGCGAAACGCGGGACTGGGACTCTCTTGCCTGCTCTGAGGCCACTTTAGAGCCTCGTCAATGCCGGATTTGCCGCTAAAGTGCTCCAACTGCACATTTCACTGTTTTATTTGATAACTTTACGGCATATTTCGCAACTCGATCCGCTATCAAGTTGTCGTTTTGCTCGACTTCTTGGTAAAAAGTCGAGTCTCAGCACCAACTCACTGATGGACGAGTGTGATTACGACTTCATTGCACTTCTCGCCCGCACTTTCGATTTTAATCTGGCTGATATGAAAGTTTCACTAGCTATTGTTTCTCGTTGCAAGTTGTAACTCTCTGTAAGTTCACCCCACACTTCTCCGAGATGATGTGCCTTTTCATGCGATTTTAATTGAAGCAAAACGCGAGCAAGTTGGCGATGATGATGTGTCTAACATCACCAGCGGCTGCCTCAAGACTGACAGCACTCGGATTGTAAACAGACCATAGCGGAGTAGGCGTGTATTGAGAGTTTGAGAGGCTCGCTAGCGCTGTCTGTACTCACACCAACGACGAGCCTCGGCTGTGTTTGCAAGAAATTTATATTTGTGACTTTAATTAACTACACATCATTATTGGCGATAGATACACACAAAGCTACGAGAGAGCCCGTCTAGACGGCATGGGAGCCGCAACAGGTAGGCTGTTAATGCGGAATAATGGGCTCCAGTGTCGCGTGTGTGCGCTTTATCTAATCAGCAAACGGCAAAGACATGAATAACAATGTGTAAAGAAAGTGTACCGAGGGGTTTAGCGAGATAGCGCCAGATTGTGGTGATATCATCTCATTCCGATGTTTCTTGAGGCGGAGAATTTCCTCACCCATTTGATATTTCGACAGAGAGCCAGCTTGAGGTTCCGGTGCGGGCACTCAGATGGAAAACACGTGTTGAATTTTATTTTAGTTTTTTCGAGAGCTCTTTTATGAGTTGGATTGAGCCTTAAAAATTTTTCTCGGCTCAAAAAGCTTCTGAAAAAAAGCTTTCGAAGGCTCAAACTTATGATTTTGGTTGACTTATGAAATTCTAAGGTCCCGAGAAAATTTATAAAAATTTTTTCAGTCAAAGAACGTTGTCAAAAGTCAGTTTTAAATTTTTTTGGTGTCATCAATAGCTTCCAAGGAATTTGTTAGCATGTAAACTTCTTCAAAAATGCCTCAAAAGACCAGTCTTTATTTCCTTAAAAATTAAAATGTGGTATTTCATATGTTTAAAAAAATTAAAAGTCTTTAAAAAATGATTAAAATTCAGGCTCTCTTTGATTTTATAGATTTCAAGATTTTCAGTTTTGGAGGATTTCTAAGGTTGCCATCACACTACAAAAAATTGCCCGATTTTTGGCAATATTAGTTGCCCTGATTTTGATTATTTGCTCTGGGCAAAAATTGCCGCAATTTCGTGGCCACTGGAATTGCCTGAAATTGCCCAAATCGTGGCAATTTAAATTGCCTAGTGTGATGGCAACGTAAAAGCTTTCACTTGAAAAATTGGCCATTTCCATGTTAATCAAAATCAAAATTGAAGGCCAAAGTCATCGAGTTTACAGCCAAAAAATCCAGATGCCCAAAAAGGTTCAAAAGTTCAACCCTATCTTAATTGTACTCACCGTAGTTCACCGCCTCTACTTCATTATTCTTGGTTTTCTTGGCCATTTCACGCTGGCTCTGGTATTTAATCTGGAAAACAAGCAAATATGTTCAGTAAATTCACTTTCAACACCGAGGAACGTGCGCTCGAGACGAGATCCGAACGAAGACTGGGTGAGACAATGCAGTCGTAAACTAAGCCTCTTTGTTCTGATAACAGCGGCGAGTCTTCTCAAAACAATGACGAACCTCCGAGACGCTATCTGCAGAAACTCCCCGAGCCCAAGCAAACAGTGGGCTCTAAAAGTGAAAACGCTCCATTATCGCCCCCCGATATCTGCTTACAACTCAATCATGCATGTTTGCATTCAACATGACACCGCTCGTATCAAAAATAGGTCATCACGCTTTTACTTTCCCGCAACGTATCCTAATTATTATTACCCTCCCCATTACAGCCACGGACACATTCTGGTGCTCATTTGGGTCAACATTTAATAACTCAACTGACAAACTAGCTAGCCCTTTCCCGATTCGGCCTTGCACTGTTGCTTCTGGCTCACATGAGCCCTCATGACGCGACTTTCCCCCAAACACTCACTCGACCAAGGACGAAATTGATTATGATGATTCCGATAAACGACACAAATGACTGTCTTTGATGTGTGAGAAGTAGTATGTTGACATAATTGGCGTCATTGAGGGGTTTGTTTGCTCCCTAAACATTTGTGTTTACGGTCCGACTCGCCCCTTTCGGGGAACCGCGACCTTCCAGTGGCTCCGAGGTTTTCCCAGAGGACTCGGAATCAATAAGCGCCACATGGCCCATATTTCTCCCGCTCGCTGGTCGTCGACCCCTCGCATGTCCAGAGAGCAATTGCATTCTCCGTTTCAGCCGATTTGCGGTTAGTCGTCGTTTTCCCTGCTTTTCCCTTTTCGGTATGAAAATAGGGGTCGTGCAAAACCTTGAATTCACTTGAGGGAATTTTATCTAATTTTTCAAAGCAGCTCAGAAATTATTTAAACCTAAAAGTTAGTGAACAATTTGAAGTCACAAAATGGTTTCTCAAAAACTAGGGGCCGTGAAGGGTCATAAATTCACTTGATGAATTTTTTAGCGAAATTATAGAATCTTTTAAAAATTTTAAGTGAGATAATGATTTTTCAAAACTTGATCTAAATGACGTACAAAATTAATTTTAAACATCATTCAATCCCAAAGTGAACTTAAAACCCTCCCAGACCCTATCAAGATGCACAAACCGCAGTCACGCGATCCTTCAGCTACCCAGGCGCTCGAATAAGGAAGCAAATCGCCGTCCACTATTAAAAGCACGTTACATAATGCTAATAATGGGTTCTCAAGTCCTCCTCGTACTTTGTTTTGACGGTCAATTCGTGTGTACGCCGTGGAAAAATATTGAACTTGCTAGAGGCCGGAGGGATGGGGAAAATTGCCGCGACTCGTGAGGTGTTGGTGGCTTTCATACGAAAAGTCACGTTTTTAATTACGTAATGAATGCGATTGGACTGAAATTTATTCTTTTGTGTGAGTGGAAGTCATGTGGATTGATTTGTTGGGCTCGCGAATGCAAATTGTGACGGGGCAGAACGGCTGATTAGCGATGCTCTAAATTGTTACTCATTTTGAGCGGTTCTTGGGCACGTTGGATGACTTACGGAAAGGAAATTGGAGTTTGTTCCGGCAAGGTAGTGAGGGTAATGAGGGCTGGCGGGTGTTTCTCGATTTCGCGGTATTAAATTTGGTTCGAAGGGGTCTTTTAGCTCACAAATGAGTTCTTAGTTGTTGAGAATTTTTTTAAAAACTTTTGAGATGAGGGGGATAAGACTTTAAATATTTTTCTACACGCAAAAAAAATTGATCGACACTCTTAAAAACTCCAAAACCCTTACCTGAATTTTCAGACCCTTGAAGCATCTACTCCGAAAATGTATAAATATTCTAAAGCTTTCAACAGTGAGTCTAGATCATTGCTTTTTTTTTTTGTTGCGTGAACTTAACTCGTTAATATCTATATCTAAGCCAAGTTTTCAAAGACTTTCAAAGCCACTTGAAAAATGATTTAAAAATTTAGAAAGTTTTCCCAGTAAAGAGGCAATTGAAGGTTAATCCCAGAACCCATCAGTCAGCTTGGGAAAATTTAAGCCCACATTCTTTTAGAGCTCGGAAGGCTCCACATTTACGACTCCCAACCCCAAAAAGACCAATACCGTAATGAAGAGAGGGAATTGCGACTCAATGTTTAATCACTCATAAACGCGAATTTACGGCATTCCGTGTCAGTAGTCTCGCATATGACTAACGAGACACGAACGTAAACAATGCGCCCATTCCAACGCACCCGGCAGACACGCCGTCTCCTCCACCCACTCTTTGTTGTCCCTGCAAATTCATGCATCCCAGGGGACAGACCGGTGGAATGGTTTTTGCACAAAGATGATGCATTTTCACGGAACAAAGAAAACTCGAGTCTCCCCACGTCCTTGTTCTACTTCTCGAAGCAATGACCTTCGTCTCGTTGTCGAGGGAGGGAAGAGGGAAGCACAGTTTCATTCATAACAAAGTGACTAGACGTGAGATGGGGGTTGCCATGGTCGTGAGGAGGAAACGAGAGCTCGCCCTTCTGCGCATTATCGACGTCATTTCTGCACATTCCGTACACGAGCTGAGTTTTGTCGATAAAATTCAGCTGATTTTTATTTTGGTCGTTTTTGTGATATTTACGGCGCTTTGTTGAGACTGCCTGTCGACTGGCGGCCTGAGTCTGGGGTTTATATTTTTAAACGTAATTTAAGCCTTCAAGTACCTCAAGAGCCCTCTCCTAACGCCATCTAAAAGCCACAAATCTCCAAAATCCAGGCCCAGACCTCATCAAAAAAACTTCTCAATGCCCAAAAATATTTTCTTTTGTACAAAAACCCTTAGAAGTCTCCTCATTAATCCTGAATCTGGTGTTTTAGGTCTCATATTTCTTCCAAAAAATTTTTAAAGCTTAATTTTAGCCTTCAAGTACTTCAAAAGCCCTTTCTAAAAGCCACAAGTCTCCAAAATCCAGGCCCGGACCTCATCAAAAAACCTCGAAATAAACAAAAGTCTCCATAAAAACTTCGAAACCGAGGCTTTTGTGTGCTCGAAATCTGGTGAATCACGATCTTCTGCCCGAAACCGCAGTCCAAGGTCCTCAATGACCAGAATACAATGCCCACATTCTCCCCAACCTTGTCAATGAACTTCAATTGTGAATTGAATCAACACACAAGTCCGCTCCGTGCATGCAAATGTTGATGGAATTCCCCGCAAAAGTCGCGGCAATTATATATTTAGCTTGGATGTCACATAATTTCGCAGTCAAGTCGTTATCTATATTTACAGTGAGTGCTCATTTTGCACTCTGGCACGTCATTACAGAAGGCTGGCTGACACGCATGTGGGTCTCGACTTTTGGTTTTTTGAAAAGTAAGGCTTTTTGAAGAAAATGGCCTGCGAAGAAAATTTATGACCCGAACTAATTTACGCCTTCCAAAAAGTCTCGCGGTCTCGAGACTATTTTTGAACTTCTTCCAATAAAGATGTCAAGTTTAACACGGCTCTTGGCACTTTCCCGGCAATGGTGATCTACGAGCATCGCGTAAAAGCCGCAACCAAGTTTAATCACTTTCATTAGAAGGTCTAAATATAGCTCCGCATCTTCCGCTTTTGTTGAGCGCCGTGTTTTCGAATACTTACGTTCAAAACAAATGGTCTCGCATCTATTATCTTGTTGGAAATGCAATGAGGTTTTTTTCCGACCCACAGCAGATAGCCTCAGATCATCTGGCACCAGATTTCTGTCCGATTTCAATTATTTAATGCTGCCTATTCATGTTTTGCGGATTCACACAAAACCTGTTTATACAATCTCAACTTTTCGTTTCACTTCAATGGCAACAAGCGTTACGTTTCTTCACACTAATTTAACTTGAATCACTTAAGCCTCCAGATTGAGACCTGATTGGCTTCACGACTTCTCTGCTCGGTGGCGACAAGACTTCTGGACCGAATAACAAAAGTCGTGCATCCTGGCATGCTTTCTCGAGAGGAATCAGCTGCTTTCACGAGATTACATAGTTTTCCCGTTTTCCTGTACATCGAATTACGATAAACACGCGCGAGACTGCGTACAGCAACATCCACTCCCAGTGAGGCTGCCGAAAGAACTGAATAGTGGCTACAAGAAATACTACGAAGGTGGGGGATACTTGACTAGTCGGAGCTCCGAAAGTCAGCTGATTGGTGATTTGAATTTTGTTTGTTTAACCCTCTGATGCATTGGGTCGTCTAAATTTTCTAGGAGGTTTTTTAAATGGCTTTCTAATTAAATTTTTATCGTAATTCTTAAGGGAATTAGGGTTGATTGAAAGAATAAAAACGTGACTAAAAATTTTTTGTGAATTTTTGGAAGCCCTAGTTCCTCCCTCCTTGGGTCATAAAGTCATAATTTTGTTCCATGATTAGTTTAGTTTCATGATGAAAAAATTTCAAAGAATTTTTTTTATATCGTTATTTTTAAGGGAATTTTAATTGATTGGAGGAATAAAAACGTGATTTAAAAATTTTTGTGAATTTCTGGAAGCCATAGTTCTTTCTCCTTGGGTCATAAAATCATTATTTTGTTCATGGTATTGTCCCAGCTACAACATACTTAAATTTTTGCTAAATTGAATGGAGGATAAAAAATTTTCATTAACTAAGAAACTCCCCCTTATGCCCCCACCTCTCCTTATTTCTTCCCTAATGGAAGGAGGAGACATAAAATATCACTTTTTGACCTCTTCTCATAGTTTCTCATAGTTAGTTCTCATAGTTCCTGAGTAGAAAGAAATTGTGGCTCATTCACGGTGCCCTCCTGCAGTTCCAAAGCCACGTTGCTCACTGGATACAGTTCGAAAAACAAGCAGCTTGGGAAAATGCGATGCAATTATGCATGTTACATGGCCCTTATCTCATCCAGACTTGAGGTTGGCGATTCTGGTCACCGAGTCTGATAAAAATGCGAATCTGCGGTCGCCCTCCGAGTATAAAAAGTCGCAAAATCCCTCGAGTCTGCATCAGTTGCCAAAATGTCAGCGACCAAGCAAAACCTCCTCCTTCTCTTCGACCGCGTCAACGAGCCCAGCTTCACGAAGCGGGGTGAGCAGTTCAACCAGCGCTTCAGCGTTCCCAACAGCTTCTACACGGATCGCTACAAGCCGATCGGGAACGAGATCGAGAACCGCCTGGACGCCGAGACCAGCGAGACGATCCGCATCAAGAACATTACGCCCCCGAATCTCAGGGAAATCATCCAGGGACTGAGCCGAAAGGAGCAGTTCTCGCTCTGGATCCCGAAACACCGCAAAATCGCGGGTCGTCTCATCGACATCTTCATGGGAATGCGATCTCTGGACGACCTCCTCGCCGTCGCCGTGTACGCCAGGGACCGCGTGAACCCCTACCTCTTCTTGTACTGCTACGCCGTCGCCCTCATCCATCGCCCCGACACCAAGGACCTACCGATTCCCAACCTGGCCGAGGCTCTGCCCGAGAAGTTTGTCGACTCCACCGTGTACCGGAACCTGCGTGAGGAGGCTCAGATCGTGACAGAGGGCAACCGCATCCCCATCGAGATCCCACGGGACTACACTGCCTCGGACCTGGACCCCGAGCATCGGCTCTGGTACTTCCGGGAGGACGTCGGCATCAACTTGCACCACTGGCACTGGCATTTGGTGTAAGTTTTTTTAGTGAATTTTTCAACATTTTGAAAAAAATGCTTTGTCTGTCTGTCTATCTGAAATTTTTTTACTCAAGAACCAGAAGAGATTTGAGCTGAAATTTTAAAACGATACAGTCTGAGTAAAATCTAGCAAGTACATATGACCCCTATCTCTTCCAGGGACGGAGCTAGAGGGCCCCCTAATATAGTTTTCTGATTTTCTTGGGATAGAGGCGTAACTAGAAGGAGATTTGAGGCACCAATTTTTTCAGGAAAATTTTTGAAACCTTTTGGAAGCCTTTTTTGGAGACTAGAGGGCCTATAGTCAAAATTTGACCCCTTCATCTTGTACCAATCCCCCCTAGTTCCGCCTCTGAGTGGAGAAAAAGCGTTAATTTGTCTTTTAAGCTACCCATTTGAGGCCTCGAACCGCGCTCTCGTCGCCAAGGACCGTCGAGGGGAGCTCTTCTACTACATGCACGAGCAGATTATCGCCCGCTACAACTGTGAGCGCCTCAGCAACGAGTTGGCTCGCGTTGAGCGACTCAACGACTTCCGGACTCCCATCAAGGAGGGCTACTTCCCGAAGATGGACTCGCTGGTGTCCAGTCGAGCCTGGCCCGGACGAGCGGAGGGAATGACGTGGAAGGACCTGAACCGGGAGCTGGATCAAGTGCGCATCGACGTCGCTGACATGGAGCGCTGGAGAGACAGAGTTTTCGAGGCCATTCACCAGCGCTTCTGCGTGAACGAGTCGGGTTCGAGGGTTCCCCTGGAGAGCACTGGATCGACTGATGCTGGAATCGACATTCTGGGGAATGCTATCGAGTCCAGCGCTTTGTCTCCCAACCGTCAGCTGTACGGCGATTTGCACAACTTTGGACACGTGAGTGCTTTTGAGCTTCGTCTGTCTGTCCGTCCGAGACTCGAATGCTCCGAAACTATAAAAGCTAGAGACCTGCGGTTTTTTGCTTGCTTTCATATGTGGTCTGAATAGTCAGGAAAACGTTTTTATTTTTCCGGAAAATTGCCAGGGGCGTACCCAGGGGGGTTTTCTCGTTATATGAAACTTTCTTGTATTTGATTCTATTGAGCTCAAATTTTAGTGTGTTGTTGTTCATGAGAAATCTAGCAAATCATGGAACCTTATGTGTCCCCTGTCACGTTCAGGGACGTAGCTAGGGGCCCCTAAAGTTTGTGTGGGGGAAAAAATTTTATTTGACCCAGAAAAAAAATTAATGCCTGCTTGTAATTCCAGGTCTTCATGTCGTACATCCATGACCCCAACCACAAGCACTTGGAGTCCTTCGGGGTCATCGGGGACTCGACTACCGCCATGCGTGACCCCGTCTTCTACCGCTGGCACGCCTTCATAGATGACATCTTCCAGGAGTACAAGGAGCAGCTGGCGGCCTACACGACCCAGCAGCTGACGTTCCCCGGAGTTCGTGTCGACGAGATCCAGGTGCAGACGGAGGGAAGCCCAGTGAACACGTTCGAGACCTTCTGGCAGCAGTCTGACATGAACATCGCTCGCGGCCTCGACTTCCTCCCCCACGGCAACATCTTCATCCGCTTCACGCATCTCCAGCACGCTCCCTTCAGCTACAGCATCCAGGTCACCAACAGCAGTGGAGCCATGAAGCTCGGCATGGTGCGCATCTTCATGGCCCCCAAGAACGACGAGCGTGGCATCCAGATGCTCTTCCGGGACCAGCGTCTTCTCATGGTCGAATTGGACAAGTTCATTGCCCAACTGAACCCCGGCACCAACGTCATTCGTCACAACTCTTCCGAGTCCACCGTCACCATCGCCTACGACCAGACCTTCCGCAGTCTCAACCAGCAGACTCCGAGACCCGGAACCGAGGAGAGGGAGGCCTTTAACTTCTGCGGCTGTGGCTGGCCCGACCACATGCTCATCCCGAAGGGGAAGCCCCAGGGGATGCCGTACGAGCTCTTCGTCATGGTGTCGGACTACGAGCAGGACAAGGTGGACCAGAGTCTCGTGGGGACCTGCAACGACGCAGCCTCCTACTGCGGAGTCCGCGATCGCCTGTACCCCGACCGCAGACCCATGGGATACCCCTTCGACCGCGTCCCTCGCGTCGGAGGCGACAGTCTCGCGAGCTTCCTGACACCCAACATGGCTGTGAAGGAATGCAGGATCGTCCACCGCGACCAGGTCAGACCCAGGCCTCGCAACTAAGGGACTTTTCTTTCGGCGCCTTTTTGGAAAACTTATTTAACCTCAATGAATTCTCATTTTCCAAGGAGGAATATTTATTTAACCACAAAAATCTATCTTATTCAAACAATCTCAATTTTTATAAAATAAAGGAATGAAAAACATGGGACTTTCTTTTCTTAAAGATATTTCCTTTTCCTTGGAGAAGCAATTGCAGGCCATGGAAGCTTACGGAGGAAGCTTATGGGAGTGTTTCTAAGCCAACAAAGGCAAACTTGGATCTTTTTTATCCTAGTTGGAAGCAGTGGAGTCTTATTAGAACACACAAGTCTCTTTTCTTGAGATTACTGGAGTAAAACAGCCCTTTAAAATCCCATTAGACCTCCAGAACCTTCAGAGCTCCAGAACGGGATTTTTGAGCCAAAAATGCGAGCTATTAGTTTAAAAAAGAGACTTGTGGGCTTTCAAAAAGAGCACATTTGAATTTTTACCATGTCTCTGGAAGGAGAAGATGCAACTGGAGTGTGGCAGAGGGGGTACGTGTGCTTTAGTTTTCCAAGGAAAAATTTTTGTTCGACGTTTGGACCCAAAAACTTGACTTCAAAATTTAGTTCGAATTTTTTCTGATTCGTTGAGTGGTCAACGAGCTCGCTGCAATCATCCTGAGAGCCCCAGCACCCTCAACTAGCTCCCATATCATGGAAATTCGCGAAATTAATTTTCGGAACATATTGAAAAACATAGAAGGAGCCACCGGAGCTAGAGTTCTCCGTGAAAAATTTACCTTTATTTTTCACGGGCTATCTGAGAAAAATATAATATCCGGGAGTCCGGAGGAAAATAGTGGAAAACGGGCAATTTGATGGGCCTCCAGGGGAACTCCCAGAACTCTAGAGCCCTGCAGTATCCAGACGTAGCTCGGTCCCGTCTAGGAGAGTTTGCGCAACTTTTGAGCCATCACTCGCTTTTCTACGTGCCCTACAAGCTGAGATCAAACGCAAGAAAGTCACCCCATAAAATTCTTGACTAGAATTCCGAGCCCGACGTGAAAGTCCCCTTCCCACCTCTGATTCCCTAATTAAGCCCAGTGTTTATTCAAACAAAGTTGTCAAATTTGAAGTTTGCGTGTGGGAAATCTCGGACCCACAACCGTGACCAGAGCTGCAGCTTGATCACTTGATTGTGCATTCGATGACATTGAATCACTCGCAAGCCCAGCACTTTTACGTTTAAGAGCCACCACAAGCTGCAGTCGGCGCATATTAGCGAAGATGTCACTTTTGATAAAAATGCAAGCGCGCGAAAAAAATCACTATCGGGTATATAAACTGGCGAGGCAGACAATGGGCCTCAGTTTCCCGTCACCTCTCGATCCATCATGAATAAAGCTCTCGTTCTACTTGCCTCAATTCTCGTCGCCGTTTCGGACGGGAAGAGCTCGGAGGAGGCCGAGGTGTTCTGGAGGAAGCACGCGGAAAACTGCGTTGGAAGGGACGGCATCACTGAGGCCCACGTGAAGGCTATAATGGAGGGAACTGAAGGCCCCATGGACGAAGGCTACAAGTGCCTCTTCACCTGTCTGGCGGAGGAGATGGGAGTCGTAAGTTCTTGGCGTAAGCTCTGAGGGTCGCTGAAGTCGTTTTTGTGTAGATCAAGGGCAAGGAAGTGGACACTGAGGTGCTGGCGAAGACTCTGAAGGACGAAATCAAGGACCCCTCGAAGGACCACGATATCGACGAAATTGTGAAGAAGTGTGACAAGATTTCGGAAGGAGAGCGGTGCAAGGCAGGGATGGAGCTCGGGGGCTGTTTGATGGCCGAGGCTGAGGCCAGGCACATTACACTGGATTGGGAGTTTTAACCAAAACTCTTAACTTTTGACCATTTTTATTTTCACTTTGAAAACTCCCAAAAAGCTTATTTTTCATGACTCGTAATTTACCGAAAAATAATGAATGGAGCTCTCATCATTCATCCTGTCCCAGCACTGATTTTTCTTCTTTTTTTCCAAATAGTTCCTTGAGTTTCGAAAGTATCCCCAAACAGATTTTTTAGAAATAAAGCTTGCTCTTTTTCCTATCTACAGAAACCAAAAACAAGTCAATTCTGTGAAGTTTTTTCCCAAAAGATTTTCTTGGCTAGAGCCTCATTTTGGATGCATTTGGCCTCAAATTTGAAATATTCAAAAAAAAATTTTTTTTGAAAAATATTTGCTATGCCTGGACCCCCCAAAATCGGCCGAAAAAGCCCTCTAGCTCCTCACCAGGAGCTTCCGGGGTCAAAATTTGAGCACCATCTGAAGCGTCTTAAAAAGTTGAGGGGCCCTCTCAAAGCCCATTTTGAGATCGGAGCCCTTGTTTGGGAGCTACGGGGCTAAAACCCCAACTCAAAACCTCAAAAACTGACGATTCAGGGGTATCATATACCGTTAAGAGGTTCACGATGGCTCTGAAGACCAGACAGCACTTTACCGGGTCTTTGCAAAGCAAGTAGTGAAGGGGAAATACTACTGGCCACCGTGAATGGGCCACAATCTCACACACTACCGAGGGCTACAATGAGTCTACTGGTGTTGGTGCGCATGAAAGTCAGGTCGAAACGTCGTCACGTAATTTCGTCAGTCTTGGATCCACTAGCGACGTTGCTGTATCGAGTTCTTTAGGTTTATTGAACTCCTGTTGTTTATTTTGATTCGCAACCATGAGCCTCACTCGACTTCACAGCAGTCTATTCCACCCCACTCTGCGGAAGCTGCAGGAATCCGACGTCAACATTCTACCGCACAACCTGATGTACCCGGTGTTTCTCGTGTAAGCTCCCAGACCTCCGTTTTAGCCCCCATTACGAGAGTCTTTCTTTCAGTGAGAAGGACGACGACGAGCAGGACATTCCCAGCATGCCTGGAGTGAGTCGGTTCGGGATCGACTCGCTCAGGAAGCACCTGGAGCCGCTGGTGGCGAAGGGCCTGTCCTCGATTCTCATCTTCGGGATCGTGTCGGACGACAAGAAGGACGCGACTGCCTCGGGGGCCGACAGCGAGGACAACCCAGTGATCAGAGCCCTCCCCGCCCTCAGGAAGTGGTTCCCGAATCTCCTCATCGCCTGCGACGTCTGCATGTGTCCCTACTCCGACCACGGCCACTGCGGGGTGCTGCACGAGGACGGGTCCATCAACAACGAGGCGAGCATCAGGAGAATAGCGGAGATTGCGGTGAACTACGCGAAAGCCGGCGCCCACATCGTCGCTCCTTCGGACATGATGGACAACCGCATCCAGGCGATTAAGGGGCTGCTCCGGCAAGAAGGCCTGGATGGTAGAATCTCAGTGCTTTCGTACTCTGTCAAGTTTGCGTCCAGCTTCTACGGGCCTTTTCGGGACGCGGCTAAGTCGGCGCCGGCTTTTGGGGACAGGAAGTGCTACCAGCTGCCTTATGGCTCCCGAGGACTTGCTCAGAGGGCAGCAGTAAGTATCTTGCCCTTTCACAAGACAATGAGAACCTAGATACTTGTAGGGTTCTAGAGACTTTTTCTGAATTTACGGTAGATTTGATTTTTCAGTTCAAGTGGTCAAAATTGAGATCTAAGTTATTTAGAAGTCCAAAAAGAGCTAAACCTTATTCTAGGTTCGTTTTCTAATTTTATCTCGATTTTAACTTAATTTTCATTATTGTCCTAAAATTTTATTGGTTTTAAAAAAAGAGAGAAAAACCTCATCTGCTTCTTTCCAGAAGCTTTCAGAGCTTGAGTCAAAGAGGGAAAAATTTTTTCACCCGCTGAAATTTTTTTTGTCTGAAAACTAATGAAGACTCGTAAAGGGCATGACTCGTCTGAATCCAAGAATGACTCTGTTATCTGAACTCTGCCTGCCGATTTGAAGGCCGCTCACGATACTTTGATTGATTTCAGCAACGCGACGTCGAGGAAGGGGCCGACATGCTGATGGTGAAACCCGGAATGGCCTATTTGGACGTCGTGCGCGAGACCAAGAACCAGTTCCCGCACCTCCCAATGTTCATCTACCAGGTCTCGGGCGAGTTTTCGATGATCCTGAATGCAGCCAAACTTGGGACCTGCGACCTCAGAGCCATGCTGACCGAGATTCTCGTGGGAATGCGCAGGGCTGGAGCGGACTGTATCATCACCTACTTTGTGCCTCAGCTCCTCGAATGGATGTCCAAGAACGGCGACAAGCTGTTTTAAAGTTATCTCTGCTTTGTACTTTGAAGGTGATCTAAAAGTGGATTTTTTACTGGGAAAACTTTTATTTTTAAACGAGTCTATTTGTAAAATTTCAACATACGTAAACGCCAGTTTTCTTAGAAAATACCTTAAAAATATCACAATCTTCGTAAAAGTAATCAGAATAGTAAAAGTTCCAACGAAAAGCAGGTAACGGTTGATCGCTCAGTGGCCCACCTCAGCGGAGGTACCGGCTCCGTACGTGTTGTACTCCGTCACGCTTCTGAGGGTCGATGTAGTGCTGGGGCCTGTTTTTGGGGAGACTCATTAAGCGTTTTTTCAAGGTCAAATGAGGGAGACGAGCGGGAATTTTTTACAATGATTTTTTAGGGGAAGTTTTGGGCTTCTTTAGGAGCTTTTTTTGGGCTAAGAACTCTGTCAGGTTAAAAACTCAAGAAGTCAAAAAAAATTGAAGAGAGAGGAAGTCGTTTTTGAGGTTGAGCTCGACTTTCTCGACCAACTTGGCAGTTACATGTAGTTTTCGCTCGTTTCAGAGCGCCCGGGACAGGGATTAGCGGGGTCATTGGCGCAAGAATCCTCTGCAGCATGAAACGCACAAGAACGGGTCAAGAAGAGCCAGAGAGGGACATAAACTTACCGTCGTCAGGGCACCGAGCGGAGCAGATAACCTTGGACTGCACCGCTCGCACATTTTCCATGTTGATTTTCATCGAAATGTGACCAAAGAGCACATGCCCGATGAACATGCCTGCAGAAAATCAATTAGAGTCCGCCTGATTGGAGACTGTAGGCAGCTTCTTACCCAGGACGACTGAGAGGAAGACGTATCCGTTGTACATCATGACGCTGAGCATCAGAGCGTAGCCGAGGGCGTTCTGGAAGAGGAAGAAAGCGGCGTCCTTGAGCGCCTTGAGAGCCCTCTGAAGCGACAGCCGAGTGGGTGAGGGCCCAATGATGCTCAGGAGTGGGCTCTCGCTGTTGGTGGTCGAGACTCTGTCCTGCTCCCGAGCCACTTTGGCCTTACTTTTCGCCGAGTGGACCTGCAATTCGATGTTTAGTCTTTGCATCAGTGAGCACGTTATTATAGTTACCTTGAGGCCTTCGAAGAGAATCGAGAGAATGGTCAGAGTGGAGCATAACGCAACCATTTTCGGCACCGAATCGACCTTGAGACCGCTGAAAAAGAAGTCCCCGATATCGTAGCCGAACCAGAACGACATGTGCATCATTTTGCAGCTCTGCCGGTTGACTCTCGCCTCAATTTACTGCAATAAAAAAAGGCGTTTACGAGCGGTTAGAAGAGTCGTGAGCTCGTGATGATGGAGAAACGACTGAAATTACAGGCTTGGCTTGCTCTGTGTGGAATTTAGATAGGAGTGGGGAACTGTAGGGTTGCCGAGTTTCACTAGATTATAAAATTTAAGCAGACAATGAGGACAAATATCAGAATTAAGACCTTTTCCTTGAAAGCTTTTGGGATCCAAAATAGTTCCAAAAGTTTTTACGAAGCATTCTGAAATTTTCCTGTTACTGAAGAGGCATTGAAGATTTTTTCTTAAGCTCAGGCTCTCCAAAAATGACAGAAAAGGCCTCCTGTCTTCACCTGGAAGATCCCCGAGTTTGTCTAAAATTTTTCCTCAAAAGTCTAGGATTAAATTTGAAGCATTTCTGAAGCTTTTCAGTCCCCACTTGGAAACCAATCTGCAAGAGCCCCAATTTTTTGCAGTCCAAAAGCCCACATGAGCCCTCTTGAATGACATTTCTAAACCCCCTTATCTCCAACGCACTTCAGACAAACCATATTTCATTATCAAAATTGATTGCAGCTCCCACAGACGTAACCAGCCCTATTTCTCATGCTCTTTCCCGACCCCAAAGGCCCGCTCCAGGCTCCGTCTCTGGCTGCTACCCGAAACCGTAAATATAGAGTAGATAACGATTCGCAAGGTTGTGCTCCCATATCGGCATTCCAGAGTTATTTAACCTCCTTTCGTCCGAGCAACCGACGGCCGGGTGAACGAACCCGTTTCGGCACAGAAACACGCGCGCTTATCCCCGATTCTGCTACTTTCTTCCTCCTCTCATCAGCGCTCAGGAAATGCCAATAAACTCGTTTCTCGCCTCAGCTCTTATCAGGTCGAATCCCCTTCATTGAGCTCCGAGCTGGTGCATCGTCCCACTTTGAGCGGTTTGAGATTTCCATCACGAAACACCGTGGGTCTCTATCATTGTGTTTGTATGCCACTTGACTATCTTTGTTTGCCTCTTGATCGTTTAGTTATGCAATACTCGCTTTTGTCTGCTTTTGCCTTTCCCGCGAAGATTACTATACCTTACATCACGGAGAGTTTGGCCTCTTTACTGGAATTACTGTTCTGCCTGCCTCAAGGTCGAGACTTTGGCCATCTGCAGAGCCGTCGAGAGAAAATCTGGGCGGCCCCCTAAAAAATCTCGGGCCCGGAGGGTTTACCCCCTTTCCCCCCCCCCCCCTCTCGTCGGGCCTGGCCATCTGCAGGATGTGACTCATTGAGTCGAGAGACGCAAAAAGGGAACAAAAAGGCCTGATTAAACACACACATGAAGTTTCCTGGAACATAATGGGTCTCGACTTTGCACATGTAAACACCAATTACGAGTGTTACAACACCCGTGAACGTTATTAAAACCACTGCACATTACCTACTTTACGCTCGTTTTTGTTGTACTCAATGAAATTGAAAGTATGCTAAATCCGATCGCTGGATCAAATTTATTGCCATAACTAACTTACGCAATTTCCTAGATCCACCAAAAATGCACTGTGGGAACAAAGACAGTTCCAATTGTCATGAAGAGGCTCCAAATATTACTACCTATAACACGACTCGTTTGTAGCTTAATTGTACAATTAACGTAGGTGCACGGTATGTAGGTACGGGTTGGGAAAACCTTGAGCCGCGACGAGACGAGATAGACTGGTTTTATTTAGCTGAACGGCTTGTAGTTGTTTACAATGGAATGCAAGTCGCCACTGTCGCCGATACAACTCAATGCCCAGTCGGAAAAACCCGCTTTCAGTCGCCAATACAAATAAATCAACCCGGCAATTTTTCTCCGAACGAGTTTTCTCTGAAATCCAAAATGAACGTGCACCAAAGTCTGAGCGCCACGGACTCCATATCGGCCGCCATCCGCGCCAACATCGTTCCCAACCAGGAGTACCTCCTGCAAGGCTCCATTCTGGACCAGAGTGTGGAGACCCTCGTCCAAAGGTTCGTAGAATTTCCACCCTCCAGCCCTCTAACCGACTTCTTTGCAGACTACGAGGCCTCTGCGACAACGTGGACGCCGGCGTCGAGCACTTCTCGGACTACGAAGCCTGCTTCAGCCTCCGATGTAGGAGTTCCTTGTTATTCGCAGACTTTTTTTAGTTTTGATTTTTGTAGGCCCCACGGAAACGCAGCCCCTGCAACTCCGAGTAAGAAAGGCCCAGGACCACGACGCCCCCTACCAGCTCCGGTACCTCGGACAGGCAGACACAGACAGATCCAAGCCCACGCTGGTCCGAAGCTGCATCGACACGGCTTGCACGTCTTCCATTGTGGAGTACTTGAACGAGCTGGGAGCCAGGGTTGAGTTCGAGTACCGAATTAGCGGCTATATGTTCCGAAAGGGCCGGATGAAGATCACGGTGGCGAAGGTGTTCAAGGGGAACGTCCCAAAGCCGGAGCCCATATCTCAGAGCTACCTCGTGGAGCTGTCGGTGGTGGCGCCGAGTGGCCAGGAGGCCATCGGGGACGACATGAAGGCCTTCGCGGACCAGCTGAAGCCCCTGGTGCTGCTCGACAAGATCGACTACAAGCGCGCCCTGGGTCCCGGGATGGCTGGCCCGATTCCATAACATCAGGACCCCCTCATGATGCCTGCTCAGCAGCTCCCGTTCTGAAATCTCCCCTCTCTCTCCCTCTCACGGCTCGGATCAAGGGCGAATTTGCATAAACATCCCATTCCAAGTCAGCTGTTCCTGTGCTGGAAGTCTTGCTAATCGATAGAATAATAAAGAGCTACTCAGATGTACTTCCGCTGGTCCGTTTTGGTTTTTCTCCTGCTCCTGGGCGGCTCCAGACCGTCCAGTGAGTTTCGGGAGCTCCCGAGGTTCTGGACCAACACAGGGTTCTGTCCCATCGGAGCTGATGTCGGGAATACTCTGCTGTCTGACGACGTCCTGACGAGTCTCAGTATCATAGGATCTCTCCCGAGTGAGGGGCTCTCGAAGATCCGGGTTCACTGGCTGCTCGACTTGCTTCACTTGGATAAGTCGGGAGGGTAAGGAGAACATTTTTTAGAAGCCTTTTTTATTCCATTTCATACAAACCTGATTTTTATAGACCCCAAAAACAGGTTTTTTCGTCAGTGGCGTAACTAAAATATTTATCTAGGAGATGCTGCTTTTACGCAATGGACCAATTTTCCCTCTTTTAGACTTGTAAGAGGTCTCTCAATGGGCTCAATATTTCAAAAGAAGCCTAAGAATATTTTTAAACTTTGTAAATTTGGGATCTGAATTTTATAGCGACTCATTTTTATTTTAATCGTAGTCTACCAGATTTTTAAATAAGATTTAAAATCCAAAGAAAAAAATTTTAAAATTATTTTTCAAAAAATTTTCAAAAATAAAATTTAATTTTCAGCCTGGATTTTGCCCGCCTGGATAAACTCCTGGACGCTCTCAACGCCGTTGGTCTCCACCCCGTCGTGGAGTTCATGTCCCATCAGAGCCTCACTTGGGAGAAGCTCGTCCCGAAGCTGATTTTCCGCTACATTTCCCGCTATGGCATCGAAAACGTCAAGAAGTGGGGCTTCGAGACCTGGAACGAGCCCGACCTGAAGTCCTACAACGTCCTCAACTTTACCACCAACGACTTCATGGACTACCTGAGGGATCTGCAGCGGGGCTTCCAGACCGTCTTCAAGACGACAGGCCACAAGCTGACGCTCCTCGGACCTGCTGGACTCTTCCACAACGAGACCTTGCACCACTTCTGCTGGAACTCGATCGCTCTCTGCAGCAAAGCCTGCCCCTTTGACGTCATCTCCTTCCACCGGAAGGGCAACGGACTCGCGGACGACATCGTGAACGGAGCGATCCTCCTTCAAAGCGAGGTCTTGAAGCTACATCCGGGTCTTCGGGGCTTCAAGTTTGCCAACACCGAAGCCGACCCGGAGGCCATCTGGTCCATTCCTCGCGAGTATCAGGCGGATGTGAGGTACGCCGTGATCGTGGCAGAGACCGTGATACTCCACTGGGGCGCGATGTGGACCCAGACCCTGAACCTCCACTCCATCAGCCACGACAACGCGTTCTTGAGCTTCCATCCGCATCAGTTCACCCAGCGAACGCTCTTGGCTCGCTTCCAAATCAACGACACTCGGCCGCACCACACGCAGTTCTTCGTGAAACCGGTTTTCTGCGTGCTTGGAATGCTCGGCTATCTCGGGCACGAAGCCGCTTTTCCGCAGATCGTCAAGGCTGAGAGCTACAATGTGAGCGTTTTGGAGACTCGGGGCGAGAACTTTACCTCCTACGTCGTGGCCTACAACTCGGACCCCTCCGACCCCCGGGCTCTGGACTGGCACCTCGACCTGCATGAAGAGAGCTCCAGGAGGATCCTGGTGGTCGAGGGGCTCATCAACGGCCTATCGGACCCGTACCAGACGTGGCTGCAGCTGGGATCTCCGAAATTTCCGTCCCCCAAGGTCAGAAAACTGATCAGAAAGTCGCAGTTTCAGCAGGTTCTCGTGGAGCCTCGGGAGATCGACTCCTCGTTCCACCTCAAGCTGAGCTTCCTGGGTCCTTCCGTGTACCTGGTCCGGATCTGCGACCAAAATTTGCCCAATCTGTCCCGGATTGAGAGTCTCTGGTTCAAAAAAGTGACTCACGGCGAGGTTTTGCTGTTCTGGAGCGACCCCGGCAAGGACCCGTGTCTGTTCTCGTACGAAGTGTTCTTCCTCAGGAAGGACCAGAGCAAGTGGAGAAAGGTGTCCAGCGCGCACCTGCCGGTCCGCCACTGGCACTTTCAGCCGCGAGACGGGACCACTGAGGGCTGCTTTAGGGTTAGAAGCGTGAGCTTGGGTGCAAAGAAATCACCGTTTTCGCCAATAAAGTGCTACAAGGAGTGAGTTTCCAGGGATGCGCGAGGATTTGCGGGAAAAGGAGACAACAGTGGGGACGAGGGGGACAAAAAATACGTAGGCACCGCCCAGATTCGAACTGGAATCGCAGGATTCAGAGTCCTGAATGCTAACCATTACACCACGGCGCCTCTTATCGCTCACAGACGCACGCTAAACCTCGGCTTAATCACTTCATAGTATCATAGACTTACTTTTATTATAATATTTTTCTATTAAAAAAGTTTGGGATGTGATTGCACTAACTTTCATATTGATACGAGTACGTTTAGTCTATGTAGAATCTAGAAACTAAATTTAAACCTTTGTATACCGTAGCTATCGTATTTATATTATGTAGTATATAAGAACAAAGACTCTTTGGCTTGTATTTTGTGGTGCAAGAAATTTTTGATCGCGCGTACAAAGTTTGGTTTCTCTATTTAAAGCAGTAATTTCAAAAATGGCTGTTCCAGGAACGTTTCAGTGGACATTTCAGCTACACACTAAGTGACTTGCTATCTCCCTTCTGGGAGCTACGTACAATTGCGACTGGAATACATGGGAGAAGCCATAAAGATTATTTTCTAGAGTGATTTCGGCCAATTTGACCTACATTGACTGATCTGTCGAATTTGAAGACGAAAAATATTTTTATCAGTTTTTTTAAGGAATTTTTTTGTCATAAAAAAAATCAAAAAATCAACCAAAAAGTAACATTTTTTCCAAAAAAAATGTTTTGGCATTTTTCGTTCGACAAAACCCAGACTTACGTAACTTTGAGCAAACGAATCGAAATGTAAATTTTAGCTGACGTAGTCAACGTAACGATGAAGCTTTTGAGTTCGTTTTTTACAAGAGTGAAAGTCTCCTCTAGTAAATAATCTCTATGAATGAAGCCCTCCATGTACCGCACTAAAGCTTTGAGTCTCTGTACACCATGGAGCTGGAATAGATCGGCTCTGACCGCACTGATGTCGTCGTCTTGGGACTCTTGGGAGCCACCGGGTCGTAGAGATGACTTTTCCGACCCACTGAACCGCCTCTGGAACGACTCCTGTCCTATTCAATCTTCGATTCCACCGGGTACGTGATGTAGATGTACTGATCACCGTCGATCTCACCCCCACGACTGATCAGGGGCTGCTCTCCGTACCCCATGAGCTCGTTGTTGGGACGTTTCATCATGTGGTGTCCGTGCTGGTCCAGGTAGTAGCCGTCGTCAAACTCTATTTCGTGCGCTCCCGCTGACTGGCGGTCGAAGGAGCTCTGGTGCATGCTCGAGGAGTCAACGCTGGAAATGGCAGAGTTAAAGGAGGGGCGGGGGAGGAGAGGTGGAGGAGACTCACTCGAATAGGACCCAGATGATGTAGTAGCAGAGACACACGCCGAAGGACATGGCTGTGATGAGGATGAAGAGCAAAGGCCATGGAAACTTGCGGAACGCCAAGCCGTCTTCCCAGTAGTGATCACAGGTGAGGTACCAGCAGGTCGATCGATGGAGTTCCTCTGGAAAAAACAAAGCATCAAGAATAAGAAAGTTTCATACAACAGGAAAACCCCCCTAATTACCCCTCTGGTGCTTTTTCGAGAAAGTGCTTTCTCCAGATAACACAGGTCTCCAGCTCTTACAATTTCGGAGTCTTGGCGACTCAGACGAACAGTCAGACGGACAAATCAGACACAGAAGTGAATGAGTTCTGACGACTTCTAAGCCCCAGAAATAAGCCCCCAGTGAGAGCCAAGAGTCTTTCAGGCCTGAGTTAAGGGTCTGAAAAAGGTCTCAAAGTCTCACCCTGAAGCTGCTTGTAGTTCGAGGCGCTCATCTTCTGCAGAAGACCCCCGATGCAGCTGTCGAGGAGCGACTCACACTCCTTCTTAAATGCCTCCAATTTGGCTTTGTCACATGGCTCCCGGATGACCTTCTTCTTCGCGTGCTCGCCGCCTTTCTGCTGCTGGCCACTCCGAGAACCTATTAATAGATTTCAACTTAGTTTGGGCCGGTCCAAAGTGTCTCTGTAAACTCACAGTTCTTGGGGGACTTGAGGATGCAGCCCACGCGTTTCCACTTGTCTGGCTTCGGGTCCTCCTCGCTGCGTGTCGGTTCAGACTCTTCTTTGGGGGGTGCGACGGATTCTTTGGTGTTTTCGTTGTGGAGTAACTCAGCCTTTTGCCTGAACGGAGAGCGTTATACAGAGGAAAAGGGAAGGGAAGGAAACTCACCTCACAGCTCCCTGGACGACGTCGTTGAACTTCTTCTGGGGACTCAGGTTCAGCACCTTCTTCTCCACCCACAGCTCCAGGTCGGTGATTTTGTCGTCGCCCCCCTTCAGGAAGGGCTTCTTCCGCACCAGCACCTCGCACCGGAAGTGGTTGCAGTACCTCTCCAAGCAAATCGATTCCTCATCCTTAAACACAAAATAATTGTCGCGTGTCCTTCAACCCACCAGATGGAGACACTAGCGTTGCGAGGACACCGGTAGCTACCAGATACCGACTATTACCGGAAACGTAGGGCCTGTTCAAATATTACGTAACGGTCTGTGAGACACGACAAAATATTGCGTCACAGAGGGCGACAGGGTCTCGATTTTACCGTAATGAAATTTTTGAACGACCCCTCATTGAATTTTTCACCCGTAAAAAAATAAATTTGGACCCAAGTAGCTACCGGTACCGGAGTCCCCGAGCCCTAGAACGTACCATGAAAAGCGTGTCCTGGTGCCTCAGCCCGAAGTGGCTCTCGAGGTACTGCTCCGTGAGGAAGGTCTTGCCGCAGAACGTGCAGTGCCACTGCTTCGGTCCATATTCCTTCTTCGCGTCCTCCTGGTACCTAAACAAGTCCCTCCTCGGATGGAGAGGACAGTCGTAGGGAATGTCTGCCTGGTATTTCTTCAGGATCGTGACCCATTTCGCTGTCACAAAGTCCTTCACGAGCTGCGACCGGTCCCGGGAGCACTTGGTGAAGAAGGACTTCTCAACTTCTGGCGTGTACTCGAACAGCACGGCCCATATCAGGAGAACCTGCCGAGGTACGTGGATTTCAGCGAGGAACGAGAGTGGAGAAAAAAGGATCCTACCTGAGTCGTTTGCCACACAACCGACATTCATAGCAGTGAACGTGAAAACGTTGATTGAATCACAAGTCTGCGGGGGGACCAGTGAGGAAAATTCGGGGAAAAACTGATTTATTATCTCGCGCTGCAGCTCCTCAGTAACTACTAAACATTGGGGTCGAGTAGCAACATTAATGTCTAGTTTCGTCGATATTCTTTGCGCATGCCTAGCGGAAGGAGTGAGCGATGAAAGGAAAATGAAACATCCCAAATCTCGGAGCGCAACATTTGGCGCCTTCTGGGGCATTAAATTTTCATGTGAACGAGGCCCGGGTTGCTGGACTCCCAAACAGCTGCTCAGAATCGATTTACTTGTATTTATTGAGTGTCAAATATTAACAAAAGTTCGACAGAAGTCCTGCAATTGATATAACAAAGCTAACAACCGTCTTCTTTGGAAGGGGGGCGACTAGTTGCCTTTCGTTTCTGGCGACATTTTTAATTGAAAACCACAGAAACGAGCTCTTGAGTAGAGTAGAGAGGTTTTGGGAAATCTGAAGTCAGTTTTTGGGAACAAAATAACTTAAATTCGATTTTTTAGAACCAACTAAAAATTTTCTTAAGCTTTGCAAACTTTTTAAAATTACTTCTTCAAATCAGTCACCTCTCAAAAAATTCTTTAAACCTTTCTACAAGATTTCTAGCTCGTATTTAGTTAATTAGGACGAAACTAAGACCCTCTGAATTCTCTTACAATTCCTTGAGAATTTAAGATTAAAATTCAACATAAGAGAAGTCTTTGGACTATCTAGGGGGCATTGTTGTTGTAATTTACAAAAAATGTACAGCTTTCTTAAATATTTTATTTTTGGAAATTTTTCTTCTACGAAAAAAGTTTGAAGGAACTTAATTTTATGGCCGTACATACTCTTTAATTAAAATTACAACAACAATTTGCCCGTGCTCCCTAGGTTGTTGGTTCAGGCATAATTCTAGGACTCGTCTCTGTGGTGAAAGCGGCCTGGCGTTCCAAGGAAGACAGAAGAACTAACACCCTAAAACATCCATAATTAACTGCTTCCACGACCGCCTCCTTTCCCTCAGTAAATGTTGGAAAGTTGCAGTAATTTTCATCTGAGCGAGTTTCCAAAGACCGCGCAGATCTTCACGTCTCCCTGCACGAGCAGCGAATTGACTATTTGGGGATTGATCCGGAACGGGTACTCCCCGATGATCATCTGGTTCAGCCTTATTTGGTACTCCTGGTCGTGACACGCGATACAGAGATGGAACCACTCGCCCGGGTTGAAGCAGTTGTCCTCCTGCACCACACACCTTTCCTCCTCATCCCACTTGCCGTTGAGCCAGGAGTTGCGACACACCAGATTCTGCTTCCCGCCATGTCTGAAGCGCGGATTCAGGTGGAGCGGAATGTTGGGATGCGGCCAAACCCGGACTCCGTCCTGGAGGTTGACGAAGAAGGAGTGGGGCAGCACCTTGACGCGACCTATGATGTGGATCTCCTTGCCACTCGTGAACCGCTCGTCCATTTTGGCGTAGCAGGGCATTGGCAGGAAGTTTTCCGTGTGCTCGCACAGCCTCCTGATCTCGGAGGGCGAGAGGTTGTTGAAGGTCAGACAGAGGGGTACGGTGAAGGGCGTGGGTGGAGGGTACTCGCTGATGCAGGACTGGTCCACCTCGACGTCTGTGATGTCCCGCACCTCGATGCCCTTGATGGTGGCGAAGGGAAAGCGGTGAGCGAATGAGGCAAAGTGCTTTCCATTCACGGCTATGAGGTAGCCTTCTTCGGTGACGAGAAAGTGGAACAGACAGTCGCAGCCGCGCTGGAGCTCGAACGGGACTGACGAGGCCACCTCCTCCTTCCCCCATCGCCCTTTTTGCCTGCAAAACAAACACGATTAGCGCTATAATGGCACATTGTCTCGCCTTACAATGAGCGGACTGGCTCCAAAAACGTGTGGGCGGTTTTTTATGACTCAAACAATAGACTCTTTGAATGGATAAAAGTTTTAGAGAAATGAGGAAGTCCATCACTACGGCTTTTATGAGGAATTACGAACTAAAAAAATTTTTAAAAATTAAGCCACAATTTTTTGTCACTTTTTGAAGGGTCCTGGTTACGCCTATGGCTCAAAATTCGAGAGGAAACCTCTCAAGTGCCAGGCAAAATTTAATAAAAAATTCAAAAAGTGGTCAAACTTGGCTGTAGACCTTTTCTCTGATTTTTGATATTTTTTTTAGTAGCGTTAAGTCTATGAAAATCGTCTTGAAACTTAGCTTGACCTCAGCACATGGATACTGGTATGATAAAATAGAGGAGTTTCAAAAACCAAAGGTGACTTCTGATCAGAAAATTTTTCTCATAAGAAATCTGTGAAGAAACTGCGCACTTTCCAGCCAGTCCGCTCCCATTACAAGTGTTTTGATGAAGTCATCAGAATGTACTCACTTGGAATTGCGTACGACATAGTTCTGTGGCATACGGGGGTTGAAATGCAACGCAATGTCTCGCTGCGGGTTGTTGAGGATGAGGTTGATGGAGAACCTCTCGCAGGTCTTGGGAATGTGGGCCTTTATCGTGAAGCACATGCCCACCACCAGCTCCGAGATGCAGTTGGAGCTGAATGTGATCTCGGAGAAGCGTTCCGGCATCGACTGCGAGCCCCCGATCGAGTTGTCCCGGAAGCTCCCGGAGCTGCTCTCCAGAGCCATCTCGCAGCTGCTAATCGACTCCCTGGACGACATCATTATTACGGCCCGGATCACGACTCTGTTGACGGCACTCCCAACTAGCCACTTGCTGATGAACTGCACTGATCCAATATCGACATTCGAGGCTCTGTAGCAAACCAGACCGAGTTCTGCGACTCGACTAATGAAACTGCCGATGGTCATCAAATGCGGCTCTTGTACGGCAACTCAGTGTACGGAGACTCTTTTACTCTGCTTTTGTGTGCGGATTTGTACTATTATCGCAATATATTTAAATGTGAGAGGCTCTCGAGCGCTGGAGTGTTACTTTTCAGTGATAATGTTTTGTGGAACTTGGCAGCCAGCAACGAGGAACCGATCACGAATGGCGTTTCGTTTAATGAACGAGCTACTGGAAGAACATTTTAAGTCAGTTTTTGGCCACAAACAACGCAGTTTCTGGGAGTAAAAAGACGAAAACTCGGACGAATTTCCTTGAATGTTTTTTGTGTGAAAGACTGGTCGGACGAAAGGTGGCCTCCCCACTCGTAGTCGTAATGTTTTGAATTTCTTCCGGCTGTTTGACCGTTGGGATTTTTTCCGCGCAAAACTGATTCACTTGCTGAAGTGGGGAGTTTGATTTGTTGGTCTTCTGAAATGGTTTAACTGTTAGGTAAGGCTTCAGAGGGGACTTTTGGGTCTTTTCTGGATTATGTATTGAACAGTAATGCTAAGTATTGACTGTTTCCAAACGAGTTAAATTTTTTGCTTAACCACGGAATATATCAAACAATTTTCTCGAGGATACCGAACAAATTATTTTAAACCCAATTTTTTGCAATGCTTAAAACCGAAAATCTACTTTTAGTCTTCCTTGGGCGCTTTGCTAGGCTCTTTTATGTAAGTTTTTGTTCCAAAAAAATTTTCATAATTTTTCAAAAGTTTTTTAGCACATTTTGCAAAGTTTTACCTATTGTTGTTAAATTTAAAATATATTCAAATTTAAATTTAAATTTTAAGTACAAAATATACGAATCAATAAAAATGACCGTTTTTTCAGAGTTTGTAGAAACCCCCTAAAAATAGAATTACGGGGGATAAAAAAAAATTCAGAAATATGTATTTTAAAAGCCAATTATATTTCTCATTTGACAATATATAATACTTGATAGTTTAAGCGCAATAACTGAGCATAAAAATCACCAAAGGAGTCAATGGGTTAAAAATTAAATTTTCAAACCATTTGTATAAACTCATATTTTAAGCTTCCAGAAATTGGATCCTTCAGACAAGTGTGGAAATACTGCATTTTCTAATTTTTTGAGGCCCCAAAAAAAAAACTCCTGAAAGTCTGCGTTCAAAAATTTTTCTTCCAAAGAGAGCCCAGTCCCAAGAGAGCTTAAAATCGAACTCGGGAAGCTCGGTTACGTTCTGTGAGAAAAACACCAGAGTTTATGATTTAATTGCTCTGCTGCACCTTCATCTCAAGCTCTCGCTCATTTGCATGAAAACAATTACTCTAACGATGTTGGAAGGTGCAGAAATGCACCGAGCTCTCAGCAGGTAGACTCGCATAACAACTTGAAATTTTGGAAATTCCCAACTTGCCATCGAGCGGCAAAAAGCAAGATGATCCCTTCCCTCATTGTCCGGCACCCTTCGGTCGCCTCTAGTGCGAGCTCACACAATGACGATAAAATGTTGCAAGCAGCAGAGTGTATGCAAATGTGCAAACGAAATTGAATCGAAAATGCTCAAAATTCATCTGCCGTTTGATCTTTTTCGCATTAACCTGCCATGCAAATTGTGTGTGTGGCAATTGGCTCGGGAGGGCCGCGGTCGCGGGGACTGAAAATATTCAGTTTCAGTGAATTTCTCCGGACTCTTTGCCTCCGCTATATTATGCCATTTGCCAACATAATAGTGAGTCGACTCCCAACCACCCAGGTCCGTATTGCGGAGGGTGGTGGGTAGAAAAATTGGTAAATTTTTGGCCCTAAATCGATTTTGATACGTGATTAAATTTTAGTGAGTCTAAAAATTGAACCAAGGGAAGCTAGCAACTTTGCAAACCTCTCAAAAATCATTGAATTGAATGATTTAAAATGTGAAAGATGATCAAAAAAGCCCTTCAAGAGAAAAAGAGGTCCTGATCTTTTTGTTAGTTTTTTCGAAAATCAGCCAGAAATGCAATTTTGCATCTCCTAAATTTATTTAAAAATTTTTTACCACTATTTTCCACATCAAAAAGATTCAAGTTGCCATTTAATTCATTTGCTTCAAATTGGTTTTTATTTTTGAAAATAGTTTGCAGCAAATCTTTGGTCAATCTCAGAATTTTAAGCGACTGAAACTGGCTGTTTTCAAGTTTGGAGGGTTATTAAGAAAGCCCTTTACCTCATCTTCTAATTTTATATAAGAATTTTAGAGAAACTCGAAAATTCAAGAGTTAAAAAATCAAGACCAAAATGTTTTAAAAATTTGTGAATCAATTTCTATCCAATCAAACTTTTCATTGATTCTTTAGGGAAGGCTCCAAATAGTCAGCTTTATCAAAGAGCTACTCCCACGAGTTTAAAATTCAGCCTGGCCAAATTTTGAAGTTTTTGCGTTTCTAAAAAAGCTTAAAAATCGTTCAACGGTGTCTGGAAGCCAGTTGGGCCTTGTTACGGACCTGCAACCACCTCTCCGCATGCATACCTCCATTTTTGTTCGGCACCTGTGAATTTGTGAGTCTGAATTGAATCGCGCGAGGTTCAAAATTATGCGAACAAACGAGCTGCGACTGCCTTCATTTGCATGTTGCGGTATGCACATTGCACTTGATGCACTTTTTGCTCAACCATACTCCGGCACAAGAGACCCGAGCAGCTCCAGCTTTAATACTCCTAAATGATGGCTAATTGTCAGTTATTAGATGCCAATCTACTATCTGTAATTGACGTGGTGATGATGAATGGACTCGCCGGTCGGGGAGAAGGAGCTGACGAGAGCAAGAGACGATACAATGTTATAATCAAATGAGGTATCGATATATGAGCCATAATTGCAGCCGCAGTTGATGGCTAATAACCGCTCTCATGACTTCATTTTCGGCTGAAGAGCTCCGCATATGCCGAAAATAAGTCATTCAAATTACGGTTATTGGTGCATCTCGCTCGCGTGGCCGCTTCTATGCCCCTCATCATGTCGAAAGGTGTAAAAATGCAATAAAAACGGAAAGTTTTTCGAAATTATGGGGTTTTAAAAGCCCATCAGAATCTTTTTCCATAAAACCATGAACCGTGTAATTGATCAACGAGCCGCCGCGAGTGTCTGCAATTTGTCCCCTCTGCCGCTCACTCGGAAGCTAGCACGAAATTGAAAAATAAACTGCCTAAATTGCTAATGACACGTTGCACTTGTTGTCACCTTACGTTGTGCTGACAAGCGGCGTAACTAGAGTAGGCTGAGCCCACTCCTGGGGGAATTCGAAACGACTTTCTTCCACGAATCTCAGCCCTTACGAAACTTATCTAGTGGCCGATTTTTAGCTCAACTTTTTGGCCATTTTTTTTGACCAACAAAATTCTATCAACCTTTCTGGACCCGTCTGATTGATTAAAAGTTGGAGTTTTCCCATATTTCCTTGCCGTTAGCTGAAGAAAATTAACAATCTGGAAAAAAAATAACTTGAGAAGGACACTGCCCTCTAGCCATGAAGGGTTTGTAGACAGCAAAAACGTGACAACCTTATAATAGCGCCAATCACCTAGCCGGACGATTTGCCTCTCAAATTGAGAAGTGTGCCATAAGACTTTCCTTAGGAATGTAGATTTATCAGACACTTCAGGTCACAGTCGGTCTAAAAGTGGGGTTAATCTGGCTCTGACAGTGCCGTAATAGTGCTCAGACGTTATCAAAGTAGAAGCCAGGCTCCTGGAAGAAAAATTCAAGCCGATTGCATGAGCCGCGTCAAATGACACGCTCCAAGAGCCCTCGAGTTAAGTAAATCCACGCTGAGAGCGAGATTCCAGCGCTTTCGTGGCATTGATCGTCTCGCCGTGCCACGTTACAGCCCGGGCAGACACACTGTCACCAGTTCTCGAGTTCTCGCCTCAACTCCAAACCCAACTCTTCAACACGTGCTTTACATTCTCGTAACTTTATAAAGTAGAAATTTATTATGTACACCGTGACTACTTGAAACCGGCTTCTATCGTGATATCTGTTCAGTTGTCTTGTCGACACCATCGTGCATTTGACAAAAAGAAGCCTCGCAAATAGAAGAAGTCTTGAAGGCGGCTCAAAGTCAATACGTAACTAATTTATTTGAAAAAGCACGGGTTGAACTTGTGGATGGCGATTAAATGGAGTCAGCACCGAAGACGGAGATGCCGAGTGTGAAGTGACTCTCGAGGTTTGGAGAGGAAAAACAAGGTGAAGCACCGTTGGAGTAAAGAGCAGCTTTTGAAGTAATTAGCAATTTTTGAGATCTTCGCGAAGCTATTGATGGACTTCTTTTGATCGCTTTGCGACTCTCGAGGGGCTTAGAAAGGGGCTCAAGAGTCGGGCTTCAGAATACTAAGTTTATTGATGATTTTGCTGAATATTTTCTAACTGAAAATTCGACTAACTTTCGGTTTAAACAATGCACGAAAACTTCAGGGGAATTTTTGGAGAATTTTTGGAGAAGACTTGAATTGGAGACAGTCCTAGAAAAAGGCTTGAAGACAAGATTCGGAGGGTTTTCAAAGAAGACTTTCGAAAATGTCTGAAATTTTTCTAACTGAAAATTCGACTAAAATTCGATTTAAAAAATACACTTAAAAAGATTTCTGAGGAATTTTTGAAGAATTTTCGGAGAAGACTTGAATTGAAGACAGTCCAAGAAAAAGGCTTGAAGACAAGATTCGGAGGATTTTCAAAGAAGACTTTCGAAAATTTTCTGACTGAAAATTCGACTAACTTTCGGTTTAAAAAATGCACTAAAAATTCAGGCATAAAAGAGATTTCTGAGGAATTTTTGAAGGATTTTTGGAGAAGACTTGAATTGAAGACGGTCCTAGAATAAGGCTTTTGGAAGGCGTAAGGACAAGATTTGGAGGATTTTCCAAAAAAACTTTCGAAGAAGATGTTCGGAAGAGGATTGGAAGGTTCTCAAGAAAGGGTTACAAAAATTTTGGAATAGGTTTGAGGATCTTCAGAGAAAATTCTCGAGAAGGGACGTTCAAAAACGTAACTGAAAAATGTACATCTTAGCTTTCAGGGATAAGAAAAATCAAACCAAGAGCAAAACAAGAGCAAGTCCTTTTTTTGGTGAAGAAAAAAATTTAAACTGATTAAAAGAGACCAAAAAATGTCAACACCGGAAGTGGAAAAAAAATCCAAAGTGCCCATAAAAGTCTCTCCAAAGCGAGAAAAGCCTGCTCCATTGCTTTCTAACGAGAGGTGTTAATCGGCTCAAATGCATCGCGGAGAGGAGAGGCGCGAAAGCGCTCACACCGAATGTCAGCCGAAACGAATCGGAAATTTCCAAAAACCTTAAAAGATTGGCGAAATTATTTCGCACACTCGGCGGTTTCTCTTCCTTATCAACTACACCGAATCCGAGTCCGAGTCCAAGCTGAGTCCGACGCAACACTATTATGACACACTTACCTACATAAGCTCATGTGCGGCTGCGACCGCGAGTACGTAAAAAGATTGCATGTTGAAATTAAAATAAAGGTCTGAAGTCGAATATGCGCGAGAGTGCAGAAACAAAACGCATGAATTAATTTTTTAATAACAAAAATGGCCGTCATTTATTTTGTAACACTCTTTCTTTCCGAAAAAGTCTGCTTTTCATTTTCGCATATTACAATTAGTGTATATGTATGTGGGCTACATGTATCGACTACAACTAAGATTAACGTAAATTTAACTTACGACTACCTTCAATGGGTCTTACTATAAATTAACTTTATCGCGTACAACAATTAACATAAAGATTTCCATCAGTAAGGCTATTTAAATGTTAAATTAAATTAATATGGCGTAATTGAATCGTCACCCAGTATAATTGCTTACGATTGATTGTGTACATTACTCTTTCAAGGCTCCAAGTGTTCTCACAATTTCATCATAATTTTGAAGATTGATATGATATATATGTCGTTATTAAAAATATATATATGTATATGCCACATTGCAGTCTAACCCTATATATCACATATTTTCGTTTATCTAATTTACAGATCCCCTTTTGAATACTACACTTTAATATGACACATCCTAAAGTCATCGAGAGTTGTCACAATTTGCCGTCTTACATAAATTCCAATCGTGTTCACAAAAAGAGGTTCGAAAGTCGTAAAGGAAGTGGGATGTAAAACTACTAAGGATCACTTGATTCTCTCGTAATGTCTAAATGCGGGCAGCATTCTCCTTAAAAATTATGGGACTGGATGCGGGGTGACAAACGAGGACATGTGTTGCCTCTTCAGAACCGAAGCGAGAACGCATTAGGGACAGTGCATTAAAGAGATTACTCAAATCCCCCTAATGAGGATTTCGGCGGTGGGTTTTCCTGTTTCGCGCGCGCCGCATTTCGTGAAAAGCGTGGAAATCACCAATGGAAGCGGGGGTGGGAGGGGCGGTCGCAGGGAAGCCGGAAAAGCGAACGCTCAGTGACCTGAATCACAACGTGGGTGGTAGAAGTTTAAGGAGAAATGGAGTAATTTTTTTTGCCATTCTGAGGAGTTTAATAATTTCGAAGGAAGAATTTCAAGCAAGGAATTTTCCGAAATTTGACTTTTGGTGATTTTTTGTGATTTTGAGAGCTTTTCAGAAATGTTCTTGATAAATTTTATATCGGAAATTAAGTTTTAAAAAACGATTAAAAACATTTTTAGTGACTTAGAAATAAAATAAAATTTTAAAGAAATTCTTAAGTCCCGGAAAATGCGTCCCACTTACGAGTCCTAAGCAACAGATCAGACCAGAGCGTGCTCCTGCTTCACCCAGTTCTCGACGTACCTCGGATGCACGTTGAACTTCGGAGCGACGGCACCTTCGTCCCCGCGTCCCGCCGAGTCTCCGTAGAAGCTGTCGATGGCGTGAACCTTGAGGTCAATACTGCAGTGGGCGGCTCCCCCGGAGGACTCGGAGTCGCTGTAGATGGAAGACGAGCTGTCGTAGCCGGAGACGGGGGAGGCCTGGGGCACCCAGTAGGACGTGGAGGAGGGAACTTCGAAGGGGCTCACGGGGTAGGGTGGCGTGCAGTACTCGAAGGTGCAGTGGTTGTTCCAGATAATGGCGTCCCTCTGACGCCCCTTGAAGTCGTCGTCATCGAAGTTTTTTTTAACCGTGTCCTCTTTCGCGGGCTTCTCCAGCAGATACGGCTTGAACAGCTTCACCTGCTTCGGCGGTGGCGGCGAGCACGAAATGGCCTCATCCTCATCGTTGGAGTCCAGCTTGCGCTTGCGCAAGTCCACGGCGTCCGTTGGAGGCGTTGAGGGGGCTGGCACTTGAATGGGGGGCTGCACCCACTTGGCATCGTAGGGGGAGGGGGTCCGGCTGCAGAGGAGGCTGCCGAAGCGACGGGGCACCGAGAGGTCGATGGGCGACTCGGGGAGGGGCGGGGGTGGCGCCACCTGGTGGAAGGCCCCGAAGTAGGGCGGGTAGTAGTCGAGGGAGGGCACGAACGGTGGGTCGACGGGCTGGTAGGGTGTGAAGCCGGATGAGGGGGAGGTCTGGAAGGCTCGGGGGTAGCTGGGCGAGGGGGCTGTGTGCGTGGCAATCTGAGAGCTGGCGGGTAACGATGACAGACTGGCTGACGGCAACGACGGAGAGTCGTACTCGAAGAGCCGCGTCTGCGAGAACGAGACGGCCTGCTCGCGGCACCCGTACGAGTGAACGGGGGAAATGAACGAGCTCGCCTGCTTGTGCACTCGAGTCGCGACCAGCGTCGTTGTCGATGTGAGCAGAGAGTGCTGCGTACTGCCACTACTCCCCAAGACGACGCGATGTCTGGCCGCATCCAGAGACATTTTCATCTCCGCCGAGCTCACGGTGTTGTTGTTGTTGTTGTAGCCCATCTTGGCGGCCGAGTGGTGGTGCTGGTGACTGGCGCTGTTGGCGACCACGGAGCGGAGATTGTCCTCCACCTGCAGCCACTTCTGGATCTGGCGTCGGTGGATGCCGTACTTGCGGGCCGTCGCTCGCTGGTTGCCCTTGCAGTCGCTGTCGTTGCGGTAGGACTCGAGCACCTGCAGCTTGAACTGCGGAGTGAAGATGCGCCGACTCCCCATCTTGGAGGCCACCTGGTGTCTCCCGAGCTCCTGCGGGGGCAGACTCCTCGGCGGCTTGCTATTGCACTCAATTTCACTTTTTATCACGGTATTAAGTCCATGCGCCATGTTCAATTTTTTCCTCTTGCTACTCGAACTTTTTTTTATATTTTCTTGCTCCTCTTCTCGCGACTGCGACTCTCGACTCGCACACTTTTATATAAATTTTTCTCTTCTCGCCGTCTTTTCTTCTGCGATAATATTCATAAAGCGTGGCGCTAAACACCGAACTCAAATTTTATAATAGCACTTTTGCAACACATATTAGAACTTAGTCGAACTGAACTCAAAAGAAATGAAATTGAAAAGTTTAAAAATTATTCTTTATATTCCGTCGAACTGCGTTACATTGGAGCTCATTCTCATTGACTAAAACTAATAGACAGTGTAACATATCTTTTTCTTGCCTGGCCTGGCTGCTCGGGTCTCACAGCGAGCGTGGCTGTGTGGGCCGATGTACGGGGGTCTTGGGTGCAGCCGGACGACCAGAGGGGCAAAGAGCCTCCGTGCCGTCTCGCTTGCACGTGCACGAGCTTGCCGGGAGGGAGTGAGAGAGACGGACTCGCCTGCTACGCCCACAGCCCAACATCCGCTTATGAACTCGTGTACGGCGTACGCGAGTCGCTGTGCGAGACATGCTGGCGAGCAAGAGGCAAAGTGAACGACTGCAAAGTGTACAAACTCGTTTTTCTTCGATTCTCGGTCGCAACGTGCGAGTAAAGGTGCAATTCTGTCCCTCTCTTTCAACCGGCGTGCACCAGAAAAACCAGATGTCCGTTTGTCTAACGAGCTTATTTTCTACTTTGAGCCCCTTCCTAAAAATTTTTAGTACGCCCTTGAACAATTTTTTGATTTATGAATTTACGATTCTTTGGAATGATTAAGGTTTTCAGTCTTTGTCTCTGTCATAGGAAGTATAGAAACCCCTTCTTTGGTAACACCCGTTTGAGTCATTTAAGACCAATGGGTCAACGATTACTTGATAACCGAATGGTATGGTCTTGAGGTGGATTTGAGATTGAGTTCTTTTTGGTAGGTGTCATCAGGGTAAATTTTGATGATTCATGTGAACCATTCAATAGACCAAACTCTCGGGTAAGATTACCAATGGTAGCCTAAGTAATCATACAAATTTTTTTCCGAGGCAACCAATCCATAAGGTGAAACCAAAAGAACCACAATGAGCTGAACCTCTCAAACATATTACCATTATAGCACGGATAAGTGAGGGTCTGGTTATCTTAACCAAGTATTAAGGTCTAGGTAAGATAACCAAGAGAAACAAATAAGGTCCTACACCTTAAATGGTCAATCCTCAGGCAACCAGATGACTATATTTGGTAATACAAAAAGATGGGTTTGGAAATCTGTGAAAATTGTGAGACCAAAGAGTTGACTTCTTTTTGATTTACGAAAATGTAGCGAACGGAACGCCGCCTGGGCTTTGCATCGTCGAGTTTCTTCCATTCTACATTGTACGCGATCTGGCAGCTCTACAGACACACGAGAACGGCGCGCTGAGCTTCGGAATGCTGTTTCTCTTTCATATATTCTCAATCAACATGTTATTATTAAAATCGTAGCAACGGCATCGGCACGGCTCTTGGCTGTGTGTGTGAATGTGTGATTCTTTTTGAATCAACTCGACTTGTACAACATATTGCTAGGCATATTGAGCCGGCCACATGCTCCCACATGACCCACACGAGTGTACCGGCCAGACATCCGAGACTTTCCGTCGCCGAGCTGCTTACGGCAGACACAGCGACGCTCTGGAGATTTTTTGTGATTTCAAATGTTTTTTCCCTCCTCTCGTCTCTGCACTTCTCGCATAATGGGACGCTTTCGAGAGCAACTACCCGGGCATTGTTCGACATCCACAAAACCCCGCCGGTCTCTGAGCCAGGCGCTAACCGACTCAATGGACACCTGGTTTCTCGGTCTCTGGCCCCAAATGCCCGTGCTGACCAACTTACTGAGGTGCCTGGTGAGCAAATACACTTGCGATAAGGCCCGATCGACCTCGTTCCGTCGTTTTCCAAATAATAATTCGAAGACCCGAGCGCCGGCCGCAATCTTATCTGTGATATACTGCTCAAAAAGCTGTAGTTCACCGCAATTTTCCGAGTCCTTATGCAACCTCATGTGACAACTGACGAGAAACGAGAAAAAAATTCACCGGAACAGACTCGTGGAACGTTCCAGGGGCCACTGGAGGAATGCGAAAAATCTACATTTACAACTTCCTGTGAGAGAGTCAAGATTGAGTCTGACACGCCGACAGATAGCCGAGTAATCACTGAACTCTGACCGATTTCCAGCAATGATAAGTCATTAAAGCACAAATTGCATGCTCTGAAGGTCACCTGGAACGCCGCATGTGCAGCTTGGCACGTAAGCAAACAAAGGCTTGACGTACCTTAGAACTTCTGCGGCTGAGCGACTCACAAAAAGGTGATTATTCGATTCCGCGAGTCGCTATCGGGGCACGCACAAACGTGACCTTGTGGGTCGCGGAGATTTCTAGGAAAAGCTGTCCCTCATTCCGAGTTTCGCAATCTTGAACACAATACCCAGTCGCCGTTCACTTGGAGCGAGTTTCATCGCGATAAGATTATCCAAAAATATATCAAAAGGTGTCACTTTCATCGCACTTTTGACAGATCTGGACGAGCGTTGACGTCAGAAGGCCCGCACTGACGTCATCCGAAGTCAAACTGCACATTTTGCTCGGCTTTGGGACGCGGACGGGCAGAGTAGCGCAAATTATGCAATCAGCTAGCATCATCTACGCATTTGAAACTCAAATTACAAAAGAATTGAATAATAATACGGAAATAGTATTTTACAGCACTGCTGAATTCACTCGGAAAGTGAGGAAAGAAGGGCTATAATTGCCCCTGAGCGAGCTTGCGAGCGAGGGGAGGCAATATAGACCTACTTTCCGCAAGTCCGAGTGAATTCAGCCGTGCATGTACAGTATTTTTCACAATTCCGCGGCCGCTGAATTAGCTGAATTGTGAAAAAATATTTTTCCTCCACTTGCTCCGCTCGGCTCTGCTCAGCTCGCACAGTATCGCTTTGTTATGAAGAGGCGAGAACCCCCTGGACTCGGAGTTTCGGCCCTGGGAAGGCTTTTGGGTCCATGAACCCCTCAGAAAGTTGACCTTGAAGCCTCCAGGAGCCAAGTTCAACCCTAGTAGCAGCTTTTTTGGACGAAAAAAAAACCACAAAGGGCGTAAACCCTCTTCCAGGAATTGAATTTTCGTCTGAAAACCCTTTTTTCTCACAGTTAGGGTTCCAAGTAGGGTTCTAGGAACACTATTGCTACTGTGAAGAGACCTTCTGACCCCGAATTTTTAACTCCAGGAGCCTTTTTTGCCCAAAAACATCCACAATCAGGCAGAAAGAGGGCACAAAAACCTCAGGTTTAAGGAAGAAAAAATTCCAGGAAAACACCTTCAGTCCAGAAACCCTCAACTCTCACGGTATCAGGGCCCAGCAAGTGCACGGAGCACAAAGTAATGCCAGATGTGAGACTAAAACAGCTTTTTGCGTTACACTCATTCGCACCTCCCATGCACCGAGCTGCATAAATGCACTTCTTCAGTCGTGTTGCATTTTGGAATTTTTTTCGGATTTTTTCCACATCATTAATTTTTTTTTCTCTCCACTGGCAAACACACAAGAGAACGGGGCACAAAAGACGATCCAGGGATTGGTAGGTGTGTAGCGAAAGAGGCCGGTCTGAGGACGAGGGATACGAATTCCATATTGCAAGGTTGATTTAGGAGTTTGTTTGTCAAACAATCAGAAGAGGAGCAAAGTCACGTCCAAGTTCCTCGGCGAGTAAGGGTGATTCACGCATTTCTGGAAGAGAGATAAAGTTTATCTTTCTTTGATTCTAGATTAGATGTGCGGGGAATGGTTTAGGAGACCAAAACGAGCCAGGTGCGACAAGAGGCGGGTCTTGAATACCAAATGGAAGGAAGTCGAGTGTCGGGAAAATTTTTTGTGTGATTTGAAAGCCAAAACTTGAAACGGGGAGCGGACACCTGGCCCCCCTAAAAGGTAGCGCAATAGCCTCCGGTGCTCGGTGTCAGAGGCACGACCTTCGGACGCGTTGGTTTGACAAATGATGCGACATGGCTGCGTGCCTACCTGCTCCGTCGAGGTTATTGATGACCGGGAGGGGCTTGAGAAGGCCGGGAAAGCTGGCAAAGTTTTTTCTCAGACGACCATAGAGCTGAAGGAATAGAGGGGTTTGGGAAAGTTTTAGCCATTTGCTCTATGTCTCAATTTTAGGCTTTTATGAACAAACTCCATGAAATTTCTGAAGCTTTTATGCATAAAAAGTGGGACTTTAACAAAGTTTTCATTGCTTAACATAATTTTGGGAAAATTAACGTGGCTAGAAAAAAAAGTTTGGAAATACTTTTCTCATTAAAAGGCTCTCAATGAGCTTAATTTGATCTCAACCGACGAAAAGAGACAATTTTCGGAAAAATTCAAGTCAAGGCCACCTTTGATAAAAACCCTCCTCTAGTTCTCAGACTCCTTGGGACCGGTAGTAGAGTAATGGCCGCCTCCTTGCCAACAGATTCGGTATTACCAAGTGAAATGAGCTCGGGGGAAGTCAAGACCAACCTCATTATGCATGAGCAGGCAGAGCAAAGAAGTCCAAAAAGAATGAATCAAATCGTCAAACGTACATACGGAATCAAATGATGCATTGGAAATATGGAATGGGTTCCTTTGTTTCACCACAATCACGTTCGCCTGGGACTCACTCTACAAATAAAGAATAGAACGCAGTTTGTCGCCTCAGCCAGGTAGTCGACATCGGCCACATCGACAATGTCGCGCTGTCAAATGCACTTTTACGGCTTCTCATAATTACTTATCCATTTTAATCGGATGTAAAGTTTAATATTTTACCAGCTACTGCCGCATGGATGGGTTTCCTGTGACGATGCATTACGGGCTCGTGAGTCGACTTCGCTTCGGCCGCCTGTATCTACGCGGTAAACCAGCGAGAAATAATTTTAACGCATGCATGATGTGAAGCGAGCTTGTGGAAAAAATAACAACGAGCAGACAAAAAGTCTGAGCCGGCCGACTTCGAGGCAGAGGCGGAAAATGAGGTTTCAAGTTTTTAATAGGCTCCATTTTTCTCAGAAAATATTTATTGAACGGGGTTTTAGACGTGAAATAATTTTTTATGTTCATTTAAATCGTTTTTAAGAAGTTTTCTGTTATAATTTTTTCTTCGAAAATTAATAAAATTGATAAAAATCTTCGACATTATTTTTTTAATTCAAGAAAATTTGTAAATAAATTTCCCTAGACCTAAAAATGGATCCAAATGACATCTTCTACGACTAATCTGATAATTTATGGTCTTCTAAAGACAAAATATAAACTATCAATTTCTCACCTAACATAATGGTATAAATCAAACTATAGGTATTAATTAATTAAAATATTCGAAAATAATTTTTTTAATTCCAAAAAATTTCTAAATAATTTTCTCAACACCAAAATATGAATACAAATGACATCTTTTACGACTTAGTCGATTAATTAAGAGTTCTTCAGTAGGCAAAATAAAAACCAGCAATTTCCACTGAACATTATGGTATGAAGGATATTAAGAAATTGATGAACATTTTCGAAAATAATATTTTTTTAATTGAAGACACTTCTTAAAAATTTTCTAGGCATAGAAAGGATCCAAATGGACTAACTCGATCTTCTTCAAAAGGCAAATTTCTCAATTTCTCTCTAGAAAAAGCTCCTCTTTTTCAAGCAAAAGCTTTCAAATCCCAAGTCTGTCCCTGATGAGAACCTAGAGTAGGGTAGGTCTAGTCTAGGTAGCTTAGGTCAGAGGTCTGGAGGCATAAACTTCTAGAGCTTTCCTAGAAATCGACAAATCAGACCGCCCCATCTCTGTTCCAGAGTCCAGAGTGTATTAATAAACCGTATTTTACGAATGAAATCGGATAAGGCGCGTGATTTTTATCATACACAACAAGCCCCGAGTCAGCACTCGCGTCGAGGATGCATTTCGATTATTTCGTTCCTGAACCCCGCGCAATCGCGAGTTACTAGGGAAGAATGCAGTGTGAAAGCTCACGTAACAAAGTAATTTTATTCCTGAGTCAGCAGTCGTCACTTTGTCTGCCATTCCATCATTTGATCAAATATTTGCTCACACAGAACAGTCCGAGCGCATTCCTGTCGCGACATGAAAGCCCTCTCGGCTCTCGTGCGGTTATCTAACACTTTGGGAAGGAGCTGAGGCGCATTTGGGCAAACCCAGGTGTATGTAGGAGAGCTCGGGTACGCTGATAAGATCTCCATATATGAGTAACGCACACTTGGGAGATAAGGGGCGACTGATTTCGACACATTGCTTCGAAATTTCAAAAATAGGCATCGCTGATAAGGAGAGTCCGCGCCCGCGCCCGCACAACCGCCAAGACAATCGTTCAATAGAGCGAGATCTGGTGATTAATAGCCCCCAATGACCTGCAAGGCGTTCTCGTATAGCGCACAAGCCTCATTATCGCTGGAATGTCGGCTAAACACTTATTATCTTTGCATGACTGCTACCCGTACGGTCGGGGCTAGAGAGATAGACGAGTGTACTCGGTCGAATCGCTAGAAATTGCTATCAGCGGAGGCAAAAACGGTAAGTAGTTGTTTTTTGTGACCACTTTACTGACATGCAGCTGCAATGAGACTTGCTAATTGTTTCCTGAAAACGCTATGCGAGCATGTAAGTCTGAGTCAGGCTCATTTAAGCAAATTGCCGGGGGTTCGGCTTCGTTTTTCTCGGAAGAGCCCATTTATGACTCTCTGGAAAGATTATGGGGGAATTTCTGAGGCCTTGGGAAGAACCACGGAGCCTACCTAGACTTCTTTGAGTTTTCAAGCTTAGAACTTTTTTCTTGAAAATTGGTGACATTTTTCAAAATCTTAATTACCCTTAAAATGTTAGAAATGGTCTCTAAATTATTGTTAAAAAAAAGCACATTTAAGTAGGTTAAGGCTGGCTCAAGTCTGGCATTTTTCAAGAAGTTTGTTCAAAAGATCCCAAAATATAGGCAATGAAATTTTTTAGCAAGATGCTAGAAGAGTGGTATAACTTCTGAGAGTATTTTGAACTTCCAAAATGGGTCGATTTTAGACAAAACCATTTTTAAAAATTTTAATTTTCTTTTTTCAAAAAATCAAAATTTGTTTAAAAAAAATCCTTTTTCGATATAACTCTAATTGACTAGCTCTATGGTCCAAAACCCACCAGGGAACGAGCAACCCAATAAAAGGAGCTCTATCGTGAACATCGCTTTTACGACCGTCGGTAGTCGATTCAAATTAGTTCCGAGAGAGACGATTTATGGAGGACTCAAAAGGTTATCAATAGACGAGCTAACCTTTCCCGAGAAGCGTCGTCCGAAAGAGCGTCAGCGTGTTGGCCGAGATTGAAGAAGAATCAATAAAAAATTGAAAGTCATAAATCTCGGCACCTCTCGGGCCGGATCGACAGAAACAGAGAGCCGAAGCCGCGTATAATGAGAAAAGCAACGCTCGAAGACGAGGCAAAATTAAATACAGGCAAAGAGCGAGCGTCAAACTGTCTGACGATGCTTTATGTGGTTTGCCAGCATGTCTGCCGCCGCTGCCTCGCGCTCCGTGCCTTCGTTTGTCCTTTATTCGACATTCTAATAAATGTCAATGTCACGCCCGATCCGTTGCATAAATGCAAGGAGGTTCCAGACCGCAAGACGGCTAATCCCGTCGCCTCGCCTCATCACGAGCGGTCACTGAGGCCTCGCATCGCGGCATCCGACTGAATTAATTTGAGCTCATCTCTTGTTTCTTGAAAACTCAATTTTGTCCGTCTGTCGAGAAACTGAAGTTGCCTAAAATTGTTCAAAAATGAAACCCCAACCAAGCTTCCACGACTTTTTGTGCATCACTATCGAGTTTCTCGTTTTTCGCGCTTGTTTTTTGTCACTTTGTCACATCATATTGGGACTATGTTGTTGTCGAAAATTAACATGACATTTATCCTTCTTTTGTCTCTCGTCGAGTCGCATCTTTGGGCCCAGCGACATCGGAACAATCACGAAAGTGGGATGAGGAGCGATAAAAAATATAACAATCGACGCGTTGCGGCTGGGGCAGGCCAGCCTATCAAATCTAAATTAAAAACACACGCTTTGAGGCGCGCAGATCAGATGCAGGAATGTGGTCGGATTTGTTACAGTGTGTGCCATAGAATTAGGACTAAATTAATTCTTAATGCGTATTAAGAAGTCGGGTCGACATCTCAGCGTTTGACGGCTTTCGACTTTGATATCAATGTTTTATAAAAATAAACCTTTGATGTAATAAAAGCATGGATTCGAACCACACCGAGTGGAGGCACGGAGAAAGAAGTGCTGCGTTGGATGAAAAATGAAAAAGAGGAGAATAAAAAGGTTTTTCAAACGAAACATAAAACATTGTTTTTAATTCAACTCACTCACACAACATAAGCCTTAACTTTGTATGCACGATACCAATTTCCATTAAATTCATTCGAAAGGTCCGCGATTCAGACGGAAGCTGGACTGGGAGGCCCCAAAACGCGTTTCTGTCTGTCTTCCTTTGGACTTGTAGGCTCTCAAAACGCTCACAAATAGATTCTAAAGCTCGTTTAAAATTTAAAAAGTAATTTTTGTGATCGAACTTTGAATTTGAGGTTTCTTAAATGCTCTTGTAGACTCAAAAATAAATTTAACATCCCGTTAAAAATTAAAACCCCTCTTTACAAAATTTAAAATACCCTAAAATGTGAATTTATTGGCCCTAAATAAATTTTAAAAGCTCGTTTAAAATTTAAAACTTTCGTTAATAATTTAAGAGGGCTCCAAATTTTGATGTTCAGGTTTTCAAAAGGCTCTCGTAGACTCAAATTAAATTTAACAGCCCGTAAAAAACTGAAATCCGTCTTTTAAAAAATTATGAAGTTAATGGCTCAAAATAAATTTAAAAGCTCGTTTAAAATATAAACCCTGGTTTAAAATTGAGTTCGAAGGTCAAGAACCTCTGGCCTTTACCGAGTCCAGCAAATGCACTCGCTGGCAAACAATCGAGGAGAATCCATCTTGAGAGCAGCTTGATCTGCAGCCAAGCACCAGCGAACACGAAAGGCGAGTGAGGCCAGAGGAGAAAGACCCGAGCATAAGAAGGACGCGATATGGAAAAATTAGTAATAATGTTTGGGGCAACAAATACAAGGGCCTCATGTAGAAGCCACGGTGCTATGAGCGACGCTGTCGATGGAGTATGCGAGAGAAAGAAAGGAAAGAGGAGATACAATGGACTCGAGAAGAACCGAACCGAACCAATCATGAATAGCTAATGACTCGTTCTGACCTAATATCATTGACTACCTTAAGCGCCTCTCTTGCGTTTTTAACCCGTGTGTTGGAGGAATATATCTTTCAATCGATCTTCTCGTTCCTCTTCTTTCTCTCTGAGGCAGCCAGCTCTTTTCAGCTCAACAAAGGCACAGGCAGTATAATGAAAATATGAGAAAACAAGTTTGGAAAAAAAACTGGTTGAAGGCGCAACAACATCCGTTGTGTTGTGCTTTTGGAAGGAGAAAATAAAGAACCTAAAAGTCTCATTTTAAGTGAATTGGTTGGGATGTTTTGGGGATGTTTCTTAACCATCTTAGTTTTTGAAGAGATAAAGCCTTATTTTTGGGTCAGAAAAAAATTTTTAAATTGGCAGATAATTTTTAAAAGGTCATTTAAAATATAAGAGCCTTTTTCTCGTTTAATTTGATAAAAATCTAATCTCAGTTTGGTTTAGAAAAATTATTAAATTTCGTCCTCGTTCTAAACCAAAGCTATTCAGGGTTCTAACGACGAACGGTAATGAAGAATATGCTGATGAGTCTGATAAAATCAGAAGAAAATTCAATTTGAATCAACATAATTGAATACGCTCGAGTCAAGTTGATGATGAAAACTAGCACTGATACCGAGCAAACACAGCTCTTCCGATGAAATCAACAAAAATACACACACACTTTTTATGAAAATTAAAAATAAAACCCAATTTAATTTACATACATTTATTCTAAGAGGCAGACCATAGAGTTCAGGCGGCGCTCGGACTCGCACATCCGCAAGATACGGGTGAGTCACTTGCGGTTCGCCAATTTCACCTCAGTCACGATAGAAACCCGCAACCTGCCAGCCGAGGTGCCCGCGAGGCACATTAAAGAGACCCGACCCGGCTCTCGTACGCCCACGCCCGAATTGTCAACGTCGTGAAGGGCATCGACAGCCGACGCTGCAGGTTTGCCTGCCGGCGCTGTCGCTTGCTGATCTGGCTTAGCGCTGAGCTATTATTATGAATGTTATAATAATGCGGCAGTGAATATGATTGAGAAAATTACATATGAATGGATTAATCCCTCAGCTCGCTCGCCTGGCCTCGCACAGTGGGGTATGGTGTACTGAAATCGTTCAATAATTCCTGGAAAATCTGACTCATCAATTAGCAAAAATTTGGAAAAATTCGGCCGCCATTTTGGAACATCCGCCATCTTGGATTTTGAGTTTTTAGTTGTAATATAATTAATTAATTAAGTGTTTAGTTTTGTAACTTATCTTTGATGTACAAATTCTAAAATAATATTTTTGGAACAAATTTTTTATACTGACTTTAAAAGTTTATAATAGAAACAACTTTTTTCTGAAATATCATTAATTCATTACTTTACTTAGACGTTATCTTAGTGAGCAGAATTATATGATTTCGGACACAACATTTTTAGAACTTATTTTTAAAAATAATATGGTTGGATAAAGTTGACTTTTGAGCCCACAAAATTAATTTTTTAGTTTAATATAAGTTTTTTGAAAAATCAGAACTATATTTAGGCTTTTTCCTTACTGTGGAAAATTATGTGATTTTGGAAACAAAATTTATATAAATAATTTTTAAAAATAATGTTAATGGCTAAACTTAAGTTTTGTACAAAAAATTAATTTTTAGTTCCATTTAATTCTTTTCAAAAATCAAAACTATTCTCAGATCTCTTCTGACTGTTTTTGGAAACTACAAAGATTTTAAAAATAAAAAAAAATTGTGAGAGGGAATTTCGGAACACAAACCCCAGTGTGCCGCGGCTCGGTGTACTCGAATATGCTAATAATATTTCTTTCACACCGCGCACAGCCCGGCATTTCTACAACTTATTGAGATGAATGTTTTATAAAAATTCCATGCATGTAAATTAATAGGTTGGCCATTAAAATGCTTATCTATCCGGCTCTCTTGATACAAATACATGAAATGCGCCATTATAGCGACTTGCTGTGCGCGCAAGTGGCGCGATATTGCGACTCGGTCGCGGGCACCGGACTCGCGGGGAAAGGCAAGGCATGTTGGATGGGAGAGGAATATTTTTATAATGAGTGATCGCCGATCGGCGTGAGACTAAACAAGTCCTGAGGAATGCGAGTGAGACTGAGTCATTCTGATGAACATGTTTTGACTTTTATTCGGCATAGAAAGCATCTCGTTTCGGTTTTATCGGCCTCGTTAGCAGTTTCATTCAGTATGCAAGGGGCGTTCCGCGTTCGGAGCCGGAAAGGATGTCTCAAAAACTCTTCCGTCGGCTAAGTGGCTGGCTTAGAGGTGCAGAGTAGAGAGGGGAGACTTTTTTACTGTTTTAGGACTTTTAAGAATTTATTTTTTGCTAGGAATTTTTGAAATTTCAGGTATTCAAATTCTGGTAAAATTTTTGATTATTTAAAGGAATTTATTTACCCTAAATTCTAATCGTCAAATTCAATGACAATTTTGTTTTCTCTCTAAAAACTTTCCATGGCCAATTTTTCAAAATTTTCAGTAAAAAAGTTAAAGAGAAAATAAATTTACTCCAAAATCCAAATAGAGAGATCAAGAGTTAATTTTTATCCCTCTTTGAAATCTCCTAAATGGTCACATTTTTGAAAACGTTGGCATTATTTTTATTTCTGAGTTTAAAAAATTTCTAAGAATAAATTTCTGATTTCCAAAGAATCAATTTTATTTATTTATTAGAAATTGTAAGAAAATAATTTCGACCCAAAATTTAAATGGTGAGCACATTTCGTCCCTTCTCTAGTATTAATCTCTCAGGTCACTCTGCTAAAAATAGCCCTTACGCACCGCGAAACTCGCCAAATCGGAGTGTATTTGCATTCGCGTAAAAAAGTCAAACCAATGACCAAATTTGAGATTTATTTGTGTAAATCACGCAAAAAGCGGAATGTTTCCATAATTGATTGACGCTAATTCGCGAATAAGGCAATCGGACCGAAGTGGGTAAAATTTATCAGAGAAAAGTTGGCACCGCTTCCCCGAATTGAGACGAGAGCCACAGTTTCGGCGCGGCGGCCAATAATTCACGCACATCTTCGTTAATCTCGGGAGTCTGACAGCTCGCATTTAGATCGCCACGTCTTCTCCGAATCCCTGCCTGCCTTTGCGCGCAACAAAATGTGGCGTCTCCAATATATCACTTCTTGTGACAGCGTACACCGATATTATAATAAATTCCATGTGAGTTGTGAGTCGTGTGTGCTGGGCCAGCTTAAAGCAAGCGCCCGCGTCTTAATCCGTCCAGACAGCAGTGCGCCATTCTTGATTAATCTTAAAAATGTACAAGTACGAGCAGAGTAGGCGCACACTCTTGAGTCTCTTCGCCTGACAATAACGAGATCTCGCTTCTTCATCATGCTCATGATGGCGGGCTCTGGTTTTACGATTTACAGGAAACAACCGTACCGAATTTAATCCGTCGTCTTACGGGGCAACAATTTAAATATCGGAGTTCACTGGAAAACCGTCCCTGTTGGAGATAGAGGACTACTGTAGTTCAATGATTTGCTCGATTTTACGTGAACTCTAACGTACTAAACCCTTCGAGCATGGAAATTTTTTTGGTCGGTTGCTCTTCTTATGGAGTAGACAAACAGAGCAAAATTTTCAGCCAATTTTCGTGGAAGTCTGGATTTGAGATGACTCGGATCTCCCAAAGTACTTAAGTCCGGAAGCTCATCTCTTGGTGACTGTTTTTAGGGGTCTCTCTTGTGATCGTCACCAAAGATGAGAGCTCTAACCCCCGTACTTTGGGAGCTAGAGAAAATCGATTTTTTTGAAATTTTTGTATTTGAAAATTTCACCAAGATTTGATTTTTTCTAGCTCCCAAAGTACGGGAGCTAGAGCTCCCATCTTTGGTGACGATCACTATTGGGACCTCTAGAAACAGCCACCGGAGTTTCCGGACTTAAATACTTTGGGAGATTTTTTTTTCGATCCAAGTAGGTCCCAAACCCCTACTTCCAAGAAAATTGGCTGAAAATTTTGCTCTGTTTGTCCACTCCATGAGAAGGGCGACCGACCAAAAAAATTTCCATTCTCGAAGACTAAACCCCTCTGGTTACGTCCCTGGTGCTTTTTCCTGCAGGCCTTGAGTTTTTCTTCTCTTTTTAGAACACATTTGACATCATGCAAAAAACCACAGGTTGCTAAACCTTTCCTGTTCGGAGAAGTCATGACTCAAAGACAGACAGACGGACAAATGATCTCTAAAAATTTAGATATTTATTGATAAGCCAGTTTTAACTAAAATAAATTAAAAAATAATAAATTTTATCGACGGACAAAAAGAGTCGACTCCCAGTTTTTGCTTGAGAGCGATCCAAAACGGAGGAGAGAAACCCATCGGCACCGCATTAGCCGGCTTCTTTCACGTGGTCGTCGCCGTCACTCACGCTCCTCGGCGTTTTTGCTCCTCGACCCCCGCCCCGGATGACAAGATGACACTCTGCGGTGCGCGCAGCGGCATTAGACAAAGTCGCGTTTCATTTCAATTAATACCCGCAATAAAGGCACTAATTAGCTGATGTCATGCCCGGGCCTACGTCACTCCACCTCGACTCCAATCCGATTTCTTGCTCGCCCCAAAAGCTTCTTAATATTTTCCATCAATACTTTTATTTGACTGTATGTAATTCAGAAACACCGCAAATATACCCACAACCCGAATAAAGTAGCTTGAAAATATATGGCACACACACTTGAGCAAACATTTAGCGTGAGCCGGGCCGCGAGACGCGCCGGAGCTCAGCCACGTCTCTTGCTTGAGAAGTGCGAGGCGGGTGTAGGAAATGCTTGCGAGAAAAAGTGACACGCGGCTGTCCGCAAACCCGAGTGAAGCGGCAGACAGCTGGGCCTCAGAAGCCGCTAATTTGCGTGTAAATATGCTCTTTCCGATTTGGGCGAGTTTCTAGGACACGCGAGGGGTTTCGAGAAAGTGCTTCTTTGGGGGGAGCCCTTTAACCTGAAGCCTTTTGGGACTTGAATATTTTTTGGTAAAAGTTCCGTGAAAATTTTCCTTGAAGACAACATTTTTGGGAACGTTTTTAGGGGACATTAAAAATCTAAAAAACTAAAAGTCGTCATTTGTGCTCTTTATATCAACTTGTCTGTCCGTCTTTACTGCCACAGATGTCTTCTTTGCCAATTATTTCACATATTTCAACATTTACAGCAGCTTTGTCATTGGAGTCTAACTAAAATAAATTTTAAAATATTTTTTCAGCTTTTTAGACCAACATGTCTGTCTGTATAACATGATTTTTAACTCCTTTCTAACATTTTTAAACCAAAAATAGGAATTACGAGTCCACAAAAAAATATCATAAGATTTTTTAAACCGAAAAAGGATCTTTAAGTCTTCGAAACCAAAATTTCTGTCCGTCTAAAATAAATTAGAGGTCTCAAAAGAATATTTTTAACCGTAAAAGTACTCTCTCAGGTTCAATGAGGCTTCCTCAAGACCCGAAGGCTGGGAACCAAGCACCCCAGGCTCACGAAAAGTGGGCTCCTGCGGCTTCTAAATAGGCGCTGGGCTTCACCGGCGCTGCTTGACTTTCAGTGAATGTCAGAGAGCGACCGTCGACCGACAAAAAAGTTGATGCTGCTCGTGATCTGATAACAGAGGAAGCTAGAAATCAAAATAGACGGGCGAGATGGCGATGATGCTATTGCTAAGCTGCAAAACAGTAAATACACGAAACAAACGGACGCATTTCAGACCGCGTGAACGCCGAGTACATATGATTGATTGTTTATTTTTAGAGCTGAGAAGCGGCGCGGTGCGACTGCGGCGTTGTGAGATGGGATTATCTAACCTGTACCGCGAGAGCTGTGCTGTGGCTGAAAAAATAAAATATTGTTCGAGTTCCCGTGATGAGAGCGAGATAATGAATATGTGCTGCCTCGATCGACGAGTTCACATTCTTGGACCTTTGGTGTGTGTGTGTGCGTTGGTGTGTGGCGCAAAGGAGGATGCTGGACGTGTGATGGGCCAAAACAAAATACCTCCGATGCACGCTGGGTCGCGCATGATTCCGGAGAAAGATTATGACGGAGTGCGGTGATTTGCTTTAATTGGGAGATGGGGCGATTGCGGACTGACTTGCACATTGCCGCGAGTCACGAGGGAGGGGTCTAGGTCATGTTCTGAGAATGGCCTCCTACTGTCTGTCGCTTTGGCCACGAGATGGTTCAGTGGGGGTCAATTTGCTAATGAGCTGGGGAACTCTCTGGACCTCCAGAGAAGAAAACTCTCGACATTTCAATGAAAATTTGCTGATTTGAGGAAAATTGTAGGTCTTTTAAGCCGATTGTTCAAGTTTTCTGATTTTTAGTAGTACTTTTTTCAGTGGAAAAATTTTAAAAACGTATGAAAAACCTTTTGGGGAACTTCTTGGACCTCCAGAGAAGAAAAATCATGTATTTTCCATGAAAATTTGCTGTTTGGAGGAAAATTTGAGGATTTTTGAGCCGATTGTTCAAGTTTTTTGTCTTTCAGAAGAAGTTTTCTCAGTGAAAAAAGTTGAAAAACTTCTGAAAAACCTCTTCCTGTTTACTAAGGTAAGCTTAACACTGAGGCGGTATTTGGAAGAAAATTTAGAGGCCAAAAATTTGGATGAAAAAAATTAAGAAGCCAATGTTGTCCTCAAGATTAATAAACGGAACCCAGAGAAGCCCTCAAACTTTTCCATAGGTCCTCCTCTAGAAAATTTTCAAGACATTTTTAGCTATTGAACTTAGAAAAAATTTTTTTAAAAAATTAATAAAAAAATTCATCAATTTTTTATGTCATTTACAGGGGCGAGTTTGTGCTCCCTTTTTTTCGTTGACGAAGAGGTCTCTAGGAGGCCTCAGAAACAGGCTGCAAGAGAGCAAACTAACCCATAAAAATAAAAAAAGACGTCCCCAAATCAAATCCGACAACCGAGTCGAAAGAACGAACCCAGATTTGCCAGTTTTCTATGAATTCGCTGCACTTTCGGGTCTTCCATGCACCTGCAGTCCGCTCCGTCTCCCAACCCGCTCATATTTCATGAAATGGATGTCAACTCGCCAGTTTTCTCTTGAAAAATTTTATCTGCTTTTTCCATCGTAAAAACTGGATGTGACGCCTCTTTGAGATGGGTTGGTTCCCTTGAAACATGAATCTTCAAATGCGGTTTTTGGTTTAGATTACTAACGCATGAAAAAGTGCACATGCAAGCCATAAAATGCATGTCATATAAATTTCAGCGCAATATATTCTAATCTCCAACATTCTACAGAAACGCCATGAAACACAGGAAAATAAATAAAAAAAATATTAAATAAATCTACGCACACTTGCAAGCCATCGTAAACTCGTTTCGAATTGCACATTGAAATCAAATCTGCGACGTTGACGACGCGCTCTCGCAGTGGAAAGCGTAGGCCAGCTAAATTAGAATCTGACTATGGCAGCGTGCAGAGCGATAGAGCAACAAAGCGACAGATTTGAGGCAAAATTATGTCAATACTGAATTTATAATCGGCCTCGCTTGCATTAAAAGGAAGTTGGCTCGTTTGCGGAGTCTTGCAGGGTGTGTTGAACTCCCACCACAGCTTTTTGTGCATTCGGTTCGTATTACCGCCGCTGCCGCGGACGCGGCCGCGGCCGCCTTAGGACGACTCGACGCACTTATGCGCTTGTAAAAGCGTAATAAAATGAAAAATAAATGAGGCAACGAAAATTGAATATAAAGTGAACCTTTTTGGAGTTGGAGAATAGGGATAAGAGGAGAAAAACAAGAGGCGATGCACAAACATGTGTGGAGGCTGCGGTCTTCGCGTCTCTCCGCCTCGACTGCACGGTGTGAGAGACCTTTTTAAATACATATCCATGTCACACTTAATGTTTTCTTCTCCTCTTCTCGATCTCGCCTCTTTTCTGTTTTCTTCTCTTTTCCCTCTATTTTGTTTTCATTTTATGGTCGATTTTAGTTTATTTTTTCCCATTTTACGCTGAAACATGAACAGATTCTTAATTGGAATTTACCAGACAGAAAGTCGCCGCAACACAGAACGAGCGTTTGTCGTGAATGCAGTTGCATTATGTGGGGAAACTGCGAATGTGTATACGACCACATGAATCAACTTTTAACTGCACTTTTAGAGCAGTGACGCTTTTCCTCTTGACACATGCAAATTTTGGCCTTCTTTAAAGCATTGCTTCCGGCCAAGTTTCACTCAAATTGGCTATCTGGCCTTTTTAGCTTTTTTAAAATAAAAATGAGATTTTAGCCTGGGAATGGAGAGCTATACTTTAGTTCAAACTTAGGACAGTAGGGGCTGTGAACCCTGTTTTATGTCCCTTTATATCCTTCAATATATCTACGTTTTTTTTTTAGCATGGCCCAAAATTCTTCTTAGCTCAGAAAAGGTTTAGTTCCTCTATCACAAATTTCAAATTTTCTCCATTGAAAATTTTTAGAATTTTGAAAGCGTTCTCAAGTCATCCCTTACCAAGTTATCTATGAGACTTTTACCCTCTTTCTTACTTTTAAAGCCTTGGCCGAGTTTGGAATCTAGCTCTAGTTGACTGAGACCCATGCTCTCCCTTGCTAGTCCTGAACATTGAACTTAAATCCTGAACTTAAAATCTCTTAAAAATTTCAACAAAAAAATTGGGATAGGAAAGGTCCTCGTTACTCCTCTTGGGATCTGCTTACGCTAGTTTGAAGCTAACTTTATTTTTTTGAGGAAAGCATTAAGTTCCAATAAAATGCAAAGTAAATTAACTGGAGGTTGAGAACGGCTGGTGTGGCGCAATTGTGCCAAATGAAAGACACCATCATGGGTTTCTTGCTACTTCATGGTTCGGCCTTTTTAGTGCTTTGCGCTTTAATTTCCTCCAGCCCAGCACTTACCTTCTTGTTCTCTTTCTTCTGCAGCTCTTAATCGCACCATCACTCCGTTTCTTCCTCTATTGCCCTTTTGCGTACATATTTCATTATGCTCTCACATAGCTGCTACCGTGGAGGAGCTGTGCATGACACGGACAATAAGTGCATGATGATGACGCGGTGCGTTGCAATTTGACTTACGTGACATTGGGCAACAACTCTGCAAGTGAATGCATGCATAAATTTCGCGTCATTCTCGAAAAAAAGCAAAAGCAAAAGCAAAAAAAATCGCGGTACCACGGCTTTACACGGATCAAACATCAAGATAAGCTTGACAGTCATTTCTTTGAATTGAATTGGACAACGACGCGTTTTGGCCATCGCACAGCTCGCCGGGACCGATACAATTGCAGCAAATCATGCAACATGAGGGATTTGCATATGCTGTGAATTCGCATTCGAGAATTCTATTTTTGGAAAATAATAATCGCATCGTTTTACTCATTTTACCCACGAAGCTAAGCCGAGCCGTTGTTTCCAATTATTATTCGTCGTTTGTTCGCCTGCCAGATAATCGCGCTTTGATTTATTTTAGTGAGCACATGCACACGATCGTCGATCCCATGCCATGCCACACTCGAAGCCGCGAAATCACAATGTTGTGGGTTCGGCAGCAAAAGGAATCGCCTCAGATTCAGCCTCAAATCTCGACAGACGGAACCACAGTGCATTTCCGCAGTTCAGCTTGAGCGGGGACTCGGCGTGAAATTGATCCGGAAACCTCGCTGACACTTACATGACCGAGCTGCTGTTGGAAATTGTGTGTTTACTCAACAAAAATCTTTCTTCTTTCTCCGTCGTTTGCGTTTCAGCGTCTCTGGGAGCTGCAGCGGGCCGTAATGGAAACAAGGTGTTCACACATTTTTATTTCCGCCATATGGGGCCCCAAGCAAACATGCACAGGAAGTCTTAGGAGCAGGTTGTCTTGAGCCCGATTTTCTCTCATTATTTTTTGAAAAAAAAAACACTAAATATTCCCGCAAAAGAGGAGAGGGGGGGTGCTTCAATGCCCACCTGACCAGAAATGGGGACTTGAAACGGAGCTTCTGGTTGAGATTTTTCAAGCAAAGTCAGAAAACAGGGAAGGCTTTGAAGTTGAGAGGTTTAAAATTGATTTCATAGAGTCTTAAAAGATGTCTTGTTGTCCTAAAAATGACACTACATGACACTTTAGTCCTTAAAAAGTCCTAAAAAAAGCCTTTAACTCTAAAAGCTCGTTTGAGGCATAAAACGAAGATCTAAAACAAAAGACTTCTCTGGCCTTTAAAAAGCTCTTTAAAAATGGTAACCTTTAAAACTTTAATATTAATCCTAGAAAGTGGGGCTTTTTGGTCAGTAGCCTTTGGAATCGAGAACCTTAAAAGGCTTAAAAATGGAGCTTTAAGCAGAGATGTAACCGAGATATTCATAAAAAGACGTAGAGCTCAAATTTATTTCCCTTAAGAAGCTTAAGAATGAATAAGCAGACCTCTAGCGTCCTAAGATCGACGCCCAAGTCCTGAAAGCTAAGTTTTAGAGCCCTGAAACTTTATTAATCCCTTTCCACCATCTATCTTCTTCCCGCAGAGTCTTAAGAAGGACTCCCCACAAAACAACTCCAAGGAGACAAGGACCTCTACTACCCCTCTTGATCATGCCTCTGGACTCCCTAAAGACTTCAAAAGGCCAAAACTGGACCACGAGAAGTTGTTTACGCGCTGGAATTCCACGAACAGCCGCCATATTCAAGATCACTCAAACTTTGTGCATGCCATCAAATTATAGGGCAAACAATAAGGCACCGCCCGCCATTGTTATCTAAACATTTATTTCCTCCGCCACACCGTGCGCGTTGCATTCCGGTGCTGCGGGGCCAAACATCAAAGGTCTCTCAGAAGAGCAGTCGAATTTCGAAAGCCACAAAGGAACTCGCCTCGGTGCACATTTTTTAAGTGGCGCGCATTAAATTACTCCGGTCTCGACTCGTCGACAGAAAAAGCCAGCATCAAATGCGGTCTTCTTGGAACGAGCGAATGTTCTAAAAAAGGCATCAGGTAGCAGAGAGATGAGATGCGCGAGTTAAAAGGGAAAAGAATGTTGCAACCTAGTCTGGGAGTCAATGAGAACGAAATAATAATAATAAAAAAAGTGACCCGAGAGCTCCTCTACGAGCACGTTCATGCGAGCATCAAGTGGAATGTTAATTAGAATCTCGGCTTATGGCTCTCAGCTCGGCGCTCCGGCATTAGTCAGCACTTACGATGAGGGAGCTGTGCATCGCTTTCAATTATTACCTGCTCGACTCGTTACGAAATCACGCCACCAGCGAGCGGAATAGACTCACTGGAATCGCCACAAATTGCCCCTAGTAGCTCGAGCTTCGTCATGTAATGGCATGGCTGCAGTTCCCGGAATGACGATGACTGCGTTGAAACAATTTATTGCTCGCATTTCTGACTTCCATTAGCTCCAGTTTCAAGGTGTCTGTCGGTCCTATTTCAGAGTCTGAGGCATTTCTTTTCTTTTCTTTTCTTTTCTTTATTTCATCTTTGGATGGCCGTAGATAGAACAATAAACGAATATCACAGTCAGTTGGGTCGATGTTGTTCATCCTAGTCAGTTGCACGGTTGTGGCTCCGATGTCCCGGCGATGAAGCCTCCTTACGGGCAGGTGTAGGTCCGTCAAGATACGAAGAAAACGATACACGAATAACGCTACAAAAACAGAGCCCAGCAGGAGAACAAAATGATTTTTAGTGTCAATTACCTCAAAGGTCATTGGAACATTTCAGACGCCTGTAGACGTGTTCTCCCGTGTGAAAATGCTTGACTTTGAATTTTTGGAAATTTTAGACTCGTCAAGGTCAATAATTAAAATGTAGAACTAATTTTGGCTTGCGCATGCGCAGACCGAGAACTTAAGGACACTCGTTTTGAGGCTCCTAGGGGATAGTGAGTCTATTCCTATGGCTAAATCAGGCTTTTGGCAGGCAAGTTGAGATTTTTTCTGCGCATGCGCGTTTACAAAATTTTTTACTGGAGGGCTCTAAAGGGGTCTTACTGCATGGTTACCTCCATGGGGCCTTCTAGGCTGAAAAATAAAGCTCTCAAGTCTCATACTTGGACCGTTTTTCTTTTGAAAAATTTATGAGATTTTTGGTCTCCCCTTGAAAAATTTTTCCGGGCTTCTCTAATTATTTTTTTGGACACCTTGACTCCTTATTGGGGACAAATTCATCATTTTTAATTCTTTAAACCTAGTCTGGGACCGCTCTCGGTTCTTCTAAGTCTCATTTGTAGCCCTTTACTTCCTCAGATGTGGGTCCTGATTTCGATTAATGGCTGAATGTAAGGTAAGAGAATCTAATTTACCCTGGATTCAAACGTATTTTTCTCAACGAGGTCTAACTTTCTACATCAAAAATAGTAATTAAACATTTTCGAAAAACCACAAAATGAAAAAAATAATCCAACAATATTTTTGGTCTCCTTCAAACCCCAATTGCTCGGCCACTACTTCCAAAAAATAAAATTCAACCCCCAGTAAGCTTCAGTCGAGTTCCTAGCTGACATTCCAGTCACTGCCTTTCTCATTGTTTCCATATGCGTAGAAAAAAGTCAGAGAAGTGACTAATTAATAGCGCGAGATGATGCAAGATCTGCACTCGGGATGTCGAGTGCAGGCCTCCCATTTTCGGAAAGGAAGTTACATCGAGTTCTTCGGCTCATCCGCCTCGCGCGCACATAAACATTGAGGCCCTCGTCTCCGGTGAACTCAACACGTGATTACATGATCGCCTCAATCAAAAGCACGCCACGCGGCCCGCAGTAATATAAAATATCAACATTTGGATCGTTTGATGTTGGATGTTTATTTACGACAACACACAAAATATAATTATGAAGCGTTTTCATTATTAAACAAACCATAATTTACATTATGTGGATGATGGAGATGGGACTTGTGATGGCAATCAGAGAGGTGGCAGGCGCACCCAATTTTTCACATCGCCCGCCAACGAGGATCCATTTAGTGAGTATGTGGACGGGAAAAGTGCGCCACTCACCTGTCGTCAATCGATTTGTTTGATATTTAATTTGTCGAGAAGCCTCGTAAAAATCAAATATTGGGACAAAATATGACGGCAGCTGGTGGGGTTTGGAAATATCTACGATATGAAAAATTACTTAATTGGAAGAGCAAGTATGTTGTGTCTAGGAACCCGACGGATGTCGTAGGCTGGAAGGATGTCTACGTGACGACAAAAAGCATTCTATAGAACGGGGGTTTCAAACAAATTTAAGTAGCGTTTGAGTGATGTTGGATTCAACGTTGGATTATGTTTCCCTCTTTAGTTTTTTGAAAATGTTTAATTACTATTTTTGATGTAGTAAGTAGGAACTCCAAAGTCAAATACAAAGTCAATTTGATTTGCCAACTTTATAGTCAGCCACTAATCGAAATCAGGACCCAAATCCAGACCCGACGAGAGGAGGGGGGAAAGGGGGTAAACCCCCCGGGTCCGTGATTTTTTAGGGGGCCCGTGCCGGCGTCCGGGCCCCTTGAATCTCGAACATTTCCCTTTGATAGTACCGGGCCCAGATTTTCTCTCGACGGCCCTGCCCACATCTGAGGAAGGAAAGGGCTTCAAATGAGACTTAGAGGAACCAAGACAAGGGTTAAAAGTTTCCCCAGACTACTTAGGTTTAAGGAATTAAAAATGATTTATCTGCCCCCAAGAAGGAGCCAAGGGGACCAGAAAAATATTTAAAGAAGCCCAGAAAAATTTTCAGGGGAGACCAAAAATGTTCGTCATTGAGATTTCTTAAAAATTTTCAAAAGAAAAACGGTCGATTGACACCCTCTCTTGACGCTTTTTCAATCAGTAGAACTGAAATCGACAGACGAGAAAATTGGAGAAAAGAAAACTTGATTTTATCAATAGCTATAAATTACCCCAAGCTGATTCAGAGAAGCATGCAGAAGTGACACCTGAGGGGGAGCCAGTTGCAATAGTGTTTCCCAGAACCCGTGCATCGGAATGCCAGCAAACCAGCCCCGAGTTACGCAACTGACTAGCCAGCGAAAGCTGATGGGAACTAGTCGGGTTTTGTCAACACAAATTGTGCATTTGAGTGCAAGCAAATGGTCCCTTTGGGCGAGAAAATAAATAATGAACTGTAAACTTCTAGCAAATGTATTAATTATATAAAGTCCGTATGGGAGCGCTCGCGTACACGGCCGGGCATGCCAAGAGCCAACGAAAACGACGACAAAACTGGCACAACTTCAAATTTGAAAGTCAATTAGTCAGCGCAAAGTGAGCTCGAAACCAGTTCCATTCATTAATTAACAAGTTCTTGCGAGTGCCGCGTTGTTCCTCCGAGTCTCCGGCACCGACGAGCCTCGACTTTTATTCAATTAAACTCAAACTTTTCCTACGACTCGCAGTGACTCCCAGCCGCAGCGTGAATGAGTGATCTTGTCGTTGTCGTTTTTGCTTCTTGCTGCCTCCGTCCCTCTAAAAGCTAATTATAGCTAACACACATCATTCATTAGTGCGATGTCGTGGACTTGGTGCTTGACTGCCTGCTCTTGACTGCTGCCATGTCACTCCTCGTGCGCCCTCCCTTCCCCCTTTCCTCCGTCAGCCTCTACACTTCTCTGCAGCTTATCAATTGATTGACACGGCTGATTTATTAATATTCAAACTGGATTCCTCCGTCGCTGCCTCGACTTGGTGCCTTTTTAATGCAGGTGTTAAGCTCTAGCCTCGCTCGTTCTTTCTAGCAATTTACGTGGAAATAATGCTAATGTGTGCGCAATTTCATAAAAGGAGTGTTGACTCGCGATTGGATGGCAACGCGCGGACTCTGGCCCGGGGAACGGACCAAAGTCAAGTAGGTATGTGGAGAGGCACAAAAGAGATTCATAAAATATTATATCGTCATTGTGTGTAAAAAGGTAAAAATCCGAGCGAGGCAAAGAAATACGACGAGCTAGTCAGGCCAGACGGCATGTCGCCTCCGTACAAGTGCCCGTGTGAGACCACAGACGCGCACGCTGCGGACTTTTATACCCATTTTAAATGCATCGACGACGCTGTAAGTGAGAAAAATACTCGACCCGGCTCCTTTCAGAAACTACGGCTTCGGCATGGCGAGAATGCTGCTTTGGTCACTTGTCCGTCGGTCTAGGGAAACTTTTGAAGTCTAGCGGGCGCTATAAGACAACTTGAACTGTAAAATTTGACATAATAATTTTTTAAAATTATTTTAAGACTCTTTTGGCCCTTTTCGTTTGTTAAATTTGAACCTAGATGGACAAAATAATTTTTTAAAATTAATTTAAGATTCCTTTAGGCCTCTTGGTTTGTTCAATGAGAACCTAGAGAGGCGAAGTAAATTTTAAAAACTATTTTAGGACCATTTTGGCTCTCTTAGTTTACTAAATCGGAACCAGGATGGACTAAGAATAATTTTGGAAGCTGCTACAAGGCACTTTTCTGTAATAATTCCTTCCAACGACCCTTAAAATGGATGAAATCGGACTCCTCATGCAATGAAACTTCTCTACCTCAGCCACAGAGCTTCTTAGAACTCCAAAGTTGCTAAAGTAAAGGCCTTTAGGGGTTCCAGATTCGCTAAAAACAGAAAAAATGTAATGAAAAACAACTTCCTGAAAAACAACGAGGCTACAAAATTTCTAGAAACCTGAACTTGGCCAGTAGACGATATTCTTGACCCCAAACAAGCTACTCCTCTCCCCCTGGACGTCGAAATACTACTCTTTACCTCTGCCGTGCCGTGCTTGCCTCTCTTTGGCGCGCCGTTGCTCTTCGACTCGCACACAAAGCGCATTTTATGCTTATCTCGAAATGTAATTTTTATTCACAATAACCGTGCTGCTGCTGCCTGCCTTCGTTCCTACATAAGGCTACCCAGAACGGCTCACAAGTCCCGGAGTCTTTGGCAACGAGCGACCCCCAATCGAATGAGAGCAGAAAGCGGCACAATTGCACTTCATGCACAATTCTATAATTCTCCTATGCCTATATTTTTGTATTTTTCATTTTATTTTTAAAACAGGTACAAAAGCGCATAATGTGTGTCTCTCTCTAAAGCGAGGAGGACTTGCTAACCGGTAATGCTCGAGTGGAGGCACGTAAATAATTTTCGTAATGTGCACTATTGCATTATGGGCGCAAGAAGACAAAGAAGTACACAAGAGACATGGCATCGCATTCACCAAACTGCGAAGGAAATGAAATCTAATTTCAACAAGCGCAGTCATAATTCTTTGTGGGTGCCTCACTGCCTCGCTTTCGGCAACAAAGGGATCAGACTTGCCAGGTTTTGAGAAATTGCGGTGATACTTTCACTCCTGGTCCCAAACGTCTTGAGTCTGAGAGGTGATTTCCTCGCAGACAAAATTTTGGACAGACTTAACCCGTAGGCAAAGTGGCTATCTGGGAGTCTAGGACGAATTTCAGGACTTGTCTTAAAGAAATTATTCAGGTCTTTAGTTCCTTCAAAACCTTCAAAAGCTCTAGGAAGATTGAAGTCTATTGAGACCTAATTTTTGCCATTCAATCCTGGATCAACAGACAAAATGGACCCACAAAATTACTCAATTTAACTTTTTTCCTCTAGATGAAAAAATACCCCCAAAATTCAAAGTTGAAGTCTTCATCGAAAATTAAGAGAAAAAATTCCTGCTCGATTTTAATCCACATAAAAAGCTACATTCTAAGCATCCGAGGCGTCCTCGAAAGTCAAGCAGAGATGCAGAAAGTTGTCCGGGTAGCTCATGTGCTCCGACATCCACTGCAGCGGCGTGTCCGGGGGAATCTCGATGCCGTGTGTCTTGGCTGCGGCTGCAACGACAAAAGCAAAGTTTTTTTTCTCAATAAAATCTGCCAACAAGTGCCGTTTTTCTCACTTGCCACACAATATAAAAAGTGTTAAAGCTAAATCAGATTACTTTTAAAAAAGGCGTTAGTAATAAATTCGTCGTTGTCGTCTTCTTTTGAAGTTTTACTACGTTCTGTGTGTATCCGAGGAATATGTGTGTGCACAAAAACCAACAATTTTTTAAGGATGTTGACTGGCATAATATCAGCACAGAAAGATCAGAGAATGAGGTGCCGACAAAGGAGACAAACGGCAGATTCGGAGTAGACTTTTTGTCTCCATCTTTCTCGTGATGGGCGAGGATCGCAGGACAGGAGGAATTCGTCAAGCTCATGGCTCTCAGGCGTGGGATTGCTTAAGGAGGTTCCTTTAGTAATTTAATTTGTGGCAATTTTCATGAAATATTCTCAGCTCAAATTCAAGGAAAATCAATTTTTAGGCAAATTAGACCCTCTAAAAAAATTTAAAGAAAATTCCTCAGTCAGTCAAAGAAGGCTAGTGGCCAAAAATTTCCTCCAAATCTCAGAAAATTTCTAAGGAGTTTTCAGCCACGCCAGAAAGCTTCCCCCACCTGGCACAAACCAAATCCCCCCCAAGTCCGCGAATCGCGCCAAAAGTCCATCGCGTCTTGCGCAGAATTTTATTTTAAGAAGCGAATCGAGAGCACAGGAATGCGTTCGAGAGCTCTTTGCTCGTTCTTTTTTCACATTTTCCTCCTCTTTTACAAAAGCAACACGACGAAATACATTAAATAAATGTGTGCATGCCACTATATAAACACAATCGTCGTCGACTCGCATAGTGCCATACATTTGAGCTGCGAGCAGAGCTTTATCTAAAACTGCAATCGTTCAAACACACCAGACAGAGCGACTCCACCTTTGAAAGAATGGCGTTGTTGTTGTTGTAGTCGAGCATAAGGATTCTTGAAAGACGATTTCTTTCTTTTGTACAGACATATATTTGCCGTGGCCTGGCAGCTCGGCTCTCGGAACCAACGGCCGTACAATAACTTTCAACGAACAAGCAAGGGCGAGCGGGATGAGGTCTGGGCCGAGGACGAGGAGAACGAGAAGAAGAAATGGAGGTAACGAAGGAAAATAAATTTTGTTTACCAACACTTATGTATAACGCCAATATAATATTCACACCTTATCTTTATGTTTGATTTAATTCCACGTACGTGGCAGAGATGGGAAGAAGAAGCAGCCTTTTCACAATGTGGCTTTTTCCATTTTTGTCCGCTCTGCTGCAGAAGCTCGAGGAGGGCCCTCTAGGGAGGAGGTTTCTGGACTCTTTGAGGCTCTTTTTAAAATACTGAGGCCACTTCCACACCCAGAGCTCTCCAGAAAAGTGGCTTTAAAGACATATTGGAAATTCTTAAGACCTAAACCTCTCCATCAAGAGCTTTAAAAAATTTTCAGACCCAAAATTCTCCAAGAAAGGGCCCTTTTCAGACCTCTACTAAGCCTTCAAAAATTCAAGGACAACCGCCGACTCTTCAGAAGGGGGTATTCCAACCCTTTGAAGTTCTTCAAAAAATTCAAAGCCTCTTTTCAGACCTTTACTGGGCCTCCAAACATCCGAGGACGACCGTTGACTCTTCAGAAGGGTGTATTCAAACCCTATGAAGCTCTTCAAAAAAATTTAAAGACCCTTCCAGATCCTCCAAAAATTGCCAGGGAGACCCCAAACTTACCAGCCAGAGGGTACTTGGTACACAAAGTGCTGAAGAGCGAGCAAGCAGAGATATGAAATTAAAAGAATATTTCATGCTCGTTTACATTTTGAAATGTGCTAACCATTGCTAACCATAACGACAACGGGACGCGATCTCTGACGTTCAATGGCGCGTTTATATGTGAGGAGAGTATAAAAACAAAAAGCATATACGTACGAGCATAATAGCATAAAAAGAAGGCGAAGGAAGGAGAAAAATATTATAATAAATAAATATAAAAAAATTTTAAAAAATGAGAAGCTGACATTCCACATTCTTTGATTGGCGTTTTTGGAATATTTGGTGAGGCGAATGTGTTGTGGTCCGCGCGGATTCTGGGAAAAACGCGCGGGACAGATGGAGATTGGTGGTTTCGGGAAATCGAGCTGGTGGCCACGCTGTCTGGTGAGGTGAGATTGCTGCTTTGGGACCTTTTTTCTCTGGAAAAATTTTAATGAAACTCTTTCACCTTTGAGTTGATGGAAAATGTACAAAAAAGAAGAGTCATCTTAGCCTTAAATTTCTCTTCCAAGGTCTTGAGCTTCAAGAAATTTTTTTTCCATAAAAATGTTTGGAGGTTTTCTTTGAAAATTCATGGAAAAGAGGGACTAATCTCATTACGAATTTTTTTTCCGGGTCATGAGATCCATGATCTGCAAAATCTGATGGAAAAATGACCAAAACATGACATTTTAAAATTTTAAGGAGGAAAAAAATTCTAGGCTATTTGAGAGTCCTTTTCAACTTGGCGAAAAAAAATCCATTCAACCCAAAAACGAGACACCTCAAAGGCAATCGCTTCCCAGCCATCTAAGCATCCACGCCCCGCCTTTCAGATGTCAAAAACAATATGAATCATCAACGAGTTTCGCTAATTCTTCCCATTAAATCTCTCCTCTTTGCATAATCAGCTATCGGGTTTCATGCGAGAAATCGCACAAAGAAGGGGCAAGGCGATTCTCTCGAAATCCACATCGGATTCATGGACAAAAAATGGTCCACTGGAATGCGTGAATACAACTCATTTATTACCATCGACTGCGCTGCCGTTCCGTCCGTCAGCGTCGAGTCGCAGGTCAATTCGAATTAGATTCCCCCGCTTGATACGATTGTCCGAGGTGATTCTCGCTTCTCTTCTGAAAAATTCTTTTCGAGTCCTTCGGGAATACACACGAACGGTATGCTTTAACATGTGTATACTCATGTATCTCCGCTGCTTCTCCTCTTCACCGGCACTTTCGTAGCTACTGTTCATTTTTGATCGATCCCCTGTCATGCCACATATTTAATGCACACATTTGTGTTCCCAGAATGCGGCAGGTTGACAGCGGAAGTGGGTGTTGCCTAACATTTGACACTTGAGCGACTCGCTGCTACTTGTGTTTAGGAGGGATTAGGGGGAATCGTAATCTAATTTGTTAGACAAACAGCTCTTAAGTAGCTCTCGAAGCCCTGCAACGGACTCGCTTTGACATGGCTCAGCGCCTCCACTCGCTGCAAACCGCCTGTGGCTAAGGAGGAGCTTTGTGTGAGGTTTTGATTTTTGTTCATTTTCTTTTGACCCATAGTTTCCATCAAAAATTGTTTAACAACTGAAGAAGAGCAACTTTCGACATTTTTCATCTGCTGAGAATTATCCAAAGCCCCTAGATCTTTTCAAACCTCTCAATAAGGATTTAAAACTTTTATCTAAGACACTCTCAGAAGGCTAAAAACGTCAAATTCTGTCCTTTAAAATTTTTGGGGGTCTGAAAATAACGTTTAGAACCATTTGGTTCCTCTGGAATGTCGATCAATTAACATTCGTCCAATTTCCAAGAAACTTCCATTCATGCATTTGACACTTGACATACAAAAATTAACATATCTTTTTCATTGAGTCTTCTAAAATTTTCTGAGGTAAATCCCAAGCCTTTTTTGAGTCCCTAGTCCTACCCAAAATTCTTCAAAGACCCTAAAATAGAGTTAAGGTTTTCAGTAAGTCCTTAAACAACAGACAATAGTCCTTAAACAATTGAAGAAGAGCAACTATGAAGATTTTTCATCTACTGAGAATTTTCCAAAGCTCCTAAATCGTTTCCTCCTCTAAAAGGGGATTTAAGACTTTTATCTAAGACACCCACAGAAGTCCTTAAAAATGTTTGAGACCTGAAAGTAATGTTTAGAATCGTTCAGGGCCTCTAGAATGTCGACGAATTAGGATTTGTCTATTTTCAAAGAAACTTCCATTTATGCTTTGGACACTTGACTTACAAAAATTGACATATCTTTGAGTCTTCTAAAATTTTCTGGGGGAAATCCTTAGCCTATTTTGAGTCCCTAGTCCTACCCAAAATTCTTCAAAGAACCTAAAAATAGAGTTAAGGTTTTCACTAAGTCCCTAAACAACAGACAATAGTCCTGAAACAACTGAAAAAGAGCAACTTTCACGATCCTTCAATGACTTAAAATTTTTCTAAGCTCCTAAATCTTTTAAAACCTCTCAAAGGGGATTTCAGACTTTTATCTAGGAAGCCGACAGAAGTCCTTAAACATTTTTGAGGCCTGAAAATAATGTTTAGAATCGTTTGGCGCCTCTGGAATGTCGATCAATTAAGATTCATCTAATTTCCAAGACACTTGACATTCTAACAGGTTTCTTTGAGTCTTCTAAAATTTGCTGAGTGAAACCCCAAGCCTGTTTTAAGTCTCTCGTCTTACTCTCCCTAAAAACAGAAGTAAGGTCTCTGAGGGTCCCCAAAAAACCCACCCAAAGTCTCACTCCCGGACTTTATCTGAATTATTGCACTTAGACAGCATTCCGCTAGACGCGGCCAGCAATTTCCATTAACCTCAAATAACAAAGTTGAATGCAAATGAGTGCGCTAAGGTGGCCCGAGGGGTTTGCGCCGGGCCAGCAAAACGAGTAATGCGAAGATCGTTGAAAATCTGGCGCGATCGCATGGCGATGAAAGCGCATCGAAATGCACAATTTGCATCATGTGATGGGGGACATCAAGATTGATTTAATTAGATGCGGTACGGTCGTCTAAAAATAGCCAGCAGCTCTTCACAGCGACACTCTAAACAAATGGCTTTTGCTCTTAATTCTTTAATCTTCGTCGCTTCTTGCCCCTCCTGCACTCCCTCGCGTTTCGCTGAAATAATTAAAAGGCACATATATCTAATTGACCATCCATAGCGGATTATGTATGGGTGCTTTGTGAATTCACCGAGTGAATGAGAACGACAATTTTGCACGCGCACACACGCGCACCACGCACTCTCCTAACATGACACGCCACATGTCGGTGCTGGCTCTGAAACTTCAGCGCCTTTTTGGTCTCGAGACGCAATCGTCGACATAAACCGTTGGTGACACACTCATAAAAACGCACTCGAGGAGAGTTCAGAGCTCTGCTGTTTATCAATGAATCCGAATATGGGAAAGGCATTTGCTCAATGTTGGCAAAAGTTATGTAAAGAGTCGAGGTGAGCAATTTAAAGAGGGGCAGTTCATTCATGTTAGGCTCCATTTCAGGTTTCGAGCTGCTTGTAGTGGGCTTAAAAGGTTTTCTCTGCTACAACTCCGACTAGTTGTTGGAAGTTCAGGTTTTTAGGGGGACTTTTGGGTTAATCCACAATTTTTTTTCCTTTTGAAACAATTTTTTAACCCATTTCGAGCCTAGGGTCAAATTTTCGACCATAAACTTTAAAATTTTTTTTGACAATATTTCATCTTTCGTCTTTACCTCATAGAAGAAAATTTTTCTCCCGAGGCTCTTAAAACTAACTTTTAAGGCTTTTTAAAAATAGGCTTTTTAGAACATATTTTTTGAAAAATCCCCAAAAGTTCGTCTTTTTAAATTTTGTCTGAGATTTTAATGACTCAAAGAGTTATAGTCAAACATCACGGGAAAAACCAAGTTCTTTCCAAATAAAGCTTTTTAAAGACTTAAACTAGGCTTCAAACTTGGCATACGACGGCCAAAAAGAGCTTAAATTTCAAAAAATGAGCTAAATCGTTTATGTCCGGCCTGAAATGGTGCAACTATTCAACAATTTGTCAACCGGAAGTCCTTTAAAGGAATGAAAGTTGGCTGTGTAAATCCACAAAGGAAATAGCTATTTAATTTTTAAAGACTCGAAATTCATTTTTAATTGGCTATTTGCTTTTTTTGCTTCTGGGTGAAATTTCGTCATTTTCAGAAACTAAGAGTCCTTGTATTAATTTTTAAGAGTCTCTAAAATACACAGAATCCATTGAGGAATTTATGATATTTTCCTCATTTTAAGAGACGATTTTGGGGACCTGAAATGTATCTGAATAAGTTAAGAATACGTAGGTTCTGTCGATCTCGAGTGAGGAAACAAAGAAAAAGACTTCAGACAAGCAATTTTTTGTTAAAAAAAGGCTACACCTTTGAACCGAAAAGCCACCCCCAAAAAGCTCATCAACAACAACTACAGCCAATGACCTCAAAAGTTGCGTCAGTGGGCTCTATTTCGGGACGTCACCCGGGCCCGAAATAGCTCCTTCTACGCCAAATGGAACAAACGGCGATCTTGTGACCGCCTCATTGTCTCTCGAGCACTGTTGTGCTGTTATCAATAGGAGCGAGTAACGTGATTTGGCCACACCCTTAAAATGTGACTGATGCGAAAAATAGACCGCGACACCAGCAGCGACGTGTTTTCTGAATGAATCAAGAGTCACAAGCTCGCGAAGATGAATAAAATAATAATAATTTACATTTCGAGCTGATATCGGCGCGCGGCGACTTTTTCATCTCCTCCGGCTCTTTGCGAAACTCCGATCTCCGTCGACTATTGATGAGGCTGATAGTGATCTCATCGCGGCCATGGGTTAGATAATGGCGAAGATGCGGAGAAGCGCCATTTCGTCTATCGCTTGTTTCTATGCGTCCCTTTTCTTTGCTTCTCTCCGCAACCCGGCTCGGAGCGGCAACGGTGACATTAATCTTTCGTAACCGGTCATATCGGCCGTGATTCATCGACATGTGCTGGCTCGAGTGTGGTATATTTAGAAAGATTCTCGTTTTGGGCTCGAATCGCGTCGATCACTAATTAATTGCCGTGGCTGAGGCGAGATTTATGCGTGATGGCTCCGTGTATACCGGGCGATGGATGAATGGGCCACTCGAGTCTCGAGTTATTGAATGATTTGTAATGAGTTAAAAATAAATCTTAGAGGTACCGAGAAAAAAAGCTTTAAAAAAATATTCAAATGAGGTTTTATTGTACACAAATGAAGGCAGCAGCATGTGGCGGGATGGTGGTGAACAAAAAATGAGACGCGAGGTAGAATTCTTGAGCCGATTAAGGTTCAATCCAAATTGATTGGAGTGGAATATGTATGAAGAATGGCACAGCATGAAATTATTTTTGGCGCAGAGTGGAATTCGCTCGGCGAACAAAAAAGGGACCCGCGCTTGGGTTTCGTGGATTTATGGAATTTTTATTCAGAGGCAAGTTATGAGGTGAGGAAGGGTCACAAACTGCCTCATGTGTTTGTCTGCCTCAAATTATTGATTTTCACCCATACAGTAGCTAATTCTTTCAATAATCGAGCCCATCACCTTCAAGTTGCTTTTGCAAGAAAATTTTGAGCATATTCCGAGTTCAAAAGCTCAAATTGCAATAGTCTTGAAGTAAAGAAAAACCTCTAAGAAAGCCTTAAAGTTGCGATTTTTTAGGCATTATTTTATTTAAAATGATTTTTACTTCTCAAATCAAACTTTCAAGAAGTTTTGAAGAGCTGGGAACCTAATCAAGGACCAGGAACGAAGCCTGAAGGTTGATAAAAAATTAGCTTAAGAGCCAAAATCTGCCAAACTTATTTTTAAGGTCCTTTTTGGCCAGTTTCTATCAATTTTAATTTTCCTAGAAGTCTTTAAAGGTTGCAGACGATTTCAAATTCTTCCACTTGCCTACAAAGCCTAATCAAGGGCCAGAAAGCGAACCTGAAGGTTGATAAAAAATTGAAAACCTGCCAATATTATTTTTAATGTCCTTTTTTGGCCAGTTTCCATCAATTTCAATTTTCCTGAAAGTCCTCAGAGGTTCCAGAGACTTCCAAATTCTTTCAGAAACCAGCGATCTTCTGGAATTTTTTTTTTGTTTAATTAAAAGCCTTAGAAGATGCTTAACTCGACAAAATTGACTGAGTAAATTGAATCTTAAGACTAAGTCCCTCATAGAGCCGGGCTTATCTGGTCGGGCAAAAACGCCAGAGAGGTGTTGAGAGGCGCAAAGATGGGCCTGTCAGCAGATGACGCAAGCCGGAAAAAAAATCTTCTCACACGATCTCGTCTTCCAACCTCAGCCCGACCGTGACCTTTGAAACTCGATCAAAACAAGTCTTTAACCTTTCAAAACGCCTCACCTCGCTCTGCTCGTGCTCTGCTGGTGCACCGGCCAGCATCCACCGTTTCCGAGAAGATTGAAAAATATTGCGCTCGACCGGCAACAAGGTGAATGCGCTGGCTGGTTCCCAATAAGGCTCGCTCGAATCGTGACTATCAGTCATCATTTTTTCTCCCTCATTTTGATGAAATCGCTCCTCTTCCTCGGACTTAAGCACCCGCCATTATCGAGCAGCTACGGCAAAATTGCGTTTCTCATTACACTTTGTGCTCCGAAAGTGCTGGCTGGCTGGCTCTTAATTCCGAAGACACAACCCGGGGAGCTTGGGCTTAATGAAAGAAGGTGCCACTACAATGATGATGATGGTAATGCGTACAACAGGTTTTTTATTCATTATTACCATATTTTATTGTGAGCCGTGTTATTTATTATTTCTATTCGGCATGCCTGAATGATTTGAATTGTTAGCGCACTGGCGCTATGGTAGAATGTGTCGGAATGTCTCTCGCTTTTGCCCAATCTTTGCCATTTACAATTTTTATTGTTGCCGCTGCCTCGCTCCGCTACTTCGGGACTCACTCTCGATATTATGTTCGTCGATGTGTCCAAATAATATCCCAAGCTGTCAGCTACTTGTTGTTATTTATTTGCACACGATAACCTTGGCGATTGCGCTCCAATTATACACCACTTTGAATGTTTTTATGCTGCTTAATGTCGCTTTCCGTTTCAGACACAGTTCCAGGAAATGCTCCAATTATGTCTGTTGCTCTGATAGGGATTATTCTGAGATTATTTCTTTTTTTGCAAGTGTGTCTCTTTCGTGGAATTTTCAGGGCCTATTCTAAGGCTTACGATCAGAGCATATTCTAAGGAACGTTATTTTTGAAGAGCTCTGAAATAAACTTTAAGGGCCTATTCTAAGGTAGGATCTAACCAAGAAACAGTCTTAGATGAGAGGAAATCTCGAATGAGGTCAGTTTTAACAGAATCAGCCTAAAATGTTCGCATTTTCAAAAATTTTTTAGGGCTTATTCTAAGGAAATTTTGTTCAAAGTTAGCTCTGAAATTAACCCTACCCAATAAAGCTCTTTGATGTCGATATTTTAAGTCATTTTCAAGGGCTTTTGCTCGAGCTGATAAGAAACGAAGGCTATATTTCACGTGCTGCATTTTTCAGGGCTTATTCTAAGACGTGATTATATCTGGGGTTTACTCTAGAGCTTCAAGACATCGATTAGAAATTTTCCAGGGCTTATTCTAAACTACAGAGAGCTTTTTATGACTCCTTCTGGCTTATTTTACACAATACCAAAGAATTTCAAGGCAAAAAGCTCCCCTTCCCTAGAGAACCTCTCTTAATTGGCTAGCTTGAAGAGTCTGTAAAAGGCTTTTTCGAACAATCGAGCCGTTCAAGGTTTTTCACCTGGGCTTTGCGCTGCCTTTTCACTCCGGCCGCCGCTCACATCCAATCGAATCGAACGCACACGACAAAAGGCGGTTTAATGATTTAATTAATGTCCTATTATTACATAAAGCTTCGGTATTACTCGCACCAAGACGGCGGGCAGGCGTTGTGTGTGAAAAAGTCTCGCAACAAGTGACGCGCGGCTCAACTCAAGTCACTCGGTGCGGGAACAATTAAAAAAGAGGCAAAAAAAAAGTAATCGAGCGATTGTTTGCAAGGTGAACAAGTCATTTCATAAAACAGCAACACAACACGCTGTTAAATAGCCATATCCATGTACGATAATAAAAAGTTAGCGCCATCACACAATTTCAACGATTTACGACGGACGCGACTCACTCGACTCTCGACACGGCCACAAAAGCGGATGGATCGGAATTAAAATCAACATAAAATTGTGTGTAAATGGCGTGTTTATTATTGATGATGATAATAAAGCAGTCTGATGCACCATCGGATGCGCAAGTGCTATGCCTATTCATCATTCATTTCGCGCCAAACCGACTGGCAACATTGTAGCTCGCGTTTGGAGGAAATTGCCCGAAATAAGCTGGACACTTCACGTTCCGAGTAGACGGGCAAATAAGCGGCCTATCACGAGCTCTGCTTCCCCCTAAAAGGGAACGAATGCCAGCAAGACAACAACAAAAGGAAGATGGAATTACGACGAAAATCACGTTGCACCTAAAGCAACAACAACAACACATGCCCCGATCGCTCGACAGCATCCAAGTACCTGTATCTCTAAGCGATGACCGTAATTTGAGATGCGAGCGGTGCAAGTAATATTTTTAACATTAAAAAATTAACATAATAATGAAGATAAAGAGATGGGCGAGGATTGAAAGGAGACGAGATCGGAGAGAAACTTACCTGCTTTCCGTACAGGTGTTGAGAATTCGTCGAGCAGATCCTGCAGAGTGCGCTTTTGTCCCGCTTCTGATGCCGGAGCGACTAGCTTTTGGCGATACGTTCCGTCCTGGAGTGGAAGAGAGAGAGGCGTTAGGGAAGTGGAATTCTTTCTTTCGAGAAAATCGTTCATTTTGGCCTATTTTTTCATACCAAAAAAATGTTTGGAACTCTTAGAGACATTTAAGCCTTTTTGAATATTATTCAGCTCTTTGACGTATTACCCTGAGAATGAAAAATTTTTTAATTTTGAAATACGAGTTTTTATGCTGGAGTTATTCTGACTTTTCCTTTAAAATCAATTGCTTCTTAAAGCACGTCTTTGGATAAAAAAAACACTTGTGTACGAATCTGCACTGAATTTGGCTCGGTGGTTTTTGGGTTCCGTTCGCCTCAAGCGAAAAAATTGCATTTTTGCATGGAGATTTTTTTTCTCATCCTTATAACTTTTTTTCTAGAAGTGCTATCTAAGTGTACTTCAAGGAGCTTTAGGACCTCATCAAACTCAGCACTCGTGCTTCGTTTCATTTAGCTACTCTGTGTTGTTTTTTTTAATACGGAAATTCGAAGTTTTACGCCACTTTGTATGGGAAAATGGACTTTTTGGTTAATAACTTCCTCCCAGGGGGCGCTAAAAATCAATCATTTCATAGCCCCTCTTATTTTGAGTCAAAAAAGACCTGTGCAAGTTTTTAGAGCTCTACGTCAAGTAGTTTGGAAATGAGAGCCGATGAATCTATCAGCATGTCGAAACGCTCCTGATTTAATTGGAAATATTATTCAAGGTCATTTGGGAGCTAAAATAGCCTTTGATTTGAATAAAAATGGTTCAAGCGTTTCTTGAGCCTTTTAACAGAAACTTCGGATCAGTCTGGAAGCTGTTTTCCCCCACATTTTTGAAGATTAAGGCCTTCTATAAATATTTGAGACTAATGCAAAATAATTGCAAAATGAAAGGTCGTATAATTTAATTTGGAATAAAAGTCAGTTAAAAAGCCAATTAATGTCAGACAAGGAAAGTCGATAAAGTCCACGTCAGAAAAGCCGATAAATTCCGCGTTTTTGCTCCTACATGCGAATGCAAGGTGTTTAAAATTTTCCCACCGAATGGCTCAATTAATTTCATCATCAAATCGAAGCGCCTGTTTTTTGGTGAATGGAAATAAATGAATGAAAGTTTCGCACATTATGGTAATGGCATTCTCAGATTTACGACCTCATCATTAGATAGATATTTGCGAATAAATATCGGATTGTGGCTGGTCAGTTTCCTTATCAGTGGCCTTCTTTCAACTTGAAAGCCTCACCACCGCCGTTGCGGAACCACTGCGGCTCGTTCTTTTCAACTAAGCTCGCAAATCTTCGTAATTGACTTAGGTCAGTTGCAGCCTACCTCAATACATTTCGTATCGCACCTCATTAGACGCGGATGGACGGACTCTCGGGACGGGAAGGAGCGCGAAATTTGTCTCTGATAAGCGCAAACTCTGGTTTTCACACCGTTTCTTGTTCCGTGTACCAAGCCGCTAAAACCTGAAGTGCTCGAGTTGGCATTAAAAGGACAGGCGACAAGGTTAATTTGCAGAAATGTCTTATCAAATTATATCACACATTGCTCACGGTGGGGCAGGTAGCCGGTAGCGGGACAAGGTCCCAAAAGAAAGTAATCAATTAAAAGGTAATTAATTAAGACAGCAAATTCGATAGCTACGTTAGATAATGGTGCATTAGGGGGCCGTTAAATGCAAATTTCGAGCAGAAATCTAAATTAGTTAATTTTGCTTTGGCGTGAAGATGCACGGACAGACGCCCAGAAACTCGGTTTAGAGGCTGAAACGGAGCGTGAGAAACTCGGATTCGCACTGCACTCATCATTTGCATAATCTCACTTGTTCCATTCTGCACCGAGGATATTCGGTCCTCAGGTTGATTTTCTCCAAAAAGTCGCCTTTGTTTTCCGCAAACTGCAGGTACGCAGACGCCCTAAGCCGAACCAGATGTCGACATCTCTTACCTCATTGTAGCACCGGACTGGAATGTGCTTGAAATCGGAATCACCGTCGGCCCCCTGCTCCATGAGCCGCCGGTTTATGGCCCAGAACTGGTCGAATTTGTCGTTCATGAGACCCAGCCAGAGCTGCACGTGGTCCTTCTTCTGCATGTTCTGCATCACGGTGCCGCGGTGCTTCAGGAAGTCCGCCTCCTTCAGGCACGACATGAAGTGAGCCTCGACTGTGTCCCTAAAAAGGATCAAATCGGTAATCAATTGACGCTTAAGAGGCCAATCCGGGTCTTAGTAGGACTAGGAGGTTATTTTTTTGGCGATGGAGAGAGAAAAATTTTAGTTCGGATTTTTAAGCTCTGGAAACTTGAATTAGTCTGAAAAACCAGGAACTTCGGTCCAAACCCTGAGAGCTATCTGCTTGACTTACTTCGTAGGACATCGAATTATGACCTCCTCGGGGAACTTGTTGAAGTGGACCGTGAGAATCCAGGGCAGAGTGGGCTCATGGCTGTTCATGAGGTCGAAAAGGAGACCTGAAAGCGCCCAAAGTCAACAAAAACGACTTCAAGGGAAGACAAAGGTCTCACCGATCGGGTAGTGCCACTTGAGGGGCGTCCCATCGCACGACAGCCACATTTCGTTGTCCTGGAACTCGTTCGGGACGAACCTCAGGAAGTGCTTCTTGACCTGCAACAAAAAAACCTTGAAGCTCCCTCTTCGACGAGATCCTGAACTCACCTTGTCGGTGACCAGGGGGAAGTAGCTGAGACGAGGGATCATCAGGTAGAAGTCCTCGGGCTTCTGCAGGCCAATCACCTCCTCCGAGTCCAGCTGGAAGCAGACGGGAATGTTTCCATCCCACACCTCCCGCAGGACCTCTCTGTCATTCGCCATCTTGGGCTGACTAGAATCTTTTCGATTTCAACGATCGCAAGGCTCAAATCCGGAATTGGGAGCCCTTTTGTCGTTTTCCAGGGGTTTGTTTTGACTTGGGCAACTTTTGCGTTTCTTCCTCCACCAGCTGACTTTGACAGTTCCAGTCAGCTGTTCTGACAACTCGAGCCGATTTGAATTCCGACACGTGGCCGTTGACTCTGGAGGCGCGTAATCGAGAAAGTATTTCTCCAATCGGTCAAATAGCTCCGGAACGGGACTGAGGAAGGTTCTCGTTAGCTCCACTCAGCGAGATTATTTGCTTGTTAAAGTCAAAGTGCCCAATTTAGTTAGCAAGATCGTGGCAGAGTTTCATTAGCGCCTTGGAGAGACAAATTTGAGACATTTCCGGCCAGAAGAGAAGTTTCCAGAGAGATGCATCGAGCCTACGTGTGCCTGGCCATTACTCTGATCTACTTTTCGAGCTACTCAGAAGCTGTAAATAAGTACAATGTGCCAAAGTGGAAGAAGCAGGTATTTTTCCTCAATTAGGGAGGGTCCCGGGAGAGATGCAGTTTCGGCCTGAGCTCCGTCGTGACCTTAATAAACGTAACATTAATCGAATATGTGATGTGCTCCATTCCATTCTTCGTAGGTGAAAGAAGTTAATGTGTGGAAAAGAAGCAGTGCTAAGTATAAGTGTTATTTATATGTTAATTGTCATGAGACCGGTGAATGGTGTGACGTGCGTGTAGAAAGTACGTTGAACTTGAACTCTGGATCTCGGTCTCGTACGTGAGCAAAACAGGATCGATTACTTCATCTTCTGGGGGAGGAAGAGAAATTAAGACGCCACTTCTTTCCAGGCCTGCGAAGTCCCCCAGCAGAATGAGCAGTCTCACTACGTCTGTGACGAGAACGGGGAGCTCAAGTGCAAGCCCGGGTGGATCGGCGACCTCTGCGACGTCCCGATATGCAAGCCAGGTAAAGAAAGTTCGTGGGGTTTTCGGGAAAAAATAATTTTTCTCCTGAAATTCACATTTTGTCCAAACTTCCTTTAAAATTTCGGGATTTTTTAGGAACAACTTTTTGTCAAGAAAACGATTCCTGGAAGCTAAAAACGACTAAAATTTGCCAAAAGAAATTTATCTACCGAGATTTTTGGCCAAAAATGTTTTTTTGGTGAAAAAAATTCCCTCAAAATTTATAAAATGCCGTCACCTCCGCTCGTTAAGGATTTTTGAGGAAAAATTTTTTATCGAGAAAACGATCCCTAAAAGCTTAGAACTAAATGCATTTTCGGAGATTTTAGGCCGACAAATTGGAAATCTGGGGAAAAAACTTTTTTTCTTCAAACTCAAATTCTAAAGGTGGAGCCCACAATTCAAAGCCATTCTCAAAATTGTCTCCCTGTTCTTCTCGAAACCACGTCTTTTCATTCCCTCCTCTAGTATAAGCCTCTATAATTGCATTTGACTCTCACGACCTTGATCTTTTCCAGGCTGCGACCCCATGAACGGATACTGCCGGTAAGAGAGCCCCCTTTAGAGAAACTCCTCTTAGCTCTTGATTTTCAGAAAACCAAACCAGTGCCAGTGCAAGATCGGATACTACGGCGAGAACTGCGACAAGTGCATTCCTCTGCCAGGGTGCCAGCATGGCTACTGCAATGCGAGCTTCGAATGTAAGTTGGGCTCTTTTGGGCTTCCTTTTTAACGCTCTTGGGGGTTTCAGGTATCTGCCAGCCTGGATGGGACGGACTCTTCTGTAATGAGCGTGAGTAGTCAGTCTATCGACGGGTCTCCAAAGTCCTTACTTACCGAAACTTATTTTCAGCAATCTGTCGGTAAGTTTTGGGGGCTTTGGTAAGGGCTTTTTGACAGCTGATCTTCCAGACAGGGATGCCATCCTGCAAGAGGCTACTGCCAGTATCCAGGAGAGTGCAGGTAAGTCCCCTTTGTTTGAACTAGCTTTTTTGTGACTCCGAGAAACCCCCAGATGTCGCTTAGGATGGGCTGGACCGACGTGCAACGAGTGTCAAGTTCTCCCAGGATGCGATCACGGGACTTGTCAGAGGTAATTTCTCAAAAGTACCGATATTTTTGCGTCAAAAAAATAATTTCAGGCCCCTAGAATGCCGATGCCAGCCAATGTGGACCGGAATCTTGTGCCAGCAGCGTGAGTTTACTTCATAAAAGCTTTGAGAGCTCACTAGAAGGTTTAATTTTCAGCGATTTGCAAGGCTGGGTGCAGCAAGTCCACGGGATACTGCAGGAAACCCAACACGTGCGTCTGCAAGGTGGGATTCATGGGACCCAACTGTGACAGATGTCATCCGTATCCCGGTAAGAGAAGCTCCAGAGTCTAGGAAATTCATTCACGAGGTATATTTAGGGTGCAAAAACGGATACTGCGAGAGACCTTGGCAGTGCATCTGCGAAAAAGGTGAGACATTTAAATTTTAAGTCTGAAAATAACTTTGGCGCAATTCCAGGATACGGAGGACTTTTGTGTGACGAAGGTAAGCAAAATCCCCAGAAACCACCTGTTTTACCAACAACAAAAAAAATATTCCAGAGCTGAACTACTGCGAGAAGAACCCCTCGACCTGCCAGAACAACGGGAAGTGCCAGTCCCTCCCGCAGGACGACGGCTTCTTCAGGTGCGTCTGCCCTCCCGGGTTCTCGGGCCGCAACTGCGAGCTCATCCCGCCCTTTATGATTTCCACGACCCCGACCTCCAGTCTCGTCACCTTCCCTTCCACCTCCAACTCGACAGTCTCGGCTCCCACTACGACTACAACAACAACAACTACTACGACTGAGAAAGTCTCCATCGTCGAAGCCAAGAAGCCAGTGGACCTGCTGATCAAGGACGACTTGGGCTCGACGGAGGACATCAATAACGAGGCCAAGTAGGACATTTAGAGAATTTATTGACTCATGCATTCATTCATCGTTTAATTTATTTCATTCATCGATAGAAACGGAAATAAAGCTATATTCAATCACAGCCGGTTTAGGATTGGGGAAGACTCTCCATGAGGTCGTCCAGAAGCGCGTCGTTTTCGAGAATACTCTTGCTCGGTGGTTTGGGGAAGGTTTTGCCCACGTGGTGGCCGAAGTGGAACGTCTTGGGGAGCTGCCTCTGACCCTCGTCGGTCTCCATCTTCTCGGCCGCCCCCACTGGCCTGTTGGGGGGGATTTTGTCGAACCGGAAGTCGTGCGGGAACTTGTGGTGCTTGATGCAGTGGTCTCTGCGGGCCCTCGCGTCCAGGCTCTTCTCCTTGCACTCCTCTAGGTAGCAGGAGTACTGAAATATTGCATTTTATAGAACTTGAGCTTTTTTCAAAAAAATCTTTAAATATTTTTTAGCCCTATAAAGGTTTTGGTGTGGATTTATTTTTACAATTTTGAATAAAAAGGCCCAAAATTTTCACTCAAATCTTCCTTAAAAATTTTTAGAAATTTTGTTATTTCAGATTTCAGGCTCTCTGAGAGCTAGACTTGATTCTAAGTCAAAATTTATCTTTTAAAAAAAACGACAAGACTCTTTTAATGACCTATTTTTCATCTTGATTCCATGGTTTGTCAAAGGAAAATTAGAAAAATGACCCCAAAGTAAAGACTAAAAAGCTCTAATTTGAAACTAAAATCTTTCTTGGTTCAAAAATATTTTTTGAAGTTCGAAAATCGAAAAAAATGCCTTCAATTTCCCAGCTTTTAAAATAAAAGATTTTTCAAATGAGGTCTGAATATCCTCAAAATGGTCTTTGAAGGCTTCAGGACTCAAGAAAGACCAGACTCACCATTGGCTTCCTCTCGGCCTGGACGGCAAAGAACGAGTCATGGGTCTCCTGAATGTGGAGGTCCAGCAAGTGGGCACTGGGGAGATTCTTGTGGCACGTCGAGCAGCCGTAGCGGTGCAGGGAGTTGTAGTGGCTCTCGTAGGCCCTCACATTATCAAAGGTCCGGACGCATCCGGGGACGTTGCAGACGAATGAGGAGGAGGAGCCCTGGGAGGAGCTGAAAGAAACCCTGCTAGTCCGGCTTTGGGGCAAAATCATCTGGCTCACCTCGGTTTTTCGTCCTCTGCCTCGAACTCGCGAACGATCCCGCGTTTAACGAACTTGGGCAGACAGAGATTGCCGTCCTGGAACAACTGGGACTCCCTCGGCTGGTACCCGAGGGCGTTTCGCAGCAGCAACTCCTTCACCTGGTCCGACGAGCAGAGTTCCATGATTGAGGGTGCAGATTCTAACGAGAAAATACTAAAATCACGTGAAAACGAGAATTAGGTGCAAAAAAGGTTGTTGTGAGTCGACCAGCTGATCGGTCCTCTGGTGGCCGACACGCGCAAACTTTGAAACCCAGAGGCCGTTGAACGGATTGGGCGCGAAAGCGATTTCGACACAACCCCTGACATGTGGAATGTTGTGACAACGCTTGTGCTTTGTTTTGAGCTCCATCTCGATCCAATTTGCATATCCTTTGATCAGCAAAGCATGTAATAGACTTATCGCGCGGGCTTAATTGTGCCCATGGTTCGTGAGGCTCTCTGGCTTTGGAGCATGACAATAGAAACAATAATGAGAACAATTAGTGTGACACCTCAATACCATTTCCTACTGCACCGAGTGATTGCAACTGCATTTCTTAATACTCTTTAGAGGCTTAATGGCTATTGAATTTATTTTATATGCGATGGAGTGATATTAGAATAAGCGGCTGGCTCAGTCATTAATCTTATAATTGATGGCGTTTATTTTATCTCGTGATTAGCGCCTTTTGTTTCCTAATTCGCGACTCTCGGTCGTGTAACATTTCGCAACGTCTGAGAAATCGCTCAGCTTAATGGACTCTCCGGGCTCGAGCTGAGGACAGATCTTTAAATAAACATCCTAGAGAGCGTCCGGTTCTGTATCCAGCTGATTCAGGTTTCTGCCATGTGATAAATAGAAATATTCATCATTCTTGACACTCCGATGTCAATTTTAGCACTTCAATGAACCTGCCTGTCCATCGGCCATCTCCCGTGCCTCAACCCGGCTCACTCCGACGTGTCTCGATCTCCTCTCACTTTTTCTTTTCTTCGCGCTGCACGGCCGTCGTTTTCAAGCGGTGATTAGAGGCAATGTTCTAGAGGCGATTCTGTCGGTTTGTCGGTTTCAAAGCCTAGTTCGAACCTTGCTTGAACTATTGATTGTTTCAAGGGAGGTTTCTTGGCGAAGTTTTACCCCCCAGGACGGTTTTGTTTCTCTAGACTATGATTTAGATGCAAAAGAGATTTTCCAGAAAAATTTCAGGAGTCTTTTTTTCAGTCTAAACATTCTTTTGAAGGTCAAAGTCCGGGCAAAAATAAACTTAAGAACATGAATTTTTGATCTTCTGAAGTCAGGTTTCAAAGTATCTGGAATTAGCTTTCTTTAACTCATCTCAAAATCTGTATGAAAACTCTTAATTGGTAAACAAATCTGTTAATTGGTTAATCAGTCCGTCTGTCTGTCTGTCCGTCTATCCGTCCGAAACTTTATAACTCAAGAACCAGACGAGATTCGGTTTCCTGCATCGTGTAGGACATGGCTTGAAAAGTGGAAATTTAGACATCTTAGACCCCCATTTCCCTTAGGGGGGGAGGGAGGGGAGCAAACCCGTTGTATGGAAGTTCCTTATACTACGTCCGATTGAGCTGAATTTTGGATATATTGTAGTTATTATCAAATCTAGCAAATCATAGAACACATGTATGCCCCTATCACTTAAGGAGGCTGAGTGGGAGGCCACCGAAGTTTGTATCGGGAAAAATTTTAGTTGCTCCGATTGAGCTGAAATTCAATATAGTCACGTAAAAGCTTACTACCCTGGATTACAGGTGTCAGACGGAGGATTAATTAACGCCTTAATGAAGAACTGAAACTTCTGACTCTCGCCCAATCGGGCTTCACTTCAGTCTCCCTCACCATTCTCTGTCTTTTCTTTGGGCTTCCTCGAACCCGAGCGAAATGTACACAAACATAAACTTCTTACTTTAGCACGACATTATTAGCGACTTGCACAAAGCGCGAAATTAACATGTCTATGGATCAGCCTGACTCGGCCGTTGAAGCCGAGTCTGTGCCCGTTGCTATAAAAATGTCATTTTTGCTGCGACTCCGATCAGCGGTCAATTTACATGTTTTTACACTCATCTCGGGTGCCGCTTTGATTAGTATCATTTTTTTTCAACGTTTCCACATGCTCTCTCATGGGCTCGCCTATGAAGCAGTCAATTAATTTGCGTTCGCCTCGACATTGAGATGGTATCGCGATATTGCGACAGGGCAGAAGCGGTGGCGCGAGCTGTAATTGATGGAACGAGTACGTCCCGGCAAGTTCAAGGACACTGAGCAGTAGCTAGGGCTTCTAAGATTTGGGAAAAATTGTAGTCCAAATTTTTGACCTCTTTTGGGAAAAACCAAAATTTTACCAAAAAAATAATAAAATTCAGTTTTTTTCTGAACAAAAAATTTTCTCTTTAAAGAATTGTTTTGACGCTTGATAATAAATTTCTACAATTTGTCCTAGAAATTATTATTTGGCCGTTTTGAACACAATTTTCACGAGCCCTAGTGAGCAGATTCACATCAATAGAAGATTTTGGAGACGTCTCTTTTGGGTTCTTCCCTGACCAGTCAGCTGCAACTTGAGAAGGGTTAGAACGACGTCAAGCATTTCCATACGAAAACAAAGATACAATCACCCATTCAAGGTTCAACTTTTGACAAACAGACCAGCCTCGGGTCGGCCTCACCGCGCGATCATTGCTCAAGAATTACAAATGAGTCTTGTCATTATCATTCCTCCCCTAACGGACACGTTTTGTCGTCCGACACTCGAATTTATCTCTCTCCATTCTTTCAGAACTCTGAATTGTATATCGTAGAGTCATTTTAAAATGCAGATAGCACATCCAGAATTGATCCTAGGCATGTTCATTTGAATTCCAGATTGGAGCTCGGTTTATACGCACGTATTTTTATGTGATCGATCCGCGCTCCATCCGACTCCACACTCGCTCAGGAGCGCAATGCATTTTTCATTTTACGCCCTTCGGCTGCAATCCGAATACCAAATTTTGCTGGCAGTTTTGCTGCTATTTTTCACCTTCAGAGGTGTTTTGACTCCGGTCCAGAGACGTTACTAGGATGATGGGCATTTTTGACGCTGTTTTGGGTCTTAAAACAGGCCACCAAAGGTCTTAGAAATGGCCCCTAGGAATTCAATCTCCGGGTTTTGAATTTTTGGAAGCCCCATTAAGCTTTGAAAATGACCACTAAAGCTCTAAAATTGGATCTCCATGTTTTGAATTTTTTAGAAGCCCTATAAGGTCTTTGAACTGATACTTAAGGTCTTAGAAATGACCAGGGCTGATCAAATATTTATTTAAAAACGTCGAAATATTTATTTATTATTTACGATAAAAACGTCAAAATATTTATGATAAATATTTATTTATTGTTGTTATATTTATGAAAAAAAAACATATTATCTCAAGATTAAAAGTTGTTACAGTTGATGATTAAGTGAGCTCGTAAGTTTTCAAAAATAAAGGATCGACGACAATCATCTAAAATTCTTTTATATACTGAAAAAGATCGCTCAACATCGCAAGATACGAGGGGGGCGTATTTGAACGCTCCTATCTCCGATGGGCTTAATCCACGAACAAACTCATTTTCAATATTGACTTTTTTTCCATTTAAAATATTTGATATTGTTTGGAGAGTGTTAAGCCCAGTGTTTTTGTTAGCTACAAAATCAAATTTCTCGAGGAACTCTTTTCTTTCCTTGCTTACATTAACGAGGGATTTCCGAATTTCAAAAAACATCTCTAGTGTTGTTTCCAGTAAGGCTCCACTTTTTTGAATTGCTTCGATTGTCGTTGAAATACACTTGAAATTACTTAATATGAAGGCTAAATCTTGTTTTAACGACGGTTTGCGAATTTCCGATTGAGCATCCTCAATGCATTGTGCTTCATTTGGATCGCATTGCTCTAAAAATTGAGTTATCTTCTCGAAATGTTAGAAGTTCTGTTGAAGTTGACAGCTGCTGAGTTTCAACAAATTTAAAATTGGAGCGTTAGGATGAATTTCATATGCTTCGTCATTGGTAGAGTGATTTTATCGATATTTATTTCTTAAAGAGCCGAAATATTTACGAAAAACTCAAAAACTCAAAATATTTATTTACGAGCGAAAATGGCCAAAATATTTATTTAAATATTTATTTATTTACGTAAATATTTGATTAGCCCTGGAAATGACCCTCAAAAGCAGTAAACTTGCACCTCTTGAGTATGAAAAGTTTCCCCTAAATCCGAAAGTCTCCAAATTATCACCCCAGAGTCTGCAAAAATGACAGTCTAGGGTTTTTAAATTGACGCCCCAAAATCCTAAAAATTACGTCCTAAAACTGACGCTTCAGAGTCTCTTCAAAGTCTTAAAAATAACGCCTCAGATTCTTTCAATATGACGCCCTAGGGTCTTGAATCTGACTTCGAAAGTCCCAAAAAAATCCCAAAGTCTCTCTCCCTGACTACACCTCTGCTCCGTTCCCAGGAATTAGCATTCCATTAACGGTGGAAACGTCACGGCTCCGTCAGATTTGAGCAGGAGACTTCCAACGTACGTTCCAGAGTACCAGCATTTTTTGTTGTTGTTTCATCCGCATAATTTCACAGAGGCCAGCGGGTGAAACAACAGGGGAAGGTCATGCAGGCGCGTGCAACCACCGAATTTCCACACATCGGAGGGGTGCATAAAAGTGCAACACAATTTCAAGTGGCGGCAATCCACGTCTATTATCCCACATAATTTCCTATTATGTCGCTTTCCCGACGCTTTTGCCGATTACGCGAGGGGAAAGTAGTCATACGGGTGCCGAAATTCACCCTCAAGTCGCATCAGCATTCAAAATATGTTCCCTCTCAACTTAATCGTCTCGTCTCTCCTTTTTATGCGCTATTATTGCGCCTATGTGTGTACAAATAAACTTTTAAATGACCATGTTTAAATAACTTTTGCGTGATATAGTTGAGTAAACAATTTGTGAGGAGAGTCAATTCGATTCCCCCTTCAATTATGACGACTACTATGGCGAGAAATGTTGGGAGGACATGTTAAATGAATTTTTATTGAGACGATAGGAGTTTCCCTAGGTCGTGTCATGTCTCGTTGGAGAGAGAGAGGGTGGGAAGTGACTGACGTGCAGGCGAGACTATGCGGGCCGAAAAACGGTTATTTATTTTTTTTGTGGAAATTTTTGTGACAAGAAAAAAACGACCAAAAATTTTTTCCTTGCCAACTTGAAGGTTCTCTAGCTTCGACACTTGAGGAGATGAGGACTTTTACCAAATTTATATTCCCCCTGGTTACGTCCCTGAAATTTTTTGGGAAAACCAAAAAACTTGCAGACCCTTCAGACGACTTCTGACAACTTCCTAAGTCTTCAAGCCTCTCTTTCAGTGCCTTGGCCAGTCTAAAGAAGAGCAGACAAACAGATAGACAGACGGACAAATCGTGACCATATTACACTGCCATCTTTGTTCTAAAAACCTCTGCATTCTCAGAGACTCGGTTCCCGAAAACGTGCTAAAAAATCACGTCTAGACGCGGCCCAGAAGCTGCTCGGAGGCTCGGATGTGAGGTTATGCAAAGCGACAGCCTTGAGCCGCTCCCGAGTCTTTGACATTTCCACGTGTCTAGACTCTATTGTCATTCTTATCCGTCCGAGTATCGAGGGTCGGACACACGTTGACCCCTGCGTAGCCCGCATGGGAACATCCGACTTTCATCCCTAGGCAAGACAGCGCTGGTGAGAAAAAGCAGTGCGCCCAGAGACTCGAAATCGGCGATTTGTGACGCAAAAACAACAAGCCTCTTCCGTTTCGCAGCTCACTGCATTTTCCCTTGACATTTTATCTTCCTTCCATTATTGAAGCTGCAGCTCGGCGACGGCAACCTTTGAATTCGAAAAATAGCAAAACAATGGGCAGCACTGCAATTACACTTCGACGTTGGCGGTACAAATCTGCAGCTAGCAAAACTATTTTGATAAATTGTTTATGTAGATTTTTATGCCGCGTTTTTGTTGTTGCCTTCTTTTTTTTTCCGCCGTGTGTTTGTACGCGCACTTTTTGTGTCATGCTCCATCAACCATGGCAAAACTCTCACAATTTGCACAATGCAAATTTAATAAATGCAGCATAAAGCATTCTGAAATCGGTTGGAATCGAAAATCGCAAAAATCGGGTGAGCAAAAACAAGCAAGGAAACATTATGATTGAAAATATGAATCAGGTAGTAAATAGGTAGCGTTACGATTGATTGTTGTGCGGAGATTATGGAGGTAATTTATTGAATTATATCGGCTGCAGTCTGCTACCTTTCTTATCACTCAATCGGTGCAGTTCCCACAAGACCTGGGTTGCGCTTTGAATCCATTCAAAGGGCGAACTCTTGACCCGGGCCACTCGAACTCCGTGATAGGACCTTTTCTTTCAGCACTCCTAGGGTTTTAAGGGAGAGAAGGAGGATAAAGCCCAGCGGAACTTCTCTTCTCTCCTAGAATTGACCATTTTCATAACTAAAGGGGACTAAAGGCATTCTCTTTTTATGACTCAAGGAAGTGTTTCGTTACTTAGAAGGTTTTTTCAAGGAGGAGGAGAAGGAATCAAGGAGGAGAGAGGGTTCATTGGGAAGTTCAGGGACTCAGGGTTTTTGTTTCACAATAGTACTCAAGCAATTAAAGCTTAAAAGAAGTGAGAAAATTAAAGTAAAAATTCTAAAACCAGACAAAGAATTCTAAAATAAAAGTTTTATGATTTTTAATTTTTTTTTTGTTCAGAATTTCAGGTGAAGATTGGACAAGAGCTTTTTCTTACACTTTCTAAAAGGGTTCTTAGAAAATTTGGATCAACGGAAAATCAATAAAAGGGCCTATTTTCATGAGACTTCTGCTTGAAAAGTTGCATAGAATTGTTAAGTTGGACAATTTCCGAACCCCACAAGCACTCGAACAGATCCAGTTGAAGTTGAGGGCAAATATCGGGATAGAAAAATATTTCAAAAAGAGAGAGAAAACGTGATAAAGTATTGCAAACAGCGAGATATTTATCTTGCGTGGAAAGAAAAATATACTCAGAAGGGACCTCTCTGTGTTCTGAGGTTCCCGGGGCCGCTATGCAAACGTAAGGTTTAAAATATTATATGTAAAATATTTAGGGGAGATAGCGTCGAGCATATGACCCTCACAAATATTTGTTCGAAGCAAATGTACACAAAAAAGTTGTTTCGACCGTGACCCGAGATTTCGGTTGGAAAGATCCTTGAGACCTTTTTACACATTTTATGACCCCTTTTGCGTAGCTTTTTGTGCTCACACACTGTTTGAACTTCAGAGCTAATGAAATTCAAATATTTCGTCAACTTCATGTGCGCATTTCTTTGTCTTAGGATATTACCCAATATCTGGGTAGACACTTACCGATACGACCTTTTCTTTGGAGCGAAAACTTGCGACTGAGGCGACTCTTCCAACGCAATTAAGACATGCTCCTTGACACGCGAAGGCGAGAAGGTATAAAAGGACACTGGGCAGTTTTGGAAGGCTCAGTTGTCTCTCAGAAATAGTCCAGAAGGTTTGTGGTTCTTTCAATTATTTTAACAAAAATCTATTCAAGCAAAAAAAGCTCGTTCATTTCGCTAGAAGACTTTTTAAAACTCACCAGCAAAAATGTACGGAATGCTCCTAGAAAGTGTCGTCCACTTCATCCAAGTAAGTACCCTTCAGCGCAAATTCCTCCCAAAGAACATCAATAAAAGTCATTAGAGCGTCAATTTGCCATCGATTAAGTGCCATTCATCACGCAACTCTGTCTCCATTCTGACATCATTCTCACAACTTTCGATTTCTCCATTCACTAAAACCAGCTAGAGTACGGTCTGGAAACCTGGAACGACGTCATCGGGGCCATCGACTGCGACTACACGATCTTCAACACGCATCAGGTGAGCCACAATTGGGCTGCTCCAGGTGACCTTTAATTTGGGAGCTTTCAGATCTATCCGGACAACTTGATGCCTGACATTGCGGCTGCTCTCGCTGAGATCCTGGGAAAGCCCTACGATGACATGATGCAGTTTTTTGGCAACTGCTTCGTGAGGTTCTTCAGTAACTTTGGGTACTTTTGAGCAAGTACAAGGACAAAAGGCTTCGCTGAGAATTTTTTGGCCGAATTTTAAAATTCGAGTTTCTAAAGAAACTTTTCAGGAAAAAATTTCCTATAGAAAATCCTGTCCTCAAAAAGGACGAACACTCCTTCTTGGCCTCTTAGAAAAAGAACAAGGCACTTTTTCTTTCAAGAGAGTTCTCAAATAATTTTTCATGGCAATTCTTGACTGAAAATAAATTCGTGAGAGAAGCCTAATGCCCTTAAGCCTTTTAGTTCTTCCCTAAAAACGTCATTTCTAGCTCAAATAATTTTTTAAAAAATTTTCATGGCAATTCTTGAATGAAAACAAATAAGCTAGCGAAGCCTGGTGCCCTTAAGCCTTCTAGTCCTCTCCTAAGAACGTTATTTCCAGCTACGACGAGCTCATCAAGGCCACAGGCCGCTACTTCTGCGAGTTCCTCTCGTCCATGGACAACCTCCATCTCCAGATGCGCTTCACGTACCGCAAAATGAGGAGCCCGTCCATGACCCTCATGCAGGTCGACAACGAGGGAGCCGTCCTGGTCTACCGGAGCGGCCGCTGTGGCTTCTCCAAGTACCTCACGGGGCAGCTCATCGAGATCGCCAGGAGCTTCTACAACATGGAACTCAGTGTCACGATCCTGGACGCGCAGAACGACAAGGCAGGGGGCACGGCCGGTCCCCTGGATCTGGGAGCCGGGCTGCAGGAGGTCATCGTTAAATTCCGGCTCGACTTTGACAACCGTGAGTACATGGCCCGCAAGATCCACGCCGAGGTCCACCCGTCCCAGAGGATGCTGAAGAACATCACCATGGACCTCCTCTTTGAGCTGTTCCCCTTCGCCCTCCTCATCGACCGCGAGATGATGATCTGCGGCGCGGGGGAGAAGATCGTGGACGCCTGGAGCGCCAACAACAACAACAAGGCACCGAACCTGCTGATGGGAACGCCGGTGGTGAACTCGTTCAAGGTGAGGAGACCGACGGGAATCGTCTTTGACTGGGAGACGGTCAACAACTCGACCACTGTGCTGTTCGAGATGGCGCTGCTGAAGGCCTCGTCGGCCCGCATGAAGAGGAAGGCGTCGAAGCAGACGATGGGCCAGATGGGGTCGGACTTGCTGAAGGTGGACGAGCGAAAGGACTCGAAGGGGAACAAGACGCTGCTGCTGAAGGGACAGATGATGTACATCCGGGACATTGACGCCCTCATCTACCTCTGCAGCCCACTCATCAGCGACTTGCAGGAGCTCGGGGAGATGGGCCTGTTCCTCAACGACCTCCACGACCACGGGCTGAGCAAGGACATGGTGTTCAACGGGTTCAGCCACTACTCGAAGCTCGACATGATGTGCGAGCGGGAGGAGCAGAAGGCGGAGGAGCTGGAGACGTCCCTGGCGCTGGCAGATTCGTGGAAGAAGCGGGGAGACGAGCTGCTCTACTCTATGCTCCCAAAGTCGGTGGCGGAGAGGCTGCAGCAGGGAGAGGACGCGCTGGATCTCGTGACCACTTTCGAGGCTGCGTCCGTGGTCTTTGCCGAGACCACGATTACGCCGAGGGCAGCGAATGCCGTGGACAACGCCATGCACATCGTGGAGGTTCTCAACACGGTCTTCTCGACCTTCGACGAGCTCATTATTTCCCCGATCTCGTACAAGGTGGAGACGGTCGGGATGGTCTACTTGGCGGTCAGTGGAGCTCCCGACTTGAACCCTCTGCACACCCAGCATGCCGCAGACCTTGCTTTGGACATGAGAGACGCCATCATCAAGCTCAACTTGGAGGGAGTCAGCGTCAAAATCGGTGAGGAAAATTTTGTTCTGAGGATTTTAAAAGAGGGCTCCTGAAGTCCAGGCTCAAATGAGGGCTTTTTCGGGCTCTATGACCTGAACCTGAGGTCATGGGGGAGGTCATTCCCTTTCCTGTACGTCCTGGTAACTGATTGAGAGAGGTGATTGAGGTTTCTGAAGTCCAGAAGCTTGGAGAAAGGGACTCTTTAGGCTCAAGAAAAGGGACTTTTTGGAACTATTTTAGTCTCTAGATGCAAAAATATAATTTATTTATGAACTTAACTAGGCTTTCAAGGCTATCAACCTATTTTAAAGAGGAAAATTGGTGCGTTTAAAAATCTCAGATGCGCAAAAATTCACTCCCACCCATCTGTGAACCCAATTTGAGCTTTCTAATCCTTTTAGGCTTCCAAACTGGCCAGCTCGTGGGAGGCGTCGTGGGTCTCAAAGTCCCCCGGTACTGCTTGTTCGGTAAGTTTTTCGTCGTTTCCCGGATCTTCTCCCTAAAAACCTCTCAAACCCACAGGAGACACGGTCAACACCGCCTCTAGGATGGAGAGCTCGAGCCTGCCCAACAAGATCCAAACCACGGGCTACACGTACGAGAAGCTGCTCGAGTGGGGCTACAAGCTGAGCTACCGGGGAAAGGTCACGGTGAAGGGAAAGGGCGAGATGGACACGTACTGGCTAGATGAGGGTCCACAGGACCGAAACTACAAGGAGGAGGCGGTGGAGGAGAACCGCAAGAAGGACCAGAAGTTCCCGAAGCAGCAGAAGACGAAGAAGGACCAGCGAGCCATCGAGTACTGAGCACCCCAGAAGCACCTGCACTTACATGTTGACACTCTCGCGATAATTGCTGAATTTCGACACCCGCAGATCCACGACTCGCGTTTCTCGGTGCACCAAAGAGTACGTGAATGGGTCGCTATCTTGATTTATGGATATGCAGCTCAGAGATGGGCTCACGGGTGTCCATTGGACACTCCGAGCCCTTCACCAGGTCCCGCCCCTGCCGCACTGGCGAGGCCATAAATCAAATATTCCGAAGACAAAAAATGCACCGTAGCTTTTACGCAACTCCAAATTGGCAATGACAGCTAGCAACAACTTATGCTGACTCCAACTCCGTCCAGCTCGTAACTAATAGGTGCCCGCTGTAATCAGCTGCAATCATCAGGCATGTAGCGATGTCTCTTCGACCCTCCAGCGATATTGTTTTTGTGCTGAAAGACATCAAACGGGTTACGCAATGGGAGCCACTACAATGTTGCTGGCGTCTCGTGGACTCGTAATCCGGAAGCCTCTGTAATTGCCGCTGATTGTCCGTCTGTAAAATGGGCTTTTGTGTAACGTCTAAGCCTCTTTCCGTCCGCGACCGACGACAGCACTGAATGCTGCTTAATTTTCCAAACCCCGAAACAATCGAAAGTTTTTGTATGTTAGCGTCTTTCTCGACCAAACCTCAAACACCGACATTCTTTGCATCTTAATAAGCTGCAGAACCAAGTGCCATCATCTGTGGATTCTCTTTCCCCGCGTCCACCAGCACCAACTGCTTATTATTTCAGACGCTCGCGAGAAGAAGAACTTTTTGCGTTCTGCGCAATTCCGAAGCCGGAGACGGCGAAACCGCAGAGCTCCAACACACCGCGTGCTTATGAATGAACGTTCTGGCAGTGCTGGAGCTCGAACTGGGTCTCCTGGGCTTGATTTTTGGGTTTCAAAATTTTCAAAAATTTTTTTAAAGAAAATACGACATTTTTTGACCCAAAATTTTCAAAAATATATCTTTGAAATTTTTCTTTACTCAAAACCAACGAGAACTAAATTTTAAAAATTATTTCAAAGAAAATAACGAAAGTTTTCGACCCAAACTTTTCAAAAAAATGTTAGAAATTTTCAAAATCCAATTTTCTAAATAATTCCAGAGAAAAATCCGTGATTTCCCGTCTCAAAATCTTCGGGAAACTTAATTTAAAAATCATTCAAAAGAAAAATACTGAATTTTCCGATCCAAATTAAAAAAAAAAAAAAAGTTCCAACTCAAAACCCTCGATTCCAACAAAAACCCAAGGTTGAGGTTCAACCGCTGTCCCGCTGTTTGCCGGCTGCTTGATGATCGTCACTTGAAGAGCTGTGGTGAGGCGAGGGAGACATGCAGCAAGTCGTCGTCGTTGTCATGAAATTGCTCGCCTGTCGCACTAACTATTGAGGCAGAGGAAGAGCGCAGCAACTCCAAAATTACGTCTCGAAATTTTTAGGCGTGTTCCCCCATTGCTTTGTTAACGTCCAATGGTTATAAATTGTGTGATTAAATGTTGTTTCTGTCTTGCTTTGTTGTGTTTTTTTTTCCTTTCCTTGCCAAGGTCCGGGAGAGCCGCGTCGACAAAGAGCCATAAAGAAGCCAAAGATCTTGAATTAATCAAGTGTTTACCCTTTCGGGCTTAACCTATCGGTGATTTGCTGGGAAGGCTTGAACTCCAAAGTGGTCGAATTCAAGGATTGGGGAGGCGAGACTCGTTATATTAAATTGGAGGGTCTACCTTCTAGGTTGGCTTGGCTTGAGACGTAAAATTAGCCTTTAAACCCCATAGAAAAACTCCAAACTCCCATTTTCTGACTCAAATCAGCCTCGATTCCGAGAAAGTACCAAGTTTCGGAGTCGTGAAAATTTCCACGGACGTAAAGTAAGCATGCAGGACGACCCCCTTCCTTTTTTGGCCTAAATAAAGCTCAATTTCAAAAGTTGACTTAGTTTTTGTGCCTTCAAATTCTGCGAGAAGTGAAATCAGCGTGCAGGTAGACCCACCTTCTCATCAAGACATGCTCCAAATTTCCTTAGGCTCAAATCCTTCTCTAATATTTCCTGAGATCTAAATTTTGCATGCAGGTCGACCCCTTCCTCCTCTAGACATGCTCCAAATATCCTACTTCAGCCCGAATCCAGCTCAAGGTCCCCCAAAGCGCCTCCATTTCACCAAATGTTGATGGACGGACAACCCCTCCATCATGATTTGCCTCGCTCGAAGCCTCTCCATAGACGTGAGCTGATAGAAAGGCGATACAAGCGTCTCTGTCTAATCCCCAACTAGGCATATGACGGCTGATTTATCGCACGCCATTAAATTGTCATACCTTATTTGTTACACCTGATCAAATGCACCCAAAAAGAGAGACCAGCTACTAAAATATTCAGCCGATCTCCGTACGAGTTCAATAATCTGCTAGCAATGAGCGTCTATCTCGTGCTGCATCACAAAAAGCTCGAGATAATATTTCGGACCGAAAACTCCCTGCTCGAAACGCGCGATGTGGAAATCCAAATTGTGTTTTTGATTAATTTAATAACGTTAAAAACGGCGATTAAAGGTTGTGACTGGAGATTTACATAATTTTGAATGCATGCAACAAAACGGCTCCGATACATCCAAATGGGTGTCATAAATCAACATTGTTCGGTGCAGCACATCGATTACACTTTACAGAGCTGCCCAGATCAAGGTGAGCCTGAGAGACTCGGCTTGTAAATCTTTTTTTTTCATTCCTCTTTTCTTGCGCACTCAGATTTTCGGCCGATCTATCATCCCACATGTGCTGTGCATGTTCGACTAGTCCGTTGCAACACCGCTTCATCCGCGATCCTCGCAGTTTTGCAAAACACAATTAATACTCGTACGAGTATGTGCGGTAAGCACGAGATGGCCTGGAGATCCGCAATCTACGGAGCCCCTTTGGACAGAACTGCAGTTTACCGTCTGGTTTATAAGTTTTTGGACCTTTTTCGAAGAGATTTTTTTTTTGTTGAGAATTTGGCCATTTTGTCTTGAATTGTCTTAAGTGTAAGCTCCTAAATTATGGTAAAAAATTTAAGAGAGAGATGAATTTTGTCAGAAAAAAACCTAACTTTCTCAAAAGACCCTTCTTTAATCCCCTTTCTCGTTTTCAAAAATAGTAAGTTCCAAAAATTAAACAAAAATTTAGTTTATTATTTTTAGATTCACGAGCTCATTCCTACTGTAATCTATCACAAGAATCTCTCACAAGTTTTTAATATTTCTTACAAATTTCAAAAAAGACTGACCATTTAGTTCATTTAATTCTGTAGAAGGAAAGAATAAAAAAAAACCTTTGTTTTACCTCGAAAACTGAACATTTAATTTTTTTTTGGAAAAATTAAAAATTTCATGAGAAGCAAAATAAGCCTGCAGGAGGTCTTCCCTCCCTCAAGACTCACTCTAAAACCTCTTATTTCGTAAAATGAGCATTCAGGAGACGTGAAATCGGCATGCAGGGTGACCCCCCTTTTGTTTGGGCGGGAAAAAGCCAAAAACTTTGCCACCAGAGTGTAAGGCGAGACTCAGAGCCTGGAACCGAAGTTCGCCTGATACGTATGCAGAAGTGGCAACTTGTGCAACATAATAAAATTATCGTGTATTCACTGAACCCATTGCAATCGTCGCCGTAATTACTTTTGAGTTGGTGGAGGTTCGCTCTAACCTCCCAAGAAGCTCTTCTGAACCTCGGTGAAGAAAGTTAGAGCAAGCCCTGAGACGTACGGGTCGCGTTATGGCAAGAATTAATATTCAAACGATGCAATTGCAGCAAATTTATTGCAGGCTTCTCTCTTTCAATACTCATCTACTCCGAAGACAGCCCCTTATGCAAGTCCCTCAGTTTAATGAAGCCATTTAGAGTTTCACGAGACGGCGCACAATTTAAAGGTACTTGTTTTGAACGTAAAAATGCCAATTTACTCGCAGGAGAGGCTCCACTGAATGATGATGCCAATTGTTGAATGGCGTAGTGGGTGTGTATTTATTAGCAGTTTCGAGTTACGCAACGGCTGGGAGGTCCACGGCATCTCCGAGACGCGGAAACACACCAGGGCATAGGCGCTTCTGGTCATCTTAAGACACTTAATCAAGAGATTAGCTCGATCGGTTCCGGCTGCTTTGAATACGAGACGGCTGGCAGCACAAAAAACGCCATATCGGATTGGAAGAAATTCAGATCACCTAATTTACATGTGTTTTGGACCAGTTAACCCATTAAAATCCACATCCGCGAGTCCGCTTACGGCCAGTTCTAATTAAAAGAAATTTATTAGACACCTGAGGTCATCTGCCCGGGTTCGTTTACATGGGCGTCGACAGGATTTTTCCAGTGGGGTGCAAAATAGGGTTAAATTGTGATTTTCATTTAATTTAAGATTAGCTCGTTTTTGGTCGAGTTAGGCCACCTGAAAGATTCTAGGAGGTCATTTTAATTTTTTCAGAGTCACCCAAAATATTCAAGGGTTGTCAGACCAATTTTTTTTTCTTAAGAAAAATTTATTTCGAGCTTCAAAAAAAATATTTTAGCTCAGTAGCCACGATGATTGGCTGTATATTAATTTTTAAATGGAACTTTATTGAAAAAAATTTTCCTAAATTAACGGTAAAAAATAAAAATAAAATATTAAACTTTCCAAAATGTCCAAAACGAGCTCCTTGGTTAAGAAAAATGCCCCCACTTAGGAACGCCCTTGTCCATTTCGATGTTCTAGGATGTGGAGCCGCGCAAAAAGCACCATCGATCAAGACATGTTCTGTTACTTATCGTGATCGACGGGCAGTTCGTGTTCCGCTGCGATAATAATAGCCGACTGTCGGCCGGATCACGCTAGAATTGGGTTAGGGGGCAGTAGAACTGAGTTAGCAGAATCATGAAAGGAACAAAACGGCAAAACAAAGCCACGAGAGAGCAGAAAAAATGTGTTGTGCGCTCATGTAATCGGAATCGCGCGCAAGATTAAAATAACAATGGAGATTGGGAAGGCAGAGCAGCAGCAGAGTCCGCAGACTCGCGAACGGTGAACAAAAGAAGATGACGCGCGAGTTGCTTGTTTCAAGGATAGCCGTTGTTCGCGTTCGCTTTGCCTCTTCTTCACTTTTTTTTTCTCTCCAATACCTACACCAATGAAGCCCGGTTGGGTCATTAGGTCTCTGGAGTGGAATTAGAATCTCTCTTCGGCATTGTGCTGAGTAATGGTGGAGCTATCAGACACGTTAGATCGGCTAGCTTTCTGCTCCAGTTTCTGTTCTACTTCTGCCCAACTCTCGCTTCACTTTTGTTTTCAGTCACGTCCGACTACTTTGCTCGGGAGCGCCTTTTTAACCCAAATATCCGAGCGCTGACCTTGCGCGAAACGAAACAAAGCGGCTCCGTTCGACCCTGACGCCGACGAGACCGGCAACCGCCAGAGGTGGGTCAAAGACCTCCCGTGCAGATGTTTGTTAAAGGGCTGGAATGCTAGATTTTTTTTGGCGGTGATCCAAAACCTTAATATTTATTTTTCGAGAGTCTGGAGTTTTTAATGAGAAATGATTTTTTGGTAGCTTATGGTAAAATTACTTCCTTGGAACTTTTGAAGTTTCGCGCAAAATAATGACTTTTTGAGAATTTTTATGGGATCTCTACTATCCCAAAGGTTTGTATGGGAGTTAAACAAACAAAATAGACTTTCAAAAAGGTTTCTTAAATTCATATTGTATGGATGAAACTGGCCCTTTTGAGGATTAAAGTAGGTAAATCTCGAAAATTACGTAAGAGGCTTCTTAGAGAGAGAGGATGGCCTTAATCAGCTATTTCTGAACGGATTTGAGTCATTCAAAGTCATAAAAAAATTTTCTAGGGAGCAGAAGAACGATTTAGAATCATTTCCACCCCCCGGGAAGCCTTAAATTGGCAAATAGAACTATTGGTGAGACTGGCGACAGTTCCGTTCCGCCTCCAAAATCATGTTTTGGGAAGCAGGAGACTGATTTAGAATCATTTTCTGCCCCCTGGAAGCCCTAAAGAGGCGAGTAGAATCATTCGAGAATTAGCTCCACTTAAAGTTTGATCCCGAAAAAATCCGAAAACTTAATAAGGTAATTTTAAATTATTCAGATTATTTTTTTCATCGAATTCTGCTAATTATGGACTGAGATTTAAAATTTTTCCAAATTACTGAAAAATCGGAATATGTCACAGTGTGCCACAGAACTGAATTCTAGAAGGAAATGAAAATTTTAGGTTCTTAAAAATAGGGAAAATGAAAAATCAATAATGAGGGTCCAAAAAAGGCGACTTTCCACCACTGGAACCGATCGAAACAAAGAACAGCGCATCGGAGAAATGCCCAAAGTGAAATTTTTATTTATAAACTCACACGCTTTGTCCTCGACCATGCATGGGTGGCGATGGAACGGGAAAAATAGTACGAGAGCGAGTCAAGTACCTAAATTTAGTTCACGCGCGAATTACTCGGGTGTGCAAATGCATGTACTCATGTGACATTTAAAGGTTTAATTTATAGTGAAGTCTCCGGGTCTCCGAGATGGCCGAGTCGAGCGCAAGAAGTGTACGTGGATGGCAAAATTTAATAATGTGCCAACTCTAATAATGGATTAATAAATTTAAAGATAATCCTCATTATGTGGGCTCCGGTGATTGGCAGTGGTTAGCATTCGAGCCGAGCAAGCAGGTCATCGGGTTTGAGTTTCAATCAGCTTCAAATAAAAAAATTATTGATCACGAATGTTGGCTTCTTACTTCCAACCATCACGTTTCTGGTATTACGTGAGCAAGATTGTCGCACAGGCTTGTGTCTTCTTCGCTCGCCAATTAGCCTGACCTTCGGTCCCCGCAGACTCTCTGCAAGTTCTGGGCCCCGCTCCCATTTCATAAACACGTCTCTCGTTACCCAACTCCGGACATTTGTCTCAAAACACAATCTGCCTTAAAAATAAATACGTCAGAACAATGTGCACACTACAGTTTCGGGATTGTGTACAAAGAAACGAGAAACAAAGTGCCTGCATGGTGTCGAGTTGTCAAGTCACCCATATTTTGTGCACAGAGCCGTGTTACAAAATTCTCTGGCCGCGCTCCGACTCCCAGTTCTCGCACATTTGTTATTGTTCGGCCTCCGTTAATCTCGCTCCACATGAAACCGCGCGTTTGCCTCCTCCAGCTTGATTCTGAACTCTATACAAGAAGACTGACTGACTTCTGTGGCTTTAACTAGGCTCAGACAGATTCTAAAGCTTGTCCACGAACATTTTTTGACATATTTTCCTACTGGAAATTTTAAGGAATTAAAAAATTTGGTCTGAGAGTTTGAAAGTAATTTAAAATGACAAATTTTCTTGAGACTTCTTTTGCAAATCAAATGAACCTCATTTTTGAAGGAAATTTAACATTTTTGACGGGAAATTGACCTTCTTAGTTGAATTTTAAAGCTAGTCCACGAAATAAAATTTGCTTTTGGAAGCTTAAAAAATTTGTAAGAATACGGTTTTAAAATCTTTAGAAAACTTAATCAAATCTCCAGGATTTTAGCTAATTTTTCAATAATATTTCTAGATAACTAAGCCTTTAAAAATGAATACAAATAATCAGGTATCTTTTTGTGAGTCAAGGGAGCCTTTATTTTGTGGAAAATTTTATAACCAATCCAGCAAGTGCTAATTTATTCCTGTATGAGCCTTTTGAGTTGAGTTCTATTTATTTCTATGAGAAAAGGGATCGATTGGTTTGAGTCTTTGAAGGCTTCTTTTGTTCACAAGAGCCTCTTCAAGGCGCCAAATTAACAGTCGTGGGTCAACAGAGGCTTGGAAGGATCCGAGAAAGAAGGGAGACCCCTCTCTTTTATAGGAGTCTCTAGGGTCCACCAAAATCTCAGGGAAGCCCAACCATGCGGGTTTTCCCTCTCTAGTAATTAGTACATATGCTAATCAACCGGCAAATGCGCTGACTGCTGATACCGCTGGCTATTGCGCGACGTTTCAGAGCTCTTTCTTTCGCTCAGATGTTTATTTTTGGAGCATGATTTGTTGCGGAATTGCTATTATTCTCTTAAGTTGCATTGTTATTGTTCCTCCTTATCAGGCCAGTCGCGGCGTGCCCCATTTGCAACAGATTACGTTACCCGCGCTTTGTTTATTCAAAGTTCTCTCCGTGGTGGTGGCGTTCTTGTGTTTCAAAACACACACATTTTTTTTAGATGAAAAGTTTTTATTTAGCGTATCGCCTTCCATCATAACAAAAATATTCCCGAGACTCCAAGTTGTGGTGCATGACATCGAACTTGCCACCAGCAGAGCTCATTGTTTATTTTTCTAACAACCAAAAGGCGCACACACACGCGGAACAGACGAACTCTCTTGCGTGAAATAGGTAAACGAACGCTGGCAAAGTGACGACGAGGCGCGATGGAGGTGAACAAATGAGAATGAGAAATGCACCATGCAACGATAAAATTAAGTGAACATTGCACTTTGCGCGTGGTCTACCCATTTGGTGCCTCGCGATGTTGGGACGCAGTAGCCCGCTCCCCGTGGCTTCGAGGGTCTCGATTCCGCAGAAGTCTCGTGCTCCGGTTGGTTCATTAGGAGAGCAAACGATGAATAGGTCGGTTATTGTTGTTCAAACACTTGTTTATGTGTATTATATCGCTAACAAATTGTTTGTTTTGAAACCAAACAACGCTCGTTTATCCTACGCGCGTCTTCCTGCCGCGGAGACCCACAGTGCTTGTCTGGAGTACCTTTCACTTTAGTTAAAAAATTTCCAAACTTAAATTTTGCTACAGTAAAGGCCCGATCTCCTATTTTACCCTTCAGGATCTTCAGTTTATGATATTGAGTACTATACAAGCCAAAAATGGTGTGTTTAAAGACAAGATCTTACATCAATTTTCACCCCAAAAATTTAATGGTCCAAATATTGGTTTATTTGGTCCTGGTTTTGGTTCAGTTTGGTCAAACTTTGGTCACTTTGGTCTAGTTTTAATTTACGACAGTAAATTAAATTTTATTCCCAAAAAGAACATTAGTCTAAAAAATTTCGTCCACAGTTTTTCCTTAGTCTTCTAGTTTAAAAAAGAACTCTTCTGGTTCACCTTCCCAATAAAAATTAAGTGTACTGCTTAGAGTCTAAAACTTCATCCCAGTACTTTCGGAGACTTCTGTAAAATTAAAAATTTGACGAGTAAAAGTGTCCCACTACTTCTGAGCCCCACTGTGCCGTAACAAACGTAAGCCCAAGTAATTAGAATATTATTCTCAATTTGTTCTCCATACCCGCTGCGACGACTCAAGTTACCTCGTGCATCCATTTAATTATTATTATAGTAATATGATAAATGCTTCTACTCAATTTTCATCGCCTATTTGCACTTCTAATTACCAACCTCTGGACTCTCCCCCTCATTCGTGTCTGCTTAATTTATTCGAGCCATAACCAATCGCAAGTCAAAGTTTCGTTGCCCATCAATAAAGCGACGGATGCGAGAAGCTACGGGGGACTCTTGAACCTCTCTCGTAAAACAATCTCGTTAACATTCTTCTACGGGCCGTATACGGAGAAGAATCTTCCAATAAAACTAATGTTTTTCATTAACATATCACGCATTACGAGTTCAGGTAGTCGACGAAAATACAAAACTCTCCTATCCTAGGCCAAGAAAAAACCTAATCTCCGTAATTTAATATTTTGATGGTTCTTGAATCAACATTTATTATTATCTTAACACGACCTCTTAGCCGAGATGCCGCTGCTTCGGGGCCCCAGCACATAAAACCAGATGTGGAGGAGGCTCCTTTACGACATCATTATACAGACGGACAAACCTCGAATTTATGGCGGCGTGAATGTGTCAAAAGGGATCAAGTTCTGAGGCAACAGGTTATCTGAAACTAGCACGAAAACCAGTAGGAATGCTCGATTGAGCTCAGAATGCCTCATTATCCGCTCTCAAGAGTGTTAATTGAGTCTGACTTGAGGCAGGCTTGAGGTCTGAAAGGGGCCACATGTCCTTGAGCTAGAATGTGCAACAAAGTGGTCGATGTGAGATAAATGGCGAGCAATTTAGTGCCAGTCACTAGACTTAATGGACGTTCGGGATGAAAGAAAAGTGCTGATTTACGCAAAGAAATGTCTGCCACGCCTCAAAGTCAGTCTGATCGGTTGCCTCGTGTTCTGATTAAAATTATTCAGAGCTTATTTGGGGGTGAAAAATATTCTTCGGTCTTCGAGAGGTCTTCGAGACCTTGAACCAGATGCCCTTTGAACCCCAAATTGCTCTTTTTGGTGCATTTCTAATCTTTTGAAAATTTTATTTGTAAAAAGAACAAAACATTTTAAATGTTTCTATATTAATTTTTAATTATGTAGGTGCAAAATATCGACATTTCGGATTTTTCAAAAAATTCTTTTATTTTTAGCAAATAAAAATTAAGAAAAAATATTTTTTATCGTCAATATTTTAAATACTTCATGGAAATACTTAATTGCGCTCAAACTTTTAAATCAGACTCCTGGTTTGAGAAATAAAGTGAGTACAATTTTTAAAAGATCACAAATTGTCAAGGTGACCTTTCTGGTGGCCATGTTTGAATTACGAAAAAAGTGCCAATTTTCATTAATTTCGGTTTAAAATGTTCAAACTGACCAAAGACGTGCAAAAACGCAACGACAATATGTGACTTGGACAGACAGACGGACAGACAAGTCAGACAAAGACGGTAGAAATGCACTAAAAATTTACCAGGACACCTGTCACCCCGATTAGCATAATGATCTGGTCCAACCGGGAGGCTCGAGCTCGTGTGAGAACCCGTTCGCGAAGAGCGATGCCGAAGGGAGCTCTCCAGTGTCTATAAAAACGAAATTTCTACCTCAGCCTCCTCAGTAGACTTCGTGGTGCTGAGTGAATCCGGCTTGGAGCGCGATTATTACCACCTCAAATAGAACATGAGAAAAATCTTGTTAGCATTGTGTTTAGCGCAATTTGCGTTTGGCTCGCTGGCAGTCGCGCCAAACCGCGGTCTCGAGTCGAACGAGAGCGGGGTCTTGGTGCTGGACGAGTCAAATATTTACTCGGCGATCGAAGCTCATCAACCCATTCTAGTCATGTTCTGTGAGTTCAAGACGCCCTGTTGTCGTTCCCTCGCTAATTTTTAACAATCTTCTAGACGCTCCCTGGTGCATGTACTCCAAGGCCCTGCTTCCCGAGTTCGACAAGCTCTCGCGGCAAATCCGCAACCTGGGGGTCCAGCTGACGCTCGCCAAGATCGAGGTGGACAAGCTGGAGGCCGTGAAGCGGGACTTTAACATCGACGGGTACCCCACCGTTCTGCTCTTCCTGGAGGGCATCAACGTGTCTGCGCTCTCGTACGAGTACGAGAGGAGGGCGACCGACATCATGAAGTGGCTCAGAGACAGGCTGGATTTCTGAATTTGCTGCCTGATTAAAGCTCTTTTGTACAGATACTGCTCTATCATTTCCTTTCAATCACGAGAACTGAAGGTTCTGATTTGGGTCTTTTGTTGTTCGGTCTTAAAGTAGGGTTCGCCTTGATTTATATCGAGTCCCGGGCAGGTGCATGCTCGATTGGTGTCAAAAAATCATAAAAAAGCAAATAAATTAGAGGAGAACGTACCTGCCTTTGTTGAGAGGAGAAGAAGTTGGAAGAAAGAGGCAGCAAGGGGACATGTTGCGCACACGGATCAAATTCGCTTTGGTTATGCTCGAAGGGTCTTGGCAGGGGCGGCTCTTGAGGGAAAGAAGAGGGCTCTGAGGACCTGTAACGGTGCCCTTAACCCTCTTACAGCTATGATGGTCATCACAAAAATCGTATTTAATTAAAAAAGGTGATTCATACAACAAAAATTGTATTTTTTTTTTCGAGCCAAGGGTCGGATTTCCGACCATAAACTTTGGAATTTTTTTTGACATAACAGTAATAGATAGAAAGATGATTTTTGTTTTGTCTAAATATTTCATCTTTCATCTTTACTTCATAAAAGAAAATTTTTCTCCTGAGGCTCTTAAAACTAGCTTTTAAGGCTTTTGAAAGGAAGGCGTTTTCGAACATATTTTTTGGAAATTCCCCAAAATTTCGTCTTTTTCAATTTTTGTCTGAGATTTCAGTAACTCAAAGAATAACAGTCAAATATCACGGGAAAAATCAAGTTTTTCTCAAATAAGGCTTTTCAAAGACTTAAATTAGGCTTCGTAAGTCAATGATGAAAAATACTCGTTTTTTTGTATATTTTACATATGAATGGTATATTTGATAAAAATATATTTTTAAATTTAGAGAAACTATGCTGCTTATGATGTGGATAAAAAAAAGCCATATATGTAAAATATAGTTGAGATTTATGTTGAGCAAAATCGTACTTAAATCGGCCCGAATGGGTTAAAAATATTTCAATATTTATCAACTGGGAAACTGTTTTTCATTATTTTTAATTTTTAGAACTTCACATTTGTTTTTCTCCGAACGTTAGAGGGTTAAATCCACTAACGAACAAAAGGAGCGGCTACCAAAGAAGACCCCCCTCAGAGCCGTCTCTGGCGCTGCTACTGCACTTACTGCAAGCAAAGTAGCTCGCCAAGTGCAGCAAGACTGGAGAATAATAAAATTTGTCCGATACCCGTGTCCAGTGAAGGCTCAAATTACACCTCAGTCACCGCCTCGGATGTCGCTCGGGAGATTTAAAATCCATTAGATTTCGTCGTCGACTCTTTATTTCTGAAGAATGCGTGAAAGGAGATGTTTATTAAATCACCATCGACTGGCTCTCTTCGACCAACGCGCAGCGTTCTTTGGAGATGAAAGAATACACAAATAACTTGAAATATCTTCATCATTTGCAAGCGGCTGCGCAACCACGGAGCGGCGCGGCGGCTGCGGCAGCAGTTCAGAGGAAATTAAACATGAGCAAAATGAAGGAAAGAAGAACAATATTCTTCAATATTTATATAGCAAATTAAACAGTTCGAGCAGCAACTTTACGAGAATATTTCATTTCATTTGTATGAACGGGTCAGGGGTGGGTGTAGGGAGACACTCCTGAAAGATATTTTGCTCGAAAAAAATTTCTTCCTCGAAAATTTTTTTTTAGAATTTTTTTTTTTCGAACTAAACTCACCCCCTGAAGCCGACACAGGGCGAGGTGGAGGATAGCTCAAGGTGTAAATGCGATGCCGAGCCACACAGTGAGTGCAATTACCGCAAAAGCAGAACTCGAGTCGTACGGTGGAGCTGTGCGCTAATGGAACTTGTTAGTGAAAACTAAAGCCGATTGCCAGCGATGCCGAGAGTGGAGTCGAGAAACGTGAACCTTTCATTATGTTTACCTTGAACGTGCTAAGCCGCAATGCAAGAAGAATTCTTCTCTACTTCCTCCCGACTCGCTGGTCGCGACTCTCGACTCTCGACTTGCAGTACAGCGCTAATGAAAGTAAAAGATGAGACAACACGAAACATTTTGTCGACTTGCAAGTCATTTTTTACAATGACGCAGTGCAATAATGCGGTTTTTTCTCCGCCGTTGCTGATGATGATGACGAATACGACTCTACGATGGAAATTTTCTGAGCTCTGACCATAAATGACTCGAGAGTTGGATGTGTTTGCTGCAAAGGAGAGAGAATTGATGTTCTTACACGTCACGCAGGTAGTCAATGAACTTTCAAAGTCAAATATACGAGTCTCGCTTACATCCAATACCGTTCTTTTAGTTATAAATTCATCGATATGTTTGCTGGAGGACTGAGGCTCGCTTATGACGACAAAGAGCAATAATGATGGAATATTGGCGGCGTCTGGTGAATGCCAATGAGGCGTTCGCACACTGCAGCTCTTCTAGGAACCTTCTGTGCAGAGTCCAAAGTACTCGCTAGAGGCCATCAGCTAACTGGCCTTGAAATGAGTCCAAATGAGGCTTGTAAACCTTTTATCTGAGAGCTTAAACCTTAATTTCTTGAACCTGACAATCTTAATATTATCCTGAAAGGCTCAAAGGTAGTCTGAAGCCTTAAAAATAACCTGTAGCTTAACAGAAAGTTTGAACCTTACAGCCTTAAGCCTAAAATAAACCATAAAAGCCTTAAAAACTGGATGATAGCCTCAAACCTGAAAAAAAGCCTTATGCTTGAAGGGAATTTCTAAACCTAGAAGGAATTCTGTAGCCTAAAAGAAAGTCTAAACCAGAGGAAAAGCCTTGAAAATGAAAAAAATTAAAAGCCTGGATTAAAAACCTAAAATCTGAGTCCTGAAAGAAAGCTTGAAGACTAGGAAATAAATTCTAGAGCCTGAAAGAATGCCTTGAACCTGAAGATAAACGTTAAAGAAAGCCTTGAGCCTGAAATAAATCTTAACCCTAGTTTAAAAACCTGAAATCTAGAGTCTAAAAGACATTTTGAGCCCTGAAGGAAAGCCTATAGCCTATGAGAAAAATTCTAGAGCCTAAAGGAATGCCCAAAGTCCCCTCCCGGCTACGTCTCTGGGATCTGAGCAGCTAACAACAGCAATTCAACTCCATCAGGGCCCTCACCAAGCCTATCAAGAGACTGAAGAGGCGATAAAAAGACTTGAAATCTGCCCATCAAGTAATTGAATAGCCTGCTCCCCTGATTAATAAGCTTATCAAGTACCCGACTGGCAACTCCGCCCCAGTGCTCGCAACAATGTCAGAAGTCGGTCAACGACCAGGTTTCTAAATAAAGAGACCATTGTGAGGGCTCGTCAGTGGCCTCTCGCGACTTTCCGAGCCTTACATTGTTGCTCGAATAATGGAAATTCTGCCACCAACTGCAATCACAAGAATAGCATCGCGTTGCAACCGTGACCCTTTCCATATGAATCATCTTTCTGTGCGGGTACGAGCCCCAGCCCGAGAGCGAACAATTCAATTGTTTCCTTCGCCTATAATAATTATTCTCCGCGGTGAATCTCCGCGCAAAATGCATTATTTATCTCGCGAGCATTCTGCTGTTAACGGTTAATCCCTTCTTCCTTATTATATACACCTACTTGGAGGCGGACACAATACAATGTATGCGTTCCCATATTGTCACTCCACTCTGCCGGGAGATGTAGGCAATTACCGGCCAGAAGACAGATTCGGCCTTAATCTTGGTCTCAATTAAGAACGCTATTTGTAGATGTATTGCGTGGGAACTCGAACATGTGCAAGTAAATTTCATCCTCATATTTTCTTGTCTAGATATGTGCTTTCTCTCCTACCCGTCTTCGGTCCCTGTTTGTACAGAAATCCATTTAAAATGGCAAATTGGTTCAGAACGAGCCGGGGCACGAATTGTTTGAGAAAAAAACGACTATTTTTGATGGTGCAGAATGAACGCACAAAGAAAAACTTACTCTGGGACGCAGTAATTCAAACAGTAGTACAGTAGGACCTCTCATTACGAGTACCATTTCGGACTGGGAGCCTCGGGAGAAAATTTTCTTCTATGAGGTAAAGACCAAAGGTGAAATATTTGGATAAAAAAAGAACTAGCTTTCTATCTCCGACCCTTGGCTTGACCCTTGGAAATCTGACCCTAGGCTCAAAATGGATTGAAATTTTCTTGGAGCTCTAGAACCTTCTTTAAAATCAATTTCTCACGGGATTTTACGACAAAAAAAATTAGTCGAGAAAATGAACCTCAAGTTTGCCCATAGAAACACGTTCCTGAATTCTCAGGCCAATAAATAAAATCATTCCAAAAAGTTTAATTTCTTAAAATGGTCCCTGAAGCTTTTATACGAGTTATTTAGCTTCGAGAGGGCCAAAGAGAAGTCTTGGAGGAGTCAAATCTCGAAATTTACAAGTTTCAAACTAAAAGTCCCTCAAACCAACAAGAGAGGGCCCACTGTAATGCGTATTTTTGACCTGCGAACATTGCAAGAGCGCAGTAAAAGTATAATAATCATGTGTATAAACGCTTATTACTGCCCTCCGATGGTGCAGAGCAGCAGCAGCGGCAGCAGCGAGAGGCGAAGAAGAAGAAGAAGTTTCGCCATAACAAGGAGCGCAAAGCAAAAAGTGTAATAAATGAATTGGATGCTTGTTGCGGGCAAAAACGGAGCTCTGAAAGGAAACAAGGAATTGAAGGGAACTGGAATAGCAATAATAACAAAATATTAAGTTCTTTCAGCACACAAACACATTCGAGCGTGCAACCGGAGCTATTCCACGTCCAACTCCAATTCCCGACGCGCATTGTGCCGAGAACGAGTGACTCATGCGTGATTTATACAGATGATTGTTGAAAATTTTTGACCCTTACCAGCTTCTTTTTTTACAATTATTCATTCGATGATTAAGTAGTGTATTATGCTCAATTACTTCGACGAATATATTTACACAATGAGCTTGATTGATTGATATTTACTTTTTACAATTTAAGAATCCTCCGCGGACAAGAAACGAGACCGCTTTGCCCTCATCAAGAGGTTCTTTACTTACAATTCTCGAGAGGCTCTCTTCACTTTGAATTCCTGAGCTCGTACATTTTTGGGAGCCCCAAAGTCCCATCAGCAGCCCGGTTTCGGGGAAGAGATGCGACATTCAGATAAGCGGCCCATTTAAATACCCGCTCTACCCGACTCCGATCAGATAATTTCCCTTCATATTTCTCTCATCGACGGACTATCCCTTTATTGCGCGTAAAAGTTAATTAACGATCCTCATCATTATCGACTCTGGACTTGTTGGCCCTGATTTATTGTATCTCCTCGAACTTTTTAATTTGTTCACACACGCCTCCAGTTTCCCACCATTTTAGGGATAAAATCCAATCCGGGCAGAATTGGAACGAGGGGGGTAAACTGGTTTGAGAGACATGCGCGCTGAAAAGACAATGGTCGGGCGTTGCGTCACCATTAAAACAGAATTAAATTTGATTGATGGCAGATATTAAAATGGCACGGTGGGGACTGGGATTATTGGCTACCTGCAGGACCAGGGAAGGAGCTGAGGGTTAGATTTGCTGCTTTTTCAAGTTGAAAATTGATTACTATCAGAAATTTTCAAATAGGCTTTTTTAATCCTCGCTTTTTTTACTAAAAAAAAATTTTAAGACTTTTTCAAAATAACTTTTCCTTGGCTATTTTTTTTAAGACCATTAAAAATAATTAAAATTAATTTTTAAAAATCAAAGTCGTGAGCAAAAACATTTTCATTGAAGGCCCTAAAGTCTCGCATTTTCACCAGATGTTTTGAAACTCTCAAATTTGTACATAAAACTTTCAAAATTAATTTATTTTTTCTCAAATTCAAGGTTTTCTACATGTTTTGACAAATTTTTTGGGTCATTTAATATTGTTTGAATTATTGCCAGTACTAGAAATGGCTTCTTTGCTTACAACGAAAATTTAAAAAGGCCTCATAAGTTTTAAGAATATTTTTAGGAAGTTCTAAAATACCAAAAAATTGGTTTTAACACTATTTAGGCCAGAAAAACTTTTCAGACATTTCTGGGGAAAAATAAAATCTAGATTCAGAAAAAACCTCCAAGTCATGCCTCTTCGTTCCACCCCTGACCCTTACAAATGCAAAGCAGTGAGTGCCAAAAAAGAACAATCGGATTAAATTCGCACTTTACGACCCAGAGCAGGTCTGCATCGTGACAGCCGCTTTGGTGGTAATCAAAAAACGATAATTGATGAATTTTGCAACGCTCCACACGGCAATTTCAGGTGAACTTTGAGGCACAAGATTTATCATTTTTAATGCAACACATCCCTTCTCAATCAATATGAAGAAGATTGAAGACCTTGGGTCATCCAATTTTTGTGTGAAATTGTGGCACGGCGAAAATAAAAATTGCATGCATTCACGGCTCGTTTTTGTGCTTGCAGAGAGTGCGATGTACCTCGACAGCGGAGCATGCAAAAAATTAATGACGATGCACATGGTCGATGAACGACGAGCGATAAATATCCAAGGTTACACCACCGAAATTGCCCTCTCTCTCTGTTCCTCTCCCGCGTCCTCCGCCGAGTCCAGAGATAGCCGAGCTGATACGTATAATTTAATTTGAGTTGTATGTGGCAGAAATGATTGCTTGGAGCCAGGATAAAGTGCATCACGAAGCCCTACGCGAAGTGCCAAAAATGACCACTAAACTGGTTTTTTTTTCGAAAATGACGCTAGCACGGACTTACGCGGGACTTTGGGTTCGAATCTTGAGATGCCTAAATTTCTATTAATTCTTGAACTGGGGGTCTTTGGTTTTAGTAATATGACACTAGCTGTTCCTGCCCGCAGCAATGAGTTGAAATGGGTCTAAAGCTACATAGCTTCTCCTTCTCGTGGCTTCTGGGCGATTTTTAAGGTTTTAAAATTTATGATGACAAAAATGCGACATTTAAAGAGAAAAAGAGACTTATCTTTGCTTCAAATTTCTATTTCTGTCCGTCTAAGACCTAGCTAAGAGATCTTCCCATGTTACAAGAGTTTGGAAAATAGGTCAAGATAAGGAAACTAGGGTGCTCTGACCACATTTTTGCCTCCTATCTTTTTCAGGGACGGATCTAGGAGCACTGGGAAGTGAGTGTAGGGCAACTTTATTTACTCTTTTTAAGTTTTGGAAGTGTGTATTTGGAGTAAACTTTTTTTTAAATCAGTCAGTCAATCACCTAGTTCAAAATTTATGCAATCAGATAGGCAGCCGAAAAGAAAGAGCGCACGACTACGACAAAAGAGGGTTCGATTACATGCATGCACCAAACCAGATCCCCAAACTGGTTGCTGCAGCAACTGATTTGGCGAGTAGGCCCAGCGCAAAACGACCCGTAATGCAGTTTCCATTTTACGACGTTGATGTCGACCATTCAGCAATTTGGTTATGTATTTTTACTGCTTCATTACCATGATTATGCCATAAATTGTTCATTAACATTCTCAAATTTTTGTTTCTCTTAATTTTTGCGAGAAACGCAGATGCTTCACGCCAGCATTCTCACCGCTCAAAGGCCCCTTTGCGACAGAGAGCTCGGAGGGACCGCGAATGCCATGAAGAAAGCTTAATACTCAAATGACGCAATAAAATTGATGATTTTGTCGTTTTTTAATCGTCTCAAAAGTGGATGAAAGTGAATTAAAATCGAATCGCGACGCTGGGACAAGTGAAGTTCGTTAACGATGATGACGGCCACGGTGCGGCGTCTCTTATGTCACTCCCTCCGGCGCTGCGCTGTAACATAATTTGTAACGTTCGGGGATTTTTTGGCTCAAAACTTTTTTTGGACCTTCCTTTGCGTCACCGCCGGCTTCACAACGAGACCAGAGACTGCCAGAGTGCGGAAAAGCGTGGTTCAAGGTCTTTTGCATGCACCAATTATGCCGGCATTCATGAGCTAGCTCGGAACAATTCGGAAATTTCGCATGCACGCGGAAACTCTTCTTTCATTTCCCTTTCAGCATGTTGCAGACATGTTTTCAATTTATGCAGTGCCTACTGATAAGACAGGGCAGGTGTTTATTGCTTTTCTATCGCGCTCACGCAAGACTGATTCTCCGCACGTCAGCTATGTTCATTGTAGCCGAGGTTTACGAGCCACTTCAAGCGTTTTGCCGGCCCAAGGGTCCGAGTGACGACTTTATGTGTGTGCAGAACGCTACTGTGTTTTCAATTTCGGCGGAAAAAGCCCGTGTTGGTGTTTGGGAGGAGTTTGAGGGCAGAGATGGTCCTTCAGCTTATTTTTGGGGGTCCTTTTTTCATTATTTGGGTGATTTTAAAGCACTAAACTTGCCTATTTTCGATCCAAATTTAATTTTAAGATTATTATTTTACCTCAAAACGAGTTGTGTTTTTAAATTTCCTAAAAAATTCCAAGTTTTTTTTAATATTGAAAAAATTAGGAGTTTAGAGGGAAATTTTAAATTTCAGCGATTTTTGATTAACAGTTCAAAGTCTAAATTAATTTTTTACAAAATTTTAGCTGTGATTGTTAACTTTGAGACCTCAAAAGCTACAGAAAAATTTGCCAAGATTTCTGCCAAATTTTTTTAAATTCAACATTGAGCTTACTTCCTCTATTTTAAATAATTTTTAAAGACCATAAGAAACCCCCTCGAGTCCATCCCTGCCGTGATAACGAACCGTTTAATTCCCTTGCATGCAACTCGCGCATTGTTGCAACTTCATGCTGCATTTCGGCCATGGGTGCATAGATTTTGCATGGGAAACATAGGAAATTGTATAAAAGTAAGTGCATTTCTCCAACCTTCGTAGTTCGACTTTCAACTCGATCGCGATAGTTTGGAAAAACATGAGGCTGGTTCATGTAAGTTCAGGTGCGAGTTCCAGGCGAGGTGCTGAGTGTTCCCTTTTAGCTTCTCCTTCTATTCTTTGTCCTGCCCGGTTCGAGATGTGTAGAGAAGAGAAAGACGACGATAAGTGCGAGCTCCGGCATGGGCAAGCAGCAGACCCCAGTGATCTCCGCCACTCCGAAACTGGATTACCGCGATAGTGGCGACTACCTCACGGGCCACACGAGCTCCGGAAAGGACTTCCCGCCCAAGGTAATCCGAGTCACGAAGACCATCGCGGTGCAAGTCCCTGTTCCGGTGCCAGTGAAGATGTCCGACCACCACCCCACCCACGAGTCTTACCGCGCCGTCACGCCCCCCATTTTGCCGACCAAGAGGTACCACAAGTCCCCCAAGTTCGGCTCCTCCGACAGCCACTTCGAGAACAGCATCTGGCACCAGAACTTCCCGCCCTTCACGAGCGCCCCGGGCAAGCGAAAGCGCTCCCGGCCGACCGAGACGCCCCCTACCGCCGGCTACATCAACATCTCGCAGGACCCCGACACCAAGTCCGTCAACATCAACATCCCCTGGAACGCAGCGATGAAGCCGGGCTTCATGGACGAGATCTCACGGAACCCACACCCCCTTCTGAACTCCCTCAACCTGCTGCCCTCCGCCGACCACAGCAGCTACGGAGCCCCTGCCAGTGGCAGCTCCTTCGACGCCACCGTCTTCACGAGCCAGAAGGAGTTCCAGGACTTCTCCAACTTCTACAATGTGCCCAACATGGACGAGCCATTCATGGACCCTAGCAGCTCCTCCTACGCCGAGCACTCGCAGTACGATGAGCACAACAACGTGACCTCGTACTACCGGTACCCGATTGGGACGGGAAAGAAGAGCACGAAGTTCGAGAACGAGGTGGTGCAGTACCGAGAGCCGCGTCTCCGGAAGCCAGGGAAGGCCCTCGACTCTGAGGCCTTCCAGTCGCACTCCCACACCTTCCTCGGGGCCTTCAGCCCGGACGACTCCGCGCACTCCCCCTCGGACTCGGCAGCCAAACTGCGTGAGTATGAGAAGCGTGTCGAAAAGGAGGTGACTGACCAAAAGGACGTTTCAGGTGCCTCCAGTGTCGCAGCTACCGGGTCTCCGGGCAGCTCGACGAGGGAGAAGAGCCCGAAGCGGCCCGGGTCCACGAGGTCCCCGCGCGCTCAGACAAAGAAAAACAAAAAGTACCAAATCACGCTCATCAAAAAGGGGCCCTAGGTAGCTCCCCGATCTCTTAGCTCCCGTAAGGCTGTACATATACATTAGTCGTAATTGCTAGTCAACCTTTCGATCGTGCGCAGAGCTTCGAGCAAGATATTTAACGGGCTTTTGCTTCCCTCGCTCTCGACAAATTCATAGACCCTAGACCTGCTTTGAACCAGTTTTAACTTTTATTTTTGTTGGTTATTTTTAAGCCTAGCCCTAAGATTTTTCTAATAAAGGACGTCCGATGGACTTTTGTGGTTTTTCGTTTTTAACGGTTATTTAAAACTTAAGCTTTACTTTATCTAAATTTAAAACTTATTTCTAAGCTAACTCTTAAGCTACTGCTTGTCTTTAATTTTTTTCTTAGACAAATTAAAACTTAAATAACTATTTTAAAACTACTTGTGTTACTTTTCCAACTATTTACTAGCTTTTCTTATTCTATGAGCTTTATTAGGTACATCAATAATTTCTTCCTAAACAAATTAAATCTAAACTTAACATTCAAAAATTACTTATGTTTCTTGCTTTGATATCTAAACTTACTTACTTAATTCAAAATAAAGTTCAAGTTTGTGAATCTAAAATTTTTTACTGAGAACAATGTAGTCAAATTTTGTCAAATTTCAAATCCAATATGGCCGCCAGATGAGTCACTTTAGATAAAGCCAAAAATATAGTAAAACACTGGCATTTTTCATAAAATTTTTTCAAACCCAAAACCTTCTGAACATTTAATATTTTTGGATTTTCAGAAACGGCCATGGAAGACCTCAATTTATTTTTCAAAGTCAAAAAAAGCCTTCTCAAACTCTATTTAGAAAATTTTATCAAAGTTGACTTCTGCTCTATTCCCAACTTTCGAGCTTGACAGTTGGCAGCTCCCACCAACAGCTCCATGCTAATGAGTGGCTCAATAAAATAATTACGCGCTCGAGTCATCTCAACCTTCTCAAGGTTGGCATCTTCAAACAAAGCTGCTTGGCAAACGTCGACGAAATATGTGAAATTCAAATATTTACGGCGTGCGTGACGACTGAGTCGACAAAAAACGAAATGAGACAGGCTTCGAGAGTCTCGCGGAGGCAAAAAGTCTCCCAAAGCCAAAGCATCCGGGAGCGTGTCTCGCCGGCTTTCGTTCTCACCCCTTATCTCTCGAGCCAACTTCAAAGCAAACAACCCTGACGTCACTCCCAAACGGATTAAAATTGATTTAGTAAATTTCCAAAAGCTTTTATGTACAAATTAGCTAATCTTCTAAACGATTATTGCCTCAATAGCAATAACTCTGATAAGTTTGACAAGCAGAGTAGGACTTACTGCGTGTACGCTGAGACTGATAAGAGAGCTGAATAGAGTCGTTTGGAAAAGCAAAAATAAAAAGTGATAAGCCCCTGATTGCAAAAACCATATGACTTTGCCTGCAAACACGCGCATTTTTCTCCTCTTCTGGCTCGTAAGTTGCGGTGTAGCGCGCGCCTTTCCGAGCATGGGCTTATCTTATCTTTTGCAATGTTTAAATTATATTATGAGCGTTGTTGTTTGTGGGACGAGAGCTCTTTGGCCGCGCATACGAATGTAGGTACTACAAAAGTAATAACCAGGATGTCCCACTTTGATATGCCTTGCGCAGAAGACGATTCAATGATGGAGCGCTGTTCGCGGGGTCAGGAGTCAGCCTCGATCGGCCACCATCGCCTCGTTAAAGCCTATCTGGAGGGCGCAGTCAAGTGCTGACATTGATTACACACTGGAAACTGGTTGAAGCCGGACTTTGGACAAACGGACAATTCCAAGCTAACTTGGTTGTTTTTTGGGGGTCGATTTAAGTACTTCAGGCCTTCAGTTCCAGCCCTAAAGGTGATAGGGGTCTCGTATTTATTTGTTTATTATTTTCTAGATTTAATACAAAGTAAGAAATCTTGTAATGTGCCAGTCAATCAACGCTTTTAACGTTAGGTCACTCTCAGGACCTCCAGGAATAAAATGAGCTCCCTTAAAGCTCTAAAATGTCAAAATAAAGGCAAAGGGGGGAAATTTTTCTGTATTTTTGTAAAAAAACTTTTTGACTAACAACAAAAAATTTGTCTTCACCTCTCCAGTTTCCATGGAAGTCATCAAAATTTAGGGATTTGGACTGAATAAAAGATAAATAATAAAACGAAACTTAACTTTTCTTTTTTTTTTTTGATCAAAGGCCTTTTGCCATCCATTCTTCTCAACCCCTACTGGCTTTGAAATTTTTCTATATTTTTTCCAAAAATTGTTTCACTAACGACGAAAAAGGTGTCCCCACTTTTCCAGTTACCGAATGAGTCATCCAATTTTCAGAATTAATGATTAAAGGAGGCAGTAAAATAAAAATTAAAACCAAAAACGACATTAAACTAAATTTTTCTATTTTTAGTGCATTTTCATCAATTTTGAAAAAAATGCACTTATGTGTCCGATATGTCCGTCCGTCCGTCCGTCTGATTCGCAAAGGCTCCGAAACTACAAGAGCTAGAGACCTGCGGATTTTTGCATGTTGTCATGTATGGTCTAAAAGGTGGTGGAACCACTTTAGTTTTTCCGAAAAACTGCCTGGGGGGTAATTAAGGGGGTTTTCCCGTTGTATGAAAGTTCCATATACTTCGTCCGATTGAGCTGAATTTTGGATATGTTATACATAATGTCAAATCTAGCAAATCATAGAACACATGTTTGCCCCTATCACTTAAGGGGGTGGGGTGAGAGGCCTCCGAAGGGGGGAAAATTTAGTTGCTCCGATTGAGCTGAAATTCAGAATGATCATGTAAAATCACAAAATAAGCAACTTTTGTTTCAGGTCATGGTCTCAAAAATGTAAAATAACGGACTCTGGGGGTCAATAAGTGGCCACCCAAGACTTCCCTTGGCGAACAGAGGGGCAAAATTTCAAATTCAACCGATTGAGCTGAAACTTTGTCAACTGTTAGATGGCATTAAATCCAGCAAAAAATAGTTCTACAGTAAGCCTCTATGACCTAAAGGTGAGGAGCTGTGAGCTCCCAAAGTTAGTATGAGGCGAAAATTTTCTAACTCCAATTGAGCTTAAACTTGAGCAATTGTTAGATTACATTAAATTTAGCAAAATATCCTTCTACATTTAGGCTCTATGACCTGTGGGATCGAAGTCAGGGGTCCACTAAGTTTTCGCAGTGACGGAATTCGGGACAAAACATATTTACTTCGACCAACTTTTGCAACAAAGTGAATTGAAAATGCACTCAAATGCGTTCGTCCCCGACTAAGCTTTAATCATGTTTTGATCAAAGTTCTCTTAAAAATGAGCTCAGGGGGAGCTCAGATAGATAGACTGGGGGTTGGACAGAGGGTCATTCAGGTCTCGAAGACCCTTTTGTGACCCTTGACATCCATTCTTCTCAAAAGTATTAACCTCCGAAATCCAGAAGCTGCAGAAGCCTTCCTGAGACCGAAGAAAGACAGACAGACGCAGAAAAAGTGCAGTAACTAAAGCTGTTTTCATCTTACGTCGACTTTCAGCTCTCGGAATGCTTGAAATTTCTCGAGCCGATTTGCAATTCAGGCATTTATCCATATTCCAATGAGCCATCTAACGAAAATATGTGTGCCATACCAATTAGATGCGACTCGCGACGCACCGAGCCCGAGCCAGCGGTGGAGAGAGAAAAACAAGCAGCCGACTTTGTATTCGTGCCCCGCGATTGCATAAATTATGTCATATTACGTCTGCTATCTATCGCATCATCGTTCGATTACGTGTTCGTGCTCGGCTTCACCTTATTTTCACTCTCAAGTTGCGCTAGCAACAACTTTTGTGGCACCGAGTGGTGTTGGCTCAGCTCTTCTCTTCGTTTTGGGCCTTCTGACGCGCTCGCACACGCCTGTGCGGCCTGTGGTGTCCAAACACAAATAAAAATTGAAAGTTTTGACGCGACTCGCGCTCACAGCTCGCTTGTATATTATGTATCAAACACGTTTTCGATAAACGCATTACATCGAGCCTTGCCCGCATTCGCGCACTGCCCAGCGTTTTGCACGATGCCGGAAGGAAATTTCATTTCTTTGGGAAGTCCAAGGCAGTGTGTGTCTCTCTGCCTTTCTCCAGCGAATGTCACACCTTATGCAAAACGCGAGGTGGTTTCGGACAATACAAAGTCATGCCGGAGTCAACAAGAGTTGAGTAACGATTATGAGTGGGTCAATATATTTTGTGGGGCACTGGGATTCGGTTATGCGACTCTTGGTCGGTGTCGCGATGCAGGTGAGCTGGGGGATCCCGGGAAGGGCCTTTTAAGGTGCGAGGATCTCGGTGGGAACGCGAACGAGAATGGCTCGAGATGCGGCTGGGCACAAAAAATTTATTGAATAAACATTAAAAGCGGAGATAATGACGGCGAGTTTCTTGTTAAACGCTCCTTTTCTTCGTCGTTTTTGCCCGTTTAAAGGAACGAAGAGCGCGATAAAAAAGATTCTTTCCGATTCAGAATGACGTTCTTTACATGCTCACATTCATCATAATCGTCTTTGTTCTGCTCTTTAGCGCGCCGTTCTGGTTGCCCAAGAAAGGCTAAAAATGCGCCCCAAAGAGGCAATGTCCTTCTGTCTTCAAGTTCTTTTTCAAATTTTTCTTAAAGTCCGATCCTAAGTAGTCAGAGTTTTGAACTAAAAAATTCTGTTTCTTTCTGTCTGTCTAGCTTGAAGAAGTATTGAAAGAAATGAGAAAGTTTCAAATTTTTGAAAAATTGTTTAACTCCTTTAGAAGCTATGAGGCTCCAAATTCGAGCTTCTCAATTTTTTATAAAGGAGTAAAGTTTGAAAATATATATTTCTGAATTAAGGGAAGTTTTTACTATAAAATAATTTTTAATAAACTGTCAAATACCTCACAAAGTTTTTAGGAAAATTTAAAATTTTCCAAAAGAAGCATTTTTGAACAAATTGTTCGGATCAAAATTGGGCTTCTGAAATTCACGAAAAAATGCGAGAAGAGTTCAACTTTAAAAATTGAAATTTCTTAAACAAGAAAAGCTGTTGTACTGATTTAATTTTAATAAACTGCAAAAATAATAGAATTTATCTAAAAAATTCAAAACTCCAAAAATTTACAAATTTCTTGAAGAAAATTTTCAAAACTAAATTTTACATTTTCGGTTATTTTTTGGAGCTTTTCATAAGAGAGACTTTGAGCTCAGACATGGCCTAAAGTTCGTAAAACACCCAAAGAAAAAATTCCTCCCCATTCAGAAACCCAAATTAAGCTGCATTTCTTCCCTCGCTTCTCACCTCTCTGCGGAAAAGCAACGCAAAACCGTGCAGGCTCTCATATTCCCGAGAAGAGAAAAATATAGAGTTTAAGGGCTTTTTCGAAATATAAATTATCGATGGCAAGGAGAAAAATTGTTCTTTAGCATGCACCAATGCATCATCTGGGCTTACACCGCACCATTAACCTTGTTTGCTGAGGTACCAGCATGGCATTGGTTTGATATAGTTTACAACAAAGTATCAAATTGACCGCAAGAGAGGCTTCGGCGGGGCTCCGGGCGAATACGCAGATGATAATGAAAATTTATATGGCAAGAGGTGGTGTGGAAGAGACGCTGAGGCAATTGGTGATAAATTCGCATGAACGACCAATTATGAAAATGGAATCTTGTCGATGCGATTGAGGGGCGGTTCCTCTTCCCACAGCGAGCAAGTGACACATTTCTAAGCTCCATTAGGCCGCTGTAACATCTTGCTAGCAGGTGCGGTTGATCCTTTCCTTGATGCAATAATCGTCTCTGCAGGAGACAATTTACATCGTGAGAAAAGTTCTATAAGTCCCACCACATGTGCATGCATTTGTCGTCACGTCGCGTCGTTGGCCACAGCGCCCGGATCGGCGCAATCGGCCCGAGAGTGCAATATAAATCGAGCAACAACGTTGTCATGTAACTTGTCATCGCGCAACAGGAGTTATGTGATGTAATGCGGAAATCTTTAGCACAAATTAGCATGAAAAGTGATCTTTTATTGTTTTGCAAGTCTTCTGCACGTGCATAAATCAAGCGGGGCTGTCAATTATGAAACGGGTGATTTATCTGGGCATTTCCATACTCCAACGGCCGACTCCCGGGGCTCGCCAGAGCAGCAACTTATCACTCGAGTGGGGCTAACACATTGCTAGAATTCTCGGCGATATCGTTTGTGAAACAAAGTACGGGGAAAAACAATGAATTGCTTTGCAATCAAAGCGTAAGCACCTAATTAAGGCGCACCGAGCAACTAAATCATTCATAACTGAACATTCACTTGAAAGACTTAATTCTGCATATTTTGTCCCGGCTAAGCGCTTTTGTAAGCCCACAAATCCGAGTGTACAAGCCTTGTTTTACATTGTTTCTTGCAAATTTCACACACATTCGCGTATGAGCGACTTAAAGGTGCGCAATGCCGCTCAGGGAAGCCCAGTGGAACTTTTAAGAGCTTAGACTGGAGTCTCAAAATCGGTGAAAAAAATTTAGGCCTCAAAAACTGGTCAAAAAATTTTTCTTGGGTTCAAATTAGGGATCTTCCATCAAATTTTGATTTCTAGGGTTCAAAAAATTTTTTTAAGGAAATTTTCAAAATTTCAAGTTTACTTCAAGGAGCCTTAAAATTTTTGAAATTCTGCAAAAGTCCTGCAAAAGCAATTTAAATTCTTAAATTGTCATAAAATAGGCCTAAAAATTTTCAAAATGCTTAAAATGGCTTTTAAATATTTTTTAAGAGTTTCTCAAAAATTCGACAAGGTAAATAAGGAATAAATAAGATTTTTTTGGGAATTTTTCGGGACTTAAAAATGATTCATCTCAAGGACCTCAATCAATCCCTCGCTCAAATGTTGAAGAAATTAGCACAACTAGATATTTTTTAGATGAGATATTTTCAGTGAAAAATTCAAAAAAATTCTTAAAACTGAAAATGTGTCGTTTTATGCTTCAAAATTTCATATAAGAGTCACTTAGACTCCTAGACCTAGACTTAGACTCGATTTAAGGTTTTTGTTTGATATAGGATTAAGTTTTCCTAGATTTTTTCTCCTCAAAAATTATAAATTTTTCAGACCAATTTTTCCAAAATTCTTTGTCTCAAAAACTGAAAATAAAACCCTGAAATTGTCTAGACAGACAGACATTTCACTCCAGACGTGCACCCAGTTCCCAGCTTGGAAAAGTCCTGCGAAACCTTACAACACACATTATGCGTTATTTATTGCTTGTCGCAAGCTTTTAGTCCATTACTTATCAAATTATAAGCACAAAATGTGAGTACGCGTCGGATTAATGGAATTTGCGATTTAAATTTATAACATTTCGCAAAATCTCGGGCAGAGTACCGAATAGGCAGCCTTTCATTACTCCGGTGCACAAATGTGTGATAACTTGAAATATTGTTACTCCACTCATTTGCATAAATTGCACGTCCACCGAGAGAGCCACGTGCATGCGTGCGAAGCTATTGTCAACTCGAGTCTCGGACTTGCGAAATTCAGTCCATTTGATGCGTGGGCGACGAACGAGCTGCTGCCACTGGGAGAAGTGAGCTGGAAAATATGTGACGGGACTGAGTGCAGCTGAGGATTTATGACAGACACATTTCAGTGTCAAAAATCTGGGCCCGAGGCGGTTCTCGACTTCAAAAAGAGCGGGACGGATTTTTCAGGTTGAGTGGAAACGCGATACGTGGTCGGGCAAGTGGGACCCCTGTGGCGCGGAGTGGGAAAAAAATCCCACGCATGAGCGCATGTCAGTGGTTCTGGGGTATCGAAAGGGGCCTATAAATTGTCAATCAATTTTCTGACGCGTCTTATCGCCGCTCAAAATTCCGTTTATTTACATTTTTTATTGGAGCAAAACAAACACTCCGGATTGATATGAGACCCACATTCTCAAGGCGTAATTCCACTCGGATTTGCCCTCTTATCAACTTGACGCATTTCGAGACTAATTTTAGATTACTGACGGGTCTGGAGGAGGGGTTTGGCGCTTAGGGACTTACGATAAGAATGTGGGTCTCCATGGGAACAGGCTTGCTCTCCAATCTACTGAATGAAGTCCTCCTCCAACTGATAGCTGTGACGGGAGCTCTCGATTTCTGAACGAGTTGGAAGAGTTCAATGAATCCCGGGGCACTGATAGTGGAGGCAAACACAGTCATAGCTGCCGATATCATTTTTGTGCTCGACTCGGAGCACGATTATTAATAGCCCGATTGTTGCCCGTAATCAATTATATGAGTGTACAGAAATTACGCCTTTGGCAAACATTAAAAACGCAGATAATGTAAAGTTAAATAGCGAAAGTGAAGCGAACTAATGCACTTCCTCGATCGCCTATCGCTTCCTGCATGACTGGCCCCGTTGCTGGGGTTCACACTCTCTTCAGTCTTGAGATTTTGAGGCTTTTTTGAGTCTAAAAAATTACGTTTTTGAGTCTTTTTTGAGCTCCGAAAATTAAGATCCAGATCCTTTGATATGAGAGTTTATAGATTTTGTCCTCAGTCTTGAGATTTTGGAGCTTTTTTGAGTCTAAACAATTACGTTTTTGAGTCCAAAAAACGCCTCAGTCTTCTGCTAAACCTCTTTGGAGATCCAAAGTTGAATTTAAGAGCCTGTAAAATAAAGCCCAATGAGCTAAAAAATCATTCTTCGGGTGGAGTTAACCTTCTTGGTGGAAAGCTTGTTCTAGAACTTCATTAAAAAAAATTTTTTTACCCCAATTAATTTTACTGTAATGTATTTTAAGAAGCAAACAATTTCAAAAAGAAAGAGTAGATTTTTGAGGGTTTTTTTTCTAAAAAAATTCAACTAATATTTTCAAAAACTACTGAGTTTTTTCGACTCATGGACCCAAACCATAACTTTGAAATTCATTTCCTACTTTTAAAATGTAAATAGTTGAGGTTTGGTTAAGGTTAAGGTTGAAATAAAAAATGACACCCCCGAAACACTTCCCTTATCCCTCTCTTGGAGCTTATGGGGGTCTAAAAATTCAACTATTTTTTTCTGTTAAAGCTCACTTTATTTAATTTTAATTTAATTTGATTTAACCTCTAAAATTTTAAAAGTCTCGACATCTTCGAGAATCCCGGAGATTTGCAAGAAAAACTCCTCGACGTCAAAGACTACCGGGTTCAAAGGTACGCTGTGATGGCATTACAGCGCTAAATTTGGTAGTCCTCATTTGCTTACAATATCGACGAGTGACGTGCCGATGCCAGACCGGGCTGCCGAAAAAAGAACATGAGTTTCATTTTAGGGAACACATGATTGTGTATTCTTGCTCTTTTCGAGAGACTCGCGAGTCGGACAAAAAGAACCGGAGCTCCGGCACGAAACAAAAGTGCAGCAGCAGCAGCATCAGAAGCGGCCAAAAGAGCAAAAACGAGCACGAAATTATTCAATGTTTATTTGGTTTTGTTTTGCTCTCCTCCGTCTTGCTCCTCCGCTCCGGGACCGAACCCGAATTTTTTATCGCCACCGCCTCGCCGCGTCCCAAGTCAGTAGAATGTTTATTTCTTCCTCCCTCTGACCCCCGAGTTTCCAGCCCGTCTCTGGCGCAGCTGGGGACGGGAACTTTCGGGACTCCACGTGCTCTGTAATCATACGTGCAGTCTATGCTTCAAAGGTCGTTCCAAGGGTAAAAATTTCGTGAAGTTTATTTTATCATCGCTTTTGGGTTCTTCCTCTTCTTGCTCTTTTCTTTCTTCCCAAACCTTCTGCAGCGTCTGATTTGCTCCGTGAATGCATTTCAACCGCGACGCGGCCCAACTTTATTATTATTGTTATTATGTAAGATGCGGGGACCGCGGAGAAGAGCGGGGAACAATGATGCACCAGCCCAGATTGCCTGCAAGACATAGATAAATTTAGTATGCGTATCAGAACCCTTCTCTCCGCAGCTTTGACAGGAATTAATTGAATTCGTCTGCGCTCTGCTCGTGTTTCGACTCTTTTTTTCGCTTCGGAGAGGTGATTTCTGGAAAAATTGGGTTGTAAAAATCACATTTGGCTCAGACGGTTGCGAAAAAAGCGCACGAAGCGAATTTGAGGAAATCATTTTCATTACAAAATGTTTGTAAACTAGCGATTTGAGCAGTTAAATGTTACATTACGGCAACATTTTCATCGCTGTTGCATGAATTTAATTTAACATCAACATGAAGCATGATTTTCTACGGCATTGTTGAGGTAGCAACGTAAGCAGCATGACCACAGAGACTCATTATTTTATTAAATGCCTATAATCACTTTCAATTTCTGTGAGGTAAATGAATAAAGCGGATGGTGGCTTTGGATTGGATTTGGAGGCATTAGATGGGCTCTTGCGGTGCGAGAAATTACAGAGGTTACTGAGCAGCCACGGAAGTTGGCGATTAACTAGCTCTGAGGCCTCTCGTGACGGCCATTTTTCCGGAAAATCTGAAGGCCAGGGTCACTTCCTCACCGATTTTCCGCCTCACTTGCAAGTGCAGCGTCTAATTGGCCGTGTGATTGCTCGTCGCTTCCATAATTTAACACGTTTTCGCAAAGTAAAAGTGGTGTTGGAAAATTCATGCACACCAACTCGTTTTAACATTGATTTATGTTTGAAATCGGCCAGATAGCGAGCGGCTGGCTCACGATGAGGAAGAGATTAAGGTGCTCGAGCTGAACTAAGTACCGCACCTTCGTGATCGGCTCCGGCAGACAAGCACGCAGCTCACCCAAAACAGGATATTGGCTTATGACCTCAGACTTGAATACTTCGTAGAACAAAGAGGAGCTAGGGCTTCGCATGAAGACCTTCTAACCGGTTCTAGAGTAAGCTTAGCCAGCCCTGAGAGGATTAAGGGCTCAATTAAACTTGAAAGAGGTTCCAAGGGCCCTAGAATAGACCAAAAGTACTTCAAAAAAATTTTTTTTCTTCAAATTTGGAAGAAAAGGGCTCCAAAAACTTGTCCAGGGAGCTCAGAAAAATTCGTTCTTCACTAATTTGGGAAAAAGAGGCCTCAATGGGATTATAAGGTCCAAGAAAATAAATTTAAAGTTGTCCAAAATGTGGATATTAGGTCTATCCAGTACTCTGAGTCTGAGCTCATGACGTTGCAAACTCCAGTCTTCTATCCAGCCGAGCAATTATCACCAGACAAACAGAGCTGTCCTCACTGTTCTATTCCTGCAACTTGTCGCAGACATGGGTCGAGATTTATCGACCGTCTCCTGCTGCTTCCTCTTGATGGACGACCAGCGAGGCGTTTGGAAAGTCCCAGGCGTCGCCGAAAAGGCACAATTTATGTTGGAGCCCACATAAATTTTCGTTAATGGCGATTTTGTCACGGCCCAGAGCTGAAATTTACATTTCGCAGGCACGATTTCTGCTTGTACCTACCATTGTATGGTTGTTAGTGCTCTTGTTAGTAATATTCTTACACCTCATTGTTGCATCTCTCCGTGCGTGGTGGAAGTGAAAAGTTTCTGGACAGCGTGGAGTCCTGAATGCGGTCCAGAAAATCATGTAGCCTCAGGTCGAAGTACAATGTCTCGTGTACTGATGAAGATGATGATGATTATCATAGAGAACCATGTGTGCAACATAAAAAAGCAACAAGCATTTATTTTGTATATTTTTTTGGGTTTAATCTCTTCAACAATGGCAATCAGAAGCATAACATTAACTCCTCGCTTAATAAACTGGTTCCCTTTAAATCCCCAAAAAGTTACGTGTATCAAAGGAGTATCTTGTAATCGTATTTCTCGACCATAGGCTGGAACATGGAAGATGTACGAACAAAGAGAAAAGGTTGAGGTTGAAGGAGACTACCCAAATACTAGGGGTCTTCAACTTGAACTGCTTGGATTCCCTTACCCAAAAATAGGAGTGTTCAAAATTTTTGTGAGTCTTAAATTTATGGTTTAAAATCTTCTATGCTCAAAAGATCGCAAAAATGGGAGTCTTCATATTCTTTGGTGTTAATTACCATAGGGGTGTTCAACACATTAAGATTTTATTTTTCTAATGATCAAAGAAGGCTGTCTTAAATTTATGGTTTAAAATCTTCCACACTAAAAAAAGATCCCAAAAATAGGAGTTCTTGTGTTAAATACCATTAGGGTGTTCAAAACATTTCGATTTAATTTTTTAAAAAATTAAAGAAGGATAATTTTGTGGGTCTTTAAAAGACAAAATAATTATGATCCCTAAAAATATTAATTAAATGTCAAACAGGGGTAATAAATTATGAAAAATTCAACCCTGTCCCCTTAAAAAAAAATTCATGGGAGTTTTCGTAATGCCATAAGCAACATAGGGGTCTTCAAGTCAAGCTCCAAGTTTGGGAGAAAAATAATGTGAACAACCCTAATGAAGAATCTCCGTATCCGTGGCAGGAGCACACATTTACCTACGAAAAAAGGCAGAACGGAGTGGCTGTCGAAACGAAAAAGCTGCACACGGTACAGCAACGAGGCACAAGATACTTATCTGGCCCATGCAGGCAGGCGAGCTGGCATTTAAAACGAATTTCGGTCCGTTTCGCTCTCCTCCACGTCTTCTTCCACCAGTCATTAAGATTCTGAGTCGAGAACGGGTGAATTCTGACACGGACCACGGCAAAGAGGCAAGGCAGCACCCAAATCCGGTCCGTCGCGTATTATTTATGCCATTTAAAGTTCTGGTGCTGCGAGGTCCATGACCAAAGCCGTGGTGCTCTTGCACGCACAAAGAAGTCGATTAAATCATAATGTTATTAATGAATTTTGTGAACTGGGGTCTCCGTTTGGGTGGAAAAAAAAACGATTGTAATAATAATGATGTGCAGTAAAAAATTAACCCGAACCCAATTAACCGCGTCATTCTGTGTGGTGCCAGCGCGGTGCCGGCAAACGTTATCGCGTAACCTTGGGTTGAGTGGCGGAGCAGAGACTTCGATTAATCTTCCGAACATGCACTTTCATTCGAGGAGATTGGAGCATTCCATCAGTATTTGCCTTCCAACGATTGTCAACGTTCTTTATTTCAATAAAAGTGATTTATAGTCAGAGCTAGCGGCGGGGAAGTGAGCGAACGAAATACAAAACGTATCATTGTAGCATTTCTATCAGTAGAATCCGGCTTCTAGAGGTCCACTGGACGATGTTGCTGCCTCAGTCGGGAGCGGTTCAGTTTGTCTTCGTTTTGTTATCAGATTTTCTTTTTTTAAATGAAGAACATTGACAAAGATCCGGCTTGATTGGTCAAAAAATGACCATTAATAAAATTGAGCTTCGAAAGATGGTTTCCTGGGACTTTTAGAGGTCTTCAAAAGTGAACAATTTTCTAATTTCGTCAAAAATGATTTTTTCAGAGACAAATTAAACACCTGGGAAAAATCTCAGCAGCTTCTAGGATTCTAGGAGACCTCCTCAGGAAAGTAACTCTTGATCTACCTCCAGTAAAAATCATGGAAGACCCCAAAACTTATTGACCTTCCTAGCTCAGAGACTACGTGATAAGCGTCACGTTTCAGCCGGTTTCACTCGAAGTTTGGAACCAAGTCATTTCCGCAAGTCAGTTGAAAAAAGTCCAAAATCAGGTCACACGTGATTTTAAAAATTTCGCAAGCTCCAAAAACTGTCCTCCTCCCCAAAACACGGGGCTAGACAGAGCTCTCAGAGTAGCAAAAATTCATCTCGGCCAGTTTTTGCAGCCGTCACAGACCGCGTATCTCCTGGCAGGCCAAACAAAAACAGTTTACCAATGCAAAGTGTAATGTGGGCCGCATACATATAATTAAGCAAATGAACAGAAGCTCCAAAATGCACATGGTAATGATACACAAGTCAGAAAATTACATAAAAAGAAAAATAAAGGAAAGGAAAAGACGAGAGGAGGTCGAGTGTTGAGCGTCGAGAGCAGGAAAAAATATATTAGGCATACAGACGTTCATAATTTGGACCACTTTTTGTGTCTACGCTATCCGAACCCGAACTCCATTTTGCTGCCTTTGCCTTGCTTCTCCCCCGAGTCGCTGCAAAAGATAATAATTTCTGTTTTAAACAAAAACGTAGCCGAAATGGTTGGTAATCATAAATATCATAATGAGACCAATTTGGAGATGAAAAGCAGCACATGAAAACAAAAGTGATAAATCATCTGGAGATGTTTTACAAATGCCACTTTACAGCACATGACAATGAAGATCTTGGGTTCGGGAGACAGCGATAGCGGTCCTCGATTCGCAAAAACTCTGCTTTGCGTTCTGAGAAACCGTCATTTGGCTTTGGGCAAGGTTGTTTTGAGACGTTCATTTAAATCCAAGATGGTGAAAAAATCAAAATGGCTGCCAAAGACTGTTTTATTTAAAGCTCGATTTTGGGATTCTTGGCCAAATTTTTTAGGCTTTAAAGTCTTTTTAAAAAATATTTCGTTTGTTTTTGAGCCAGCAAAAAATAATTTACAAAAAAACATTTGTACCTTAAATTCATTAAATGGCCAAACCTCCGAACATTAACGAAAACTAAATTTTGGGATTTTTGGCCATAAACTGGATGTCACGAAAATGGACCCTGAAGGCTTTAATCAACTCAGTTAAGCTCCAGAATCACCTCAACGAAGCGTTTTGGTCGAGAAAGTGCGTTTTTTAGAAAAAAAAAATTTGACCAAAAATTTGAAAAATGACCAAACCTCCACTCGTTAACAAAAACTCGATTTTGGGATTTTTGGCCGAAAACTGGATGTCACGAAAATGGACCCTGAAGGCTTCAATCAACTCAGTTAAGCCCCTGAATCACGTTAACGAAGCGTTTTGGGCGAAAAAGTGGATTTTGGAGAAAAAAAATTTTACCCAAAATTTGAAAAATGACCAAACCTCCACTCGTTAACAGAAACTCGATTTTGGGATTTTTGGCCGAAAACTGGATGTCACGAAAATGGACCCTGAAGGCTTCAATCGAGTCAGTTAAGCCCCTGAATCACGTTAACGAAGCGTTTTGGGCGAAAAAGTGGATTTTGGAGAAAAAAATTTTTTACCCAAAATTTGAAAAATGACCAAACCTCCACTCGTTAACAAAAACTCGATTTTGGGATTTTTGGCCAAAAACTGGATGTCACGAAAATGGTCCCTGAGGGCTTTAATCGGCTCAGTTTAGCTCCCGAATCACGCTAACGAAGCGTTTTGGGCGAAAAAGTGGATTTTGGAGAAAAAAAATTTTTGACCCAAAATTTGAAAAATGACCAAACCTCCACTCGTTAACAGAAACTCGATTTTGGGATTTTCGGCCAAAAACTGGATGTCACGAAAATGGTCCCTGAGGGCTTTAATCGGCTCAGTTTAGCTCCCGAATCACGCTAACGAAGCGTTTTGGGCGAAAAAGTGGATTTTGGAGAAAAAAAATTTTTGACCCAAAATTTGAAAAATGACCAAACCTCCACTCGTTAACAGAAACTCGATTTTGGGATTTTTGGCCAAAAACTGGATGTCACGAAAATGGTCCCTGAGGGCTTCAATCGAGTCAGTTTAGCCCCTGAATCACGTTAACGAAGTGTTTTGGGCGAAAAAGTGGATTTTGGAGAAAAAAAATTTTTTACCCAAAATTTGAAAAATGCCCAAACCTCCACTCGTTAACAGAAACTCGATTTTGGGATTTTCGGCCAAAAACTGGATGTCACGAAAATGGTCCCTGAGGGCTTTAATCGGCTCAGTTTAGCTCCCGAATCACGCTAACGAAGCGTTTTGGGCGAAAAAGTGGATTTTGGAGAAAAAAAATTTTTGACCCAAAATTTGAAAAATGACCAAACCTCCACTCGTTAACAGAAACTCGATTTTGGGATTTTTGGCCAAAAACTGGATGTCACGAAAATGGACCCTGAAGGCTTCATTCGACTCAGTTAAGCCCCTGAATCACGTTAACGAAGCGTTTTGGGCGAAAAAGTGGATTTTGGAGAAAAAAAAATTTTTACCCGAAATTTGAAAAATGACCAAACCTCGTTAACAGGAACTCGATTTTTGGCCAAGAACTGGATGTCACAAAAATGGTCCTTTAGGGCTTAAATCGACTAAGTTTAGCCCCTCAATCACGACAACGAAGCGTTTTGGGCGAAAAAGTGGATTTTGGAGAAAAAAATTTTTACCCAAAATTTGAAATATGCCCAAACCTCCACTCGTTAACCGAAACTCGATTTTGGGATTTTTGGCCAAAAACTGGATGTCACGAAAATGGACCCTGAAGGCTTCAATCGTCTCAGTTAAGCCCCAGAATCACCTCAACGAAGCGTTTTGGTCGAAAAAGTGGATTTTGGAGAAAAAAAAATTTTTGACCCATAATTTGAAAAATGACCAAACCTCCACTCGTTAACAGAAACTCGATTTTGGGATTTTTGGCCAAAAACTGGATGTCACGAAAATGGACCCTGAAGGCTTCAATCGACTAAGTTAAGCCCCTGAATCACGTTAACGATGCGTTTTGGCCAAAACATTGGGTTTTGGAGAAAAAAAATTTTTAATCAATATTTGAAAAATGACCAAACCTCCCTCTCGTTAACAGAAACTCGATTTTGGGATTTTTGGCCAAAAACTGGATGTCACGAAAATGGACTCTGAAGGCTTCAATCGACTCAGTTTAGCTCCCAAATCACGTTAACAAAGCATTTTGGGCCAAAAAATGCGTTTTGGAGAAAAAAAATCAAATCAAATTAAATTAAATTAAATCAAATCAAAATACAAAATCGAAGATCAAGTATAAGAAGTGCATTTTCCCGGGTTTATATTTTGAGGGAATCTTATCTAATTCATAATACATTTTCTGAATAAATTTCTGAATTCTTGAACCATTTACAATTAGATTCCCTCACAATAGAAACCCGGGAAAATGCACTTCTTATACTTGATCTTCGATTTTGTATTTTGATTTGATTTAATTTAATTTAATTTGATTTGATTTAATTTAATTTAATTTTTTAACTCTTAAGTTCTACTTATAAATTTTTACTTCTAAACTTTACCAACATTTTTCGGTAATTTAAATAAATAATTTAAATTTCAGCCCAAGAGGCAAATCCACATGAATTTGCTTCCCATACAAATTTCGGGAATTCTCCTCTCCGCCCCCTTAGTTGATAGGAGCATACTATAGGAAAGTTTTTTGCTCAAATAAAAGCCCTCTAAGAGTTACCAAAGTTTGAGCTCAATCGGACGATCTTGAAAATTCGCCCATTTGTCTTCCAAGGGGAGCCACAAGGTTATATTCAAAAGTATCCTGATGCCTTGTTTTACGTTTTTGAGACCATGTATTGGAGCAAATGTTTCTAATAATGTAATTTTACGTGCCTATTTTGAATTTCAGCTCAATCGGAGCAACTAAAGTTTTCCCCGATACAAACTTCGGGGGTCTCCCACTCAGCCCCCTTAAGTGATAGGGGCATACATGTGTTCTATGATTTGCTAGATTTGATGTGAACTACAACATATCCAAAATTCAGCTCAATCGAAACAAGTATAAGGAACTTTCATACAACGGGTTTACCCCCCTCACTCCCCCCCTAGGGGAAATGGGGGTCTAAGATGTCTAACCTTCCACCCTACAGACCATGTCCTACACGATACAGAAAACCGCAGGTCTCTATCTCTTCTGGTTCTTGAGTTATAAAGTTTCGGACGGACGGACAGACGGACGGACGGACATAGCAGATGCAATAGTGCATTTTTTCTCCATTTGAGGGAAAATGCACTAAAAATTTTTGACCCAAAATTTGAAAAATGACTAAACCTCTGCTCGTTAACGGAAACTCGGTTTTGGGATTTTTAGCCAAAAACTGGGTGTCACGAAAATGGACCCTGAAGTCTTCGATCGACTAACTTTAGCCCCTGAGTCACGTTAACGAAGCATTTTGGTCGAAAAAGAGGATTTTGGAAAAAAAAAATTTTCACCTAAAATTCAAGTCTCCTCAACAAGATAAGTCAATTTCGGCCAATAAGTTACTACGCGTCTGTAAAGCCCGTTCGCGTCGCAGTATCCCATCTTGGCCAGAGTGTGAGTCTTTTCTTAGCACCCGGTAATGGCCTAGCCTGCTAACGATTTAATCAAACGTGATTTGTGAGTCGTTGGTGGCTTGGTTGCACAACAAAGCCCAGTGTTTTGCTGTTTTCTTCAAAAGACACACACGCGATGATTGTTCGAGTCACGGTTTGTTCTACGACTCCCCCTCGTCCCCAACACCTCTCCGCGTCACGGCTCCGAAATGTGCGTCGAATATGCCCCGAACTATATGGTCATTCACGGCGCAAAGCGAAATTTGTATGCGGCTAGTTCTGAATGTGCGAATCTCGAATATTGAATAACAATTTTTCTTTCATTTTAGCTGATTCGGGCGCTTCTACGAAGCGAGTTGAGCATTCAGATGCCTCCAATAATGGATAATAATATACACATCAGCACATCAGTACAATAAATGCGCGTTTGCTGAAAAAAACACAAACAAATCGCTTGTTTGTACCGCTAAAAACTGTAATTTATGGTAAAACTATCACGTAATGCATAAAATGTATGCATAAAATATCAAATTTGAATGATATTTGTGTTCATGCGATTGCTCAGTGAGCTGCGTTTATGATTTTTGGTTGATCGACGATTGGCTGCTGGTTTGGGCAACGCTGCTGCTCACTGCGCCGGCACCGTGGTCTCGTTGGGAAATTTTGGTCACTCCACAATTTGGCATGCATGTTGCAGAAACGCCAAATCGCGTTTATTTGCACAAGTGACATTGATAAGCGTGACTGCAGTCAGCGATTTCCAGTTCAGAGACAAAAGATGACGAAAATTACGCGAGCTTTGGGGTTTTGGCCTCTGTTCAGTACCGGATCTGGAGGGGGATTTCCGAAATTTCAATTGAACTCGAACTGAGATCGAATTTTGCCATTCAATTTTACACCAAGTTTAAAAGCCCTGCTAAAATTTAAGAGCCCTGCTAAAATTTAAAAGCCCTGCTAAAATTTTAAAGCCTCACTAAAATTTAAAATAATAAAATTAATTTTTAAGAGGTCTTATGAAATTTGAGAACCCTCTGAAAATTTTAAAAATGCCTAAAATGATTTAAAATTACGATTTTTTCCCAAAATATGGAAAAATTAAAAATTCGGATAATTTACTAAACCAGGGTGGAAGATGACGATCAGACTTTGGGCTCCTTGGATTACTGATTTGGGCATTTTTTTAACTTGAATAAAAAATATGGTCTCAGAAATCACGAGAAAGAAAAAGTCTTAGCTCTTCTTATTGGACTTAGAAGCTCAATTTCGGCCCAGAAAAAAATCTTCAACCCGTTCCAAAACTAGAAAAGACCCCTCATGACCCGCATGAAGGTTATAGCGTGAGCCTTATTCAATCAGGGGCAATTTGATACTCTGCTGACCAGCACCGTCGACGTCAGACGCTGGGCGATAATAAAAATGCGCAAGAACGAAGCCATCAAGACTGTCGCCTGGGGATTTGCGTTTTTCTCCTCTCTCTCTATGAGCTCTTCGTCTTTTTGTGTATTTTCCCTTTGTGCGCTTCTTTCATTACGTCGTACATGCATCCTCTCTACCTGACAATTCAACGGTGCCCGGCAGAAAAGTGGACCTTCGGTAACCAAATATTAGCCATCCCAATATGTGCACGAGAAATGATGACGAAGAGTGTGCGTAGAACGTAGAAGAAGTGGAGGAAAGGAGAGGAGAACAAAAATAAAAAAGTGCCCATGTACTGCCTTATATACTCACATTTATGTTATGTGTCTCGGTAATCAAGAAACCGGTTATTTTTTATTTTGTATTCTCTTCTTGATAGAGTCTCCGGCATCATCATGTGTGTAGCGTATGCAGCTACAATGATGTTATTGAATTGAAGCAGAAAGCAAAGAGCAACAGAAAAAACATTAAAAATGAAAAATATAACGTAATGTTTACTCTGCGCCATGTACATACATCTATCTCGAACTAATGTCTCCTGATAGTGCTGGCCGCGGAGACACGCAACTTCTGGAGCCCCTTCTATTTTCTGCCAGCGATAAAAAACCCGCCTCTTGACTAATTTCGCCACTCGTGGATATTATGCTCTCGCCATTTGCCAGCTCATAGCCGGGATATTGTTGACGCTAAGGTCATGAGCGGGGGGACGGATTGTTTACGAAAAACTGGTTGTTGGCACGTGTTGCAGCTAATTATATTTCGAGCACAATGGAGTTTGTGTTCGCTTCCAAGTATTTGGTCTAGCACTAGCTCGAAGTCTTGGATTGAAATAAAAACAAAAGTTACTCTCGTAATGTTCAATTTCACTCAGAATCTTAGTTGCTTTGAGTGAAGACTGAAACGGAAAGTTTTATTGAAGGGGAAATTCCTCCTATTTTGCTGAAATGTGTGCATGTTTTAGCTGACTAAAAACACTATGAGAAGAGCGAGGTCTCTCTCTATAAAGCCAGTGGTACCTCTTTTTTTCAAGTCATTTTTGAAGAACTTGATTTTTCCCGTGATGTTTGACCATTACTCGTTTAGTCATGAAAATCTCAGATTCTCAGAATTTTCAAAAAATATGTTCCATAAAGCCTATTTTTCAAAAGCCTTAGAAGCTAGTTTTAAGAGCCTCGGGAGGTAAATTTTCTTCTATAAGTTAAAGCCGAAAGGTGAAATATTCAGACAAAAAAAAAATTAGCTTTCTAGCTTTTACCGTTATGTCAGAGAAAAATTCCAAAGTTTAAGGTCGGAAATCCGACTCTTGGCTTGAAATGGGTTAATTAAGATGTAAAAAACAAAGTATCATATACTGTGAAAAAACCAAATTACTAATCCAAAAGACCTTATTAGAAGTTTTCTCCTTAGAGCTCAGAGTTAATCTACTTTGCCAGAAATCCTCAGAAGTACGACTGATTTTTCTACTCACAAAAAAAATTACCTGCCAATAATTAAAAGCCAGAAGTTCCAAGGACAATCCAAATCTTAATTTTGTGACCAAAAGTAAAATTTTTGTCAATTAAAAATACCAACGAAATTCCATTTCCAGCGAACTCAGAGACCCCTTGGCTGGCTCGTTTTCATGCAAAGTTCCCGCTATCGCACCACACACGAGAGAGACTCTCCTCTCTCTTGTTGTGAACGTAATTCCGCTCGAGCGGAATTATGGTCGGAATGGGCTGCTTCGTGTTGATCGCCGATTCAAACGCGAACACCCGGCTTATTTTGCTTTCAGTCTTCAATCGAGGCGGTTGTGCTTTCGCTTAAGTTAAAAATTTTAAACCATACTATCACTCAACACATTTTACTACAAGTTTTATATATTCATAACAACAATATAAAAATACACAGGAGAATCCGCAGAAAGAACGGAAGAAGAGCGAGAAAATCGTAAAATCTTGCAAATGAAGTTGTTTTTATAAAAATTATAAAACGAAGAAGTAATCGCGTGAAAAGTCCGAGGACTGTTGCCAGAATCCCGAGCCTGTTCTAGTTTTGAAGCCGTCAAAAATATTGAACAAGTGCCTTGAAAATAAATGTGTAATAAATTCGCAGCAGGAGGGAAAAATCGAGAGGAAGCCAAACTAGAGATCCCGGAAGAAGTGAAGTGAAAGAACTTAGTGAGAAGCATAGCCAATTGAAGAAATCGAGTGAAAAGCGTGAAAAGCAAAATCTGCCAAAATTCATAAAGTTCCCTGATCCCAGAGAAAATAGTAAAGCCAGCATGTCGACTGCAATTATGCACTCCGGACCCTTTTACGACTTTGGTGATTTGATTTTAAAGGTAAGTGAATCAGCTGTCGCTTTGCCGGTGTTACGAAAACCTGCGACCGAGTGAGAGAAGACGAAAATATTATGAAATCCGAATAATACACATCGCGGTGTGTTGTAAGTCTCTCTGCTGGGAGATGGAATCGACACGGAATGCGCGGCGCAGCGAAGAAAAAAACTTTCACTATTTATTTTTGACTGCTGCACGCCTTGTAAGTCTCTTTTTTATTGTGTTAAGCATTGTTATGTGAGTCTGACTGTGTAAAAGCTATTTTTCTGCATTCCAAGCTGCTGGCTGTCTGCGTGCCCCATTGATACCCGAGTTGGAAGTGAAGTAAAATGAGGAAATGGCGAGAAGAAATTTGCATGAGTTGTGTATCAATAGGATAAATTGAGGAAAAGACGTCGATCACGTCGGCAGCACTTGACAACTGTCTTTCAATGCCGCATTATCGCTGCAGCAGCTCTATAATGCGGGAAGTGAGTTTATGGGAAATAGTAGGAAATTGAAATATTTGTTGCCTATTAGCCCGTAGGCTTCCCAAGGCTGGGAATCGGATAAACAGGCATTGTTTTGATAAACCTGAGACTTCTGGGGTTCTTTATTTGTTTAAATAGGTTCGTAAACAGATTAAAAGGCTTTAAAAATTTCCTCTTGAGGCTTTAAAAAGGCTCTTAAAATTAATACAAATTTTTAAGACGACTGAGAGATTTTAAGATTCACCTTTGAGTCCTCAAAAAGACTGAGAAAAACTTTTAATACGAAAAAAAAATTAAATATCGGTTATTTGATTGAATTTTGAGATTTAAAAATGCCTAAAAATCGAATAAAAAATATTCCAGTCGAAAACCGGCATTCAGGGACTCAAAAACGGCACAAGAAATTCGAAAGACTTCCGAGAAAAATGTAAAACCTGCTCCTGACGAGGTTCGTTGCTCGACCGCGATTGAAATCTCTCGTTATCCTTTCCCCTGCAAACCGCACGATACTCGACATTTCTCATGACGTCGCCGCAGACCGAGATCGCAATCGATTGGCCAGCTATTGCGCAGCCTCAGACCGTGCAGGCACCTTGCTTCCCTGCAAAAATGCGTGTGAACTGCAAGGGAGATAAAAATCCTAAATTCGCCATCAGACACCAAACAAAAGTGAAGTTTAAGTTGTTGGTAAAGTCTTTATTACACAATATATCAGCGAGCAAAACAAGTTAGTACAGTTTTTGCTCTGTGCTGCCTGTCTCTCCTTTCAACACTCCCATGGCAGAGAGCGGAGGCAAAAACGACGAATATACGGCGACGAGATCGGCAGTGGCAATAATTTAAATATATACATAATAATAATAATGTTAATTAAAATACACGCAGGCCAGGTAGGAACGGGCAGGCGGGCAGAGAGGAAAAAAGAGAACCTGTTGAATGCAGTGGCAGTGCGCGTTAAAGGCGAGCATAAAAAACATAAAGTTTGCTAATTTGAGCTGCGCTGGAAATGCAGCGAAACGCTACCTGAATTTGCAGTCGTCAATGCTAATTGAATATTTGACACCGATTAACCCCTGTGCAGTTAGTTTTTGCGGCGCCCAGGACTGACTCCAGTATAAGCCGCGAATTGAGGGCACATTTCGTTCACGGAGCTCTAAATCGAGGTCTAAAGTACGCGATTGAGGTCTCGTTTTGCGTCACTCTTACATAAATCTCTCCTCAAGAGCCAGCCGACTAAATTGGAATCGCTCGCATACAGACGTTGGAGCAGTTGGAGCAGCGAGCGGGCTGAAAAGAAAACGCGATAATACATAAATAACGAAAATATTACTCAATTTGCTTTGATTAAATCAATTTCAGTTCATTTATGCTGATGAGAAAGATAAAAGTACGTAAAGAGCAAACACAAAGTGTAGTGTCTACAACAACAACAACAAATTGTCATCATTGTTGCCGTAGAAACGCTCATAAGAGACATGTTACTTGAGATAGTACAAGATTGGATGGAATTGAATTGGTTAAAGTATAGTACGGACTACGGGGCTCGAAACGACAAAGAGAAGACGAACAGAGCCGAGGCATGTCATAAATTCAAAGTGACATTTGCATTTTTGTTCTCCATCTTCAATCTCCATCATGTTTATTAATTTTATTGCCATCATCATTTACTGGCCGGCTTTGGTGCTGATGCTGTGTGGAGCAGATCTAACAATCCCCTAGTCTCCGGGTTGTGATAGGAGCTCAAAGATCTAACACCCTTATGAAAAGGCTCCCAAAAAAGCCTATTTTAAAATTTAAATCTTCAACCAAATGACCACATTTGAGAATTTTTATCTCCGAGATTTTAAAAGTTATTCCCCTAATTCTTTTTTAAAAATTTATTTTAACTTTTTTTCAACTTTTGAAAAATATATTTTAATCAAATAAACATCTTCAAATATATCAAATGATTTTTTGAAAAAAGGGCCATTTAACCTGGGAATTCGAAACTCTCCACTATACAAGCCTTTTTTTTCAAAAAATCATTAAAAATAGATAAAGTTGTATATTTTATTAAAATATATTTTTTACTAACTAAAAATAAGTTACAATAAATTTAAAAAAAAAGAATTGGGGGAATAACTTTTAACATCTCGGAGATAAAAATTCTCAAATGTGGTCATTTAGCTGTAGATTAAAATTTAAAGGAGGTCTCTTTGGAAGCCCCTTTCCTACAAACTAAAAGTCTCAAAAACTGCGGAAGACTCCTAAGAATTCAATGAAACAGAGCACAGTGGGAAAACCTATGAGCCAGACAACCCACCTCTTCTCAGGAAATACCGAGGCCGTGGGTCAGAGAGTCAGTAAAACTCGCTCTCCGTGAGACTCTTGCCAAAATAAGAACGTCCCCGCGTGGAATCGCACCAAGATGCGAATTAGTCGGCATCATTAATTCAATATTTCAGCATGTGACACCCCAAATGGCATTTAAATTGGCCCAAATGAAGCGACGAGGTGACGGCCACAAGGCAAGTTGAGGGCCACGGCATATCCTCGACGAGCCACAACCCTGCCGATAAGGCAAGACGAGTCCGTGAACTCGGCAAGATCGCCTTTCTCCGCCCGTCAAGTTCGAGATGCGTGAGAAACCGACCGGTTGTCGGGTGTTAGATAATCCGCGCGTGATACAAATTTCGGAGGTACGCGGATTCCGTGAGCCGCGAGTGTGAAAATAATGCAAATGCATGGGTGTACCAAATTGGTATCTGGAGTCCAACAAACACCTACTTCTGCGTTTGTTATTACGTCGTCTTATTATGATTCGCGATGGTCTGGAAATGGTAATAATCGTGGGTCTGCCGCGGTCATGTAATGAGAATAATTGACCATAATTGCTTTATTAGAGCCGTAACTAAATCACTAATGACCCGCGCTTTCTGTTGAAATGGAGGAGGCTTGGCAACCCAAGATGGTCTTGAAAAAATTCCAGCCCCAGCCGATAGACGATAAACACATTTGTTTACAACGCCGACTCACCAGACGTGTCCAGAAGATTTGGGTAGAAAACACACGCACGCACTACGCAATACAACCGCAGTCGTAAATGTCAACATTCAAACGGACGCTATAAAGCTAAATTACGAATTATCACGCGCAAGTTCTCGTCCATCCGAAGTTCGTCTGCGTCGTCATCGGAGCACGGCTTTAATGAAACAATCTTGCATGTAAATTTCCAATTGACCAAACTGCCGCTGCTGACTAATTTATGAATTTTTTTTATCATTTCTGGCCGCGTCTCTCGCGATAAAAGTCTTCATCGTCAGCGACTACGACGGAGCTAGGCAATGAAAGCGAATGCGACTCGCTGGCGCCTAAATTTAGTGTTGATCTCTCGTGTAACCAGATTTACAATTTTTATCGTAAGCGGTAATAAATTCGCTCTCAGTCACAATTCGGGAAAAATGCTGCCAGGTGACTGTCTGTTTGTCGGACTATCTTCAGATTTTTGAAGGAATTGAACCTAATTTTTTTTTCGTGTAAAATTCTGAAACCCTCAGAGATCTTCTTCAGCTCTAGAACGTTTCTATTTTAGAGTTTCAATAAGCTTTTGGAGCCAGAGAATGGCAAATTCGGTACCGTAAAGAGCTAGAGGGATTTTAAGGCCGATTTTGGAGGGGTCCAGGCATAGGCAAAATTTTTGTAAAATTTTTTTTTTTGGAAAATCTGATTTTTTTGCCAGAGCCTCCTCCCGAATACATTCGGCCTCAAATTTTAAATTAAAAAAGTCCTATGCCTGGACCCCCCAAAATTAGCCGAAAAAGCCTTCCAGTTCTTTACCAGGAGCTTCTAGGGTCAAAATTTGAGTACCATTTGAAGCGTCTAAAAAAGGCGAAGGGACCATAGCAAGACCATTTTGAGATCGGAGCCCTCGTTTGGGAGCTACGGGGCTTAAACCCCAACTCAAAAACTGACGATTTACCCGTATTTTATGCCGTTAAACAAGGAATTTTTCGGAAAATCAAATAGCCGGTGAAAGCCTCCCCAGCCCTTGATCATCTCCCAAGCAAGCTTCAGCAACGCCGAGCCTGCTTCCATGTACCTGTAAAAACACTTAATTGAACGGTGCAATTGAAAATTGAGACGATAAACTGGATTAACAACTTGCTGATTACTCCGTGGCTGCAGCATGGTAGCTCGATACTTGCGGCTCTGGGAGTTGGGCCTGTGTTGCCACCGCCACTCCGATGATTAAGATCTGCAGGTACGCATATGTGTGTGCGGAGAAAAACATAAGTAATGGTAACAACGACTGAGCAACAACAATAATGATCATAATCGAGCCGTAATCATAATATTGATCGGGTTGCGGAGAAACGCGAGGACTGCGGACTCTGAATGGTGGCTTTGAAATGCTGTGACCAGTTTAACTGCCCGCTACTAGCATATTTATGACTGTTGGCAGGGCAACTTGACAGTTGGGAGCATGTGTTTGAGAACTATCGCATGTCCTCCGTTCTAATGTGCGTGAAATGAGCATCTGTGGGTCCGAGAGAGCTAGGTGCAGTCAGGGCTGGATCTTCGTCGTTTGTGGCGTACATTTTGTGACAAAATTGCCAGCCAAATAAAGGGTAAAAATCCGCAAATTAAGAAGAAACTTTCGGAAAATTATTAGTTTAGTATTATTAGGAAAAAAGTTCACATAAAAGAGCAATTTTCTAAAAATCACAAAAAATATATTCAACTATATTTTGGACTATATTATATTTTTATCGTCAAAAACATAGATTAAACTAAATTTTATAGAAGAAATTAGATAATAACCTTAGAGGATTATGAAGCTACGATTTTTCAAAGTGAGCTATTGAAGATGTTAGTCTACATAGATCCAGCAAAAAGTACGGCTCTGTGGTGGACCCACTGGTTGCACCACTGACGCCAGCAGAGAACAACAAAACGACCTTTTGATGTGGGTAAGGCGTAAGTGTGTTATTTTTTGCTCTCCGGAGCGCTCTGCTGCTCGGTTCGGATTCTGAGAAAAAGGGATTTAACATGATCGTTTGTAGTTCTTTATGGTCCCATATTTATTATTACATATGCTTGCCATTTTCTGTGTATAGGCTGCGCGTCTCCTCCTTTTTTATCGTCATTTTGTGTGTGTTTCTTTTAAAAAAGGCAGCAACTCAGCGAGAATGAGCATGGGATGGAGTCTCTTTCTTCTCGGAAAATGGATGTTTGGCATGTGTTTCGCATTTCACGGACTCGCCACGCTCATCTGCATATTTTTTTCTCGCTCGGTCGCTCAGTTGCTCCTCAAGTGGATGAACGAGGGTCTAGCTCGGTCCCTCGACGTTGCGAAATAGAATACTGGCCGGTACCTGGGGTCGAATCGAGAGGATTTCCTGGCCATCAAATGTGTATCGCTGCACGTCGAGTGTTATGAAACTTGAGAGTCATTAGGTATTTATGATATTCACGAGAAGAAGAAGTGGTGTTCATAAATCAGCAATTAATTAAGAAGGAGGGACGGGTATCAAAGCCCAGTGATTCCCACAGACGGACAAAACTGATCAAATAAATTGGAATACGACGTCAATAATAAAAAGTGAGCGCGGGCAAACACCACGGATTTTAACATGTAAATGCTAAATAATATTCTGGCATGTATGAGATCATAACCTTGGGCAAAATCGCACAGTCTCCTCTCAGCCCCGTACCCGACTACGCGGCTATGCATGAATGAGGCTCGCGTTCAGGAATCGACGACGACGTACACACAAATCAAATTGAAGTGTTGTAAATAATTAAACAATTATTATAAATCGTAGTGTGGTACCATTCGCCTGTAGGTTCCATTACCTCTGACGCGGAGATGACTGCAGAGCAAGAACTCGGCCGATGAATATTCATGGGGCCGAGTGATGAGGTTTCGATGTAAAATTTCTGGTTTGTGATTTCATTTGCGTCTGGACGGAACTGGACTGGACCCTGGCCGTGCTCGGAGGGGCGGTGGAAGTCTCAAGCTCACGTTCTGGGGGCTGTTCATGATCGATGGGACGAAAAGTCTCAAACCCAAGTTTCAAGCAAAAATTCAGGAAAATTTAATTCGAGCTCCTGAAGCTCTTGGGGGCTGTTTATCTATGGTTGGATAAAAAAATTGACCGAATGTTGGCTTAAAAATTTTTTGGATGAGATTTTATCGCTTATTGAGCTATGAGAGCTGTTTTCAAAGCTTATTTACTTCTTAGAAAATTTATGAAATAATGTGTCGAGCTCCTTATGGTGAAAAGTGCTATTCCTTGACGATAGAAAATGCTCCTAATATCTTAGGAAGAATTTTAAAAGCCATTTTGGGCTAAGAAGCTGTCCAGACATGATGAAACCAGTGAAATTACACAGATTTGGCTCTAAAATTAAAAAAAAATAATTTTTAAAACTCGCTCTTTTAAGAATTAAGTAAAAATTCATGAGAAAAAATTTTTAAGGCTAAAAACTGAGTCGTGTCCGTCGGTCTATCCGTTTCCCAAAGCGCAGCTGCCCAACAGATTGGCCGTAGCTCATGCGTTTGTTTTCGTACCTACTTCCGGCCTCCACCATCCAACTCCACAATACATATAAAAAGTTTTTCCACATGAATTTTCCCTCGCAGCTCGGCAGCCGTAAAAAAATCATGTGCTCTTTTACGGCTGAGCGCAGTTGATAAGCGCCTGAACAATAACAATGGGTCGAAGCGGGCCGGGCGAGAGAGTAGGAAAACGTACCAAAAAGCAGCACAATGTGAAATAGACACACAACATTTGTATACATATATTTACACTTTTTTATACACATTAAAAGCTTTGCCGTGAGCCATGTGATAGCTAATGGAACAGTGCGAGCCGAGCAAGAACATGAATGCGTGAAAAAACGGGAAAAAATAATGAAAATGCCATATTGTTCGACGGGACGGAGCATAGAGCCGATAAAGTCTGTGTGCATGGAGACGGCGAGGCGAGGCGTCGGATGGAACAATGGCCTTTTTCATAGATAAAATCGTGTCAGCCATGTGTCGGTGATAATTACTCAAGTGTCGCAATGCAAGCTCGCAGTTTGGCGCTGGTCCATCTCGAGGAACGGGTTTGGGAGCCGCGAGAGGAGTTCTCCCAGACGCCATCACACGTAGTGGACAAACCGGCTAGATTGACGTCGGAGCGTCTAAAATCTCGTTTTATCGCGCAGTCGCTAATTAATGCCGAAGTTGAAAAAACCATTCGAATCTGGTGGCACTTCCATTATCGCGCTTGAAATTTTTAAAAATACTCGCATCAATGGTGCTAATCTCTGGCAGACTTGACGCTCTCGTACGTGTTGCAAGGCATTCAAAATGTTGACGCAAACGGCCGAGCTGAATGGAGGAGCAACAATAACAACACTAAGAGCGTTAGAAAAATAGCATTTGCACGATTTCACAATTTGATTCTGCGATTCATTGAGTGCCGCTTGGCGCGTTTTCGGTGCACTTCCAAGCACGAGGCTGGCAAGTGCGGGAGAGTCTGTTGGTCTGATTAAGAGCTTTTCTCTAGAACTGGGTTGAATTCTAAGGAACTTTAACGAAATATTGCTCTTGCTTTAGATTATCTAGGGCTCTTTTAGGCTCTCGAAAGAGGATGAACTTCTTCCAAGGTGTCGAAAAAATTTGCATTCAATAATCTAGTGCCTTTATTGTCGGTCCAAAAATACCTAAGTTCATCTGAGGTCAGGAAAAAAATTTCAAAAATCGTAAAAAAATCATTAAAACTTCTGTTTGGTCTAAAAGAGCCTGATCTGGGTCTCTTTTAGTGAGAACTATCGGCGTTATCGGAACTTTGAGCCGATTCTAAGGAACTCTGACGAACTGTTACTCTTGTTTTAGATTTTCTAGGGCATTTTTAGGCTCTCTAAAGTGGATTAAATTCTTCTAGGATCTATGGCGGTCGGTTAAAAAAGACCTAAGTTCACCTGAGGTTCAGAGAAAAAATTCCAAAAATCGTAGAAAAATCTTTCAGAGGTCGTCAGTCTCCTAGGCTTTACCTCAGAGATGTTTTCATCGCTCGCAACCGTCTCGCTGCCGCGTATCAATTAAATCGAATTACAACAGAGTTTTTACTGGCTCGCATATTATTTCACAAATGTAGCACCTCAATTCGTGTTCCACAAAGTCTTCTGTGTGCGAGCTAACTCCGGTCAAATATGTGGACCAGGGCTCAATTACGAACGCGCCATTAGTGCAATTAATAATGTTGATATTAGTCAGCGCATTTATGGCCATTTATCGCTGAGCTCGCAGTTCACGGTCGCCTCCCCCTCCTCTAATTCCGCACTGTTGAAGCTCTTTTCTGACAAAACTTTCCGTTTCTCTCATTGCAGGTAATGACGGCTTCCTTATCGACCCCATCGAGATACTTAGCACTTGCATGTCACGGAATGCAACTTTGTAGGCCCGTCGAGTGCAGTAGCTGTCTGCTGCACCTCAGTCTCACCTTTGCCCATTTCCAGCAAATTAGCTCGACTCCAGAGCAGGCACTAGAGCTGCTATAATTGAAACTGAAAGTGTTATTTGCGTTTCTTTCTCGTTTTTTCTCGCCTCTATTACCGCAACTTTAATTTCATTTTCATTTAAGAGCACATAATTACGATTAGCTCGTACAAGTCGGGCAATTTTTTCCTCCGCTTGCTCTTTCTGCGCGTTGGAACCGAAATTACTTAATCCAATTTACCGCGAACGAAAAAAAGTGTTCGAGTCTGTGAGTTTCGAGGGGGAAAAAACGCGAAAGACGCCAATTTGGGCTCTTATAATTGTTGCTGCTCGCAATGGCGAGGCTCGAAATTAAATGCTAGCTGAAGGCATAGTCAGAAAGCGTGCGTGGATGATTCGAGTTATGCAACGGCGAGGGATGAACGCCCTCTGCCGCTTCACTGGCTCCGGAGCTTCCTCGACACGCGCCCCTTTCGCTTCTTCCCCGGGCTGAGGGCTCCTTTTCCGGAAGAGGTAACCTCAAAGCCTACATTCACAACCTCGCAGCTTTCTTTGCATATTTTTACGTAATGCTACTTCACCTTTTAACTCCCAGCCATATAAAGAAGCATAATAATGCACATTGTGTACAATAATTTATTATAAATTAAAGACGAGGCAGACGGCAGCAAAAAGCCGAGTCGAGTAACGAACGAAATTGAGATAACGTGGATGCCGAGCATTACAGTCGTAAGAAAACAGAGGAAGTAGTTAGTTTAAAAATTTGTATTTAAATGTAGTCGCAGTAACACTCCTCTTGAGTCGCGTCGACGAGCGAACTTTGAGTCCATTAAGTGCAGGCGCGAGAAGAGAGTTTACGGCCATACAACGTGACAAACTGACGTAATGGGCCGCGGTGAACTACTTTCAATGAGCATGGGGCACGCAAGTGTCTCGCGAGATCGAGTTGGGTGATCAGCGGCAAGCTGAAATGCGAGAAGGGAGGTGTGTCGACCTTGAGAGGGGCTCGAAAGGACACTTTCGCTATTAGAAAGGAGGTCAGGAGGTCTTAATTGGGTGCTCTGGTATTTTAAGGGGGAAAAGGACGGCCTTGAGGGGGTACCTTTTATACTTAAATGGCGTAATGGGCGTCTTAAGGGCCTTATTTGCCACCGATAGTAAGTTTAAATGCACCTGTTGTAATTTGAAGAGATTTCAAGCCTCTTGGGAGGAATCTAAAAAACGTTTTTAGGCTTTTAATCGAATATTTTGAACTTCGGAGGCTCTATAGAAGAAAGAAAAGGTCTTGAAGAGACTTCCAGAGTTGATGCTTGCTTTTGAGGGAGAAAAAGGGGTCCAAATCGCTAGCAGAAGCTTCAACTGAGCCTCCAAGTAGCTCTGAAAATTCTCTGGATGTCTCAGATTGGCTCTAATCTCGTCCAGTTGCAAGAAAAAAAGACCTAGGAGAACTTTCTTGAGCCTGACTTCCGCTATCCGGTCCAAAAGCGCAGCAATAAATGCCTTTACGCGGTCAAGTCACCCGATAAAGAGCTAACACGTTTGAACACCGAAGCTCCGTGTTCTCGAACCCCACTCGGCATGCTAATCAGCCCAGTCATTCGCTATTTTTATTGTAATTGCTTTGCGCCCCGCCATCCACACTAAAGTGCATATCATTAACCGTAAAGTTCTCGTTCAGTCCCATGCAATGACACTTGAAATGCAATGTGACCTTGAACCGCGAGCTCGTCGTCTCGTCGGCCAGTCTCTCTCCCTCTTCCTCTCACGTATATATAGTTATTGCGAAAGCCATGCTAATCTATTCCCCAGCAATCCGGATTAAAAGCCAGACATGGAGCGCTTTTAAGATAGAAATTGAAATTTAATGAGGTCCAATGCCAGGCGCACTTGGTGGACAAACAATTGTGGGAAAAGAATACAAGATATAATGCGCACAATTGAATGAATCAAATGGCTTGTTTGCGAAATTGAAATTATTCAAATTTTTCCAACGCGGCCTAACAACAACAACAACAGCAGGAGGGGCCGCGAAGAAAAACGCTGCTAAACGTACGAATTCCGAAGTGAGACGTCAAGATCGGCCAGCTGAAACGGCTAAATGATGGACAATGAGGGGCCTCTCCTTGACTCCCAATTTGCGGCGGCATCTCGGACCATAAAGCATGTTTTCTAGAGAGGAAACGGCGTCCCAATTTTGAGTTTTGGGAATGAAGAGTTTTAGAGGGCAAAGAACGGCCTTGAGGGGGCCCCATTTGTACTTTAATAGGGGTTTGGGCCTTATTTGGCAGTTTTGATATTTTTAGAAGGAACATGAAGGTCTTTTGAGTGCATTTTGACAGCTTTGGTGTCTTAAGAAAGAAAAAGAGGCTCTGAGAGGAGATCAGAAGTGGTTTAATTGAGCATTTTGAACTTTGAAGGCACCACGGAAACCTTAATTGACAGTTATCCTGTCTTTAGAGGACTTCCAGAGTCGGTTTTGAGGCTTTTTATCAATGTTTTCACTTATTTCAAGGACAAAAGAGAGTTTTAATTGACAGTAGAAGCCTCAATTGAGCTTCCAAGTAGGTCAAAAAAGCCTTAATTCCAAGCTACAGACTTGGAGTCAAAATTAAAATCGTGGTACCTCTAGCAAACAAGCTCTACGTCTCGGACTCGCGCCCGGCGACAGACGCTAGTCGCGCGGTGGCCTCTAGAAAGGCACGTTGACGCGCAGGGAGGTGTGTTTTGGACTGAATTAGCATTTTAATGGCGAGCAAAACAAACGTGGTGGGAAACTTTTAAAGGCGAGTTTCCGTGGCCGGACGGACCGACGCGGCCGGGTGAAGGAAAAGCGTGATAAAAAAAATAAATATGCAGAGGCACTTTTAATTGAATGAATGCCCTTAATGACTCACTCCCGAGCTATTTACCAAACATTTCCTGCAAGCGACTCGGAGCTCCACTTTTGAAGGTGCCTCCATTTGCATTTTAATCGAGCTGTTTTCAATACAGAATATGTATTCCAATGGGTGAGTAATCGCGGCATGGCACCGGGATGTCTCAACCTTTGAATCAGCTGTTTTGGTGCAAAAGTACGCGCTGGCTGTCGGTTAAGGACAGATATAGGCGTGGACTGGAGGTCAAAAGTGTGCTGTGGTTGATAAGCCGAGTGCGTCAGTGATGTGCAAATTAGCATATTTTTGTCCGGAGCGCGTGCAAAACTTTACGACCCTGGATTTTCGTTAATTTCTGTGACACTTTTATGGAATGAGGTGCCCCGGGGGTCGCCCGATCGGTGAGCGGGAATACAATGAGCCTAGGCCACCTGAATAGCCTGCAAAAACAATTTTCCTAATGCGTTAAAAATCCCAAACGCAGATTAGAATCAGATAAAGTCTCTATATAAATTACAAAACCAGTTCCACTTGCCGTTTATGACTGCCAGCGATTAAGGAAAAAAAATTCAAAGCGTTTGGAGCGGGCAAAAAACTTTAAGGTGCACCACACAAATCAAATTAATGTTACACATGTAGTATAAATTCCTGATTGTTGTATAGTATGGCAAGGCACGTCATAGAGGCTCACATAAGCGCATAATTCATGCATTATCAATCAATGGCCTGCATCCATTGAGTCCGGATTGCGGCCAAGAGAAGCCTGATTGGGGTCACATTTCTTCTAAATATTAGCTTTTATTTACAAAACTGAAGAGAAAAAAATTTTTTAAGACCCCAAAAAATTTTTTGGTCGTCATCTTAAATTTTTAAAATGATTTTTAGTGTTTTTAGTCATCACTGGAAATTTCAAAAATTATTTAAAACATTTCAACTTTTATATTTGTAGCTTTTTATGGTTCCAAAATTGATCTTAGTCGCCATATTGAATTTTGAAAATGATTTTTGGTGTTCTAAAAATTAAAAAATATTTTTAGCCGCCATTGGGAATTTTTAAAATTATTTAAAACATTTTATCCATATAGATATTTTTATTTACTTAGAGATTTTTATGCTTTTTATGGTTCCAAACATGTTTTTAGACGCCATCTTGAAATTCAAAAATCTATTTAAAATTTAATTAGGCATTTAAATCCAGGAGCTCAATAGACAAACAGACAAATAGGCACTCCAAAAAGCGCCAGGCTCCAACGTAAACGAGCCGATATCGAGAACGAGCTAACTCAATTTTTAATGCGAGATGAATGATCAGGTACAATGCAGCAACAAAAACAGTGAGTGATGTGAAGTTGAGAAATAGTAAATAATAATTCAAAAGTTATAATATCGACCATAATGGGCAGCACTTGCCTTTTATGATAATCATCGCATCTGAGTCGGGCCGGGGCTCCGCGACTGAGACCGAGGCAAGTTGAAGCTGGAATGAAAGAGGCGAAGCGAAATGAAAAATGGTATAAAGCGATCACGAAGCTGCTAGTCTCGATGTCGCTCGGGCCGCGAGTCTAGTGGCACACAGAAAAGAGCTAGGAGAAGAAGAAGAGGAGGAAAGAGATACGCGCGAGCGATGAAGAAAGAAAATAAAGAGTGCGAGTAAATAACAACAACGGGCAGCATACTACGTAATAATAAATTTCATTTCATTTCTTCATATAGAAAGTGAAAACAAGACAACAAAAAGTAAAAACTTGTACAACTATGAAGTAATTTTTTCAGGTTTTTGCTCGCTCACTCGCCGCCTTGCCTTGCCTCTCGTTCGTAAAGAGCGTCTTACTTTTCGTCGATTATTTCACCGCTACATACATCGGCGCATTACCACATCCATGCCACCGTGCTGGGCTGCCAACTTGGTATTATGTAAAATAAAAAAGTGTGACGACGTCGACGCATCGGAGTCATTATGCTCCTCTATGCACCGCACGGACACTTTTGCCAGCTTTTACGCGCCTTGCGACGCGCTTTATGGTGGAAGTCGTAAAATGGGCGCATGAGTGTGAATTATCGCGGAATGATGTCAATGATAATGAGGTGGCAACACCGCGGCAAATTTCATTTGATAAGGTGTTGAGGGTCTCTGGGCTCGGCGGAAGGCTGTGGGCTGGAGTGAATCACCGAACTGTGCCAAGAGCGAGTGTTGGAGAGGTCAGGCTTACAGCTTATCTGAGAGACTTATTTCAGGCTCTTTTAGACCTCTATCCTTATGCTCTAGAGCTCAGATATCCATTGCGCATGCGTCTCATGAGTTAGCTTGATTTTGGCTTTGCGCATGCGCAGAATGGAAAAGGCCTAAATTTGTCATTTTAGACCCTTGAAGCAAGAGAATCTGTGGTAAAGGCCAGAACTAGCTTCCTGAAGAAAATGAGGCTCACATAAATTATCAAAAGCCCACCCCAAAGCTCGCCTCAGCATAGCTCGATTTGCATGTCGCAACTCCCAGATCCGAATGCAATTCTTTTGAAACGAATATATTTATTGTATCGACATATTCCTATTTCCACGCCAATTACAGTACCCACAAGAAACAGAAACCTTGCCTTGATTAATTTCCCTTTTGTCTAGCAGCCCAACGCACGCCAGCTCTTGCGTGCTCGCAAGGCATTACTACACATGTAACTTGATTGTTTAGAACATAAAAATAGTGGTCTCAAGAGAAGTACGGAGTCGGAGAAGAAACGCACATGTGCTAGAGTAGGGTTCGAGAGGCGAAGCGGGCAGGCACCAGGCAGTCAGGCTATAGGTTTTCACATCGACTTCTGTGCAGCGTGCTGGATGGTTGCATGCAAATGAAATCACATAATGTGTAATTTAATCAAGTGCTATGCAACTGGTTGGGCGCTCATGTGTGTCTACTGTGGATGTCTATAAAATTTCAGATTTTGAACTTTAACTTCCATCCCACCGTGTTCCCCCTCGCCGTGCGATTTAAGTGGCATTCGCGCTCTCGGCAGTACTGAGATCGAAGTTGACATGATTCGAATTTGATTTGTTTGCAAAACATGACGACGAGCTGCTGAACGTTGCAACATTTTGGAAACACATGCTTGAATGTGCAAGTATGCAGTTTCGACCTAAAATGGTTCATGTTACATGTGCACGCCTTGGCCACGGATTCGTTTGGTGCTGGTGCGCGAAAAAATTGAATCGTAAAACCGGCAGCGTCTGGTGCAAGAGTTCGGGTCCCACGGGAGGCTATTCTCCGGTGCCGGAACTGTCGGAGCAGCGTCGGTGAGAAATAGAAGGCAGAGTGAAACAATCATGAAGTGCACTGGCTCCCGGCTCGGCGCGACCGAGACGTCCGTATTTTATATTTGTTCGTTTTTGAACGGAAGTTGATAAGAATAAGTTATGACGACTGAATTGAATGTATAAAGAATGATCTTTTTATGGCTTCTTTGTTGTTCTTTGTGTTTATGGACTTTTCGGATTCTCCCGGGGCTCAATTGAGCTTAGGACGGCATTTAGAAATTTTATGGGCTGATTTACGACTGGAAAGGTTGCGAAGGGCGTGAGAGACATTTTTGGTGACTTTCCTTAACCCATTAAAAGCCACATATTTCAATTTTTTCCTCCAAAATTAATCAAAATATTTTAGAATAGAAATTTGTATGATTTTTTAAAAACTCAAGATAGTGACCAAGAGACACTTTTGAAGCAATTTTAAAGGGTTAAGTTAAACTGAAAGGAAATGAGCCCAATTTTACATCTCAAAGCCTAAGAAGCCGACACCCGGAAAGCCTCGAAGCGTAATGAAATGTTTCACGGCACCGCTGGAGCCCAATTAAAATCCCACAGATTTACAGCCACGAGCTCAGAGTGACCCCTGGTTCACCTCAAACCTGTCGCCTCAGTGGAGCAAGGCACTTAAACGGAGCATCGCCATTAGGCGAGAAAGAATACGCAAGACCTTTGCAGCTCAGCATGATAAACATTGCAAATTTATTCCGCGCCATTATTGCGATCCCCGAAACAATTACACGCCGCTTTTATTATGACAGCTGATTTAGACGCCCACAAATTTGCATTAAAGCCTCGTCGAGCTGCGTCTTGGCTCGTCGCAGTCGCTAAAATATTCAAAGAGGCGAGTAGATGCAGAATAAACAAGGCTAGGCGTGCTGTATTGTTCATCATCATTAGAATAATGTTTGTTTGCGAGCTAAATTGATATTTATTTTGTCTCTTCTCTGTGTATTTCCAGGTATGTCCCACCTCTCTCGGGTCGTAGGAAATTCTGAGCTGCGAAATGGCCCATAAAGCGAGACTCGTCGCGGAGTTGATGATGATGGAGGTCATGTTTGGTAATATTCATAAAGAGCGGGAAAAAAGAGCGCGTTCGGGTCAAAATGGCGATTACAGAATGGCTCAAGCAAATTGAAATTGAGTGAAGTAATATTGCTAGCAAGTGCCGAAGACTCGGAGCTCGACGAGTCAATTAACATAATTTATTCATTTAAATGCCAAAACCTGCTTGTCTGTGTGCTCCATCGTGGAAGTGTGGATGTGTGGCTCAGACATGTGTAACATCGCTATTGCGCACATTTTTACAACAACAGTCCGACTCGGTGATGAATTAAAATTAGGTAAAAGACAAAAACTTGATTGAATGACAGTTTTGCCATTGAGTTGTTGTTTTGCGGTTTTTAGACCTCTCCGAAACCAGGTTAGGAGGTGGCTCGGGGTTACGTGCGAGGCGCGTGGAGGCCCAAAAGTCTTAGGAAGTGCGCCTGACCATAGTTGTCTACCAAAATAGTCACTGTAGACAAAAATAAGTCTGAAAAAGGCCTTAAAAGTCGAGTTTCAGGCAAATTTTGGACAGTTTAAAGAGCCTGACTAACGATTTCTTTGTTAAATGTCATTATGTTGCTCTTTGGGAGCCATTTTTCTTTCTTTTACTGATTTAAAAGTCCTTTTTTAGACCAAGAAAGCCTAAAAAGGCTCCAAAACTCGAGAGAGAAAATTCCAATTGAAGAAAAAAGCCAGGCTATATATTCGAGAGAGCTATGGCCTGCCCTAATGATACCTAATAATTCACTCGCAATGATATATTCGCAGCCATTCAGACTGTCTCCCGGAGGCACGTTATATTATCCGACTCGCCAGCCCTTCTGCACCCGGAGCCTGATTGCTCCGCTCCGTTATCATTAAATGGCAATTGCTAACAGAATAATTAATGCAATTTGCTCATACTTTAGACTTTTAGCACCGCATTGCGCGAGGCTCCGAGCATTACGAGTGCGAGCGCGGAAATTATGAGCCCTCTAACGGTACGAATGTAACGAAATTATTAGCAAACCTTGCACAACTGAATTTGTAATTTAACACTAGCAATAAAAGTGAAAAATAAACATAATTTCTATGCGTAACACAGCGTGGCTGCTCTCTCACACATTACTGAATTACTCCGCTACTTGACCAATGGGCATTTCGTAAGCTGCAAATTTTAGCGCCTCCAATCCGAGCTGTAATGTTTATGTGCTCGCGCCGACAGCGAGAATTGCGAGGTTTCACGTAAGCTGAGGTAACTCTCTGGGGCTGCCATTTGGTCTCAAATGAGCTCTTTGATGTGCAACGCAATTACAGGGGTGAAGAGAGTTTAGGAAAACCTCGAAAATCACGGACTAGAGGAGTTACAAAATTTAAAGACCCTTTTTGAATCTCAAAAAAGGTCCAATCGGCTCTAAAAATTAATTTAAGTATCCCCTCTGGTATACAATGCCCTGTGGTTGGTCAGAGAAAACAGTTTTAGGGGCCAAAGTGGGCTTTCTAAGTACCCCCTCTAGTCCAAAAATCCCTGTGGCTCCTCTCCAGGCTTTCGGACAGGCTCTTAAAATCCATTAAGTGGCACAATAGTGCATCGTAACGATCGAAATCTCGTCAGAAGTGCTTTATGAGTAGCAGGGCAGGCAGACGGAGGAGATGAAATGCAAAAAGCAGATAATGAACCGATCTGAGAGCGTTTTTCAACGTGCTCCGTATTCCAGAGCGTGTCTGTGATAAAGCACATTGTTCGGCAATGACGATAACGATCTATCATAGCGATCGAATCGCGCACCTACTAGAAAGAAACAATAAAGAGGCGTGAGTCAGACACGTTCTTAGCACTTCTCCCATTCCTTTTTTTCTTCCCGAACAAACGAGCCACAAAGCTTCTTCTCCAGACAAAGCAAAGCGTATTATTACACCTTATTCAAATATTAATAAAATAAAATAGTGCCTGTAATGAATTTATGATCGGAAAAGACGGGATTAATTCATGTGTGAGTAGTGTGTATAATAACAATAATAATAATCATGAAATGTAATTATTCAAATAAGAGGCCCACGCTAAAGTGCGCTGGCACCTTACGCGCGTCGTGTATCGCAACTCGGCGAGCCGAGCAGAGCGAGCCCAATTGACATGTTCAATAACCTTTGGTACGGTCGTTGTCGTAAATTTTAATCAGCTCGTAGTTTGATTTTGCAACCTATCCCGTATGTTTTATGTAAAAACGCCTCCCACGCGGGTCTCCATTAAATTAACGTTGCCACCGATCTTCCCACAAATAGAGCTATTTAGATACGAATCAACATGGGTCGCGTAAATTGGGCTCGAATATGCTTCCGACGACGATGCGACCCTTCAGGTCACTTTTATCTATGAGTGGGATATCCGCATGCAAATAATCAGCTGTGAGAGGTTACAGAGATCACACAGGCCTTAATGAAAAGCTCGCCTTCCAGAATGAATAGTAATTACAGCCGCAATCACAAAAAGTACATGACACATCATCATTCTCGATGGGCCCTTGTTGTCCGTCTCAGACGAGCGGCCTCTGGCCCGCGAGTTTCCGTCCCCGGACCCGAGCCCAGTATGCCCTGGGTGTCGGTCGGGCTCAGGGTACATCAGTCAGTTCACACAGACGCGGACTTTGAGCCGGCGTAAATGGCAGCCTCACCGCTTCGTTATTTGCTGAGTAAACTCAAGTGTTTTCCACATTTATTCTGGCTGTGGTGGCAAGGGCTATCATTAATCTATCAAGTTTCACGATTACTGCACTTGACTCGCAGCTCCGTACTCCGTACCTTTTGCCTATTCCGTACATAATAACAATAATAAACAGCTCGTAAAGATACCGGCTTGCGATGGTGCATTATCCGGTTGAACGTCACTAATCGAATGATATTGCGCGATTTGAGATAAATTACAACCCGGTCACATTTGCCCCCAGCTATTTGCACCTTTGTGAAGCGCTCCTCCCCCAGCACCTTGCCCAATTAACCCTCTAATGGATGGATTAATTTTTTTCATGAACTTCCAATTTAAGCCTTCCTTTGAGCAAAACTTTTTTGTGCTTCATCCGATTGAGCTGATTTTTTAGTATGTTATAGCTGGCATCAAGCCTAACAAATCATAGAGTCTCACTATGACTCTATCATTTCAGATAAAGGAGCTAGAGCTTCCCAAAGGTACATAATATTTTTTTTAATTCCTGATTTTGACATAAACTTTTTTATGTGTCATCTGATTGAGCTAAAATTTTAGTATGTTATAGCTGGTATCAGGCCTAACAAATCATACAGTCTCACTATGACTCTATCATTTCAGATAAAGGAGCTAGAGCTTCCCAAAAGTACATAATATTTTTTTAATTCCTGATTTTGAAATAATTTTTTTTTGTGTTATCTGATTGAGCTTATCATAGTACAACACTATGACCCTAACACGTAAAGAGAAGAAGCTAGGGCTTCCCTAAGTTCATAAAAAAATTTTACTTGTTCTTAGTTAGTCACAAGTCCTTAGAAAACCAATAAGCATAAGAGTTTAAAGGCTCCTCAATTAGAAAGGAGGTTCAAGAAATTCCGGCTCATCACCGGGAGGGAGATTAGAGTTGTTGTTTTGAGTGATAAGTGATAAGATAGGGGAATCGGAGCGGGTCGCGATAAGATAAAGTTTCCGATTGCATAAAGTTTCCAGCGCTTTAGTTGGCAAACAGGCCTTATCTCGAGTGTGCTTGATGACTGTAATATATCATGGTGCTTATCAGCGTCATGGAGTGCTATATTGGGGCTCTGAGACCAAGCGACTGGAGTTTGTGTGCCGAGATACTAGTGGTACTATTTTTATCTCCGCTGGTGCCAGAAACAGATCCATCCGGGTTAGGTGGTTGACATCTCTCAGGCACTTAAAACGTCAGTTTTGTAAAATTATAGACTCTGCAAGAGTTTTCTCCTTTCAACAAATTTTTTTCAGCAGAGATCCTGCCATTGTCTTCCTTTTGAATGGCACAAAGACTCTCCGTTTTCTACCACTTCCACCTTCACAATGCAGCCGAGCTCGGAGCGGGTGAGGGAGCAGATTCGGAATGAATAGAAATCGATTCTCTTTCAAGCGAGAGACTAAGACTCGGCTCACGTTGACGCGACGGCCGAGATGGAGACGAAAAAACTGGAATAATCTTTGAACTTGAGCTTCATCCAATGCCACATGTTGATTGTCATGGTGTCTGAAAGGATCCAGACCTTTTTATTGCTCGAGATTAAGAGCAGCATATGCTCGGTGCCCGGGTATGGAGACGTTATATAAGTTGGATGATTGCACTCCCTCATTCAGGATATATTATGCACATCAGCTGCAGCTGAAAGTCGGGATGAGAGCGTGGGAAAGGTACGCCCAAAAACTGTATTTTGGTTTGCGCACATAATAGAGGCAACATGTGCTCCAATTTCGGCTTTATCTGAGATCTGCGTGTTTTGAAGGGATTCGAGGAAGGTTTGAGCGCACGGTCAAACGAATCATTGTTGTGTCATAAATCTGACGGCAATCGATGACGACGTCGACGTCGATGATGGGCAAGATCTCCGCACAAAAGAAGATTAATAGACAGACTGCAATTAAAATTACGACCTCTCGCAACGTCATTACCATTGTGGATTCATCAACATGTCATATTCTTTAATTACATGGCGACTGCTTGCGCGATTTCTGACTCTTTCGCGGCTCTTGTTCCGCAGATCGCGGCTTTACGACATTTTATCGGCTATTAACTACGAGTGACCCGGATATTGCTGCAATTTCAGCAGTAGTCATAAAACTTTTCGACGGTAGGGGTCGCGTAATCCGGGTTTTTCCGGTTTTTTGTCATGAAAAACAATTTGTAGGGCCTTGAACATTTTTCTTGATTGAATATTTAGGCTTTGGAATTTACTATATCAAAGACCAAAGTCTTCAAGAGAGATCCTGTGGAAAAAAAATTGCTGATCCGCCATTTTTTGTTAGTTTACATCTTTGTCCCGTCCAATTTGTAGTCCGGAAGTAAAATTTGGAAAAAGAAAAAGCATTTCTGCCTGAAAAGTTTTAATTCCAGACCAAAAATTGACCCGGCCATTCCAAGTTTCCCAGTCTGTCCGCGCGGACAGACTTGCAAACAACATTCTCGCCTCGCGGAAGGACTTTTACTCCAGCTCGGACAGAGTGTAATCTATCCGTTTATACTGGCCGCGGACAGAATAGTTCACTCTGGGTAGTCTCAATCAGCCTGAAAGAAGCTTCCAATGAACACGATTTATGGGAGTTTTGTCGAACCAAAACCGACAGAAGGCTAAAACAGTTTTTAAGTTGACTTTTCAAACCAAAAAGCCTCAGTTTATGCAACTCGGGCCAGCGACCGAAGAGCGATGATAAGCGAAGTGATGTATGATTAATAACCGAGAGCTGTTTCGTGATTCGTGACGTAGCAAGAGCTGAAAAAATTGACATTCATGCGGTATAATGGGTACCTTGCAACTACTTCGGTGTTGCACATGAATGGTGATAATAATGATGACAGTGTAACAAAAGTGAGTCCCCGTCGAAGGCCGCACATTGTCGATATTCGGACCGTAAGTAGCGCTTAATTGATGTGTGTTGTAACAAGAAACGGCTGGAATACTGAAATGGCGTTTTGAAAAGAGACGAGCTTCCTTCCACCGAACCAGCTCGTGTTATTACCTTTTTATCCGAAGCGCGACCAGCAGCAGTAGCAGCATACATTTTCAATGTCAGTGTGGAGCAAGTGGCTGCAAGTGTGTCCCAATGCGGTAATTATAAAACCAAGTCACAGCTCTAGCCTCAGATTTCTATGACTAATTTCGGATAGCCTGACCTAACGCGGCAAAAAGGAAAAACACATTTACAATACATTGACAACTTAATTAGTGGCCGATTCAGCTATCTGTGACTGCCACTGCCGAACCTGTTGCTGCGGCAAATATGGCAAAGTTGAGATGCCATCCACTACCAAATGTCGCGGATTACGTGTGTCAGAAGTGAGCTAGTCTGAGAGTGACGTCTGGACACATGTTTTGAGTTTCGCGTAGGCGGCCTGTCCGGTCCCTGTAGATAACATTCCGATGCATTTCGCCGCTCGAGTCCGTAAAAGGCGTGCCAAAAAGGTGACAAACTCATTCATTATTTATTGCATTTTAACAGCCTCATTAATTTATCATTATCATTTCGTTGGACATGCGAAATGTAACAAATTACTCTATCATGCACTTTTCAAATCGATAAAAAACTTTAAAGGGGAAAAATCGTAAAACGAAATTAATTGCCCTCGAAGAGCAGTAAAGTGAAAAGGAATTAAAAGCGCATAAAAGAGCGGCACATCAGGCGGCTTCCTGAATTGCCCGCCATGCCGCGGGTCACGTAAGGCCCCGAGAGTCTCGTCTTATCAGTCTCCGAGCGTCAACGACTTATCTTCGGAGCAAAATATTTAGATTAATCGCTGATAACGAGCGTTGATTAACACATTCCCTATTTTTCCACTTCCAGGTGAGTTCAGAGACACATCTACCTGAGTATCTTCATCGGTCCCTGGCCGTAAGTACCAGCACCTGCTCGACCCGAGAAACACAATAGACCCCTGCTTTCTCTTTTGCGTCCCAATCACATGCACGACAGATAAGATAAAGGAAGCAGAACAAAAGGGCTTTCTTGGGAAAGATGTGAGAGCGATAACGGCTGACATTGAAACCGGCGAGACACGACGGGACGACCCTTGGGCGGAAATGGAAATATTGGGGTTAACCGATTGTCTCACGACTTCCTTTCAATCGTAGACGCGGCTGTTCAATGTCAAAGGTTGAGTTACTAAATGGGCCCGATTTGTCTGTCTGTCTGGCAGAGTTTTTGGGGTTTTTGAGAACATATGAAAATTTCAAAAAATCCTCAAAGCCGATTTAAATGCGTTGGTCCATCAACAAGCTTCGACCATGTTCAGTAGTGTTTTCGGCCCCCACCCGAGGGTGAGCGAGGAAACAGGAACGATTTAGCTCGATTTACATAAAATGAGCCACGACTCGTAATTTATTTATGCGAGTCTTAACACTCGTAAATTGTCAGAATACTATTTGTTTATCATTAATTAAAGACACATTCTATCCTGACAAAGGGTATTCGTGTTGGGAATGTAAACATTTTTCAAGAATTTTTTTTATAAGCGCACAATTTGCCTCGCATGCATATTGAAAGGTTCGAAACACGTTTAATGGAATTCATGCATGCTGATTTGTTTTATCGGCGTTGCAATATTGTGCATGGCAGCTGAAACAAGAATTCTAGATAAAGAGATAATGAATCAGATTTTTTATTCCTGCTCTGCTCGCTCGTATTGTGAGTCACATCGGGCTCTGCTTTGTCCTCGAGCGCAGTCCAGGTGTGCCTTACTGGTTTCCCCAGCGTTCCCAAATCTGCGTTCATTTACTTAGCTTCGGCCAATATTGAATATTCAAATCGAAGACACGACTGTCAAAGACGTTTTTGTTCTGTTTGGAGGTCGTCGAAAAGTCCGGGGTAACTGACCGATAAAAAACTGCCACTTAATAAATCAGCCTTTCACAAATTCGGCCGGAGGTTCTCAAGACCTCGCGAGGCTAAGTGATACAAATTAATGCGAAAGGTATCGTGTTCTATGGGCACCTAGCGGTGAGAAACTGGCTCGAAGTCGTGCACATGAAATTAATAATTGATTAATAATGACCACTACTGGATGTGTGCATTAATCAGCTGCAGCAGCACGCGCGATTTTGCGCCGATTAATTGAATGAAACACCAACCAGCGCATTAAAATGTATGATACGAGCGAGATATTGTAGGTAAAAGTACGGGTACATCGTGTAACTAGATTAAATTACGGCACACGCGCTTGCTATCCCCTTCTTCTCGTATTCTCTCGCATTAGTCATGTAATGAGCTTTTTGTGCCATTTCAATCGGGCTGCCCTTTGTTAGCTCGCTTCCAGCTGCAATAAAATTGATAGCCGCGATCCGCTCTGAATACCCCTAATGAGGCAATTTAGCGGACTGCTGCAGTATTTCACTCCCACGAAGCGCTCCTGCTTCTTCCCGAGGTCACTCCGACCTCCGTATCAACGAAAGTGAACTGATAACTGCGCTGGCTCGTCTCGAAATCGGCTGCCGGGTCGTTGAAATTGAATGTTTGTGTTTGGAGAATGTCTAAACAGTTGTCTGACATTGACATGGCAATATTGTTTGCAGTCTCTCATTGTTTGCATACCTCAATATTCTTTCGAAACAAGACACTGATCGGGCGACTGGGCCTATATGCTAATAATGTCCGTGAGCAGTGGAGCTCAAGCCAGAGAAGCGTTTCAGAGTTCCGTAAACTTGACAGAGCTTGGCACTTACATTTGTCACAAATCCGTGACTAGATTTGTCAACGCCGTGCCGGAGCCAGAGCCACACAAAGACTCTTGTGTGCTGCGGACAGAAATAGCCAATTCGTATATGACAAGTTTACGAACTTGAAAGTGCTACCGAAGGAAATCTCGTGTGTAATTAAGTTGACAAAGAAATATCAGATCTTCGGGTACAACTTTAATATGCACCTCGCTTGAAACGGCAGCAGGAGAGGCCGCTCGCTTTGTGTCACTGTCATGGTGCCACATTAAAAATAACTCAAAGCCAATGCGCGTTCAGCGTCATAAAGAAAGTGTGAAATTTCCAAATGCAATATGTAATGCGTGAATGTGCGCTAAAAATAATGAAAATAGGTACATACAGTGTTGGTCAGATCGATCTGGACGCTTTTTGAAACTGTAGAATTTTGAAATTTCGACATAAAACCGTTAAAATTTAGTTTGGAGACTGATTTAAAAATTAAAGCAAGTTTAAAAAATATTTTGGAAGAAACTTTCTAAGTTTTTGATAAATAAAATTCACGTTTTTGTTTCAAAACATCACTTTAAAAATTGTTTAAAGTTCTTAACCCATAAAAATATTTGAAAACTTGTCCTAGGTAGATTCAGGATTGGCTTAAAAATTTAAGACGTTCGTCAAAAAATTTAAAACGGCCTTTAAAAATTTAAGAACATATTTAAAATTAAAAACTTAAATTTCTGATCGTTTAGAATTTTTTGATGCTGCTCTTCCTCTAAAATTTCTGCTCATCCTCTAAAAAACTATCAAGTCATTTTTGATACCTCAAACATATTTTGTTAGAGATTTTTAAAGTTTTCGATAAAAAAATGTACGTGTTTGTTTATAAAAATTCCTGTAAATATTGTTTGAAGTTCTAAAACCATGAAAAATATTTAAAAACTTGCTCAAAGTACAGTTAGAATTGGCTTAAAAATTTAAAACGGTAATTAAAAAATTTAAAACGTTTGTAAAAATTTTAAACGGTCGTTAGAATTTTAAGGTCTGGTTTAAAATTATATAAGTAGAATATCTGAGCGTTTGGAATTTTTTGGGTGCTACTGTTCCTTTAAAGTTGAAGATTTCCTAGAATCTTAAAAAATACTGAGTCAACTTAACCTTAAAAATTTTTCTCCAAATACTTTAAAGGCCTGAATGAAAGACCCCAAAAGTTATCGTCCATATCACCCCGGAGGCCACTGTAGCCCCATGCAATTACACGAGCACGCAGATGTTGAATGTAGTATCGCATCAATTATACTTGCTGCAAATTTGCAACTCGAATTAGAGGCGAAAGAGGCAGAAGCAAGGGTCATTCCACCAGGTGATCAGGCTGCTGACTCTTACTTTCTAGATTTGTTTGAAAGCGTAATGATGATTGCAATTGCATGGCATACAAAGCATGTGGCTCAAATAAGTGAAACAATAATAACCTGATAATGTTTCTGCGTGATAAAATCACATTCGAGTGTGTGTGTGTCTTTTGAAGAAAGAAGCGGGTCATTAAGTGTAATTTATTGACACACATTTTGCATGATACCTCACATTGCTCGACTCTGTTCGAGAGAGGTGAATAAACGGATCAAGGAAAGTGCAGCAGTTGTTTGTTTACGTGACTGACTGGTATTGCAAATCCTTCTGGGCCGGGTTTCTCTTCGCCGAAGCGGGCTCCTGGGTTTCCTCAGCCTTATCTGCGAGACCGTAGAGGAGCCTCAAGGTTCTGGAGCATAAATTTTCCCGATAAACAGCAGAGCGTAAACAGATGCCAGATGTGAGGGGCGGCAATAGTATTCCGGGCGACTGGTATGAATGAACTCGATTTAGATGTGGCTCTGCGGATTCTTGGCACTGGCAACCTACACTGACCATGATAATGATGATTGAACCTCCGCCTGGCGTATCTGCATTGCTCGAATAGCGCGCTCTCGTGCGTCTATTTTTACCCCTTTTGAGTCCAAATTAGAATTTTGATTTTCTCTTTCACTACGAGCGCCCAGCCGCTATTTCGGGATCCCACCGCTCACGAAAATCTTCATGTCATCATCGTAATCATTCATTAAACGGGTCGCACTTCCGTTCTCGTTATAAAAATACTACGCGGTGCATTCAAGCTTCAGAAATAAATCACCGGCTGTAATTTTCCGGCTTTGTTTTTTTATCCACTCGCTCCTATGGTTCATATCAAAGACTCATATCATATTAATGATCCATCAGCTGGTGGCGGCGAGGTGCACAGCAACAGCTATATGTGACCTTCAGCTCGCATTCACACATGCAAAGTGCTTTGTGTTTGAGAACCTGCGGATCAAGTTGACGTAAAGTGTCATTGTTGGCAGTCAGAGTCGTCATATATGTAACTCAAGTACTACTGGTGTCTTATTCTGCTTGCCCGTACCAGCCTAGGTCTTTATTATCGCAATATGATAATGCTGAAAAAGTCATTATTCAAATGGGCTGGAGTGTCGTTTTTGTGCTGTCTCGGCGGGCGTACTCGGAGGGGCTAATTGAGTAAGGGCTTCCGCAAGAGAGCGACTGCTAATGCAGCGAGATGGTCTTAATGGAGGTCAATTAATTGGCCAGAGTTGAATATAACAATAAAGCATAATTGGAACAGTAGACGTCGTTTCATCCGCGAGATAAGACGGGGAACTTGCGAAAAAGGGCCTGATTGGGGACGATGCCCTTCATTTTGCTCCAGAAGCTGCTCTTTTGGGACTTCAATGGGCCTTTAAGATATACCAATGAGGCAAATGAGAGACCAATGAAGGTTTCAAATGTACCTACTAAATAGACTTTTGAGAGACCAATGAGGGCCTTAAATGTACTTTATTGACTGTTAAAAGACCACTGAGGACCTTTGATTTATTATTTAAACCATTAAGAGATTAATAAGGCGACATAAAGCCTATTCAAGACCTTTTTCAGCCCGTTATTTGGCTTAAAAAGCTTAGACATCTCTACCAGGACGTCTTTAGAGAGGCTTAAAAAATTTAGCAAGTCCATTTTAGAGCCTAGACACCAGTATCAGACCTCCACAGAGCCTCTTGGGACCATAATAACTGCCAAAATGCCCTCTTCAGCCCTTAAAAGTCCAGCTGGAGGCCTAAAAACGACCTTGAGGGCTAGAAAAAAATGTTTTGTCAGACAGACAGACATCTCTAGTCCAGCTCTTCTCAGATCTTTCGCTCAAAAATGCACTTTACGCATTTATGCAAATAAATAAATATGTTACAGAGCGAGTTGCTGTTTTTGCAGCGCGAGATCGAGCAATCCATGGGCACAAGAACAAAATGTGAATGAATAAATTAATGTGCACAATCATGATTGTGTCTGAACATATGAGAGAAGCTTGGAGTGGGCACAAGAGGGTAAATAAAAAATGAAAAGAGCCTGCGCCGCGCCGCGTGCTTGCGGAGAAAAAAGCGTGTTTATATTGGCTTTATTTTGCATGATATGCATCTTTTAGTAATTTATTGCTGTCTCAATTACGATTCTAAATGCGCGAGAGAAGTCAAATGAGCTCCGGTTGGGGATTGCGTTCCAGGAGCGAGTCACAGAGCCCCTAATTTGGCCTCCTCCCCAACCGCTCGTGCTCTCAGTCACCTCCAGCTCACCTCTCGCGGGTGAGTCACACCACACATCCAGAGCTGATTGATTAAGATGGACGTAACAGTTCTGAGAACGAATGGGCTCGATCGCTGAATGATGGCTGAATCGTGTGCTAGTGCAGGCCCACGTGGACGGGAATCACCCCAAGGTTGCCCGCTCAAATTCCAAAAAAGTTGGACCCGGATTCGCTTATGGTTATTAAAAGACGCATATCAATTTATGGTAATGCGTCAACGGCGATACGACTTACATCCTGTTTCGCAACACCTTTTTGGCTGCCCCCATTTCAGCAGCGAGGGTCGGGGGTCGAAGTCCGGGCGTCCCAATCTTATCGGGTCGAAAGATGATCCCCTTTATCATGTCTTAATCAGCAAAGTGCTGCGTGTATTTGCAGATGATGGGGCCGGAGATATCCGCAAACACATCAATTACGTTCTCTCTCTCTCACCCGCGATGTTCGAGGCAGACCAGAGACATGTAAAAATGCAGCATCTCGCGGTTAATGCGACTTTTATTGCATTGCAAAACCCGATATCCATCTGGCGGGTTGTGCGTCGAGTCGCCGATTTATTTTTCTTTGTCATTAATCGCTGGGGCAGCAATTACTTTTACTGCCGAGATCCGCATAATAAGCCCGGGACTTCTCGTTTTCGGATTTAATTAATGTGCGGCGGGCAGATAAGAGTTTTTTAAGCCACAAAATGTTCTGAGATTCTTATGTCAAAAATATCAAAGGTAAATTTTTTTTTGTGGACGAAAATGGGAGCTGAAACATTTAGATTTCCCTTCCCTGGTCCTGAGAGATTTGTAAGCACCGTAACGGCTCAGACTTCTCATTCAAACTCGATCAGGCTGTCCAAAAGATAAGAAGAAGAGTAGCGGTGATCGAGAAAAGTATCTACGAAAAAGTAGAGACCAGAGTCTAGAAAGTAGTTCTAAAAAAAGCTCTGACTCACCTTCAGAACCCTGAAACGCTACCCGGTTGCGCAAGAGTGAGTCAAAACACCTCATCCCATCGGCCGGTACTCGATAATTTTCAGCTTGTTAAGTCGTCAGGTCAATAAATGAAACTCGCACAACGTGTTCGAGTCACATTAGATCTGTTTCTAATTGATAGTACATACGTCAGCCGCAGTTATACGAGAAATCGTCGTATGATAACCCCAGAGCCCCAGTTGATTATATTTATTAAACATCAGTCTCGTATATTTTAATTTATTTTCCGTTTTTTCCTCACTCGTCACTTCTTTCTTTCTCTCCCTCCTTTCTTCTCCAACGCAAAACGCAAACGTCCGGGTCGGCTATCACTCGAATATGATGCTTAATTTGCTCCTTCCCTCCTCATTCCAGAATCAACCGTCATCCAGAACACAAAACACAATTACAGCTGTGAATAATCAACTTAATAATTTAAACAATGCTCAACATCATCAACATTTGAATCACCACCAGCAGCAGCACCAAACCGCCAATACAGTGATTAATATCCAGCACCAGACGCCAGCAACGCCGACACATCCACAGCAGCAGCAGCCTCCTCAGCCACAGCAGCAGAACAACCAGGCAGTGACGACACTGCAGCAGCAACTGAATGTGGCTCAGGCCCTGACGGCAGTGCAGCAGGCGCAGCAGCAGCAGCAGAAGATGCTGCTTCACTCGGCTCTGACGCGGGCAGTCTCGCATCCGGTTGGCGGTCAGCAGGCGGTGCAGTTGCTGAACTCCATCAACGAGATCCTGGGACACAAGAAGCTCGAGAGGACGCAGTCCGAGCCCTTGCCTCAGTTGAATACTTCCAGGTGAGTTTTTCAAAAAATAAATTCTATTTGGACGGGAAAGAGCGGAGCCTTAAAAAAAGGAAAATTCGAACTTCTGAGCCTTATAATTAAGCGTAAGAAATTTTTGTCCATCAATTTTTTTATTTTTTTGAAATTTTTAACACCCTAGAGAATTGATATAGAAAAGTATAGAGTGGAAATAGGAATAGGAACTGTCAAATTTTACAATCCCTGGGGCGAATTGGTTTGAAAAATTATCACCTGAGGCGATATCTCTATTCCCTAGAGGATCAAGGTCATCGTGAAAATTGCTAAAATATAGTCCTTTTATTTTTAATCTTTACTCCCGAATCTAAAATCCAATTTCATGGGCTGAGTTAATTTTAGAGATGGAAATTAAATTTGTAGAAAATTAAGTCTGAGCATTTTAAGAAAAAGCCAATTTTTCAGAGTCCAAAGTTCGACCTCCAATTCGCTAAGGTTTACTCATCTAATCTAGAAAAACACTCCAGAGAAGATAAAAGGCTTCCTGCTTAAGAGCCCTTAGGTCATGTTTTCCCCTTATCAAACCCAGTATTTGAACAGGGCTTAAGGCCTCCAAACAGTCCATTGAAAGCCCTTCTAGATATCAGGAAACGGAACCTGCTACGTGAGAATCTTTCGAGGAAACGGCCGAAACCCAAGAATCAATCCCCAGAAGTCTCTGTCGCGCTGGCAAAAACAAAATTCCCATGTCCGCACTCGCGTCAACAAAAAATATTGACTCAGGTGCCTCTATTTTCGTATGAGTAACAGGCTATCGGAGGCCATGCGGGCCGAAATTTCCTAGGAAGGCACCTGAGTCGGGTTTTTGACATTGAAAAAAAAAAATCTAGACAATGGGCTGACCGACCTCCCCTCTCTCTTCCCCAGATACAAGACCGAGCTGTGCCGACCCTTCGAGGAGGCTGGCGAGTGCAAGTACGGCGACAAGTGCCAGTTCGCTCACGGAGTCCAGGAGCTCCGGAACCTGCAGCGTCACCCAAAGTACAAGACGGAGCTCTGTCGCACGTTCCACAGCGTCGGCTTCTGCCCCTACGGCCCCCGTTGCCACTTTGTCCACAACGCAGAGGAGGCCCGCACCCACAACCGCAACGTTGCTGCCTACCACGCTCGTCTGGCGGCCCAGAATGCCGCTGCCGTCGTTGCCACAATGCACTCCCAGCAGCAGCAGCAGCAGCAGCAGTTGCCCCACAGCCCCCCTCTCAGCATGAGCACCGGGTCGGACAGAGCCTCGCCCACCGGCTCCCTCTCCCTGTCCCCCACCAACTCCATGATCAACTTCTTTGACGCGCAGCCACCGCAACAACAGAGCCCCAATACCACGAACGCGTACAACGGCAGCAGCAACGCCACCACCTTCGTGTTCCCCTGCAGTCCCCCGGCTAGTCCAACCGGCTCCTCGCCGCTCGCAACCACTCCACCGCCCGCGCTCATCGAGGAAGCTCGTCTTCCCGTCTTCAATAGGCTAAGTTCCACCGTCGCCGACGTCCTCACCAATCTCCAGATCTAACGAGTTGCAATTTTCGGTTCCCCGCACCGCTAAACGACCACATTTTCACCCAGAGAGGTCATGTTTTATTTTATTATTTATTTATCATTATCATGCTGCTGAGATTGCACCAGGAGGCGGTGGTTTATTTATTTAACGATATATATTCCCTTCAGATACACGTAACAACATTATTTTTATATCGATGCAAAGCAATTACTGCAAAACACGGCACAAGCATATTTATTTTATTTTATATTTTTGTAAAAATAAAGAAATAAAGATTTCCCCGAAAGAATCAGAGTTCATCATTTGATGAAGGAGCATTAATGATTGAGATGGATACTATTAATTTTATAGTAGTGCCTCGTAATAAATACTATGGGTTCTGTACATTTTCCCCATCCCCATCTTTCATTAGTTACTCTATTATTTACATTTTTATATATTTTATATATGACATAACAATCATGGTAACCAGTAATGTGCCTTATTATATTTGTATTTTAAACTACAGCATGAACTTGGCTTCCAATCAAAACTCTACGAAACTATATTTATTATGAACATTTGCCACATTGTCAATCACACATATGAATGCTTCGAAGTAAGAGAAAAAGACATATTTATTACAGAGTAGAACCGAGCTAGAGGGATCCGAGATGTAAATAGCGAGTAATACCAATCTTCCATTAGGTTAGAGAGCTAATTTGTGTGTGAAATGTTTGCTTTAATGTTTTCCCTAATTTTACAGTTACAGTTACAAATATATGTATGTTCTAACATTTATGCTACTATTTTTCTATGTAATACGTATAATCAAACGAATTCTACAAAATATTTAAACAGTAACGAGTAAGTTTATATGACGTTAACCAACACTAAATTGGCTTCCAAAATGCGCAAAATTCTTCCACTTGTTCGTTCTTTGGCAATAAAAAAACACGATAATTTCAGCTTTACGATTGTATAACTATTTATGTATGTAATATTGTAGGAGTTAATAAGGAGCCGCCATCCGTTCTGCTCTCAATTCTCCGGAATGGATGGAGGGGCATACAAAGGAAAAAAAGATGAAAAGGAGTAAAACAAGAAAGATAATTACTGATGTGGCAAACACTTATAGATTTTGTGATTTTATTATATAAGAGAGTAAAAGAATACAGAGTAATAATGGGAAAGAAAAGGTCTTCAATTAATAATCGAGAACAGTGATGAAATACAAAATAACAGAGAGTAAAATGAAATGGAAAGAACGCATTAATTTTATTTTTAAAAATCAAAACACTATTTAAACAATTTTATATAATAGCTGCTAATTATAGAAACGTGGTTTGATTGATGATTTGTAACAGCCTACGAAAATTGGATAAAATATATTTAATTATTGAACCGAAAGTAATAAATTATATTATAATATTGTATGCTATGCTACAAAAACAACAAAATGATAATATTGCAAAAAAACAATAAAATTTATGAGATATTTCATAAAGTTTTGGAAAAAATTAACTGTGCCTTTTTGCGCCGCGTGACCTCGGGAGAGTATGGAGAAATGCAGGTTGAGGTAAGTTTCAGCTGTGGTTTGCTTCAGGGGCTTGCGGAGATTTTTACTATTTTATCTCGTTAAAAAAACGGCTGAAAAATTTCCTTGAGTTCCACTAAAAATCTTAGAAATGCAAAGTTTTCTAGGTTCAGTGGTTTTTGAGAAAAACGAAGCCCAGAATCACGAAAATCGATTTTCAAATATCATGGCTACCGTGACATTTGACGGATTTTTTTTCAGAAAAAAATAGAGGAAGCCTCCGGAGCTAGGGCTTTTCGTGGCATTTTGATAGGCCTCCAGGGGAACCCCCAGAGCTCTGGATCCCCGCAAAACCCAAACTATAGCTCGTGCATTTTTTGAAGAGTGTCTGCAACTTTTAAGTCATCACTCGCCATTCTACGTGGCCTGGGAGCTTAGATCAATGGACATAAAGTTGCCCCATAAAATTCTTGACTACTCTTAAGAAGAAGAAGTCCTAGCCTAGCCTCAACCCCAATGTTTGTTCAGATGGTCCTTCGTCAAGTTGACGAATTTACGGCCCATCTTCCATTCATGAGCCATGTCCAAATTTTAACTGTTTCGTGTTTAGAGTATTCGTTTGAGTTTAAGTACCAAGAGAGGCCACAAGTCGAAGAGAAAGAGAACCCCCTCAGGTCTCAGCCTCCGTCGTGATTACGGGCCTGAACTGCGCATTTCCCCCGTTTCGAGTGTTATTGGCTCTCAAGTGACTGACACTCGGCAGTCTATGACACACTTAAGTGCACTTTTACGACTTTCCCATACATTGTAGCAGGCAAAAGAGTGTCGCAAATGTGCCCGGTAAGCGCCTCAAAGCCGCTGATTTACGAGTCAGAGTAGAAGAGCCACGTAAGCCGGGCCAGAGACTTCGGAGAGCGGATGTCGTCATTCCGAGACGGAACATAATTTCCCCATAATTCTGCACGAATCAAAAATGGTAATTTCCAAAACAACATTCACGAAAAAACGAGCTACACAGAACCAATATCAATAAATTCTGCAAAAAACATTTGAATGAAAGCCATTTGCTGATAAGAGGCTGCGAGACTTGCTTCTCCAGCGATCGTTTCGGGAGATAAGAGTGACATCATGACTCGTCTTCGGCTCGCATCCTGAACCACGCTGGAGCCCGGGTAGGCAGGAACCGACTTCATAAACTCTATAACCGATTACACGCAAATTATAAGAACGACGCTGATTTGGTCGGTTTTCGAAGGCTCGTTCGATGAGTTATAAAATTAATTTTTAATTCAATGAATAAATTAAACAGGTTTTGTGTCGTCGGTCGTCGTTGTTATAATTTATGTTTCATCGGCGCAGGCAAGCTACCAACCTTCGTGAGGCCGCCTCGCCTCGCGCAGCATCAAAAAGTGCCTAGAAGGGGCTGCGGCATTGTTGTTGTTGCTTTATGTTTATCAAATGTATATGTAGTGTTTTAAGAAGCAGCAGCATCACGATGCTATTAAGAGACAGGGACTTCTGGTGATGGACTTAATGACTTTTTATATGAATATCAACGAATGAATAACAAATGTCGATGGCAGGTAGAAGAAAAATGATGATAAGCAACACGCAAAACCCGTTCTAGAATTCTGTACGGGTTTCATTAGGTTTTTCAAGCGAGGCCAGGAAGCTGGAGGGGTTGTCTGTTTGTCTGGGGGTGGACTTTGAACCGATTGATTCTAGAGTAATGTTCTACTTTGCTTTAAGAGTCAAGACAAATTTTCCCAAGCCCCTTAAAGCTCTTAGATTTCGAGACCGAATTTAGATGTAGATTAGAGAAGGTATAGGTTAAGAAGACTAGTTTTTGAAGGATTTGAAGAAAAGACCATTTCAAGAAAATCAATGAAATTTCTTGAGAATGAAATTCTAAAAATCCTGAAGTCCTTAAATAAAGCAACCTGATCATGAGAAAGGCTCTGGGGAGGACCTGAAAAAAAATTCATCAAAAGGTTCTTTCTTCTTTGGGGTCTATTGAATTTTTATAAGAGTTCTTTTGATCATTTAAAGGCTGTTTTGGAGTAACTTAGGGCCCTTCTAAGTTTGTACTAAGCCTTTAGAAGATTAAAGGAAGCCCTCCAATTTTTAATGGCCCCCAAAAAATTTTTTGAGGCCCCTTTAATTTTTGTCGCCAAGACTACAGACCCCCCAGAGTTTTAAAGAGGAGCCTACTCTTTAAAACGTGAACTGTTACTGAGCCGAAAATTCGCCTTGAGTCTGAAAAATGCAAATTTCGTTATCGCAGTCCGTCCGTCTCGAGATTTATTACGAAAACACCCCTCTTCTCTGACAAGTTTATCGCTTTTACGACCCACTCTATCAATTCCAGGCTCGACCGAAAACCCGTTCCTGGTCTCTATCTCGCTGCAGGTCCTTCGCGACTCACCCTTAGCCCCAAGATTTGATTTCATTTCACACAAAATCAATAACACATGATGATGACGATAATGTGGTGTGACGATGATTACGATTTATGTTGTTGCATGGCGAGCAATGGGTTGCTTCTTGCTGCGTCGAATCGACTGAGATACGATTCCTACGGCCGAGTATAGTGACCAGACAAATGGCCTGCATATATACATGACTAGCAGCAACAATAATAGCATTCAAGGCTCACAACTTCGCACATCTTTTGAATCGGAGCTGTGGCTTGCTGGCTCGCTCACGTTGTCCACTATTTGCTCATTTATAAATTATTATTGTGCGCGAGCTGTATGCAAGCTGTGTATATTCCAGGGCAGCTAGACGCTCGCTTTTTACTCCATTCAGTATTAAATTACAATTTATACATTATGGCACATGTAAAGAGCGCTATATTTTTGCAATTAATTTAGATGCTTAATGCATTCGTAGGGCAGAGTTGGAGCCTCGTTATGGGCTCCTAGGGTTCCACTTCCACATCCTTACAAACATTTTTTAGAAACCTCATCTGAATGACAATTTTTATCTCACAATTTCTTTACTATTTTGAGATTTTTAAAGCTTTTAGAGTATTTTTAATGATTTAAAAATATCTTTGATTGATTGTTCAGACTTTATTTCCTCCGAAAATTATAAGTTTATCCTTGTCAAAGCTTATTATGAGGGCACTAGAATTTTCAGAATATATTTTTCATGTGAAATCGAGATATTGAATGCTGAAACAATTTTTTTCGTAGAGTTTAGACGTCGAAAATGATGAATATGCCCACAAAGTAAAGCTTAACCTTGTCTTAGGACCAATAGAATTTTTTAAACGTCTAAAAATCCATTCAAAACGATTAAATTTCCCCAAAGAAAAAATTAAAAGACCCCAGAAACATAATTTGAGCTAAATTGGAAGCCCACGCTCACCTCCCGCCCCTGAACGGTTCTTCTCGCCCCGTAAAACCGCAAGAGAACGACCGCACGTCAATGAGAACTAGTTCAGACGACTTGGAGGACTCGCTCTTGAACCCTCGAGGAGTCCGACTCGCCTCTCTGCGTCGACCCGGAGACCTTTGACCCCTCCGACGCTAGGTTAATGCCTTATTGCTGTTTAATTGCTCAGAGGAGAGCGTCGACGTATCATTATTAAGCACAATATTTAACTTTATGGCAAACAAACGGCGAAACTGCAAAAATCCAAAACTCGTTTGCGATTTTTTCGTCTTATTTATGAGCGGAATACACGAGCGTTTTGTTTAACACGAGTTACATCATAGTTTGAATTTGGTTTTTATGATAATAAATATTTTTCTTCAATAATAATGTGTACGAAAGAGCAAAAACCGTCCAAAATCACTTGACTTCAATTTATGGCCGGAGTACAGCGGGGTCTCGCTGTCCGAAGCCCCGGATTTGCGGTCAAGAGTCTCCAGCAAAAAGAGGACCCGCTTCTCATTAACACTGGCTTTGGGCACTCTTACAATCTGCAAACACAAATCCGGGCCAGTCTCGCCGCAGCCGGATCTTCACTCGCATTTCGCGCCATGCCAACTCCGGCGAGTCTGCGCGGGCAAACAAATCAGGCTTATCGTACAAAAACGTGTGTATTTATGATATTTTTAACCGCGATTATCTCGGCTGATCAATTAATGACTGCATCTTGTAATTTAATTGAATGTTCACTAAAAAACCTCCTCTACATGGAGATTTATCTCGAAACGAGTATTGGAGGCAATTAAGAGAATTCGGACGACATGTATTATTTTCCCAAGCCCAGAGAGCCAGCTGCCAGAGTCAGAAGACTCGTCGTATCAGAAGCAGATCTCAGCACGCGTCCAATCAATTGCATATTGCTCAACTTTTCATCGTCGCCGTTGTCGTCGCTTTTTAGAGTATGAATAAATGTTTAATCAAGCAATTGAGCCAATAAGTCCATGAACACTCTAGAAACGCATGTTTGGAAATCTCGAATGTGCGTACTCCAGTTTGAGTTTTATGAGTTTGTTTTTTCCCACCTACCCTTAGGTCAAAAGTTTCTAGACTCTGTACAATCCTGAGAAAGTAACCTCATTTTCAGAAGCTCAGAATTTTTTTCTCACTTTATAGTCAAGGATGATGAACTGGGGTGCCCTTAAAACGAAGAAATAAGCTCAAATCTCGGATAAAAAAGATTTTGGAAAAATAAAAATTTATCAAAAAAATTTTTGTAGCTTTCAGAGCAGTCAATTTTTTGCTTTAAAAAATAAAATATTTATTGATAAGAAATTTTCGGACTCTAGCCAATCTTAAGTCTAGTTCAGTGATTTTTTTTGTGAAATTTTAAGTTGAGAAACTCTTCAAAGAAAGACACCTCAATTTCAAAAGTTTTAAAAAGGAGATATGCAGAATTTTTGGGACTCACATTGATATTTTTAAAGGGGAAGTAACTGATTAAGTAAATAAAATTTTTGTCCCGCATTTTCATCGTTCAAATTCCAAATAAAAAAGACACTACAGGGTTAATGTTGTAGCTTCCATAGCTTGTTTAAATATTTATCTGTTAACGTTTGAAGCTGGCTTTTTTTGCAAGATATGAGGAAGAACTTTTGATGCCAAACTAAACCAGTTAGTAGGTACCTAAACTCCCCGCCCAGAGGGTGTCTCTTTGTCAACATATTCACAGACTAATCATGGTACGCTGGTACGCAAGACAGAGTGTTAATTGCTACTGATTGGAGATGAATCAATAATACATGGCTATATATGAGTAACCTCTAATTGCTCTTGTGAAGTCTTAGTAAGTGATTTCGCAACTTCCCACATTCGAGCGGCAACCAAACTCCGTGGAATAGTAAACAACAAAACCCCACAAACTGGCATTTCCTAGAATCTCGAATTGCAAGCGATAAAAAGTTGCGGGCGTCAGCGAAAGTCTGCAAGAGGAATTGGAGTTTGCGTAATTGGAGGCGCAGATGATAAGGAAGTGCTGATAAAGCGAGTGAATCGAAAGTTAATCCTATTTGTTTGTCTCGCATCATCGCGTCTCGCGCATTTCGATCGACAAGGTGGCGCTTTGCACTACATCATCTCTCGAACCGGATGAAGCGGCATGTGCTCGGTGTCACGCGCCTTTTTACTTTCAATTCTGACAAAGCGGCCCAAATGCAGCGCGAGACTTGATTGAAGTCGCCTCTCCGAGCTCGATCGCGACTCCATATCGGATCAAAATCGTAATAAACATTAATTTGCCCGCATGCTGCACTCCCGGTAATACCAGCAGCGTACAATAAATCGGATACGATGTTATTAAAATAATTTTTAAATGTTTACGTTTCTTTTTGTCTCGAATTAGACGCGGCAGCAGTGCGCCAGTGGCTCCCCCAGAGCGCTTTACTCGATCAGACCCATTTTTCCTCCGTCGAAATGAAACTCCGGGGTGTTTTTTTTTAGAAAACGGCTGCATTTAAACTAAGTTAATATTTTTACCCCTTGAAAAGCATGAAGAAGTCGGGATAAATTCCGCCAAAGCAATCGGCGATCTTGTAGGAGACTTCACAGGGGTCTTTGGTGCCCTTGCCTGTGAAATAGAAGTAGGTTTTTGTTGGTCTGAAGTTTATCCCAGTTCCTATTCTCAGGACACGTCCTTTTCCACAAGCCACGCCCCTTTTTCCACGACTTAACCACACCCTAAAGCTGAATGAAGTTTACCAAAGAGGAGGCGTGTCTTGAAAAGGGGTGTATAAAGAAATTTAAGGGATGGGCGTGGCTTAAAAAAGGAAGTCTGAAGATCTTCTAGAAGTGGGCGTGTCCTGAAAAGGGAGCGCCTTAAAAACTTTAGAGATGTCTCAAGATATTCCGGTTGAAGCTCATTTTTATGCGGATCTAAAGTTGTTCCGCTGTATCCGAAGTTATTCCCAAAGTAGAAAAACCGCAAAAATCTTTAGGCTTTCCAGAAGAACTTGAAACTAATGAGAAGTGGGCTCTCTGTCTTACCAGCGTCCTTGCAGGTCTGCATAGCGTTGATGCTTGGCTCCTTCATGTCAGCAGGGAACATGGAGTTTATCTGCTTCATGGCGAAATCTATTTGCATCTTGCCTCTCTTCATCTGCAGGAGGGTTTTTCAGAAAAATTCTTCTTAATTCTAAGAGAAAATACTCACAGCTCCCATTTTCTCGAACATGCAATTGAGCCAGCACTGCGAAAACAAAGTTTACTAAGAGAAAAGCCTCCCAAAGCCTCACCTTTGCATCTTTGTCGTCCGGAAACTTCCCTTCCTGCATCATCGCGTGGTGTTCGGGACTGACTTTGACCACATTCAGACACGTCTGCTGCATCAGACTCCCCATCTGAACCAGCTGCTCAATGGTGAGGTCCTAGAACCCGAGCTTGAGGGACGTTTCAGAAGGGAAATTCAGACTTACGGCTAAGGAAACTCCGACACTCGCGAGAAGAATTAAAGTTACTAACGCTTCTTTTCTGGCCATTTTGGGATCACTTTCTTTTCATTGCTCGCAAGATCGAGTTCTGCTGAGGTCTGAGGCTTCCGGGGTGAACTCGTTGACAAGAAACGTCGGCTCAGTGCGGCACGAGATGGTGCAGGGGGCAATTAAAAGAATGTCAAGAGTCACTAATGAGAGTTACGCAATCTATGCAACAATGCAGCAATTAATTGCTACTTCCTATCGCTGGGCAATTATCGTATTAAAAGGGTGTTGTTGAAAGTCGAGTTATTTTTAAAATTATGACTTGTAGCTTGGATCAAAATTTCACTTGAGATGAAAAAGTCTACGAATTTCCGGGCTTTTCATCAAGAAATGCGGCAAAAACAGTCTTTTTGGCTCATCTTGAGGACTCTTTTGAGGTAGGTTCTGACTATTCAGGTCGTGAGTTCAACCTTGAGACATTCTTGAAGGGCTAAAAAAGACTGGAAGGAGTTTCTTAGGAGCTCCTTTAGAGAACTCCTCATTTTCGATCTCTCTTCTGAAATTCAGAAAGATTTGAAGTGAGCCCTAGTCTATTTTTCCTGTAAAATTTCAGAAGAAAATTCAAAAATTTTTATTCTTTTAGAAAAAAAATTCTTTCTGACAAGCGACGAACCCGAAGCCAGTTTGAGAGTTCACAAACAATTTATCTCGTGTCTTTCCACCAACCTTTTTACAATCAAGAAGATCACATTTAATAACAAAGCAACATGATGCTGATGGCAACAAATGCGGTACGAGAGTCATGAGCTGCTGCTCCGGCTAGCTGGATGCAGTTGCAACTCTGAGCGCTTTTATTATTACTATTATTTTGCGCGCCATAAACATCAACAAAATAATTTCACTTTCGACTCTTTCGTTTGGGCGCGAGCTGTTCATATTTCGCGCTTTGTAGTCCACTTTAATTCGCCTTTAATCCAGCGACTTTGTATATAAATAACGCGTAATATTGAACTTACATGTTCATTATCGGTAATAATGTGGTGTTTATGTGGTTTCACACTGCAGTGGCTTTGACTTTTCTCTCTCTCTCTCCATCTGTGCTGTCTCGAAAAGAGTCACAGTCATGCGGGCAGGCAGGCAGGCGCTAACCCACGAGCTAAGACATAATGCAACTGTTGATGAGTGAAAGTATCCTCGCTCAGCTGGGTTAAGCGAATGCGAGCTGAAAAGCAAAATTGTAGGGGAAGCGGAGTGCAAGACGGCAATTTGACATTTTGTGACGACAGCTTAAATGTCGCAAAGCGGGTCAAGGATGGCTGCAGTAAGAGATAATGGGCCTCAAGCTCGAGTCTTTTCGTTTAAGGGAATGTCAGAAATTTTGTTGTCGCCTTCTGGACTCTTTCCTCGAAAAAAAGAACCTTTGAGGGTAGACAAAAATTGTTTTTCTTCTCTAAAAGTCATTCAAAAATTTTTGACAGCTTCTGAAATTGGCTAGACGGGGTCTAAGGAACCAATTGACTTCCAAATCTTAAGCCGTAAAAAAATCAAAAACTTGAGCTTACAAGTGAACCAAGAAGGGAAGTTGAAAATATTCTATTTTGGGCTAGGAGTGTGCTGGAGTCTATATAATTTTTAAAGAGCATTTAGGTTAAGGTTTCTAACTAAGAAAACCCCTAGAGCCCAAAAGAGCAGACAAGCAGTCTAGCAAGACCCACTAACCGCCTCTGACTCGCATAAACTGCTCCCTAATGAGCAACTCCTTGGTCCGCCCCTTCGCCGTTTCGAAATCTCTTTCATCTCTCCATACTTTCACATTGCATCACCCCGGCATGGCATCTTTAATTCATATTTCTCCGGCTTTGTCTCGACACCCACGCACCTCAATTATTTCAGAGCGAAACAATGCAAAAAAAGACAGGCAATCTTTCATTTCTGCGAACATTTTCACCTAATTAAGCGTCCGGGATCAATTTACCGCAAACTCAGCCTATCAGCATCTCGCGCATGAAAGCGCCAGAGCTCCAATAGAAAATCCATGAGACAGAAACTGATTTGCTAATCGATTTCATGGAGCTCGAGCTTGTTTATGTCCAGCAACAACGACGATTGGCACCAGAGGAGATAATTTATGGATTAATTTGAACAAATTTGATTAGTAGTTGGTGCAGCCAACCACTCCGACGCCAACCATATGGTCAAGCGCTGCGTGTCCTCGCGAGTCCCCTTCGCCAACAATTAGGTATTGGATTTATGACTCCGCAGATCTCTGACTTCCTACAATTTTCTAGGAAACGCGAGGGCCCAGCAGACACATTTTCTGCGAAAAGATCTGTGGCTGCAGCTCTACATGGAACGTAAAGAAGTTGAAATATGTTGTTGAAACGGTGGTTGCGGTAGCAATGCAATGCAGAGCTAATCGAAAGGTGACTTAATAAGATTGCAAATTTAGTGAGGGGACTTCTGTGCGTAGCTGGAGTCGTTGCTGCTACAAATAACTTCGCCATTTAGAGCTCTATTTTATGTTCAGTAAAAAGCAGGTAAATAATTGCATTGAATAAAAGTGAAATATACCCGCGTTTTTCTGGCTCCCTTGACGTTTCTAAAAAGGTACACTGCAAAGCTTTGTGTAGTTTATGGGACTTGACTTTTTCTTAAGAGGATTTTCTTTTCACAAACTTATTGAGGCTAGAAAATTTTCTAACATACTGAGTTTCTTAAATTATGACTAATCAAAATTCAAAGAAATCTGAAAAAATTTCAGTTGCTGATTTTCTAGTGAGACCCCTGAATGGCGTAGGAGTACTTACCAATTTCTTAAAAAGAGCAAAGAGGCTTTTTCCGCCATTTTTGAAGATTCAAAGGCTAGAGAAAATTTTAGAGGTTATCAGAAGACGTTTTGAGACTTTGGAGCCCTGTTTAATTTTTTAAAAATATTTATGGAAATTCGCCCTGAGGTCTAAAAAAGTCTTGGAATAAATTTAGGTGCCTATTATTTTTTTCTAAAAATTTTAAAATCCTTCTAAAAGTTTCTGAGACCCCAAAAATTCTTTGATAAATTTGGGCTTCAATTTTGTCTAAAACCCACTGAGCCTCTTGACAGTGTACCTGGCCTTCTCCGAGTCCGCGTAAGGTAAATAGCTCGCTCTAATAAAGTGTTCGCCAAGTGTTCGAATATTACTTACTTTACATTGATTAGACAAGCTTATCGAACAACGACTATTGTTGCCACAATTATTTCTTCTTTCAGAGAGCTTGTGCCGCAACAAAAAGCTTAAAAATATCACAAAACAAATGCACCCGAAGCCATAACATACACAATGTGGAAGTAATGTCGACCAGTAGCATAGATGAAATTGATTTTCCTTCCATTATGCGCGGCATGCGGCGCGTTTGCGTTCACCGCGAGACCCATAAGCGTGGTTCAGCACTGGGAAGTGGAGTACTTTAATTATTTCTCTCAGTATCGCGGATCGCGGCACGAAACTCTAGGCCTCGGACAATTGGAAAAGTACGCGATTTAACGAGACGTCGGAATGGGTTTTTAATTGAAAATTTCGCTCTGCGGCGTCTTATCTGGGCAAGGTGAGCTATTTGCGCCTCTACGATTGCATCCCGAATCTCAAAGTCAAGAGGTGAGGGGCTTATCTTCTAGGAAATACTCCGCATTCCCCCGGATCTCGGCTCTTAACCCATTTCTGACCTCCCAAATTGCCCTTAAAAATTTTTTAGTCCTAGTTTATGGCTCTGAAGTCAGCTTAGAATCCGTAAAAATCCTCCAAGGGTACAAAAATATTTTTTAAATCTTAGCCCATTTTCCGACGTTAAAAAAAATATTTGAGACTCGAATTAATTTCTAAAAGGAACGAACATAATTTTATTTAGCTCCTAATTTCTTTTTTTAACCCAATAAAAATTTAATCTAGCTCTAAATTTAGCTAAGTTTCCTTTAAATTACTTAAGACCCAATAAAAGTATCCCAGAAATTTTTTTGATTTGAAAAGGCCAAAAGACGAGAGCAGAAAATGGGTTAGCCAGTCACTTCCTTCGACCCACGTCCCAAGCGTCAACACCGACTTCTTATCAGAAACCTCCCAGCCCCAATTTATTTTCGAATTCCGAGTAATGCCGGCTCGCTCTGACGAAATATACGCGATGTCGATTCAGCGTCTGATGTGCCTCTATCTCGCCCATTAAGCACGTGAACTTTGTGACTTTTGGCCAAATTGATAGTGACACTCGTCAGAGCTGGCAATTCAAAATGTGCCCCACAATGTTGCCTCGAGCTTGTGACTCAGTATTTTGGAAAAATTTTGCAGCACATTGACTTTTCGGCCACAACAACTTTTCCGCTTGCACGGGCTTAGTGAAGCATTTCGAGGCATTTTATGTAAGTCGGAGTGTGCGTTGGTCAGTCAAAAACATTGATAGTACTCGCGTGTGGAAAAACAAGCCACAAAGAAACCGCGCGCTCAAAAGTGAAATTATTCGAGTCGAGTTCACCACAATTTGCTGCTGCCAACCGCTGAGCTCGAGCTGTGCCCCGTTCCGATTGATGCAACATACTATTACCCCATCGACGCAATGCACTTTGATTCGTTCATTCACACGCGCTGGGATCCCAATTAGCGCTATTAAGGTCGCATTTGGGTAACTCGGACACTTTTTGGGGGCACTTTCGGTGTTTACGTGCCGTCGAAAACAAGCTTATCAGGGCTGAGATTAGGATAGGTCAGGGTATGTTTGGGTCGATCCGTCAAAACAAGATCTGGACATTGAGATCGCTATTTTCGGCATCAAAGGATCAGAGGTGGAGCTTTTTACAGTCTTAAAGGGGGTCTAGAGGGTTGGCATGAGCTCAATCTCTAAGGTTTTCGTCGGTGTGGCCGTTTTACAAGAACCTTTTTACCCAAAATGATTTTTCTGGGAAGTACTGAGGCCTTCTTTGGGGTCCTGAAGCCTTCTTTGAGGTCTTGAGACCTGCTTTTTTCCTTCAGCAGCTCGCATTATGACCTAAGACCTGATGTCTGTCGGTCTAAGATTTGTCCATGACCCCTTTGGCCAATTTACATCTCTCTTGGGGGGTCTGGAGGTCATTATGGGGGTCTTAAAGACTCCTTTTCTCCTACTGACCTGATTGCTGTTCGTCTAAGAGCCACCTATGACCCATTAAAACCTCTCAGTTGAGTCCTGGGGCCTATATCTGTCGGTCTAAGATTTGTCCATGACCCCTTTTGCCTATTACCATCTCTCTTGGGGGGTCTGGAGGTCTCAAAGACTCCTCTTCTCCTACTGCCCTGATTTCTGCTCGTCTACAAGCCTCCTTTGACCCATTAAAACCCTCCTCAGGAGACTAAAATTTAGTTCAGCATGTCACAATTTCAGCTCTGCCACTGAGCTCGCGTCTCCCAACCCCAATTACGTACCATGCGAACGCACATTTGCGCTTTTTGCAAAGTTGACTTTCCACGTTTCATTTCCGCATGCAGACGTCCATTTGATGTACTACAGATCGCCCGTAACTACTTCCTGCTTGATTGCCTCCACCGTCAGCGTCGTTCAAACATAATGTAACATTTTGCCTTTGTTGATTTATTTCTGTGCCTCAGCAACTCAGCTGTAGTAGCCTGAGATGCAATTTGATATGAATTTTATGCACATAACTTACTAATTTTTCCCATTATGGCGTGCTTTAACACACATTGAGGAAATATTATGCGGTGTCTGAGGTACATTCGATTTGAAAATATGGCAAATAACGCAGATTCCGAGAGACGCAGACGTGAGTGAGAGGGAAAGGTGCTCTCTTCAATTAGCAATTTTGCCTCGCGAGGCTGCGATCTCGGAGGCGATCGCTGGAATATATTAAAAACTAGACCAGATCACTGAGATGATGTCGTAAAATTGCACTTTTGCTGGTTACGTGGACGCAATTATGGCACACGGAAGCGACTCCACGCCTCGGGGGAAGCGGGAGTGGGAGGAGGCTCTTGCTTTTGAGCCTAAAATTGAGTCCGAGTTTCGCAAGTTTTCAATCAAAGCTCTTGAGACAGCCATTAATTTAAAGATCAAAAGCAAGCAGAGGCCGGCTTCAGCTGGTTTGAAAGGGAAACTTTAACTGTTTGAAAACCAGAGCTGTATTTTTGTAATGTGTCCATTTATGACCATTTAAAGTCCTTTATTTTTTTCATAGTCCTATAAGATCCCTCCTATAAGAACCCTCAAAGTCCCCAGGAAAATGCACTTCTATATAATTTGTATTTTAATTTAATTTTTATAATGAAATTTTACGTGATTATTTCGGATTTCAGCTCAATCGGAGAAACTAAAGTTTTCCCCGATACAAACTTCGGGGATTCCCCACTCGGCCCCCTTAAGTGATAGTGGCATACATGTGTTCTATGATTTGCTAGATTTAATGTCAACTACAACATATCCAAAATTCAGCTCAATCGGACAAAGTATAAGGAACTTTCATACAACGGGTTTACCCCCCTCACTCCCCCCCTAAGGGTAATGGGGGTCTAAGATGTCTAACCTTTCACCCTTCAGACCATGCCCTACACGATGCAGAAAACTTCTTTTGGGTCTTGAGTTATAAAGTTTCGGACGGACAGACAGACAGACGGACATAGCAGATGCAAAAGTGCATTTTTTTCTCTATCTGAGGGTAAACGCACAGGTAAAACAGGTGGAAATATCGAGCAAAAGAGAGACTTAGGAGCCTTTCGGGATCCACCTCTGGCACCTCCAGCCGTTCTTAACGTACTCACCTTGATCAACTTTCAGCCACTTACCGACGTCCGACGTAGTATTTTTCAAACGACCAATAAACAAGACACTTTTAATGTTTTACATTTATCATTAAATTTTGGTTTTATTTAATTCACGTTTTGCTGCTGATGCATATTTTGCATTTACATGGCTCGCCAAGCTGCGCTATGTCATAATGTTGTGTTGAGTTTTCATTTTTTTTCAGTACGTCAAGTGGTTTATTAATCATATTTTCATAAATTCATAGTCATCATCGTGTTTTGCATTCATGGATGGTGGAGAGTGATTGAACTCGGAATTTAAATGGACCCGCGACTCGCGAGGACCCCTACTGTTTAACCTTGCTCTTATATCGATATTGGATATTAGTTTAGTAGAAAAGTGGTGAGATTTAATGCAAATGATTGACAACATTAGATCCTTTTCAGCATGTCAAAAGCTGCACTGAAAATAGAGCCTGTCTTCCTGTAGGTGAGAGTGTTTTGTGTGTTTTTCGTGTGTGGCAAAAATGTCCGCTCCTCAAAAAATATCGTGTGAGTTGTGTAAAGTACAGTCCATTAGTTGGATGGGTTATTTCTAGACATGCTTTCTTCCTTGATATTCCTATTTTGAGTCAATTCTCCCCTTGACTAGGATATGGACATATTCCAACAACCTATAAGCCTACGTCGCAAATGCTACTCTACAAGTCATTGCAAGATTCGATGAATGAGAAGATTTCTAAGAGTCAAAAGCTCGCATGGAACGGTTCAGAAGCAAAAAGTGCAACTACATCTAAGGAACTCTGGACTACTATAACTTTAGTTTCTGCAATTATCGAGTTTGACTGAACCCCTTTTGCCTGTCCTCGTATCTCCGTCCATCTGTGGAACTGAAAGTGAATGTCGTCTAACCGTTTAACTTTACAAGGAACTAGAACTAAATTAATGCGAATTATGATATAGTGTCTCACTAAAGGTCAAGCTTCAAATGTCTTTTTTCATTGTTTCGATATACAAAGGATTCCAAACTTCAGTACAAAATTATGAAGGATTCTTAGACTAAAATCGACCAGATTTCGGAACCAATTAGGCACGCATTCTCTCCGGTTTAGGCAATCTGCGGAAGGGAGCGTTTTCTTAGCTGGTGGCTGGGGGGAAAAATTGGGAGACACTCACCGATTCAATATCACTGTTGTCTTCGCTTCCGTTGACTTCCATGGGGTCGGCAGCTACGCGCGCGTACTCGTCTGTGTCGATGCTCTTGCAGAAATGGATCGCGTATTTCAGTTTCTCCAACAAAACTGCCTGCAATTTTGCAATTTTCTTTAAACTTGGCGTCTTCAAAAAATTTTTTTGTAAAAAAAGGTGTTTTGAGAGCACATTTTGGAGACATAAATAGGATTTGAAAAAAAAATCCATGGAAATTTTATGTTCAGAAATTCTTCGATCAAGCCGAAAATTGGTTTTTGAGGATTTTGGAGTTGGTTGTTGTAATAAGAGCAAAAAAAACCACTCTTTCCCCTGTATCTTCTGAACGCGTAATATTTGGTCAATAATGAGTATGTTATAATTAAAAAATAGCTTATCTCTTCTCCAATTTTTTAAGTGTACTTTTAACCGGATTTTCAAAATTTTCCTCAATTAAATTCTGACTCTCCGAGAAGCTCTCTTAAGAAACTACCGAAAAAATACGTGTTCAGGCGATTTTTCTTAAGTAGGACGATTTCAGGAGATCCAGCCGTGTTGCACTAAATTACTCTTTAAGTCTCTAGGTTTCATGATTAAGCTTATTAAAAAAAATGAAAGAAAAAAAATAGTGAGAAGTTTCATCAAAAACAAAAATGTCAGACATTTCTCAGGAAACTAGTCACAGAAAAAACCCCAAAGAACAGACACCCTTGAGCCGTACGAGCAGGAATGCAGTGAGTCACCTACCTTGCATGAGTACCGAGGCATCTTGAGGAGGAAGAAGCACGTATAGCTCTCGGGGAGGAAGTGATCCGGTGGATTGTACTTGTCGAGGACCTGCAGCACAAAGTCACGTCCCCTGAAGTCGGCGATAGTGCGGGGCAGACGCGTGCGTCCCCAGACGAAGCGCAGAAACAGTGACCTTTCCTGGTTGCTGAATTCCTCCATGACCTCCCAGAACCACGAGACGAGGGGGGACGTCGACTCGACCCCCTTGTACGTCGCAACGCTCTTCAGGAGGTTCATCTCGATCTCGGGGGACCCGCACACCATCGTCTGGAGCTCGGAGGCCGAGAACAGGGAGAGCAGCGGAACCGGGATGACCTTCGACATGCCGTCCCTCACGGCCTTCACTGCCTCGTCGAACTCGTGGATGCGGTAGTTCAGAGCCAGCTTCACGTACTCGTGTCGGTTCTGGGGCGTGATGCGGGTGTACTTGGTGCTCAGAGGGACCTCGTGTCCCTTGGCCGAGGGCGTCGAGAAGGGCAGCTCCATGGACTGGAAGATCTTGGGGTCGTCCTCCATGTCCCGGATGCACAGGAGCCCCGTCACGTAGTCTCGGTCCACCTCCGTGAGGTCTGCAGGTCGCACTGTCTCGCCGCTCAGCTGCCTCCACACGGGCTCTGCGAGGTTCAGACTCAGCGGGGACCCGGTTCTGACAGCTATGCCCATGAGTACGCCCAGGAATCGGAACATGTTCATGTGCAGGACGGTCTGGAGGGTCGGGTCCAGCAGGAAGCAGTCCCTGTTGGCCCCTGCCTCGCCCCTACCGTTCGGGGTCTGGATGAGAAGCGGCACACTTCCGTTCTGCAGCTCATCACACATCTCCGCGATCGACTCGCTGAACCCTCCGCCACAGTCGTCGACGCTCTCGCCCACAAACTTGACCTTCCAGACCCGGTGAGGCATAGAAAGAGCCTCCTGCGTGAGCAGCGGCAGCTTCTGGACCATCTGACCGAATACGCTCTTCATGCCGTCCACGCCCGCCAGCCCCGTTCCGGACTTCTTCCTGGAATGCTTCACTTGGATGCGGTTCAGCTCGATGATGGGCCCATGCGGCTTATCTCGGACCATGGTGGTCTGAACCACCTTTCGGAATGACGTCTCTTTGATGCTGTAGATGAGAAAGTCCTTGAGGGCGGCTAGGGAGACGTCGCCGGTGATGGGCAGCATCGGGAATGCGGGGCAGATCAGCTCCGAGAAGTGGTGTAGGAGCACCAGACGGGCATGAAGGACCTCTGGGGCAATGTCGCGCACCAGGTCGTACTCCAGAGGTGGGGAGGGAGGGGGACGCACGGCCTCGCTGAGCTGGTGGGTGGACAGGGCCAGGGTGTGAGCGGATCCACAGATCACCTAGAAGGTTTAAAGAACATATAACTGACTAACGAGATTCAAGAAAGTCTCAAACATAATTTAAATGATTTTGGAATTTCTTAATGTTAATTTTCACTTCACTTGTTAATGAAAATTCGGTTTTTGGATTTTTGGCCAAAAATTTGATGTCACGATAATGGTCCCTGACTAAGTTTAGCCCCTTAATCACGTTAACGAAACGTTTTGGCCGAAAAAATTGGGTTTGAAAAAATTCGTTAAGAGGATTTTTGACCTCAAACTCACCTTCACAATATGCTTCCCCTGCAACGCCGTCACGAGTCGCGGTCTCTGAATGGCAGTCACAGTTCCATCTCCAAGCTGACCCTCGTCGTTGTCCCCCCAGCTAAACACCTGGCCCGAGTCACTGCAGGCCACACAGTGAAGAGACCCCGTGGCTATCGAGACAATCTTCCTTCCCTGCAGCGCCGATATCTTCTTCGGTCTCCGCACGTGCTCCGTGTTTCCGTGCCCCAGTCGATGGTAGTCGCCCTTTCCCCAGCTATAGACGCTCCCGGATCTCGTGAGGGCGACACTGAACTGCGACCCGCACTCTACCTTGATCACCCCCAGGCCGGCCAGGCTGTCGATCTTCATGGGGGTCTTGCACCCGTCGCTGCCTCCGCGACCCAGCTTGCCGTAGTCTCCGTCCCCGAAGCTCCAGACGTTGTCGTCGTCGGTGATGCAGAGGGTCTGGGCGTCTCCGGAGCCGCACGCCACGTCTATGACTCGGTAGCCCAGGAGCGTTTCCACGAGCTTGGGGGTCAGCTGGTCCTCGGAGTCTCCGTGACCAAGGCGGCCGTAACGACCTGAAAGGAAGAGGGTTATTAAAATTTTAAACATCCCTTTTATGGATCTACTCTAAACCTACTCAAGGAAATTTTTGCCCAAAAAGGCTAACTCACCTTTTCCCCAAGTCAGGAGGTGGCCTTGAGCCGTGATGCAGGCAGAATGGGCCGATCCACAAGCGACGTCCACAACCCCGATCCCCGACAGCGTTTCTATCAATTTTGGGCGATCGTAGCTGTCCTTGTTTCCATGCCCCAGCTTCCCGTCCTCGCCCTCGCCCCACGAAAACACTTCCCCGTCCATCGAGAGAGCCAGGCAGTGCTTGCCTCCCGAGTTGACGGCCACCTTCTTGATCACGACGTGCTGCAGGGACTCGATGAGGGTCGGGGTGGAAACGCTCTCGCTTCCCCCGATGCCCAAACGACCTCCAGCGCCGTACCCCGTGGCATAAACCTTCCCGTCGGGGGTCACGGCGTACAGAGTCTGCTCCCCTCCGGCAATCTGGACGGGTCTCAGGTGACTCAGAGCGTCGCAGGGCGTGGGAATCTTGATCCTGCTTCCATCGATGCCTCCCAGCTGACCTCGGTGGTTGTGACCCCATCCGAAAATCGTGTTGGCTCCGCCCCAGCTGAAGGCCCAGTCGTCGGGACGGCGATTGAACCACTGCAGGAGCTGTGCGTCAATTTGCTGCGTGAAGCACTCGTGGTCTTCGTGAGCCAGTTTCGCGCCATCCGTGTACTTTTCCAGGTCGTTGAGGGAGCAGGGAGCGGACTGGACGACTCCTCCCCCGTCTGAGCTCTGGCTCAGGTTTGAGTGACTCGAGGCGATGGAGAGGGACATCGAGGTCTGGCTGCTGCTTCCCGGGAAGCACGTCGACGAGGGCGCCTGCATCTCCAGCAGCTTCTTCCGGACCTCCAGGTAGAAGGACTTCGGGAGTGGGGTTCGTCGGATGAGGCTCTGAGCAACCCGGATCGAGGAACAGTACCTGAAATTTGTTGTTGTTGTAAGGGAGTCAGCCTTAGAGTCCTTAGAGCAGACTTACCTCTTGAACCAAGCCCATTTGTGGGCGTCGACTTGGGGCAGCAGCGAGTCCAGCTGCATGTCGCAGGCCAGAGTCACGAGGGTCTTGAGGAACTCGGAGTGCATCAGATGGACGCCGTTCCGGACTTGGGGCTCCTCGTACTCGTACTGCTTCAGAATGGTGGGGATCAGCGGACTCATGATGGCCATCGTGGGCGGCTCCAACGGCTTCGGGGCGTACTTGGACATGAGATAGTGGTGCATCTTCTTGAGACACCAGATCCGCTGGGGAACCGTGAGGTTGTTGATTTGAGCGCAGAGAGCCAGAGCCGAGACCAGACGGAAGAGAATTCCGGGGTTCTTGGGCTCGAGGTTGGAGTCCAGGAGAGCCATGACGAGCTCGATCGAGGGCTGTGACAGCACGGTGCGGTCCGAGCCCAGTTCCTGGAGGTACCAGGAGGGCATGGAGGCGTGGACGTAGAACCTCCAGCCCCACCCGTTAACGGAGTTGTCGCTGGAGAACTTCCAGCGCAGCTCCTCCCCCGGGATCCGGATCTCGGGCGTCCACTGGGCCGGCTCGCGTCCCGATCTCGTAGCAATGACCTTCCCCTTGCCATCCATGATGATGAGCGGGTCGTTGCGTTTCTCCGTCGAGCACTTGGGGTCGAACTCGATGCGCAGGGACTCGGCTCCCGGAATCCTCACGTGACCCTCAAGCGTAATGTCGTCCGTGTAGGGATGGCTCGTCTCCTGCACAATGGGCTTTGGAATGCGGCCCAGCTGGTGGTCGGAGGTGCAGATGTCCTCGAGTTCCGTTATGCACGTTTCTAGGAGCATGTTGGAGATTGAGGGAGAGTTGGAGGCGAGCGCGATGAGGGTGTTGGCGATGGTCTCGCTGGCGTTCTGGCCGTCGACTCGTCCAAAGACGCTCAGTTTCAGGAGCTCGATGAGACTGCGAGCCTCGGATTCCCCGAAGAGGGTTGTGAAGTCGTCGAGGCCGGTGAGGGACACCTCGTTTACGATCTGGAAGAGAGAGATTGAATTACAAATTGAAGTTTTTCTACGTTTTTTGCTCCTGTTTCTGAACCATACGTTAAAATTGGGGAGGTTAAATAAGACCTCAAGGTCATAGAATCGTTTCAGGTAATTTTTGAATATTTTACAAGGAATTCGTGGGACTTCTGCTTCCTCAAACTCCTCAAAAATCGCTAGAAAAAACCTCAGAAAATGGTCGGATTTCAATTCAGGCTGAAAACTAATTTTTAGCCCTTTTCTCCCTTACAAGAGAGAAGACTTTTCAAGGTCATTCAAGGTCCTTTTGGAGTTCTTCAAAGAAAGCCTAAAACTCACCTCTTCCTGGTTCGTCATCGTGGCCGCAATGATGGACATGGCGCTGGCTGACATCCTGGAGTGCTTCACACTAGAAACCGAGTTGGACAGCGACATCGATCCCGTGAGACTTCTGTAGGCCGTCAGGACTCCGCTGGGCGCTATGGTGCTCGGAAGCTCAGCATCCGACAGCTCATTGGCGCTCAACGAGCTCGGGTCTGCGGGTCCTTCTCCTCCTCCCTGCGCAATCACCTCGTTCTGGATCGTGACAGCCACGATCCCCTTGGCCTCTGCCTCCTCCAGGTCCTCGTCGTCGATGATGGGACTCAGTACCGGTCTCTCCCGCTCGATGCTGGCGGCCTTCTCCATGCCCCCTTGCGCTCCAGACTGGCCCTTGTTGACTTGCGTGTGACTAGAGAGGGCAGCGATGACGCAGGCCCTAGCCTGCAGGATGCTCATGGCGTTCAGGATGTGCGAGAGACCCGCCTGTCGGGCTCCCAGACTCTCGAGACTCAGCAGGGACTCCGCCAGACTCGGTCTCTTGGGTCGCTTGGGGAGCGAGCTGGAGGCCGGGGAGGACGTCGTGGTCTCGCTGTCGGCGTACATGCCGAGACTGTGGCCCCCGAGGGAGTCCTTGGAGACGGAAAACGCGACAGGCTCCTTCTTTTCCGCGTCCTCCGAGCCCTGAGGGAGGGTCCAGGCGATGGAGTGTGAGCTTCCACAGGCCACCCGGTTGATGTGGATGCCCTCCAGGCCCAGCACGAGCGACGGCTTCTTGTTCACGATCGTGTTCCCGGACCCCTGCTGCCCGTGGTCGTTGTCCCCCCAGCTGTAGACGTGCCCGGATTGCGAGACTGCGAGACAGTGGAGAGCTCCCACAGCCACGTGCACGATTTTCTTTCCCTTCAGCCCCTGAATCGGGGTCGGTTTCCTCACATGCTGATCCGATCCGTGCCCAAGACGGTAGTAGTCTCCCTTGCCCCAAGTCCACACCTCCCCGATTTTCGTGAGAGCCAGACTGAATTGCGCCCCACACTCGATCTGGACGACCCCCTGGCCGTTCAGCCTTTCCACGAGATGCGGCACCGAGCAGCCCTCTGAGCCCCCACGACCCAGTTTTCCGAAATCTCCGTCGCCCCACGAGTACACCTTTCCCTCGTCCGTGAGACAGAGGGTCTGAGCGTCCCTCGAACCACACGCTACCTGCACCACTCGCTGGCCCACGAGAGCCTGGACGATCTTGGGCTTGAGCTGCGTCGAGTTGTCGCCGTGACCCAGGCGTCCGTACTCGCCCAGACCGAACGAGTAGAGCTCCCCGGACGACGTTATGACGGCGCTGTGGGACGATCCACAGGCAATGTCCCGGATCCTCTTGTTCCGGAGCGTTTCGATCATCTTGGGCTTGTCCAGCGTTAGTCTGTTGCCGTGTCCAAGCTTTCCGTCCTCTCCTTCGCCCCATGAAAACACTAAAAAGGAACATTTAGTGAGAAAAATCCTCATATAAAGCGTCGCTTTACCTTTTCCGTCCAGAGTCAGAGCCAGAGCGTGTTTCCCGCCGGAATGAACGGCGACCTTCTTCACGAAATACTGAGACAGGACTGGGACTAGTCTCGGCGTGGGGACGTTGTTGTTGTGTCCGAGTCCCAGACGCCCGTTTGTTCCTTCGCCACAAGCGTAGAGCTGCAAAATTTACAAGTTAGTGAATATGGAGATGGATTCTCTTTCCAATTTTCCAAATATGAAAGAACTTGGAGGTTTTTAGTTTTGGGGAAAACTCAGATGGAGTCAGAATCACCAAAAGATTTTTTAAAGGTAAAATTTGAACTGAAAATAATAAACTTAAGAACATTCCAGACTAGGTTAGAGTACACACCTTTCCGTCCTGAGAGACGATAAAGAGGGACTTTGAGCCCCCAGCGATGTGGATGGGCTTGAGCTGGCTCAGGACCTGCGAGAACGTGGGCAGCTTCACCTTGGACCCCTTCAGGCCTCCCAGCTGCTCCTTGTCGTTCAAGCCCCACACGTAGACCTTCGAGTTCGAGTCGCTCGTCGAGTTCTGGATGATGTTGTCGGGGTATCTCGAGGTCGTGGTGTAGCTGGGAGCATATGTCGTGTCCGTGTCGGTCGCCAGGAACGCCGCATTTGTCAGCATGAGCTCCAGGTCCGTCTGCTTCTTCCTCCCAATCACATTGAGACCACGGACCTTGCACTGGATCCCGTTGTTGCGGCACTGCTTGATGATGATCTCGATAAACTGGTAGTACTGCTTCATGTCGGTGAGCAAAGTCACGCTGGTGTCGGTGGTGTTGACGGAGACCCAGCTAAAGTCTCGCAGCGTCTCCGGGCTGTCCCCGACCCGCACGTTCAGGAGTGACGGCATGTGGGAGCAGTCGTCGGCATCCACGACCATCGAAAGTGAGTGGATGAGGATGTTTTCGTGCATCTCGAGACGGATCCAGGGACGGTCCTTGGTGTTGGAGCTCTGCCAGGCGTTGGCTGTCTTGTCCAGGAGGTACTTGGCCGACGCCTCATTGGACGATACCGTGAGAGACCGAATGCAGCGGCTCCAGTCGTCGATAATGTCGTAGGTGTTGGCGGGGGGCGGGGCTCCTCCACACACGACGTCGAGGTCGTGGGCGTGGCCTATCCAGGTCGGCTGGTCCGGGAACTCGACGGTGACGTCAGAGTCTGAGACCTTTGTGACTCTCCCGAGACTTCCCCGTCGCATGCTTCCACCCCACCTGAAGCTCCTGGGCTGTCGGAGACGGACTTGTGCTCCCACGGTGACTGGGATCGGTTGTGGAGGAGGTCCGTCGAGGATCTCGATGTGCTCGAAGCCGACCCAGAAGAGCCTGTAAAATATTTTTCATTGTTAAGGCCATGTCAGTTGGTTTCCTTACAAACTTAAATCTAAAAATTTATGGAGTCTCCAACTCCAATCTCTTTGAACACAGTCATCTAACGTTTTTCAGCTCAATCAAAACAACCAAAATTTTCCCCCCATACGAACTTAGGGGGCCCCTAGCTCCGTCCCTGTAAGAAATAGGGGTCACATGTGGTTCCATGACTTCCTACATTTAGCACGAGCAACAACATACTAAAATTTCAGTTCAGTTGGATGAAGTATAAGGAACTTTCATACAACGGGAAAACCCCCCTGGTTACGCCCCTGGCTGGTTTTCGTGGTAAAAAAAAATGTTTCCCATCTTCCAGACTATACATGGCATCCTGCAAAAGACCGTAGGTCTCTAGCTCTATAGTTTCAGAGCTTTTGCAACTCAGACGGACGGACAAATTGAATGGAGAACCCCCTCACCTGTCATGAAGCTGCCAGTCCACGTAGACGTTGAGTTTGTGCAGATCCCCGGGCTCGATCGTAAGAACTGTGCCGATGTCTCCCATCCTGATCTCGTCGCAGTCACGGCAGCACCTCACGAGCATCCCGGGCCGGATCACGCTCCTGACGTACATCGCGTACTGGTCGGCGAAGCGGAACTCGTCGCGGGTCTGGTACCTCACGGGGGCCGCCTCGTGATGCGAGCTGCTCTCCATGTCAGTGTCGACGCTGTCAGTGTCATCAATGTACTGGTCCAGAGGCTCGGAGCAGGGGGCTGCCCCCAGAGCCATCGGGAGTCCGACTTCCGGGTGGTTCCAGATCCACTGGACGATCTGGTCGGCAGTTGGCGGAACCTCGGCGTGACTCGTGAGTGCCTTGATGGCCACCTCTACGCTCTTTCGGGTGAAGCCCATCTCCATGATCTGAGCCACGAGGGGGCAGGGAGGGGGTCGCTTGGTCGTGGGCTCCGAGTTGGCGGCCGAGCTCGAGGCTCCGTCGTTGTAGATCGGGACTCCGTGGATGAGCGTCGGCTGGACCGGGAGTGGGATCTGCCGGTTGGAGACTGGGATGGATGAAGTCTCGGTGTGGATGTGGGAGGAGAGCTGCTGTGCGATGCTCAGAGAGGCCGTTTCCATCTCGGCGTACTTGAAGCAGGCTCGCAGGGGACTCGGCTGGGTAGCTCGCTGTAGGATCGTCTGGATCAGGAGCTCGTTCTCGCGAAAGTCTTCGTCCTTCGTCTTGTTCTCGTCGTCGTCGCTCAGGCTGCTGTCTGAGGAGCTCCTCGCTAGACCCGGAGTTCGCTGGCGCAGGATCTTCCGTAGCAGGTTCTGGTGCTTGTTCAGGAGCTGCGTGGCCTTGAGGGAGGCCAGGTAGATCTGCTGCTTTCGCAGGAATTTCGTGACGACCTTGAAAGTAGACGAGGAATTAGTTTTTGGTCTAAAATCTGCCAACCAGTACCGATAAAAAACCTACATTAGGAGGGAAGTACAGTAAAGGAAAAACCCCGAGTTTCCGTCCAAATGTCCAGAGAGATTTTTACCCCAATCTTCTCTGAATATCCTTCAATTTAAATAGATTTACTCTGACCACTTTTCTAGACTTAAAGGGTGTGATTTTAGGGCATCCTTTAAGCGTCTTTCTGAATATTTACGGATACTTTTTTCTAATATTTTTCAGAGACAAAAATTCTGTAACCTGCCCCTTCTACTAAAAATCTCACCCACGCCTCTAGTTTCCCAAAACGTTTACAAATCTCTCACCTTGAAGCTCTCGGGGACGTTTAGCTCGCCAGTACTGTGGAGCAGCACGGCCCACGAGTTCAGCAGAATCTCGTTCATGGTGAGTCGGGAGATGCTGAAGCTAGTGACGTCCAACAGGTCCAGGACCCTGAAGATGGGCACCTTCTTGGGCTCGTGGCCGTTCTTGAAGCTCAGCAGGACGTTGCCCTTCTTCGCCATCTGCGAGATCGTGCCGTACTCCTCGGAGTTGTAGAACACGCCGTGTCCCAGACGCGGTCTCGGATCGTAGCCCCCAATCGTGTGCAGAGCTCCCACCACTAGCACCATGTCCTTCTCGAGACTCTCGTGATCCACCACGTTCTCGAGGTCGGCTGCCACGCACAGCTTCTGGCTGATGAAGGAGTTGATATGGTCGTTCCATAGTGGCAGCTTGTGCAGCTTCCTGAGCAGGAAGATGATTTCCTCCGCTATCGTGCCGCTGTATGAGGCGCTGAAGAGGACGCGGGATTTGACGTCGGCCGGGTTCTGGAGGAGCGAGAGGTCGTTGGGGCAGTAGAGACAGACCTGCCCGAGGATCGTGAAGAGTCGGTCGATGAGGCCCGGAATGCGTTCCGTCTCCTCCGTCTCCCAGTTCACGAGCGTCGACTGCAGCAGCCGGATGCACTGGAGCTTCTTGAAGACGTCCCGGTGGTTGAGGATCGGGCTCTCGAGCACTTTCAGCTGCAGACTCACCCACACGGGACTCGTGAGGAACTTTGAGAGCGCCCGCGACGACGAGATGGCCCGCAGGAACCCGAAGGTGGTCCAGGACTCGTGTCCAATGAGGGAGCTGCCGAACTTGCTGCTCAGGATGGCCCGGAACATGGACGCCAGACCTCGCACGGCGCTCGTCTGCATCTTGTCGGCGTGCACTCCGGTCGAGATGGCGATCAGCTCGAGGGACTTGACGCAGGCCTTCTTCAGGAGCCTCGTGGGGTGGCTCTCGTTCATCTGGACGAAGAAGTCGTTGATGAGGTCGTCGGGTTCGCTGTCGGGCGTCACCTGCTTCAGCTCACTGTCCGCCAGTCGCAGGTCGTACTGCCCCTCCTTCCCCATTCTGTACGAGTTCTTGTTCCCGTTGTCCCACTCCACCCTAATCCACCCGTCCTTGTCGATCTCGCTGATGACTCTCCCCTCCCCCTGCCCGTCCTGGTCTCCCCACTTCCAGTCCGTGCCTCGGGCCACCCTAGTTCCGAGCTTCATGAGCTGCGCCAGGTCTGAGCCCGTTATGACGGCTTTTGAGGCCTTCAGGTAGTTCACGACGTCCTCGTAGATGACGGAGAGTCCCGGCTCGGGCTTCAGACTAGAGTTTGTGTCGGCTCCCGTCTGCTTCAGGAGTCCCGCTATCATGCCCAGGGAGCCCGAGTTGATGAGCAGACTAAGCTCGTTGGAGTCAAAGTCTTTTGCTAGGATGCCGAAGAGACTCAGCAAAAAGCGCGCTCGGGGGATCTTCTTCAGAAACACGTAGGTGCCGAGGTTGGAGGTGTCCTTTTCACCATGGTACTTCTGCCGTCCGACGTTGCTGGTGTCCTGGTTCACGTACTTCTGGAGCTCTTTGATGGCCCACTCGATGATCTGGAAGGAATTTTATTTTTCACTTTTAATGTGGTCTCATATTGGAATGGAATAGATGCGGTTTCAGAAGGAAATTTTCCCAAAAAGCGTGGAAATCCCGTGAAAAATTTGCAAGCTAGTCTCTTTCTAATTTCAAGAGTGCTCAATCTTCTAGATCCATGAAGGTTTCTTTGACAAACGAACAGAAGCGAATAAAAAGTGACGACTTTTTAAAAAATTTCTTAGGAAATTTTTGTTCATTTTTTCTTGGATTTTCGTGGTTCATTTCATTCTAGGTTTATTGATAAATTTAACAATTTTTAAGATCACGTTGTTATGAGAAAACTTCCTAGAAAAGTCTCAAACAAGTTCAAAACTATTTTTCACAAATTTTGTCCAAAACTGGGGTTTTCTATTTTTCCTGGGAAAATGGCTGATGTTTTCTTCTACGAAAAAAATATATATGAGAACTGGATCTTTTCCGCATTTTTTGATATGCAATTTATGCGGGTTGAAGAAAATCAGTAGGATAAAATACTTCCGACAAGCCTCTAAGAAATTTGATTTTCACAGCTGAAAAATTCTTGAGACAGCCAAAATTGAATTTCGGGTCCAATGGCAAAGATTCCACGAGAGACAAAACTCACTTTAGCCTGTGTGATAATAAGATCCGACTTCTGGAACGCCGTGATGAGATTGAGGTTCTCCAGAATATTCTCCGAATAGCTGTTCTCGGTCATCTCCAGGTGGAGCCCGATGTAGCCGTTGAACATGTTGTACTGCACCGAGTCCATGAGCCCCTTGATCTTGAGCAGCTCCAGGAACATCTCCAGGCCCTCCTTGCGGGTCTGGTACCTCTGGATCTGGCAGAACATGGCCCGTCTGAGGGTGTCGACGTCGGCGTTCTCCTGCGTCACAAAGTCCACGACGTTCTGGATGATGCTGTTCTTGCTGAACTGACTCTCAATAATGCATCTTTCGCTCAGACGTGAGATGACGTCGTTAATAAACTGCTCTGTGGCATCGAGGGCTGCCTGCTTCTTGGTCGCCGCATCCAAGTCTATAGTCTCGTTCACGGGCGTCTTGCTCTCGATCTCCACCTTCTTCGTTCCGGAGTCCGTCTCCTCGATGAGGTTCTCGTTCGAGCAGTGCTTGTTCTCTATCAGCAGTCCAGGACCCTCCATTTGCTGGCTCTGAATCGTCACGTTGACGAGGTCCTCGGGCTTGGAGCAACTTAGATTCTTACGGGACTCACGCAGTTCCTGTATCACACGGTGCACCACGGACTTGAATCGGGGTGCCTTGTGAAGCAGAGACAGCCGCTTGAGGCCCATCTGCTCGATACTGACGGCGGGGCGGATTTCGTAGAGCAGAAACCGGCACTTGTCGATCATGGGAGCGCACACCTGGGAATTAAACATGACATTGAATTAATTTGAAGTCAAAAATCCGTTTCTGTGAATATCTATGGGGTCTCTAGCTCCAAACTCTAAGATCAGAGAAGCCTACTGTAGAAGTATTTTTGCTAGATTCAATGTCGTCTAAATGTCAGCTCATTCAAAAAATTTTCCCACCATACAAACTTTGGGTGCCCCTAGCTCCGTCCCTGTAAGAGATAGGGGTCGCATGTGGTCCCATGATTTGCTACATTTAGCACAAACAACAACATACTAAAATTTCAGCTCAATTGGATGAAGTATGAGGAACTTTCATACAACGGGAAAACCCCCCTGGTTACGTCCCTGGCGGGTTTTCGGGACAACCAATACAATTTTCTCACCTCTCAAACCACGCATGACATCACGCAAAAGACCGCAGGTCCCCAGCTTTTACAGTTTGGAGCATTAGCGACTCGGACGGACAGACAAACGGACAACTCCTTCAACTCACCTCCTTGTAGGACCGGTTCAGCTGCTGGCGCATCTTGATGAGCGACCACTTCATATGATGCACGCTCCGGATGATCTCCACGACGGGTGTAGGGGGCTTGTTGGCCGGCAGGGCCCCGCTCAGCTCCTTGTCGATGACCGCCAGAACGAGCTGTCCCAGACCCTGGTGGCGGATGAGGACGGCCGTCAGGAGACGCTCCACCTCCATCACGGGATGGTCAGCATTAAACTCCTGGTGCCAGATAAGATGGTGCTCCTTGCAGTACCTCTCGGAGATGAGCATCCACGTGGCGACCAGCGGGTCTGTCAGTCTGGCCTCCGCGAGTCCACTCAGGAGTCCGTCGACGCGCTGCGTCACGAGAAGCGAGGGCCAGTTGGCCATCTGGGGAGCGTCCGAGAGCTGGTGATTGGACGCCTCCGTGGGAGTCGAGCCGGCTGTGGACCCGCTGCTCCGAGCCTCGCCCTTTTCCTCGTCAAAGGGGTTCGAGGGCTGCAGGACCTGGAGGCCACCGCAGAGGATCTGGGAGTTGAGGACGTGGATGCACTGGACCTCGGCAGGCTGGAGCTTCGTAGCCTTCTGGAGCAGGTTGGCGCGGAGACCGAGCAAAAAGGCAAGTGTGCATTCAGACTTGAAGTGTGTCAGAGGAACTACTTGATCATAGGAAGCTTTTATCTCTCGCTCGCTGGAGACGAGCTTGCCGACCCTCAGGTTGGCCGTGATGTGCTCTAGGGCCGGTCGGTGCTGGGGAGCGCTGAGTTCTATGGTGAGATCGAGGCCGATGCTGGCTTGAATGACTTCGTTTGTGGTCTGGTTGTCGGAACTGGAAGCAGAGAGTTCAGATTAGTCAGGGCCAAAAATACAGCTGAAGTATTAAGTTCCTTGGTGTCAATTCTCAGGGCTGAAGGTAGTAGCCTGAACTAAGAAGGCTGTGACCCTACTGAGGTCCTAAGCCTAAAACATGACCGTACTCTTATAGAGGAAAAACTTCTCACCTGTAACTTTGGACGTCAAAGACTCCCCCGTTGATGATGACCCACTTCCCTCCGTCCAGAATGTGGTTCTCGACGTCGATACGCCGGAAGAAGACCGTGTCGTCCTGCGGCAGAACGGGCTTCTGCTGCCCCCGACAGATGACCCCGGGCCACCCCATGTCGTCCGAGTCCTGCGTCTCGCCGTCACACAGCAGCCTGTTGAGGTTGTCGAGGGCGTTGAGGAGAGGCACGAAGCACTTTCCCCAGTCGAAGCTGGCGAGGACGTTCGGCTTCTCCTTCTGCAGCAGCACGAGACCGATGAGCATCTCGTAGAGCAGCGTGTCGGAGATGTCGGTCTTGAGGACTTCCGCAACGCCCTCCTTGCTCTGAGACAGGACCTCCTGGGCCTTCGAGAGCGTCTGGATGCACAGCAAGATGACGTTCTGCAGGTAGGTGGAGAGCAGGGCCTCCGCTCCGGACAGGTCCTCGGACGTGGACTGGTGGATGTGGGACAGCAGGAGCCGCTGAAACTTGTGCAGGAGATCCAGGGACGTCGAGAGCGGCTCGACGCACTCGTCGTCGGCGAGCTTGATGAAGGGACCCAGCATGAGCTGGCCCAGACGCGCTTGCGTGAGACTCGTGTTGTTGCGTAGGAGCTGCTTCAGGAGGTGCAGCAGAGGCAGGTGGTGGTCGCTGTTGCACTCGAGGGGCTTCGGGTTGATGGCCTGCTTGAGGGCGATCTGGAGTCCTCCCTCGGCCATCAGCGAGCCCACCAGCAGGTCCGTCATGAAGCGGTGTCCGTTGTTGATGTTGCCCCCGGACTCGTGTCCCGAGGGCAGCAGCGACGTCAGGGTCTGGGCTCGCTCCGAGGCAGTGGGAATGAGGACACTCCAGCCCACCTGCAGCGTTCTCTGGGCGGCGTCTTGCATGGTCTTGAGGATCATGGAGCCCCCGGCGAGATTCAGGACTCTCTGCTTCAGACTCGCAAGGAGCCGAGATCCCTCGTGGAGTCCCACTCCGCGGGGAACGATGTTGTTGGTGATCATGGCGTGGAGCTGGAGCCGTAGGAGGTTGAGACACGCCACGGCGATGCACTCGGCGTCCTGACTGGGGGTCTGGCGAGTCGTCTCGGCGCCCGTTGGGGGAGCTGCGGGGGCAGTTATGTTCTGGGGAACGCATACCATGCACAGGAGCTGGTCGAGGAGACGGAAAGCGTGCTCCGTGATGTCCACTACGAAGGGGATGCGGGACGGGATGCCGATCATGGAGGAGTGGCACCAGATTATTGAGTACTCGGCACCACAGGCGACCCCCGAGATGCGCATGTTGACGGACGTTGTGAGGACGGGCGTTGATATGACGGGGTCTCGCGTGACTTGAGCCGGACAAATCTGCTGCAGGTCGTTCCGGCCCCAGCCGAAGACGTCTCCGGAGCTTGTCAGGGCCAGACAGTGCGCCGATCCCACGCTGATGTCCACTATTTTCTTTCCTTCGAGAGCCTAAAAAGTAAATTAAAATTTTAAGACAACCCCTGAAAGAGACTTGTGAATTTTTGTCATATTGGAAAAATCCGCTAAAAGAAACCTTGTTGGATTTTATCACAAAAAAAATCCTATCCAATTAGAAATATTTCAAAATAAGGCGTCGCCTTACCGCAACTATTTTGGGAGTAGTGCAGTGATCCGAGCTGCCGTGTCCAAGCCTGCCTCCGTGGCCGATTCCCCAGGTGTAGATGGTCGTCCCGTCGCAGCTCAGAGCCACACTGAACTGGGAACCGGAGAAGACGCGCGATATCTTGCTCAGACACTCGATGTGGATCGGCACCAGACTCCCATAGCTGCTCCCATTCCCGAGCTTGCCAAAGTCCCCGTCCCCAAAGGCAAACACCAGGCCGGCATCCGTGACACAGAGCGAGTGTGGGTCGCCGCTTCCGAGAGCCACATCGACTATCTTGTGACCCTTGAGGGCCTCCACGAGGGTCGGGACGAACTTGTTGTCGCAGCTGTTGTGTCCGAGTCTGCCGTAGGAGCCTCTGCCCCACGTGTAGAGCTGCCCAGAGGACGTTATGGCCGCACTGTAGGTCGATCCGCAGAAGATTCCGGTCACGATCTTGTCTGTGAGCGCAAAGACCTTGCTGGGGGCGTCCCGGGATGAGCAGTCTCCGAGTCCGAGCTGGCCTTCCTCTCCTGTGCCCCACGAAAAGACGTGATCCTCGGTGTTGAGGGCCAGGAAGTGCTTTCCTTCGCAGTGAGAGGCGATTTTTATGACCTAAAATGACAGAAGTGAGACCTTCAGTCCAACAAAAGACAGACGGACGGGACTTACCATCTTGTTGTCGAAGCCCTCGATGAGCTGAGGGACCTGGGAGTCCCCGTTCGTCGACTTCACGACGTAAACCTGTCCCGTGCTCGAGAGAATGTGGATGCAGCTGTCGGAGCAGACAATTTGCTGCACCTGAATGGAGCTCCCGAGGTCGATGGTAGAAGCCGAGTACTTGGGAACGCTCTCCACGGGTCCGAAAGCAGGGTCCGAGTTGAACCCGTCCATCTCGGAGGAGAAGGCGTTCCATCCCAGCGTAAAGACCTGCTGAGGCCTGGCGTTCTGGACCTTGCACGTGAAGCTCCCGGCCGGCAGATGGGGACGTGCCAGCCGGTCCAGATGGCTGACGATGACCACGGCGGCCTGCTTCAGGTCTATGGGGACTTGATCGTCTTCGGGGAGCGCGAGGAACCGCAAGAACGATTCTGTCGGACTGGACGGGAGAGAGTCACTTGTGCCGAAGCTGCTAAAATTGCTTATTCTCTCAAAACGCCTCAAAACTGTCGCAAGTGGCGCTCCTGATGGCTGCGGGGGACCCCTATTGTCATCCGACTCGGCGTCCTTCTCCCACAGAGTCATCAGCAGCAGAACGGCCTCCAAAGAGCTGCACAAAGTTCCTTTCTGAGCTGCCAGTTCCAACAGAAGGTTCAGTGCGATGTGACGGTCCGCCTTCGGGACCATGCAGCGACCCCCCATGATGTCCCCCAGCGCCACCTGGCGTAGGAATTTGATGGACTTCTCCACCGCCTCGATCCAGATCGAGGACATGCTGGAAGTGTCGAAGAGGGAGGCTTCGGGGAGCGTCTGGAGGGCGTCCAGAGCCTCACCCAGGAGCTCGCTGCAGAGCTCCGTGTCCTCTCCAGTCTTCCAGGCGCGTCTGAGGAACGCAAAGGAGAAGTTCAAGGCTGCTCTGGTGCCAACGCGAGCAAGCCCCAGCGTCGCCTTCTCCGAGTCTTTCGCCGATTTGTCGCTGAACGGCGTCTGAAAGGGCAATTTGCATATATTGAAAGGGAAAATACATAATTTCGTGATGTAACTGAGCAGAGGCGTTTTGTGACATTTTGAGACTCATTTTTTTGCGAATGAAAAGGTCAGGACATTCAAAGGCGTAACTAGGAGCCAAAAAGGGCAGAATTGAGAGTCATATCTTTGAATTTGGTCCCCTTACTAAGAGTTTGGGGCCCTTGTCTTGGAGTTTGGAGCTTCTATATGTGAAATCGGGCCTTTAACTTGGAATGTGGAGCCTTTCCTTTTAAATTCCTTGACCTTTGGGGTCTCAGATTAAAATTTAAAGCCCCTTTAATTGAATTTAGGCTTTCTTTCTTTAAATTTAGGGCTCTCATCTCTAAGCTTAGGCCCCTGGCTTTTAAAATAAAACCCCTGATTTGGAATTTGGGGCGTTAGTTTTGAATTTGGGGCCCTAGAATTGAATTTGGAGCCCTCTTAGTCAGAATAAAGCGAAACTTCGGCCCCAAAACGTCACAAAGCCTCAGGAGACAGTTTGGTCCTCGAAGTGCCAAAAGGCGCGAGAGATTAATGACACCTAAACACTCACTTTGGCTTCCATGGCGACCGCATATTGCTCATTCGTCGCAATTTTGCTTTCTTCCACTGGCTCCACCTTGAATCTTGACAACGCAATGAAATATCGATTGTAGACGAACAAAATCCGCTTCAGACTCTGCACCGAGAGACAGTTCTCGGCCGCCTGGTGGCACAGGCTCTGCTGCTCCCCCAACAGCGTCCGTATGCATTCCTGCTTCTCTTCGGCGCCTGCATAGAAATGTAAACAAAAGAAGGTCAATGACCCCGACGAGTCTCGCAGATGGCAGACACTCACTTGGGATCGGGTTCCAGAGCCAGTTGTTGAAGATGGTGTCGGATGTCAGAACGTTCGTCTGGTTGTTGCTGTCCGACACCTTGTCGACGCTCTCGTCTATGAAAGTGAAACTCGGGCTGAGCTTGTTGTCGGTCTCGAGGACCTCATTGTCCTCCAGCAGGTGGTTCCACAGATGGGCCAAATCATCGGAACTTCGCAGGGCCAGGGTGAGATTCGCTCGGAGCCACTTTTTATCCAGATTTGGCTTCGATCGAAATTGGAGAAAATCAGTAGCCATATTTGGCCTCGACGCAATTTTGTTTTCCCCTTTAAAGCCTCACGAACATGATCTGCCCGAAACTAACACTTGCTGCACCTTCCTGGTCGCCCAATCTGTCGGTTTACACTGAATTGGGTTTTTTGTGCCGCCGAAATCACTGATTTTAAAGCAAAAATATCGTAAACTTTTGTCGTCGTTTGTTTTCTCGCAAAATTTGCTCAAATTTTTGCATAGCAGGACCGCCAGCTGATTCGTATTGTGTGTGCGAGTTCTACGTGGGCGTGTGTCAGTGCCGAAAACACCGGAGCCCCCGTCTTCGTCTCTGTCGCCCTCCTTCTCAAACCACCGTTGCCACAATCTCACAATCCAGCCCTGGAAAAATTTGTTTTGGAGCGAAAAAAATGAAAAATCCGTGAATCTCAGCAAAAACCCGACTCACAGCACCATGGATAGTGTCTACGGACTCATGAGCTCCCTCTGCGAGGCTCTGTACTCGGGAAAAGCGGGCACAGCAGACCGAAAGGCCATAAAGGCGAGCAGAAAAAGGGCGTTCGAAATTCTCTTCGAGACGGGCAACGTCTCGGCAAATGGTCACCAGATTCCCAAAATCATGGAGGACTTTCGCATCCACGCGTTCGAGATGAAGCTGAAGGCTGACACGGTCCGCAAGAGCTTCAAAATCGGGCAGATGGAGGCGGTGGTGGCCAAAATCGAGGCCTCAGAGCTGGACGAGACGACAATGAACGTCCTTGAACTTCTGTTTCAGCTGAGAGAAACCTCGCCGGACGAAACTGAACCCCAGGTAAACCTTTGGAGCGCTCTTGGTTTGTTTTTCACTCATTTTCACTTCATTTTTAGTGCATTTTCTAACATTTTGTCTGTCTGTCTGTCGGTCTGAAATTTCATAACTCATGAACCAGAGGGATTGGGAAGCTGCAGTTTAGACCTTAGACCGCCATTTTCTTTAAGGAGGGAATTAGAGGAGTAATCAATCAAATCAAATCAAATCAAATCAAACTAAATTAAATTAAAAAATTACTAGCTTTGTCCTTTTGATTTAATATTTTTCATCTTCACAAACATTTCATGCACCAGAGTAATGAAATATTTGAAAGAAATTCTTTTAGCCCCCGTTTCTGACTCCGCTCCCGGACGTGCCTATCGATGGGAGGTACCCCCTTCTCCCGGACAAGATCTTCGCCCCCGGAGCCAGCATGGAGCAGATGCAAGTGAGCAATCCGTACGTGTTGAAGAGCTCCGACTCGGAGTCGGCCTTCACAAACATCTTCAACACGAGACTCGACAGTCTCTCACTCAAGAACGACCCCCCGTCCGAACGCTACTTCTCGCTCCAGAGCTCCCAGGGCTACAACACGTTCACGAGCAACTTCACCCGGAGCTACCGGAAGGCAGGAGACGAGGCAATCACCGAGGCACCCCAGAGACGGTCGTCGAGACGAGGCAGCAGACGGAGCCGGCTGCTGAACTGGGAGAATCTCGGAAGTCGCCAGGGTACTAGAGAGCCCTCGTTTGCCACGGAGTGCAACAGTCTGCTGGCGCTTCTGTGCATCCAGAGCAAGCACGTGAACGAGGAGTTTGCCGCCAACGTGATATCGATGGAGGCTTTCCTGCTAGACCTGAAGTACCTGACAGTTGGAATCAGCTCCGAAAGCTTCCACTTCAACAAGGATCTGAGCTTCAGCATGGTGCCTCATCTGACGGTCCAGGGTGTGGCGCCGAGCACGTTCAAGGGAACGGTGGCAGAGTTCATCGAGATGGGCACCTGCTTCAAGAGACTGCAGCTCATGATGATGCGCAAGGATCCGAAGACCTTTGATCTCATCTACGACGGGTTTATTTTCAAGGTAAGTCCTGTGAAAATTGAGCTAGAGGGATACGGTTTTTTGCATGTTGTCGAATATTGTCTAGAAAGTAGGTGAAATGTTTTGATTTTTCCGGAAACAGTCAGGGGCGTAACCAGGGGAGTTTTCCCGTTGAATGAAAGTTTTTAGTATGTTGTTGTTTGTGCAAAATCTAGCAAACCATGGAACCACATGTGACCCCTATCATATACAGAGTCGGAGCTAGGGGCCTTCAAATCTCGTATAGGAGAAAAAAATTAATGTTTTCTTATTTTTCTTCAAGGCCTTGTGTGAAAGCGTCGAGATCTTCCTCATCACCATCCGAAAGCTGGTCTTGTCGTTCCCAGACGAGTCCATCCTCGGGTTCTCGCGCAGAATTGGCACCGTAAGGAAGCAGATAACGACTCTTTCCAAGATCCTGTGCATCCACCCGACTTGTAAGTTCCGTAGCCCGTTTTTAAAAGTCCCTATTCTCAGTAAAGTCTTTCCAGCCGACTCCAGCAAGAAGATGACCGTGGGCTCGGACTTCCTAGGAGCCCTCTACCGTGCCATAATCCCCATCACCCATTCCGACGTGGCCCTCTTCCTCATGTTCATCCTCAAGAACTGCTTCCAGGTGTACTTCAGCTGCTTCGAGAAGTGGCTGTTCCAGGGCTTCCTCGTGGATCAGTACAGCGAGCTCTTCATTGTGTTCGAGAAGGGCTACAAGGAGAAGACCAAGGCGCACTTTGACAAGGCGTACCAGATACAGAAGCAATCGGTGCCACTCTTCCTCCAAGGTTGGGAGGAGGACATTCTGCTGTGCGGCAAGTACACGATGCTCCTGAAGCAGTACAACTCGACGCACCCCGTGTTCACCATGGATCGAATCGCGTTGCGTGTTTGTCTCACATTCGGGGAACTCGACGAGCTGAAGAAGAAGTGTATCGATTATTCGAAGAAGGCGCGTGAGCTGTGTGGGGAGCCAGTGACGGTGGCGGCAATTTTCACAGAAAAGCACCGAAAGAGCATGGAGCTGCAAGAGAAGGTGGCGGAGAACGCGAGACTGGCGTTCGAGAGGGGACTCGTGGAGCAAGAGGCGAAGGTTGCGGAGACTCTGAAGATGCGGGCACAGCAGAGGGAGGAGCTGAAGCTACAGATTGAGGAGCTGCGGGAGATGAAGCTGGCGGAGAAGAAGGCCAACATCCAGAGGGAGCTGATGTACTTGAAGGAGGCGCAGAAGGTGGAGGACGAGAGGCTGATGGTGGAGAATCTTGAGAGGATCAAGAGGATCGAGTATTACGAGGAGCTTAATAGGTAAGATTCTCAATTCTCAGTCAGAAAAATACCGAAAAAGTTCAATGATTGAGGATGTTAAATATTATAGGAAGGTTTTGCCTTCTTTGGCAAGGAAATCTGGGTTCAAAATATACTAAATATTTTCGAATTGAGCTTATTTTGGAACCGATGGACTTGGAAAAGAACTGGCTAAAATAATGACTAGATTTTAGAAGAAAAGTTTTCCTTATTTAGTTTTAAGGTCAAAAATTAAAATTACGATATTTTCCAGGTTAATTGATGAAAAGCACGAGAGAACGGAAAAGCTGACAGCCAAGCTGCGGAACGAGCTCCGAACCTCGCCAGACGGAGTGATGGCGATGTCCATCGGGAGCGACAACTTCAGTCCCGAAGACGACAAGTCCACCCACAGCGCATCCATCCCTTCAATCCCGGAGGCCGTGACAAAGGAGAACCTCAAGAACTCGCACCGAATCCTGCAGAAGAGCGAGTCGGACATCCTGAACGCGAACCACATCGACTCCGAGTTCGAGAAGAACCGGAAGAAAGCCATGACCTCGACGCTCCTGGACCAGCTGAACCTAGACACGTCGGTGGGAACGTCGCTAGGCATCTCCAAGGAGGGTAGGCGCAACAGGGACCGAGTCATGGCGGAGGAGTACAACCTGAGAGACCAGGAGAACAACGACGAGGAGCTAGGCATCAGCCTCGAGGACGTCGTTCTGCTCCCCAAAATGCCCCTGACTGCCGCCGAGCGGAACCGACTGAAGGTGTTGGGCAGCACGTTTCTCGAGGAAGCCCGAGGTCTCCCGCTGAAGGACCCCAGACCTCAGACGGACCTTCAACGGAACCGGGAGAAGATCATGACGGCCGAGTTCCACCTCCTGGAGGAGCCAGAGAAGGAGGAAGACAATCGCAAGTCGCCCGTCGGGGAGCTGACGGACCTGCAGAGGAACCGGAAGAAGATCATGAGCCAGGAGTTCAATCTGCTGGAGGAGGAGGAGCCCAAGGCCCCCAGGAGGTCGCTGAATCTCAACACGGACCGAGCCAAGAACCGCAAGAGGATCCTGGAGTCGGAGTTCAACATCATCACGAGCGACACGCCCTCCCCCGACTTCGAGCACCTCCCAGTCCTGAAGGTGGACACCCACATTGCCAACGACGAGACCATTCCGGAGCGCTTCGGCATTCCAAACACGTCTGTGCTGGAGCAGCCCACCCCCGAGAGCGCCATGGACGGGGGGCTGGCATGCACCTCGGCGACCGACGGCTTCATCTTCTCCCCCAAAAAGTCGGGAAAATCGGAGGAAAAGTCGGCACCCAAGAGCGAGTCTCCCAGTGCCACCAGAGACGAGTTCATCCGCATCATAGAGCGCAAGATGAACAGTCTGATGCCCCTCTACATGCCGAGTCCCACGAAGGAGCGCAAGAGCCCTCCACCGGCCGAGCTCAAGAGCCTCGATGCCACCACCCTGACCAAGTTCCTGCAGAGCTCCATCGTGCTACCCCTCACGGCCCACATGGAGATCGTCAACGGCGAGATCCTGAAGCTCTTCCTGCTCGACCTGGACGTCATTGGCCACTTCAAGTCGCTGAGAAACTACTTCTTCATGATGGACATCGAGTTCGGCAGCTACGTGTGCGAGGGGCTCCTCAAATGGGTCGAGAGTGGCGTTCAGCCGAAGGAGTTTCTCAGCTTCCAGACGCTCCACACGCTCCTCGACAACGCGGTGCGGTCCAGCATCCACGAGGACGACAAGAACACGGAGAAGTTGTCCTTCAAGGTGACCGAGGTGCCCGAGAAGTTTGACTTGTGGTCGCCGGACGCGCTCAACATGCTCACGCTCCAGTACCAGGTCTCGTGGCCCCTCAACCTGATCCTGAACCAGGAGACGCTGCAGCAGTACTCACACATCTTTAAGCATCTCTTGAAGGTCCGCAGGCTCAAGTGGGTTCTGGAGTCGTCGTTCCAGGTGAGTTTTCGAAAACTGGAGAAATCAAACTAAAAAGCTTATCGAGAGCTCTTGAAAAATTCTCTATGAATATTTTGGACTGCAAGTATTTTTAATAAATTTTCTATGAACTTTGCAAATTTTCTAAAAATCCTTGTAGTTTTTCCATGAGCAAAATGGCCTAAAAACCTGTTCGAAATTCAGTCAACTGTCTAAAAAGTGCCCATTGACTCTTGTAAGAGCTTTCTAGCTGGACTTGTCTGACTGGAGGACTCAATGGTTAGGCCAAATTTCTCCTACTATTCTTCACTAAAACCCATTAAGTTCTGAGAGGTCCTGAAATCTACATTCTTTCTTATATTTCAGATTCTGAAAGAAACCGTGAAGAAACAAGGAACCAGCGTCCTGGGAGCTCATCATTACAGGAAGATCCAAGAGATCCGGCACAAGCTCACGCAGTTCATCTGCGCCCTCCTGAACCACATCACGCGCTCGGCCCTGCAGGTCTCATGGAAGAAGTTCATGGACGACCTTCAGGGCACCTCAAACATGGAGCAAATCTACCGCAAGCACGTCGCCTACATCAAGAGGATCCTCTTCCTGCTGATGCTCAAAGACCGCTGTCGCCCCTTCAAGCAGTGTCTGGACGAGATTTTCGTCACCATTCTTCAGTTCTACCGGTAAGTTGTTGGCCCCCGGACTCGATTCGGCTCTTTAATTCTGAGTTTTGCAGGAACCTCGTGAGCCACGAGTTCGTCGAGGAAGAGGGGACCTTCAAGCATCCGCAGTTCGAGGAGATGAACAAGATCGAGAGGCACTTTGAGACTAAGGTCGAGTACTTACTCTACCTCGGAAACAAGATGGTAGACTCCGGATTCCAATACGAGATCTCAGAGTTCATTAATCTCATCAACATGAACGGCTTCTACGCCCCCACGAAAAGATCTTCGCCCCCGAGGAATAAGTAAGCCCTCCAGTATTTTGAGAATCGTTTTTTAGGTACCTTTTTAACATGTTAAGTTAGGTTTTAGCACAAATATTTTAGTAATCTTGCTCTCTAACTCAATTAAAGGCATGTTGATTTACTTGTTGCGTCGTAAGTTGTTCTGTTGCGTCCTTGTTAGTCACTAGAAAGATCACACGTATCAAAATCTCTATCAAAATCTTGGAAATCAAATGTTTAAGCACAATATGTATGTAAATCTGCGTCTATCAAATGTACGACAAAATATCCAGAACACAATAAACTCACCAATGTGATTAAAAATCGTTGTTTTGACTAAAATGGCCCGTTTGCGTAAGTATGACGTCTCTTTTCCGCATTTAAAGCGCCTTCTTCGTCACTAATTTTTTAGAGTTAATTCAAAAAAGTATTTTAAAGCTATTACAATGAATAAGAAAGCTAAAAATGAGGTGCAAAAAAACCCTGAACGTATTAGCCTTGAAAAGAGTTAGGTTCAAGTGTTTTTCCCTCATACCGTTTTTTTAATTAGTGGAAAACTGAGCCATCAAGGAACTTCCACTTCTGATCTCCGAGAACATTCTCTCAGATCCCTATTTCGGACTTAATTTTATTTACTAATACTGAATTGCAATTGATGGTTTCTGAATTGCAATTGACGATATCTGGATTGAATTTTACGTTTTCTGAATTGTATTTGGAATATCTGAATTGTAAATGATACTTTCTGATTTGATTTTGACGCTTTCTGAAGAGCATTTGGAATATCTGGATTGCAATTGACAGATTCTGAAATGCATTTGGTATATCTGAATTGCAATTGATGCTATCTGAAAAGCATTTGGGATATCTGAATTGCAGTTGGTGCTATCTGAAAAGCATTTGGTATATCTGAATTGCAATTGATGCTATCTGAAAAGCATTTGGGATATCTGAATTGCAGTTGGTGCTATCTGAAAAGCATTCGGTATATCTGAATTGCAATTGATGCTTTCTGAATTAAATTTGACACAATCTGAATAACAAGTGAAAAAGGTGTAGAACTAGGAGGTGATCTTGATCAAAGGCTTCAAAATGGCTATTTCTAAGCAATGTAGGCTCTGTGAAGGCCCAAAAAAAAGCTCATAACGACCCACTATGATAATGCCCTCCATAAAAACGTGATAAGAACTAAAACGCTTCTGAGTCTCGTTTTGAAATATTCAAATCCCTTTTAATGGCTCCGGTTGAGACACACGAGATACCTGTCTCTCAGTGCATGCACCAAAAAGACCGAATATGTATGGGTTAATTGAATTTACCCAAAAGAGACTCGACACATTCGCCCGTCATTATCTACAGATTAAACGTACCAACTGCGTGCTCTCGAGAGTCTACTGAGCCAGTCGAAAAAGCGTCTCCGTCGAGATCGGACGAACCTTTTTACCCGCCATTGACACACAGAAGCTGCTCCGTATCGCAGCTTAGAGAGAGAGACACGGTCCATTAAGTGATTTAATACCTGAAGAAACAAGCTAGCTACTAAATAACTATCAAGTATCTCGAATTCCGCTCGGAATGCGCCCAGGGCGGCAATAAAGATTATCCCGAAGATTAAAGGCAGATTAGACTTTATCGACATCCGCGATGATCAGGTAAGGCTTAGGAGTGACCCTCAGCGCCAGAGACGAGCTATTTCTGACGCATCTGTGGCACACATTCGGGGTTCTTTATTTAGAATACGCGCGGGTTGAATAACTCGGGAAAGTCGGCTAGTGGGTCAACAAACTGCCGGAAAATGGGTCACGGTCGTCATTGTTTTCCACTCGCTCTCTCTCTCGTTGCAGCTCAAAAGTGTGGCACTTTTTACGACAGCGACGGTATCTGCTGACGCTGATGCTCTTCCTGGGGTTCTTCAACGTCTACTCGCTTCGAGTGAACCTGAGCGTCGCGATCGTGGCCATGACCCAGGGCACCAAGAGCGGCTACGAGGCGGAGTTTGACTGGGACTCGAAGCAGCAGGGCATCATCCTGAGCTCCTTCTTCTACGGCTACATCTGCACCATGTTTGCGAGCGGGGTCCTGGCCAACAAAATTGGTGGACGACGGGTTAGTGGCTTGTTTTTCTTGTCCTTTCTCATTCGTCTCAAAGTTCAAACTCAGCAGATCTAAAATTGACCGGGGGACTTTTGTTTTTCTATTTTCATGTTTTCAATTTTCCGCGGTTTTTTCCTACAACTTTCGCCGTGGCGCGAGATTTTGCGAGCAACATTATTTATTCATTCAAATCAAAAACTATTTCGGGAACTCATTTCCTGGAAAAAGAAATTCCTCAAAAATCACGGGGTCAACGGGGGATGTTCTTAATTTGGCTACTTTCGCTACTTATCCATGGAAGGGACAAAGTTGGCTGGAGCCGATTTTAGGAAGCTTAGTGTCAAACAAAAGACCCCCTAATTTGAACTAAAAAAATTAAGCAAAGTTGGATCGAGCTAAAATATTCGAAACTTCCGATTTTTGCCTCCAAAAGTTTCAAAATTAAAAATAACGAGTTTTTACTACTCCAGAAAATTTAAATCCTTAAAAAATAGCCCTCTAGAGGTATTCTAAAAAATTTCAGAAATTGGATTTTCGTCTTCTTTCTAGTATGAGGCTCTTCAAGGTCAAAAAAAGACCCCCTTTTTATAGCCCTCATTGTCTCTCTTCCACAGCTCTTTGGAACCGGCATCGTCGTCACCGCAGTGCTCACCATAGTCTCCCCTTGGGCTGCCAAAGCCGGCTTCGGCGTGCTGGTGGCAGTTCGGATCGTAGAGGGCTTCTTCGAGGGCGTCACCTACCCCGCTCTCCACGCCATCTGGTCCAAGTGGGCGCCCCCCCTTGAGCGAAGTCGCCTCAACTCGATCGCCTTCGCCGGCAGCTACGTTGGGACCGTCGTGATGATGCCCATTTCCGGGTTCCTTGCTGAAACGTTCGGCTGGAGGTCCGTCTTCTACGTGACAGGCGTCATGGGGTGCCTCTGGTACGTCATGTGGGTGCTGCTGATCAAGGAGTCGCCGCAGGAGGACAAATACATCACGGCTGAGGAGAAACGGTACATTCTCGAGAGTCTTGGGAGTGTGGCGACGCAGGAGAAGAAGGCCCCTCCCCCGTGGAAGGCGATATTCACGTCGGCTCCCGTGTGGGCCATCAACGTGGCCAACTTTAGCGAGAACTGGGGCTTTTATACGCTTTTGACGCAGCTCCCGACCTTCCTGAGAGACACCACGGAGCTTGCCCTCGAGTCCACGGGGTTCATTTCGGGGCTCCCGTACCTCGCAATGTCCATCATGCTCATCCCCTCGGGCTTCCTGGCTGACTGGTCGCAGAAGAAGGGCTACCTGACCACCACGCAGGTCCGCAAGTACTTCAACTGCGGCGGCTTCGTAGCCCAGACTATCTTCATGATGTGTGCCGCATTTCTAGCCCATCCCATCTACAGCATCCTGTGCCTCATCCTGGCCGTGGGACTCGGAGCCTTCTCCATTTCCGGGTTCTGCGTCAACCACCTCGACATCGCACCCCAGTACGCCTCCATCCTGATGGGCTTCTCCAACACCTTCGGTACCATGCCCGGCATTTTGAGCCCCATCATCTCGGGCTACATCGTGCAGAACAAGGTGGGTCCTTTTTTGAGCTTCCAAAGCTGACTTTTGTGGTTTTCAGAGCGTCTCCGAGTGGAACATCGTGTTCGGGATCGGAGCTTGCATTTACCTCGTTGGCTGTGTCTTCTACTGGTTCTTCGCGTCCGGGGAACTGCAGGAGTGGGCCAAGATTCCAGAGAGTGAGAACAATAAGGAAAGGGAGAGTGAGAAGGCGTGACCCAAGCGATCATCTCAATTCCGTTCAAATGTGTATTTTAGTAGTCCATTAGAAGTAATCTTGAATAAATTTTTGTGGCCATTTTGAGTCGAGATTTTTCTTCCATTGAAATTTTTGTTGAAATTTTTATTTTGAATTTTAGTCTTTTTTGGAATGAAATGACAAAAATCTTTGAAATCTTTGAATGAGCGGAATTTCCCATTTCCATTTTCAGAAGAAAATCAGGAAAAAGGCTCAAAACCGAGATTGACGACTTTTTAAGCCTGTAAGATCCTTTTTCGCGTTTAAATCCATAGGCGTTTTTTCTGGAGGGTCACAAAAATTGAGGCTTGAATTTTTAAATTTTTTTTTGGAAAATGAAATGAATTCTAAAGTTCATGAATTGCTCGTCCCTTGTTGATTAAATTTGAAATGAACAGATTAGGCTCAATTAAAAGGCTTTCAAGGCTCTTAGAGTCCTCAAGGGCGTGAAATTGTCCTTGAAAAAGCCAGAAAGAAACCAAAGACGGACATAAAACTATTTATTTTTGGTGAAGTACAAGATCAGTCACTTGGTAAACATAAGAACGGAAATCAGACTTCCGTGGAGCTCTGCTTGGAGTCCAGCTGAATGGAGGGCTCCGACTCTGACCGTCTGTGCGTGCGGTGACCGACCTCCTCGCCACCCTCCGAGTGCCTCGAGAGGTCCTGCTCGCCCTCGTCCGGCGTCCTCACCTTCTCATTCAGCTTGACGTCGTCCAGGTCGACGTCCGAGTTGGAAAAAATTGCCGTGGCGCCCAGACTCGAGGGTTCCCGAATGACATCGTCCTCAATGAGGGTCTTCTTCTCCTCGGGGGTCGAGTAGGGATCTATGATCTGGGACTGGGACCTCTGGAGCCCCGAGTGCATGGGAGACGTGGCCATGTCCGACGTGTTAAGGGACTTGGGGGTCCTCGGGGCGTTCGGGGTCTGCGGCAGCTTCTCCATCCGGTCCTCCTCGTGCTTCGCCATGAGATCGCAGGCCTTGCCGAGGGCGCAAATTGTGATTATGACGCGACACGTGAGAAGAAACACGAAGAGGGCGGCTCCAATGAGGACGCAGGCCCAGACATTCTCGAAGCTGATGGCGTGGTAGAAGGCCTTAGTGAGGACGACACCGAGGGGGAAGGGGATGAAGCCCATGCGTCGAGCCAGGAGGTCGGAGGGATCCGAGAAGGCGTGCTTCTGGCGCGTCTGGGTCATGTCGTAGGCCAGGCTGACGGTGTACTCGTGGTAGACGTCATAGGGGATCTCGTTGAAGCGCGTGATGAAGGCGTGCTTGATCCAGTCGACGATGAACTCGGTGGCGAGAACCCACAGGCAGCACGGGAGCATCACGAAGAACTGGTCGCTGCGCCAGTTGAACTCCCGCATCGTCTGGACCACGACGATCACGAGCAGCGCCACGAGGTGGAAGCGCTCTCTCACGTCCGAGCACGTCAGCTGGAAGAGGTTGTTCTTGTCGAACTTCTTGAACACGCTTCCCTTGATCTCCACGAAGTTGTTCGACATCATGATTGTCAGCAGGCCCTTGTTGTTGGAGTTGATTGCCACGTTCAAGGTCGTTGCCTGGAATTTCAAGGTAATTTCAATTAATGGGAAAAATTGAGCTCTTCAATCCTTAAGGTGCGTTCACATGCTTTGTCTTGGGTCTTTCTAAAATCGGTATTAAATCGGAAACTTAGCATACAGAGCTAGTTTTGGATATTTTGAAAAGATAAAAATATAAATGATTCAGAAAAATTTACAAAAAATTATATTTAAGACCTTAAAATATTATTTAATTTTTTTAAGCTACTAGGAACCCGAAATTATACCAAAATGAGTAAATAAAATAAGCTAAAGGAGCTAGAGGCTTCTGGAAACTTGGCCAAAAAAAATGTGAACGAGCCTTTACCTGAAACATTATCAACGTGCTGTGGAATCCGATGTAGAACAAGGCAAAACAGATGTGAGGGATCAGCCCCAGGTGCTCCGATCTCCTGTCCTTTGGCTCCGTGGCGGTCCAGAACAGGGCGTCTATCGTGTCCTGCCCAAACGCCGACAGCAGCCGATCCCCCACCTCCAGCATGTTGTAGAAAATGTACAGCTTGATGATCGACTGACTCTTAATAAGGTGATACAGCATGTTGGTGTCGAAGAGCTTGAACATGGCTATGCTGACCGCTATCCAGATGGTTCCCTTGAGCAGGTCACAGATTTCGGCGGGAGTCATGAGACGAGTTCCCCGACGACGGAGTCCCACGAGTCGCATCACGGGTCTCGTGATGAGTCCCCACAACGCTTGGAGGTACCGGATGGGGAGAAACGTGTAGATGAAGAGGAAGCTGTCGGCACACTGCAGAAACCCGTATGCCATGAACTTCTCGAGCTCGCGGGGGATGCGCATGAAGCTGTAGATCTTCTCGCGACGGGCCGAGTAGCGCTCCTCGTCGTGCTCCAGCACGTACCCGCGGGTCAGCTCGACCTTTATGAAGTCGTAGAGACTCGACTTGGTCTGCGTGTTGCTCCCTGTTCCCATGAAATTAAATAAAGTCAGCCTGTGACAGCTTCTGGCGACTCGTACCCACCTTTTGTGTGCCTCCCATCGACGGTGTCGGGCCGAGTCGGCTCCTTCTCATCGAAGATGTCTTCCAGGCGGCTTTCATGGAAGTGGTGCAGGTTCAGGTCACCACGGAAACGAAGTTTTTTCGTTGGCGTCGCGAACTTTTCCTCCTTCTTGAGCATTTGGAGGCGGAATCTTGAATCTTTGCCAGCTCTGAAATTTATGGTGGATTTAACGAACACAATAACAAACAACAGCTGACGCGTAGAAACGCAAATCTGGGTTTGAACGGGTTAGAGATTGCGTTTTTGAGAAAAACAACAGTCGTTTGTTTTGATTCGTGAAAAACCATCGGAAACCATCGGAACTCGGTTCTAAAGCCCCCTCTCTCTCCAAATAATGAGCGAAGATGAGACAAAGAAGAAAAGACACCACAAAGTCGTGATAATAGGGGCCGGGATGGCGGGACTGAGCGCAGGAATTCACCTCATGCAGAATGGGATTTCGGATTTCGTTATTTTGGAGGCGAGGAGTCGGGTCGGGGGCCGCATAATCTCGATCGATATTGGCGAGCAGAAGGTGGGAGCTGGTTTCGTCCGTTCGAGCAATGGAGTTCCTGAAAGTCGTGACGTAATATTTTGATCGATCGTGCTTTATTTTTAGGTCGAATTGGGCGCAAACTGGATCCACGGAATTCTTGGGAACCCCATGTTCGAGCTGGCAGTGCAGCACGGGCTCGTGAACATAGTGAACATCCCGAAGCAGCACAAGGTCATCGCGGTGTCGGAAGAGGGAACGCAGGTGCCGTTCGTGCTTTTGCAGGAGATCTACGAGGCCTACTGCTGCTTCCTCCGGCGGTGCGAGGAGTACTTTGTGAGCGACTACCTGCCCCCAGTGGGGATCAACAGCGTCGGGGAACACATCAATCTCGAGATAGAGCTGTACTTAAAGGGCATTTCGGATACCAAAGAGAAACGACTGAAGCAGCAGATCTTCGAGTGCCTGCTGAAGCGCGAGACCTGCATCACTGGCTGCCACTCCATGAACGAGATAGATCTCCTAGAGCTGGGAAGCTACACTGAGCTCCAGGGGGGCAACATAGTGCTTCCCTCGGGGTGAGTTGAAAGCTTAGAGAATGACTCTTGGTTACTTTTGTATTCCCTCAGATACAGCTCGATTCTGACGCCCCTCATCGACATGCTGCCCCCCGAGACGCTGGTGACCAAGTGCCCGGTCCAGACGATCCACTGGCGACGGAAGGGAGACCCTCCCCCGGACGACGACGACGGGGGCTCCGATGACTCGGACAAGACAGTGATTGACGTGCCAGCGACAACGAAGCAGCCGCCAGTGCGGGTGACCTGCGAGTCGGGAGTCGAGTTCTCGGCGGACCATGTGATTTGCACGATACCCCTGGGGGTACTGAAAAAGTACGGTGACGCTCTGTTCGAGCCGGAACTTCCGACGAGCAAGAAGGAGGCCATCGAGCGACTCCTCTTCGGGACGGTGGACAAGATTTACCTCGAGTACGACAGGCCGTTCCTGAACCCGAGCATATCGGAGGTGATGCTGGTGTGGGACAGGTACGACGACGATGGGGGGCCCGAGGAGGTGGCTAAGAACTGGTTCAAGAAGATCTACTCGTTTACGAAGGTCACGGACACGCTGCTTCTGGGGTGGATATCGGGCAAGGAGGCAGAGTTCATGGAGGGTCTGGACTTTGATGTCGTCGCCGAGAAGTGCACCGAGATCCTGAGGAAGTTCCTGAAGGATCCGTACGTTCCTCAACCCAAGAAGTGCATTTTGTAAGTTATTTGAAGCTATTTTAGAAGTTGAATATCCGAGTTGAAATTTCCAATTTCTTGAGAGAGCAAAAAATCTTCTCTTTCCAGCACAACGTGGAAGAACCAACCGTACAGCTGCGGCTCCTACACGGCCATCGCGGTGGGCGCCAACCAGGAGGACATCGAGAGCATCGCACAACCCCTGTACGCGACTCCACACCAGCAGAAGCCCTCAGTATTATTCGCTGGCGAGCACACTCATTCCAATTTCTATTCCACCGTGCACGGGGCCTACCTGAGCGGTCGAACGGCGGCCCAGATCATCTACGAGCCCGACTCGCCGCAGGAAATTTGCATCGAAACCGACAGCAGCGACCTCAGCTCGTGGATCGCCGGGATCTCGCTGGAGTGAGGGTCGTCCTGCTCGCTTTTCTTTCGCCACTAGCTTGAGATTGTTGTTGCAATATCATTTACCATGAATCATCTGGTCGGTAGATTTTAGTTGGAGCTAAAGAGCACACCGCATTGTGTTATCAGTTTCCTTTTTTTATTGAAGTTAAGTAGTGATGAATATTTATTGTAAATTTTACCAAAAAGAGGATTAAAGAAGCTTTCAAGTATACTACTGCAGCTTTGCCTCGCTCTCACTGAGCTTGTAGACGTCCTCGCTGCACAGAACCATAGTGTTGTTGTCGTCCAGAGTGTTGTTCCAGCCGCACCGGACGATGTGGTGCTGCGAGGAGAATACAGAGTAAACGATGATGATGAGGACGCCCGGGAGCATGAGGCAGACGAGGTAGAGGATGAGGCCTGTGAGACGGACGGAGAGAGGTGGCTGGCGATTGAGGCTCGAGAGGTACTCGTGCAGGACGTTTTCGTCGAAAACCGTGACTGTCTCGTCGACTGGGGCCGCCTGTTTGATGTTCTGCTCAAACAAGAGGGTCTCCCCGTTCGGAGCGGGGGGAGGGGATTTCAGCAAACTCGGCATGGCTACGTCTTGTCTTACTGGTTTGTAGCGAGAAACTGGTCGAACGAGGGAAAGTAAAGCGAAAAACGATAAAGAAGTCCCCTGGGAGCCGATCAATCTAATGATTAGGGGGTTGCTGAACGCATTTTCCGTAGATTTAGAAGAGGGGATAAAAGGCGAAATTAAAGGCGTTTGGAAGTTTCTATTTTTGACCCCATCTTAAACCCCTTTCAAACCCTTTTTTAACCTCCTTGGTAGGTTCACTTTTGTCGTTATTTTTGACCCCATTGCTAAACCCAATTTTGACCCAATTGTGGACGCCATTTTCAAGCTTTTTTTAAAGTCAAATTAAACCTTAGTCAACCACATTTGAACTTCATTGTTGACCCTACTTTTGACCTTTTTCCTAATTTTATTTTTGAGCCTATTGCTAATACTCTTGCCCGTTCATTTGAGGCAAAACCTGGGTTTATTTTGTATTTAGCGATCCTTAAATTTTTTTTCCAAGTCAAAATCAGAATTCAAGCCGTGTTATCAACTTCAAACTACTCAAGACCCTGGTTATAATTTCTTGGAACAAGGAAAGTTTTGTTTTTGAGCCTTAATATTTATTCCCAAGAAAGTTTATCATATTTGTCACGACCATGAGTATACATTTCGTTACTTGAGGTTTCTTATGAAGCCAATATCCTCGCTCAGAGCATTCAGCTTGAGAATAATGCTGTGCTGAGACTCGTGCAGAGCCTCGATTTGCCTCCTGAGCCCAAAAATCTGGGGCTCGGTCTGTCGAGCGGTGGGCTTCAGAGTGTTGCAGGTGATCTCCGAAACCGTGTAGTGCCTCATCTGGTTCAGGGACGCCGGGGGGTTCCGCAACTCCACGTCACTGTAAGTTCGACTGTCCCGGATGTGGCTTCTGTAGTCATCAAACAGCTCCATCTGGTGTCGCTTCTTCTTCCTTCGCATCGTTTGATTCCGCTCCCGTCGTTCTGCGACGACTTTGTAAATGGCCGCAATCATGTCCCGAGGGATCTGGTCGAATAAAAGAGTCAAGGACGCTTCGGGGTAGCAAAATCAGACTTACTCGCTTCTCCCGGGGATCGTTGGGTTTTATGAGGAATTGAAGTCGGTAGCGAGAGGTCCTCAGGAGGGCCTTCTGCTGGAACATCCGGATCGCCTTCATCGGGACTCTGTTGAGCAGCTGCGAGAACAGGAAGCTTTCGAGCCTCGAAACTAGCTCGGCTTGTCTTGAGAGCCTGCAATAGACTCATTGCTATTTTGCTACTTAGTAGAGAAGAGCTCTTACCTGTCGAGTCCTGCTGAGAACTGGAGGCCCTGGATGTCGCTGACAGCCAAACCGACCATCAGGTTGGCCAGAATGATGGTGATGAGGAAGACGAAGCCCAGAAACACCACGTGGGAGGTCCCGGGGTACTTGATAAAGGGCCCGTTCTGGTCGTCGGGGTAGAAGATGTCCTCGAACTCGAGCTCGCCCGCCATCATTATTACCGTTTTCAGTAGAGCCCTGAAAGGTTTTTCGGTTCAGTTTGGGGAGAAAAAATTAGTGGGGAAAAGAAGTTACCAAGGGACTGTCTCGAAGGCTGGATAGTAGGGGAAGAGCACTCCGAAGCTCAGCCCAAAGGCGATCAGGAGGCAGCAGTAGGCCATGAGGAATTTTGTGAAGTTTGCTGCCACTGAAACGAGAAACAAATTTCTTTAAAAATTCGAAAGAGAATTTTTTTTTAAAGGACCCAATTAATGTAATTTTAATGTTTAATTTAACCCGAAAAAAATTCAACGAAGTTCAGGTTCTTCTGAGAAACCGTTTAAGGGAGTACGAAGTTATTTTTGGAACGCTTCAGACGACTAATGACTTTCGCTCTACGACGTTACCTCGATCGTCTGCGGATCCCCCCATGAGATCGTGGCATTTGCACTTACCGGTTGTAAACATTTGCACGTAGAGGCCAAAAATTGGAAACCTGCCAACCAGCATCATCAGTTCCAACCATACGAGAAAGATCACAATAGCGGCGACGTGGTGCTGCCAAATTGGCACTTGCGAAATATCGTGGCCAATTAATTTCTGGGGATTCTGGAGGTGCAAAAAGAAACACAATTATTTATGAGTAATGGCGCGACGCGCGAGAATTTTTATGAGTCGACCGCCTACCGAACACAGGAAGACCCCCAGAATGATGAGCCACTGGAGCCAGTTTTCCCAGTAGCGAACGTAGCCGGAGAAGCCGTGGGCCATCTGGAAGAACTCCTTCATGAGCAGGATGAGGTTGAGGAAGAGGACGGAGTAGCCCACTGGGACGATGTACTTTGAAGCCCGGCAGTCGTTCTCCTCGCTAATCCCTTCGCCCTTGGTGCAGTCCCGAACGAAGATGTCCAGTACGTAGAGGCTGAAGAGGAGCACGAAGAGGCCGTGGTAGACGAGACTGAGGAGGAAGAACTTGCGGATGCGGCGCCACTTGAGGAACAGGAAGGTTTCGCACAGGGGGTGCTTGAGGATGTGCTTCTGACCCACCTTGATGAAGGCCAGTAGCAGCTCCGTCTCGCCCCGCTCCAGGTTTGGTACTAGGATGCGGAAGTCGAGCTTTATCTCGCAGTCTACGTCGCCTATCTCGTGCTCGTTTACCTAGATGAGAGGTAGGAAGACGTTAGAGCCTGAATTGGGCTTTGGAACAGAGACGTTGCTAGAGTTTGGCCCCCTATAAAAATATTTTCTGGGCTTTTTCTTCTCAACTTAGGGGGTTCAGAATTTTTATGGGACCCTCAGCTGCTCCTTTTACGGCTCTTTTACCAAATAATAATTTTTTTAGGACCCGTAGAATTTGTCTGGGGCTTTTCTTCTTAAAATTTCGGGGAATAGTAATTTTTTCAAGGTCGTTAACTTTTGTTAGGGGTCCCTTTTCTTAGCATTGTGAACAGTGAGTTCCTGATTGGGCTTTAATAACAATGAAAGATCTCTCTCAGCAACGCCTCTATTCAGGATCTGGGAGCATTCGAGTTCTTCTGCTCACCTTGATGGCGCTATCCAGCTTCTGCACGTACTTAATCATGACCTCTGGAGTCCGTCTCACGATGAAGGAGAGTGCTGACACGCCCCCGTCCGTGCAAGCTGTGATGTCGGCCCCGTAGTCCAGCAGCAGCATGACGCAGGAGGTGAACTCGTTCAAGGCCGCAATGTGCAGAGGCGTGTATCCAAAGTTGTCAGCCCTGTTGACGTCGATCTTGGCCTGCAGGAGCAGTTTGGCGCAGTCCCAGAACCTCGACTCCTTCACTATGGAGGCGTGAAGAGCCGTCCTGCCGTCCTTGTAGACCGCATTCACGCTGGCTCCGCGTTCCAGGAGCAGTGCCACAGTCTCCACGGCCTGGTTCAGACACGCGACATGGAGAGCCGTCTGGTCATCCGCGTTCACGGCATTGATGTTTGCCCCCGCCTGCAGCAGGAGCCTCACGCACTCGGTGTAGTCGTCTTCTGCGGCCAAATGCAGAGCCGTTGTTCGCTTGATCCCGAACTGGGAGCGCACGTCGGCCCCGTACTCGAGGAGAATCTTGAGGCACTCTTGGAAACCCGCCGCAGCTGCCACGTGAAGGGGGGTTTCGGTGTAGACCTGGGGAGTGTTGGGGTCAGCCCCTCGCTGGAGGAGGAGTCTGACGCAGGCTACAGAGTTCCGCTGGACTGCGTAGTGAAGGGCGGACTTTCTCTCGATGCCAGAGTTGATTTGGGCTCCGTTGGCGAGGAGGAGCTGGATGCAGTCGGGACTTCCTGCACTGAAACACAATGGTCTTTTTGTGAAAATCCGGGTCAAAAGTGGGATCTTCGATTGAAAATTTCGTTGCTGAGATATGGCGTTTAAAGTTTAGCCTTGAAATGTTTTTTAGATAAATTGAATTCTATTTTGACCATATTTGAAAAATCTCATGTACAATCTTGCACATTTTTAAATTGAGGGAGGCCCCTTTTCAGCTGCCAGAGGCCTCTTTTTTGGCTAAGAGGCCCCTCCTGAATCGAAAATAACAATTTTTAAGTTTTGGGAAATGAGTGGAGAAATTTGTTGAACTGAGGATTCAAAATTACTGTCTCTAGTAGAGGCCCTAGGCTATTGCCTACTTCAGCTTTTGGTGGAGGCTCTAAACACGTGCCTAGTGTGCCTTTCTGTAAATCTGTCATTGAACATAAATAATCTTAAAGCAGAGATTTTCGGAAAAACGCAAAGAAAATTCAAGAAGAGACGTTTTATGCTTTATGGGCATGGAAATTTCAAATCCATTAAAGACCGCCTGTTACCTTGATAACTAAAATGATCCTTCCTAAGATGGCAGGAATTTCAAAGATATTGTTACAGTTTCGGACTTTTTGACCCCGACATTTTTGAAACCCCTTTGGAAGCTCTTTTTGAAAAAAAAACTTTAGGACTAAGAAATCCAATGTTCAAGGTCAGCTAGCAAACTCACCTTGCTGCACAATGCAGAGGCGTCGTCTTCTTGGAGTTGTCCCACACGTGAGCCGTCGCATTGTGCCTCAGAAGCAGCTTCACAATATGGCTGTCCGAGTTCAGACAAGCCAAATGCAGCGGAGTGCGCCCAACTGTGTCCCTTACATTTACGTCGCACTTGTAGGTGGCGAGCAGGCGATAGACGGCCGTGACGTCTAAATTCCAGCAAGCTAGGAGCAGAGCTACGTTGAGAGTGGCATCGCAATTTTCTGTCCAAATAAACAAAGTATTTCTATGGGTGAGCTCGTTGGAAATTATCTTACACACCATCGAACTGGCCGACGTCGAGCATTTCCTGCGCGCGGTCGGCGTTAGGGAGGGTCGAGAGAGTGAGGCCGATCTCACAGGCGTTCCAGATGTCCAGATCCTCCCTCACGTAGTGGGGCTGGGCGTTGGAGGTGGTCACGGGATTGCCACCCCCCGAGCCCTCGCTGGAGATGCTCTTCCCGTCCTCATCGTCGTCCGGGATGCTGAGTGGATCCGTCCAGTCCATCGACTCGAGCTTTATGTAGTCCGACTCCAGGGCGATCTACTCTTCGTGAATGGCGTCCACAATGCACTTTTCACTTGGCGTCTTAAAAATAGCAAATTGAGTAATTTATCGGTAATTTAAAGGCGTTTCTGCGCCTTTGATCTAAATGCAGTTTCGCAGAACCGTGCAAATGATGACAGGCATTTATCACATATTGTCCCACAGAAACAATAAACACCCGATCTCTAGAATGTGTATCACTTTTCCGAGACGAGGGCTGGCTACTTCGGTCTGACTTGGCCGAGAGTCGCGGATTAACTAATTATTTTCCATTTCCATGAGCTGAGAGAGGTGATCTCTGCAAGATGATCTTCACGCGTATGAAAATGGTTTTCCATTCAAGCATGTGGTAGCAATCGGACTCTCGTGTGCTGAACTGGAGCCGACGATGAAAGTTAAATAAACACTGTAAATTAGAAGATAAATGCCCCGAAATTACATTGGCAAAAACTTGTGATTTCTATGAAGTCGGTCAAGGGTTGATGGGCTAATTAGTGCTGGTATCAATGTTAGAATAATTTCCTGAGCGATTGAGGAAAGGAAGTCTGGTGGTCTAGAAAAGATGAAGTCTGGAAAGTCTCGTATTACGAGCCTAATTTTTTTTCTGACTTCAAACTATCAAAAAAGATTTTATTCAATTCAAAAATGAGGTAATCATTGGTCTTTCAATTGGAAATAAAATTACATATCCTTTTAGCCTTTAACACCCCAATTGGGTCCCGAAATAATTCGCAAAAAGAAAATATGTGAAAGCATTCTCGATGAGTATTAAAGATTTCTCATTAAATCTGTTTGTTGACCGTGAAAAGAATAGCATTCAATTTGAGACGAGAAAACTATCGACTTCCATTGAGGACTGCTAAAATAACACCTGGAAGCTATCTCCTCACATAATTATTTTCCATAATGAGGTGACGAAAGACCTCTCATTTTCCTCATTGATGACTAAGACCAGCCCAAATACCGACAACTGACGAGTCCATCACCCGAAACTCACCTTGAACTGCTCGAAGGGGAAATCAATCATCTTCTCCAGAAATTCCAGAATCGAAAGAAAACAAGGTTTGTGTATTGAAAGAATTTTATTTGCTGTCGTTAGTTTATTGATCAGTCTTTTCAGAAATTGGTGGTTTAGAAATTGTTTTTTGCTGCGTTTCAGCTCTTTTCGACTAGTTCTCGGACATTTTCTTACATTCAACCCTGTACAAGTCACACTTATTCTCAACTATTACATCGCCTCTTACGTACAAACAGTGGTTTGGGGTGAGGAAAGGCTTCCTCAAAAGGGAATGTAGCTAAATCTTTTGGTATACTGGGGAAAAACGGTTAGCTACATTTGACACTTGTCTCTCTAGTCTACAGTACATGGTTTTCGTAACCTAGCCTAATGGTGTCTCCGATGTCCCTCCGCATGTTGTCCCTAGGTTAGGCTTTGGAATTGGTAAGACTTTGTGATGTTTCTGAAGATTGACTTTCGACTAGATGTAATTTCGAGTTTCAAGTGCTGATTTGATTTGACTTTCCGCAATGTTCTCATCGTTCTGATTTTCCGCATTTGTAGTTTTCTTCGTTTTGAATGATTTTCTTCATGTGTATTTTCCGCATTAGATTTCGTTTTCCGCAGGGTTTGGTTTTCCGCATTTGTTTCCTTGATTCAAATTTTCTCAATAGTTTTTGGGTTGATATTTTCCGCAATAGATTTTTGTTGAAATGATCCGCAATAGATTCGTTTGAATTTCTAACTTAAAATTTGTTTTTCCGTGGCGTTTTAGACATCGCTGTTGTGCTGACTAATTGAAGAGTTTTCCGCAGATTGGAATTTGTAGCTTTGGTTGCAATACTCAAGATGACTTCTCACATATGAACTTAGAATTTAGATGTTGGATACTACTGTCAGTGTGACTCTAGCTCCGATAAATACAGTTAAGGTGACTTCTTGGACATAAACTAAGATGCTCGTGACTCTGACAAAATTTCCCTCCGTGTAAGTGCAGTAAGTGGACGCAACGGTGCTCTATAGCTTTCACAGTTTCCCCATTCAGACTCCGATTCTCCACACGCTCTCAAGATCAACATTCGATATGGATGAACTACAATCCATATAACGAACGTCCCTCCGCTCCTTCCTGTCCCTCGTTGCGCCTGGCTCCACTGACCGTTCCCGCGTCGCAGGCATCCTCTGACCCTCCTCCGGAAGACCGCCAAGACTCAACCGCTCGTCCACCGTTGCACCTGTCTCCCCTGACCATTCCCTCGTAGCAGGCATCCTCTGACCCTCTGGAGGACCACAGACTATACCCCACGTCCCTCGTTGCACCTGGCTCCACTGACCGTTCCCTCGTAGCAGGCATCCTCTGCGCCACCCCTAGGACTGTACCGGAACTCGGCTCTACATACAGGAACCTCCTCTCGGGCAGGTATCAAACTGTCATGGACTAAGACGACAATAGATGGAAGCGAATTTGGATTTGACCCTCTGAGTACTGGACTGGAACACGTTTTTGGAACAAACAGTAGAAGCCTGGACATCAAGACTCTACTGCCGAAGACTGCTGACTTGATTTCTCTCTTGTCTGAAGACTCTCGCGATGACCTCGTTGCTTATACTGACGAACAGACTAGACCTGGACTTCAAGATCTTTCTGTCGAAGTGCCCTTCTTGGATGCCCTTGTGCAGAGCTCGATACGAAAAAGTGGGCAAGGCTGACTCTCGGTGAAACTCGAACGCGATGTGACTCTCGGATGACGATTGCGCCTCGAAGACCCTGGACATGACCGTGACTGTTACTGGACCCCGTTTTGGCAAACTGCTGGTGACAATTTGGAAGACTAACTCTGCATTCGAACCCCACTCGCAGGAACTGGACTTGGTTCACCCCGTTTCGATGGCCGAATTCACGCTCTCGCACGCCGACGACTGCTGGGAAACTGTCTATCACACGCACCGCACGCAGAAACTGCTCCCGGATATTGCTATCTAGTGATTAAGCTAAGCTTGCGTCCAATATGTACTTTTGCTTCTGGTATAGCATGAGTAAAGCCGAAATGTGCTAAAAGTAAAGTTAGTGCGGCCTCCCGTCGCTCCGGGATTGATAAAGGCGGTAAGTTTAAGGCACCTTGTGTCTGATCCGAACTCTAGAGCGCACCCCTTCACACCGTTATCCTCGAAGCCGCCGCAGTTTTGGAGATTTAACTACTATATCTGGAATGACTCAACGGTTGTGTTGGCCCCTAGCAGGGGATCGTTACGAAACAATGAAAGTTACTGTCAGGTTTCCGATTCGTCTCGATTTAGACTTGTCTGGAGGCTCCCAATGTGGAGGAAGGAGGTAATTTCTTTTGATTCGAAATGAAGGCATTTAACATACTGTGTCTGAAACGATTTAAAGAAAAGGTCTGGTTCTGTCGCTGCTGGGTCGTCGCCTTTCTTTCAGATTCAATAACGGCTGAAATGATTTGGAGCTCCTGTGGAGCGTTAGCTCAATAATGAACGAATTTGCCTGTTTCGACTGAAGCTTTTCCAATTTTTGCTCTCATTTGAGAAGTCTGCAAAACTCAAGTTTGTCTGGTTTCGGTCCCTCTGTGTGGGGTAGGAGGTAACTTATCGTAGGTCTGTTTTCCGCAATTTCCGTGACGTTTTGTCTTTTATGTAGAAGAAGTGACTGCAAAAATAACCAAAATACGTTTCCCTCGGGGGGTAGGCAGGGTAAATTAAGATGAGCAAGAGTACCGTGTGGCTGGTTTCTGGATTCTGACTGAGCCTCCGATGGTTCTTTTGGCAACTTGTGTACTTTTAAGGTACTACAAAAGTGATAAACAAAATATTACCCCTGGGGAGGGGGAGGAGGTTATGAGTTAGGAGAGGTTAGAAATTACTCATTTTCAATCTGATGTTGCAGAAGTCCAATCTCACGTTTAGTATCAATTTTCCGTCTCCAGTTTTCCGTTATCTCTCAAACATGCGCTAAATAGCCTTGTTCTGTAACAAACATAAAACGATTTTCGGAATCCCCTTTCAGAGGGGCAACAGTTCAAACTCATGTTCTGTACTCCCTGAGATTTGCCACTCTCGTCGCAGATTTTCGCAAAGTTCGTCTTCTCAGCATTCACTCATCCTCATGTGAACTGTGTATGTTTTTTCCAAACGATTCCTTCTCTTGACTAGAATGGAAGACTGTGGATTACGCCGACGATGCAGCAGCTGTTCTCCAGCGCACCTTTCTCCTAGGGCCTCCAAGAGACGTGCCTCACACACGTTCCTCGAGTCGTCTCGGGGAAAAACTTGCGTCGGAGGACTTCTCCTCCCACACCCGGACCCGGGACTTCCACGGGCCGGACGTGTGCGAGTTTCCGGGACCCGCGACTGACGACCCGAACGCGCGTCCAGGCCGCCAGCCAGCTTCCTATGGACCACACAGGAGCTCTCTCCGTGCTGCTGAAACAAAAGATAGTCGTTATGCTGGGGCGAATTTACCGGTTGAGCTGATTTGGTGTGTGTCTATTGTGGCTTTTGGTCAACTTATGCTCATACGTTTTGCTTTGCAATTCTGACTGTTCCGAATGACGTTCGAGATGAGATGAGTCGCCTACCAATCGATGACTTTCCGTTCCGCATACCTACTCTTGGCACTGGATCTTTCCAAAGTACCGTTTCTTTCAGTTTTCGGTGGCTTTCACACATTTTTCAACACGTTGGGGGTTAATGATTGCGCTTAAAAATAATAAAACTTCGGTTTGCGTTAGCGTCGAAGCAATTACCGCCACTCGCAAGCCTCAAACAACTAATCTTGACCGTCTCAAACGAAAAGCACGACCACACAGCATCTGATTATTGGGAGTCGGCTGCACCAGCGTGTCCCAGGACGGCGCAAGCGGGATTTGTGAGGGTTCATCAGATGTCAAGTCTCGTGTTTCGTGTGTCTTTTACGTTCGTGCGCTAAACTGAAAGAAACGGTATTTATTTAGCTGTGGAACAAGGAGTCAATCAAAAGAGTTGAAATTTCAAAAATTTAGGTTTATTCATCTCTTAAGAATTATCAGACTTTTTATCACTACGGCTACGAAGGGAGGTATATGCGGCTCAATGTGAGCCAAGTCGGGGTCAAAAATGCAAACATGTATGATATAGGCATATCATATATAAATTACGAACCAATTTTCAAGGACAACACTGCCAGACGACCACAAACCAAGCGCTCGTGAGCTGCTAGGGCCACGGTCGGAATGGTGCATCACTCTCTCATTTGGTACTGTAAATAAAAGCTTAGCATATTAACATGATCACAGGCTCTCGTGTACAATTTCTGCAAATATAAGGGTCGGATTGTGTACGTGTTGGCCTAAGGGGCTGTTCACATATTACGTCACGGTAAAAATCGAGATTTTAGATACCCCCCTGAGTCTGACTGAGTTTGTACTGACTGTCACGGAGCGGCCGACACCCCCCCCCCCCACTTGGACCGTGACGTAATACGTGAACAGCCCCTAACATTAGTTGCTATTTACAATTTCTTTGCGACAATTTTCCCGCGGCAGACCCGTGCGAGAAATTTCTATTTCGGGCTTCTCTCGGAAATGGTCCACTTATAAACTACTCACAGCACTGTCGAGGCGCATTTCGCAACGAGACGCCATCTTTGTGTCTCGACGTTTCCAAGATGGCGGCGCTCGAGAAATTTCTCACACTTTTCTGCGTACAATTTGTTCGATTGCAGCTAGTTTACTCTAACTTGGTGCAGGTTTTTCATGAAATTATTGAGTCCATTTAGTTCAGTAGACCACAAATCGTCGATTTGCTTTCTCTGAGCATCCACCTCTTCCAGGGACAGGGGCGTGGGTTCGCTTCTGCACAATTGCGACTTTATTTTAGCCCACTTTTGTGCGCGTTCTTCCTGCTTCTGCCTCAAATCGTGCTCAGCGCACCGGAGAGCCTGTGTGAGGACGGCCAAGACCCGAAGGTCCTGACCGTGACTCACACGCTTCTTGACGATTTTCTTTGTGCGTACTTTTCGAATCCACTCATTTAACTCCTCGGTTTTGTTATGATAATTCGCAAATTTTGATTTATAGTCGCGATTGCGTGAGTTTACCATGCTTTAACTTTTACACACCTTTCAATAGCAGGTACTGCTGCCGACTTTCTAATTTTTGGGGTCACACTTTAGTGCACAAAGCTCAGTGAGCTATTTTAATACGCAGTAACAGCTAGTGGCAAGCACCAAACTCAACGAGAACGATCACCAGTCTGAGCTTCGGCTTCCCCGAACGCCGCTTTTATACCCAGTCGTGAATGAGCGAGGGATGTTCATCCGCCTGACACCAGAAAATAGTTCCTTCGTAGTTTCCTTAATTTTGAGCATTTTCGACTGAAACTTTGGCATATTCTTCAAACCTTAAAAAGCAGTTTGAAGAGCCAACATAATTTTTTGAAAATTATTTGGAACCTCTGAAAATAGAAAATTTTGAAATAGTACAGTTCCTGAGCTCGTATGAATTTAACGTACTTTTCCCATGAGTGCGAGTGAGAGGCTCGAGGAGAAAGAGAAAACCCGATTGTCGTAACCTCGGAAATGTTGTTCGTTCATTTGCATCTCTGTGTGGGTAACAATTGTGGAAAAACACGATTTTGGCAAAGTTTTCAGCTTTTTTCCCAACACGCCGAAGCAGTTTTAAAATCGGAAAGGTTGGTGCATGCACAAAAGAAAAGATGTATTGGATTTGCCGAGGTTTCTCCAGTGAAGCAAAAATAAGTGGATCGAAGTCGCCATGAATATGTTTTATCAGCTGTTTTCTTGTCCCGTTTTCGTGTGTGTTGGAATGACGAATCGTGTTTTGCTGCATTGTCCCAGAACACTGCGTAATTTTAATTATCTCTCAAATTGTTATTGCAAAGGTGTCAGGCCATATTTAGTCCGTCTCTTGCCAAACTGCCATTTCACGCAGAAACCTGTTTTCATGCAAAACGCATCCTGACTCAACGTCTTTTGTTCATTGTCTTGTCTCGTCGGCTTGATATATGCAAGAGAGATGGTTCATTTTGCCTAGAACTTGCTCGAACACGTCTCGGTATGTCATTTTCAGGAAAAACCACAATCGACTTCTCGTTCTCATTTTCGAATATTTTTTTCCACGTCTTTTTAGTGCATTTTCATCAATTTTGAAAAAAATGCACTTATATGTCCGATATGTCCGTCCGTCCGAGTCGCAAAGGCTCCGAAACTACAAGAGCTAGAGACCTGCGGATTTTTGCATATTGTCTTGTATGGTCTGGAGGGTGGTGGAACTACTTTGGTTTTTCCGAAAAACTGCCTGGGGGGTAGTTAAGGGGGTTTTTCTGTTGTATGAAAGTTCCATATACTTTGTCCGATTGAGCTGAATTTTGGATATGTTATACATCATGTCAAATCTAGCAAATCATAGAACACATATATGACCCTATCACTTAAGGGGGTGGGATGAGAGGCCTCCGAAGGGGGGAAAAATTTAGTTGCTCCGATTGAGCTGAAATTCAGAATGGTCATGTAAAATGACAAAATAAGCAACTTTTATTTTGGGTTGTGGTCTCAAAAATATAAAATAACGGACTCTGGGGGTCAATAAGGAGCCACCCAAGACTTCCCCTTGGCGAACTGAAGAGCAAAATTTCAAATTCAACCGATTGAGCTGAAACTTTGCCAATTGTTAGATGGTATTAAATCCAGCAAAAAACAGTTCTACAGTAAGCCTCTATGACCTAAGGGTGTGAATCTGAGGGCTCCCAAAGTTTGCATGAGGCGGAAATTTTCTAACTCCAACTGAGCTTGAACTTGGGCAAATGTTAGATGATATGAAATTTAGCAAAATATCCTTCTACATTAAGGCTCTATGGCCTGTGGGATCAAAGTCAGGGGTCCAAAAATTTCTGCAGTGATGGAATTTGGGAAAAAAAGATTTTCTCTTTGACTCAATTTTTGCAACAAAGCGAATTGAAAATGCACTCAAATGCGTTCGTCCTCGACAAAGCTTTAAACATGTTTTTTGTATGAGAACGATGTTAGTCGAAAGGGAATCAAGGCTTTAGCTCAAAGCCAGACATGAGGAGAATTTTTTTTTCTAGCCTGTTTGTACCAAATTCCAGCATCTCTTGTAGCCTTACTCCTGAATAGAACTGGCTTAAGGTAAACGTAGAATCAGTCAAGTTTCAGAGAAATTTGGTTCAAGTATCCAGAAAAGGTTCTCACCCTCGTTTGTCATTCACGAACAAGAACAGGGTTTTGGGAACATCTGCGCCCTTGAAAGACCCCTCGCGACTCGCGAATAAAACGTGCACTTTTGGGTTTTTGAAGCTGCTTTTTATTTTCCTCTTCTTACACATTATATTTGTATCCATCGTACATAATATTGTTGTACTCCTTAATAGAAAACTTATAACATAAATATCGTTACCATTTATAATGTATGCACTCTTCTTGCATATACGTTTGATAAAGTAGTAAAAAATTAAACTTCCTTTGAATTTGCAATCTGATGAATAAAATATATATAGCAGCAACTCTACGATATACTCTATAACTACATTTCTCTTCTTCTCTTACGTGCCTACAGTTATTGAGGTACTCTCTACTCTTATTATGCAATGGTGTGAAATCACGAAAATCGCAAATTAGCCAATTTTATCGAAAAATATCGTGAAAATATATACTTGACTCGTAACGCTAGATACTTAATTACTCTTTGCAAGTTTTGGGTTCCCTTTGTTTCTCATGTGTAATTAATTTTTTTGTTTCGTTTTTAAATTTTAGTATCGCAAGTGGTGCCTTGTTTTCAGAAAACAATGCACTTCTGTCACATATTTGTGTCACATTTTTACATCGATAGTGTTTTATCATATATAATATCCAAGATTTAGCTTTTTCTCGTGTTTGTGGCTGTGAGGTAGTTTCATTTTGTTTCAATTTTATCTTTCTCCTATGGCTTTCCCTAAAAGAAATACCCTGAAGCAGTTGACTCGAATGTATGGCAACTCCGAAGTGAAGCGTCGCCTTAAAATTTTTGTGCCGGAAAATATAGATGTCGAACTTGGATTCGGGTCGGAAGCTATGGTTGTGAATATTTTAACTTAGTAGAACTAGATATTACAGGTATTATGGGTGTGTGTGTTTTAAATTTAAAAAATCACAGTTAAGTTCTCCTATTATTCACAGAAATAAAACTTCTTTTGGATGACTTACGACTACAATTCAATTTTGACGTGGCGTGTTGTGGCGTCCCGCAAGGATAGATGAGCCAGGACGACTTGGGGCCGCGCACACGTCTTTGATATTCTAAAACTTAAATTAGGAAGGCTAAACGTAACATGAACATGGCAATCTTTCTCGAGTTTGGCTCGTTTTCCAACGACCAGCGCCGAGAATGCATCGAAACCATGTGATATTTTGCAGGAAAACGAAAACGGTCCAAATTTAATGCAACAAAACCAAACTCCTACGTGGCTACTGAATCAACCCTATTGCTAGAAATCGGTACAAAAATAACTATATCGTAAGGCTACAGCTAATTTCCACAGAACACGACTTATTTTTATTCTTTTCCTTTGAGTTTTATTGTTTTTTCTTTGCTTTTATTTGGTTTTTTAAGGATAGTAAGGTTCGAATTGTAAGGTGAATCATTAGAATTTTGGGAAAAGGTACATTTTTGTAAAAGCATTTTTAAAGCGCGATTTTTGGTAATAACGAAGCTCTCTCAGGGCTCAACGGATGGTTAAATGCACATTCAAGTTTGATACATTAAGAGAGGGTGTAGAAGAGGGGTGTGCACGGGGGTTACAGAGACACTGAGGGACCTTGCAGACGTGATAACCGCCCCCTGCCGTCATTCAACCGAACTACTGGCAGTTGGTGAGTTGAACTTTTGATTATCTATGGAACATTCTTGAAACCTGGTTACCCTCGACTTAGCTTTTATCATCGACGAACCCCCTAACTCTACTCAAGCCCATAATTTGTTACTCTACGACTTGTTCTTTACTCCAATAGGTGAACATGTTAGTACCTGAGAACATTTAATATGTGAATTTCTACTGCCCTTCACGAAAATACACAAATGAGCTGGTAATTTGTTAAAACAACTAAGACTTTCAAAACTCTTCAATTGGCATACCCTAAAACGACCTTTAAACCTTTTCTCTTATCTTTGATCTTAACTCCTACTCTTCTTTACTTGCTTCACACGAGGTTACCCCTTCAACTTAACCGTATTCTCTTACATCAAAGTAATATAAAAATAAATTAGATGTGAATATGTTGAATGTTGCAGTCTAGGTGTAATATTGTTGAAAATCCTGAAAACGAGGGGGTTAGAGGGTCGCTAGGGCAGACAGAGGGGCTCTTACTTCTTCCAAGGGCGCAGCTGAGGCTCCGGTTTTGTATTTCTCCAGGGCCGAGTTGACGTACTCTGTCGTGTTTCCGGCAATTTTTAGCTCTGAAAGAGACAAGTTAGTTCCCAATGGTCTCGGAGAAACCCACAAGTCTTACTTGTAGCGTGTTTGGCGATCTTCTCCGAGTGCTGCTGGAACTCCTCCGCGTTCTCCCCCTGCTTTGTCCACTTGACTGCCAGCAGTTGCTTCATCTGTTGGATGCCGTTGAGAAGTCGTTCTGTGGAAGGAAGAGAGTTAGGCCTTTTTTCGAGACACCAAAGACATAGAGACTCAGAGACTAGAGGGGGGAAGAAAATGAACTTTATGAAGTCTTTCGTGGGGTTAAAGCTCCCTTTACTCACTGTGTTCCTGCTCCAGGCCGAACAGCTTGATCTTGTTGGCCTCGTGCTGGGCCTTCTTCTTCAACCTGCAGGCCCTCGACGCCAGCTTGTTCTTCTCCTTTCGCGTCTTTGGTCGCACGCTGAACGGCAACTCGCTGACGGGCGTCATGTCATTGATGACGCGTCCGAGCTTGTCTAGCTCCTTGCCAATCGTGTGGAGTTTCTTTGGGTTCGGGGTCAAGTCGTTTCCGTCGCCTTTGCGGGCCTTTCCACTATGCTAAAATCACACATGCCATTAGTACCTCCATCACTGAGCTCCAGGGGGTTTCGGAACTCACCTTTATTCCGCGCACAGAGCAGTTCGGGCTGAATACGGGATCGGTGATTTCGTTGAGAACGTGAGGATCCTCCTGCAGGGTCTTTATGACCAGCCGCTGGCCCTTGGGTCCCTTGGCCTGGACGTTGTACTGCCAAAAGTACCGCTTGCTTTTCGAGTTACCGTGAGCTCCGCCTCCATTCGATGGGTTTTCGTTGTCTGAATCTACAATGGGAAAGGTTGTCTTAGGAAGGCTCTTGGGAAGAATTTTTAGAGAAATTTTGGAGGACATCTCTCAAAAACTCACCATTATCCGACGAGTAGTCGTCATAGTGCTCGTCGCTGTCGTCGTCGGAGTAGCCCTCGTCTTGCGAGAAGTCTGGTGCCTCGGGGCTCAAGACGCCGCCGGTGCTGAGGGACGACGTCGAGCCTGCTTCTGCGAGACTCCCTAAAAGAGAACGGCCAGCGTCATCTATGGCTTGCCAATCGGGAACTGGGGATTCGCAATTACCAGTTGAGAGGAGGTGCGGGCGCGGTTCTCGTCGCTGCCAGATCTGGTCGAGGCCGAGGTGAGTGGGGGCCGAGGACGAGAGACGCGAGGCGGCCGAGGGATGCAGGCTCGCCATGAGCTTTCTGTTGACTGGAGCTCCGGGACTGACTGCCGGCCGACTGCCCCCGGGTACGGACTGACCCAGATGGCGCTCTCTCCGATACTGCAGAGCATCGTTCTTCTTCATCAGCAGCTCGTGCAGCGTCGTGTACTTGGGATTGTGCTGAACGACACCCACATTTCCGGAATTGGAGGGCGCGAAATAGGTCGAGTTGGAGGGTGGGGGCGTGACTGAGCTGTGGGTGGAGGCGAGGGGTGACGGGGAGCCGTGGCTGTTGTTGAGGGAGGAGTTGGTGGGCGTCGGGGACTGGTACTGCTGACTCTGGAGATCTTCGTAGAACCCTGAGTTCGACTGGAGAGAGTTGTTTGGTGTCTGTGGAGTGTTCGAAAAGATCTGGACCGGGACGATGGGGGAGCTCTGAATGGCACTGTTGACGCCGCCAAAGTGAGAGTCCAGGTGAGTCATCTGGGGACTCAGCTGCTCGGCCGCGATTATCTCGTCGATGTTGAGGAGATCCACGTACAAGTTGTCGCCGTTCAGCTCAGCCAGGGTCGGGCCCTGGATCAGATCTGCCTTGTCCACCTGGAAAATGTCCTCCTCCTCCATCAGGTACTCCTGCTTCGTGGCGATGGAGCTGTTCTGGGGACCGTTGAGATCCGCCCAGGTCGAGTTGAGAGCCACCTCGGGGCTCTGGAGCTCGAACATGGTGCCTCCCGAGTTGTTTGTTGTGTAGTTGAAGTCTTGGACCAGCTGCGGGGACTGCGAGGTCTCCAGCTCGAACACGTAGTCTGACAGATCCGCGAGGATGCGGTTGTTGGCGGCGTTGCCCGACCTCTGGGGGATCGGCATGGAGGCCGTGGTCAGCATGGGGTTGTTGCTTAGCGAGTCCATTTCTGCTAAGAAGTTCTGGGACAGTTGATTATTCTCTAGCTTTATGCCGTTCGATATCAAGTTGTTGTCATAAAACTCTGGGGGCGAAAAGTAATTATGATGATCCGTCATGTTGGGTAATCTGGAAGGAGAAGAAGAATTGCAATTTATTTGATGTCAGGTTCAGGCTCTATTTTGGATGCCAAAAATTGAGTTAAAAATTGGAATCTTTTTAGTCATTTCATTTAACGCTCGTTTGAATAAATTTTACACCCCACAAAGCCATTAAGTTTTTACTGCCACCAAGTCGAGACTCGCTCGGTTCTTCACCTTAACCTTCCGAGATCGTTGCTCTCCACTCGAGTCTCGCCAAAACTAAGCAGTGTCGCGTTTTTTTGCGAGGTTTCTAAACCCCCAATATCGCATTATGTAAGTGTGCTAGTTGGCTTTTTTCCGCTCCCTCACACGGCACACCAACCGGTCGCGATTTCGGATTTTGCGAGTTGATTCGCGCGTTTGTTTCGTACTCGTTCTGCGCCAACAGCCTTGGGCAAGTTTATTAACACTTCTACACATGTTCCTCTCGCGGCTTTTGCACTGAACTCTTGATCATGTGTGTTTGTATTCAGCTTAATGGTTCCCATTCCGATCGTTTCGTTTTACTTCCTCATGACTTTGAAAAAAATGCGAGATTCTAAAGCAAGTGGGGCAAAAACGATGATGATACCGGCAAGGTTAGGGGTCGAGAGACGTCTGGCTCCATTGTGTAACAGACAAAGTCGTAGATTTTCCCAGAATCACGAGCTGATAAGAAGAGGTGATGAGGTTTGTGGCGCGAAAAGTGAGAAACTAGTTCAGTCCAGTCTGATAGGACGAGCCTTCACTTCTCGTTTGTTTGCGAACATGGTTTGAACTTAACGCAAGCCAATTACGAAGCGAAAAACAATAACAGAAACTTTCCGTCCATTTTTTATCGGCTGTTTGTCCACCAGTTGCTTATATGTTTAGACCCTCGTGGAATTTTCTGCAAAACAATTTCACAACAAGTGCAATTTTGCGCCACTCGAGTCATCACGAGGTAAACAATTCTAGAGAAGCGACAAAACATATTTTGCAGGGGATTCACACCTTCTGCTGAATCGCAAACTATTCTTAGAACCATGAATGGCGTCGGATGTCATAAAAGAGCCATTTTCCACATCACATCCCCAATCAACGGTCCCTCCCACGAGACCTTGGACGCACCCTGGGCACGTCTTCGACACGCATCCTCCATTGACGTCACGCAATCAATAACTTTTATCGCTTTCTAGCCCAAAACATTGATGTAGGTCGGCACACAGACGCATACACGAGCGTGGAAAATTTCCACTCGCTGGCAAAAAACGCGGCCTTGGAAATTTGCGTCGTCTCGCTAGTCAGCTCTTCGCCCCCATTTCATGAGATGGGAGACAAAAGGAGATTTAACCCTCTTCAAACCTTCTGCTAATTTTTGAGGAAAAATTTTCTGCCTTCATTGCCCTCTTTGGGAAAAGTTAGGACGGATGTCTTATGAAAAATTTTTGACGTTTTTCTTACTTCAATTTTCTGTAACTCCCTTACAGTCTTCGACAAAAATATAAGTCGTACATCGCCAGAAAGCCAAGTAGCCAACCTAAAAGAAGTCCTGAATGTTTTCCCTCGAAATTCAAAATTTTCAGTTTTTGTCCAAAAATCTCCAAGTCACCCAAACTCCCACTTTACGGTAAAGGGTTAACTCAAGATATTGAAGCCTAATCGGTTGGAGAAAGCAATAATAAAGCTCACTCTCATACATCTATATTGGATTGTGACGCTGGGAAAAGTTTGTTGACAAACACAGGCGTCAAAATGGGGGTGAGCGGGGGAGTAACGCACACGCGTGGGAGGGTGGAGGTTTGGCGGATGTGGGCGGTGGAAAACTTTCACGCGTAGATTTTCTGCGAACCCCGTGTTACCATCGTCTGGCTGCGAGCTGTCAAAACATCCGAAACGAGCCACTTTCTGGAGCTCACTGGGTTGCAAATGCGACGGCACGTGCCGTATTTTAATGTGATTACTAATAAAAAGCAACAAACTTGCACTTGCCACCAGCTTCTCTCGGCATACTTATTGCTTGGGTTTGAAATCACGCTTCGCCTATAATCAGACACACACGCCTGCTGCAATTTATGAACTGCAGTTGCAATTGGGAGCTACAAAGTATCCGTTATTGAGATAAGAAAGATTGCAGTTGTCTCCGAAGCTGCGATCGGCTCGAGTGTTTTTATGGACTGCCGATTTACGAGGCGGTTCGGTCGCTAAGACACGTTTAGCACTTAAATTTTATGGCTTTCATGGGTGAGAAAGAAATTAATATTTTATGGCTACTCTTGCTTTCTAAGAGCCTTGTTTTCTAGCAGCTTCTGGGGCAGTCCGGCTTTTCGCTATTTTTTCCGAAAAACTTTCTAGAATTTTTTCTGATAAAACTTTTTCAGAACTTTTTTTAACTTAAAAAATTATACCCAAAAATTCTTGGAACATTTTTATGGGTCCTCTTTTTTGCCAAAAATTATTCTTCCAATTTCCTAAAATCACAACAACAACTTCCCTGTTTTTGAATGGATTTAGGTCGCTCAGAAACCCAATCTTCTAAGCATAAACAAGTTTTCCGCATTTTCCGCAGAAGAAAGTTCTTTGTACGCGAGGTGGCTGGCCTTGGGCCAATGAAAAACAACACGCAGAACTCGATAAACTTTGCCCCCTTCAAGTCGTCATCGTAGCTCGCGTTTCTGAGTTCCATTTGAAGAAGACAAAATCGATGAAAGAAACCTCGCCCCACCCCAGAGCCTCTCTTCAAACAAGTTTGTCGACCGAGAACGAAAAAGAGGAGAAAGGCAGTGCGAAATTAAATTTTTCCACAGCACTCGTCGAGAAAACGATAAGTCTGGAAACCAACTGACTCACGCATGTTGTTCTCGCATCAATTGGCCGCATTAAAAAAAAAAAGTTATTTACGTTGTTGGAGCAGACTATCGCATCACTCTTACGCAAAGTGACGCACAAATTTTTAATCACAAGACACACCTCCAAGACGATAGCCTAGGAGACAATAAATTGGTCGCAGCTCCCAGGTCGCTCGGGGAGATCTTAATGGGCGCCACATTTTAGTGTAAATAAGGCAGTTCTGCGGTGATTAAGTGAGCTTTAGAGTGAAACGTTTTGAAGCGCTCGACTCAATGGACGGGCACGTTGGGGCATGGAAAGTAATAACAAAATAAACAGAGAAGAAAAATAGTAACAATCAGCGTCCAAGGTCACACTGCTTGTATCGCGCGCCAGTGTCTGTGGCTGAGTGCCCATTATTTACTCACATAAATGCGGAACACCGCGTGCGATAACTACACGTACCGTGGGTGTGAGTGCCGGCTCTCAGGCTGACGTCACATGTTTTGATTCGCGTTCGTATTCATGAGTTTTGTTTTGATGAGCTGTGACTCGGCGAGAGCTTGCTTTGGAAAAACCAGCAGTAAGTCGTGTTCAAGGTCAAAAGTACGGACGCCACGTAGAACCTGGTCTAGCGGCAAATTCTTGTTTTCTTTCTGTAAAGCCCTTTTTATCACTAGGAGGCCCATAAAAGTCAATAATTTGACCATTCTAGGCAAATTTTTTTATTAAAAAGTCCGAAAGTCCAATGTCTGGAATTTTTTGGCAAGAATCTTTAGTCGTCTTTCTTCAGGACATTGTATTTAAGTCAAAGTCTAATGTGCTTGTACTAACTTTAAAAGCCAATTTAATTTTGTTTACCAAGTTTAACATCAATTTCATTTATTTCAAGGTCAATTTAAAAGCCGAATAATTTTTGGATACCGTTTGGGTACTGTTTAGAGCAGAAATCCGGCATTAAGAGAAAATAAAGCAATAAATTAAAGGCTTTTCTGGCTGTCAAAACATTCTGTTCCGCCCGATAAAAATTACAGAAGGTCAATCTCCTAAAATTTCATCCGCAGCAGTTTAGAATTTTTTTCTAATCTCTGAAACGAGTCTGAAATCGCAGAATCAGCTCACATGTGGGCGTATTTGGCACATCAACTCGCCCTAAAGGCCCGAGATAGCGCTCTTCCTTATATCTACGTCGTCATTTTTTAGCTATTTAAAGACATTATGGGAGGGTGAGCCTCCAGTAGCGCCCTTTCCACTCTGACGCAGCCGAAGAAGCACTCAGGCATACGATATCGTCCTGCCATTCACAGCGAGCCCACGCAAGAATCAATTAATCAAGTCCGTCGTCCTTGGAGCTGTCACTTCCAAGCAACATCTTTATCAATTTCGCCATGAGACCCATTGAAGCTGATACTTGCCTCGCAGAACAAATACTAACATGGGAGATGTTGTTTTGGTAGGTGTGTCACACACCATTCATGCATTCCGCACCAAAACAATCGAGTCAGACTATGTACGTCCACGTCAAGAGGCAAAGACGCCAGTCGCGACACAACAAACATGTTTTTGAGATCCCAAAAGCACACCGCCGATATCAAGAGGTTTTTGCGCAAATCTAAGGACGTTTCTAGAGTTGGACTATGACGAAATCTCGACGAACTGTTTCATCAGCGAGCAAGTGCGATAAGATGCGTGCGATAAAGCGGCAGGAAGGGGCGCTTTCGCCAATTTGTCGCTCTTCAGGAACTCTAAGGAGTAGGGTGACCATAAATGGCCGGAGTGAAACTAGGGAATTTAACCAAAAATATAAGTGAAACTTTTATTCTTCGAGATTTCAATTTTTTGGGAAGCAAAAATATTAAAAATATTTTGAAAGGATTTGAAATCCAGCCCAGAATTGCCAGGTCCCGGGAACTAAGAGAAAGGCGGGGGGGGGGGGGGGGGCGTATTGACCCTTCCAAGAAAATTTAGATACGTCTTATATCTTCTACGTTTTAGTGTCTTATAGCTATCTTAAATAAAATGAAGGTTTTTTTGAAATTTTCTTCAGAGTATATTTATAAGATAGTTTGGTTACTGAATGTATTTAAATTATTGTAATGATCTTGATGTACCTAATATTTAGTTGAAGTACCCCAAAAGGTAGAATCTCTAAAAAAATTGTTAAATAGCTGTTTGAAAAAACAAGGGAATTTTAACCACGGCACCAGGACAGAAGGCCAAAAATCAGGACATGGTCACCCTACCAAAGGGGCGCCTGATTGAGGAAATTCGACAAATTTGCTTTCGAGACCGCTTAATTCGCCTTGATGGAATCTCAACGGCTTTATTTGGGCTGCAATCAAATCAATTTACGTTTATTAGGTCATCTCCGATTGTGCAAAAGTCCGTCATATTTTTAGCGACTCCAATTAGCGCTCGCAGGTCACAAAGGTTCACGATTTTCCGTCAAAGCTTGCCTCGAACGTCAGAAGCCCGAGCACCTGCAAAATGTTTGCCCGTCCTGACGACATTGTACAGTTTGTGGAGCTGAGCCACACACTCGCTTGCCATGTGATACTTTCGTCACACGAACACCAGCTTTTGAGGCGAAAAATAAAAACTATTTCTTGATGACTTGCTTCTCAAGTTTCAAGGTTCACCAGGCTGCCATGCGACCGGCATATGGGTGGCATGTCGCAACCCCGACATCCGGTCGCTGGCAGGAGCTGACATGCGTTTATCGGAAAGTAACCGTGTTTTGAGAGATTTTGCCGCTATCTTATCGCTCCCACAAGGAACCTGCCGAATTCTAGTTTGACCTCAATTTTTTGAAAAATGTTGAGCGCTTTTTCGCGGGTGCAAATTTATTATCAAGCATGTGTTGCGCGAGCGCTCCTCAAATCTCGGGGAATATTGGATTGGGGTCAATTGTATCAGTCTTTCTTTCTAAAAATTTCAGAAAAATAACTCTTTGAACATTTCGGAGTCAGAAAAAAATTTTTTAAAGCAACAATAAAACTTCAAGATTTCACTTTTTTGTTCAGAGATTTTTCAAAAAAATTTTACAAGAAGAAAAATGCTTAAAAATCCAAAGAAGTTTTTTTGGTGCTTAAAATTTTTAAGGTACAGAAAAAAATAAAATTTATCCTCCTCTCAGACAGACAGACAAGTTCCCCCAAGGCAAAATTTTGCCCACAAATCGTCTGCAGAAAACTCAAGATCACGGCTTTGCACTCTGTTCTGACTTTTTCCGGCCCAGGCTACGCCTTATCGCAACATTTACTAAGTATTTCGTCATGCGAGCGACTGAGCAAATCAAATTAAGACTCCCGAGCGCTGCAGATGAAATTTGATTTGTGCACAATCGATGAATGGACTCGCTCGCCCCCTTATCAAGACCCACAACCATTCTCGCACTCAATCAGCGCATGCTGCTCTGTTTATATTCCGCTCCGAGCCCCCCCTAACGTACTAATTGATGGCTCTGCTCAAGGTCTTTGACAGCAGTACACTGGCTGCTATTTTTGGCCGTCTCTTCTGGCTGCCATGAAAGTAAAAAGTCAATGTGTCACGAAGAGGCGTAAAAATAGCGCCCGAGAGGCGATCGATCCGCGAGCCGAAATCGGCAGCTAGCGATTCCCTTTGTTTTTCCGTCGCAGAATCTAATTGTTCGCAGGTATTTTCGTTCGAGCTCGCGAACAATGAATGCAATACAATGGGCGCCAATTAATTAGGTGCACACAAATACGGGTAACGGAATTAGACTAATTGTATTTTGCTGTCAAGTTCATGCATGAAAATGTGTCAGCTGAGGGGGATTTTGGACTTTCAGATTTACAGGTTTGTTTACTTTCCGACGAAATGGCCCACTTGTTTACCCGCGAACCCCGACTAGGACCCCATTTTGATAAGGACGCTATCGAAGACGTGCTAATCAAACCATTCGGTATCTTATCTCGAGATTAGAGCCAGTGAAAATAAAGCAATAACCTAGTCATGGCCAGGCGGCGATTTTGGAGCCTTTCCCGCCCTTTTCGGACACTAATACGCAGTTCCTGGGTAATCCAATTAGTCCTCAAGTGCGACTTATCACGCGACAGAGCCTCAGGGGGCTCGTAAACCTCGCGAGAGCCCTCCATTCACCTCTCTTTGTGCAATCAAATCTCGCCTCTCAAGCCGCTTCCGCCGTCATGTGCTCTGGCTAACACAAAGCGCAAAGTTTGTTAACTTTTCTCCCTCGATGCGTTCACCTCGCGGTCGGAAAAATCACGATCTTGTGTGCAGAACTTTTTATCAACGAATAAACACGACTTTATGGCCTTTTCGGACCTCATTCTCCAACACAAGTCACGTGATTGTCATGTCATGGATGATGGGAGCACGAGATGAGGTCGTGGGTGGACGCGAACGAATTGGGACAGCAATTGACAGCACTCGTCAAAACTGTTACGGAACGTGGGGCCTGATAGGGCCGGAGCTGATAAGGCGACACCGAATGGGGAGAGATAAGACCGTGGGATAAATTTCGGCCACACTTCTAAATTTTTTTTTTGGCCAATCTTTTAACCTTTTTAATCACATCAGTAAAACCCTCCTTAACAAATTTGATCTTTTTAACACCACTTAACTCTTTCTGTGACAAAGAACAAAGCTGACATCTGTACAAAAAACATCTCAAAATTCATCTCTTTCTTTAAGAAATTTTCAAAATTTTTTGAAAAATCGGCCAACAAGTTTGAGTGAATTCGCCCACTAAGAGGGTTCAGTACTCTTGGCCAAAAAATTCCAGAAGCTCTGACGATAACCTTTACTGGAATTTCGCCCTTCAGCTCTCCATCTCGTTCCCATTCATCAAAACGCCCGCAATGACGCACCTTCGCCAAATTACCATCGAAATGTTTCATTTATAGGCACCCCAGTCGTCACTTTGACTGATAACCTTCTCTATGAGATATGCTAAACGCCAATTTATACTCACTTCTTATTCAACATCGTGACAAGTAACTCCATCAGAACTCTGGTACGAGCTGCTGCTCTGGGGTATAATCATAAATGGGCTCTCCTCTATCGGATAGGCACGTTCGTTGCGTTTCGTGGCACTCGCACTTAAATATTCACTGATATATCAATATTTAAATAAATTCGATCATTCGATCAGGCAATATTGTGCAACAAGTTTCTTATGCAACTCATCGCTGGAGTGGGGAAGGGCTCGCACTAGAACTCCTAGCGTTCTCTTCACTGCTGCTTCTGACGCTGTCGCGGCCCGAGTGGTGGCGATTGTGTCCCGAATAATGCTTTTATATAACGCAATATTCTACATCAACAAGAAAATGTCTTCTTCCTCCGTATACACGGCTTGTGGTATACACGACACTCGCTCAAAGTTCAATAATCTTTCGTAAATAGCATCTGAAGGAACAATATATAAAAGTGGGGTGGTTGAATCACCGCGCACCCTTCTTCTTTGTGCAAATTCACTTCTTATAGCATGCAGTCTTCACCCTCCGTATTCTGTTTGGATTCCTAGTGGGACATTGCTGTGCTCTCCGTGCTCCGTAATGTTCTGGAGACGCTCAATTGGCTTCACCTAGTTATGCTTCGGTCCCCTACTCTTAATGCGAATCCGATTCTTTACGAGAACGCTCGAGTGTGTATTTGAATCTGGAAGAGGATGGAACTGGGGTGATTACATCATCGGGGTCGGGGTGTCTTTGGACGCGGGTTTCCATATTTTTGTCATTTCTCCGCGCGTCAGGGGTGATTAGGGAGATTTATGGCCAGCTCAGGGGGCAAAAGGTTCCCATGTTCTACGATTTTTTAACCAAAGTCATTACGAAATTCTGAAACCTTTCAAACTCATCAAAAGCTTTTTGATCGAAATATAACTCAGGTTCCACGAATTGCAGATGAAAGGGAATTTTTTGTGCCAAGCAGAAACAGGTCTGGCACGTTTTCAGGGAAAGGTGAGGCCAAACTTTCATGTGCCTCATTTCCATGACAAAAACAAAGGAAACCCCTTTCCCTCGACGTCGGGACGTCGCAGTGGCAAACGTGATTTTCAATTATCTCTTACGCACCTTTTGTGTATATTGGACAATTATTTATGCATCCAGAATGTCGCACAATAACGAGGCCTATTACACATCCGAGTGCAAAGAAATGAGAAGCGAGTCGACCGACAAAAAACTATTTTGAATTTCAATGCACTTTTCTTTACACAATCCTCCTCGTTTTGTTCAACGTGATCGCCGAGTTTCGAGTCTCAGATGCGAGTTACGCAAAGGGAAGAAATTCTTATTATATTCACTTCACCAGTTCCAACTAGAGAGGGATTATTTTACTTCCGTTCACAGCACTCTCCCCTCCTATTTTCACCATAAACAACAGGTAGGCCGAAATTCCTCCAGCTGTTTCTCTTTCCGCAAAACAAAGAAGCTCTATCTGCCGAGTGTTATCAAGCACCTTATTCAAGTATATCACCGCGAATTTTCAAAAATAGTAACAACATCAACAAACTCGTCTGTATGTGTATTTTGATTCTTTCTCACGAACAAGTCGCGCAATGAATAGCAATTCCAACTGGTCTCTTCGACGCTTAATTGAGAACTGAATAAAGAACCAGCCAGCTCTCCGACTCGTAGTAAAGCCGCTACTCACTCACACTACCTCTAAGCACTCGCGGGCAAAGTAATCAATGAATTCGCCATGGTAGTGGTGTTTACGAGCGCATGTGCTCCACGTTCTGAGCCCCCACGTACATCAGCCTCGCGTATGATGAAATAGTTGCGCGAAAGTGAATGCGCAATGTGCGCTTTGTTTGTAAACAACAAGGCATTTTATTGATTTTTTCCGCTCTCGGGCTCTTCTTCGCTACGATGGGCTGCTCCGTCGTCGATTTCGCGTATTGCGAGGAGTCACCCACTCTTCTGTCCGTCTGTCAGGCCGTTTTCCTGTTTCTTTTGGAAGCCATTTTGATTTAGCGGCCATATTGAATTTTTCATCTTGGATCTAGGGACTCTTTTAGGTAGAGGCCGTTTTGATTTTTCTCTTGGTAGCCATTTTGAGTCAGCAGCCATATTGAATTATTCATGACTCGGTAGCTCGAACGTATTGGAATTTTATACGAAGTCCAGGTGGAGGTATTCGGATTTTTCCCTCACTTTTTAGTCCGTCTGTCTGGACGTTTTTTTATTTAGCTTGGCAGCCATGTTGGAACGGCGGCCATATTGAATTATTTATGACTCGGTAGCTCGAAGGTATTGGAATTGCACACGAAGTCCGGGTGGAGGTGTCTGTCTGGACGTTTTGCTATTTAGCTTGGTAGCCATGTTGGAACGGCGGCCATATTGAATTATTTATGACTCGGTAGCTCGAAGGTATTGGAATTGCACACGAAGTCCGGGTGGAGGTGTCTGTCTGGACGTTTTGCTATTTAGCTTGGTAGCCATGTTGGAATAGCGGCCATATTGAAGTATTCATGGATAATATTTTGTAAATGAATATATAGGATTTTTCTACAAAATCTCAAGAAACTGTAGCACTTAATGGCACCGAAATTTTCTTATCGTACATTCTGCAAAACTGTGGGAAATCCAGATTAAGCTTCTGGGATTTCCCATGGAGATTTTCTCAATTATCCAGTGTTAAAAAATTCATAGAATCTCAAGAATAGAAAAGACTTGAACCAAATCAAAAGGCACTCGAGCTTCACAAGACGCGAGAAGAGCAGAAAGTTGTTTGTTATTCTCGAGTACCTTCTGCCCACTTTCGCCTCAGCCATCTTTGCCCATTTAGTTCTAGATCTAAAGAAAATGGCCGTAGGCGTGATGTGTCAGCAGGTACGTATCTGAGAACCTGCTGCTGAATGTGCGAAACGAACGGAAGCTCGAAAACGTGCAAGTAACCCTAGAAATTGATTGCGAAAGCGAGCAAAGTTTTGCAACTGGAAACCTCAAGGCCGGTCTGCATGTGTGAGAAACCCTCCCCAGAGGATACCGGGATGAGGGACACACGTGTCCGAGCCCAGTGCGAGCTGCCACTCAACCACCAGCCGAGACAAACAACTGATCTGCATTGACGTAGGCATCCCGAGAAACTGAATCTGTGGTGGTACCTCAATTTTCCACTCGACTCGCGTGAGTTACTTGTTTTGCTCGCGAAATATAAACACCGCAAGTGATAAAAGGTAAGGGCGTCTGTGTTAGTCGCGGTGTTTTGGTTCTCGCCTGATCGTTTGCTGGAAACCAGTTTGTTTTTACTTTCAAGCTTCTCTCGCGCATTTTATGGGCAAATTGATTCTTGTGTTGTGTGTGTAGTAATGCGGCAAGCCGATACACAAACAATAAACTGCTGTTTTTGATGACTACGAGATTCAAGAGAGCAAATAATTCTATTCATTAGCGATGCACGGGTTCTAAACAATCAGAGATATATTTGATGTGTGCACAATAAATGTTATTGGTTTTCCTTGAGAATATTAGCGCTCTGGGGCGAATTGGTTCCGAGAATCCAATTTTCGTCGGTTTCAGCTGGGCTCTACTTTCTTAACCGAGTCACGACTGAGGTCGAATCGGAGATCGATACTCATCAAATTTTGATTCCACAGTTTACGTTTCTCACAAGAGAACTTGGCAGCTAACTTCCACGGTTCAAAGGTTCATCTTCGGGTCATGGCTAGACCTCGTTATCAAGCACTTATCAATATTTGTTAGTTATCAATATAGAGGAAAAATATTTGAATGAAGCAAATATTTGTAAATATTTGATAAAAATAACACAAAATACATTTTTTGAAGTTTATTTATATTATCATATTGAAGATTGCCACAAAATCAAAGAATTTTGAAGGCCGAGGATGGCAAACCTAATTTTCAAATTTAAAATTATGTTTTTTTCTTGAAAATTAGGTTTCAAAATATTTGAAAATTATCAATCAAATATTTGCGAAAATTATTTGATTGATTTTTGGGCAAAAATTCGTCTCGATGAGTGTTAAGGATTTTTCATAAAATCTGTTTGTTGATCGTGAAATGAATATTTGATTGATATTTGTTTATTTCCAAATATTTGATAATTTGATTGTTTGATTACGAGCTCAAGTCATGGCTACAATTTGCCACCTTCTTCCAGGAAACCAGACATTTTGTCTTGAAAACTCCTTCCCGGAACTCCCCTAATTCGACCTAAATACTTCTCTCTCTTTACCCACGTGTTGCTGAACCACTTTGTCGAGTTCGATAAAAAAGTCAGATATAATTCAAGTAACATCTGCTCGCGAGCAAGCGTACAAACGCGGAGTCGCGAGCAAGAACAAAACTCGACATTGTTGTGTATATATTTTTTGAAAAAAAAAAATATAGGAAGCGCTTTAAATTACAGTCGAAAAGTGTGTGGCTGAACTATACACTTCGCTCAGATATGTATGTTGATTAGGCAAATACCATATGGACACTTACACATTCACGAAACTTGGCAACCTCGATAAAAACACACCCTCTGACTCCCGAGTTTTCTTATCTGTTTTTTAAATCTTTTTAATGAAGAAAACAACACTGATAACCCTCTATTGGATAAGAGACACTTGTGCTGAAATATCTTTGTTCTAACGAGCTTTAAAAATAGTCAGCTTCATCCTTTCCCAATTTTTATAATGAATAAAAATTTTTAGTGCATTTTCAGTAATTTGCCGTCTATCTGTCTGTCTATCTGAAATTTTATAGCTCGAGAACCAGAAGAGCTAGAGAGCTGCGGTTTTTTGTATCGTGTAGGACATGGTCTGTAGGGGTGCAAGCTAATAATTTTAGACCCCTACCGTCTATTGGGGTGGAATAGGGGGTGTTTTACGTTTCTATGAAAACTCCTTATATTACATTCGATTGAGCTGAAATTTTAGTATGTTGTAGTCTGTGTCAAACCTAGCAAATTATAGTACCACATGTATCCTCTATTATGTACAGGGACGGAGCTAGGGGCCCTCAAAGTTTGGTCCCTCGTAATCTTTGTAAATGCATCTTTAGGCTCAATCTCCGATTTTACTTTTTATATATTGTTTAATAATTGAAAAAACACTTCAGTCAGTCGTTAAAAATACTCTACTTTGTCTTAGAATTCCATTTTTTTTTCAAACAAAAATTTAAAATTCCAATCAATTTTTTTTAAGTTTCAAAACTTTCACAACATCCGTTTCAGAATAAAGTCAACACATGGTCCAAAAACTGCTGAGTCACAGGGTCTCCAAAGTGATAGCAAATAATCTTACCTGCAAAACGAAAGGCGAGAAACTAAAAAGATGCGACTCCAACAAAAAACTCCACAAATCCACCATGGTTCTGAATTCCTCGCTCTGCGCCACAAAAAGAATCACGTTCGCTGGCCCCTGGAACAAAGGGGCAAAGTTTCTTTGTTCACTTCTGCTGCTCGCCTTACTTCACTCCGTATCGCGAATTCACAATTCACGTAACAATTTTTCAGCTCCACCAAAACCCTCAACTTGGCAAATCGCTGTAGTTTCTCTCGCAAATATTTGATTTGGATCGAAATGCGATAGTGTAAAATTATGTAAATAGTAAACTTTGGTCGCGTCTTTGTATTTCACAAGTTTGTTGGCCAAACAAGTCGATTACATATGAAAATGTGGCCAACTTCTGTCGCTCCTTTCGAGCCTTTCCTCCCCCTGATTCTTGCAAATTTTATCCTTTTCTAGTCACCGATGTCCTATTCTCCGACTTTTTGATACTTTTGCACCTTCAAACACTTTGACAACTTGCGTTTTTGATTTTATTCAGAGGAGCTAAATTTTTGTTGTTATTTATTTCACCACCATTTTGTCTTTGTGAGTCGCTCGTGGAGCGTTTACACTGCGTTCCGAAGCCGTGATGGGGCAAAATATTTTCGGCTCGTTCTCGCCTTTTTTTCTGCACAAAAAATTTGTTTCTCCTCCAGCTAGAAGCAGAGTGAATTACACTGACTGTTGTGCCTGTAAGACCTCTTGAAGAGCCCCCAAAAGCTGAAACTGGGAATATTCGCGAGTGAGTGACTCGCACTGTAAACGCAGCGACCAAGAAACCTTGAACGCTACAAAACACACTCAGCTCCAAAGTGACACACGTTTGTATTGAAAAATTCCAAATCAACACGAGAGTCTCGCTTTGAGTTGTGCCTTTTTGCGTCGTTTTCTCTGGTGGCGGGAATCCGAAGCTTTATTTCTTGAAAGTACCGTTGGAAAGTGAAACAACCGCAGTTTTCAATTTTTTATTTGCTTCTTGAGGTTTTTCCAAATTCTCTTAGGCCGGCTGCCCCGGAACTTGTACCTCTTGGGAACTTTTCTCAAGTCACACCTGAAAAACGAATCATTTAATTTTGGATGATCGATTTTCCGCGAATGCTAAAGCCAAAAGTGCCACCTTCCTCCCACCTGTTCACGTGACAAACAACATAATCGCGCTAAGTAGCCAGCTGGTGAGATTTTAAAAATAAAACTTTATTTTTGAACTTTTGATTCATAATATCTGTTTATAAAAGCTTTACAGATTTTCATACATAGAAGCAAGGAACGTCTAAGCCAAAAACTTACAAGTATAACGTCAATTTGGACAAAAATATGAGAATTCTTGGTTTCGTTGAAGAGAAAGGCACAGGTGCTTTTCACACACTCAAGAAAATGCAAAATTTGGCGGATGGCGTTGAAATGAGATGTAAGGTAGAAAACTTAATCTTAAAAGTATATGTTAGTACAGTGACGTCACGAACGTTGACTTATTCAAATTTATTCTCATTAAGAAGGTCATACCATCTGCTGATTCCCTGCTGGGAAAAGATTTCCGTGTCGCTCAGAGGAATTTTTTGCTGCAAGAAAATTGAGTGAGGAATTTAGTAGACCATAGAGGCTTTTTCTAGAGGGGAAACGAACTGAAATTACCAGGAATTTTTTTGATTTAAAAGTTCATAATTTTTTTAACCCTTGGAACAGTAAAAATACTGTGGCAAATTTTCTCGAGGGGGTCTTAATTTCAGGGCAAAGGCATCCACTTCTAAGACTCTTTTTTGTGGACTAAAGATTCTCCGTTGGATTTCATTTTCCATCCCTGTGGAGGTTCTTTTCCCTTTTTTTAAGTTTATAGGGGCCTTATATTTTGGGGTGGTGCATTTGAACTCCAAACTTTCCCTCAGAAGTCGAAAAGTTCCGGTCCAAGGTCAGAAGTCCCCGGCTGTCCGTTTTCCCCTCCAAAAAATAAGCTCTATGCCCTTGACCTACCATTCCAATGACTGGACTTCCGCCACTGAGGAAGCCTTTCTGGGTGCAAACGGTGACCTCCAGCTCGGACGAGTTCAACTCTGCCGGAGAGATGATGTACTCAAAAGTCGCGTCAAACACGGGATCGCAGTTGTCCTTCACCGTGATCGTCTTGCGCTTCGACTCCTTGGAGCGTCCTGGCAGCAGATAAAGCTTGACGTACGGGTCGGGGATGTTCGAGGGGTCCTTCAGAGGGATGTTTGAGATTTTGTGGATGATCACCACGAACCTCTGACGCTGGACGTTGAAACGCAAGGTCAGAAAAATGCGACCGAGGCCGTCGACTCCGGAGGACGAGGTGCTGCTGGGCGTGCGTCGGATCAGAAGAGTGTCCTCCTGGGTAGGGAGGGGGGACGAGAGGGGGGCGGTGGAGGCAGAGAAGACCTCCTCCTCGATCGAGGGCTGCGGGATGACCTCGGAAGTCGTCGAGATGCGCGACTCCTGCTTGTTGAGGGGCGCTGGGGGAGCGTCGACTGACTTCCGGACGGACCCACCGCGCGTCAGAGGGGCCAGAGTGTCGCTGCTCGAGACCTCGGACTCTCCCTCGAAACGCCGTAGGATGCGGAGAGACATCGACATCAGGAGACGGGACTCGGGTCCGGCGTTTTGGATCTGGAAGGGCTGCGATCGGATCTCCATGTTGTCGCGCTGCAGCAGCTGGCTCAGGATGTACGTCAAGTTCCCGATGATCTTCTCGGTCTTCTGGTCCACGATCTTGAACTGGATGGTGTCGTTCTCGGGGTTGTTTACCAGGAACGTGTACCCGACCTCCCACACGGGCTCGTCGGTGCGCATCTGGACGGCAGTTCGCTCCTCTCGCTTGCCGCAGCTCACCACCACGAACGGGTCAGGGTTGCTCTGGGGTCGTGGGTGCTAAAAAAGGGTGAACAAACGTTTTTGAAAATTATCCCTTTTAATGATTTTTAAAAAATCATTGAAAGAAGACTTAAATAATTCTAAAAGAAGACTTGAAGTATTCTTAAAGATAACTTGAACAGTTTTCGGAGATGACTTAGAAGGGTACTTAAAGTAGCTTTGAAGAATTCTTGGGGAAGACTTGGAGAGTTCTTTTAGAATTCTTGAAGAATTCTGAGGGTATTCTAGAACAAGACCTGCAGGGGTTTTCAAAGTCGATTTGGAAGATTCTTAAAGAAGGCTAAGAGAATTCTTTTTGGAGGCTTTGTAGGGGTTTAGAAACAGAATTGAAGGATCATCGAATCATTGAGTAGAAGCTTCATAGCTTTTAAGGAATTCTTATAATTTTATAACATAAAAACAATGTATGTAAAAACAATGGAATGTATGGAACAGCATATTTACCGGTAAATTTTTGGCGGAGTCAATAAACACCGTCACCAGAGCGGTGCTCATGGCGTTGACACGCAAGAGCTGTGTTTCCTCGATGGCCGCCGAAAGGTCATTCTTGTCGGAGCTCAGCGTCATCCAGGTCATCCGTAGGTGGATCGAACCGTGTTTTGCCTGTTCTAGCTCGAGCCACTGGAATGCGGAGAAATTTACGGCTTACAAGTTTCCCTCGACCTCGAGTTTTATGTCACACTTACGGTATCGAATTCACCTCGCTGGGTGATTGTGCTGATTTCTATCGTGGCTCTACAGAAGGACGATAAAAAGGGTCCGGATTACTTGATTTGGCCGAAATGGAAGAGGTTCGTACATCGAACAGGCATTAAAAAAGGGTTAGCAGGAAGCGAGAAGCGGTTAGACCGTTTTTGGGAGCGCGTCAATCAAAGCAATGGCGGTCAAACTGCTCCCAAATGAATTTAAGTCACAGGACAGACACGAGGCAAGCACAATCAAATTAGGTGTGTTCGAGAGCGCGAAGCCACTTCAAGTTTGACGCTAATTAGCTACCCTCAAGTGTACCTTCAAGTGGCTTCTCTCTCCGTGTTTCCCAGTGTGAGTTGCGAGTTTGTGAGTGTCAGGTTCGGTGTTTTGCTAATTTATCACCCCTCGAAAGCCTACCTCCCAAGCTCTCTCTCTACTCTACGGCGTGTGTGAGTGTGTTTCGGACGCAAAAGGAGCGCATCTTGGTGAGGAAGAAGGAAAAGTTGAAGGTGTGCGGAGAAAAATAGGTAGTAAAGTCTAGTTAGTTGAGAGACAAAAAGGAGTATTTATAGAAACTGCCGAACCTTCCTAGCGGATCGGGCTCGCCTGTTCGGTCCCAGTCAAACAATTTGATGCCAATCATTGTGTGGGGAACAACGTCTACATATGCCTGTGGTGGGACATATGCGTGGGTTAGTAGAGACAATATGACATGGAAAGCAGAGAAAAACAGTGAAACGTTAGTAAACTGGAAGGATTCACACTCTAAGTTAATGACACTACGAATGCAAAAATGCAAAAAGCAAAATACGAAATTGCCAATCACAAACTTCAAGGAAGCCATCACCAGACCTGCCAAGGAAATCGTCATTTTGTACGCCAGGAAAACCTGGATCCCAATCCCACAGCTCAAATTCCATCTCTTGCCCAACAACGGCGTTTACTTGTGCCTGGTACACAAATCAATATGTTTGTCAGTAAATAGGACGAGGTAAATTTGCAGTCGTGGATTTGAGGAATGTAAATAAATTAAAAATAAATGAATGTGTGGAAACACAGAGCAAATGATGCGTGCCAAATGCAGAGCTACAGCTATCGTGGGCAAATCATGCACTATTATACTGACGCCATCACCGCACATCTAAGCAGCGCAACTTCATATTTACAGCCGCGATTAGGTGTTACTTCACATTTAGAGCTACTTCTCCTGCAGCCAAATTAGTTCTACTTTCTGCCGACTCCGGTTTTAATTTACAGATTTCGGTCTTTTTTTTACGAGTAAAAGCTTTCTCACCTTCCCAAATACTCATCGTCTTTTGCGTCGTCTCTATCATAAAGCTGTACAAGAACTGTCTGTCCAGATCCAGCATAGACATTCGCCTAAGTTTTTGAATTTTATTATAGTGGGTGGAAAATCCAACTGAAGTTCTTGAGGGGAACGGAGGGTTAGCGACAGAATAGGATTTAGTCATGAACACAGGAAGCGCAACAGAAGCCTGGTCAATGTCTTAGGAGGAGCTTTGGCCCATTTTAGACTAGATTTGAGGCCTAAATTCAACATAAAGCTGGTTCAAAATGGGTTTCGAAGCCTTGGACCTGGATGCTTGACCTTTGTTATGTCTAAAGAGGAACCTAGAACCATTTTTGAGCCTTCTGGATTTTTTAAAAAAGTTTTAGGGCTGAATTTTAAACCTAATCTGAACGATTTCTTCAATCAAAAATCTAAGAAAAGATACATGTGGTTGAGCATGGGTTAACGACTACTGAAAAGGCCTTCTAGATTCTCTTAAATGAGCATTTACCCATTTTTGACCCTTCTGAATTTAAAAAAAAATTAGGGCTGAATTTGAAGCCTAAATCTAAACTTTTTTTTGACTTAAAAATGTTTTTAAAAAATACAGGAAGTCGAGCATGGGTTAAGGACTATTGAAAAGGCCCTTTAGATTCTCTTAAATGAGCACTAACCCATTTTGAACCCTTTTGAATTTTTCCCAAAATTTTAAGGGCTTTTAACATGAGGCCTAAATCTGAACGATTTTGACAAATTTAAGAGATATTAAAAGTTGTCAAAAATGGGTTAAGGACTCTTTGGATTTTTTTTCAAAAAATTTCTTAAGTTCAAAAGTTAAAATGGGCCAAGAAACATTGACCAGGCAGGAAACGTGTGAGCTACTTACGGCTGACGTTTGCGAGATAATTGAACTCAGAAAACTCAGGCTCGGAAAAAGGAAGCAAACAAAATCACAAAGAGCAAAAAAAGGAAAATCGACACGTGAAAACAGATAGAAGGTTCGTGTTGCATGAGAATCGGGTATTATTGCCGCCGTGATCGCGCATATTCATATCGCATGAAACATCAATCGAAGCGCAAATTGATTGACGACGAGGCGACACGAAAGCAGGTGCCCTGACGCCGACCGATTTATAAATTTACGAGTTTCCTCCGACTTCACTTGTTGCCATAAGCGACGCGGACGGGACGCTTGATCTGGAATGCGACTACTGAGGCTATGAGGCAGCTAGTTTGCCCTTGATAAAGTAGGAGTTGAATAATTGAATGCGGAAATGCGAGAGAAAAGTCTATTAAAAATGCATTGCGTGCATCCAGGACCGAATTGGATTTCTAGCACGACTCGAATGCAAGCTCAAATCTACCGAGAGGACATTTCAATTGACAGTGAGGCCATATAACATTTAAGCGAGGTGCAAAATGAGAAACGAAAGGAAAATCGGGGTCTCGAGGGAGCAAAAAGAGTTCAAAAATCCACTAAAAGTCATGCAACTTTCATCATCCGTCACTCTGCTCGCTGAAACGGGGACGAGGGATGGGCGGCATGAAAAAGTATCGACTGACGGGGGGACAGGACGGGGGTCGTGGGTTCATTAAAAATAATGAATGCTCACCTCGCACCAGTAGTCCCACTTGGGGTTGACCGTGTTGTTGATGGTCTCCGTCTTGAACTGCTGCGCGCCCACCGTAATGATGGCGTACGGATCGGACTTACCCTTGCCCAACATGCCGATATCCATCTTCATGAGGTTCTTCGCCTCCACCAAGTGAATCCGGAGCACGCCCTGAGGGATGAACGTAAATTATATTAGTCAAAACAAAATTTTCCCTGGGCTGGTTGGATTTTTTCTGTGGGGTCTCTGGACTTTCTTTGCCCTAGGAGACCGTGTGAGCTTGAGGTACATTCTAGCGACCTCTGGTTTGGATATTTTTCCTTATTGATAAATTTCCATTCCATCAAGTTTACCATTGATATTCCCTCCTTTCAGGATAGCGGCTCTGGAAGGGTCCAAAGTTGGAAAATTCTTTCGGCTTCTCTGTTGGGTTTCCACCCATACTAGAGATTAATTATTAGTGTGAAATTTTATGCCAAATTTAGTAAAAATGTTACTTACGCATTAAACTCCCAAAAACTTTCAAAATGTGAATTTCCCTACCTCCTTTTATCTCCCAGACCCTACGTTAGACTTCCCTAATAATTTCACGATTTCGTTTTCTTCCAAAGCCCCAAAGAAAAAAAACACAACCAACTCCGGAAAACGAATCAATTCCAGTAGATTAGGGAAAGAGACTCACCTCTGGTTCCGGCATCTTGAGCTGGTGCGCCGGAACTTGGTCGTTGAGGATGAAGGGGAGCTTGTTGGGGAGCACCATGATGTTCGCCACCTGCTCGATGATGATACGACGCAGCATGTCGCTGAGTCCCGGCATGTCGAGCAAATCGACGACGCCCACGAGGTTGAAGTCGATGTTGGGGTTGTTCAAGAAAAACACCTGCATGCCTCCAATGAGCGGCATGGCAGAGATCAGGGGCTTCATCACGACCCGGATCATCCCATGGATCTGGAAATCCTTGATTCCGCCCCTCATTGCGCCCAGGGTGAACGTGATGTCGCAGTCCCCGGCGTAGTAAATGTCCAGGTCCATTATTATTTCGTTGCGTGAGACGTTCTTGTCGTACACCTTGACTCCGCCGATCCGTGGGGGCTGCGAGAAGGGTCAAAAGTCACGAGTTGGAGGGAGAAAAAAATTACACGTTTTCAAGCGGAAACCCTCATGAGCAGGAAACTTACCACAGTGCCCAGAATAATGCGATCGAAGCGGAAGTTGTTCATTTTGTAGCCCGCCAAAGCTGCAGCCACGTTGGGCTCGATGGAGTCCTTTATGATGGCACGTGCATAGTCGTTAGCGTTGGGCCAGATTTGCTTCAGAATGCGGTTCAGCCACTCGCATCGCTCCACGTCGGGGAAGAATACCTGGCAAAGATGCAAAGTAAGCAACAACATCTCATTCGAAACTCTAGCTAGCTGCTCAAATATTCATTGCTCATGCTCCGAAGTTGCTTTTTGTTGCCAAATATTTGACAAAGAACCCCTCTACTTTATTTGCTTCCTCGAAACCCAACTCCAGGGCTGTCCCTCAGTCCGAAGCGTTTAGTGGCGGTTTGATTTAAAAACAGACCGTCATGATTTATTAATATGTTGACAACTGAGGCAACAAGTGCCGCCAGCTGGGAAGGAAAAGGTTGCCTTTTTGGCGCTCTAAACGACTTAATTAGGAGCCGGCTGTAATTACACTTTCCGCACAAGATTGCGATTGGGAGTTGAGCTCATTTAAATAGCTCCATTAAATTTTAATGCACCTTTACTGCAGCCACGACCTTGAACTCCTGCCTAACATCCTGATTGGCGTACAAATCCTACTGTGTGTCAGCTAAACTGTGGGAAATTGGGGTGGTCGCAGTTCAGGGACGTGAATAGTAGAAACTGCAAAATAGCCTAGAGTTACACCTCTGGATCACATTGGAGACCAAACCCCTTCTGGCGGCCCTGCCAGAATACATTGTATCGAGTTCGGAATTGGGTCATGCGGGAGCGCTCAAACATACACAAATATTCGCTCCAATAAACGTGAGTCACCCCACAGCTACTTTGCCTGCAGCCACGGCGTCACCTTCTTTGTAATGCCATTGTAAATTTTCATTTCCCGCGAATTTCATTACTTAAACGAGGCTCTTACGATACATGGCAATTTTTCTTCAGGAGAGTGATGAGGGAATGCCTGGTAGCTTGTAGGGTTTCGGCAATGAGAAGCCAAATATGAGTCAATTAGCAGTGTACGACAAACGTTCTTAAGCACCGTTTACGTCCCAAAACACATGCACTTTGAATGACATAAATTTGTTAGGAAATAGCCAATTTTAGAGGCGGTCCAGTTTAAAGTAATCCTTTAGATTTGCGGGAAAATTGCCCTAAATGTATTTTTAACAGTCTTTTGCAACATTACTTTGCTCAAAGTTGTTCTAATAAAATTCAGAAAATTTTTTCTTCTTCAAAAAAGTGACTTGGTGTTGTTCAAAAAATGTTTAAAAGTCAAAGAAAGAACCTACTTGAAATCAATTTTTTCAGGCCTTTACGAAGCCCCTAGAAAACTGTTTTTGATGGTGCCCAAAAATTGTGGCTTTTTAATTAATTTTTACGGAGCTACTCGCGTTCAGAGATTCGTGCAAATGAGCCCAATTAAGCCCATCAAAGCCCCACTTGGCACTCTACTGTGCGACAATTTCGCGGCTCTCTGCAGTCACGCTACGGAATTCATCATTTTAATCACTTTCATTTAAAGCAAACACTTGGCAGAAATAAAGACTTCCACTCACCCAGGACGGCAAGTCGTTCAAGCGAGCCAGGATGACCCGTTTCTCGTCAGATTGTGCGATGACTTTGGCGTCGTTTCTCTTGCGGTCGCTCTCCCGTCGCCACTGGTCCCTGATGACGGACAGAATCACGGGCCCAATGAGCCACGCGACGGACCATCCCATGTAGCCGACAAAGTACACGGCCCCCACCACGGCTGCCTTCTTCACGAACCCATAGACGCTCGCGATGAGACCCTCGTCGATGGGTCTGGCGTTCACGAACTCGTCTGTCGCCTTCGCCGGGACCACCTCCTTGCTCTGGGCCGTCATTTCCGTCTCTGGCACGGGGGGCACGGGAACCTCGGTTGTCGGGGTCTCAGGCGCTCGTGGGCCCGCTACGGACGGCGAAGGTACGGCTTGCGACGACTCCTCTTCGGATCTGCGAGAAACAATTTTTTTTTTGTTGCGGTTAGTAAAGTGGGTAGCTAATGAGACAAATTACGTCGAAGGTTAAGGGCAAGAACGTGTGTGCACGGACGGAATTAGCAGCGGAAAATGTGCACATGGCAAATTGGAAACATTTACTTTTTGGAAGACTTTCTTATTCTCATGAACTTGCAGCAGTTTAGCTTCCACTGGAACTTTCCGAATTTCTTAGCCACTGTTCCGAACGAAAAGAAACTCAAGTTCACACGTCAACTTTCGCTCAAGCACTGGCACAATACTCCTCACTGAAGCCCCCTCGCAGTACGGACTTACACACCTGCACAGCTGATGGAGCCTGCGCGACATATGGCTAGGTACGGGAGCACTGCGGGAGCAGATTCGGGCGAGTCAGTGAACCAAAACATCAACAGGAGATACCAGGTCCTCCGAGAGAGAGAGGCAGAAATTCCGTATGCATGAGAAGACTGGGAACTTGCCGAACATTATGTCTAATAAGCTACTTGCGAATGAGGCATTTTAATAAAACATTCACTCTCTCTCTGCGCTTGACGGGTCCGGGATGTAGTTTGCCCGAGATTTGTTTTGATTTACCGTCTGTGTGCCGAAATAAAGGAAGCGGAAATCTCCCCTCGGTTATGCTGTAGTGCGGTGATCCAAGCGAAACGGCTCATGATGTGATAACTGGGAACTCAATTATATCGTGGCCTTGAATTTTTCCAACACTCTGATCCAAAAGCTTTTGGACTGGAAGCCTCTTTTTAGTTTTAAAATTCGATAACCTTTGGATGAAAACCTTTCGCCTTAAAATTGGCTATTTCTCGAATATAAAAGTTTTTGGACTTGAAGATTTTTTATTTAAAAAAAACCTTGAAAAAACTACAGTAAAATTCTGATCAAAACTTGAAGCCTTAAAATTTGCCTAGTCTGTGGTAGAAAGTGTTCAAGACTGGAGGCTATTTTCCATGAAAATTTCAAAAAAGTTTTTGAGCTTTAAAAAAACTTTGAAAAACTACAAAAAGAAATTATCAAAACTGGAATCCTAAAAAATTGCCTAGTCTCTGGTAAAAAGTTTTTAGGACCGGAGGCTTTTTTTAAAGCAATTTTAAGATAATTTCACAATAATTTGAAATTTGAAAAACTGCTGATCGAAAAACATTTGAAATACACTCTGATTAAAAAATTTACCAACAGGAATTTTTTACTAGACGAAAACTTTTGTGCTTCAGGAAAACTTCAGTTCAAGCTAAATTTAACGAAACTTCAAGGCAAACTTTTGATTGAGAAATATGCAAAAACTTTTAGCTCTTCTCAAGAATTAATGATTAACTCCCAAATGCTCTGAAAATACTTTTGATAAAAATACATGGAAAAACTTTCAGGTGCAGAGAGAACTTCTCCGTAAAAAATTGAACCACTCGACGAGTCTGACTCATGCCTCCGAAACGTTCTAGCTGCAGTCACACAAAGCCCCATTGTGAAGGCTTATCAAGCTATTATGCAAAAGCTGCCCCACATTCTGCTCCGCAAAAACCACACAAAATTGCAAAGAAATGCACATTTTTTGCACGCAGACACTCGCCTCCCGTACCTCCGACTCGTATTCTAATTCAGCACGCGACTCCGACGCCGGCTCGTCTTCACCTCATCCACATTCGTTCTGCGAAAATCGATTCTCTGGCTCGCGGCCAGCCTTTCTGGGCGTAGTAACATTCCTTACTTTCTTCTGTCTTTCGCAAGCTTTCATTACACTTCGAATCATCGGCAGTAAAGACATTATCATGTTTGCACGAGTACACAGAGTCAAATTGGAGCGCCTCGCGCCGGCGTCTGACACAACTTCGAGGTCATAAAATTCGAGTAAACAATGATGTGTTTTTTCAAAGCCTCTGAGTGAGTGATGAATGAGGAACTTCTTGGCTGAATTTTGCAGAAGAAAGGTCTTGTTTCTTCTGGTTCATCTGTTTGTCTAATTATTCACCTAAAATTTACAATTGGGGCATTGAGGTCTTCAAACAACTGAATTGACCCGTTTTGGAAGCGTTTTGGCCGAAAAAATGGATTTTGGAGAAAATGATTTTTTTCCCTGGAATTAAAATTTTAGCCAAACCTCGGAAACTTGATTTCCAAAATTTAGCCCAGAAACTTTTTTTCCCGTGAAATGTCCCTGAGGCCTTTCAACGACTAGGGTTAAGCCATAGAAACACGTTTCTGGGGTTTCCAAGCTAAAAAAGTGAAAATTAGAGCTCAACAGCTCGTTAACAGAAGCTCAACTGAGGGCCTATGGAAAACGATCCCTGAGCCTAGAGCATGTTTTTTTTTGATTTTAAAAAACTAAAAAAAATAAATTTCCATGCTCTAGGTCCCGGAGGCTTTCTCTAACGTGCCTCCAAAGTCAGAATCTCTCCAATGCTCTCGTATTGACATCAACATAGTACCCGACAGAGAGAAGCCTGGCCTTTGCTTGAACCTCGCATTTTTTGTGCATGTAATTATTTTTCTCTCTCTCATTCTCCAAAGTTGAGTAACTTCTCAGTACGGTGAGATCACCGGCAATTTTGCAATATACACGTTCTTTTCTGTTTTTGCACCAAATCACACAATACAGGATTGTTGATCACCGAAAGCCTCCTCCCAACTTGACATCACCGTTTATCATCAATAAGCAGTCATCAGTCATCACTCAGAGGTCGAAGTCAAGGTCCCAGAGAGACACTTCTAATCAACGAAAGGTGTTGAATCGATCAAAAGACAGCCGAGAGGTCTGCTCTCAATGATATTGATAAAGTTTCGTTCAATTTGAAATCGAGCCGGTTTCTGGTGACGAACTTCCAAGGTCTGTTTCTGCTTCTCGTGAAGGAAATACGGTGGATTTACCTACCCCATAGCTTCTCCGTAACCCAGAAGATGGCAATTTAATCACTCTTTGGGTCGCTTGGGAATTTCTAAAAATAGTGCGACAAAGCTGGTCGTTTTATGCAGCTTTATTCGTCGAATTGAAAAACTTTTCACTTCAGCTGACGAAGAACTTTTATGCTGGTATTTATTGTGCGTATATTTGCGACGCAAAACCTCACAATGTTGCCGGGTTGGTTAAGAGATTGGAATAATATTAACGAATTTGTGCCCGAGAGTCGCGAAGTAATGTTCGTGAATGGCAATGGGAGACTGAGAAACGTGAGAAGCTCGCAACTATGTGTCAGCTGCTCGCACATTATACACATCGATAGTGAGTTGTGGTTCTTATAGCCGATGAAGTAATGAGGTGGTTCTCGTGGATGTTCAGACAGATTTACGACTCGTGTTTTAGAGGAAGGTTCATGGGTTAGGTGACCCTTGGGACTTGATATTCCTTCATGTCTCTCCACGTTGCGTATGGACGATCCCCTTTCAATCGTCTACTCGATATCATGAATGAATGGACTTTATCGATTAAGCCATTAACGGGGTTCTTGCAGCCGTGAAATGTTCCAGAGTTGAGAAAAAATTAATGCCTCTGTAATTATAGGCGATTTTCCGTTTCACCTCACTTTATCGCCAGAAAGACGCATTCCTGCGAACACACGTTGGATTGCTCTCCGATACGAACGACCTTGACGAGCTCATGGACAAAGAAGCCTCGCTAATACAAAAACTCAGCAAGGTTTTCTTCAAGGCCAGAGACAATTCTTGAGATGAATAAAAATTTGGAGAATATTTTTTCTGGCAGATGGAAGATTTTCAAGGCCCGAAATTCAATGCAAAAAGAAACCAAAACTCGAGCCTACCTTTGATGAACTTTTACTTGCAAAGGCGATTCTCATTCAAAAGAACGTGCACAACCTGGTTTCTTTGTAAATCACCTTAATTCTAATAAGAAATCACAAACTTTGGGCGCTTCGAATTATGAATTTGTAAAATGTGAGTTTCACGCTGGGAGCCACGTGTTTTCGCGCTGGGCAAACAGCTGATCCGCGGTAGCAATTTTTCAGACGCGTCAAAAGTCGTCAACAAACAATTGAGCTCATTTCTGGTGCTTCTAAACTAAAATTCTCACTCAAAAATGTCGCACGGGAGCTCGTCTAAGATACCGAAGGACGCCCAGGTGATAGATTCCATCCTGAAGGAGATAGGGATAGCAGACTACGAGCCTCGCGTCATAAACCAGCTCCTGGAGTTCACATATCGTGAGTCCCTCTCCCCATACAGTCTCGAATTCCTCTCTACAGTCCTTTTGGGTTCCAGGGTACGTCACTTGCATCCTCGATGACGCCAAGGTGTACGCAAATCACGCGAAAAAGAAGGTCATAGATGCGAAGGACGTGAAGCTAGCGACCCAGATGATGCTCGATAAGGCCTTCACCACCCCTCCCACCCGGGACGTCCTGTTCGAGGTTGCCCGTGCCAAAAACTCCACCCCCTTGCCTCTCGTGAAGATCAACTGTGGACTCCGTCTGCCCCCCGACCGCTACTGCCTCTCGGCCTGCAACTACAAGCTCCGGGCAGCCTCAATGTCAAAGAAGCTCATCAAGTCGGCGATTGAGGGACGCTCGGGCATTAAGACACAGTTCAAGCCCGGCACAATCACCGTCACGAACCAGCCGCTCAAGAAGCCGGGCTCGCTGCCGGTGCAGAAGACCCAGACCGTAACCATTCCCAAGCCGGTTTTCAAGTTCACCACCACGACGCCCAAGTCCTTCACCATCAAGCCCAAGGTGGAGTCCATGAAGATGGAGCTGGACGACATGGACATGGGGAAACGGAAGCGGGAGGAGGACGACTTTGAAATTGTAGAATAAATTAATTTTTGGGAGATTCGGTTCTCTTCTTGAAAATAGGGGTCTTCAAGTTTCTTTTGGTCCTTATTGAGTCCGAAATTGCCCCTCTTTACTGCATTTCAAGGGATTGGGTTCGGGAACTTCAGAAAAATAGTCCTTTTAAAATATCAAAGCTCTAAGAAGAAAGAATTCGATCATAGAAATTATTGTTTGGTCCAGTTGTTTGAAAAATCAATGGAAGTCTTCACAAATCCTAGTTGAAAGCACCTAATGCCCTTGGAAAATTCTCAACCCCCAGAACAAAAATTCAAAAAGTCAGGAAACAATAGGGGTCTTCACTTCACAGCGGCCAATGAAATGTTCGATTTTATTTAATAATTTTAATGACTAAATTGTGTTAAATTTACTTGTATCATTATACATATGCACTTTGATGTGTGTGAAAGGTTACACAACGCTTTGCTTATCATTTTATCAGTTTTCTGCATTTGTAATCATCTTACACGACTCACAATGGGACAACTAAAATTTATCTTGTTTATATCGAAAGTACTTTCGTCATCACTGTCTCCCGGAGCTTAGTCCACCTTGACCACGCTGTAGATCTTCCGAACGAACCAGAAGCAGGAGAAGAATCCGATGGTGCCGGTGAGCAAGAAGAAGAGAAAAACCATGATCGTGGTGTACCCAAAGTACAGAAACGTCGAAGCCCCATCCTCAATCTGCAGCTTGGTCATGAAGTAGTGGCAGCAGTAGACGAAGAGGTAGCCGGCGGTGAAGCCGGAGGTCAAGAAGCTCCTCCACCACCACTGGTAGTCCTCGGCACACAGGTGGAAATAGCAGAGCAGGATGGTGGTCTCGGAGCAGGTGACGACGAGGATGAGGAAAACCAGAAACAGAAAGCCGAACATGTAGAAGATCTGGCTGGACCAGATGGAGTTGAGGATGAAGAAGAGCTGGATGAAGATGCAGCCGAAGGGCAGGATGCCGCCCATGATGATGCCGGGGACGGGCTGGGTGTAGATCGTCTGGTCGGGGACTTGTCTCGGGATCTGGTTTGTGCGAACGGGGTGCTCGAAGGGGCGCTTGCGGAACCCGATGTAGGCTCCCGCAAACGTCAGGGGCACGGAGACGCCGAACCAGAGCGCCAGCAGGGCCAAGAGGGTCGAGAATGGCACGGCTCCGGAGCTGCCTTTGCTCCACAGAATCAGGTTCATGACGAAGAAGAGGCCGAACACGATGCCCGGGCACACGGTGGACGTCAGAATCAGGTTGCTCTTCCACTTGATGCCGCCGAAGCTCTTGTACATGCGGGACGAGACGTATCCGGCGGGGGTCCCGAGCAGCACGAAGAGAACCATGGAGCAGGTCATGAGGGAGCCTCGGTTGGCGGGCGACAGGAAGCCGAGACAGGCGAAGGCGAGGGTCACGAGGGTCATGAAGAAAACCTGCACGCCGGATCCGAGGAGCACGGAGAGCAGCATGCCCTTGCGAGGGGGTCTGAAGACGTCGCCGTGCACCAGCTTCCAGCCAAACTCCTCCTGCGCGTCCTCGCCCGAGTCCATCTGGTTGTAGCGTGCAATGTCTTTGTGCAGCGTTCGGAGCATGATCATGGCTACCATTCCGGAGAGAAACAGCACGATGACCTGGAAGAACAAATGTTTGCTCAACTGGTCGTCTAAAATTGACCCAAATGTCGCTTGTCTACGTTTCTTATCTCGAGTACGGGCTTTATCTTTCTCTGGAATTTTGAAGGCCGGAAGGAACTCGCCTCCGAAATTAATTGGGGGCTTACTTTTCGTGTTTTTTAAAGCCTATACTTAACCCTATAGTTGCCTCGGAAAATTTATTTGCGTTATTTTAAGATAAATAAAGTAGGGTTTTTGAGTTAAGAAGATTTTTTAAAATTATTTTAAAAATGAAAATTCAGTTTTTTTCTAATAGAAAAGTCCTTCAAAAAATTTTGACGGTTCTTTGGTGACTTATGTCCTTCTTTAGCACCTAGGAAGGTGGTGAAAAGTCCTTCAGAAAATTATAAATCTCAAATCCATATTTTAGGAAGTCTATTAGACTTGTGGAAATTAAATGAGGAGAAAAAAATTTCCCAGGACAAAAAATGGCTTCCTTACCAACGAGTTCAAAATACTGAACCACTGGATGTTCGTGTGGGGCATCGACTCCAGGATGTAGTCCCAGCGAGAGCTCCACTTGATGTCGTCCTTCTTCACAAACTGCACCGAGTACGTGTAGGTGATATTGACGTTCTGATTTGCGTTCGACTGCAGCTCCATGGGCTTCGTCTTGGTGCAGTCGACGCCTCCAGTGTGATCAATGGACTTGGGCAGGATCTTGATTGAAATAATGCGACCTCCGTTCTCCTTGAAGGCCACTCCCCACTCCTCCTTCGACCCCGAATGGTACGTTACGGTCAAGTCGACGTGGTTGAAGACATAGTAGTTGCCCACTTTGCCGTCCTCCAGCTGGATCGGGCAGTTGTCGTCCTTCCGTACGAGACACCCGATGGGGAAACCCGTGCTGCAGTACTGCTTCTGGTTCTCGAGCGTGTAGCACCACGTCACGGGCATGTTGTCGACGATCCAGTGGTGCTGGTAGTTCAGACTGATGCCCTTCTTCAGAACCTGGGAAAATTTTTCTTCAAAAAGGTCCTTGGATTAAGACTATGTGGTGACTCACCGTCAGCTTCTTCTGCTCCTCCTGGTTGCTGCTCCGGTACTGCTTCGTGCAGACCGTCGTGCAAACGTCGTCCTTCATGAACTCCAGCAGGATGGGGCCCGGACGGATTCGCTCCCCGAAAACGACCTGTCCGAGGTTCTCGGTCGGGGAGTTGTCTTCGTTGGCCAGGCAGAAATCAAAATGATGGTACTCGAAGGGAATTACGGACTCCTCGGTGTTCAGTCGATTCACCAGAATTGGCACCTTCGTGACACAGTTGTTGGAAATCTTCTCCGAAGGCTTGCAGTAATTCACGGGGGCCAGACCGGGCAGATAGAAGCCCTGGCCGAGGCTTGTGAGTTGGCAAATCGCAAATAAGATTGCGATGTGTTTCATTTTTGGTCAGTCGTGTATTTGTCGTATTTCGGACTAATTCCAGCAAATTGTCACACAAAACTTATCTACATGAGCCAGGGGCTCTACTTGTAACTAAAAAGGGGTTTAAAAAGAAGCTATAATGTTTAGAGCCGGCTCCCGAAGCTTTTCTTTCCTCTTCGATTTTCTCTGACGTATATGAAGTTTATTTTGCGCGTCCGGAAGCTTGTCGCGGGAGCAGAAAAATAATTCATTTTATTCGTCCTCCGAACCGTTCCGGAGTATTCGAGAGCCATCGTTCGAGTTCGCGCCATTGTGTTGTTTCCCCAAAATAAATTAAATTTCGATCATGCATGCCTTTCTGAAAGGAGCTAAGCCCGCTCCACAAACCCCCTCGACGTCTGAGAAGCCAAAGGAGAGCAAGAGACGAGTTCCTTGGGTCGAAAAATAGTAAGTTTTTGTCGGCCAGAAAAATTAGCAGTAAAAACTTTTTCCTCTACAGCCGACCGAAGACAGTGGAGGATGTCGTGGAGCAAGCCGAGGTAGTGGCCGTCTTGCGGGAATCTCTGTCGGGCGCTGACCTTCCGAACCTGCTTCTCTACGGCCCACCCGGAACCGGCAAAACCAGCACGATCCTCGCAGCCGCCCGGCAGCTCTTCGGGGACATCTTCAAGGACCGTGTGCTGGAGCTGAACGCGTCCGACGACAGAGGAATCAACGTAATCCGCACGAAGGTCAAGAACTTCTCGCAGTTGACGGCGAGTGGAATCCGGCCGGACGGGAAGCCGTGTCCTCCCTTCAAAATTGTGATCCTGGACGAGGCAGATGCCATGACTCACGCAGCCCAGGCGGCCCTGAGACGCACGATGGAGCTGCAGTCCAAGTCCACGCGCTTCTGCCTCATCTGCAACTACGTGTCGAAGATCATTGAGCCCATCACGTCGAGATGCACAAAGTTCCGGTTCAAGCCTATCAAGGAGGCCAAGGTCGTGGAGCGCCTCGAGCTGATATGCGAGAAGGAGAACGTGCGAGTGGAGGAGGAGACCTTGAGGACCATCATGAAGGTCACGGGGGGCGACATGAGACGGGCCATCACGACTCTGCAGTCCTGTCACCGACTCAAGGGGAGCGAGCACGTCATCAGCAAGGAGGACGTAGAGGAGATCTCGGGCGTGGTGCCGGAGAGGTACCTCGGGGACTTCCTGGCCATCTGCAAGACGAGCAACTACAAGAACCTGGAGAAGTTCGTGGAGGACTTCCAGTTCGAGGCCTACAGCACCGCCAAGTTCTTCGAGCAGATGAACGAGTTTGTCATCTTCAACGACGGCCTGACGGACCCACAGAAGACCCTCATCCTCAACAAGCTGGGCGAGAGCTGCTTCCGGCTCCACTCGGGCGGCTCAGAGTACATTCAGCTCATGGACTTTGCGTGCCAGGTCGTTCGGGCGCTCCAAACTTCTCAGTGATTGAAACTCTTTTTTTTTATTAATAATAAACTTTCGTTATAAAATCTGAGCGTAAAAGTTCAGAGCAGAGGAATCAGACTTCGGTGCTCCTACAGGAGCCTGCAGGACCGCGACTTGGTCGGCGACTTGTTCTCCACCGCCCGCACCGCCTCGTCAAAGACCTCTCCCAGGTTGTGCTTCTTTTTCGCTGAGCATTCGACTAGAGCGGAGGCTTTTATCCTGCCCTTGAGCTTTTTGGCTTCCTGAGTAGACACGAACTTTTCGGACCCCGTCACGCGCAAGTCTGACTTAGTTCCTGCAAAAAGACGATGTCATTAGCTCTGTTGGGGACTGGGGGGTTTTCGGGACCTTACCTACTAATACTATGGGTATATTTGGTAAAAAGTGTCGCACCTCGGGCCACCACTTCGATTCGACGTTGGCGAAGGATGTTTTGCTCTCGATGGAGTAGCTGGAAAGGGAAACGAGAAGGGTTCAAGGGGCTGTGAGAGACAGGGCTGGGAAGCCACTTACCAGATTAAAAAGCAGTCAGTCTGAAATGAGAAAAAATAGCCACTTAGAACAGCTCTATAAAGATTAAATTGGGACCATAGAGACCAGGATACTAGAGTCAATATTTTTAGGCTCTGAATAATTTTTCTAAAATTAAGAATACAATTTTTTGGCTTGTCTTTGATAAATCAGGCTGTGGAAGGTCCGGGAAATCAACGTCTTGTTGAGTCAATGAGCCATTTTAATATTTTATCAAGTCATGAGTTTTCCTCAGAAAATTTTTAAAATTGATTTTAAAAAAAACTTTAAGGGTCTTAAGGGCATTTTAAAATATTTTGAGTGTTTGAAAAATTCTCAAATTGAATTTAGAGGTCTTGTACAGACTTCGAACGGTCTCTGAAAATTTTTAGGTCTCATTCCGAGATGGAGAAACTCACATTTGGGTACGAAAGAGGCCTCAGTCGCTCGTAATCCTCCTGTCCCGCCGTGTCCCACAGAGTGAGGTTGTACTCCTTGCCCTCCACGTAGATGTTGCAGGCGTGATTGTCGAAAACCGTGGGCACATACTCCTCCGGGAACTCGTTCTGTGTGTAAGTGATCAGGAGACACGTCTTGCCAACCATTCCATCGCCGACGGTTGTGATCTTGAGAGGTCTCAAATGCGCCATTCTGCAATGCGAGAAAAAAACGAGTCATTTTTTACGCCTCAGAGTCATGACAAATGGGAATTTCTTTGATGAGACATTTATTTGCTTATCCTAAATTCTCCCGACCCGCTCGCCGGAAGTATTGAATTCTATTTGCCGCTCCACAAAACACAAAATTCTTATCTCCGACGCAAGTCTGCATGCACCCATTGTAACGATTTCTTTCTCACTCGTTTCCTCTTCTTCTGTGCATTTTGCTGTACCCCCTCGACCTAAGAAAGCAAAAAGTGTAGCAGCGCGTTTTTATTATCATTTAGCGTAGCCAGGCGATAAAATACATTGACACTGAAATGCGATATCACACAAGTCAAATGAGCAAAAACGCCGAGTATGGAGCCGTCTGCCGAGTCTGCTCGAGATAGTGCAGATGCTTAATTACTGCCATGCTGATTGAGATACTCGAACTGGAGAGACCTTTTGGAATTTTCGAGACAATTCAGAAGTTGTCATTGTTGTTTTTTCAAAAGCTTTTGTTAAAAAATATGTGTAATTTTTCCAGAATAAAAACTCATGTCGATTTCAGACAGACAGGCCCTAGTTCGCGACTCTAGCGGCCGAGTCTCGCTTACACGCCACACGAGCGTGTAATTTTTCTGAATTAATCATCGCACTTGGATGTGAAAAAGAGAAAGACACATCGCGAGCTCGATCATGTGCACTAATTGTCTTAATGGCCATTATTCATACTTGATGTGGATATCACTCGAGACTCTTTTTCTCTCTCAACGATTCAATGGAGATATTGTCACTCCTGATACACTTTCATATTTTTTATGATAACAATTAGAAGACAAAGCCCGCGCTTTTCCACCATCAATCAAAGTCCGCAAATGAGAGCTCTTTACTTTTTCTTGTGATTCACCATTTTCGCCAAAGTCGCAACCTCCAGCAAGCACCTCGAATTTTAAACTCGCACTGAACGCAGGCCCGACAGGTGAATTCCATATCGGACTTATCTGCATCGACGATTCGACGCTTTGATGGAAAGGAGCCCGATACTTCGTGAAAGATAAGATACGAGATTCAATTATTCTGCGAGCAAAAGCGATCGACTCAAATGTGGGGATGAGGAATGCTCGGAATCCATCGAGCTTAATTTGAATGAGAGATCTCTTTGTGAGGCCGCGCGCTGATGAGGTCAGAACACGAGACAAAAGTGGGTTGTTAAGATACTGCCCGTTTTTAGTGCATTTTCGACGTTTTAAAAAGTGCTTCTTTTCGTGAAATTTGTCCGTCTGTCCAATCAGTAAAAGCTCCAAAGAGGCTACGGGTATTTCCATGATCTAATTTTTAAAATACAAAGGAAGTAACTAGGGGGTTTTTCCATTGAATGAAACTTCTATAGGCTTCATCCGAGTGAGCTGAAATTTTAATATATTGTAGCTCATAAAAAATCAAGAAAATCATGGAACCACATGTGACCCCTATCTTTTACAGGGACGGAGCTAGGTGCCCTCAAATGGTGCAAGGGGGGCAATTTTGAGATAAAACTTTAAGAAGTTTTAGTAAACCTAAAATCCATCAGAAAATATATCCTGAGAAGACATTCCTCAAGGTCATTGAAGGTCATTTTTTTTCGTCAATTTTATCTAAAATTTTATGAAAAAGGCCCCCAAGTTTCTACTAGTCATCTCTTTCGTCCAATTTGAGCCCAGTAAGGAATGGGTTAAAGCGTAATCTTAACGAGAGCTCCGATAACAGCCCGATAAGCCCGATGCCAGCGAGCCTGAGATTGCACAAATGCATCATAATTGCTTGATCCCACAAAACTGCTCGTGGTGAGCAAAAGAAAAGCTGCCAGCACTCCCCAAGAGACGTTTAATTCAGTTAAACTTTGGCCTCCCTCTTAATTGAATCAACTTCTGAATGGCGCTGGAGACAAGAAGATGAAATTCCTCCTCCTCCTCTTCCCCCAGCTCCCCTCACATCCGAGAGCCAGATCACGTTTCAAAACAAAATTCGATTAAATTTTAAGCACTGCAAGGCGATATTGTGCTGCGTGAGCGACTTTTGCATTAAAGTATTGTTTACCTCTGAAATACTCGACTCGGGACCGCGTCATCACTTTCAGCTTCACGCGGCTGTGGGAACATGACCTTTGAGTTATTTTCGCAAGCCGAAGCATTTGAAGCAGGCCTTTTTGGAATTCTTTTGAGCTAATTGGAAACCTTACGAGGCGTCTGAAAAACGATATTCCTGGTTGTAGGCGTCCATGGCTTCTGGGAGTTCTCGGAAAACTGAGGAGATTCACTCAACTCTCGTTTATCGTGAGTAAAGCGGAAGCACGAGAGATAACTAATTATAGTGAGCGGCTAAAAATAGAAAAAGGAAGCGGGTGGCCGCTGACTAAACTTGGAGTTCCATTTGGCTCTCTTATGCAACTCCGGAGCGCCCCGAAGAGCCAAGAACTATGCAAATTAGGTGGAACAAAGCATTTGGGCGAGCAAAATTGTCATTCACCGTGAGCTGCAGGCATGAGTCATCGTCTGATTCGAAATTGTTCCAGTCTCACATGAATCACCTGGAGGTGTAGTAGCGTAATTACGAGACTCTTCCACACACACACGATTTTCAATCAACACTCTTGACTGTTTATATATTAGAAACAATTTCTAGTTAGCATTTTTGAATCAAAAATTTGTCTGTTGGTCCTGGAAACCTTTTCTTAAATGTCTTTTATTTTTAATTCAACGATTTTTGTCTGTTTGTCCTTAAATGTTACTCTTTTGGGTTTAACCAGGCCCGACGAGAGGGGGGGGGAAGGGGATAAACCCCTCGGGCCCGTGATTTTTTAGGGGGCCCGGGTCGGCGTCCGGGCTCCTAGAATCTTGAGAATGTCCCTTTGATAGTACCGGGCCCAGATTTTCTCTCGACGGCCCTGGGTTTAACTCAAGGTCCTTTAAAATCCGTTAATTCTATTTTCGTTCTCCTGGGCTTTATCTCTCTAATCAAAGTTCAATAGCTTTTTGACCAATTCCAAACACCGGCTACTTCTGAGCATAACGAAGTTGATTTATAACCTCTCCAGCACTTGTTCAATCCCAAAAGTACGACTTTAAAATTAATTGAGAGCTCTACGACCGATTAGGAGTCCATCAAACACACACATGAGAGCATCTGGGTAGTGCTGTGATCAATTATGTGGAAAAACATGACTTATGCCTCGTTAAAATACACCGATTCATCTCCTCCTGCGTCTCGATATTCTTCTCAACCCAGAGCCCATTCATTGTCCACTCCGACGAAAAAGTTGTGGTAGCGATTTGCGGGTCGGAGAATATGGAATGGATGAATGAAGAGCCCACATGAAAGCCGACTTTTTGCCGCTCGAGTGATTTCCATTTATCAGCATGTCATAAATTGATCTTGTTTTGATAGACAAATATTTATTAACGAACGGGTTACGCGACGATTTTACGTTGAGCGAACGCGATTTAGCGCAAAAAAGAAAACTAAGGCAGGCCTGGTTTGCTACACTGTGGGCCAGGGGTATATGGATGGTTGAAAAATATGATGTCATTGGCCTTTTAAGGGACTGGAGTTTGAAATAATTTTGCTAAAATATTTTTTCAAAAATTAAAATTTGGAAAATTTATTTTTGGTACGTTTTGGATAAAATTTTTAAGTTTAATTTTGAGAAAGAAAAATTATTGAAATTCTCCAAAAAACCGACCCGAGATAAGTGAGGTCTCAGAACCGTTAGTTATAATAGTTTTGGGCACGTTTCTATAATTTCGGAGAGCACTGTTTTTGTACGTACCTCGCGCGTGGCTTTCAGTCCAACGAGTTTTGAATGATAATAAAATCCTACAAAAAGTCTGAAATGCAGCAGCAGCAGCTTTCACTATGGATGCTCGGCCTGGTCCGGTTCGCAGAGCTGCCCTGAGTCATTGACGTTGGCAAATGCTGGGCAGTCTTAAACCACACAAACACCGTGTTTGATCACCAGAAGCTGCGAGCACTAGGTAAACAGATGTTTCAGCTTCGTCAGAGTCCGAAAATAAGCTTCTGCACCTTTTCCACGTTTATCTCGTTTCGCACCTCCTTATCTGTACCTCTAATCCAAGGCTTGCCTATTTTCCATTTCTCGCGACATGCGGCTGGGCTTCACTGCAGTATCTCTATGAGCACAGAGAGTCAATGACGATGCACCTCTGGATGATGTTTATTTATTTAGTTTTTGTATTACATATTCAAGAGCCCATCGGAACAATGCATCACGTCACACACCTTAAAATTCGTCTAGCTTTTTGTGGCGCATCGGCAAATCGAGACTCGAGTTTTATTAGAAATAACCGGTTTGTCAATTTGAATATGAGAGAATTTGACTTTGGCACTTGTGGATAATTCAGTGTTTTTCTGGGGTTTAGCGATCGCGAGCTGAACCGCGAATAACGATCGCAGAGTGATAATTGTACGTGTGACCGATGACAAGGCTGAGCTCGTACTAATAAATGTGGTGTGTGAGGGAATTTCAGCGCGAGAGATCGTGAGTCAGGGCCGAACGTAGGGGGCGCTTGACTTTCTGGGCCCTAAAAACTTGATCTCTTTTATGCTTCTTTTTAAAAAGTTGACAAATTTGAAGTCAAAAAATATTTCTCAAAAATTTTCCTTTAAAGCCTAGTTTGAGCCTTTTAGATAGCTTCTTTTGGAGGGACTTGATATTTCCTTCAATGTTTGAATATTAGTTTTTAAGTCATTAAAGTTTCAAAAATTTTTTAAAGAAGTCAATTATTTTCAAAAAAATATTTTGAAAAGGTTATTTTTCGAAATTCATGAAAAACAGGTAACTGGACATAATTTTTCTTCTATGAAAGATAGTCAAAATTTGAAAAAATAAAATACAAGGAGATTAAAAAATTTCAAAGTTGAAATTCCAAAAGTCAAAAAGTAATAAATAGTCACGAGAAGGCCAAAGACCGTTGAGTTTTCAAATTCAAAAATACTGCAGCGCCTCTAGTGGCAAAATTTGGCACACTCACGTCAAAATCGGCACAGCTCGCCGGAGTTTGAGCTGTGAGGTTTTATCGAGGTCTGATACCTTTTCTGTTTTCTTCAGACCAAGTTTTATCTTCGTCGGAGGCGGGTGTTTAACGGCTGAAGCGACTGGAATTTGCAGAATGTCCCCCAGCTAGATCCTGTGCTAGAGCTGTAGCCAACCGCGGTGCAAATTGAAGTGCAGAGTCTTTGGAAATATCGAAGAGAAAAAATAATCGATTTGAATTGTGCAAAAATTTCATTCAACGTTTGTTTTCACTTTCTCGCCATTCGACCATCACAATTTGATGGATGTTTTGAAGCAATACAAAATTGATACTCAGCTCGCATGTCCGATATGTGGAGAAACGCAGAAGTGAGCGTGAAGTAAAAGTTGAGGTGGAGCGGCTGGAAAGGAGTTGACAGAGAAGAAAATCGAGTGCGAGCGAGGAAAATCCAGCAGTGAGGCAGAAAAATCAATATTCGTGTGATTGTTATTGTGACATTTCGGCAGAACTATAGTGATTCACGTTGGCTTCGACAAATGCGAAAGTCATGAAGACTAAGCTAGTGCAGCTAGTGTGGCGCGGAGAGGCCAGCGTCGACCCCCGATTTTCCAGCTACATGCTCCCGTGGACCCTGGCGGACATCCGGAACTATGACAACTTTTCACGAGTGAGTATTTTTACTTCTCAGGTGCTCGGGCCTAATTGGAGATGGAGAAACATTGTTTTGCCTTTCAAAAGTCCGTTGAGGAATTTGAATGGCGATGAACGACGTAATTACCGTGTGGATTATAATGTGCATGGGAACCTGAGTATTAATATTGGAGTCGAGAGTCGAGCGACACGAAGATGCGGCGAAGAGGAATGGGCGAAGGAAGGGGTGACGAGAAGGCAATTGTGTGAGCGAGACACGGTTGAGCGATGTTATCGAGCAGGTTGATTTGACCTACAGCTCCCTAGCTGCGTCTTCGAGCCATTACACGATTCCAGAGAGCGTATAAAAATGAAATCTCATTTGGAGCTGTTCTTCTGCAAATTATGATTTGACGTCCCCAGCGAACGCACGACGAGGAGACGATTTTCTGGTAGATTAGGCTCCTTCCTCTTGATAAAGTTTGTGATTATTTTTCATTGCCATGAGGCTTCACTGGGCTCTAAAAATATTTTCCCAAGTACGATTTTATTTATTTTCCCGGGAGCAGTCTTGCCTCGTTTCTTTCTTGTTAATGCGAGAAATGCCTTGCTAAGTACAGCTCGTCAAAAGAAAATTATAATTATGTTAGAAAGATGGGAAAAAAAGGTTTAGAAAACTATGCTTTTCCAGGGTAGTCGTGAAAGTCCAAAACTTTCAATTGGACTCTTCCTTTTAGAGATTTAGGCTTCCAAAGTTGGCCCTTAAATTTTTTTTTTCGAAAATTTTCCAAAAATTCGCACTTTTGAAAAATTGAAAAATCCCACTTTAACGGGATATGATACCCCTGAATCGTCAGTTTTTAAGGTTTTGAGTTGGGGTTTTAGCCCCGTAGCTCCCAAACAAGGGCTCCGATCTCAAAATGGTTTTTGAGAGGTCCCCTCAACTTTTTAAGACGCTTCAGGTGGTGAACAAACTTTGACACCACAAGCTCCTGGTGAGGAGCTAGAGGGCTTTTTCGGCCGATTTTGGGGGGTCCAGGCATAGCAAAAATTTTTCAAAAAAAATTTTTTTTGAACATTTCAAATTTGAGGCCAAATGCATCCAAAAAAAAGGTTCTAGCCAAGAAAATCTGGTTTTCGAAAAAAACAATTTTCACCGAATTTTTCCTATATCTGGACCCCCCAAAATCGGCCGAAATAGCCCTCTAGCTCCTCACCAGGAGTTTCCAGGTCAAAACAAAGTTCAGCATCAAATACATCTCAAAGACTTCTAGCTACGGCCAGAACATTATTTTGCCCTCCAAGCTACTTTGGAGGAGCTATAGGGATTTCAGCGCAATTTCGTTGCATCGTAGGTCACATTGTATGTCATCCCACCACCAACTAAGGTTTGAGCCAAATTATTAATCTGAATATATTTTATAAATTTTCAAAATAAGCCTTGAAGTAAGATGAAAAATTTCTCTCGGCTGTTTACCCCTGAGATGGGGATTTCCTCCTTCCTCCATTTTTAAGTGAAAAAAATATCAACGTCTTATTAAAATAACTTTCAAATTAAATTACTCGAGAAGAAAGGAAAAACTTTAAAGAAAACTATGAGTTCCCCAGAGACAGGTGAAAAGGCCCCTGAATGTGTGTAATTAGATTTGCTGTCTCCGAATCACCCCTCTTTGATCATCACTCCCCTCGTTGAGGCCAAGGGTGAATTTGATTACGACATATCCATAAATTGTCGCGTTTTTGCGACACCCTCAATCGAAATTGCCAATGAAGATGTTCGGAAATGGTTTTTTCTCCCGTTTATCGGCAGCGAAGGAACCAGGAACGGTCGTGGAGCTCATTGAAATGAACTCGAAGCCTCCACGGGCGCCGCGTTGGAGACAAGACGTCTCGAGATTGAGCGGAAGTAAGAAATCCGTCCTGCTGTGATACCAGGATTTAATTAAATTTCATAATGGGCGCCCCCGCTCATAACAAACACATAAATTTGCCATTTTCGATTAAAGTTTCGAGACATGGCAAGGTTAATGAGGAAAATTTGTGTTACAAAAGTGACTGAGATTCGCACAAATAACAACTTGATCCCGGCAAATCGCTTTATGATTGGGAAACTAACTTTTTGGCATGAAAACTTTGTCTGCCCTCCCCGAAAGTTTCGCTCGCAACACTGTCAAATTTAAACCTGAAACGTCGAGCTTGTGTGTCACGTTAGCGATACCCGGGCTGTAGGAGAGCGGCAAAGTTTTAATTACTGAAGTAACTGCGACGTGATATGCGATACGTCTGGTGGTGTCCGGCCCATCGGAGAGTCGTGATGGCGGTGGTAATTAGAGTGGACAAGGACGTTGGGGGAACGAGTGAAGCACCTGATGTCTTAAGGAGAGGATTACAAATTTTCTTGTGATTTAATCTCTCGTGTTCAAAGGAAACATTAACCCTCTAATGCTAGGGATAATTTTTTTTTTCGTTCCATGACATTCTTGATTCATGAAAAATTTTATGCTTCATTAAATCGAACTGAAAATTTAGAGTGTTGTAGCTGACACCAAAATTAACAAATCATGGAACAACACTTGACCCTTTCATCTAAGGGATAGAAGTTAGGGCTTCCCAAAGTCAATAAAAAAAATTTTACTCGCGTTTTTTATTCTTTGATCAGCTGTAACTCCCTTACAGTGTTAGCCAAAAATATAAACCGTATATCACTTAACAGCCCTAAAACCAATCTAGAAGTCCTCAGAAAAGTTTTCCCTGAAAATGTTTTTAGACCAAAAACTTTTAGGTCGCCAGAAAGTGACATTAGAGGGTTAAAGGGAAGTATCGCCCTCCCACTGCCTTTTACCCTTTTCTCAGTGAAAAAGAAGAGACTGAGGCTGTCTGTCAGTTCAGGAGATGAATTTAATGAAAAAAAGGGTTCACATAGTTAAAAATTAAATAGTTGGAAAGGATTCCTTGACCCTTTCAAAGGATTCCTTGACCTCAATCTGCCTTAATTAGAGCCTTAAATATGGAGAAGAAAATTGGAAAGGAAGAAATCCTTCAGCTTTTCCAGGAAACCGTGAAGGGCCAATGCTTCACCTTGGCCGTCGTTCTCGCTGAAGGTCCCGGGGTGGGTGGTTCATTACCTTTTCATGCGGCTCGAAGGCGTTCGTGGCCCAGCACCGGCTATTAAAGTGTCAGTCGCGACAGTTACGTAAGGGACTGGAGCGAGAGAGAGCAAACATTCTTCAGCAAACAGCACAATTGCGGCACTCGGACCGCAATTTCCTGCGCGCTGAGCAAAGGTACTCTTATTTGCCAGCACGTTAATTTTTTTTTGGTTCGTTCTGTGATTTAATGTTCTGCAAATTTCGTTACTGCATTGTGATTCCGGGGCTCGCTCATACGTACTTAATTCGTGCAAAGTTCGCGTGACATGCGATTAAAGAGCGGGACGGGAGGAGGAGGAGGATAATTCGTCGGTTCATTTGGAAGTGAAGGCGAAATAATGGAATTTGCACGAGCGGCAGACATAAAGCAGTCACATGCAGGAGCTCGCTCGGCTGTCGTAAATTAGGAGGTGTCAGGCTCACGAATTCGGGGGTCGTTTTTCACCTTCCCAAAGCCTCTTAATGACTTCAATGGGCAGCCAAACGGCACTTTGTGGATTAAAGGTGACGGGCCATCCATCTCGGAAGGTTCTTTGGCGCCGAGTTCTAGGAAATGTGACGCTTTTTACGAGGTGAAATGCTCTTTTAATGAGCCTCGTTTGATGTCGCTGGAGCCTATATTTCCCCAGAACATTTCCCACAAGCAATTCCCTTTGGCTCGTCCTTTGTGTATGACCACCTAACCGCAGCCCTTCCATCATTACTGGCACCATGTGCATGCCACTCTTTGCCACCGTGTGCCGCAAACACTTAATCACCGTAATTCCGCGTTTTCACATAAAAAGCCCCAGTTTTTAAGTTTATGAGCACCGCACTCATTACCGCCTGGTGTTGTTGTTGTAGCTAGGCTCATTTGAATTTACGCCACTTATGTGTGTCCCGGGCATGGTAGTAATAATTGAAATTGGGAGTGGATGAGCCTAATAACGTGGTGAATGTATGGATGCTACAGGCGCTTGCTCTGAAATAATAATTGGGATTTGTCTGTGTCCTCAGACCCAACATACTTCCCAGACTGAGCTTCCAATTTTTGGTAGATCCGAAGTTTCGATTCCAGAACTTTTCCTAAGATTCAGAAAACAGGAGTCTGAGTAATTTGAGTTTCTCGGGTAAAATATGGTATTAAAATGACCTCGAGGTTCCAGAAAATAGTGATTTAGACACTTTTTGACACATGTTTTTATTTTAAAAAAAAAGTATTATTTTCCAAAAATATTTCAGATGTCGATTTTCCGACAGGACCTACTAGGAAAACTCAGAAAGTCACCCAGAACATCTTCAAGTTTTTCCTAAAGATTTTTTTCTCGAAAAAAATTCACCGAATTCGCCGGAAAAACTGTGAAAATAGCGCTTGGCACACGTTCAGTATTTTTTAAAGACTGACCAATCCCCGGAAGAACCTCAGAAAATTTTCAAAAATTACGTGACATCTTTAAAATTTCCCAAAGTTTCTTAGATATTCCGAACGAGCTCCAGTTTTAGGGCCATCGAGTCGCTTTTTGAGCCCTAAAGTCAGGAAAAGTCTATATGAAAAATGAGGATGGGCTTGATACGGTCTCTTTTTGCACTCACAGAGACTTTCATAAGTAATTCAGTGAAAATTGATACGGATTCCATTCCGCTCGTCGGTGCTATGATTATTTAAGTCACATAATTCAGTCGCCAATGCAATTAATCTCCCCTTTCTCTCTTCCAGCTCTCGGTCGGAATCGAGCACGGCGTATTCGAGGCGTACAACGTTGACTTTGAGCTGCAATTTTCCCACCAGCTCAAACACATCGTTGGCATGTGCAGGTAAATATTGAATCAGTCATATTCCAGCATCACCTCTCGCTAACATGGGGCAAACATCCACAGAGTGATCCAGAAGCCGAAGTCTAAGAATCGCAATTTCGAGTTTATCGTGCCGAAAAGCTCGTCGCGGCAGAACTCCAACGAAGGCAGCGGTAATCAAATTGCGGAAATTTATGGACCCGAAAACGGAATGGTGTACCTACTGAAGAATCCCCGGGATCCCCTGCTCCATATCCACTTGTACGAGTGCGACACGGTCGATGAGGTGAGTTCGTAAACTTTATTTATGTTCACCAGCGGCCTTGAAATTGCTTGATTCGCTAGGTTGCGGCAACCCGACGTGCCGTCTCTGGCCCGCACACGATTGATTCGGTGGAGCAAAAAGGAAATTAAAATCTTCCATTTTGGCAGTATGAATGGGAAATTGTGTAGCATGTGGAAAGTTTATTTTGGAGCACTTTGGGCTCCCGGTCCAATGAGTGCTCTCACAAAGGCCGATTCAATTGCTCTCCGGGGCGTCCGTTTTTGACAGGAGTCCAACTAGTTTTCCACTGCCGCACAGTGCTCCAAAACCAGGTTAAGCGTGCATTGAACGGAAAAAGTCACTTTTGGATTTATGAAAAATTTCTGCGATTTTTGAACAGAAACATATTTGCCATTTTGTATGGAATTCTGACCCCTTACATTAAGTCCGATACTAATTATGATTCCCTGACTCCAACGTCGATTTCTGCATCCCAAGTTTTTCATCCTAGTATTAAATTAGGAGCATTTCGACAGGCTGACATTCATTCCTAAACCACTTGACGTAGAATTCTGAAAACTTGCACACATCTTGTCTGACTCAAAATAAGATGGGCTGTCTAAGGATTGATTTTTAGCACCTCTTGGGGGGAAGTTATTAAGCAAAAGATCCATTTTCCCATACAAAATGGGCCTTTAACCTTGAATTTCGGTATATAAAAATACTTATGGTAGCTTAGTGAAATTTGGCACGAGTGTTGAGTTCATTAAGATCTTAAAGCTCCTTGAAAACTTCTAAAAATAATATTTTAGGGCGAGAAGAAAATTTGGGATTGGCGATCCCTACGAAACGGCGAGCGTAGCACGTGCGAGCAGGGGGTCTCCCCCTAGTATTTATAAATTTCTTCAATTTTTCAAAAATTCATTGAGAAAAAACTGCCCAGAAGAAAATTAACTCATTTTGACTATACCAACTACTAATTTTTCATTCTTTAAAGAAACAATTTTTAAAAAAATTTATATAAATTTTACAATGAAATTTTTCAAAAAGTTGTATTCTCCTCTTTTGGAGCCCCCAAAAGCTTTGTTTTACCCCCTTATACCCTCATTAACCCCCGTGTTTGGAGCACTGTGCGCCGTTTAAAAATGCCGCATTCGAGCTGCACTTTGAATGAAAACCGCCTCGCCCCAAGCCCCGAGTCCAAATACGGTCCCAGAGCCCAGCCCGGAGATGGCAGTAGCGACAAGAGCTGCAGGAAATGCACGATTAAAATGCCCATTGAGCGACTGGATTCACGGAAGTCTTAATACGGACGGCGAGAGACGTCTGAATGGTAGTTTCGGATGTCGGACTACGAGAGGATGGAGCAAATTGCATCACTTATGTCCTGACAAATGAAATTTCCTCCTCGACGCTGCTCATCTGAGGGAGGGGTGGGTTAAGTTTCATTAGTTGTAACATTTAATTGAATAAGCGTGTTGGCAGATGGATGTCTGGTGGCTCCGAAGTGCTCGGGGAGTGGAAAACAAGCAATTTGTTAAGACGACATTTTATTTCTCTGTACAAGAGCGTTTTGAGATTTGTTGAGCCACCCCTGGCTTCTGTTACTTCCCGGGAGCTCCCATAATGGTGGCTCTGAAGCACATTTAATTTGATTTTTGTACACAACTCGCATGCCAAGGCGGCACTCGTTCCGTTCTATATCGCAAAAGTGCGACGTCAGAATCATATGTTGTAGAGCGGCAGACGTATCAGTATGCGACATACGCAAAAGCTGTAATTAATTTTCATTAGTGAGAGACTGAACCAGAAAAGAGCCCATTCATATGCAAGTGAGTTGCTGTATTCTCTGTCAGCTGTGCGATGATTTTCATCCCTGACCCGGACGCTCGTAACTATCTAGTGTTCTCGCGGCCGTATGTTGATCACGTCTTGAGCACGTGGAGGTCGGTGAAAGCTTGATTGGGGGGCAAGACTTGGGGTTTTTTTTCCTGACCTTCCTGCCCATCAAAATGAGTCGAAAAAAATATAAGAGCTTGGAAACGGGCGGGAAAAAAATTATTCATGGGATTTATTCTGAAAATTTTAGGATAACTGGTAGAAAAATTACCCCCGAAACACAATTATCTTCAAAATTGTTACAGAAAAAGTAACAAAAAAAAAAATCGTTTGCGAGATTTTTTTGGAAAATTTCGGAAAAACTTGTGGAAAAGTTAACTCCAAAGACCTTAAAATAAAAAGTTATTTAATTTGTTTGACTATTTTTCATATTTTGAATGTTTAAAAACCAGCTTTAAAGGCCAGAAAAACGGACAAACAGACTAAAAAAGTCTTCAAAAGACAAAACGGTGCTGAGACAGAAGAAAAATTGTATTGGAGCTGAGAAAAAAGAGAAGATTGTCAATTGAGTGGTGATCGCATTGTAGTACATTTTCCTCCCGTGCCGCGTGCGAGTGGGAGAAGCAGCTCTGAATTCTCACGCTTGGGAAGACAGCGAGCGGCAGTTGAAAAATAATCGTCGCGCAGTCTGCCTCAAAGCCGCCTTCTTTGCGAAAGAAAAAGTCGTGGAAATCTCATTTAAATTTCATTTAGCTCCAATCAGGGTTTCAAGAGCAAGAAAAACAGCAATAAGAGTCGGTGGTGAATGTGTGTGTGGGAGGGGGAAATTGAGGAAAAGCAAACACTCAAGCTGAAACGTGATGCCCGTGGAAAATTGTCACTGGGGCTCGCTCGGGCGATGAAACTTTTACATCGGAATCGGGTGACTTTGAGCAAACATGAACAGCTTGTTTGCGAATGCAGTGCAATGCCGGAGGTGCTTGCGATCAATAGAAAATCAATCAAGTAAAATGGATTTTGCAGTGTCGATGCCGCGCGACGGGGATAATTTCCGCGATAATTGGATTGGACATCGGAGCGGCACGATTAAGAGGTGGCATCGAAAGGGCGAGGTGAATGGGAGAGCATTGACGTGCCGCGAGGTGGAGCCTTTTTATTTTTGGCACAAAGGCGCGCTGTGTTATTATTAGGGTGACCCAAAATTTATAAAGTAAATTTTTTTGTTCATTTTGTTGATTTTTTGTGAGCCCTAATTTTTTATAAAATTGTCCAGACCATTAGGAAATTTTTCACGTTTCTAATTTCTACCATTTCGTGGAAATTCAACCCAGAATTAAAAGAGAGAGAGAGACAGACAGACGGACCAAATTGTCAATGCAGATTCTGAGAGTAGGGTGAAGATGTGCCTTAGGCTTTTAAAGGCTCATTTGTTTGACCTAAAGTATTCAAAAAGATCCTGTCTAATGAAAGAGATGCTCTTTCATCACTTTATACAGGTCCAACTTCCTCTAAAAGAGAGAAAAATCGAAAAAGGGTTTTAAAATTTCGGGTCAACCCAGGAGTGTGGGAGTGATTCAAAAATCCAAAACACGTTTTCAGCCTAATTAGGGTCAGCCCAGTTAAAGGTTAAGGTCAATATCGAAGTCCCAACTCAAAGCCAAAGAATATTTTTAGGTCAGTTTTTGTGGTCGCCCTAGTTATTATGACACAGCGCCGAAGAAATCGAAACTTCGCTGGGGAAAAAAGACAAGGCGTGCAGAGAAAAGAGAGGAAAAGTGTGGTGCAGTGGTCGTGTTTCGGTTGCGAGAAAATTGAGGTCAACAAACAGATGGTGCAAGGACGGCCAGCTCCCGTTTGGGGGCGATGAGGGGGCGGTTGTCCACTTCCGTCACTGGCCACCGCGATCAACGAATCCCGCAGAGTCGTGATTTATGCAAAACATCCCCGAAACAAAACGTGCAGATATAATGGCGGAACAATCGACTTACAAATCACTAATTGATTTTCCGGCTTTGCGAGTGGACCAGAAAACATCACCGGCTATCTCCCACATGTCAGACAGAGAGCGTTCTCTCATTTGGATACACACGGAAAGGCACTATTTTTCAAACGACGCCTGACAGCTGGCAATTTATCATTATTGTTTGGGCTAGGTATCTATCGTGCTGACCGGATGGGAGATGAAAAATCACCTCCGTCCGCTGGACACTCTGATGGTCGGTTTTCGGTGGGAAAATGTGGACCATCCAGGAGTGGATGACCTCGATGCAGCAAGTGTCAGAGTCCTGGGCTCTAATCTGATTATTCTGACGCTTTAAATTTCATGCATGCGAAAGCGAGCCAGAGCTGGAGAGGAGAGGCAAGCGCTTGAATAATAATGGGGAATGACTGCTCTGCCGTAAAATATTTTCATGAGCGTGGATTATATCGATTATGCTGATGTGGAGTCCATGTATGAATCTAAATTAGTTTTCACTTAATTATGTAATCGAATATATGCCGATGCTGGTGATAGGATTAAGAGGCAAATTGCTGGCGGGTGTGATGAGGCGGAAAATGAAGTTTGTTAGGGGGAAGTGGGTGTTAAATTGCTTCGTGGAGGATGAAAGTCTGTTTGTCTAACTTTTGGACTTCTTTGGGCTCCTCTTTTAAGGCTTCATTGGATGAAAGGAGCTCGGAAGCCCCCAGGATACTCTGTGGCTCGACATAAAGTAGCTTAAAAAGGGATTCGAGGGTTTCCTTAATTCTGTTTTAAGTCCAAAAGGTCCAAAGAAAAATTCTTTGCTTGAAATATTAAGAGGAAATTCCGTTCAAAATAAGCAAATTCACGAAAAATCGAATGATAGTTAACCTTTGAATTTTTCAAGGGATTTAAGGAGCTTAAGGATCCTTTTTCCAGGCAAATTTTGAGCTTCTTTCATGATTCTGAGGAGTTTTGAGCCTTTCTACTTATCTCGTTTTTCTTTATCTTTGCTGTAATTTGGGCTCAAAGTTGTCATTTGGAATGTGCCAAATTTTTCATGGGAAAGATTTTGAAAACTCTTCAAAAAGTTCATCTCGAAAGCCCTGAGAATTAGCTAAAAAATTTTAAAGCAACATCAAAAGTCCTGAAACCGTCTCCCTCGTCCGTGAAACAATGATTGCGATTTATTCAATTAGAGGGCCATTACGTGAGCCTCGCTAATGAATGACCAGTACGCTCGATTGGCCCAATTGTCCGGAGCCCAAGCGCCGAGAGTTTAGGTATTGTCGTGTCAGTTGCATTCATCACTGTGCCTCATCAGTGCCCAACAAACAATTTACATGCAACTGCTAATTGCAATTCACACAATTAACTCGAGATCAAATTAATGTGCACACAACGTGCTGCAGGCTGGTGAAGTGGTTTCGCAACCGCAAACAAATTCGCATTCGGAATCCATTGGACGGTGGTTGCAAGACACCTCGGGGGTTGCGGGGGAGAGATGGAGCTCCTATAGTGACAATTTTCCACAAATCAAATTATAACACGAGAGCCTTGATTGAAATACAGAATAGCTAATAGATTGGAGTGTAAACACAAAGACAGTAATCACAATCAAGCTCGGCAATTGGAGAACAATTGGCACGAGAAATCTCGATAGAGCGCCCCGAGAGGCAGCCCAGAGTGCGAAAGACTTGCGGAGATAAAGTGCGTAAACAAAACACTTATAAATATCGCGATCCATCTTGTTTTAATTGAGTGAAAAGAAGAGTCTGAAGCCGTAAAAATGTTTACTCTGCCATCGAGCCGCACGCTGGTGACGTCCTACAGCGACGCCTCTTCGCTCGAGACGAGGAAAAACGTAAGTTGCTGTGTATTTTCCCACTTCCAGTACCCTTTTTGTCAGCTGCGAGCACACAATAAAGCAATTTAGCACTATTTCGCTAGCTCCGGCTACCTCTGCTTTGGGAGGAGAGGACGTGGAGAAAGGGAGGAAAATAATGATGTGAAATGAAAATAAATAAGCTCAATTATAAAAATGGGCACCGAGGAGGAAGTCTCGGCAGTCAAAGGGGGAGAAAAGGCACAAGGTTGAGGACGCACGCTGCATTAAAATTTCAAAACGGAGATCTCCAGATGTCCTTTGGAGAGGACATAAAAATGTATGGCTTGATTTATGATTGTACCTCGGGTCTGCGTCGGCCCAGATCGACTTTATTGTCATATTGTGAATCACGACCTCTGAACTGGGCCGTAACTTTTCATCCGTGAATGTTTCTCTGAATCGGAACATGTTTTTATCGGTTTGACTGAAAGCATAGAGGAGTTTTCTAGAATTTCGTCTCTTGACAACGTTTTACTCGCAATTTCTGACCACTGTGAAAGAGCCTTGAGCTGGAAGCTTTAGGAGCCAATTTTTCTCCTTAAATTTAACTTGACAGCACCCAGATCTGCTATAGATGGGCCGAATAGTACATTAAGCACCAAGGGGGCAAAGGAGATTTTTAGCTCCTGCGACTGAACATTGACTGGTATCGATTAGCTATTTGCACAACCGAGAAGAACGATCTTATGATTTTCATTCTCTTTGGGATCTCTTTTGGTGCATTTTCTCATCAATTAATTTTGCCCCCTCATTTTGCTCCCTTCTTTGCTCCCTCATTTTGCTCCCTCCTGGCCGATCCCGACCATTTCGAGGGACTATTTTTCCATTTCTTACTTCAAACGAACTGTCAATTTGTATGAAGAGTAATGAAAATAGGATTCTCCCGATTCAATTCCAGTCAAAAAGCCGGCTTCGAGTTTCTTTTGAGGCTTCCAAGCTAAGAAAAAAGTTCTAAGAAGTTTTAAGAAAGTTCTAGACCCAAGAAGTGACTAGTACGTTTTGAAAGTTACCAGGAAAAGCAATTTACAGTGTTTTGACGCAAATTCAAAGTCTAGATTTTAAGGCAACGGAAGTCTAGAATCTCTTCTATGGCTTAAGGACATTTATAGAGGTCACCAAAGCTGCCACAAGCCTCGAAATGGTTTCTGAAAATTGCCAATTTCGATGCTTTCACGTCCAAAGTCTTCAAAGCCTTCAAAAAGTCACTTTAGTGGTAGAAAATCCCCTTGTCATGAGCAATTATGAGCGGAGTCTGCTGAGTAATCTCAATTAATTCTCTTTATCGCCAATGTGCCTCGATTCAACGGCCATCAACCCGCCGTCAATTAAGACTCTTGGTATCGGGATCCGAGAAATTGGCAGTGATGGGCTTTTGGCAGCAGCAAAGGCATTTTTATGTACTCCCTTCCTCCCACAGCTAGCGGTAGAGCGGGTTACGTAAAGAGACGCGGTGCTTTCTCTGATTGCGAGCGCCTGCTAGCGGATCCGAGTATCTTTGGGGAGAGGAAAGACTGTGTTGATTGACGTATTGATGTTATGTGAGTGAAATGTAATCACTTTTGAGAGGAAGCTTCATCGGAAGACGTGATAAGGGGAGTATCTTACAAAGTACCGGGCTGACTCATTATAGCGCTTAATGAGGTTGACAGCTCAGACGAGATCTCGTCGGCTTTCACCTTAGAAAAACATGGGATAAGGGCTCCTGGGGCTTAAATGGCAGTTGAGTCCTATATTAAGCCGTGTTTTTCCATCCACACAATCAGCTTTTCCCACACTTTCTTTCTCAACGCTCCTCGAGATGGAAAAATTTCATCCTCGTGGCAAAATTGAACAAGCTTCGTATCTCAGGCAGTTATTTCTTCTTTTATTCGTCGGCATGTTTATGTTTTTCTTTATTTCCTCCGCTCTCATAGAAGAAACAATGGGCGGCTACTTGGGTGGAAGAGGCAAAATGGGTTAATAAGCTCGAGGGGAGGCTTTTCATTTCCATTTCCACTCTCCCAATGGTTTCATTTGTCAGAGTACTTCCCGGAGCGAGATAAACCCGCGAGATTTTTTTCATTTGGCTCCCCCACCGCCGTGATATTGGAAAACGAGTTTCCACGCAATTAGACACGGAACGTTTTAATTAAGATGTTTAATTAAATTCGGCAGCTGATGAAAAACAAGCTCGAAAGCAAACTTTTCATATTTTCCGGTGCGCAGATGAGCCACATTTTTCTTTTGAAGGATGTTCAAGGACCTGCTTCAAAGGGTTTCTGAGATGTGAGAAACTGGTGGCTAAAAGTCAGGGCCAGTTGTCTCTCTTTGGCTCTCTCAATCAGTACAAATAATGTTTTAAAGATAAATTTAAGTCCCTGTTCGTTTTGGACTCGAGATAGTCCGCAGATTCCCCTCCTCACGGCCCTGCCTCCTCTTCTATCTCGAAACTCGCATCGTTAACTGAAATAGTGATGAATACCTGATGAATAAAAGATCCTTTTTGTGGCTTTATCGCACTTGAACACGTTCAAATGAGAAGCCGGTGTGGGCTTTTGTGCACGAGCCCACTTTTGCCTACGCGTGGCAACAGACAGACTCGTTCGTGGCAGTCGTGATGGAGAGAAAGGAAAATTATGCGGCCTGTCTTTGTGCTCGCTTATGAGTGGGGAGAGAGATAAAGCTCCAGGTGATGACGACAAGCGCTGACGTGTTGTGCGTGTCTGCCGAGGTATTTTTATTGATTGGGGAGGTATTTCTTACTGCAGCCACTGACTCGCATCGATTCGACCTCTCGTTCGAGCCGAGTGGAGGCTCAATTACGCCGATTCATGGAGTGATCGGAAATGAAATTTCCTCGTCCTCCTGGGTGGCGTCAAAGGAAAAGTTTCCGCAGCTTTTAAAAGTTCGGTGCCACGCACATCGGCTGGAAAAGGGATTAAAAGTTGGACTGGCAGAAGAAGAAGTCGGGAGGTACTGCAGAATACGAGGTCATGGGGGGCTGAGATTGAAATTTATAGCAGTTAATTCGAGACTTGCTTGGCCGAGAGCCAAGACCATGCTAACTGCGTCGAGGTCGGTTTCTTGCGACACAACCCAACCCCCCGGCCGCCCCAAGAAACTCCAAAGAAAGTTTGGGACATTTACATGGCAAAGTTTATTGACTATGTTGTCTCGAGCCCAAGTTCCTGGGATCAAAGACGCAAAAAGGGCCATAAATTTAGCTCCCAGAGCGGGGGAGACGACTGGTGTTTTGTGGCCAGGGCAAGCCTTCACTCTACCGCAATTGATGTTCGGTGCAGATTATGTAAGTGAAGCTCATGTGTGTGCAAGTGTGGTGTCTCATGAAATAAATTTCACCGGCGACGTGAAAGAGCACACCAGCGTTCAGAGGGGTCCCCGTTGCTGGCTGAGTCTTGCTCTGCAGCATAAATTTACCACCTTCGAGTTGTGGCTCACGTCAGAGACGGAACGGGGACTTTCATGAGGGCCTTTCTCTTTTACGATTATTCTTCTGCAACTTTTTGAAGCTTGAATCGTCCTGAGGGCCATTTCCAAATAACCTGAAAACTTTCGACAGCGAATTTTTTTGATTTCCATGAAACTGGGCAAATTTCAATTTTTTGGATATTTTTGGCCATATCTCCCGAACCAGCAGCTGAAAATTCGTGTGTACGTTTGTCACTTAATAACACACAAAATATCAAAAATTAAGAATTTTCAAAAATATGTATTGATATTATTTAAAAAATAGTTTATATTACAATATATGTATATGACGATATATTTTGGATAAATTTTTTATATCATCCAGTTGTTGAAAATTTTATACAGTTTCTTAAAAGTGCTCATTCATCTAAATCGAGCTCGTGGTTCAAGAGAAATAATTCCAAACGTGAGGACCATTTTTCGCAAATCTCGAATTTTCAAGGTGACCTCTATGGCGGCCATGTTGGAATTTTAAAAAACTAAAAACGCCAAAAAATTAAGTTTTAAAAACTCAACAAATTTGCCCAGTTTCATCGAAATCAAAAAATCTCTGTAGAAAGCTTTCAGCTTATTTTGAGATGGCTCCTTTGCTTAATTTTTTTGCGTGTGACTCTCCATGAAAAAATTTTTACCTTGCCTTTCTTAAGATCAAAATCAGACCTGTATTTTATTCCCCTTAAAGTTGACCCTGTTTGAGAAAAACAGCTCCATCCCTGTCCTTCACCTGAAAACGACGCTTGTGGAGCGAGAATATATGCATAGAGCGCTATTTTTGCCGTCATCGTTGCTCCCCCGTTATGGCCAGGCTGCCAGCAGAACCACTTTCGTAGCTAATATCGAGTTCTTGTACGATGTTGAAGCATCTAAGTGGGATTAGCATATTCATCTGCCATGTTTAGCAGAGTTACATAATATGTTCTGTACGACCACTTTCGTTGAACGACTTTCATTGTTATTGGAATAATGAAGAGTTTGATGGGCTCATCTGGAAGACACGAGGCGGGGAATTTCGGAGCAAAATTATGACACGTTCCGTTCATGTTGGGAGAACCAAGTGTCGGATTATCTCGTGTTTTCCACCCGTCAATGCGGTTTAGAGGATGTAAACATGCGTGTCAGTGGCAACGGCCCCATTCGAAGTGTCTCTGTCGCAATAAGTTATGAGAAAATTTTGTTTTCCGCGCTTCTCGAAAGTTTTCCACGAGCTGCAAAAACACTTTTGTTCGAGAAAAACGACAAAGCGAGCAAAAAAGTCGGACTCGGCGTATTGAATAGTTGTGTAAAAGGAGGAAATGTCGAGTTAAACGTACCAGGGCAGACATGAAAGCGGCGACTGGCAGTCTGGGTGTGAATCAGAGGAACAGCACGCGTGTTGACCGCACTGCTGCCCTCCAAGTTCGTTCAATGACTGCGGGAGTTGCTGATTTCTCATGAAATCGGGTCGAAGCAAATTTGATACTCCGAGCCTTTGCCCCACTTTGCATAAATAATCGCAGTGGTTGAGGGAATCAGAAGTTTTTATTTATTTTTCTCGATTCCCCAACCTCATTTCCGTAAACGCCTTTCATCATTCCTCCTGCACGGCCATTTACCCCCACTGATTGAAGCCAATTCTGCTGCTCCTTTCTGACACGAATCAGTAAAAGAGCAACAATTTGTTTCTGCGCGAAATACAACAATGAATTCCCCCAATCTAGCAGCACATAAATGGCAATTGCAGCGTCACACGGAAGATCGATTTTTGCGCGAGCTCTGCAGCGAAAACGGCGAAATCGGGCATGTGAGGGAGCCAAAATAAATTGATATCGGGGAGTACACAAAGTGCCTTTCATGTAACCGTCGCTCGAGTCGGCATAAATTCTGCCCTCGAGCGTTGGTGAGTTGAGACTCAGTGGTGCCAAAAAATGTCCTCGTTTCGCTCGCAGGAAATGTGTTCCACATGAAAGCCGAAAATCAATCACCATGTGGGCCCATTAGAATGATAAACTGTGGCCTGGAATTGGGGCTTCTGTTGGTCTGTAGTTTTTTATTGTGTGTGTCCGTCTGTCTTTTTATTTTATCAGATTAAAATTTATCAGAGTTGTTTTTCCTTCAAATGAAAGTTCCATACCCATCATCTGATTAAGCTGAAAATTTATTATGTTTTAGCTTGTAGAAAATCTATGTGACCCCTATCTCTCACAGGGACGGAGCTAGGGGCCCCCAAAGTTTTTATGAGGGGAAAATTTCAATCTACCACCACCAGAGACGGAACCAGGAAGCCCTTGGACATGAATTTTGCATTAATCCGCGACCTAGCTTCAAGCACGATTTTTTAGTCGCTCAAAAACGTCCATAAAAGTCTCGTTTACGTCCATTCCAGATGACAGAGCTGATGCACCAGATGCGGGACACCCACCACAAAACGATCGGCGGCTCGGTGGGCAACATACCGCAGTGCATCGTTCCTTCTCCTCGCTCTGGCGACACCACATTTCACAAAACCCTCAGAAACAATGGAACCCATGCGACTCCAGCGTCCAATTTGAAGTTTTCAGAGGCCATGCGTCACGCTCCGCATGACACAACGCCCACTACCATGACTCGGATGTCATCGTCGAAGAGCTACACTAGCGGATTGAACCACTCGACGTCCTCTGGCGCCGGCGTTAGCGTCCCTCACAGTGCATCGTCATCAAATTTGTCCCTTCTCAATGACATTTCACCCAACAACTCGCAATTCTTTGAGGTACGTAAACAGAGTAATTTTCCAGTTGAGGAGAGATCTGATGTCGTGATTGCAGGTGATGTACGTGGGAAAGATCAAGGTCTCCCACAAACGCGTTCCCCACACGTTCATCGATGACGCTCTACCCAAGTTCAAAGCTTACGATGCCCAGAAAGTCAAAGTCCAGACCGAGGTCCAGCGACGGGTGAGTGTTTAAGTCACAACTTTCTGCTGAAAAAAGGCTCTTCTTGACTCCAGATTTTTTTCAGGCCTCAGAAACAGGTGAAATGGTAGTGACATCCCAGCGAATCGCAGAGGACCTGCGAGCCAAGCCCCAGAGCATCCACGAGGACGATGAGACGCGGGGTGACGACGCTGCTGAGGGCTCCAAGACGGATTCCCAGCCAGAGGCGGGTCTGGAGGAGAGACCAGGGGTCATGCGGTCGCAGAGCACCTACGCCATGCCAGTGACGGTCGGGTGAGTGTCGAAAGACCTTGTTTCCGTTGAAATTAGAGAGCTCCTAGTATACTAATGTATGGCTTTCGTGTTTGTGTCTTCCCTTTCCTACGAATTTATGTGACGCCCCGATTCTCCACTTAGTGATTGCGTTATTGATGTCCTCAGTAATGTTGATTTGAAAAATAATAATAATTTACGACAGAAACGTAGTAGTGACAGTGTGTCTTGTAATCAAGAAGAGAGTGTAGATGATTTGTAAGTAATGACGACTTTCTTAGTTCCCCGATTCTAGATGCTTTCTTTTGGGACACTTTTTGTGTAGATTTTCATTTTAGCTTAGAATTTTCTTTCTGTAGAGAGCTTTTTAGATGCTTGAATACCATTTTATTTCGTCGAAAGCCAAATTATCCGGTTCAGTTTTTCAAAAGAAAATACCAGACAGTAAAATTTCTCTCTCACATTTTGGTCCAACAATTACTTGAATCGCTTCTTTATCTTAAAATTTTGAAACAAAAATAACTCTCTTCCGAGATCGAAAATTCCTGCAATTTTGAAGCAAAAGTTTGAACCTTTTCGAAAGCATCATCTCTTTCAAAATCGAAATTCTAACTTTTTGAAGATAAAGCTGTTTTCTAGACGTCTTTTATGACGGCAAATTTTACGTCCTCTTTGAAGTCCTTATTCAAAGGCTTTATCCATGCATTATCCCTTTCGAGATCGAATTTTTCTTCCTCATGATGTCCTTTTTTAAAAGCTTTATCCTTTTTCCAAGCGTTATTCCTTTCGAGATAAAATTTTTCCACTTCTAAGAAGCCATTTTCTAGACGCTCTTTTAGGCGACATCCCTTTGGAAATCAAGATTTTCAGCTTGTCTTATTTTTGCCTTCTCCAGAAGCTTCTTTTCTAGGCACTATCTCTTTCGAGGTCGAAAATAGTCACCAAAATTAGTCACTCAGCCATAAAACAGTAGAACAGTAAAAGATTAGAATATTTACGACTCGCAGTATCATTTTTGCCGACTCGTGTTCGCCATTACGCCCTCGTGTCTCGCATAAACTCACCCAATAACCCTTTCAGACCCCCAAAGCAGCGTGACCGAGCGGCCTCCATCGGCTCCATCCCCATCGTCGAGCAGAACCGCACGATGGTGTTTCTCATCGGTCGCTCAGACCTCCGTCTCATAAGTCCCGACCGCAAGCAGGTCCTGCTCTACAAGGACTTCAAGGACGTCGCGAGTTGCGCGCACGGCGAGAAGAACGCCGACCACTTTGGCATCATTTGCCGTGAAATGCACAACGACGGGTACATCGGGTACGTCTTCAAGTGTCAATCCGAGAACGTGGCAAACGACATCATCGCTGCCATCTCGCAGGCCTTCATCAACTGCTCGGAGCAGAAGCAGAAGGAGAAGTCGCAAGTCCTGTCCTGTGACCACTGTCCCATGATTTGGTACCACAAGCTGTGCCAGGACATTGAGGGGTTGAGCGACAAGAAGATCCAAACGGCCATCCACAGACGCATGGAATCACTCCCGGAGGAAGAGCAGGCCTCAATCATGGCAAAGTACAATGGGGCCGACGACATGGCGGGACACACGACGGCGGAGCAGAATCAGTTCCTGATGATGCTGCTGCGGGCCCATTGCGAGGCTCGGCAGCAGAGACACGTCCACGACACGGCGGAGAACAGGACAGAGTTCCTGAACCAGTACCTCGGGGGTGGAACGTTCTTCCTGAAGGCCAAGCGTTCGCTCACGAGCTCCTTTGACAGCTTCATCAGGAAGAAGAGCCACCCGCATCCGGAGGGACTGCCCCCGGTGGGAGACCTGACGGCCGAGCGCAGGCTGGACATCGAGAAGGCGAACGCCAGGAGGTCCGGGGACTTCTCCAGTCACGACCCTCCGCAGCTCAAGTCCCCCATGATTGACATGTAAGTTTTAGTTTGTCCGTCTGTCTATCCGTTTGAGTCTTAATGGCTTCGAAACTGTAAAACGTATGTTAAAAGTAGTCTTGAGAGTAGGCAAAACAATTTGGTTTTCCCGAAAAATAATCATTTACATTTACATTTATTTCATCAATTGAAGATGGCCTTACATGAAGATGGCCTTACATATTCAGTAAAAAATCTAGCAAAGGCAAATTTTCAAGCTCTAATTCAAATTGGTTTTTTTCCAGCTTCATGAAAGTAGGCAACAACCCCCGTGATCATACTAGTCATACGGGTTCGTGGCGCCAGGCCATGCTCCACCAGGTCGTGACGCCGTCAAAGGGACTCAAGCAGGAGAACGAGTTCATGTCTCCGATGCGGTATCAAAGTAAGTACTCTCAATACATCAGGGGGAAGCTCGAAAGTCTAATCAACCGTGTGATTCCATTAGACCCCCAGGAGTCTCGTAAGCGAACCAAAGACGAATTGCGGCAACTCTGGAGGGAGTCAGCTAAACAAATCATCATGTTGTCCCGCATGGAGAAGGAGAACGCTCGATTACAGGCTCGTCAAAATGAGCACGAAATTAAGCGTATCAAATTGGAGTACGACGACATTTCCATCTGCGGCAAGCACGCGGCAGATATCTGGGACAATTACTTGGAGAACCAGGCAAGGATAACGCAGAAGCCTGACAACGTCATCATGCTTCAGGCCATCAAAAATGGTGAGTCAACAAGTTTAATGGTTTTTGAAAAAAGTTGGTACCATTCTCCTGAAGGCAGCTAACTTTAGAGACCCATATCTTAAAAATTTCACCACAGACTGCCATGATTTTTGTCTTAAAACGACACATGTGCTGCAAATTTTAAGAAAAAATACAAAAACTATGACTTACTGTCAAAAGGGAGGAAAAAATGGGCTAAAAACCCAACTTTTGTGCCAAAATGTCAGTCTTTGAGTACTGTTCGGAATTTTTCGTGACTTGTTTTTGATGTATTTGAAGTTTTAAGGACAATTTTTTAATGTTTAAAAAAGAATTAAGTAGATTAATTATTTTGATCTCGAGAAAAAGCGCCTCAAAGTCACGAGCCTTCAGGAAAATGGTACCAAGCATTTCTATCTCTTTTGTTACCTACTTATTTTTCTCTTTTATTTTCAAGGCGTCCCCAAATTGAAGCGCGGAGACGTCTGGATGTTCCTGGCGGAGCAGCACAACCGACACTCGGTCCCGATAGACACAACCAATTTCCCCAACTACGACACCCCGTACGAGGTGCTGCTGAAGAGTCTGACGGAGCACCAGCACGCCATTTTCATCGACCTGGGCCGCACCTTTCCGAACCACGACTTCTACAAAGCTCCCCTGGGCGTCGGGCAGCTCTCCCTGTTCAACCTGCTGAAGGCGTACTCGATCCTCGACCCCGAGCTGGGCTACTGCCAGGGACTGGGCTTCCTCTGTGGAGTCCTGCTGCTGCACGTAAGGCTTTTGGGACTCCTCCAGGACTAAAGTAACTCCAGATTCTATTTTTAGTGCGAAGAAGCCGACGCTTTCGGCCTCCTGAAGCATCTGATGTTCAAGCGCCAGATGCGCCTCAAATACCTGCCGGACATGAAGCAATTCCAGCTCCAGCTCTACCAATTATCTCGTTTGCTCAAAGACCTAGCCCCCGATCTCTATGAGTGGCTCGACAAGAACGACGTCTCGCCCACTCTGTACGCCGCCCCCTGGATCCTCACCATCTTCAGCTCCCAGTTCCCCCTCGGGTTCGTGGCCCGCGTCTTCGACCTGCTTTTCCTCGAGTCCTCCGAGATCATATTCCGCATCGCAGTCGCCCTCCTCACCATCCACAAGGAGAAGATCCTGCAGCGGGAGAACTTCGAGGAGATCATGAACTACCTGAAGAACGTAGTTCCCCACATCGACGCCCCCACCCTCGACCTAGTGCTGAAGGTGGCGTACTCCATGGACATCTCCCAGAAGCTGACAGAGTACCAGGTGGAGTACAATGTGCTGCAGGAGGAGATAACGTCCCAGACGCACCACATGGAGAGCCTGAACCGGCTGAAGGAGACAAATCAGCACCTCGAGACGCAGCTGGAGATCGCCCAGAGCAGCATCTCGCAGCTGGAGCAGACCAGACAATCGCAGCAGGCCCAAATCCAGGCCCTGCAGACCCAGATCCAGACGCTGGAGGTGTCGGTCCAGACCCTGGGGCGCTTCCTCTCAGACGTGTGCGAGTCCAACTCCAACTTCGACCTCCCCGGGGACGTCAGACGCATCGTCCAGCAGGTCCTGTACGCGGAGCAGCAGCAGCAGCGGCGGAGGGCGCCCATTTTTTTAGATAGAAAAATCGGCAAGTCCGTTTCCGTTAACAGCCACCTCGGACTTGCCCTGAAGGTGCTCGCGGAGGAGGTCGACTCGGACGGAGCGGGATCTCCGGGGGTCGTGTCGGGAGCGGGGAAGAAGAAGTCGCAGTTTTTTGAGTCCACCTTCGAGCAAATCAGGCAGCAGAAGCAGGGGATGCGGCTGGGACGCGACGAGCTGGCTCGGAACCCAACGTCGGCCCAGATGATGGAGAGGACGCCGAACGCGGACACTGACAGCGGAATTGCGACTCCCATGAGCCCCAACAACATATCGTCGGCCTCCAGCAGCTGCTGCACCAGCAACAAGAGCGAGACCAGCGAGTCGGAGCCCGAGAGCCTGCACTCGGAGCAGCATCCCCTCAGCAACTGCGGCGACATCAGCGTGCGATTCAATGGCACGACGCAGCTCAAGTCCATCCGGAGTAACCCCGCTAGCTCGAAGGTCGTTAGGAGTTAACAATTTTGAGCGGAGCCCCTTGACCAAAGTCAATCACGTTTAGTTGGTTTCTAGATTAGGAAGAAAGTCTCGTAATCGTTTGAAAGCCTGATATTGCCATTCCATACTCTAGGAAACGTAGGCTGGCATCAAAATTAACTGCAATACAAAGCTTGAAGTCTGTCTCGTCTATTGGAACCATGTAAAATTAACGCATATTCAAGACATCGTACGTTAAGCTTCGTAGATTCTAGAGCTAAGGCCGTAAACAATTGTGAAAGTGTCTATATGTATCGGGCTGCAGTGGGGTGGGACGGTTCTCGAGTCAAAATTTACGAGCGTAGAAGCATTTTTGGGTTCTATTTCCAAGCCATCAGTCAGATTGAAAGGGCGGGTGTTGGAAGGATTCAAAGAAATCAAAGAGCTCGAGACCCCCACTACAGCCACAACCCGTAGAATAGGGCTTCTCCACATCCATATCAATTATTTCCCTGAAAGTCTGCCCACGATCCTGTGTTTTAGCATAATTTATTGACCTTACATATTCGTATCCCACTTGTTACACATATTTTAGCAGTAATTCTATTTATTTGTTGATACTTAAACATAGCGTCGTTAGTGTCTATTCATGTACTCGTAGAGAAGGTAAGAAAGTATGTAAATCATTAAATCGTAAGACTTGATCTTGAAATAAAGGCCAGACGATATTTAATCACAAGCTGGCGTTTTGACGGGGTCCTAGAAGCGCTGGAAGTTGTTCTGGTTCTGCTGGTTCTGGGCGTTATTGAACATCATCTGGCCCTGGTTCTGGTCCTGCTGCTGCGCCATGCCCCCCGACTGCCCATTGTTGCTGCTCATCCGCATCCTCTTTGCGCTATCCTGGTTCTGTGCCGCCGAATTCTGGTTCGACTGCTGCACGTTCTGCTGCTGGTTCGGTCTCTTGTTGTCCGTCTTCTCGTCCTGGTCGTCGTCCCCGAGGAACTCGCGTTTCGGGTACGGGATGGGGCCTCCCGCGAAGACGTCCTGCGTGGGAAGGGGGTCCTCGCTGAAATAGGGGTCCTGCATGGCTGCCTCGGAGGTGATGCGCTTGTTGGGGTCCATGAGGAGGAGCTTCTGGAGCAGGTGGAAGGCCTTGCTGTCGGGCTTAATCTTGTGTCTCTCCATGTACTTCACGAGGGAGCAGTTGGCGTACGTCGATCGCTTGAAGTCCTTCGAGAGAGTGTGGTGCTCGGGCATCTTCCGGATATCCTCCCAGTCTTTGTCCTGAAGGGAATTTTTTTTGGTATTTTTGGTAAAAAAAATTGTTTTCGTACCTGTGGGAAACCCATGACGTTGAAAATGCGGTCCAGCTGGTCGTGGTGGTACGGGTTGCTGGTCTTGATGTCCTCCTGGCGGCAGTGAAAGATGGGCTCGGAGGTCAGCAGCTCGGCGAAGATGCACCCAATGGCCCAGATGTCGATGGCCTTGGTGTAGTGACGCGCTCCCAGAAGCAGCTCGGGCGCTCTGTACCAGAAAGTCACCACCACCGGGTCCAGATCGGCCAGTGGCTTGAGAGGGGCGTTGAAGAGCCGCGCGAATCCCATGTCAGCGATCTTGACTCGTCCCCGTTCAGCCCCCTCTCCCATCACCAGGATGTTGGCGGGCTTCAGGTCCCGATGCAGGACCCAGTTGCTGTGGAGGTAGTGGATGCCGTCCAGAATCTGGTACAGCAGGCTCTTTACCATGCCCTTGACGACGATCACGGGCTTCTTGGAGGCCTTGGCAGTGCGGTGGAACTTGATGATGTGCCACAGGTCGTGCTCGGCGTAGTCGAAGAGGAGCCAGACCTTACGGTCGGTGTGCGAGAGGAACACGCGGATGAGGTTGATGACGTTCGGGTGCTTCAGCTCCCGCAGCAGAGCGATCTCCCTGCAGGCCGACATCGACAGACCCGTGCCTGGAAGAGAACTTTGAGCGAAAACGAAAAACCTTCCATTTCAGACCTTCTATCTGCTTGAGGGCATAGTCCTTGGTGTCGCCTCCCTCCTTCCTGTGAGCCTTGTAGACGTGGCCGTACGTTCCCCGGCCAACTTTGCAGCCCTCGTAGTCGAAGAGATCCTCCACCTTCGTTCTGGTCGCATTTGACGCTATTTTGAAGTCGTAGTCCATGGTTCTGGCACAATACTTGTCCGTGGGCTGGCTAGAGAGCTGTCTTTCTCTTAGGTTTCGTGGGAATTTGTCAAAAACTGCTGTGGCTTCGATTTCCTCCGACGAACACAAACAAACACTGTTTTCCAATTCGCCCGAAAATTTCAAGCAGAACAAAAACAGCTGACTCGTTTGACGTTTAGTTGTTTTTGTCTATCGACCAATCAAATCGTTTTGTTTTTCGTCTACGTTCTGAAACTCGACTCCTTTATTCTCTGATTCATTCCTCGATGAGTGTTCCGAAATGCTGAGCCTCTACCTTTTCGTGAGCCTCGTCCTCTTCGCCGACTCCTGTCTCTGCGATCTGAGCCAGGACAAGGTGCAAAGAAAGGTAATTTTTGCGTCTAATTAAATTTCCGCTTCAATATGGCCCGATTACAGCTGAAGCTTGCGCTCAATCCGGGATGTCCTTCGGACATTTGCGATGAAAACAAGGACATCATCAATGTCGCTCACATCACGGCCGACTCGGAGACCGATAGGATCCATCACGTCTGGAGCTTCGTGGGCAAGCCGACCTTCCTGCTGGCCATTTCCGCCCCCAACTCGAACCTCTCCATCGACTGGGAGAGCTTCATGGACTTCGAGCACGATACCAACAGGAGTGTTCGCATCACGCCAGAGCCCAGCTTCTCCCAGATCATCATAATTGACAGGATCTACGAGTTCAATGACCCCGAGGACAAGGGTGAGCTGGACCGCAACATCAAGGACAAGGATGTGGTGGCCTACAACACGGAGCTGTTCACGTTCTCCTTCAACAAGTCGATCGATACGCCCAACTTCTGCGAGCTCAAGGTCCACGCCATGCAGTACAATGAATCCAACGTCGGCACCGTCCAGTTCCACGTCCAGACCTACGGGTCCTACGATCACGGCTGGAACTACCCCCATCTCCTGCACAACTCCAACGGCACGCAGGTGGACATCGTCTTCGACAGGTTCAAGGTCAAGAAGAGCTTCCGGGCCCCCCGTCTCGCTCTCGAGCTGGCCTTCTTGACCTCCGACGCCAAGTCCTCGAACTCCTCCTTCGTCCTCACGCGTCGCCGGACCCTCGACGACGAGCACACGCCCGGGATCTTCGAGCTGGACACCCTCCAGGCCCCCTCGAGCTACTTCGAGTTCCGTCCCGTGAGCTACACCCACGTCGAGCGGGACGTCTCGACCTCCACCAATACCCACCTCGGCCCCCTCATCAACCCCAACGACTCCTGGTACCGCAACTCCATGGCCTTTGCGTATTTCGGGTACTTGGAGGACCACCTCGTGCAGGCCCAGAACATCAGCTTCGGACTCACCAACGACGGCTTCTACAGCAAGACCAACTACACCAGCTTCACATTCCTCATGGGACTCGGAATTCCTCCCACGGAAGAGCTCTCCAAGTTCGTGGTCACGGTGGCCCTCGTGGGCGTCGGCATTCCCATCATGCTCTTCCTTGTCGGAATCTCGTGCATTTGCCTTAAGCGCGTCCGCATGTACCGACGCCTCCTGGAGGAGCAGCAGCAGTAGAGCCTCTAGATGCCTTTACTTGAGAAAAACCTAAAGACTAAAGTACAGAGGTGTCCCTCTGTAGTTCTCATCATTGTAGTTAAATGTAGCTGTAAGCGTTGATATCGAAAGCAAATTTATTTTGAAGGAAATTTACAAACCAATAAAGTCCCACTAAACTAGACAAGAGTGCATTTGCACGTGCTCGTTTCACGAACCTCTGTCGCTTTCACCGCCCGCACTGCCTCTTCGAAGACGTTGGCAACGTTGTGATTCTTCTTTGCCGAGCACTCGACCACTGAAAAGGCTCTTATCTTGGCCCTGAGCTCCCTAGCTTCCTTCGTGCTCACGTACCTCTCCAGCCTGTTCACGTTCAAGTCAGTCTGGGTTCCTGCGAAGGATATCTGTGACTCTGCTGCCTACTGAGTGGCTTTGAGACCCCTACCTACTAGCACTACTGGCACATTTGGGGAAAAGCTCTTCACCTCTGGGTACCACGTCGACTTGACGTTCTCGAAGGAAGCTTTGTTCTTCACAGAGTAGCTGTGGAGGACCATGAAGCTGAGCTAGAGAAGCTACTTAGAAATTCACTTACCAGATTATGAAGCAGTCAGTCTGGAAAAACGATCAAAAATTAAAATTGGTCGAGAACAGAATATTTCCACTCACATTTGGGTAAATAATAGGCTTCATTTGGTGGTATTCCTCCTGTCCCGGCGTGTCCCACAAAGACAGATCGTAGTTCTTGCCATCCACGTAGATCTGACAGACGTGGTTATCAAAGACCGTGGGCACATACTCCTCTGGGAACTCGTATTGAGTGAAGGTAAGCAGGAGACTAGTCTTTCCGACCATTCCATCTCCAATGATTGTGAACTTGAGGGGTCTGGAAGGCAGCATTCTGCGACAGCATAAGTAGCTTGGAGAATGTCACGAAGAGTCCAGGCCTCCTCGGGGTCAAGAGAAAACTGAACATTTTTTCACAAGCCTCATAGTGAAGTCTACTCAAACGGAAGCTCCTCTTCCTTGGAAATATGATTAAAAGTTAGCTACTAAAAATAGGAAGCAAGACACGGGTGACTAAACTCGGGTCCAAGCTCTCATTATTGGTTGTTTGATAATATGAAGGTGCAAATGTTGAATATTGAAAACAAATTTATTCCGAAGGAAATTTACACTCAAACAAAGTCCCTCTAGACCGTAATATCTCTCTACTCGGCAGCGACGACCCCCGCCTTCTTGTACGTCTGGGCGACCTCCTTCACCACTGGCGTCAGAGTTTCGAGCTGGGAGCGGATTTCCGACAGCTTCTCGTTCTGGATCAGGCTCTGAGAGGCGTCTGGAAAACAGAAAGTTAGGCGACTTCTCAACAGTGATTTTCAAAGGCTTACCAGCTCCGTCGTCCTTGGCTCGTTTGTCAGCAAGGCCAGCACCAAATCTGAAATACCGGGATTTTAATGGTTGATTTAAAAACGTCCCAGATAATTTTTTGGGGCCACCAAACCTTTGTTCCACCCTTTGGACTCAAGATCAACGTAGAGAAAAAAATCGAACGAGCAGACAGACGGACAAAAGAGACTCACCGTGATACTTTCTCAGGGTCGAATACTGCTCGTCCGTCAGTGAGGGCTGCAGGAACGTCAGAATACCGGAAACATGACGTCCCGAGGCATGCAGGATGTTCTGCGTGGCCACCGTGAAGACAACAAGCACCGCCAGATGGAGCACCAGAGCCGGGTCGGAGCAGTTGGCGAGCTGCTCGAGCAGCTGGTGCTTGTGGCACAGAATCAGCGTTCGGTCCTTCTTCTTGTCCACCTTCTTCAGCACCATACTGCACGCCTGCAGCGCGTTCTCGGCCGCCGTCACGAACTCATCCACGGAGCTCCCCGTCACCGCCTTGTTGAGTGCCTGGAGCGGCGCCCAGTACTCTGCGTTGATACCACTGCTTATCTTGCTCTCTGCTCCGTCGACAGAGACCCACTTCCGACCGCCAGGTTGCTCTCGAGGGCCACGTACGTCGCTATCTCGCAGCAGATGTCGGTGCCGAAGGACTTCAGGAGGTACTTGACGAGTGCAGGGTGCTGATCCGGGGTCAGCAGCTTCAGCCCCTTCTCGTACAGCCTCACGTCGTTGACGAGCGTGTTCAGCTTGTCCTGCAGCGCCGTGTGGGTCGTGCGTCTGCTGGCGTTCTTGTTCGCCAGCGTGCTCTCGTACAGCTCCTGGGCCAGCTGGAGAGCCGTCTTGCTCAGCAAGGGGAAGTAGTGGGCCGCAATCTCCCCCACACACTCCTCCAGACCCTCCTCCTCCAGCGGCTTCCGGATCACCTTCTTGACCTCTCCCACGCTCAGCAGCTCCAGCGTTGGCTCTTTCGTCTTCTTCCGGCCGCTCGTCACCACCTCTTCCTCCTCCGAGTCCGACTCGTTCTTGCGACCCCCGGGCGTGCTTCTTCACCGACTTGGTCTTGGTCTCGCGACCCTGAGCCCCACCTCCAGCACTCCCTCCCGCCGCCTTCTTGCGTCTCTCGTCCCTCTTGTCGCCCTTGCTCTCCACCACCTCCTCCCTCTCAGGCCCCTTGCTCGCCAGCTGCTTCTCTATCACGTACTGCTGGTACCTGCCGCTGTCCACGACCTCCTTGGCCTTTGCCCGCACGACGTCGTAGCAGGGCTTGATGAGCTCGTCGAGGTACTTGAGCGTCAGAACGGTGCTTCCGAGCAGCAGGATCTGCTTCCGGATGGCGGGAGTCACGATGATCTGCAGGATCTGGTTGAAGTCGTCGTCGGAGAGGGCGGATGGCACGAGCGTGGAGATGTCCAGGAAGCTGCTGGTGGCAATACATTCCTCCAGAGACGAGGCCACCTGGTCAATCACGCGTTGGGCCACGACACATGAGGCCAGCTGCTTGTAGTTCTCCCCGGAGAGCTGGTTCTGGATGAAGGTGCGGGGGTCACTGATGCCCAGACCCGGCAGTGCGAGCTCCAAGTACCCGTTCTGCTGGTAGAAAGAACGCACGTACTCGGACTGCATCTTCGTGTAGATGTGGGGGATGTACTGGGCGTCTACGGACCTGGAAATCACATGACTCAATTGTAGGGTGCGAAAAATATCGGCATCTCGGAAAAAGTTACCTCGAGGTGAGCGTTCCAGTGACGTTGACGTCCTTCACGAGCGTGAAGAAGATCCTCTCCTTGAGTCCCACCGTGCCCAGGATAGCCGAGACGGTTGTGGGGACCGTGATTCCCGCCAGAGCGCCCCGGATCTTGGCCTTGCACCGCTGAACGTAGGCCTCGGTGAAGAAGATCCGGGGGTTCGAGGAGTCCTGCTTGCCCCGCACTAGCGTCCCGAGATACTTCTCTATGACGTCGTGCAGCAAAAAGTCCGAGGGGAAGGTCGTAAGCCACTGTGAGATCCGCCACGTTCAGCTCGCCGGCCTGAGACAGCTTCTCATTGACCTCACTGGCCAGTCTCTGGATGTACGACTCGTCGATAAGCTGACCCAGGACGAGCCGGATTGCGGGGTTCTGCTGCACAATCTCTTCCGCAACTGCCGCCACTCTCTGGTGGTCCACGTTGAGGATCTTGGAGAGCTCCACGAGATTTATCCGACCCCCGGCCACGAACAGCTCGTCGTTCACCTCTCGGTCCAGCTGGGAGTGCGTCAGGTATTCCTTGCCATCGTTCGTGTAGATGACGTCGATGAGTCCCTTCTCGATGAGCAGATTCACGACTTCGATGCAGTTCCGCTCGGACAGTCTGGAATCGAGATTTCGTGACTCTGGACGAGTGCTTCTGTAGCTATTCCTACCTCTGTGTCGTCGATGTGAGCTGGATCTTCTGGAAATCGGACGCCAGGCGCTTGATTTCATCCCAATCGGAGGACATTCTGAAGCTTTGAGTCAGGTATTTTGTGAAAAACTACGGAACAGGTCGAACTATCGAAAGAGCTACGTCAACAGTAAACAAGCGCAGGGCTGTCACGCGAGTCAGCTGATTCAAATTGACGGTTGGAAGGTGAAAGCATGCCTCGAACAGTTCTGAAGTACAAGTTGGGTACTTGAATTTTAAAACACATGAGAAAACTCATTTTTAGTGCAATTTCAGCATTTTGCAAAAAATTTACTATTGTGGTCGCTTTGCCGTCTGTCTGTCTATCTGTCGGTTTCTCTGTCTGTCTGTCCAAAATTTTATAACTCAAGAACCAGAAGAGCTAGAGAGCTGCGGTTTTTTACATCGTGTAGGGCATAGTCTGTGGGTGTTTAGGCTAACACTTTTAGACCCCTACCCCCTGTTGGGGTGGAATGGGGGGTGTTTTACTTTTGTATGAAGACTCCTTATATTACATCCGATTGAGCTGAAATTTTAGTATGTTGTAGTCTGTGTCAAATCTAGCAATTCATGGTACTACATGTATCCTCTATTATGTACAGGAACGCAGCTGGGGGCCCTCAAAGTTTGATCCCTCGATATCTTTGAAAATGCACCCTCAAGCTTAATCTCCGATTTTGCTTTTCATATATTTTTTCAAGTCCCTATAGAGCCTGAGCCTGCTCAAATATTTCGTCACGGTATGAGTAGGATTTTTACTGTGTCGTAATATTTAAACAACCCCCTTGCACGGGTTTCACCAGACTCTCCTCCGGGGTGAATTTGAAACTGTTGAAGCAGGAAGACTTTGAACGTCTATCTCAGGGACTTGAAGTTCTAGTATGGCTTTGAAGCTGGGTTGAGGCCTCAAATGGCTTTAGAGGCTAAATTGCTTGATGATCTACTTATTCAAGCCTACTGCACTTTCTCAGGAAGTAACTAATTTGTCTCGGTAATCGACTGATGCCTGAGTAAATTGCCTGCAGTCAGCGGTGTAATTTAATGATTTTCAAACACCGCCTCCTTCCTGCCAACGACTGCCGTCCCACCCTACTCCACCTTCTCAATATCAATATTCGTCCGGAAGCAAGATTTTAATATAAACTCCTGCACTTGCCACAATTCTGCCTCAGAACCTGTCTCCGTATCGGTGCATCACGGGAAATTTCGCGGAAATGGGAACTTTTAGGCTCGGGAAAATTGTCTTCGTTGTGCTCACAGTGATCGTAGTTAACGAGGAAAGCTATGCTGTAAGTGACAGGCATTTTCCTTCGCGCGCGGGACTTAAATTAAAACGCAAATTGGATTTTTGTAACATAATTAAATTAATTACCGTGGAATTTCTCCGATAGGCAGTGACTATGGACCAGTTGGCGAAGGCAGCGGACATGTTCAGGACCAGCTGCATTCGGAAGACCAAGATAACAGATGGTAGGAGTTTTTCTGCTCTGGAAAAGTCCATTTTAGCTTTGGAGGTGACTAGTGGCGCCCTTTTAGTCCTGGAAGCACTCCTTTAAGCCCATAAGGGGTCAGGAAAATTTATTCTTCCCCTTCTTTTGAGAAATTATGACCTCAAAAACGGAGCTAGGAGATCCAAAAGGCCTAGAAAAATTTCAGGGAGCCCAGAAAAATTTTCTAGGGAAATCAAAATGTCCTCTTGCTGGCTCCAACAAAGATTCAACTGGTTTATCAAGTTCAACTCTTGAGCACCTCACCACAAACCCTGGCTACGTCACTGAATCTGGAAAAATCTCTCAAATAATTTCAGGAATTTTTCCAGAAATTTATTTTTCCGTTCCACTCAGCTTAATTGAATTGCGTTACCTGTTCATCAGCGCCTATAGGAGAGAGAGAGGGGGGTGGATTTTCTGCGCCTACCGCAGTGATTGCTGCAAAAACTTTCCCCATGTTTTCTAACTGAAATCCTTTCAGATCAAGCTAATGGGCTGCAGACTGGCGTGTTTCCGGACGAGAAGCCAGTGAAATGCTACGTAAACTGCATATTCGAGATGCTTCAATTGGTGAGAACGTTCAGTTCGCCGAGTTTGCTTTTGAAAGCCAGGATATTTGCAGATAAAAAAGGGAAAAATAATCTGGGCTCCCGCAGTCGTGGACGCCTTCATCCCGGACGAGCTGAAGGACACCTTTCTGCCAGCCTACGAGACCTGTCTCCACGTCGCCGACGATATCAACGACAAGTGCGAGACTGCCTTCACGTTCCTGAAGTGCTTCCACAAAAATAATCCCAAGTACTTTTTCGCTTGAGACCGGAAGCGTATCGACGTTTGTAAATAAATTATGAATTGCAGGAGAAAACTTTCGAGTCATGAATATTTCGTGCGAAAACTTTGAGCTTGTGTTTGCTCTTTCAGAGTGCTGGTATTAATTCAATTGCTAAATGCAGGCAAACGCGTTCTCATTGCGTCAATTTTGATAAGTTTCCAGACAGTGGCGTGGATGGGGAGGAATCAGGGGGATCAATCCCCTTCATTGAAGTTTTTGAAAGTCCAAAAATATTTTTGTACATTTGACGTCTTCGGTTGTCACCTAAGACAAAAAGTTGAAACCTCAGAGATCCTTTCTAATGTCCTTAAAGTCTATTTAAAATTCCTGTCCTAAAATGAGGCTTCCAATTTTTATATTAGATATCAAAAACTTTAGCGTCTGCAGCGGGCAATTTGCTTTTAAAAACCACCAAATTGCCAAAGGGTCACAGATTGTTTCATTTTTGATAACTTTGTGAGCCAAACTGAGGCTTAAAATCGTCCTATACTTACAACTTTTTACTTGAAAAAAAAAATTTTTTCTTAAAAATAAGGATTAAAAATTTCGGGACTTCCCCCAATTTCACAAAGCAATCTACGCTGCTGTTTCCAGATAGAGTGCATTTAAATGTGAGTGCAACTTTGTCATACCTCCAGAGAACTTTGACGGTGACGGCGCGACGACTGAATGACGAGCACAAATCGGAACGGGAATGCATAAGTTTTAAATTTTTCCGCATCATTTGAGAGCTCAGCAATCAAGCTGTCGATACACATCTCGGAACCTCAATCCTCCCCCTTTCGTGCGGCGGCAGCCTGACAGTCTCAAGTGCGGGATTTCATATAAATGGAATACAAAAAGGGCTATTTCTCATTTGCGTGAGGAATTGAAAAGGGAAAAGACCTCGAAATGAGCGGAAATCGAATCAGTGTAGTGCTTTTCATTTGTCTAAGTTATTGGGTGCATTTATCACTTGGGGTAGGCCTTTCAGGGTGTCATTACGGGTGGATTAGTGAGCGAAGAATTTGAATTTCAGGCAGTGACGAAGGAGCAAATGGCCCAGGCAGCGGCATTGGTGCGGCAGTCGTGTCTGGGAAAGTCGAAAATCACAGCAGGTAGGGATCCGGTGCCTTTTGTGGGTGAACTGAAAAGCTTGGGGGTGAAAGTCCCAGATTTTCGTACTCAAATCACGTTGATGAGTGCCGGGGAGAAGAAACAACTTATCTAAGCTCAACTCCATTATCTCAGATGTGGCCGATGTGATCCAGGCGGGGAATCCTCCGGACGACAAGCAGGCAAAGTGTTACATGCACTGTGTCTTCGAGATGACGAACGCGGTAAGAGAGAGTTGTGTTGCTCATTCCTAATGATTAAAGTGCCATCCCGAATCCCCAGATGAAGCGCTCCAAGGTGACAGTCGAGGGATTTCTGAAGCAGATCGATACTCTCATGCCCGAAGACATGCGAGCCACAGCGAAGACGGTGTTCGGGGGTTGCAAGGATGCGAGTAAGATTGCAGTCCGATTTGTCTGTCCGTCCGTCCGAGTTGCAAAAACTCCAAAACTGTAAAACTTAGAGGTCTGAAGTTTTTTGCATGTTGTCACGTGGGATCTGAAGGGTGAGAAAATTGATTTGAGTGTAACCGGTGAGATTTTTCTTTCTTATACTTGCTTTGATTGAACTGAAATTTTAGTATGTTACCACATGTGACCCCTATTCCTTACAGGGCTGGAGCTAGGGGCCCTAAAAAGCTTATTTTCTAGAGTGGAAGTGGCAAACTGATGTTTCCAAAAAGTGGCCACCCCATTTTGAATTTTAGGAATAACTTCTCATAGGGTGGTCTGATTTTCAAAACTGACAGCTTGTTGGACTTATCGACATTTTAAAGACCAAAATAGAAAAGAAAATTTTTAAGATTGCTTCTAGTCTTAAAAATAAATTTTTTAGCTAGAGTGAACCCTATTCTGTTACTTCTTTCCGTTACCAATAAAGTTACTTCCAAAAGTAAATTTAAAAGCGCTATTTTCAGGCCTTACCAAAAAGTCCTCAAGTTCCCAACCGAAAGCTATGAGTTTTAAGAACAAGTTTGAGGCACTCTAGAAGATAAGCTTCACACTCCTAATGAGCTGAAAATATAATATGTTGTCCTAGAAAATATTTGAACTGCAGTAGAGACCGCTTAATTTCTACAGAAAAGATATTTCATTTTTTTAATTTCAAGTCAACTTGAAAATGAGTGTTTCTTTCCGCAGCTCAAGGCCAAAAGGAACCATGTGAAGCCGCCTTCCTCCTCTACAAGTGCATCCGCGACGCCAGTGGACCCGACTTTACGTTCGCCTAGCCGGAAGCTGGTGCATAAATTCCAACCGGATGTCCTGCTGAAACGCTATTAAATAAATCAAAATATTCATGCAGCCAAACCGTGAAAGTTTTTAACTGAAAAAAATTGCCAGAGTCATTAAATTAATTTGGGTGACTTGAGGTTTTGTTGGGCGATGAAGAAATGACTTTAGTTTTTCTCGCGACGCGCAATTTTGCGACATTGTGTCAAAGACTTGTTGAGGAGAAGAATGCAAGCTTTTTGGGCAAGATTTTATTTCCTCATAAGCACCAGAACGGCCGTCATTTGCGGGAAAAGTAAATTTTCGCGATGACTTTCTTAACTTCGTTTCTCTTAATTTTCCCCGCTGGCGTGACCGGGAATTCTTTGATGAAATACACGCCGCCTTCAATATGGTTCTTTGATAACTTTTTCGTTACGACTTCCACGATCCGCTGCTCCGTAATAGTACAGCCTTCGGGTTTAATTATAGCGGCTGCGGGAAGCTCGTATTCGATTTTCGGGTCATCGATTCCAATGACGCAAACTTGCATAAGTCCGGTCTCCTTGATAATTACGTTCTCGACTACGGGGGCGTTGATTTCCTCGAAAAGGAGGCCCGAGGCATGCTGAATGCGGATAATGTCCTTCATGCGACCTTCTAGGAACAGAAACGCCTCGTCATCGAAATATCCGATGTCTCCCGTGTGGATCCAGCCCTCGGAGTCGTGGAAAGAGGCGGTCTCGGAGGGGTTGTTGAGGTAGCCCAGGAACGGAACGGGGTACTGCACGCACACCTCGCCGGACTCGTTGGGTCCTAGACGATGTCCGAGCTCGTCCACTACCTGAAAGAGGTCTTTAATTAACCAATTAACCCATTAACAACCGTTGGGAGATTGTGACCTGCAGTTTTCTGTATCGTGTAGGACATGGTCTTTGGGGTGGAAAGTATGACATCTTAGACCCCCATTTCTCTTAGGGGAGTAGTGAGGGGGGTAAATCGGTGTATGAAATAAGATTCCCCTGAAAATATAAACCCGGGAAAATGCACTTCTTATAACATAGGTACTTGATCTTCGATTTTGTATTTTAATTTGATTTAATTTAATTTGATATTTGAATTTCCCCTAATTTTATTATAATGAGATTTTTTAAAACCCTTAAATATTGGGCATTTTTTGCACTTCAATATATTATTCATTTAACAACAAGTTTTATAAAATGTTTTATAAATTTTTGTGTGGGACTAAAACATACAAAACACAGCCTAAAAAAGCCCAGGAAATATCATAGAGCATTGCAAAAAATCAGCTTCAGTTTCCTTATGAAAAACTATAAAAATTTTTGGTGGTTCAATTACCTTGAATTTGGTGCGAAAGAAAGGCTGGCCGACAGATGGCAGCTTGGCTCTCGTGGAGTTGACAGCCAGGGCCAGAGTCTCCGTCATCCCATACGTGATCGAAATCAGGACGTGTGGGAGCTTGGCCTGAAGCGCGTTGGCGAGATCCCGGTAGAGTATCGTGCCTCCACACCCGAAGAGCTGCACGGAGCTAAAGTCCGAGGGCTTCTCGTGCTCCAGGAACTTGGCAATCTGAAGAGGGGTCACCGTGTCCACGATGGTCACCCTGTACTTCTCCACAAACTGCACCAGGAGCTCCGGCGTGAACGCCTGGACGGTCGTCACTCGGGTGAACCCGTTGATGGTGTAGGTGAGGAGGGATCTGATGGACGTGATCCAGATCAGGGGAGTGAATCGTAGAACCACGTGGTTGGGGGCCACTGGCACGGGACTGATGGCCTGTGAGATGAAGTGGGAGTGCGACAGACTGGCGGATTTGGGAGTTCCGGTGGTACCCGACGTGATGACGTGGCAGAGGGCCGTTTTTTTCCGGGTCCGAGATCGTCGAAATGGGCGCAAATCGCTCCTCCTCGAGCACTGGCTTCCAGAAGGTCTCCTCAAACTCGCTAAAAGTCACGATTTTTGCCTTCAAGCCAAGCTCCTGGACCGCCAGCTTCACTGCAGTCCTTCTCTCGCCCTCACAGACCACAAGCTTTGGATGGTGGAGGCTGAACTTGTCCACCAGCTCGTCTGGAACGGCACTGTTTAGTTGAAAAAGGAAGAGTCAGGGGGTTTTACCTTTTTCCCACTCCAACTCCATGGCAGCAAAGGGCGTCCCATTGAATATACACCCGAACATCAGCGAATCAACGTGCTTGTTGTAGAGGCTGATGATGCAGACGTCGTCTCCGGGGCCTACTCCCAGCTTCCTCAGGTTCAAGGCCACTCTGATGCTCCTCTGGAGCATCTCACTGCCGGTGATTCTCGAGTCATCGTCGGCGCAGATGTGAGTCACCCGGTCCGCGTGCTGCAGCAGAGCGTGGAAGAGGATGTCTCCGACTGTGGTTTTGGGGTTGAAGAGACAGGGCTTCTGGTTGCCATGCCACTCCTTTAGCTCTGGTCGGTAAAATTTGCTCATCGTGGGCGGATTCTCAAAAAGCTGCTGAGCTCGAGATAGAGCCGGCGCTCCTCTTATACCCGAAATGCGAATTTTATCTTATCGTACGAGGTGACGGAGCAGATTGAGCTTCTTGGGCTATCAAAATTTACATCAAGACGAGATTGGGATAGATACAGTGTGGGGAAACTGGCAAAATACGGTGGCCACGGGACAGATGGGGAGGAAATCACTCGCAAATAAAGTTTTAAAAGTTCTCAGCGGAAACGACAGATGCTATTGTGATCATGGAAAACATTGAAAAGTTGCTCTTCTGTTCTCTCTCGCGTTTCCCAAACTTTCTGCGCTCCGTAATTGTTTGTGCAGTGCAATTCGTATTTATTCTTCGTAATTCAACTTGAGTCTGATTGCTGTTTATTCACACCCCATTTAAGTTTCTCAATTACATGATTGATTTGAAGTTTCTTAAGTCACGCCCAAATAGCCAAACTGTCGGTAGCCCTTCCAAAAGCGTCTACAAAGCCCTTAGAGTCTTTTTTTTAAAGGACAGATTCTCGCAAAAGCCCTCTCGCCCCGCTATGTTTTCGAACAAGAACGACAGGGCAGCCAGAATCCAACCCAGAAACAGCAGAAAAAGCGCTCCCATGATGTGCTCGACCATCAGCGCAATGATTGCGGGATCGTGATCAATTTCTCGCAGAAGGTTGTCCAGTATTCGGTTGTCTGTGGTCGTGATCCTTGCCTGATACTCCCAGAAGCTTCCGATCCCACTCGAACTCATCCACATTAGCATCTCATTCATCAAACGGTCGTAGGGCCAAGTCTTCCTGAAGATGAACACGTTGATGTCGGAGTAGAGTACCTCCTTCATGACTCTCCAGTGAACCGAGTTGTTGACGTTGAAAATCGGGTTGAACGCCAAGGATCCTGTGGAAGACAGGTGAGAATCTGAAACGGGTTGCTGGTCACTAATGTACCTCCTTGCATGCTCTCAGCGGATAGACACAACTCCAAGTTGTCAGCATACTCATAGAACTCTGGGAGGCTGTGGACCTCATATCCTTCTATATACTTCAGCAGAATAGGCTGCTGTGTCTCGAATATGGGGTAAATATAAGCGATAGAGGTGCCTCCCCATTTCAAGTTGCTTGAGAAGAGGGCTTCCATGGTGTTGATTTCTCCTTCGTAGCGAGGGATCGTCATGATGCTGGCAAGACCGCCACAGTATATATTCCCGATATTCAGGGACACAAAGAGAATCATTCCGAAAATTATGAACTCTGACGCGAGACTCGGTCTGAAAAATCGCAATCCAGTGATACTGTTCTCCAAAGCAGGTACTTACTTAAACAAAGTCCCCTCAAACACGACTGATCTGATTGTTGCAAGAACCGCATCAGACAGGCTTTGTTGCTTTGTACCAGGCACGTTTCTCATTTTCTGGATGCGAAACTGAACGATTCCAAAAACGTATAGGAAAACAGCTTCAAGCACGAAGTAGGTTAGGAAACAAGCCCAGAGAAAAGGTGGAAATGGCAATATTGGGACCTCGTAGTAAGGGCTGAGTCTAGGCCTGGGGACAAAAATGACAATAGATGCGGTCTGAATAGCTTTTGAGAAAGTCGAAATCTGGAACAAGATGCCCCAACGGGTAATGGAGCTCATCATCACGTCAGCTTTTCTTGTGCGAATCAGTTCCATTACTCCTGATGCAGTTCCGTTATCATATACTTCACCCCATAGGTCTATATCATCTAAGTGATTTAAAAGAGTCAACATACCGTTATAGTTGAGCTCATTCTCACCTGTCAAATATTCCACAACACAGTTGAACTTTAAGCAGAACTGGATACACAGAGTCAGTTCTGTGCCAGCAACGTTGACGTTCAGGACACCTCCGTTAAAGTTAGCATTGCCAGTTCCTGGATCAGCCGGAAAAACTTTAGTGTAGGGAGGGTAGTCCACTGCTCCAGCCCGTAAAGTGGATCCCTTAAAATCAACGATCATGGGAGTTAGTTCCTTCTGCTCCTCCAAGTCCCAGGTCTCGAACAGGAACCTGTTGTGGGGAGGCATCAAACGATCGTGGGACTCAAAGACCACAGACCCAACGGACCAAATATCAACAGAGTCATTGCGTGGAACAAGAAGGAGGGAGTGAGGGATGTTCTCCACAATCACGTCGTTTTTCATCAACGCCAGCACTGAATCATTGGACTGAAGAACCACGACGAGCTTTTTGATCTCAGCTCGATGAACAGCATAGTCGTGAACATCGAAGAAAACGTCAAGAAAAACTGGGGCACAAGCCTCAGATGACACAAATAACTAGAAATCCCAGATGATAGACTGAACAGTAAGAAGCTGGGACTCACCGCACATCCTTGGTTCACTTCCTGAAGGAGTTGAGCCACAAAGGCTTCTCGTGAAAGGTTACAGTCAGCAACAAAGGACGCAGCATCTCGTGGAGAAAGGTCCAGATCGTTCTCGGAGGAGGTTATGACGCAGATCGAGTGACTCAGCGTTTTGTTTATGACCAAATTAATGACAGACAAGATCGCGTTTTGGACGAGTAGGTCTTGATTTACTGGGCCCAACATTGTACCTCCGTTTCCGTCAAGAAGTCAATCGTGACTGAAGTTAGGTAGACTTTTCTTTTCTTCTTGAACTTGACTTCTGTTGGCTGAATAAATAAAATTTAAGTAAACGGTCAGCCTTTAACAAATACTGTTGCATGAGAAAAAAGTTAAACAAATAAACTCTAATTTAAAATTCTTCAACTGTAGCATTCGCCTCAGGTAAATTCGCTCAATTGATGGATCTAGACATCATATTTAGCGAAATTTGATGTATGAAAAATTGATGTCAATTCAAAGTTGGTCACGATAGCACTGATATTATTCTTTATTTACTAATTTAGTAACGATGTACTAACAATCCTTGTCGCTGATAACACAACAAATATATTTTCTGGAGACCGATATCCGACCGATGGATCCATCGGTTAGATATCAGAAATGTAACCAGTTTTTGTAGATTGATTTTTCGAAGAAAGTTTTGGGATTCAAATGCGTTTGCTTCCTTTTCCGAAAAAGCTTCAATCATGTTTCTTGAAGAAAAGCCTCTCCAAAACGGTTTTACACCCCATTGTAAGTTTTTTGAACTTTGGTTTGATCGTTGACTGAAAACGAGCAGTGAATACTTCTGCCAAGAAAGTCAAAAAAGCCAGAGATAGACCCAGAAACAACAGCATCAGAGCTCCCATTATGTGCTCAACAGTCAGAGGAATGATTGCCGCATCATGATCGATTTCTCGAAGGAGATTCTCCTGGATGCGGTTGTCTGTGGTTTTGACCTTAGCCTGATACTCCCAAAAGGCCCCCACTCCACTCGATTGCTGCCAGAGAATTATTTCGTCCATCAAATAAGTGAATGGCCATGATTTTCTGTACACCAGGAGAGTATATTCTATGTATAAGGGTTCCTTCATTACTCTCCAATCAGCCGAGTTGTTACCGTTGAAAAATGGGTTAAAACCCAAACTTCCTGAAAATATTGTTTTTTTTTTTTTTAATTAATTATTCCAGTTGCTGTTCAGTGGTCTGGTCACCTTGTTGCATGCTTTCTGCAATCAAACCCATTTTCAGATTGTCTGCGAACTCAGCACATTCATTTACTGTGTGAACCTCATATCCCTGGATGATTTCCACTAGAAGGGGTTGTTGTGTGAGTAATATGGAGTACACGTAGTTTATTGCGGTTCCACCAGTACTCTGCGTTGATACCACTGCTTCTTCAAGAGTATCAATGATTTCTTCATATCGAGGCATGGTCATGATGCTGGCAAGCCCTCCAGAGTAAAGGGTTCCAATGATGAGTGAGAAAAACAAAATTAGGCCGAATGTTGCAAACTCAGATGTCAAACTTGGGCTGAAATACTAAAAACTTAGACGCATTTAAGTCACATTAGTTCTTACTCGAAACTGGTTCCCTCGAACACAACCGATCTGAACGTTGTAAGGACAGCATATCCTATCCCCTTGTGGGCTTTTACGTCATTTCTTTTGAGTTTTTGAATGCGAAATTGAATGATTCCAAAAACGTAAAGAATGATAGCTTCAATGACATAGCAAAATAGTAGACAGCACCAAATGAATAGAGGAAACGGTAGAATCGGGACCTCGTAATATGGTTCAAGTTTCGGTCGAGGTACAAAAAAGACGACTGAAGCTTGTTGGATGCACTTGGAGTAGGTTGTCACTTGAAAAATGTTTGACCACCGATAAAAAGCACTGGACACGATATCACATCTACGATCAAGAACTCGTTCAACTAGCCCGGTTGCTGTACGATTATCAAATAACTCTCCCCAAAGCTCTTCTTCATCGGTCACTAGAGAAACAATTTTTCATGGAAGGAACCTAAGAAAAAACAATCTTACCCAAGTCATATTCAATAGTGCAATTACGTTTCCTGCAAAACTCATAACACAAAACAAGCTCCGTACCAGCTAGCTCAATGTTCATGATCCCTCCTTTAAAATTTGCATTCCCGGTCCCCGGTTCGGTTGGATATATTGTAGTGTAAGGAGGATAGTCCACGCCTCCCAACCTTAAAATGGATCCTTTCAGATCAGTAATCAAAGGCGTTAGTTCCTTCTGCTCCTCCAAGTCCCAGGTCTCGAACAGGAACCTATTGTGAGGAGGCATCAAACGATCGTGGAACTCAAAGACCACAGACCCAACGGACCAAATATCAACAGAGTCATTGCGTGGAACAAGAAGGAGAGAATGAGGGATGTTCTCCACAATCACGTCGTTTTTCATCAACGCCAGCACTGAATCATTGGACTGAAGAACCACGACGAGCTTTTTGATCTCAGCTCGATGAACAGCATAGTCGTGGACATCGAAGAAAACGTCAAGAAAAACTGGGGCACAAGCCTCAGATGACACAAATAGCTAGAAAACTCAGATGATAGACTGATCAGTAAGAAGCTGGGACTCACCGCACATCCTTGGTTCACTTCCTGAAGGAGTTGAGCCACGAAGGCGTCTCTTGAAAGGTCGCAGTCAGCAACAAAGGACGCAGCATCTCGTGGAGAAAGGTCCAGATCGTTCTCGGAGGAGGTTATGACGCAGATCGAGTGACTTACTGTTTCATCAATGACCAAATTAATGACAGACAAAACAGCATTCTGGATTAGAAGGTCCTGGTAAACTGAACCCAACATTTTTATTCCAGTTCTTTCAAAGATCTGACTGAAACCACCTCAGCAATGTCCTTATATACCTCACAAAACATTCGATTCACCTAAAACGTTTAGCCAAAACAAAAACAAATATTTGATCTGCTGACATTTAGGTTTCGTTTTGATAGCATGTTAGGCATGCAATTTTATTTACATTTTATATGTGTACACTCTTTTCATACCCTAATTTATTATGCTCTCCAAAGAAGTTTTGTTTACATTAAAATAAGGTTTTCTACTCAAATATTCTACCACGAAAATTCACAACAAATAGTTGTTTAGTTTGTAGAAAGAAGGCAACTTAACTTATTATTTCGGAAACAGTATAAATTTCTTAGTCGAAGGCTCTGAAAAGTAAACAAAAAGTCTAACTGAGGCAATCCTAAAAGACAAGGTCAACAAGCTAACATCAGTTACTAATAATACAGCTCTTATATTGCTTCCACCATAATCTTAATACAGAACACAGACAAGTTCTACTTAACGTAGTTCTCAATAGTTTTCACCTTGGTCTTCAAAAACTCTTTATACGACCGCTCGACCGCAAGACCGTTACTCTACCGATTAGGCTACCTCTGCCCCTAGTCAAGGCCTTTATCCTGTAATATTTTTACTTCTGAACACAGAATTGCATATCACTGCAGTAAAAGGCTCCCTCGTTCGTTTTTTTAAACCCAAAATCTCAAAGCTAAAACAACCAAAAATGCATGTGTCAACGCCAAATAACGAACCCGGTAACAGTCTTGGATTGTTCCAACAGCTCTTAGTTGTAGTCGTTGGTCATTTTAAATTTGTCAATTTGCCCTTATATCAATTGCATCCATCAGTTACCAGGTAGGTAACCAGGGGAGGTTTTCTAAGGCTTGAAATAACTTTTTCATGTAAAACACAAATTGATGAACTAAATATTTTTATTTCAATCTGAAATTTGATGCAAAGCTACAGAGAAAATACACTCAAATGCACTTGCTATTGTTTCCAAAAGATCTTCAACCCTTTTTTCTTGGAGAAAAGCCTCTCCAAAACGGTTTTACACCCCATTGTTAGTTTTTTGAACTTTGGTTTGATCATTGACTGAAAACGAGCAGTAAATACTTCTGCCAAGAATGTCAAAAAAGCCAGAGATAGACCCAGAAACAACAGCATCAGAGCTCCCATTATGTGCTCAACAGTCAGAGGAATGATTGCCGCATCATGATCGATTTCTCGAAGGAGATTCTCCTGGATGCGGTTGTCAGTGGTCTTGATCTTAGCCTGGTACTCCCAAAAGACCCCCACTCCACTCGATTGCTGCCAGAGAATTATTTCGTCCATCAAGTGAGTGAATGGCCATGATTTTCTGTACACCAGGAGAGTATATTCTATGTATAAGGGTTCCTTCATTACTCTCCAATCAGCCGAGTTGTTACCGTTGAAAAATGGGTTAAAACCCAAACTTCCTGAAAATATTGTTTTTTTTTTTTTTTAAATTAATTATTCCAGTTGCTGTTCAGTGGTCTGGTCACCTTGTTGCATGCTTTCTGCAATCAAACCCATTTTCAGATTGTCTGCGAACTCAGCACATTCATTTACTGGATGATTTCCACTAGAAGGGGTTGTTGTGTGAGTAATATGGAGTACACGTAGTTTATTGCGGTTCCACCCCATCTCAAGTTGCTCCTAGTAAGGGCTTCAAGAGTATCAATGATTTCTTCATATCGAGGCATGGTCATGATGCTGGCAAGCCCTCCAGAGTAAAGGGTTCCAATGATGAGTGAGAAAAACAAAATTAGGCCGAATGTTGCAAACTCAGATGTCAAACTTGGGCTGAAATACTAAAAACTTAGACGCATTTAAGTCACATTAGTTCTTACTCGAAACTGGTTCCCTCGAACACAACCGATCTGAACGTTGTAAGGACAGCATATCCTATCCCCTTGTGGGCTTTTACGTCATTTCTTTTGAGTTTTTGAATGCGAAATTGAATGATTCCAAAAACGTAAAGAATGATAGCTTCAATGACATAGCAAAATAGTAGACAGCACCAAATGAATAGAGGAAACGGTAGAATCGGGACCTCGTAATATGGTTCAAGTTTCGGTCGAGGTACAAAAAAGACGACTGAAGCTTGTTGGATGCACTTGGAGTAGGTTGTCACTTGAAAAATGTTTGACCACCGATAAAAAGCACTGGACACGATATCACATCTACGATCAAGAACTCGTTCAACTAGCCCGGTTGCTGTACGATTATCAAATAACTCTCCCCAAAGCTCTTCTTCATCGGTCACTAGAGAAACAATTTTTCATGGAAGGAACCTAAGAAAAAACAATCTTACCCAAGTCATATTCAATAGTGCAATTACGTTTCCTGCAAAACTCATAACACAAAACAAGCTCCGTACCAGCTAGCTCAATGTTCATGATCCCTCCTTTGAAATTTGCGTTCCCAGTCCCCTGTTCGGTTGGATATATTGTAGTGTAAGGAGGATAGTCCACGCCTCCCAACCTTAAAATGGATCCTTTCAGATCAGTAATCAAAGGCGTTAGTTCCTTCTGCTCCTCCAAGTCCCAGGTCTCGAACAGGAACCTATTGTGAGGAGGCATCAAACGATCGTGGAACTCAAAGACCACAGACCCAACGGACCAAATATCAACAGAGTCATTGCGTGGAACAAGAAGGAGAGAATGAGGGATGTTCTCCACAATCACGTCGTTTTTCATCAACGCCAGCACTGAATCATTGGACTGAAGAACCACGACGAGCTTTTTGATCTCAGCTCGATGAACAGCATAGTCGTGGACATCGAAGAAAACGTCAAGAAAAACTGGGGCACAAGCCTCAGATGACACAAATAGCTAGAAAACTCAGATGATAGACTGATCAGTAAGAAGCTGGGACTCACCGCACATCCTTGGTTCACTTCCTGAAGGAGTTGAGCCACGAAGGCGTCTCTTGAAAGGTCGCAGTCAGCAACAAAGGACGCAGCATCTCGTGGAGAAAGGTCCAGATCGTTCTCGGAGGAGGTTATGACGCAGATCGAGTGACTTACTGTTTCATCAATGACCAAATTAATGACAGACAAAACAGCATTCTGGATTAGAAGGTCCTGGTAAACTGAACCCAACATTTTTATTCCAGTTCTTTCAAAGATCTGACTGAAACCACCTCAGCAATGTCCTTATATACCTCACAAAACATTCGATTCACCTAAAACGTTTAGCCAAAACAAAAACAAATATTTGATCTGCTGACATTTAGGTTTCGTTTTGATAGCATGTTAGGCATGCAATTTTATTTACATTTTATATGTGTACACTCTTTTCATACCCTAATTTATTATGCTCTCCAAAGAAGTTTTGTTTACATTAAAATAAGGTTTTCTACTCAAATATTCTACCACGAAAATTCACAACAAATAGTTGTTTAGTTTGTAGAAAGAAGGCAACTTAACTTATTATTTCGGAAACAGTATAAATTTCTTAGTCGAAGGCTCTGAAAAGTAAACAAAAAGTCTAACTGAGGCAATCCTAAAAGACAAGGTCAACAAGCTAACATCAGTTACTAATAATACAGCTCTTATATTGCTTCCACCATAATCTTAATACAGAACACAGACAAGTTCTACTTAACGTAGTTCTCAATAGTTTTCACCTTGGTCTTCAAAAACTCTTTATACGACCGCTCGACCGCAAGACCGTTACTCTACCGATTAGGCTACCTCTGCCCCTAGTCAAGGCCTTTATCCTGTAATATTTTTACTTCTGAACACAGAATTGCATATCACTGCAGTAAAAGGCTCCCTCGTTCGTTTTTTTAAACCCAAAATCTCAAAGCTAAAACAACCAAAAATGCATGTGTCAACGCCAAATAACGAACCCGGTAACAGTCTTGGATTGTTCCAACAGCTCTTAGTTGTAGTCGTTGGTCATTTTAAATTTGTCAATTTGCCCTTATATCAATTGCATCCATCAGTTACCAGGTAGGTAACCAGGGGAGGTTTTCTAAGGCTTGAAATAACTTTTTCATGTAAAACACAAATTGATGAACTAAATATTCTTATTTCAATCTGAAATTTGATGCAAAGCTACAGAGAAAATACACTCAAATGCACTTGCTATTGTTTCCAAAAGATCTTCAACCCTTTTTTCTTGGAGAAAAGCCTCTCCAAAACGGTTTTACACCCCATTGTTAGTTTTTTGAACTTTGGTTTGATCATTGACTGAAAACGAGCAGTAAATACTTCTGGCAAGAATGTCAAAAAAGCCAGAGATAGACCCAGAAACAACAGCATCAGAGCTCCCATTATGTGCTCAACAGTCAGAGGAATGATTGCCGCATCATGATCGATTTCTCGAAGGAGATTCTCCTGGATGCGGTTGTCAGTGGTCTTGATCTTAGCCTGGTACTCCCAAAAGACCCCCACTCCACTCGATTGCTGCCAGAGAATTATTTCGTCCATCAAGTGAGTGAATGGCCATGATTTTCTGTACACCAGGAGAGTATATTCTATGTATAAGGGTTCCTTCATTACTCTCCAATCAGCCGAGTTGTTACCGTTGAAAAATGGGTTAAAACCCAAACTTCCTGAAAATATTGTTTTTTTTTTTTTTTTAAATTAATTATTCCAGTTGCTGTTCAGTGGTCTGGTCACCTTGTTGCATGCTTTCTGCAATCAAACCCATTTTCAGATTGTCTGCGAACTCAGCACATTCATTTACTGTGTGAACCTCATATCCCTGGATGATTTCCACTAGAAGGGGTTGTTGTGTGAGTAATATGGAGTACACGTAGTTTATTGCGGTTCCACCCTATCTCAAGTTGCTCCTAGTAAGGGCTTCAAGAGTATCAATGATTTCTTCATATCGAGGCATGGTCATGATGCTGGCAAGCCCTCCAGAGTAAAGGGTTCCAATGATGAGTGAGAAAAACAAAATTAGGCCGAATGTTGCAAACTCAGATGTCAAACTTGGGCTGAAATACTAAAAACTTAGACGCATTTAAGTCACATTAGTTCTTACTCGAAACTGGTTCCCTCGAACACAACCGATCTGAACGTTGTAAGGACAGCATATCCTATCCCCTTGTGGGCTTTTACGTCATTTCTTTTGAGTTTTTGAATGCGAAATTGAATGATTCCAAAAACGTAAAGAATGATAGCTTCAATGACATAGCAAAATAGTAGACAGCACCAAATGAATAGAGGAAACGGTAGAATCGGGACCTCGTAATATGGTTCAAGTTTCGGTCGAGGTACAAAAAAGACGACTGAAGCTTGTTGGATGCACTTGGAGTAGGTTGTCACTTGAAAAATGTTTGACCACCGATAAAAAGCACTGGACACGATATCACATCTACGATCAAGAACTCGTTCAACTAGCCCGGTTGCTGTACGATTATCAAATAACTCTCCCCAAAGCTCTTCTTCATCGGTCACTAGAGAAACAATTTTTCATGGAAGGAACCTAAGAAAAAACAATCTTACCCAAGTCATATTCAATAGTGCAATTACGTTTCCTGCAAAACTCATAACACAAAACAAGCTCCGTACCAGCTAGCTCAATGTTCATGATCCCTCCTTTGAAATTTGCGTTCCCAGTCCCCTGTTCGGTTGGATATATTGTAGTGTAAGGAGGATAGTCCACGCCTCCCAACCTTAAAATGGATCCTTTCAGATCAGTAATCAAAGGCGTTAGTTCCTTCTGCTCCTCCAAGTCCCAGGTCTCGAACAGGAACCTATTGTGAGGAGGCATCAAACGATCGTGGAACTCAAAGACCACAGACCCAACGGACCAAATATCAACAGAGTCATTGCGTGGAACAAGAAGGAGAGAATGAGGGATGTTCTCCACAATCACGTCGTTTTTCATCAACGCCAGCACTGAATCATTGGACTGAAGAACCACGACGAGCTTTTTGATCTCAGCTCGATGAACAGCATAGTCGTGGACATCGAAGAAAACGTCAAGAAAAACTGGGGCACAAGCCTCAGATGACACAAATAGCTAGAAAACTCAGATGATAGACTGATCAGTAAGAAGCTGGGACTCACCGCACATCCTTGGTTCACTTCCTGAAGGAGTTGAGCCACGAAGGCGTCTCTTGAAAGGTCGCAGTCAGCAACAAAGGACGCAGCATCTCGTGGAGAAAGGTCCAGATCGTTCTCGGAGGAGGTTATGACGCAGATCGAGTGACTTACTGTTTCATCAATGACCAAATTAATGACAGACAAAACAGCATTCTGGATTAGAAGGTCCTGGTAAACTGAACCCAACATTTTTATTCCAGTTCTTTCAAAGATCTGACTGAAACCACCTCAGCAATGTCCTTATATACCTCACAAAACATTCGATTCACCTAAAACGTTTAGCCAAAACAAAAACAAATATTTGATCTGCTGACATTTAGGTTTCGTTTTGATAGCATGTTAGGCATGCAATTTTATTTACATTTTATATGTGTACACTCTTTTCATACCCTAATTTATTATGCTCTCCAAAGAAGTTTTGTTTACATTAAAATAAGGTTTTCTACTCAAATATTCTACCACGAAAATTCACAACAAATAGTTGTTTAGTTTGTAGAAAGAAGGCAACTTAACTTATTATTTCGGAAACAGTATAAATTTCTTAGTCGAAGGCTCTGAAAAGTAAACAAAAAGTCTAACTGAGGCAATCCTAAAAGACAAGGTCAACAAGCTAACATCAGTTACTAATAATACAGCTCTTATATTGCTTCCACCATAATCTTAATACAGAACACAGACAAGTTCTACTTAACGTAGTTCTCAATAGTTTTCACCTTGGTCTTCAAAAACTCTTTATACGACCGCTCGACCGCAAGACCGTTACTCTACCGATTAGGCTACCTCTGCCCCTAGTCAAGGCCTTTATCCTGTAATATTTTTACTTCTGAACACAGAATTGCATATCACTGCAGTAAAAGGCTCCCTCGTTCGTTTTTTTAAACCCAAAATCTCAAAGCTAAAACAACCAAAAATGCATGTGTCAACGCCAAATAACGAACCCGGTAACAGTCTTGGATTGTTCCAACAGCTCTTAGTTGTAGTCGTTGGTCATTTTAAATTTGTCAATTTGCCCTTATATCAATTGCATCCATCAGTTACCAGGTAGGTAACCAGGGGAGGTTTTCTAAGGCTTGAAATAACTTTTTCATGTAAAACACAAATTGATGAACTAAATATTCTTATTTCAATCTGAAATTTGATGCAAAGCTACAGAGAAAATACACTCAAATGCACTTGCTATTGTTTCCAAAAGATCTTCAACCCTTTTTTCTTGGAGAAAAGCCTCTCCAAAACGGTTTTACACCCCATTGTTAGTTTTTTGAACTTTGGTTTGATCGTTGACTGAAAACGAGCAGTAAATACTTCTGCCAAGAATGTCAAAAAAGCCAGAGATAGACCCAGAAACAACAGCATCAGAGCTCCCATTATGTGCTCAACAGTCAGAGGAATGATTGCCGCATCATGATCGATTTCTCGAAGAAGATTCTCCTGGATGCGGTTGTCAGTGGTCTTGATCTTAGCCTGGTACTCCCAAAAGACCCCCACTCCACTCGATTGCTGCCAGAGAATTATTTCGTCCATCAAGTGAGTGAATGGCCACGATTTTCTGTACACCAGGAGAGTATGTTCTTTGTATAAGGGTTCCTTCATTACTCTCCAATTGACTGAGTTGTTGACGGTAAAAAATGGGTTAAAACTCAAACTACCTGAAATTGTTGTTTTTTTTATTGATTTCATTTGTAGCGTGGGAGTTACCTTGTTGCATACTCTCTGCGTTCAGAGCAATGTTCGGATTGTCAGCGAATTTAGCACATTCATTTACTGTATGAACCTCATATCTCTGGATGATTTCTACAAGAAGGGGTTGTTGTGTGGGTAATATTGAGTACACGTAGTTTATTGCGGTTCCACCCCATCTCAAGTTGCTCCTAGTAAGGGCTTCAAGAGTATCAATGATTTCTTCATATCGAGGCATGGTCATGATGCTGGCAAGCCCTCCAGAGTAAAGGGTTCCAATGATGAGTGAGAAAAACAAAATTAGGCCGAATGTTGCAAACTCAGATGTCAAACTTGGGCTGAAATACTAAAAACTTAGACGCATTTAAGTCACATTAGTTCTTACTCGAAACTGGTTCCCTCGAACACAACCGATCTGAACGTTGTAAGGACAGCATATCCTATCCCCTTGTGGGCTTTTACGTCATTTCTTTTGAGTTTTTGAATGCGAAATTGAATGATTCCAAAAACGTAAAGAATGATAGCTTCAATGACATAGCAAAATAGTAGACAGCACCAAATGAATAGAGGAAACGGTAGAATCGGGACCTCGTAATATGGTTCAAGTTTCGGTCGAGGTACAAAAAAGACGACTGAAGCTTGTTGGATGCACTTGGAGTAGGTTGTCACTTGAAAAATGTTTGACCACCGATAAAAAGCACTGGACACGATATCACATCTACGATCAAGAACTCGTTCAACTAGCCCGGTTGCTGTACGATTATCAAATAACTCTCCCCAAAGCTCTTCTTCATCGGTCACTAGAGAAACAATTTTTCATGGAAGGAACCTAAGAAAAAACAATCTTACCCAAGTCATATTCAATAGTGCAATTACGTTTCCTGCAAAACTCATAACACAAAACAAGCTCCGTACCAGCTAGCTCAATGTTCATGATCCCTCCTTTAAAATTTGCATTCCCGGTCCCCGGTTCGGTTGGATATATTGCAGTGTAAGGAGGATAGTCTACTGACGCAAGCTTTAAAATGGACCCCTTTAGGTCAACAATCAAAGGAGTTAGCTCCTTCTGCTCTTCCAAGTCCCAGGTCTCGAACAGGAACCTGTTGTGAGGAGGCATCAAACGATCGTGGAACTCAAAGACCACAGATCCAACGGACCAAATATCAACAGAGTCATTGCGTGGAACAAGAAGGAGAGAGTGAGGGATGTTCTCCACAATCACGTCGTTTTTCATCAACGCCAGCACTGAATCATTGGACTGGAGAACAACGACGAGCTTTTTGATCTCAGCTCGATGAACAGCATAGTCGTGAACATCGAAGAAAACGTCAAGAAAAACTGGGGCACAAGCCTCAGATGACACAAATAGCTAGAAAACTCAGATGACAGACTGATCAGTAAGAAGCTGGGACTTACCGCACATCCTTGGTTCACTTCCTGAAGGAGTTGAGCCACAAAGGCGTCTCTTGAAAGGTCGCAGTCAGCAATAAAGGACGCAGCATCTCGTGGAGAAAGGTCCAGATCGTTCTCGGAGGAGGTTATGACGCAGATCGAGTGACTTACTGTTTCATTAATGACCAAATTAATGATAGACAAGATCGCATTTTGGACAAGAAGGTCCTGAGACACTGAGCCTAACATTTCGTTTGAAGTTCTTCTAAACATCTGACTGAAACTATTCCAAAGCACTTCCTTAAATATCTTTCAAACTCTTCGGTTCACCAAAAACGTTTAGCTTAACCTTATAAATTCTTTAAATTGTTTGAACTGCATTTTATTTTCATGTTTGAATACCTGGCTTAAATGCCCTAATTTATCATTACCGACGACGAATATTTACTAGCTTAGATGGCAATTTCTGTATAATATAATAACGTTACAATTTTTTGAGTTATGATATGTTAACAAAAAGTCAAACAAGCACTAAATAGCTTTTAAGCATGCTCAACAAGCTATGAATGCCACTATCCACTATCCAGTAAATATAATTTATTTCACAGTCAAAGGAGAATTCGCCGCGTCATGGTCGATTTTCCGCAACAGGTTCTCATGTATGTGGTTGTCTATACTTATGACCTTGGCCGAAACTCTTGGCTCCATCCACTCATCGTACTACCCCGTTCATCATGAACCATACATTTACAACCGACACTAACTAACTATAAACATAGAGTGGTTTATTCCTATAGGCTTGTTTTGAAGTTTTATTTCATCACTTTTTCACAAATCTACTAAAAAATAAACTTAAGGCAAAAGCATCTCCTATTCATAGTAAGTCGTCATTTTTGATCATCCTGCTTGTATACATTTTTCCTGAGACCAATTCCCACAAGAATGTCATACCGGCCAGAGCCCAGCCCAAAAACAGCAAACACAGAGCCCCCATTACATATTCAAGGGAAAGAGGAACTATGGCAGGTTCATAGTCGATTTCTCGTAAAAGGTTCTCCTGGATGCGATCATCGGTGGTCTTGATTTTGGCTTCGTACTCCCAAAAGCTACCGATGCCACTTATTTGTTGCCAGAGGACTATCTCATTCATCAGGTGCAGAAAGGGCCACGTTTTCCTGGACACCAGCAGAGTTAATTCTGTGTAGACCGGCTCCTTCATGATTCTCCAATTGGCCGAGTTGCTGGCGTTGAAAAAAGGGCTGAACGCTAGGCTCCCTGGAGGCAGTTCGGTTTTTTTTCAAAAGCTTTCCGGAGAAAGTTATTGCTTTCTTACCTCGTTGCATGCTCTCTGCTACCATGGCCATTTGCATGTTTTCTGCGAACTCTGAGCAATCCTTGACCGAGTGAACCTCAAATCCCTCGATGATTGTCTTCAGTAAGGGGTGCTGGGTGAGTAGAACAGAGTACATGTAGTCCACGGAGGTGCCTCCCCATCTCAAATCACTGGCCACAAGCGTCTCCATGGAGTCAATGATTCCTTCGTACCGGGGAATCGTCATGATGCTGGCGAGACCTCCAGAATATGTGTTCCCCACAATAATAGAAAAGAAGAGGATGACGCCAAATATCGCGAATTCCGATAACAGACTCGGGCTGGAACATACCAAATTAATAATACTCCCAATCAGCCCTTGTCGTACTCACTTGAACCTGGTTCCCTCGAATACAACTGACCTGAATATAGTGAAAATGGCATTCGGCAAGTCTTTTCTCTGTTTGAGAGTTCCTCCCTTTATCTTCTGGATCTGCAGTTGCACGACTCCGAAGAAATAGAGAACCAAGCATTCTGTGACATAGCAGCATAGCAAGCAACCCCAAATTAGAGGGGGGAAGGGCAACATGGGAACCTCGAAATAGGGCTTCAGTTTGGGTCGAGGGACAAAAACTACTAGGGAGGCGCTCTGAATAGTGTGAGAGAAAGTAGAAACTTGGAAAATGTTGGACCAGCGGTAGAAAGCACTGGACACGATGTCGGACTCCCTTCTTAAAATCCGACCCACGAGACCCGAAGCCGTACCGTTGTCGAAAATTTCTCCCCACAGGTCCACTTCATCTGCAAAATAAAAGAAGAAGAATTCCAGGTTGTCTAGAGCAGCTTCTTGCTCACCTAACACGAAGTCAATGACACAGTTATATTTCCTACAAAACTCGGAACAAAGAGTAAGCTCTGTTCCAGCTAAATCAATGTTCAGGACCCCACTGTTGTGGTTTGCATTTCCAGTTCCCGGTTTGACCGGAAATATCTTGTTGTAAGGCGCGTAGTCCAATCCTCCGACCCTTAGAGTCGATCCCCTCAGATTAGTAATCAAAGGAGTTAGCTCCTTCTGCTCCTCCAAGTCCCAGGTCTCAAACAGGAACCTGTTGTGAGGAGGCATCAAACGATCGTGGGACTCAAATACCACAGACCCAACGGACCAAATATCAACAGAGTCATTGCGTGGAACAAGAAGGAGGGAGTGAGGGATGTTCTCCACAATCACGTCGTTTTTCATCAATGCCAGCACTGAATCATTGGACTGAAGAACCACGATGAGCTTTTTAATCTCAGCTCGATGAACAGCATAGTCGTGGACATCGAAGAAAACGTCAAGAAAAACTGGGGCACAAGCCTCAGATGACACAAATAGCTAGAAAACCCAGATGATAGACTGAACAGTAAGAAGCTGGGACTCACCGCACATCCTTGGTTCACTTCTTGAAGGAGTTGAGCCACAAAGGCTTCTCTTGAAAGGTTACAGTCAGCAACAAAGGACGCAGCATCTCGTGGAGAAAGGTCCAGATCGTTCTCGGAGGAGGTTATGACGCAGATCGAATGACTCACCGTTTCGTTTATGACCAAATTAATGATAGACAAGATCGCATTTTGGACAAGAAGGTCCTGAGACACTGAGCCCAACATTTTTCTTCCGTTTTGGGTGCAATACCAAACGCCAATAATACACGCCACGGTCGTCGCTTATATAGTGGCTCTTTATTGAACCAAGAATTTGAATGTAGCGCTTTATTATAGCTCGTGTAGCTAAACAAACAACGTAGCATGTCTCGAATCTTTTTCCAAAGCAGGTTATTAAGAAAATTCGAAAAGTACACATTACGCCACGTGTGTCTAAGTTTGTTTGAGTGAACGAAAACACGACCACTGGGAGGTCCGGGAACTCCTTCTCTTGCAAGTGTTGTAATTCTATTTCAGGGCTGCTCTTTTCTCCCTAATCGGTTCACGACAACCTCCCCGATGAAAACAATGAAGGCCAGACACCATCCGAGGACCAGCAGGAAGATAGCCCCCGTGATGTGCTCAACCCCCAGAGGCACCAAGACGGGCTCCCTATCGAGCTCCCGGTGCAGGTTTCTCTGAATCCTGTAGTCCATGGTGGTCATAGCCGCTGTCATCTCCCAGTAGTGAGTCAGTCCTGCCTCGATGGACTGCAGAATGAGCTCGTTCATGAGGTACATGAAGGGCCAAGTTTTGCGAGAAATGATGACCGTCTGATCGTCGTAGATTCCCTCCTCCATCAGCATGTACTTCTCCGACAGCTCAGTGGTGAGGAAGTCGTTGAAAGCCGCATTTCCTGGAATAAAACTTTTTCACAAATATTTTCCCCACCGTTTGCTCTTCAAACCGTTTTGCATGATTTCCAAAACCGTAGACATTTCGAGTAAATCCATTCGCTTCTTACACTCCTCCACCGTAAAAACCTGGAAGCCGTCAATGTATTCCCTCAGGAGGAGACTTTGCGTGTCGACGATGGAGTACAAGTAGTCGAAGGAGGCGCCACCCCAGATCACAGAGCTGTTCAAAAGTTGCTCCACGTTGTCGATAGATGGCTCGTACCGGGGCACTGTCATGACACTTGCCAGCCCAGCGGAGTAGAGATTGCCAATGACGAGTGAAAAGTACAGCATAAGCGAGTAGAACATGAAGTCCGATATCTTTGAGGCTCTGAAAGTTTCGGTGTAGCGCAAATTGGGTCAAAGGAAGGGAAACTTGATACCTAAACTTTGTCCCTTCAAACACAAACGCCCTGAAGATGTTAAAGAAGCTCAAGAGCAAGCTTGGTTTCTGGCTTCTCGACTCTCCAGCCATGCGTTGAGACACAAAGTAGGTGAAACGAGAGAAGAGGTACAAAGCACTGCCATTGGTGACGAACGAGAGACACACGACAAGCCAGAGAAGAGGAGGGAACGGCAGAATTGGAATCAAAAAGTTCTGCAGCAAGCGCGGTCGGGGCACCATCATCGTGATGTAGGTTTGCTGCATTTGCTGCGACACAGTGACGAACTTGTAGGGCTCGTCCCATCGGTACCAGGCACCAACGCTGATGTCTGACCTGCGTTCCACGAGGAACCCCAGGGCCTGCAATAGGGGGCTTTTCTAGCGAGGATTTGAGACACTTTACTTACTCCAGTGCCCGTCCTGTTGTCGAAGCTCTCGCCCCAGAGTCCTTCTTCGTCTGGAAAAGGAAAAACAATTTTCAAACAAACGAATTTTTGGCATTTTTTGAAAATCTAATATGGCCGCCATTTTTCCGAATCACAAAGCCTTCGTAACTATTGAAGCTGGAGACCTGTGATTTTTTGCATAATGTCATTTGTGGTCAGGAAAGTCGGCGAATAAATGAGGATTTCTCGAAAAAAAACCAGGGACGTAACCAGGAGGGGTTTCCCGTTCTATGAAACTTATTTTTACTTTATCTGATTGAGCTTAAATTTAAGTCTATTATTTTTCGTCCAAAATATAGCGAAACATCGAACCACATGTGACCCCTATCTCCTCCAGGGACGTAGCTGGGAGTCCCAGAAGTGTCTGCAATATCGGATTTTTTAATTCACTTCGATCCATCTTTTTTTTCGTCCCCGACTAAGAATCAAAGAAGTTTTTCGCTACCCCTCTAGAATATTGACTCTTGGATCTCACCCATAATAAAGTCCAGAACACAGTTGAACTTCCGGCAAAACTCCAGGCAGAACTCATTTTCGCTTCCTGCCAGCCGGACTGTCAGAGACTCGTTGGAGTCCTGGAGGTCGGCGTTTCCTTCACCGGGTGCAGTTAACTCGTAGGAAGTGTAGGGCTTGTACAGAAAACCAACCAGCTTCACAGACATCCCAGCCAAGTCCCTCAAGGCCGGCATGAGCTGCTTGTTTTCCCGGAAGGAGCTGTTTTCGTAGAAGAACTCATTCCAGGTCTCGGAGCCACCTGAGTAATACGAGGCCGGATGAATCTCGACTGAGTGCCTGCCGGGGACCAGGAAAACCGAGTGTGGGAGAGACTCCTGGAGAAAGGGGTGAGAAGTCAAGTTTCTCCAGGACTCGTCGTTGGCTTCGGCGAGGAAAACGGCCCTCCGGATGTCGGCTCGTCGAAAAGAGAGCTCGTGAGCGTCGTAGAATCCGAGCACAAACTTGCTGAAGCAGAGGGTTGTCAGAACAAACAGCTGAAAGGGCACTAATTGAGAAGGAAGTGGGCTGAACATTGGATTACCGAGCAGCTCAGATCGACTGCCTGCCGCAAAACGTCCGCAAAGTCTTCGAGAGGTAGACGGCAGTCGATTGTGATTGAATCGGAGCGGTCCGGGGGGAAGTAATCGGAAACCCAGCTTGATTCATGCGTTAAAATGCAAGCAGTGCTCCGCTCATTCTGCTCCATGAGCTCCTTGAGAATGGAGGAGAACGCTTCGGTGAGGCTAGAGAATTCAATTAAGTCCGACAACATTTCTGGTTTGAGGGAAACTGACGCCGAGCTCCTCGAGTTCTTGCTTATAAACTCGTCGTTTGTGGCATCACGAACAATAATTGGAAAATGGCTCAGTAAGCAAACTAGCTACCGAAAATATTGAGCAATTTCCACAAATTCAGAATTCCAAATTGAGTAATGGGCTCTTGAAGGAGGCACGGAAGCAAGAAAAGCACGATTGCGGCCGGTGATGAGAGCTTTATTGAGTGAATTTATTATTGCAGCCGAAATTGGATTGCAGACTGAGGTGGGAACAATGTGGTTCACTCAGACTTCACCATCGTTACCGGGATCCGTGCATGCTGGAGCCTAGCCAGCTTCTTCCTCTGATTATGGAAATAAAATATCTCAACCAGAAAGCAAATAAATGACCCAGTGTACCCCATGGTTAAGATGATCAATTCCCCCAAGATGTGCTGAATCGACAAACGAACCGGGTCGTCGCCCTCCGGAGGGTTTCCGTTCTCATCAATATTCCTTTGAATCTGGAAGTTCATGGTCCGCACGCCGCTCTGCAAGGAGGAAAAGGAAGGAATCTGAGCGATGGGAGGAATGTAAAGTATGCGGGGGGAAGAACCTACCGTGTATTCCCAGTACTGCGCTAGACCCGTTTGGGCAACATGCGTGATGACTTGGTTCAACTGCTCTCCGAATGGCCAAGTTTTTGTCGCATACACCTGAGTCGCCTGCCAGTAGAGCTCCTCTTTCATGACCATGTACTGCTTGGATATTTTCATGTTTATGCATTCCTTGTAGCACAGGTAGCCTCCTTGCAAGACCTGCAGGACATTAATAATGGATCCGGGGGAAGTTTGTAAGTTTGCGACCTACTCTTGCTCGAACTCGTGAATTATTTCAAAAGCTTACTGATTAACCCATCGACCACCAATGGGTGATTTTTTAATCTGGTTGGATTGGATATTGAAATTGCTTTTTTCACTCCCCACTTTTTCATTTTAAAATCCTGAAAATTGGTTTTTAATAAAAAAAAAAACTTTAAAATATAATATTGACTTCCTCATTTTTTTTGTTAATTTTGCGTGTTTCTAATTTTTTTTCGGTATAAAATTACGTGAATCGTAATTTTTTATTTTCCCAAAAAATTGGAATGTATTTTAAGTGTACATCGACTAATAATTTTATTTCTAAAGGAACTAAAAAACATCAAATTTCAGATAAAAAACTTAAATATTTTTTTCGATGATTTTTTGTAATCGAAACAAATTCCAGACAAACCTGAAGAGACCCTAAAATTGCTTTTGGGGCATTTAAATACAGTTTCTTGGTAGTTAATGGGTTAAAACGTTTTCTTTGTGCTATGGTTTTTCGCTTCCAAGATTTTTTTCTTTCGAAACCTTAAATTACCTCAAGAACAGTCGCCAGCTTCCTCTCCTCCTCCAGCCGAATCAGGTCCTCTGCAGTATAAATCACGTACTCATTTACGAATCTGATGTGATCCGGGTTGTCGGATCCCTGCATCGAGAAGAGCCAGCACTCGGCGTTCGAGCCCCATTTCACGTCGCTGTTCATGAGTTTCTTGAGGGTGTCTAAGGGCTCTTCAAATCTCGTGACCGTCATGATGCTCGCCAGGCCACCGGTGTAGAGGTTGTCGCAGATGAGACACAGAAAGGCCAGAATAATGAAAACGATGGTGAAGGAGGCAATTCTGGGCTTCACTTCAACCGCCTGGAACATGCTCATCATGAGGACGTTGAAGGCGGAGTCGAAGAGAGTCATCTTCTTCTCCATCTTGAGTCGGGACTGGCGGTTCTTCGTGATGTGGAACATGATGATGGACGAGAGGACGGTGGTGAGGACGAGAGCCCAGACGATGGGGGGAAAGGGGAGGATGGGCGTGAGGAAGTGGGCCAGGGGGAGGGGCTTCGGGACGATCATGATGACGGAGGCTCCCTGGATGGGAAGTGAGTAGATGAGCCACTCGTGCGTCGGCCACCACAAGTACATGGCGCCAATTGAGATATTAGCCCGTCTCTCGATGAGGGCGCCCACCAGCCCGTATCCCGTATGGTTGTGGTAGCTCTCTCCCCACAAACCTTCTTCCTCTGGAAAAACACACTCGTGGTAAACATGTGGGTCAAAGGTCAACGCTCGTACCGAACTGAGAGGAAAGCGTGCAGTTGAAGTGCTTGCAGAACTCCATGATGAGCTGGCATTCCTGTCCGTCCCATCGCAGATTGAGCTCCTCGTCGCCTCCCGCAACCTTAGCATGGCCCGTACCTGGCGTCTGTTGGAGCACAAAGGGGTTTAATTGGACGGCAAATCCCATCTCAGTGCGACAGGGGGAGGCTTACCACGTACTCATAAGCGGTGTAGGGGGGATAATTGATCATGGCAACTGTTATTTCCCTTCCATAGAAATTGTTAATAACGGGGAAAATTGGTTTATCCCGAGCTAAAGTAGCATTTGCCATGAAAAATTGATTATCGCGATTGTATCGGCTTGCGAAGGGATAAGGGGCGTACATATCGATGGTCGGCTCCGGATGAGTCATGTTTAATGATAGCACAAGCGATAGCGGCAAATCTACAAATCATTTGAATACAGGATCGCTCGCTCTTCTCGGATATTCCAATATTTACCCTCGTACATGACGTGCCCAGTGAACAGGGCATTGACGTACTCCTCGCTGAAGCCACTCTCGTTCCCGAGAAGAACCAAATATTTGGTCAAGTACCGCTGCTCGATCCAGTCGTGGATGTAGCGGAAGTGGAGCAGGAACAGGTCGATACAGTTGTTGCTCACGATGAAAAACTGGAGCGAAAATGGAAGGTTTGCTTTAGACATTTTCCTCTTTTGACTTTCCTTGTACACGTTAAAAAAATTAGCCCTCAAAATATTACTACTCTATGAATTCTGATTCTTATGACTCCGTATCCGTGTCTGATTTTTAGCCTGATTTTATCGAAAATCTGTAACTTGTCTCATTAGTCTAAAGTTGTATGGGAATCTGGGAAACGCTAAAGAACTATAATTTTAGAAACGCCTCTTTTCCGGAAAAATGCCAGTAAAATTCCGGGAACGCCTCTTGACCGAAAAATTTCCGGGAATATTCCGAAAACGCCCCTTTGAGATGAAAATGACAGGAAGCTAAATTTTCTCAAGAAAAATTCCGGGAAATCTCAACGAAAATTGCAAGAACGCCCCTTTTATGGGAGCTCCCGGATTTTTGAGTTCTCGAAACAACTTCAGATTAATACTTATCCTCAAAAATATTTTTGAGTGTAGAACCCGTAAATCACTGGGTAGTCAAAAACACATGAAATAAAATATTTAACAAGAACCAAACGAATCTTTTGGAAAAAAATTAATTGAGAAAAAATCTTATTTTGTTTGCAAATATTTGACTGATGGGTTACAAGCCATAAAGCCATTGCCTCTTCTTCAGCCCAAAGACGAATAATTAGCCGCAGAAAAGAAGACAATGGCTCGAGTTTCCCTAGAAGGCGAAAGACCAATTTTAATCTGGAGCAGAAAAAGTTTACCGCACACCCGGCGGCCGCGCCAGCTTGAACACGTCGTATGAAAATTTCATCCTCGAGCTGACATCCGATCCGGCTGGTGGGGTATTCATCGAGAAAAAAGTTATCCAACCACGGAGTGTCGCCATAATTTGAAATTATGCATGCTGATTGTGAGTCACTCTCATTTACTGGAATAAATATTAAGGCGTTATGGGGGGAGGAGGGGGGGGGAAGAGAGACAAACCCATCTTGTTGAGGAGTATATTGAAGGCTCCTTGGAAAGTTATCAAATACGTTCCCAATTGAGTTAAGTTGAACATGATATTTTGTTTGGCGTTTCCGTCTTTTTGCGAGGTCTCCCACTGAATGCTAATTGATTACCCTCGAGGAGCGCTTTTATATCCTCTCGTCGCCGTCTTTCCGTTTCCCAGAGCTAATTTTAATGTTTGTCAAGTCTAATGACTTAATAATCTCATCAAAGGGGCCCGTTCATGGGTTATGTCAGTTGTACCTCCAGAAGGAGGTAATGGTTCCCAAAAGTGCTCCTGCCACATCGAATTCCCACAACCGTAAATACTGTCAGGCCGCATTGCAATCTTGGGTGGCGGAGAAGGGACATGGACAGCCTCTCCGACGAACATTCACTTAACTAATTGAATCGAATGGTTGGTGTAATTGAGGCAAGAAACAGCTCCCTATTCCAGTCACACATGCGGAGCACCGCAACGGGCAAAGTGCATTGAAGATTGATTCCAAGAAGGAGATCTCATTAATTTTCCAAGCCAGCACGCTGCAACCGGTCTGGTGTTTTGAGCTTGGTACTCGAACTGGCGGCTCCCCATGGGTGGTGCTAAGTTGACAAATACATCCAACTACTCGAAACAAACTTGGGGCACTTGAATGGAGGCTCTCGTCTAATTTATGGGACCAAAAACACACCTCAGAGTTTGCCAAATAATAGTAATTATTTGTTTGCTCTGATTTCGGGCATTTGAATGGGCTAGGAGTTTATCTCGAGTTGCCAGAGTGCTGGATAATTAGAGATGTTGAAATTGCTTTGAGGCAAACAATGATGAACAGACTGTGAGATACGATTCTCGGTCAGTCATGAGCCTAGCGGATGTCAGGGGTTGACTCAGGGTTTTTCTAAAAATTTTTCTTAAATTTGGGACAATTTTTTTAGCTTTAAAATTCGGTTTAGGGGACCCTTAAGCTCCAAAAAGCCCCAAATGAAGTCAATACCTCACTTTGGTCCACAGAAAGGTCACTATTGAAAGACACAAGTTTTTTAGAGACAAGGTTTTTAGAGACAATTTTTTAGCTTTAAAATTCGGTTTAAGGGTCCCTTTGAAGCTGCAAAAAGCCCCAAATGAAGACAATACCTCACCTTGGTCCACAGAAAGGTCGCCATTGAAAGACACAAGTTGCTGTAATTATTTATTTCCTTAAAACTTGAGATTCCAATTTACACATTTTCTTTACTCATTAAACTTTGACTTGCAGTGTCCTCAATAATTAGTGTTGTTGTGGTGTTATTGACTATTCAACAAGATATACATCATATCCGTTCCTGTTAGCTTTGTTTGTTCTAATATAATTAATTTAGGTTCCTATCAACATACGAGATTTCAAATTCACGGTTCGACGATTCTATGTTAAAATTTGCAATTTCAAAAATTGTTCAACGTTACGTAATTTTATGAAGTGTCGTAATAGCTTTTTATATAATAATATTGATTCACATCTATATTGTTTAAATGCTTATATTTTTTATGTCGCTTTAGGAATTCTCAATATAGTTTCAGTGAGTGTGTGTGTGTTGCATTGAAAAATAGACCTAGATTTTATTCGTAGCTTAAATGTAGTCACTCCAACCTTGAACCGAAATGCAAAATTGCAGAGAAGGCGCGAGGAAACAAATAATCGCGTTCAATCAATATTTCACGTAGCTTGTACACATATTTCAAATTGAATTATTCAGTGATTGACAATTTGGTTTACATACCATACCTATATAAGCGTATAGAAGTGGGAGTGTGTGAGGGAAAAGTGCGAGCATGAAACCTGTCTATATAATTGAACAAGATTGATGAAGCGAAGTGCGCTGGGGTCTTCGGCTTGCAGGTGGGAGCTTGCAAATCAAATTAGCGCGAACGATTTGAGGTGGGAGGAAATGAGAAAAGGCGCTCCTGAAAGCTACTTAAAATTTATTTCTTTGATACTTTTTGGCTCAAATTTGGTGAGAAGTAGATTTGTGGTTTTTCTCGGCTTAAAATAGAAGCTCTTGAATAGATTTCCTTCTCAAAAGACCCTTTTGCGTCGAATGAGACAATTTTAATATTTTGAAAGGCTTAGTTTTTGAAAATCAGAAAGTGTTACATTTGGTCAGGCAGCCGAGATTTTCTTAGCTTCAAAGACTTTAAATGGAGTCAACTCTTAAAATAAAGAACTCTTCTTTTTCAATAAAAGAGATAAAAATGTTGAGTCTGCGATAAAACAACTGATTCCACACCCCAGCGCACATCGCAGTCACGCGGTGCAATAAGCGATGGCGAAAAGATAGATGATGTGGAGCGAGCAAAGTTCCCATCCATCTCTTTCGAGATCAGTCGATTCATTGGTAATTTTTCAATTTACTCAATATATCGCTAAAATACCTCACACATGTTCCTAAACGACCTACATGAGTCTCGTTCGACGTGACGAAATTTCCAGTGAGCGATCTTCCGATATCGAGAGCTTTAATTTTAATTTTTATCGTGATGAGAGTGAATGGTTGAAGCTCGTATTTCACCTGCTTGCGGTGTCTGGGTTCTCTCAATACACACTTAGTAAAATGCTATCATTTGATGTGCGGAAGCGGGGTGTATTTGTTTCGTGCAATGTTGTAGTGTGCCGAGTGTCAGGTGCAGCGACACTTTGTGGCGAAAAATGGGAACATAAAAGACTGCTTCAGTTGATGAAAATAATTTGGAATCTGCTCAAATTTATTTAGTGTTCGACGGCAGAATGTTTTTGTTCGGTCTTGCGAAAATATTTGTTTCAATGAGCCTGTTATGTGGTCTCAGAGGCGGACCGAGTATCTCTGCAGCTCCAGAGTTTGTGCTCGTGTGTTGACCAGAGTTTGGGCTGTCCCATTTTTCCTCCTTTGTACATGGAGCAGACAAAAGAACGTTATATCTGATTTCACGGGTACTTGGAGTGAGGGAGAGAGAGACGAGCTTCTGAGATTGCGAGATAAAAGGAATCAAAAAGCTATCTGCAGCGCCGAACGAATGGCGAGTCAATCAATATTCAATTTCCAGCGTCCCAAACAAAGGGACGACATGGCGATAAAGATGTTTACAGAGCAATATAAACTTGAAAGCCACTTCCCGGGCAGCAACCACAGCAGATCAATAACAGACTACCTTGGGCCCGCCCGCCTGCTTGCTCCATCAACAAGTCAACAAAGGGTAGCATTTCGAACAGTCAACATCTGTGAATTATTACTTTATAATGTACCTTGTGCAAGCAATAATTGGCATCAGTTGCATGCAGCTGCACTCGGAGTTTAGAATAGTTTGGCAGTAGAGGTGGCCCGTCCTTAGACGGAAGACGTGGCGTGTCCCTCGCTGTTGATGGTCAAGCTGGAGGCGCGCAGACTGAGGCTCTGCAGGAAGAGGTTGCTCTGGAAGAAGGGATGCGGGGGCGTGATGGATGAGGAGTGCGGCATGGGGGGCAACTTTCCATTGATCACTTTGCCATCACAAAGGTTTAAGCGTGAGTTAACTAGTCGGTTGCAGGCGGGACATGCTCGTGGTTTCGTTTTATCACGTCGTCGGAGTATCTCGTGGGCGCATCTACGGGAGGGAGGTGGGTTAGCTGAAGACTCTGAGGACAGGAGGTACAGCTAACAAAATTTCGGTTCCTTTGGACTTTGATTTTCGTGAAAATTTGCCTTCCTTAAAAACATTCTTAGTTTTTTCAAAATCCAATATGGCCGCCATATAGGTCAAATATCTCTAGTGCCAAATTTTTTTGAAACCTCAATTTTTGTCATTTTGTGTCTTGTTTAGTGACAATCTTTCCCACAAAATTCAAAAAATTAACCACTCATAGTTTGGGAGATAGAGCGAACAAAGCAGAGAAGTGTCAATTTTTTCCATACAAAAAATTTTCGATTTTGGAATTTTCACTAAAATTGAAGACATTTTGCCAGCTGTCCCTCTACTAAATAAGCTCTATGGGTTTGTCTTACCTTGCATGAAGGATATGCGCACATGGCAGTGCTTCGAGGGAATCTGCTTCCAAACCGTATTGTTCTCCGCACGATCCACAATTAAGGCCTAATGATAATTCAGTTTGATTCGCTAGCTCCGTCTGATTCTTGCAGGACTCCTCGTCACCCAATGACTGATATATGGAAGCTAATCGTTGTCGAGTTTTCAGCACCAGCATCTGTGGAAAAGGGGGAATGAATACGAAATGAGATTTGATGGGAGAGGACGGGCTCCATTGTTGCCAGTCACTGCCACAAATAATCTCTTGGCTCAAAGCTCGAGACGGCTTTGTCAGTAATTAATCACTTGCAGCGCAAACACGGACCACAATGGACGAGGGGCGGCTCAGGGATGGGCCGTGGGAATATGTGTTCATTAAAGTCAACCAAAGGGTTCCCCTTAGAGCCGCCACCAAGGGCGTGCGGGGGATCGGAAGTGGGGGGGTGCAAATGGTAATATTAGCTAGTCGACGGGAAGCTGAAATTCAGGATAGAGATAGGGTCTTGGGGAATGTTTTGGATTTGTAGAACAATTTAATTTGAATTTAATGAATTAATTTTATGCAAATTGGAGAGGCTTCAGTTTTCATTTACCAATTGGGTTCCGTTATAATTTTAACTTCAAAATCTTATTTTTTTTCAATAAAAATATTTTTATTGCAAAAAGAATTCATTTTTGGTTCATCAAATTCCGAAATTTCAATCGGTCCAAATGAAATTTTATGAGACTACACGAGCTCGAATTCTTTAAAATTCAATAAGGACCCTACAAATTGTTCTCCTAGGAAAATTAAAATAGTTTCAAGACCAGAAGGCAAAAAGACTTCAGGCTCGACAAAAACTTTATCTTTTGCTATCAAAATAAGTGATTCTAGAACAAACTTCAGCTTGTTTAAATTGCATCCTCTGCACCTCCTCCTACGAACGCCCTTCGCCACACCCGCAATCCGGATAGTCGCTTGGGGCAGAACGAGCAGCACAAGTTGGAAACTTTGCAAGTTAAAATTCCGGGTCGTCATCCTTGGGAACGACAAGTTTCTGGCTTGAAAAGGGAACTTTCTCAGCAGCAACTTTTGTTCCAGCGGCCGGAATCGGATTTAAAGCAAAGCCTCCCAAAGCCCGTAGAACAATATTGATGCTGCTCCGGTCTGACTTTGCGTTTTCAATTAAAACTTTCGGCAACTGCACTCACCCTGGCTCTTATCGAACTGGCCACCTCCAGGAGTCTGGTGTTAAATTCTAATGGACGGCAATTGCAAATTTTCCCTTGTAACCTGGAATGCAAATAAGGAGCTTGTAAGTTTTAATTGGAGACATTGGGGTTCCGAGTCTCACCTTAAAATCTCTAAACACCGTGCGACCCCGTCCATGGCCTCCATTTGGGCCATGCGGTCGCCCATATTGGCAGCCGCGCCCATTGCCTGTTCGTATTGACGGAGGGCCCTCTGCAAATTATACAATCTCATTTTCTCTTCCGAACGTGAATACTCGTCCCAACAACTCACGTCTATGTCGATTTTCTTACGATAAATGTCACCTAATATGCGAATACTACGTGTTAACGTTCCGTGATCACCCGAAACTAGTGCGAGACGCGAAGCTTCGGTACAATAGTCTTGTGCATCTCCGAATTCACCTATAAATTGCCAATTTATTCGTGCTGAAATGGGAAAATAACGCGCCCAAATGGCTTTACCTTGTTTTCGGAATGCCGAGGCCATCCGAAGCAGAACGGCCCGGTGGTAGCGGGAATTCAAGTCGCCGAGCTGAAAGGAATAAGTGGTCGTTTGAGATAAGCTCAGATGGTGCCGTAAAGGGGAGCTCTTTCGCAGTACCTGCAGTGACCTCGAGAGGTCGTACGCCTTTGCCGCATACCGCGCGCTCTTCTCCGAATCCTGCAAGCGCTCAAACAATTCCGACAGCAGCACATACACTTGTAACTCGAGTGCGGGATCTCCGATTTGCATCGCTATCCGGTAAGCTGTCTGCATGTCCTCCAACGCGCGACAAAAGCCTCCCATTTCCAAGTAAACGCTGGCTACAGTCAAGTGCACCAGACCGCCAGTTCTGCATTGCGTGTCACATTCGTTGTAGAGCGAGTGCCGAGCGTAGCTTAGGGCTCTGGAAGAGGGAATAGTTGAGGCGAAAACTCTCGACAATGGCTCCGTGATAAGACAGGGGTGGGTTGACCGAGATGAGACTGTTCACCAAAAATTTTTACCCTCAAAATTGTCCCTGAAACCTTTGAACAGCTAAACTGAGCCAAAGAAATACGTTTCCGGTACTTTTGGGCCCAAAAAGTGGAATTTGAAGAAAAAAAATTTTCACCTGAAATTCATTAAATCGCCAAACCTCCACTCGTTTACGAAAACTCATTTTTGGGAATTTTGGCCAAAAACTGGATGTCACGAAATTAGTCCCTGAAGGCTTTAAACGACTAAGTTTACCCAAAAAACATTTTTCTAGAGTTTCCAGGACGAAAAAGGAAAATTTAAGGACGAAGGAGAAAATTGAAAATTTGACATGAAAAAATGTCAGGTCAGGAAAATTCGATTACAAGTGTTCATCTCCAGTCTCTGTTCCCGTTAATGGAGCAAACTAGATGCCGTGAAAGTTTAATGGAATTCCAAATCCTCTCTCCGTCCCAGAGTCGTCCCTGACGGGGACTCGAGGAGAAGAAAGCGGATGAATGCAGTAACCCGAGGCACAATCTCGCTGCAAGAATGTAGATTTCATTTCCGTTTATTACAGCTGAGTGGAGATCTATTACATCCTGTTTTTCTCGTGTCTCAGCTCAATTCCGAGCAAACAATGCGGCTCCTCCGACGGGAAGTTAACTGGAGAGGAAGCTCCGTAAGTGAATGAGTTTATTCCGAAATGATTCGGATTGCACAAAAGTTCATTTAGCAGAGTGCAGAACGCGAAAGTTTCGAGTGCAATCCAGACTCCGCTCAATTAGGTATTTTTCATTTCAAAACGGCAAGGCACGTATTTTTCCCCCATCAACAGCCCCACCTACCTCTCCAGGCAGCCGAGGCGTTCGTGAGCCCGAGCGAGGTTCAAGTACGCCTCTGCGCGCATATTCGATGAATCCAGCTCCTCCGAAATGCCGAGCTGCAAGTGCCCGTACTCGAGGGCGTCGCGGAACTTTCCCGTATCCATGTGAGCCTGGTACAAATAGCTGAGCAGCGCGAAGCTGTCGTCACGCTTCGATGACGCCTTAAGTGCACTTTTCCATATCCGGATGGCTGCATGGTGCTTGTTCTGCTGGTACAGCCGCAATCCCCGTTCGATCTGCAAACAGACCAGAAAACACGGATGTTTGCTCGTATCCCGAAATTTATGACATTGCGCCAGCCGTGCTCGAAATGGGAATTTCCGGGTGCCACCGCTAATTTCCCATTTCGCCGCAGGTGATTAGCACACGCTTTCTCTCTCACCTTGCGTCTCACTATGAACTGCTGAATGCTGCGGTGACAGGCGAAGAAGCATCCGAATATCGAGCGTCCGTAGCGGGGAAAGTTCTTCCTGGTGCGGGCGAAGAGTGGCGATATCACTTCGGGATTGTTCGAGTAGCCAACTGTAAAAATTCCTTAATCACGTTTAATGCTGCATTAGAACACGATTACAACCACTTGACGAACATTCATGGATTGTGTTTTATGCAAATCGGACTTTTTGATTAATTTTTTCATGATTAATGGCCGAGTTCATGGCGTCGTAAATATCATAAAAAATAAAAGATACGGGAGACGGGGGCAGCAGATGTTTGGGTGATTCCGGGAGGCTTTAATAAAATTTGGTTTTAGCTTCAGGGATAGTAATCTTAACCCTCTAATACATTTGTCCCTCCTTAGTTTAGCTTGAGAGAAAATACAAGCTTAGGAGAAGGCTTTTGGGAGAGAGTTGAAAGGGAAAGGGGGGCCAAGGATGGGACTAGAGAGTTGAAAAATTTTTTTTGAAATGGCATTTTCGTTTGTAAACCCATTTCGCACCCAGGGTGGATTTCCGAACAAAAACTTACGAATGTTTTCCTGACTTAACGGAAAAAGATAAGCTTTTTTTTTGTTTTAATAATTTTTTATGATGTAGGGGTACAGGACGTACCCGTAAGGGAAAGAAAACGCGTTGGTTTGGTGTTCCAAACGGACTGAACTTTATTCTTGGGTTACATGGGGTTTTATACAAGTGTTACAATGCAACTACGTTGCATCAAGCCATAAATATTGTTAGAGAATGTTATGTAATAAAGGTTGCTATTGTCACAAAATATCCAACCTTCTCAGAAGGGTAAACATTAAACAAGGAAGAATGAAGCTCTTCTTTGTTTAAGCTTTCTGATTGTAAATAATTCTCGAGGAAGAGTGGAGCTCTTCCTGGTAATACTTTCTAAAGGAAAAAGGTCTGAAGGACCTCTAACAAAAGGAGAGCTGGTCTCTACCTTTACAATGAAAAAAAATTTTTTTAGGCTCTTAATACTAGATGTTTAGGCGTTTGAAAAATAAAGTTTTTTTAAACATATATTTTGTGAATTCCCCAAAATTTCGTCTGTTCAATTTTTGTCTGAGATTTTATTAACTCAAAGAGTTATAGTCAAAAACCATGGGAAAAATAAGCTCTCATCAAATAACGCTTTTCAAAGACTTAAACTATGCTTGTAAAGTCAATGAAAAAACACGTATTTTTGTATATTTTACATATGTATGGTTTATTTGTTAAAAATATATTTTTAAAAATTGAGAAATTCCATGCTGAATATGATGTGCGAAATATACAAAATATATGAGATAAAGGTATGAGATATATTTTTTCTAACCTCAAATTTTTCATACTCATAAAAATGAGTAAAATCGTACGAGCGGATCTATGTCCATCTCGAAATGGGTTTAATTAAAAAAGAGATGGAAATTCCAATTTTGATTTGAAGAGAAAAATTTGTTGTGCAAGTGAGGGTTAAAAATCTTCCAAAATCCGCTCCAAAGATTAGAAACGACAGAGTTAATTGCCTCAAAAGGGATCGTATTAGCGAAGGACCGAGCTCAAACAGAGATTCAAAGCGTCCCCTCCATTGTGTCTTGGCTAGGTTCCACCTCTACCCCACATCTAACCCTCTACTTCCGTCGAGTTCGCCAACTAATTACGTTCATTAGCATAAAAGCCTCCATATGGCCCACCAAAAGTTCAATCACTTCTCCTTTCCTCCCGCTAGTCCTTTGGCATGTTGCTATTCAATCTTCTGACGCCCACTCGCACACCCTTAATGTCTCCCAAATTTGTTTAAGTTGAAAGTAAAACACCTCATAACCATTTTCAATAGACAGTAAGTGGGTGGAAGAGACACTGCAAATTGATGAAGGTGCCATCCAAGTACACCATCTTATTATGCCAAAGGTGGCTCGATTTGGCATGAGGCAGACGAGGGAGAGGCGTAGTGTCGTAATCAAGCATACGGGGGAAATGAAGGCAGGAAATCCAATTTTAAAACAAAACAAAATCTCTTTAAATGAAAAATGATCTTTCCGCATAATTTCATTTTTTTCGCCGCTCCTCTCCCGCATCCGGACGAGTGCAGGTGTTCGTGCGCGCTCACGAAGTTGGGACAAAAAGTGGGTGGTGCGGCGGCAAGATAAACGGCAAAATATACGCTATACATGTCGGCTTAAGGAGCCAATTTCACGTACGTCCTTCGTCCCTCAGTCGTTATCTGCGATTCCTTCCTCCGCAACGACGCTGGCGACGGCTTCTTCTGACGCTATGCATCCGAACAGGTGGCGGTGCTTATGTAAGCGACGATACATGCATAAAAAGTACATTTGCATGGGGAAACGACGGGCTCCAATTGAATACAAATGAAGCTGGCTTGTGGTGCCGGAGATGCTGATTGCTCTTCAAAATGTCTGTGATGGTTGCGGAAAAAGCAATTAGGGGTTCTCGCACTGTCTACACTCTTTGCGGGTACAGGGGTGAAAGCAAGCAAGAACGAAGGAAAAAGTCTCAGGGGCGCTCTCACGAAAGGGGTTTCCAGCAGTATTGATTGGTGTTGATGATTTTATTACGAAGTGAAAACACAAGCGTTTTGGCCTCGTTCACATAAAATCGAAATTTTAGACCCCCTCTCTTTCTGTCACGGTTTGTCATGGACTCTCGGGGAGAAGCAGACCCCCCCCCCGCTAGGACCGAGACTTAAGATGTGAACATGACCTTCTTTAAGTTTTAGAAAATGATCAATTTACCCCAGTCAATACCCAGCGTTACCGGTCAATACTGAACATTACAACGCTTTTTATAAAATCCCCTTCTAAAACCAAAGTAAGACTCCAAAGAAGACCATTTTTAATACTCTTTCAAAACCTCTTTTGGACCACCCAAGACCCCACTATCGATTGGTATTGATTGGTAATGCCCAAAGTTAAATTTTTGATTAAAAATTTCTACGAAAGCCTGATAATGTGTAAAAATTAAATTTGTATTGATCAGTATCGTTTGGTATTGGCTCTCTTCATTCATCAATAAAGGACAAAAGTACCTTCTTGTGTCCCAATTTCGGCACAGAAAATAAGAGAAAACATGTTTAAAGCTTAGTCGGGGACGAACGCATTTGAGTGCATTTTCAATTCGCTTTGTTGCAAAAGTTGGGTCGAAGAGAATATATTTTGTCCAGAATTCCGTCACTGCAGAAACTTATTGGACCCCTGACTTCGATCCCGCAGATCATATAGAGCCTTAATGTATAATAGAAGGATATTTTGCTAAATTTAATGTCATCTAACATTTGCCCAAGTTTAAGCTCAATTGGAGTTAGAAAATTTTTGCCTCATACTGACTTTGGGAGCCCTTAACTCCACACTCTTAGGTCATAGAGACTTACTGTAGAACTAGTTTTTGCTGAATTTAATGCCTTCTAACAGTTGTCAAAGTTTCAGCTCAGTCGGTTGAATTTGAAATTTCGCCCTTCTGTTCGCCAAGGGGAAGTCTTGGGTGGCCACTTATTGACCCCCAGAGTCCGTTATTTTACATTTTTGAGACCATGACCCGAAACAAAAGTTGCTTATTTTGTCATTTTACATGACCATTCTGAATTTCAGCTCAATCGGAGCAACTAAATTTTTCCCCCCTTCGGAGGCCTCTCACCCCACCCCCTTAAGTGATAGGGGCAAACATGTGTTCTATAATTTGCTAGATTTGACATAATGTATAACATATCCAAAATTCAGCTCAATCGAACGAAGTATGTAGAACTTTCATACAACGGGAAAACCCCCTTAATTACCCCCCAGGCAGTTTTTCGGAAAAACCAAATCGTTTCGCCCACCCTCCAGACCATACATGACATCATGCAAAAAACCGCAGGTCTCCAGCTCTTGTAGTTTTGGAGCCTTTGCGACTCAGACGGACGGACGGACGGACGGACGGACGGACGGACGGACGGACGGACGGACGGACGGACGGACGGACGGACGGACATATCGGACACATAAGTGCATTTTTTTCAAAATTGATGAAAATGCACTAAAAATCTTCTGCCCTAAAAGTACCGTCCGACCCCTAATTCTCGAGTAGAAAGGTAACCAAAGCACTCCACACCTACCCTCTGCCAGTTCCACCCCTTGATAAACCCTTGCAAATTTTATTTCAATCGCATTTTGTCTCTACCTAGCACACAAAGTGGTAATTTTCGAGCTTTCCTTTTACCGTGTCACCGCACTCCACGCCGTCTCTCCCCCATTTGGCACTCTACTTTGATTCGGTATCGGAAAATTTCTCGAGAGCGTTTCTCGTAGAGTGTTTTCATTGCAACGTTGCGCTTTTGACTGATTGAGTGGGACTTTCAGACTCGATGGAGGGGACGGGTGGTACTTTGTTCCGAACTGATAACTCGATTCTGACAATTCAATCGAGCGTGATGATTATGCAAATAGTTTCCTATTTTCGAGCGCCTACTTTATGCAAAATTCCGCTCGCAGATTGAGGAATGTAGGGCATCTCTATGGGGAGTCTAACCGAAATTGTCATTTGCACATATGTCACAACATGGAGCTCACAGTGATAGTAACGCAGCCGAAAGTTTGCGGCGGAGGAAATTATGACAGCGGTTTCGCCAGAGCCGAGAGTTTTATCAGGCATCGGGTGATGGCGGTCGGGACGTTGTAAATGACTTTTGCTATGAATTGCTGTGGTTTGCTGGTTTCCGCGTTCCGCATACGCGATCATTTATTTCCATTCTGTGTCGGAGCAATTTTTCAGGCACGTCAAAGAGATAGTTCGCAGGAAGGAGATTGAACGCATTTTAATGGCTGTCGATTGGGAGAAGGTGAAGAAGATAAAATATCAATTTTGTGAGAATCTTTTCGGCATCTGGGGGAATGGGGGCTCCCGAAACGAAATCAATGGTACGAATTACTCGGCGTATCAATTGGTATGGAAGACAGGTACGTTTTTGGGGTGCGGAGACGGAGAGCAGTAAAACGCCGGTGATAAAATCAGAGCTGGAGAGGAATCTTGCACCTTGCAGCTTCAATTTGCCCATAGAGCTAATTTTCTAGAAAGACAACTGGCTCCACTTTTCTTCAATTTTAGCGAAAATTGACGGGTAGTTTGAGTTTCAAAAAATTCAAGATGGCTCCCATGCAAGTCAACTTGAAAACATTAGTCACATTTAGGGATAGTTAGCCTACTCCAGTTGTTCGCAGAGTGAAAGAAAAAAAAAATATAAAAAACAAAATCGGAGATTAAGTTTAAGGGTGTATTTTCAAAGATTTTGAGAGACCAAACTTTGAGGGCCCCTAGCTTCGTCCTTGTACATAATAGAGGATACATGAGGTTCCATGATTTGTTAGATTTGACACAGACTACCACATACTAAAATTTCAGCTCAATCGGATGTAATATAGGGAGTTTTCATACAAAAGTAAAACACCCCCCATTCCTGCCCAAGAGGGGATAGGTGTCCAAAATTGTTAATTTGCACCCCTTCAGACTAGGCCCTACACGATGCAAAAAACTGCAGCTCTCTAGCTCTGCTGGTTCTCGAGTTATGAAATTTCGAACGGACAGACATACAGACATTTTTTACTAAATGCTGAAAATGCACAACGCCAAAAAGTGTCATTTGATACTCAAAGACAAGTGCACTCTCTAGCAGCCCTGCTATATGGAGACATTCCAAATATTTGCTTGACGACACCAGAATGATTTGATAAATGACACGAGCCTGCATAGTTCGAGCCACAATACGTCACCCGTCACACCAGCATCTTTCAATTAGGACGACAGTTCAAGGTCAGCCAAATAAATGTTCCAATCTAGTACGAATTTGGAGTAAAGAGGTTTCGGGCACGTGTTACCACATAAGTGGGATAATAAAATCGGTCACTGGCAGACACTGGATGCGGGTGCGCCCTGGATCGGAATCGAGCGGCCCAACTAGTTTTATTGCGCAAATCAAATCAACATAACTCGACGTGAGGCCAGTCCACGCCATAAATTTCCTTTATGTCCGATGATTTTCATTCAAGAGTCACTAGCAATGGCCCTAATTCGGGGCTCGAGTCCGTTCGTCGCTCGATGCGGAAAATTCAACTCGTCTGCCTCTCAAATATGAAAAGCACGTTTTATTTTTCATATTCAAGTGGTGCCCCAGAAACGTAGCCCGGAGCCCTGGCACAGAGCTCGCATTTTCAATGATATTTGGCGCGAGATAAAAGGGCTTATCAGGACGGAGATTCTTCACTCGAGATGTCCGCAGGGAGAACGGCAACTGAAGAGCTTTCGGAGACAGAATTGGCTATAAATCAAATACAAGCACACGCGCTGGCAGACGGAAAGGAGCGTTATCAGTCACGGTGCAGGGTGAATGAGGGAGATTGCGTCGAGCTGATAGGGCGAGCGGCAGAAAGGGCAGAGCGAAACAAAGCGACGGCTTCTCCCGGAGAAATCAACCGGAAAATTTCGATCGTTGCCGCGGGGAAATGTTTGCTTTCCGGCGCCTTTTCCAATAAACCTCTCCTTGTGGATGGTTTTCTGTTTGTTTAACAGACTTCCAGAGAATTAGACGGGAATTGCTGTAGTTTCAACGCTAAAAGAGGAAGGTTTTAGGGCGCAAAACCATTTTTTTTCGAGTCTAGAAATTTTTCCATCCCGTAATTTCAAAACTTTTCCAGTTCAGGTCGATAAGTTAATTGGTTTTCAAAGACTTTTGTGGCCCTATAATTTTTAAGAAAAGAGTCTTAAAGCTTTTGGGCTCATTAAGTACGAATTTTCCAGAAAATAAGTTGCCCAAAATTGTTCTGGAAATTATTTTAACTCGATGAAGGAACGAAAATCACTGGACAGAGCTTTTTTGGAAATCTTCAGAGGTCAATTAATAGTTGGGAGATGTAAGGGACATCCTAAATTTTAGTAGGTTCAAGGAAACATTTTAAAAGCACTCAAAGCCCACAAGCTGATCCAGATAAAGGCTTTTAATGACACCCTTCTCATCGCCTCAACCTCAGTGTGATTCCCAGGACAGCTGTTCTGCTACATGTTTAATTGAACCAATGAACAGCAATCTCATCGAATATTTATGGCAATACAAATATAACGTCTCCCATCTTCCGCTTCATCAAATAGAAACAGAACATTGTCAAAGTTGGGCGATAAAACAAATTATGGAACAGAGATTAAGTCGAGTTGGGGCGGAGCAAAATTCTCAAAGTTCGCCAAGACGGTCTTTGTGTCAATCAGGAGTCTGTATTTGATGATTAATTGCGCTCAAAACGTGACGTTTTCATGTACTTTTGCTCCCCTGCCACGTTCCATTGTTGACGCCTGCCGCCCGCCGCCCGGTCCCAACAACAATAGTGATAAATGAAAGCCCAAAGTGCGACGACAACTGTAGAATTAAGTTGTGCGTTCGCCGACTTTTGTTGATAAATTATTGCAATTCAAAAGTTGAAAGTCTCGGAGCCTGCTTATTGGGGCGCAGAGCAGCGAGGAAATTATCAAACTTAAATTTCATGAATTTATTATGCGGAGAAGCGGCCCAGTTCCGAATCTGGCAAGGTCATTTGCGATAATGGAACGTATTTAGGTTCTCATAACAAGTGCTCCTTGGGGAAATATGATAATCCCGTACTCAATGGTGTCCCAATTTGCATTCCAATATCGACTTTCGCAGCATTATGACAGCTTCAAATTTAATCAAAACAAAGCGGCGCACAGTGTTCCATTACGGGGGTTTAGTGGAGTGACCTTCTAGAAAGCAGATTTCTGGTCTGAGAGAGTTTCGAAGAAAAACAATTTTTTTTATCAAAAAAACTCCCTACAATTTTTTTTTAAAGTTTATAAATTTTTTTAGTGTTTCTGGAAGAATAAAAGGAAACGTTTCTTATAAACAAAATTATTTTCCTCATTATAATTATTTTTAGAATGGAAAAAAATAACGAGGAAAAGGTTAATCTCGACGTTTTGCGGAACTGTATGAACACCAATCTGCCTAGCTCCTGAAACAAACTTTTCGTGAGTAATTGGGAGTCACTGACCACGAAAATCAAAACCGTTTTTAATTCGAATGTTCAGTTTTTGCAATAGAGCCCCCCACCCCTAGCTCCTTTGGGGGGAACGGTTTCTACCAACTTTGAACGAGCATAGCGGCGTCAGTTTATGACCAATTTTTCTGATTTTTTTTTTGTTTTGCAGGTAATGTGTTACAATTTCAAAATATTACCAGTATCAATGTCTCAGAAACCGGAAAACGGGCTCAAATGTACAAAAAGTCGATTTTTTATCCAAATTTGTGGCATTTTGCTGATTTTGACCTAGTTACAATTTTTTTGAACCGCCAATGTAATACATTTTTAAAACCGCAGTTCATAACCTTTTAAACAAAAGCAAAATCTGGAAAATCGGTTGCTTTCTAATCAAGTTATGGTTTTTTAAAGTCAAGGGTCCTACGCGAGGTCTCAGGAAAATGGTACCAGATGGTCCAAAAGTCCAAAAATGGCCAACTGACTTTTTCTTAAATGTACGGTGAACCAGGTTTTTGGATCACTGTGCGATGGTGGACGGAAGAAGAGCGGATTTCAATATCCTGGACGGCCCATTTGTTAATTTGGGTGGACTGAAAGGGCACCTTTCTGCAATGTCATCACGAGTTGAGGATCCAATGTCGCCAAATTACCGCAGATTAATTGTGTCAGTAATGTAACGATAACTCGTGTCCCTATCGCGCTCGAATCACGCCCGCCCTGGCTACTCGGGGCCTCGGAAGCATTGCGGAAGATAATTGTGTTAAGCCCGAGGGATATTAAAAGAGAAACAAACGACTGTGCGCTCTTCCTGGGTTCTTATGCCCTCATTAGCTCGTTTCTTTCCTTTTCCGTTCGGCGCGTCCAATGACGACATTGGACATAAACACACTTCTTTACGGCTGCCCTCTTTTCGCAAAAAGATAAAACCCGGATTTTCACCAGAATTTATCCTCAGTCTGTTGTTTAATTACGCCACTTTAATTGGAGCGGAGTGAAACAGTGATAACTCGGGCCATTGTTGTAACTGCGTGGTCGTGCGATGGTGTAATGGATGCCGAAATCAACGCAATAAATTCAGCGAGTCTGAAATAATTGCTGATTTATAGTGTAAACTTTCTGCTGACGCGAGAGGACGAGGGGAACCGGGGCTGTCTCTGAGGTGGCGCATGACCTCTTGACCCAATTTGAATTGTGCCTGGGTGGAAGAAAAGTTTTAATCACAAAACCGCAGCAGAGGCGTAGTGTGCTAAATAACCTCTTCTTCTCTGTCTGGGAGATGAGCTGAAAAAGCTTGCTTTGGGTCTTTTTAGTGGTGGTAACTAACCTTTTGAAATCCCCACAGAGCTCCTTCAGACCTTCCTTGGTGAATCACATACCCAAATCCGGAATTTATTTCATATGAATCCCAAAAACTTTTTTTGAGGACCTCCCAAGTGGACTTCCAATACCTTCCCAAGACCAGAGTCTAGGATTTTCGGGCATTTTCAGAACAGGACAATTTTTAGTGCATTTTCATCAATTTTGAAAAAAATGCACTTATGTGTCCGATATGTCCGTCCGTCCGTCCGTCCGTCCGTCCGTCCGTCCGAGTCACAAAGGCTCCGAAACTACAAGAGCTAGAGACCTGCGGTTTTTTGCATGTTGTCAAGTATGGTCTGGAGGGTGGGCGAAAGGTTTTGGTTTTTCCGAAAAACTGCCTGGGGGGTAATTAAGGGGGTTTTCCCGTTGTATGAAAGTTCCATATACTTTGTCCGATTGAGCTGAATTCTGGATATGTTATACATCATGCCAAATCTAGCAAATCATAGAACACATGTTTGCCCCTATCACTTAAGGGGGTGGGGTGAGAGGCCTCCGCAGGGGGGAAAAATTTAGTTGCTCTGATTGAGCTGAAATTCAGAATGGTCATGTAAAATGACAAATTAAGCAACTTTTGTTTCGGGTCATGGTCTCAAAAATGTAAAATAACGGACTCTGGGGGTCAATAAGTGGCCACCCAAGATTTCCCCTTGGCGATCAATAGGGCAAAATTTCAAATTCAACCGATTGAGCTGAAACTTTGGCAACTGTTAGATGGTATTAAATCCAGCAAAAAACAGTTAGTATGAGGCGAAAATTTTTCAACTTCAATTGAGCTTAAACTTAGGCAAATGTAAGATGACATCAAATTTAGCTAAATATCCTCCTGCATTGATCAAAGTCAGGGGTCCAGTGACGGAATTTGGGACAAAAATTTTTCACTTCGATCCAACTTTTGCAACAAAGCAAATTGAAAATTCACTCAAATGCGTTCGTCCCCGACTAAGCTTTAGACATGTTTCATTTTTTATTTTCGGATTCAAGAATTTTTCTACCCTTAGAGGTTCACTAAAAATCTTTCCAAAGCCCCCTCTGGAGCCCCTGGGGTCTTAAACTGACTAACATTAGAAAGATTCCTACCCAACTTTCAAACACTTTTTTGGTCCCAGACCTTTCCCTGAGGAGCTACAGACCTCAAAACCCAACTCGAACCTGAAAGTTAGGAAAAATGTACTCTTAGATTGACCATAAGAGCCCTCAGAAAAGCCCTTTCATGGAAAAAAAACCTCCTGTCCCAACCCCTTCAGACAGATTCCAGGAAAACAAAAGTATTTTGTCAGAAACGCACTCAAAATAAATCAGCAGCTTTTCCCTAATCACACATTTTATCTCCACGAAGGATATCCCCGCCGGACGTGGAGCCGAACGAGCGCAAACACGATGGCCACTGTACTTAGGGTTCACTGAGGGAAAATTACCAACGAGCTGCCTATACGCGGGGGATTTGAGCGGACACACATAAAAAAGATACGGGCGAAACACGATCCACAAAATGCAGAGTTTAGCAGAGCGGAGAAAAAGTTGACAGAGCGCTATTCCGCCAACGAGGCGGTACAAGGTGCACACGCTTTTTGCAGGTTGCTCTTGATGTTCCCCATTTTGTAGTTTAAATTAAAATTATGACATATAGCACACTGGCTTGGTGGCTTTGCCACATTGCCGCTACTTGAACATCGCTCGACACATCCGAGCACAACATCCTCGTGAATCAATGATTTATGAGTTTAATGTGTCAAGGCCATCGTTATCCTCTTTCGTTCGTGAGAGGGCGGAGAAGCGAGAACCCCCTTCTCTGCCGGGATGATGACTTGATACACCTGGCTCAAAAAGTTTCTTCCTACGTGTCAATTAGATGGGAGAGGCGTATTATGCAACGTCACTGGGATTGAATCGTGTATCTCGTCTCTCGAGAGGAGCCACTACGTCTTGCGGCGTGCCTGGCTCGGAATTTGCAATTCAAACAATGTGCACGGCTTGTGCTCTAGATTCTCCTTTGATGTGTGCGAGACGCGTGTCTCCCCGCGCGCCTGCATGTAATAAACATAATTGGCGAACAAGAGCGCCGCCAAAGGAGGCATAGGTTTCTTTGATTACTCGCTGTAGTCCGGTATCTCTAGAGGACTCGATGCACGAGTGGGGCACTAAATCAGTTATAAAATTATTTTTCTGAAATTTGATAATTTTTGGAGGTGATTTCAAAACCCAATTTTTGGTGTGGTTTTTTTCTTTGCAATTTTCTATGCATCATTGGACTCTTAAATCATAGGAAATTCAGCAAAAGAGTTCCCAGTCCAAACTGGAACTGTCTGGATGTAGGATTAAGTTGCACGGGAACCAGGGAGCTTCTAAATTATTTTTTAAAAAATATTTATCCACCAACCAAACTTTCATTAGGACATAAAAATTTAGTTACAGGGTCAAAAACTTGTCAGTCTTGACTGTTGGCTCCATCCCTGAACGTAAACGCTTTTTGCAGTAGTGCAAAGCCAAAAAGCCTTTATTTTAGAAACTAAAATTAGATGTTAGAAGTTGTGAAAAAATCAGAAGAATTTCTTGTTCCAGCCAGGAGCTTTTTTCTTGCTAATGAAAGTCGATAACTTTTCTTGAAGACCAATTGAAGTCTAAAACATGGTTTTAAATAAGCTTTAGTTTTTTAAAAGTAGTCTAAAAAGCCAATTTAGCTCGTTTAAAGAGTCTTTCATTTGATTTTGCTACCTCAAAATTAACAGAGATACAGACAAGGCCTTGTTAATGGAATTTGAGTCACGACGGTGGAGTTGAGTCTAAAAAATTTTATTTCTCTCATTCATTCCGTTTGAAAGAGCAACTGGAGCTCCTGCCGGAACCGGAAACCAACAGCGTAACCAGAGTGCTTTCTTCCCGGGACTCGAAGGACCAGCTTTAGTCTCTAGCTACGCTGCTGCCGGAAGCCGTTGTTCCACCGTGCTGCCATAAGACGTGCGCCACAGATTCTAATTCAGTGATAGCACAATTGATTAAAAGGGTAGCTACTTGAAACGTTTCGGTACGTTTCCGAGTGTTGGTAATTAAAAAGGGATTACAGAAAGTGTGTTTTGTGACTTTTGTCAACACACACAACGAGAATCTACTCCGAGATCCGATTACTAAGCCAAACAAACTCTGACCTGACCTTTGGAGTAAAAGAGCAGTACATTTTGATGAAGGTTGCGGCGAATGCTGAATGTGATAAAACTATTTGCACACAAACTCGAGCTCGAGAAAAGTTCCAATGCTCTCACTCCCTCGGTATCCGAAAAAGGGATGGCGAAAGACAACAAGAAGTTGAGATGACTTTTTGTTTCGCAGGCACAGGCGTGTACCCTCGTCCCCGAATTTGAGTCAGACATCAATTCATTTGTCAAAAGTTGGGAGCTCGTGAAGTGGGGAGAAAGAATAGCGAGGCGGATTTTCGCGTTTTCCGGGTCGGCGAGTCCAATTTGGCGTGATTCGGGCGATAGTTTGGAGCAAGTTTGGGACTTCAAGGTCGTGTTTTGGCGAACACTAGGGTATCCAACTCACACAGATGGGCCCGGAAAGTCCGAGTTTTAATTTCGAGCCGGAAATAGATCCACTCGTAGGATTTGCTCATTATTGAAATTTTAGCTCATTTTTGCCCCATACAAAAAACATGTTTTTTCAACATTGACTTTTGAAGCCTAATTTAAGCCTTTAAATAGCCTTATTTGGGAAAAATTTGATTTTTTTTCCGTGATGTTTGATTATTATTTTTTTAGTCATTACAAAGACGAAGTTTTGGGGAATTTTCAAAAAATGTGCTCGAAAAAAAATATTTTTCGAAAGCTTTAGAAGTTAGTTTTAAGAGTAATGTCAGGAAAAAAAATTGAGTTTATGGTAGGAAATCCAACCCTTGGCTCGAAATGGGTTAAGTTGGATTTTTAAAAAATCATTTCAGCACATTTTTCTAGTGGAAAATTTTTTAACAAATTTTGAACAATTTTTTCCTAAATTTTAACAAGTCGACAAAATTTTTTGGACAGCTGCCTTCATCCGTTAAATTTTCCCCAACTCTTTTGATTCAGTAAACAAAATTACGAAACAGACTAAAATCTGTGTTGGTAACCCTAGCGAACGCGAGCACCGAGGAGCCACCGAACGACCCAATTACGGCGCCAGCAAGTTTGGAATTCCGGGAAGGCCTTTCCTTTTTAATTACACCAACTCCCGCGACTCTCTCGGCTCGGAAGACAAATCATTATTCCTCACCCTTCCCAAGACCCGGGAAAAGTTTCACACAATCGAGTTAATCAGGAATGTGTGTACACAAACATCTGTGTCAAACTTTTAAACGTTTGCTAATCACATGTGGGAAACGGAAACCGACGCACGCCGAGCTCCAGTCCTCGAAATGATAAACTGTAGCCAATTTAGATCATCATCTATCAGCCCGAGGGTCTTCCTTTCCCCGGCAACGTTACTTAGACTTGCCGTTGCCGCCCTTTGTTGCGCAAACAGACTCCCTTGCTCGCAATTTCACAAAGGATTTAATCAAATATGGTGTATTCTCTGTATCTGCTGTGCGCCCATTCATCCTCCGAGGCGAGGCGAGGCAAGGCAAGACGAGAACATGCCCCAGATAATTTTTCACATGCAAAGAGATATGACACACAAAAATAGCAAAGGGTGCGAGAGCAAAAATTCACGTTCCATTTACTCGAATTTCAGTGGTTCCGTAATCAATTACTGCGAAGTCCCATTCATGCAGTGGAGCCTTTTCTTGGGCAAACAAGAGCTCGCGCTAGGGTTCGCAGGAAGAAAAAGCGAGCAAAACATCAACAATATTGTTTACCCTCTTTGGGAATGAAGATGGTGTCCTTGAAGCCATGGCAAACAGAGCGTCGGCACCCACTTAATCTTCCACTTCAGCTCCATACGTGTCGGGCTCAGACCCAGAGGACTTCACAGACCAGCTATCTGAGTTTTGGATGACTCTTGGAGGGGGAAAATTGCTCCCAATTGATGTAAGGGGGGCCATAAATTTTTATAGAGGAGAGAAATGGGCCTTAGGCAAGAATAAAGGAGTCTAGAAAATTTTTCTTCTCCAAATTTGAGAACAACAATAATCTAGGGGTCCAAGAAACAACGGACATCTGGAAGAAGGGCCTTCAAAAATTATTGTTCCTTAATTTTGAATCAAAAGTACACATAAAGAAAATTTTTGGACTCTCGTGAAGCAAAAATTTTCAGTCTACGTACTACTATAGGTCTGAGGTGTCGAGCGAATCCGCTCTGCGCCGCCAGATCGTCCCAAAAACTATCGCCAAGGTGGCCCATTGCTGGTAATATTAATAATGATGGTGCGCACATTTTTCTCTCATCATTTTCCACGGCAACCCGCACACACACTCACACTCGTCCGCGCTGAGAAAGAAAAGGAAAAGTTTCGGAGAAGGCCAGGAGATTAATACAAAGGAAAAGGGAGGAAAAGAGCTGAGAAATGCGAAAAAAAGTTGACATCTTCTCTGCGAGTTGATTTATTTATTCGGAAGTTAACCTTGAACCGAATGTTTGCCGTGGGAGCAACACTTTGATGGGGGTTCATTTTTATTCCTCTCACGCCCCCGCTGATAACGAGGAGGCACGAGGGGCCGGGCGACCGCGCTGGCAGAAAAAGTTTTAATTCGCAAACTTCGTGGCGCTCAGCCTCCGACACCTGCACTGCGGTGATGTTCGCTCGTTTGTTTATGCAAATTTCACACATGTAGCTATGAATCCAGGAAAAACTATTTTCCTTTGTTCGCGGTATGAAAATGTAATGGCAGGGCAAGGAAGGTGGAGGGGAGCAACAAAAAAAAGTGAGGTGGTGTGTGTCAAGGTGCGTTTAATGTGGAGTGCAGTGTTGCAGAAAATTGCTCCTGAGAGCCTAGCAAGTACCTGTGGAGTCGTTGAGTGGGTTCCTATTTTCGTCGGGCGACGCCAGAAGGTGCGTCGCTGACAATTTATGGGCCTGCAATCCGCTACAGTTGATGATATTGGTGTTCATTGGGGTCTCGTCTGGCAGCACATCGTCCAGGATCCCGCCGCCAGAACACCTGTACAGGTCCCTATCCTCCGTCGAATGCTCCCATGCCATTTGTTTGCATTTAATTAACGACCAGCACCAAATTTTCACTGATATTTTTTTTCTATCTCTGCCTCAAACTCTTCGGCTTCTACGAATTTTTCACGAGATTAACCGCCATTTTCTGCTGCTCTCACATCTCTGCCCCATCATTACCATGAATTGAACATTTTCCTCCTTTCCTATACTCGGGGTATCACAAAAACTGCTTCATGGTCGGAGCGAGCATTTTTGTAAATTTCACACAATTCACTTGGGATCCAAACTTCTCTTCCTGCGTGCAGCTAATTTAATTTGCTTTACACTCTTGCTTTGCGCCTCCTTCCATTCCGTGTTTGGCGTTTTTTCCCTTTTTTACATTTTGGTCCCCACGAGCTTCTGCTGGGGTTTCACTCCGCTGTACGTTAGTGGAAAATTGTGCTAAACTACTTCGACAACGCCCAGAACAAAAGTAAAGAGTATCCGAATGTGTTCGCAGTACAGAAGGAAATGATGAGGATGATAAAAAAGAGAACGTTTGGTGTGCGGAGAAGATGTGGAAACTGATCTAGGTAAAGGTCAATCAGCAGCTAGGGTTGTAACGCAGGGACGGGGCTGATTTCCGGCCCGGACCCAGACTCCGCCAAAGTTCGAATCTCGAAAAATGGGAGGTTTTTTGAATTTTCGAAAATTCAAAATTTCCGAAAATCGGAGGTTAACAGTGTACTTGGGGCATTCAACAATATGGGCGGCCAGTGCGCATGCGCGGTTTCTCTCGCGCTCCCACAGCATCCCCGCCGTACTCGTGTGCTGCAGGGGAGCGAGAGATGAATGAAGTTTAGGGAGTCTGGCATAAAAACGGTATAATTTATAGGAGATTGCATTAAAGTTAGTCGCAGCGTAGCTCTCACGCGCTCTATTCACGAAAGTGGGTCATAATGCAGAGCTCCCCCTACCCCTCCTTTTCGGCTGGATATACATGTGGAGAGTGTACGGATTAGAGTGCAAAAGTGCAAAGGCAAATGACTGTCTCCGTCAAGACTCAACTCCATTGTGGACTTTATGATGATGTTTGGAGACCGAATTGCATGCCGCTTTTTATTAATGCCGTCACTTCTGGGTCAGTTGACTCACGTATTCGAGGAGCGCACATAAATTTGAAAGACGAGTTGCCTCATGAATAGATTGCGAGACACCAACGATAACGATCTTGGTGCAGGAGCATTTGTCTTCTGAATTATCTGTCTCCTCTCTCTCGCTCACTCGGTGGCTCAGTCGGGACGAGCAGGCAGGCTCTTGAGCGCGCTGATGAGCAGGGAAAATGGCAAGGAGACGTCGAGAAGTGTCATTAGAGAGGCATCAAAGAGATTGTTTGCCGAGCTAATGGAAACTGCAGATGCAGAATCAAGGTGCTATGTGTGCTGCTGATTCAATTATGATTGCTATTTGATAGAGAAATGGAGAAGCTCGAGGGGTTGTTGAAAAAACTTTTGATTGAAGCCGCCCCCCCTCGACAAGTGAGGAAACAGACAGCTGCAGACGTTTCGCAAGAAATGCGAGTTTGATGGTAATTAAGGCTACGAAAGTCGGGATGGCACGAAAGTTTGCAGTCCTCTTGGCAAGAGCGAGATTCTCCGTGTTTGCTGGCGCTGTTTATCCAGCAAGCCAGTTTGCCAAATAAAAAAGTTTAAGTGGGTTTCGAGTCCACTGTCTGGAGGATTGATTTAAGTGTTTAAAAACAATTTTCGCTCACCTTCAGTGTTGTTTGTGTATTTTCGCTCTAAACCAACTGGAGGAGATGAACTTTTGATGGACTTCGGGGCGTTAAGATCTCATTTTGATAAGGTTTGGTGTGAAGAAACTTTTCTAGCCAGTGTTTGGTGGGTTTTATTTTTTTCAAGACAAAATTAATCCATCTTTATTTCATTTATCAGGAAAATCAGCTACCCTGGGTCTCGAAAATTCTTTCATTTCTCACCTCAAAAGTTTTATTGACTCGTCATAAAATTTAAACTCCCTCTTAGCGAAACTTTCGATCCTTAATTGTCGTTAATTTATTTGGAAGATATTTTTCTGAGCCGTTTTGGTCAGTTTTTAGGGATTTTGGTTTATTTTTAGCCCTTAACATTTTGTTTCCAAACATTTAAAAGAAAAGAAAGCAGAAAAACCTTTTTTAAGAGTCAAAGAGTAGGCTTTCCAGGTTTTTATTTCCGGCCATAAAAGTTTTATTGACGACCAATAACTAGCAGTTAAAGTCAAGCCTTAATCGTCGCTCATTTTTCCTCGTTTTCCCCGATCCAAGTCAATTAAAGTGTCAAATTTGATAAATGAATCGAGATTTGACGAGCTGTTGACCTGAGAGCGGAAAAGTTGCCCCAGCCTTGAACTTTCAGCGAGTGTGCCCACGGGAAAGCAAAAGTTAGGGCAAACTTTTCAGCGTGCAGAGGAGCTAACGAGCGTAACCGAATTGGCTTTTAATTATTTGATCGAATATGCGCTGATTGGACCGCGTAAAAGCCAATTATCTCCCGGTGTGAAAACTTTGTCCGTCGGTCCGGATGACGTCGGCATTGCATAAGGCGTTGAGATCCCATTTCGATAAGATTGAGCGTGAAAAATGCCACTTAATTGCAGCTCTAATCCATGAAGCGCACTCGATTGGGGCGTGAAGTATATAAAGTGATTGAAGAGACTGTGAGCTTCAGTTCCTCCGCAAACACTTCTCACGCTCAGTCAACATGAGCCGTGCTTTTGTCCTCTTCTCCTTCTCGCTGATGTTCGCTCTAGTGCCAACGTGCTGGGTAAGATTCGTCGTGTCTCGCAGCTGACGTGTAACTTTGGATATGTTTAGGCGCTTCCGGAACAGGTTGGAAAACCCTATGACCCAACTTTCGACTTCAAAAAGTGCATTGGAAAGGGATCCCTGAATATCACGCAGGAGGACTATGATGTCTTTATGGGGAACGAGTTGATGAAGCGGGAAAAAGTCGACTGCTTCCAGACCTGCATCTTGCAAGAAATGAAATTGGTGAGGGAATTTTGCTTGCCCAGTCTGTCTCTGAGTCTCGAGTATTTCTTAGGTCACGGGGCGTACTGTGGATATTGAGATGATCAAGGAGGGAGTAAAGGACGCACTCAAGAGCAAGGACTTGGATTTCGTGGCTCAACGCACGGCGGCTCGATGCAGTGATGTCCCTCAAGAGGTGGCCGAATGCCAGATCCACGACTGGGTCGTTCACTGTGTGCGCCTTTCCTTTTCGAAGGAAGAGAAAAGGATGCGCAAAATCTTCAAGAGAGCTTATAAAGAGTTGTAAGATGGATCTCGAGGTGTTGGAGTGGACCTAATGATTTTTTGAAAGTCAATAAAACAGTGTTTTCGATAGGTTTTAAATTCGTTCGTCCTCCCAAGGGGTCTCAGGGATGCCAATTTCCGATATTTAATTTCCTGGACAAGAGATTTTCGGCTTAAAAGTGGAAAGGCCTTCTCTAGGAAGTAACTCTAGGACTTAGAAACCTCTTCCCGCCTTTAATTTAAAGTAGTGATCTTAATTGCTTGTGAAAGTCTAGTATCTAGAGTTGGCAGCTTTTCTCCCCTAAATAATGCCAGTTGTCGGCTAACAACCTTTGAATTTTGACCAGAAACCTATTGGCAGTTTTTAGTCTAATTAAAGCCTGAAAAAAGCTCTCAGATTCTCTTGGATCTGCTCAAAAGGCTCCCAGAAGAAGCATTTGCAGCAAAGAAATCACAAAGTGTCTCCAATTCGATACACCTCTGAGTCGTAATCTGCACGTATCAGCGTGGGGCGCGGGCCTATTACCGCCCTGATGAGAGGCAATTTGGCGCGCTATGCGGAACATCTTAATCTCGCTCCACCCGTCAGACATCCGGGAGAAATAAAGTTCGTTTCTTGCGCCTCCAGAAATCGATAAACCTTTGATGATTGATGTCGTTCAAAGCAATCAGATATGGGGGGTTTTTAGCGAGCTATATTAAATTTATCTCTCACTGTCTCTCTCCCCATCCGTCTTCCAGCCCAGTAATGTAATTGTGTCTTCTTCTCCTTTTCTTGCAGAGCTCATAATCGTTTTATGTTGTGCAAAATTTTTGCCCCACGATTGTATATAGAAAAGAGAAATATGCTCCTAAGGATCCTACATGACGTACTCTCTGTGTCGTTGGCGATGAAAATTGAGTGGAAATAATGCAGACACATTTTGTATAAAATACGGAATATAAATTTTTTGACGCTGCTGCAGCTCGGAGACAAGCTGGATGTGACATCGAAAGACTGTAACTAATGACAACCGATTTGCACTTCTCACGGAGCTGCGCCTCGCGTCTCCCGAAAATGAGGCCGGGATGGAAAAATAAATATCTCAGAACCCTCGTGTTGGAGGGTGCATGCAATTTAAATGCCATGTTTTATTCATTGTGGCCTTGCCTCCATGCCTACTTTTACAATGTGTGTGTGTGTGAGTATGGACTATGGGGCACATAAGTGGGACAACAAGGGATGTGGATGCGGAGTTACTTGTGCGACCTATTTTATTCGTTACTCCGCAAGTCCGTGCCAAAATATAGAGAGGGATATAATCTCGGCTTTCAACGGTTTGAGATAATCTTGAACATTTTTCTGTTCGTTGTGTGTGAGCCCGAGCCGAATACAACGGCATGAATGGAATATGGTTTTCAACTCTTGAGCTACTTATGAAATTATCCTCCGGCAATTTTTATTTCAATTTCAGGCTTTTTGCGATGGGCAATCTCTGGTTGTGTGCCGAGCCGTTCTGGAAAGCACCCTTTTTTAGCCGGAAAGGGATTACGGCGAGATTTTCATGTTTTCTCGCTTTATCTGGGAGCTTTATAAGTCATTAACCCATTAACCCATTCTGGACCTTTTTGTGGGTATTGAAGTCTCGTTAGGATTTGTCTTCAGGGCTTGTTCAAATATTACGTCACGGTCTGAGATGGGGGGCTTTCAAAGGGGGTCAGCAGTCGGTACTAGGTAAAGTATAAAAGAATGGGACAAACCGTCACAGAGAGAGGAGTGTAAAATCTCGACTTTTTCCGTATTGTAATGATTGAACGACCCCTTACATTTTTTAAAAGCCTAGCTAAGGTTTTCTAGCTAAGAAAACGTGACTTTTCAGCACGGTCCCAACCCAGTTTTTTTATAAAAATTTAAAAAAAGATTTTTTTTCAAAAATCTCAAATTTCGTGAAATTTTTTCGCAGAAACTTGTTTTTTGGCTTGTTTTAAGGCTCTCAAGTCAGACCCGTACCACAAAATCACTAAAGAAAACAACACGAGCGGCTTGGAAGGTTAAAGAAAAATGCCAAAAATATTGGAAACGAGTGAGATATCCCGTCTATAGCTCTTCCACTGAGCTACCGACTCCCTTTGACTTTTTCTCAACCTAACGCCAACTTGTGGTCTTCGAGAAGGCTCTTTTATACTTCTCGAATTGGCTAAAAATTGCTTTAGCTCAGACTGCCCAAACCTTGTTGAGAAATGGGTCCTCCTGGTAATGAGTTTCTAGCTAATGCTTGAGATGAATCTCCAGATTGAAGTCGTACAAGTTATTTACCGACATTTTAAATGAAAGCTTGTCTGCGTCTGAGGGTGGCGGGAGAGAAAAAGGCAATTAATAACACAGCAAATAAATAAAAGTTCTCACGAGCGAAGCGACAAAAAGCGAAGAAACTTTTCATGTTCGCACAACTTTATTTCGCCTGTTCTCTCGTGCCATGCCACAGGATGTGTTTCTCATGGATGAGCACATTAGTAATTTTTCAACTTTAAGCGCGGTACCACATTCATGCTCTGCAGCTCCTGAAATAGCAATTTGCAGGCGTATGGAATAGATATTTTAGACACGCTGGCTGACGAACGACAACTGTTGCACCACGAACAATAGGCCAGCATGCCGCAAGTGTTGCAAACGTCGACGTCGAAAGCGTCGGAGGAAATCATGAGACGCTCCATTATCAGCATGGAGGCGCCGTAGGAGATGAGACAGTCACGCTCCATCTCGCCCAGTCTAAGTCCTCCCTCGCGACTCCGGCCCTGCGTCGGCTGTCTCGTCAGCACGGCCCTCGGTCCTCGTGCCCTCGCATGCATCTTGTCCTGCACCATGTGCTTCAGCTTCTGGTAGTAGACGGGCCCGGAGTAGATGTACATCTCGAGGGGCTCGCCCGTGAGACCGGAGTAGAAGATGTCCTTGCCCATGTAGTTGTAGCCGTGCTTGAAGAGCTCGTCCTGGAGGTCGCTGCACTTGCTGCCTCCGAAGGCGGTCCCGTAGTGGAACTTGCCCTCGAGCAGGCCCGCCTTTCCGCCCAGCAGCTCGAGCGTCTTGCCCACCGTCATGCGGGACGGGAAGCCGTGGGGGTTCATTACCATGTCTGGGATGATGCCAAAGTCATTGAAGGGCAGGTCCTCCTGCTGCACGATGAGTCCCGTGACTCCCTTCTGCCCATGTCGCGAGCTGAACTTGTCGCCTATCTCGGGTCGTCGTGTCTGTCGAAGCAGGATCTTGATGAGGAAGTCTTCGTCGGCGTTTGCCGTCACCATCACCTTTGGAGGAGAAAGAGAGGGAATTGCGTTTTATTAAAAAGAAAATTAAATTCCTCACTAAGTGGAAACTGGGACATTTTAATATAAAAAGACTGGACGTCGAAATATCATCGACATTTGAATTTCTAAATGCGAACTCCAGTGAGATATTTTTGCCTTGAAGCTCCTGGTTAAATTAGGTGGGTAAAAACAGGAAATTTTTGGGGTTCCAAGCGATGGGAAAGTTTAAGATTTTTAGCAGCCTTTTCTAAGCTCAATTTCCGAGCTTTGCAACCCAAAAAAATTTTTTCCCGAAAATCAAAAAGTTTGTCTACCATTTTTTACCATTTAGACTTTTGATCTCCTTCTTTGGGTTGGTTTTAATCTTAGAGAAGTCAAAATGTAACCATCAAAAATAGGCCTTGGAGCACAAGAATCCTGGGAAAGGTACTATTGGGGCTAAAGTAAGGTTAAATCTTTGAATTAAAGTCTAAAAATAGTCACCTTCTCGATGAAGCTCGGCTCCGTGCCTTTGTAGGAGATCGGAACGGAGGTGTAGGCCGTCATCTGCTGCCCACTCTCGTCCTTCTGCCCAATTGGGTTGTTGGTGACGGCCGGCATCTCCTTGTTGATCATCACCTGCTTGTTCAGAACGCGCTCTCCCGGCGACACGATACCGTCGCTGTCGAGACACTCGTGTCGGTAAATGACCTTGCCCGTCGTCGAGTCCCTCGCCGGTCCCATGATCCTGTCATACGTCTGGTTCGTGTACCGCTTCACGGTGCACTTGGAGTTCTTGTAGACGAGGCAGCGTCCGTACCCGCGGTCTATGGCGGCCTTGTTGAGGATCAGCGCGTCCTCAATGTCGTACCCGGAGTAGCTCATGACCGCCACCGTGGCGTTCTGGCCCGCAGGAAGCTTGTCGAAGCCCGTAAGCTCGATCGTCTTGGAGCGCACCATCGGAGTCTGGGGGTAGACGATGTTGTACATGAGCGTGTCGATGCGGTTCTTCTGGTTGTACCCGATAACGCCCATTGCCTGCTTCCCCATGGCACACTGATACGTGTTTCGGGGGCTCTGGTTGTGGTGGGGGTACGGCACGAGACCCGCACACACCCCCAGCAGCGTAAAGGGCTCGATTTCGAGATGTGTCGTCTTGCCAGGCTCAATCTCGCGCTCGTAGCAGGCGATAAAAGAGTCGTTCTCCTCGTTCACGTCCAGGTACTCGATGAGGCCGTCGTTAAGAAAGTCCTGGAACTTCCGCAGACCCCGATTCAGCTCGTCTATGTGGGACTGGGTGACGAGGGGAAGGCCGTTGGTCACGATGATGTACGGCCGACACAGTCTTCCGCCGTCTGTGTGGATGTAGATGCACCTCTGCTGGTGAGACGTGTGGACGGACACGAAGGCGCCGATGAAGCCCTTCCGTCGCATCATCCGGATGACCTTCACGAGGCTCTGATTGCCAATCGTGACGCCAAGGATATTGCCGTTGATGAAGACCGTGAAGACCCGGGGGTCGTTTATCACGTGACCTCCCACGATTCGGATGTCCTCGACGCCCGCATTGAAGGCCAGTCTGATCACGGGACCCTCCTCGACCTCCGTGGTGATGTGGGTCATGAGAGCGAGGTTCTTCACGAGCCCACAGGCCTCTCCTTCGGGCGTGTCTGACGGACACAGCATGCCCCACTGGCTAGGTTGCAGAGAACGCGGTCCTGATACCTGGAAGAGACAGATGTGTTACTTAAATTGGCGTTGGCGTTAAGCGGATTAAACACTCGGTAATTAATTTTTTGTGGCTTTGCTTCATTTGTGGGATTGAAATGTGCTACTTTTGGTAACCTGAGTTCACTCAAAATTCTCGAAATTTTTCACATTTTCTTGAACTTTAAATCCTGCGAACTTGAAAAAAAATTATTTTCTCAAACTTCTTGAAAATTTTGATTCGCTGGAACCTCAGTTTTACTCAAAACATACGAAACAATTTCAATTGAATTTTTCAAAAAATACTTAATTCAAATAAATACCAAGATCTTTCTTCAGAGCTTGTTGAGAATACCTGACAACTTGGCCATTATGTACCTTTATGAATACGAAGGAAGGTAGTAAGTGATGATAATTAAGCTACACAAAAGGTCAAGGTTCGAGGGCGACAAATTTTTTGATTTTAATCTAAGAAATTTTATTTGAGAAAAATTTGCCTCTGTAACTTTTTTTTTGTTTAAAAATATACCTATCCGTTAGAATATGCTTTTAAAACAAACTTCCAGAGGGTCGGTGATTTTCATGAGGAGCTAACTTAACCTCCAAACAAACAAGAGTGTCTACAAATCTGGCCTCAACTGGTTCAGGGTGACTTTGACTGGACCCGTGAATCACTTCTACGCACAACGGCGCCGAGATCCCAAGAGACCCTTAACTGTTTCAACAAACAGCAAATTGTTTTCGGCAAAGTCAGGCTGCTCCGGTTGTGTAAAGCTGCTCAGAGAGTTACGAAAACTGTGCGAAATGCGACATGAGCATCGCCACTGCTGTAGGCGATAATTGGCGAGAAGTGTTGTTTGCCATCAGAAGTGATCCAAAATAACTTGAACCAAGTTGCCCAGCAGATGCGCAGTTGAAAGCGTGCGGCGAACTGAATCACATCGGACTCTCAAGATGAGCAAACTCGCGGAACTTCTGGTACCTTTTCTCCCTTTTTTTATTCCTTCGAGACTCTTGATTTCTTGGTGATTTGCAGGTCGTGAACTGCATTCTCTTCGGGCTGGTGAACAGCTATCCCTTCCAGTACGACTTCTATAGCGACGGTCACGTTGCCGAGAGCGACTGGTTCACAGACAGCGAGACTGACGATGAAATCGTGAAGCGTCCGTCGGTGGTCGAGACTCGCATTCACAGTCTCCTTCGTCGGGATGTGAAGGGTCCCAAATCTTCCTCCGAAGGTTCAGAGTCCCAGGAGGTCATACGGGAGGAGATTGCCGTGGTTGTCGACGAAAACGCTAGCAAGGCAGAGATCTTTGAGACTAACGTGACGGAGAAGAGGCCCCCGAAGGACTCTGGCTTCTTCGGTTTCCTCAGCAACCTCAATTTCTTCGTGGACAAGGAGCTGGCGAAGATCACCCCGAGCGAGATCATCGTCCACACGACCCCAGAGAAACCCGAAAAGACCGAAACGACGACGGAGCTGGAAGAAGTGACGACCCACGTGCCGGAGAAGACCCGCAGATCCCCGAACGTCACCACGGAGGCTCCCAAAGCGACTCCTTCCACAACCTCGCACACTTTTGCTCCGAACGAGGAGTACATCCACGGACTCAGACGCAGAGCAGTCTCCAACTTGGCCGTGATTTCACTCACGAAAGCTCCTCAGGACTCGTCTTCCAGCGAGGCCAAAGACTCGTCTCCTAGCGAAGCCAAAGACTCATCGTCCAGCGAGGAAAAAGAGACGTCTCCTGGCGGTGAAAAGGTGCACTCGTCTGATGGAGAAAAAGTCTCTGCCACTACGGAAGGAGCGAAAATCGAAGAGTCTTCAACGACTGAGGCTCCTAAGGTCACTCCTCATGAGGTTAAGAGAGAGCTGGAATCCTCGACTTCGATCTTTGTGACTCCCTTGACTTCCTCAACTGAGGCTTCCAAAGTCCAGACCACTCCTCAGAGCACTGAAGCCAAACCAGTGACTCATTCGGCTTCCACAACCCAAGCTTCTAAGGTTCCAGAAACGCCTAAAGCCAAGCCAGAGCCATCCACTCAGGCTCCCAAGGTTCCAGAGTCTTCTGAAGCCAAACCCGTGACTGTTTCGACTTCCACAATCCAGGCTGCTAAGGCACAAGACACTCCTGAGTCCAAACCAGTGACTCCATTGGAGTCATCAACTCAGGTTCCTAAGGTCCAAGAAACTCCCGAGCCCAAACCAGTGACTCCATTGGCACCATCAACTCAGGCTCCTGAGGTCCAAGAAGCCACTTCAGCCAAGGCAGCTTCAAAGTCCCTCGAGAGCGTCAAGCACACCATCGACCACGTCCTGCATGACGCCCCCGAGTCGGTCCTGATGGACGACGTGGAGGAGAAAATTGCCGAGATCAGAGCTCCCCCGGTCATCCTCTCCCAAGGTCTCTAAACCACTGTACTCTCGGCGCTCAAATAAAACCAAAACGTGCACGTCTACTTTAGCCGCAGTTTGGCATTCAAATTATCGCCTCGGGTACTTTTTTGGGCAAACACACTTGAGCTTTCAGCGGAGAGCCAAATGGGAATTCATTCGGAATTCTGAATCATTTGAGCATTAAAAATTTATGTGTATTGTGGCAATTGCCAAATGCAGCTAGTGCGTTCCACTTTGTTGTTGTTGATTGCTGCTTGTTAAATTTATTATTATTGTTATTGTTATTATTTAAGAAGAGTCAGCATCATCGGCGATAAAATGCAATTTGGCACGAGCCGGCGCTATGTCTGTACCGAAGATTGCTATGTTGTATAATTGAGTTTGAGTTCGCAATTAACACAATTTTTGCCTCGCTAGCGGCTGATTCCAGAGCGTTTCGAAAGCCGGGGGAAAACAGAGATGTACTTGGTTTTAACTAGTTTTCAAATGAGCCATGATTGTTCTGTTTCCTCGTTTCTGATTCAAAATGGAGATGGATTCTCGTACTTTGAAGTGAGTCTGAAACCCTGAAAAATTATTTTAGACCATTTAAGAGCTCGAAAGACCCTCGATCATGACCTAATTTAAAGCATGAAAATATGTATTGTCCCCATTTAGAGGAACTCGTCTCCTCGTAGATCAACATTGAATTCATTTTTGCAGTCCTGTAGGGTTTCTTTTTCTGGCTTGGAAAGCAAATCCCGCTTTTCAGGGACCTCCAAGACTCGATAATAGAGAAAATCACAAACATTTGTTCGTAAAAAAATTTTAACGAATATAAAAATTAAAATCGCAATTTTTTCGGAATTTTCGGTCTCTTTACCCGGATTTTCTACTGAAGCTAAAGCATCTGGCCGACTCCCAAGTCTCTTCTACGCCTTCTTGAAACACAAAAGTCACGTATTTGGATGATTTTTTGCTTCTTTTCGTGAAGCTTAAGCCATTAGCTGGAGAAGAACCACCCAAACTACCCAAGAAAATCATGAAAAAAATGCCAAAGGACGAAAAGCCAAGAAATACTCACCTTCCTGGTCTTCTCAAACTGCGAGTTGACCCTCGTCATCATGCCGAGAGCGGAGATGTAGCTGAGCCGAGAGAGCACCTGCGTCACCCCAATTCGCTCCATCTTGAAACGCTTGATGGTCCAGTTGCCCGACGATATGGCACTCTCGAGCCCGATTGTGATCTGGGCCGCCCTCATGTGCTTCGCCACATCAAACTGGGCCGCCTTGATCTTGGGAATATTCTTGTCAGCGATCGTCTTGAGCTCCCAGTTGAAGCGTTTCAGCAGATCCTCGAACATCAGCCCGATAAGTGACCCTGCCAGCTCCAACCTCTTGTTGCCATAGTAGTCACGGTCGTCTACGGCAGTCGCGTCTGCCTCCGCTGCCATCACGCGTCGCACCATCGTGGCCACGTAGATTGACTTGACCTGGAAGTTGAAGCTCTCCACGGGCACGTGAGCCAGGATGGTGGTGGTGAGGAGGTCCCGGGCCTCGTCTACGGGAGTCTTGTACTTCTGGGCCGCCGTGTGGAACCGCTTCACGATGAGCTTGGAGCCCATGTAGGCCAGGGCTCGGTCCTGCGTAAAGACCTTGTGATGAGCGCACTCCAGGATCGAGGGCACGAAGCGCGTCTGGACCTCGGGGTCCGTCCCTATTAGCTGCATGATCTCCTGGTCTGACGTGATGCCCATCGCCTTGAAGATTATCACCACCGGGATGTCCTCCGTCATGGAGTTGTGCTTCAGGTAGTACTTTCCGTGCTTGGCCACCAGGTTCGTGCGGGACTTTTTCTCATGCGTCGAACTCGTCACCTGGCACTGGACCACCCCGTTGTAGTCCTCCGTGATCATCTTGTTCCACGACAGCTGCTCCTGGATCAGAATGACCTTCTCCTGACCCCGAACCACAAAGTAGCCTCCTGGGTCCCGCGGACACTCGTTCATCTTCGACAGCTCGTACTCTGACTTGCCACTCAGGACGCAGTTCGAGGACCGCAGCATGATCGGCATGCGTCCGATGCATATGTTCTTGGAGATCACGCGCTGCTGACCTCGCGTGTACTCGATGTCCACTGTGATGGGAGCCGAGTAGGTCATGTCTCGGAGTCTGCACTCGTGGGGGGTCGTGGGCTTCGTTATGTTGTATCCGTCTTCGACATCTGAAAAAGGACACATTTAGTGGGTAATTTTTTGGCGGTAGGTAGGTAAATTGGCTTCCACAAAAAGACTTCAAGGAATCAGCAAAAAAGCTCGTTACCTGGCTTTCCCACCCGCACATCTGTGTACTGGAGGTAGAATGAGGGGTCAGCATCGCTGGTCACTCTGCTGTTGGCCTCGACGATCTTCTTGATGTCCACGTTTATGAAGAAGTTGAAGGAGTCGATGTGCTGCTTCACGAGTCCCTTGATTTCCAGGAACGCCGGCACGAGTTTCCACTTCTCCTTCAGGTCCTTGACGGGCTTTCTCGCGATAGCGGGATCCCCGGTCCACAGTCCCTCGTCCTTCGCTACCATTATCGAGATTTTGCCGGCAAAAGTGTCCGATCGAATTGCGAGAAATCTGTTTGTTTACATCCGTACGCACGAATTGGGCAAGACGCAAAAAAGCTGCCGACAGATTGCGCAGGCTGGGACACGAGATTCTTTCTTTGCCGGTCGCCATTTGCAGACAATACGTTTTCCTCAATTTTCCCTAGTTTTGAGTCAAATAAAAAAGTGTGAAACACGCCATTTGCTAGCCTAGAGTCTGTGTATTGAGTGTACGTAAAGAGAAGTATGGAGAACCCGGAGGAAGTGTTGCAAATCCTAGAGCGCTACACAAAGAGCAAACCGAAGGTGAGAAAGTGGTTGCAGAGAGTGCAAGGGGAAAGTGGAAGAGTGTGTCCATTTTGAATTTTAATTTTGGCGTTTTTATTTTGCGGAATGACAGGAGATACCTGAGGAACTCGAGAGCTACTTGCGCTTCGTCGCCACGACTGGGGATACGGTCTTCAAGTGGCCGCAAATCCAGCCGCTGATGCGAGAAAAGCTCATCAACGTAATCACCGAGTTCCACGATACGACGCCATCGATCCAAGACCTGCCACATTACCCGAATGTGGATCCCTTCAACTACGAGGCGATGAAGAAGATGCTCATTGACCGCATGGACTCCTTCGCCTCGGCCCCCTTCACGGTCCAGCGTATCTGCGAGCTCCTGACTGAACCCCGCAAACAGTATTCTAGAATTGATAAGTTCATGCGAGCCATCGAGAAGACAATCTTGGTGGTGAGCTGCGTCGAGCCGAAACGCAAGCGTACTGACTCCGAGTCCCTGGACTCGACCATCTCCATGAACGGCGACTTGGCGAGCGATGCCGAAATCGAGAACGATCACAGTGCCGCGAACGGGAACAAGGAGAACCAGGAGCCGCCGTCGAAGCCGATCGAGGAGGACATCCCGATCGAGAAACTAGAGCCCGAGGTCAGCGTGTTGACCGAGGAGGCAAGCATTCCAGAGAAGATGGCGGTGGAGGAGCCCGAGGTGGCGACGCCAGCAGTCGCGGAGACGGCCGCCGCAGAAGCACCAGTTACGGTTGAGGAACCAAAAACCGAGGACATTGTTACAGGAAGCACGACTGAGACGAAGGAAGAGACTGACGTAGTGGTTGCCGTGTCACCGGCCAAGCGCGCCATCGAGGAGGAGACAGATGGCGCTGCGGAGGAGGAGAGCGCCCCCAAGAAGCTGAAGCTGGACGAGGAGGAGAAGCCGGAGCCCGCGGCGGCCGAGAAGATGGAGGAGGCGAAGGAGAAGGTCGAGGAGGCGGAGAAGCCGGCAGAGCCCGTCGAGACGCCGAAGACCGAGATCGAGACTGAGACTGAGGCTCCCGAGAAGGCCGTCGAGACGCCGGTCGAGGAGGCCAAGCCCGCGGAGGAGCCCGTGGCGGAGTCGAAGCCGGAGGAGAAGGCGGTCGAGGTGCCCGAGAAGCCGACGGAGGCCGAGATTCCCGCAGAAGAAGCCCCCAAGACAGCAGCTCCCGAGACGCCCGCCGAGACGACGCCGGTGGAGCCGGAGAAGGCGGTCGAGAAGGGGCCGGAGGAGGAGAAGCCCGCGGAGGTGGTCCCCGAGAAGGTCCCCGTTCCCGAGGAGACGGTCCCGGAAGCCACCCCCGAGAACGGTGCCACTGAGAAGGAAACCCCCATCGTCACCGCCGCCGTCGCCGCCGAGACCGAGGCTCCGGTCGAAGAGAAGGCCCCCGAAGTGCTTCCAGAGGAGCCGAAAGCCGCAGCCCCCGCCCCCGCCGTCGTCGTGGAGGAGATGCCCGTTGCACCAGCGCCCGAGACTGCAGAGGTCGCGACGGTCCCCGAAGTAGCAGTGGCCCCCGAGACGGCGGTCATGGAGGACGCGCCCACTGCCAAGCCCATTGAGGACGAGCCCATGAAGGAGGACGTCGTGGTTGCCCCGCCCGCAGAGCAGAAGATGCAGACGGACGAGGACGATGCCGCTGTCGCCGCCACTGCCATGGAGGTGGACGAGAACAGCGCAGGGGCTGAATTAATGGACCAGTAAGAAGAGCTGGTCCGTCTTGACTCACTGAGATTCTCAAAAGAAAAAAAAAATCATGCGAAACATAAGATTAGGCGTTCATACTCGTCGCTCCTCGTATTCATCGATAAGCGAATTTTTAATTTCTTTGATTTTATTTATGTCATCACACAAAACACACAAAACATTATCATTCTATTATTATTACCCTATCATTATTATTACTCCTCATGATAATATTTTAGAGAAAATGCGACTACTTATATAGACCGTAGGATAAAAAACACACATACAAAAAATAAATTCGAGATGAAAGATGCAAAGTAGACGAAACAGAAAGCATGATTAAAGTAATTACTTAAAGAAGAAGATACAAGGATAAGCGCAGCAACATATGAACATGTATTACCCATACACACAACAATTAATGGCTAACTTAATAAAGATGACTTCTTTTTTTAATGTATGTACCCGTAAACTCGTTTTTCTCTGCACTTCGCTCCCAACTCCGTGTTCCTGACCTTCGAGAAAGCGCGCGTCGTAAGGTAGGTTGCTGAACCGGTCATTGACTCGGGATGTTTATGAGTCTGGCCGTTTTCTCCTTTGCCTCGATTCAATGTTTTTTGCTTGGGTTAATATTTATCATCAGGACGTTTTTTTCTCCTTTCTCTCTCTTTCTTTTCTTTCTTCGTTACACTTTGAGGCTTTAAATCTGTTGTTAAAAAACTAGTACAGGTATTCTGACTTTGATGGATCCGAAATTCTAAGCAAAGAGCCCCAAATTCCAAGTAAGGAGCCCCAATTTCTAAGCTAGGGTCTTCAAGGGCCCCATTTCTTTATTCTAATTGAACTTGAAACATTGTAAAAAGTCAAACAAGGTTTGAAAATGACGAAATAATACCTGCTGATTACTTACCGTAGTCAACAGTAAATGGGCGGATGGAGACTCAAGTTTACCAAAGAAAAGAAGCTTCAAAGCGGCGAAAATAGACGCAAAATGAAACGCACACTTTCATATTACCTTGATAATTAAGGCGCATTTATTTGTGTTTTGTGTAGTATTTCCTATTAAAGTGGTTTTCCTTTAAATACAACATTTTCGTGATGATTGCTGCACGTAGAAAAGAAATCTACTTAGCATTTTGCTCTTCTTTCTTCTTATTATAAGTAATGACAGCTGATGGGGCGATGCCCCAGCCCGGACTGCAATAGGAGATTTGGGCGTTGATCCTGGGCGTGTTACATAAATTTGGACTTTTGCGAAACAGGAACAGAAATAGATATTAAGTTTTTGTTGGCCGAGACATTCATAAGAAATCGAAGAGTTACATCAATTTAGTTTGATTCTTGTTTGAGCTGAGCTTGGTTAAATTTTACAAAATAATGGTAGCTACGAGGACTTCTTGGTCTTAGCGGAGTTCTAGGGGTTTCTCTGCACCGCGTGTTCCCGGTGCAGCTAAATGTGTGGGGTTTAACTAAGTGCCATGTGCTTCCCCTACCACTCTGCGTCTCCGTTTGACTTCTGGAACACGTAGTCCTTGCCTCCTATGTTCATGATTCCGTCTTTCAGGTAGAATTTCCACTTGTTTCTCGATCTCGTAATCTGGAACATATTAGAACATTATGTAAAAATTATGAGCTTTCGTCTTGAAGATTTCAAAGGTTTTCTGAAATGACTAATTTTGAAAAATTATATCTCAAAAGTCTTGACGCAAATTTACCTAAATTATTTTTTTATAAGTTACGCTAATTTATACTTTTAAAGTTAAAAATACAGTTAGAGAAAAAATACAATCGAATATATTTGTATGATTTTTCCAAAAATTGCCTATTCTTTCTTTTAAAATGGACACAAAGGGTCCCATATTTTGCTCAAAAAAGTTCATAAAAATTTGTTTCTTGTCAAAAAAAAAACTCTCCAAATTCGCACTTTTTGCAAGCCTGATTAGAACTGCCCTGGAGTAGGTTACCTTATCATACTGGCAGACAACCACATTGTCGGTCTCGAAGAGCTCCGAGGAGTCCTCATCCGTGACGTCGTCCTCGCTGTTGAGGGGCTCCTCCTCCGCCCCTCCCTCGTCGTTCTCCTCATCACTCTTGTCCAAATCATCATTGTCGTCATCGTTTTCCAGGTGGTCGTCACTCACATCGCTCACGTCTTCATCCGAGGTGTCTGCAGCACCGTCGAGTTGCTTTTGTACTGCGTGAAAAAAATAAACAATGTGAAGAAAAATCCACGGGGGCGTCAAAGATTGCGCGGACTCACGGATAGTTGAGTTCTGGAGAGCCGCATTCACGTGCTGTTGCAAGACGTTGGAGGCAACCTGGGGTGGAAGCGGCATAATCGACTGAATAATTGGCCCCGTAATGACTTGGTGCAGTTGGTTCTCCTGCAGCGCTGATGCCGGCACAGAGATGGTCAGGACTCGCTGTTCCGAGTTCAGGACCCCCGGCATGGCAGGCAATGTGATTTGGATTGGAACAATTTTGTTGGGGTCCAGACCAATGACGGCCGCTGGGGGTGCCGGTAGGTTCGATGTGTTGGCTTTGCTGCTCGCGTTCTCGGCGTTGGAGGCTGCTGCTTGTCTGGCTTTGGCTTTTGAGTTTGACTGTGAGGGAAAATGGTTAGTTAGACGGACAGGCAAGCTCAAAAACTTCAATCTCACCTTTGTGGGAAGGGACTTTTGGCTGTTGTTGAGTACGTGAGGAGGAACTTGCGACTCCAATGCGTCCGGTGCCGTCTCAACTGCCCTGCTGGCCATCAGCTTGTTTGTCCACACCTGCTTCAGCTCCTGCAGCACTTGCTCGTCAACACCCTCGTCCAGAAACGGGTCTCTCACTCCGGCTATGACATCGTCGATGACTGTGTGGTACAGTTTGAGCTGCAATAGAGAGTTTAAGGTCACTGCAAGTGTAATCAAGGTCGATTCCGATCAAAAGCGATTTTCGTAATCCAATAAGCCGCTATCGGTTTGTCTGATGCGTGATTTGAGAACCAAGAAGCCTCAAAAGTCGTTCTGGAGACTGCTCCTCTCGGTTCCCTTTGGATTCCGAAAATAGTTTCACGTCTTGCGCAAGGAATTCAGACGAAACCCGACACCAGGCGGACGGTGGCAGCTTTCACTCTTGGCCCCCAAATTCGTAGCGGGTGGGGATAACGAGATTAGGGATAAGCCGGGGAAAATCATTGCATAAATGTTGTTTTTCACGGGATTAGCGCCTAAGCGTCACTATTAAAATCAAATTGAGGCGATGGCGACCAGCCTATAAATGGCAGCAGCTGGGCGGCAGTGCTTTCAGTGGTGTCTTTGCTGCGGTGTCGCTTTCAGGCGCGAATTCAGTGCTAAAACTAGTGAGTCATGGAAGTTTCTAACTTGACTGTGGGAAATCCAGCCGCCAGGATCGGCGAGGGGACCAAGATGAACGGCTGGAACCTCCAGGCGGAGGACCTGCCCCACATCCCGCCCCACTGGCTCTCGTATCCCGAGCCAGAAGCCTCCATGCACTACCTCCTGGGCCTCCTCTACATTTTCTTCATGATCTTCGCTCTCGTCGGAAACGGGCTCGTCATCTGGGTCTTTTCCTGGTAACTTTTTGACATCCCCCGTTTTCACGAGAGTCACTCAAAGGTCCCGATTTCCAGCTCCAAGGGCCTCCGGACCCCCAGCAACATCTTCGTCGTGAACCTCGCCATCTGTGATTTCATCATGATGCTGAAGACCCCCATCTTCATCTACCAGTCCTTCACGAGAGGCTTCACCCTGGGCTTCCGGGGCTGCCAAATATTCTCCGTCATGGGAACTCTGTCGGGCATCGGGGCCTCGGCCACCAACGCCTGCATCGCCTACGACAGATACAACACCATCGCGAGGCCCTTCGACGGACGCCTGTCACACACCAAGGCTATTTTTATGACCATCATGGTCTGGTGCTACTGCATCCCATGTAAGATCCTCCCGAGTACCGAGTTCTTTCTTCAGAGAGGGCCATTTCAGGGGCTATTCTTCCGACGCTCGAGATCTGGGGACGCTACGCCCCCGAGGGCTTCCTCACGGCCTGCACCTTTGACTACCTGACCACCACCTTCGACAACAAGATGTTCGTGGGAGTTCTCTTCACCTTCAGCTACGTCCTTCCCATGTCCCTCATCATCTACTACTACAGCCAGATCGTGAGTCACGTGGTCAACCACGAGAAGGCGCTGAAGGAGCAGGCCAAGAAGATGAATGTCGAGAACCTCAGGAGCAATCAGAACCAGGCGTCTGCTTCCGTGGAAGTTCGCATTGCGAAGGCAGCCATCACCGTGTGCTTCCTCTTCGTCGCTTCCTGGACTCCCTACGCGGTTTTGGCTCTCATTGGTGGTAAGTTCTTTACACAGGCTCATATTGAATGAGAAATTTTCAGTTTACTAGATTTTTTTTTTTTGACCAGAAATTCGGCTCTTTTGGAGACAAATTATTTTTTATAAAATCAAGATTTAATATTTTGATTTTTCAGGCTCAAAATTATTATATTATAATCAACAAGAATTTACTCCTTAATTACTCAAAAAGTGCCCATGATCATGAGTGGCGTTTAGACCCCAGAAAACTGCCTCCTAGAGCAAATTGATGGGACACAAAGGAGGTCTTCAATATTTATCTTTATGGGGATTTAATTCAGTTTCTCAGACAACATTTTCGTCTTCTTTTTAATTTTCAAGTCAAAGAAATGGATTGTAAATTATAATTCAAGCTATCTCTCGAACTATCTCCAAAACTGGAAAGTTCCAAGATTTTTAAATTACCTCTAATGAACTTGAAATTTACAGTTTACGGAGACCAGAGCCTCCTGACCCCCGGAGTCACCATGATCCCGGCCTGCACCTGCAAGTTCGTGGCCTGTCTCGACCCCTACGTCTACGCCATCTCACATCCCAGATACCGCATCGAGCTCCAGAAGAAGCTACCCTGGCTGGCCATCAGTGAGCCAAACACCGAGACAGCCTCGAATGTAACGGAGGCGACCAACAACCCTGCTCCTCCCTAAGCTAACTAAATGCTGGAATTTGAAAGTGAAACTTCTCATAAATAAACAGAACACTGAACCTAGTGGTGACAAAAAAATCAACGACTTGCTCAGCTTTACATAATATTCATCGATATTTCGAGTCGCCGGCCGGCCTACATTCACGCATATTTAGTAGCTCGAATCCAGTTTGGCGTCACGAAACCTGATTTTAGGCATCGAATCGAATGTCACGGTTCAGCAGCCTTTCTTCTCGCACGCTTGACTCAGAAGCTGCTAGAAGTGGGCGTCGATGGGCTCCTCAACTCTCTCTCATAATACCGTGCCTTGTTTACATTCCGCTGTCGCGAGTGTCATTCCAAGTACGTTGCCTCTTGCTGCGCTATTAGTATTCTGTGACTTGCGGGCCAAGGCTTGGTGTACATTTCACCTGCCTTCGTACGAGGTGCTACGGTACTTTGGCGTAAAAAGCGCGCATTTCATAATAATATTAAAGCGATAAGCGAATGAGTAGCCGTATTGAATTAAACGGAAGACATTCAATTGAGATTTACGTTCGCGACCGAGTATCGTTTGTAAACAATGAAGAAAACAAGAGAATGAGGAAGCAGAGATAATGGGCGGCTTTGTATTTCGCGAGTCACACTTTGGCCCTAGGCGGGTCAGCTTTTCTCGCTCCCACTGACTTTGGAGAAAACTTTCATCGCCAGAAGCTGGGAATGATTTTGCGAGATTTAAATATTTCAGACTTCGTAAATTTTTAAAAAATTAAGAAAATTTGTACAGGCTCTTGAGAGAGAATTTGGAGTCTCTGGAGCATGAAAATTAGAGTCAGGACCTTCCGTCTACTAGAGAGACCTTTCGGAATATTTCAAGTCTAAAAGAGATTTACCATGTGTTAAAATCAGTCTCCGTTTTGCATTTAAAAAATCCTTAGAATTTCTACGACTGTTTGAGGTACAGTTTGAGCAGAAGGAACAGAAGCATGAAGGTGGAAAAAAACTTCATGCTCGAGCTAAGAGAGTGTGCTTTATTTCAGGTTTTCTTTAAGCATCAACAAGTGATTTTGTCGATTTTTCAAAAGAATTCACAAAAACCAAAATGTTTCTAGGAAAGTCTAAAAGTAGGTCTGAGACGCCTTCCTCCACCAAACAACGAGGCCAGAAGTTTCTGTCTGCCCCAAATTCGTGCCCTCTACAATCAATGAGCAAACTTTTTCAATTCGTCTGTCCTCGCTAATCAATTTATGCTGCCATGAGCTCACGCAAGCGGTACCGTTGCCGCGGTCGTCTCTCTGCACAGAAGCGGGAACGCACGAGCACGCGAGAAACGACTACAAATTGATGACCGCCGTAATCCCAACATAATTACCGCATCATTACCCTCAATGGTTACGGCTCTGAGCTGAGCGTGTTTTCAATTAACTTCTTCTCGTTCTGGTCTCACTCTTCTCCGGCCCCAACCCACCTACTTTCTTCTGCTCTCTTCCTGCCTTCAGCCGTCATTTGGCAAAAACGACTTCAAGTCTGCTCGTGCCAAGCTTCGAGCTGATGCAAGCGTACGTTGCAACTTTCTTTTTGCTGCAGACGCTGCCAAAATACTTTTATCGCGAGACGGTGCTAATAAAAATAACACAACAGTCACAAGATTGGAGTCATGACCTGAATGAAAACAATCAACAAATGAGAATATTCATCACACGACGCGATTAAGATATGACGGGACGTCATGAATGAAAATTAGATTGACTAGGTACTTACAGGGGAGTTCGCCTAATCCGGATACATACAGAAAATGAATCTGGCCTCCATTAATCCCTCCGTCTGACACCAAGGTCTAGCTGGACCCACATTTAAAATGTAGATTCAATCGACTTACATATTAGTTACAGGGTAAGTGAACGTGAAAATCCTTTTTTGGGTTCCTTTTCTAATTTTTAGTAATATTTTTTTATTTATTTATTCGTTCTTGTCAATTAAAGACAGCAGTTTTGTTCTTAATACAATATTTCAGCCTGGGAAAAGTCTCTTCCGTCGCTCAAGGTAGCAAGGGAGGAAACGAATGCCAAAAACGAAAGCCCAGAATGTCCGTCTGTTTGTCTTTTTGTCTACTGACTGTTGATTGAAAACCTTACTACATTTTAATTGCTGCCTAGAAAAATGGAAAATCTCCAGAGACGTAGCAAGGGGGCCTCCCATGATAAGCCCTTTTTTTCTGAGATCAAATTTGAGCAAATTTTTGACTCACACGGAATCATAGACCCCCACTGTGAACGGCTGAACCGAAGACACGTTGCTAGCCCGTCTGTTGCGCCAGCGGGTGAAAGTTGTTTCATACACATTCTGCCTTATTTTATCTGCCTCTCGCCCGCATGTACGACATGTCCGTGTTTTTGTCTATTACAAGTCTCTCAACGTTTCGCGGTACCACGGCGCCTCGCCTTGCGCCTGATTAGGTCATTGACAAGGCGACGGCGATGTGTTTGAGATACATCAAAACATTGTTTGTGTTTGGACTCTGCGTATTGTGTAACCAGTGGTAAGAAAAGTGCCGATTTTGCGCAACAAGTCGGCCAGAAACAGAAATCTCGCTTCGTCCGACTTTGTCTGAGACTCTGAGAGAGAAGAACTCAAGAGGCACGTTTTCGCACATTCGGTATCCAAGCAGAAGCCTCTTAAATCAACTTTTTACGCTGATTGGAGCGCTTGAAAGAGATGGCTTTTTAATGGCCTTAACTCTTTCGAGTCGGCTTTCGTGTTAATGTTACCGGGTTTGAATTTTTTACACCAAAATTTTTAATCACTGAAATCCGCTCTTATCGTATGCCAAACCCCCGAGCTGTCGCCTGTCTTTCAAGAAAATAATGCACCAAAGCCGACAAATCAGACCAAGAACATCTGAGGGCAAGCTTTCCCCTCTCCAGCCCTGATTTGCGGCAAAAAACTCACTTGCGGTCAAAAATGCGACCTCAAGTCCAAAACATATGTCACGTTCCAGGCTTCCAGCTCTCTGACTTCGAACCAGATATCAAGTGTTCCCGAGCCCCAGTCTCTGATTTGAGATACCGGAGAGCGTCGCACGTTGAAGAGCCGTAAAAATGCATAATAAGCAGGGTGTCGCGTAATGTGAGTTATTACGAGGCACAAAAAGGCAACTCTGCCGTCTGTTGAAACTCTTTTGTTGACGTTCCTCAAGGTCAGTCGCGAGCTGGCCGTTCTCTCAAATTCCCGACGTCACTTTCACCGCATTTTTCGGGCGGACGAATTTTGTCTATATTTAGGAGACGAATTCCGGGCCGTGACAGAAAAAAAACTTACCACAGTCGATTGGGAAAGCGACATTATTCGGTGATGACGGAAATCGTGAGGAAGAAGGCTAGATTATCCGCTTAGCGCTTGCTCTCCGGGCCAATCTTGAGGTTCGTGAGTAGGAGGACTGTGTGAGCACTTTCTTGGTTATTTTTGTGGTGAATTTGAAGCAACTTGGACCATTGAAAACACGAAAAACGATCGCGAGCTCTGCTATCGCTGCTTAAGTTTTTGAGTCGGTCCTCTCTTATTTTTTCCTCTCTCCAAACTGTCATCTGTCAAAATGAACGATGCGAATTTTGACAGTTGGCAGCGGAACGCATGCCACGATGGCGCTGTTTCGTGGTGGCATAATGTGGAACTTCTCTCAAGCCATTATCAAGCAATTTTGCTGTTTCTTAAATGAAGAAGCCTTAATTTGAATAAACAAATCGAGTAGATTTGCTTCAGCTCATTGAATTGGGCGTTTTCTGAGGAGTGTCGTGAGAAACAGCCGAAATCGAGATCTCCCAAGTTCGTCCCTGTGCCGAGTTTGTTTACATTTTTCGGGCCCATCTGCTCGATTACAGAAATCACAGATTTATTGCGATGAATATACCCTGTAAGTCGGCTCTAGTGAGTCGGTCCTTGCGTAGGAGCTTTCTGAGAGTGACAGGTAAGCGTTGGACTCCACAAAAGAAGCACAAGTTCATGGTTTCGTTGCAAAGGTGTGGATGGAAAATTCTACTCGACTCAGTCGAAGGAAAAGGAGCCAGTGGAAGAGCGGGAGAAGAAGCAGGAGGGCCGGAAGTCCGTCATCCCACAAGGCTACCGGTTCGTTTACCCCGAGTTCCTCCCAGATCCCAAGATAGAATGGCGGAACACGATTCGAGAGAAGCTGGAGCGCCTCGACATGCTTAACAGGCGAAAGAATGTGGACATCCCAGAGTTCTACGTCGGCTCCATCCTCGCAGTCACGACCTCCGACCCTCACGCCGAGGGAAAAACCAACAGATTTGTAGGCAAGTGATCTTTCGAAGGACGTTTTGGGCCCCTTTTTAAACGAGTGATTCCAGGAATTTGCATTCAGCGACAGATGAGCGGCTTGAGGGCCCAGTTCACGCTCCGGAACTGCATCGACCAGCAGGGCATCGAGGTCATGTACGAGATGTACGACCCGACGATCCAGAAGGTCGAGGTTCTGCGTCTCGAGAAGCGACTGGACGATCACCTGCTCTACCTGAGAGACGCACTTCCCGAGTTCAGCACGTTTGATGTCAACATGGAGCAGGAGTTCCTTCCGGAGGGCGCGCCAGTCCCCGTGAACCCCATCAAGGTCATGATGAAGCCGACTCCGTGGGTCCAGAGGTGGGAGCGGATGAAGTTGCAGGGCGTGGCGAACATCTATGAGCTCTGCAACCAGAAGCGTCTGACGAGGATCAAGTTGCACGACCGGCCGTGGGAGAAGTACGACCTCATGGACCAATACCGCAAGTCTATTCCGGAGGAGGAGCAGCAGGAGATCTTCTCGGAGGTCTACTCGCAGATGCACCAGCTGGAGCTGAGTCGCAAGAAGCAGAAACGCAAGAGGGCCTTCGTCAAGCCCCAGAAACTAGCCTAGAGACTTTCGAGTATAGTAGAATAAAATTTTGAGACCCCAGTCAGAGAGTATTTGAGCCTTGAAGGTCAGTAAGATTTATTGGGTTCCACCTAAGTGATTTTTTTCTTGATTAAGCTATTTACAGTCGATAATGGAGGAAAATGTTTAACTTGTGAGCAGCGCAATGTTGATTTCCTTCACCATTTTCACGCGGTTCAGCATCTTCCCAAGGTTCTTGCGGTTCAGCGGCTGAGTCGAGTACCAGACGGGCGAGTCCGGGACGCACGACCTCTCTGGCTGCAGATAGAAAACGTCGTTTCGTGTTTTGACGCTTTCAGGGCTGAAAAATTCCAGTTTTAAAACCTTTTCTTTATTTTTGAAAGTCCAAAGCTCACCATTTTGAGAGATAGAACTCGTACAGCTTCACCGGACACCTCAGGGGGTTTTCCTCGTTCTCTTGCTGCTCATAGACCTTCTTCTTACGAGGGTTGTTAGCTGGAAGACAGAAAATCAGCCTTCGAGTCTCGACGTAGCAAGTTTTGAGACTCACCTATTGCGGATTGCGGAGGGTAAAACCGTAGAAGGACGTTTCTGGCTCCTTCTCTGTTCAGACTAGCGTTCTTGGTGCCTCCAGCGCCCGGATTGCGTCGCCAGTGCTTCATGATGTGCGAGAAGGACAGATCAGAGTGCTCTTCGGGGGCCACGAGGTTGAAGAACTTCGTGTTGAAGAACATCAGCGTGCTTAGAAGGACGTGGGGAGAGTGGGCCCCGAGCTGCTTGCACTCCCAGAGGTGCTCCTCTTCGACTCGAGTCACGATATATTCTACGAAAGAATCATTTGAGAAAATTCCAACACAAAAGAGAATTTACTCACGAGAATCGTTGTAGAGAACAGAGAACTTCTGAGCCACCTCGTCCAGGCAGTCCGTGAACTTCTCGTACCACACGTCAGTGAAGATATTGTCGATCCTCCCGTTCTCGTACAGATACTGCTGGATGCCCAGAACGAGGTAGTAGATGGTGTCGGGGGCGTACTCGGACCCGTTCGGCTTCCTCACCTCTTTCACGAACAAACAGAGCGAGTAGTTGAGCTCGTCGGCGGTCATCGACAGGATCTCGGTCTTGAAGGGCTTGCGTCTGTACGAGCTCTTCTCCAGCTCCAGGTTCTTCGTCATCACCCACTGCTTCCAAGCGTTGACTCCGAACGTGTACTTCAAGCACATGTTGGCGTCCGGCTTCTCGGTGGGTCTGTGCGGCTCCGGCTGCTGGATCGTCGGGTGCTCCGTCTTGATGCGCTTCTGTGGCGCCACGTAGCGGTTCTCCTTCTGGGGAGCCAGCGTACGCTTGCGATTTCGGTCCGCATACGGGTCGCCGTAGCTGTTGTTCATGTCGTAGTCGTTCGTGGCCATCTTCAGCGCCATCTGGACGAGGTCCTCGTTGAATCCCGACTGGTTGTTGTCTATGGCACCGTACGCGTCGAGATTCTGGGCCGTGGAGGCGTTGCTGGGGGTGTCTGAGGGCTTCTCGGCTCCCGCCACTGCCTCCGCCATGGCCAGCAGCTCCGCCTCGTACGGATCTGCCGGCGTGTTGTCGACCTTCTTGTGCTTGCTGACCTCCTTCATGACGTTCGGGGCCGCTGACTTGGAGATTGGGATGAAGACAGGGACCGGAATGGGGAGGATGAATGGCACGGGTCGGATGCGTGGGAGGGCGAATGACCGGAAAGGGGTGGGCAGGTAGAACGGAACGGGGACGATGCAGGTCTTGATCTCCTCCAGGTCGACGTCTGTCTGGACCCCCACTTCACCTCCCTCGGGCTTCACGTGGGTCTCCTGGTCCTCCGTCAGCGCCGAGCACTGCGTTCCGGCGTTTGACATCTCCGCTGGCGGATTTGGCGGCAGATGGATCACCTTGGTCTCGTACTCGATGATGGGAGGAGGCGTTTTGGGGGGCAGGAAGTCGCCGTCCTCCGTCACTCGGACTCGCGTGCACGGGATCTGCTTCAGGGTCTCCAGCAGCACGCGGATGTTGGGGCAGGGGACGACGTTCTTCGGGATCTTCTTGCCCTTCCCCTTGCCCAGGCCAGCCAGGGACTGGACGCTGGTGATTAGCGGCAGGGGCGGCAGTCTGCCTACTCTTTGAGGGGCGGGCCGAGTGGGAGCATCTAGGAGAGTCAAAATTTTAGTGACGGACATAGGGACTTAGTCTAGAGGGGGAACGAAATTTTTTTATCTTCATGGCTTTCGCCAATTTTGAGAAAAATAATCAGTCACACGTTTCCTCTCTAGAAACGGTCTCTATGGTGGCCAGCTTACCTCCGAAGTTTCTGCCCAGGGCGAATTGCTCCAAGAACGAGGTCTGCGTTCGACCTCCCGAACGACTCTGCTGCTGCTGAGCTGCAATTGAACCTTTTTTAAGCATTTTGCAGGGGCCTAATTATCTAATCTACATTGAAAATGCGACAAAACTCATTGATTGGTTATTTTTTATTGATTCGCTTCTATCTGTAGAGTTGATACGTCAATAAAGAATATTTGCAAGTGGATACGAGATACATAGTAACTCCTAAAAACGTAAACTAGAGGATTGACTGTACAGGAGAATTTCAAATATTCAGCGTATCAAATTCGTCTATCCAAAAGCCAGCTCCGCTCTATATGTACAGGAAGTTTAGCTGGTCAGAAGCGCGATGTTGATTTCTTTCACCATTTTTACGCGGTGCAGCATCTTGGATATTCCGTCTTTTGACATTGCTTGAGTTGAGTACCAGACCGGCGAGTCGGGGACGCACGACCTCTCTGGCTGCAGATAGAAAACGTCGTTTCGTGTTTTGACGCTTTCGGGGCTGAAAAAATCCAGGTTTAGAAGCTTTTCTTTACTTTTGAGAGTCCAAAGCTCACCATTTCGAGAGATAGAACTCGTACAGCTTCACCGGACACCTCAGGGGGTTCTCCTCGTTCTCTGACTGTTCATAGACTTTCTTTTTCCTAGCATTTGCACCTAAAAGATCACGAAAGTGAGCCAAAAGAGTGGAAGACCCATGCAAAAGTCTTACTTAGAGCAGACTGAGGTGGATAGTATCGGAGTAGCACGTTCCTCTGGCCGGGGAGAGCCTGGTGGCCCTTGTGTCCGGTCGTCTGGCCCGGACCCCGCTTCCAGTGCTTCATTATGTGCGAGAAGGAGAGCTCGCTGTGCTCCTCCACGGACGTCAAGTTGAAGTGTTTCGTGTTGAAGAACATGAGGGTGCTTAGAAGGACATGGGGCGAGTGCGCTCCGAGCTGCTTGCACTCCCAGAGGTGCTCCTCTTCCACTCGAGTCACGATGTACTCTGCAAGAGACGTTACGTTTTAGATGAGGCCTTTTTGTTTCGAGCTGGTTTTGGATTTCTAAGCAATGTGAATTTTAAAAACAAAAATATTTCTATTGAAAGAAAAACCCAACCGTCTTTGGAGAAAATGTTTTGCTCTACAAACTCATCAATTCAAAATTTTAAAAATCCATAAGCTCTTAAAAGGTATTTGGCAAAAACTTACGCGAGTCGTTGTAGAGAACTGAGAACTTCCGGGCCACTTCGTCTAGGCAGTCCGTGAAGCGGTCGTAGTAGGAGTCCGTGAAGATGTTGTCGATTCTCCCGTTCTCGTACAGATACTGCTGGATGCCCAGAACGAGGTAGTAGATGGTGTCGGGGGCGTACTCGGACCCGTTCGGCTTCCTCACCTCTTTCACGAACAAACAGAGCGAGTAGTTGAGCTCGTCGGCGGTCATCTGGAGGATCTCCTGCTTGAAGGGCCTCCGCTTGGTGCCGCTCTTCTCGATCTCTGCGTTCTTCGTGAGCACCCACTGCTTCCAGGCGTTCACTCCGAAGGTGTACTTCAAGCACATGTTCGCATCCGGCTTGATCTCGGGCTCCCTGGGCTGCTCCGACATCATCGGCTCCTCGATCTCCCGCTTCACTCGCTTGTTGTTGGCCACCGGGTGTCCCACCACGCGGCTCGGCGACTGCTTGGCGGTCGGCCCTCGCTTCCTTCCCCGGGCGCTGTTCTGTCGCTGCTGCTCCTGCATCAGCAGCAGCTGCTGCTGGTGCAGCATGACGTCTTCGTACGTCTGTGGTGGCTGCTGGTGCGTGATCGTGTTGGCCTGCATGGCGCTCTCGAGGTCCACGTGGTCGTCGTAGTCGTTGGAGGCCATCTTGAGCGCCATCTGGACGAGGTCCTCGTTGAAGCCCCCCTGATTGTGGTACATGCCGGTGTCCTCGTCGTCCGAGTCCGACTCGCTGTCGTCCTCCTTCTTCCCGCCCGCCACCATGTCGGCCATCATCAGAAGCTCAGCTTCGTACGGGTCGGCGGGCATCTTCTCGTGGATCTTGCGGATCTCCTTGAGGATCCCGGCGGCCGAGTTCCTCGACGTGGGGATGAATATGGGCACGGGGATCGGGATGGGAATGGGGACTGGGATGGGGATCTCCTCCGCGTACATGGCGGCCGGCGTGGGGACGTAGAGCGGCACCGGGATCGGGATCGTCTGCTTCCTCTCCAGCTTCTTGGACGTCTGCAGCTCCACCGACATCTGCGCCGGTCTGCACGATATGGCCTTTGTTTCTTGCTTCGGTTTGGTCTGAATGGCTCTGTTCTGGATCTGCGTCTCGGGCGCCGGGACCACGATCAGGTTTGTACGTTTTTCCACTGCGGGCTCTGGGGGTGGGGGAGGCATGCGGAAGCCCGACTGCGAGATTGGCTCCAGGTTGATCCGGAGATCTCTCAACGACGTCGAGGTGCCGTTGTACGTGATGGTCTCCGATTCGTCACCCGCGAGCGAGTGCACGGAGGAGATCAAAGGAACGCCGCTCTGCTGCTGCTGCTGGATCAGACCTGGCGGTTGAAAAGGGGTCATGAGGGATGCGGTTGGGGTCTTCCCACTTCATGACACTGCTTTGGATTCACTGACTTGCAATTTCAAACGGAAAACGCGCGCGAAAAAACTGCGCACAAGCACCTTTCTATTTTCAACCTAAGCCTACTCTCGATGGCCACCCAAGTGGTGCTGCATTGCCCAGTTTTCCCCCGCAAAAGCTCTCCCGTTCGCAAAACCGCGTTTCAGTTCAACAAAGCAGCGCCATCAAGTGGCTTCGGTAGTGAAAATAAAAAGGATACTAAGTATGCGCAGGATTGTGACTCGTCAATAAATCAAATACCCGTTAATCTTTTCGAGTGCCATCGCTCTATATACTCACTCTTCTTGATGCGCTTCGGGAGACCCGTTGGAACTGGCTGATTCCTGTCGGGCCGATCTAGTGTCAGAGGTTGCTTGCTGTACCTATTTTGGAACGCCATTACGCACTGATACATGCAAAAGTTCCTTATCGAACCGTCTGACATGGTCAGGTGATATTGCGCCTGTTTCAGGGATCGGCAGTGGTCGCATCTGAGACTGAAGAGAACAAGAGGTTAGCCACCGAAGGAGGCGAGAGTCGAAGGAGGCCCAACGTGGAGGAAAAATTTAGACATTACATGATCCTTGGATTTTTTTAAGGACCAAATTTCATAGATTTCAAGGTTTGATATCCCAAAAAATACTCTCAATTCAATCCAAAGATTTTTTAGATCGATTTTTCTTTCCTTGATTTAAAACAAGGACTTTTCAAAATATCTCAATGGGTCTGGTATTTAAACTATAGGTTTCCCAAGGAGCAGGAACACTTTTCCTAATTCATTTTCAAATTTTTTAGGCTAAATAAAAACCTTCCTTGTCATTTTGAACATCAAACTCCGTATAAAAAAGCCAATTTTTCACCTGAGAAAATGTGCATGTTTTTAAAATCCATGAAAATGTAAGCTTATTTTTGGGAAAATATGTTTTCATGAAAAATCCTCACGACTAGACTCCTCAAGAAATTTTAAAACACAGCATAGGAAATTCCTGTAAAAATTGAATCTAAGGAAGAACAAAAACCAACGCTGGGCCTCCATCAAACAAAGGGAACAGGAAACTTTCATTACCACGTCTGAGTGATAGCCTGCTGGGTCAGCTCGCTGAGCGACAGGCAGTTGATGGAGCACATGAACTGGTGCACACTTGGTCTCTGAGCCATGTCGAAGTTGTACTTCTTCACCTTGCACCAGTTGCATTCGGCGATGATCCGGTTGAGTGTCACAAAGACGTTCTGGCATATGCGAGAGCAGAAAACGACGGGGTCTATGGGGTTCTTGTAGATCGTGAAGTTGCAGTCGAGTCGGCGGTCAAAGTACTTGGAGCAGGCGCCGCACTCGTCCGGACTGACGTTGTTGACGAACTTGAATGCCGAGAAGCAGGGATTTTTGCAGAAGAAGAACTCTTTGCCGTCCAGCACCAGCTGAACCCTGCACATTTTGCGCTGGTTGCAGACGTCGCACTCGGCCACCGGGAGCTTCCTGCGGTGCGGGGGCGTCACGATGTCCTCGTACTTGCGTCTGCAGAGACTCGAGCAGAAGTCCTTGATGACCCTCTTCTCGCCCACGTGGGCCACCACCGCCGTCACCTCCGGGCTGATGTTCTCCTGGCAGTACGTGCAGCACTTGAGGTTCTTCTTGTACGCCTCCAAGCATCCTGCACGGCAGAACTGGCGCACCTCGAACCCGAAACGGACGCAGTACTTGCCCATGGCGAGCATGCTGACGTTCTCGCCGCACGCCACGCACGTGCTCATCGTCATGTGCTGGTACATTCCGAGACACTGCTCGTGGCAGAAGTCCATGGTCTCCCAGTAGATGGTCTTGGGGCTCTGCTGGATCACCTCGCAGCACTGGGAGCAGTGTCTCACGAAGGTCTGATCACGTTCCATCTTTAGATGCTCCACCTCCTCCTCAGATCGCGCCGTGAACTTTTCCGACACCGCCTCCGACGGCTCCACTGGCTTCGCTTTCGCCTTGTACCCCGACTGCTGCTTCATGCGCACTCGGTCCGACTGCTCCGACAGCAGCAGGTTCAGACACACGTCTTCGCACAGCCACAGCTTCTCGTCGTCCTGCGCTATGCTGAACTGGCAGATCTTCTCCTCCTCGCACTGGTAGCACGGCGTTTCCGTCTCGGACGTGTCCGGCTCGGCCTCGTACTTCTTCCTCTTCAGCATGTACTTTTGCGTGTTCTCGCCGATGAAAGCCGTCACGCAGCCGTCTTCGCAGATATACGAGACCTTCTCGCCCTCACGCACTCTGTACTGGCAGCACTTTTTCTGCTGGCAGACCTCGCACTGCCTCACCGTGTCCAGGATGAAGAAGATGCTGACGGTGTCGGGGTCGGTCTCTGTCTCGGCTGGAGCTGGCTCTGTCTCCATCTCGACGTCTTGCGTCTCGAGCTCGTCGTCGTCCAGCTCCACCGGGGCCTCGGAGGCGGCCTCCTCTGCCTCTCTTTCTTCCTCCAGACGGGCGCTCTCTTCGTCGGCCTCCGTTATCTCGCGCTCGCAATCCGCCAGGATCTGCACGTCCTCATCCTCGCCGTCGTCGATCTCTTCTACATCACCTGGTTTGGGGGCGTAAAGCATATTTACTAAGGTGAAGCGGAAATTGGGTGTTTCTTCTCCATTTTCGAATCGGTTTGTCCAATTTACAAAATTCTCTCGACTTTTTTTTAAAAAGAAATTTACCCCCTTAAATTACAGAAACCTGTCTCGAAAGTATACCTGCCTAGTCTTGAAGAAAACGGGTTTCAAAGCATTCCGGTAGAGAAAAAAATTTTTAAGGTTTCAGACAATGACTCTTTTAGTTCAGAAAGCTGGGATCAAAGCTGAGGCCAGTCATTTGGACAAAATTTTTCTGGTGAAGGTTTTGGAATAAAATCACTTAGAAACATCAAAACTCGTTCAATCAAGCTAATTTTGAGATTATCGTATTGAGAAGAGAACCGGCAAAAACTGCATGTTTCTTTCTGGCACAGACGAGGTGAATTTCGGGAGAATTTTTTTTCCAAAAAGCCCTCAACCTGTACGATTGGACATCCGAAATTACTTTGAGTAGACTATGTAGTAAATATGCTTCACGTTCGGAGGTCAAGGGGTTAGGCGACGATGGCACTTACCACTAAGAAGTCTCACAATCCCACACATAGCGGCATGAATAAAAATCAACACCTACCTTCATTCGGGCCCTCCTCTCTGTCGTCTCTGTCGTCCTCCTTGTCTTCCTCCTGCGGGCTGTCCTCCCGCATCGACGTGTCATCCGCTGGCTCGTCGTCAGCGGTGACTTCTGGAACCTTGTCGTCTTCAGCAGTCGGTGCAGCGTCCACCTCCTCTGTCGGGGGAGTCGCAGGAGCTGCATCGTTATCCGTCTGCTCGATGGGAGTCGAGTCGAGGTCCGAGGTCGTCTTGACCGCATCGAACGGGTCTATGGCGGAGCTGTTCAGGACCGTCTCGTTCATGGACTTTTCGGGGTCCTGCGGAAGCGTTTTGTTGGGATCCTCCTCCGGATCCTGGACATCTTCGGCGTTTTGATTCTCCTCCGGGAAGTCTGCCATTTCCATGGCATGCGGAGATCCTTGCACGTTCTCTTCGGGAGCGCTCTCCTCCGGCACTGGAGGAGCCTCGTCGACTGGGGGAGTGTCGTCGACTGGGGGAGTCTCGTCGACTGCAGGAATTTCGTCGACTGGAGGAGTCTCGGCTGTGGGACCAGAAACTTCATCTTCTGCAGTACTTGCTGGCTCCTCCTGAGGTGCTTCCGGCACTGGCTCTTCAGCTGCTATTTCGGCTACTTGGCTCTCATCTGTGGCGGGCTCCTCGGCGACCTGATCGACTTCCATTCGCTCCACTTCCGTTTCAACTGACGGCGCTACTTCATTCAGTTGCTCGTCCATTATTTTCGCATTGGTAAGTCAGAGCTCTGTGGGCGGGAAAAAAACATTGGAATCAAAATATCTATGGCTGTCGGAGCCGGTGCCTGGGTGTTGGCCCTGTATTAAGTAACGCTCCCAAAGGACCCATTCTCTCTATTCCCATCTCGGAACCGACCTCTAACCCCCGAAATTACCCTCGAATCCGGAAATCAAGCTTTTCAGAGGTGAGAAAAATTGAATTCAAAATCACGCGTTACGACAAATATGGCTGCCCCTTGCATGACGCGGATGGGCTCGCGATTTTATAAAACTCGATTTATCACATCTCGCGCCCTTTTTCGCACTCTTGTCGGCTCCATTGTCTTGGAAAACGATAGATTCACACTTATTTGGCCTTTTCTGGCCGACGGATGAGGAAATAACAGCGAAAACACAACTTCTTCCGTCTCCCGATGCCGTGGTTCCAAAGCAGGGGTTTGTCTCGTATTTCTCGCGAAATTCCACTTCTTGCACTTACTTCTTATGTCACTCGGCTTCCAATGATCTTTTTCTACGGTTTTATGCTAGTTTTTCACTGAAAAGAGACGAAATTTTGCCAATATTGACTAAACTTGTCGCAACGCTTTTATTTTCACCGAAATATTATAGTTCTACTCGTTCACGATAAAATCGATAAAACCATACTTTTCATGTTCGCGTTTCCGTTGAGTTCGAAAAAACGATACTTTTTCAAATCAATATTTCAAACATTTGTTCGTTGGATTCGAACATGCTGGGTAGTTTTTAGTGCATTTTCCCGCAAATGGAGAAAAAATTAAATTGAATCAAACTAAATTAAATCAAATTAAAATACAAAATCGAAGATCAAGTATAAGAAGTACATTTTCCCGGGTTTATATTTTGAGGGAATTTCTGAATTTTTATTTAATTTAGTTTGTTTTTTTATTACAAATCCGTTGAATCAAAAAATAGGAGAC